>CM022947.1:4506453-5888264 GCA_012931725.1 Litsea cubeba | reverse complement strand
CAAGCGGCCCGCCCGCTTCCTCATGCGCCAAAGGTAATAATTCTAGTAGTGATGACACCATTGTTACACTTCGTAAATTATGATGCTTAACCGAGCGCAAACAAACCCAACCATAAATAAATGTTACCCATGTCGTCCATCATATTTACATTTATAAATAGGTGCAAACAAAGGAATACTAAATATGTAATTAAAATCGTAAAGAGAGAAATTCAACTCTAATAAATGAAGGAGTGGAGAGGTAGAAACTCTTCACATCCACCAAATTTGTCATCTTCTAAATATAACTCTAATAAGGAGAATGTTCATATGCATCTTTCCCTCACCATAGAATGAGGAACACTCCCCTTTTTGCACATAAAAAGTTTATTTTGTACCCACCCTAAATACTTAAAAATATATTTTGTATTTAAAATTTTCAAAATAATTTAAAAAAATATATCAAAAAAATGCATACAAATATTTCCCTCTAACCCTTCACATCCACCAAGTTGTCATCTTCTAAAATAGGACATGAAGTAGTTGAGTTGATTGGGTTGTCCAACTGGCGGTTCTCTGAACAAAATCCAAATGTAGATAGTCTCAAGAATTGTCAATCTCATCAATAATTGAACCAGCTTTAACCTGACACCACATGTTTTCCACCTGGTTGGGTCCATGTCCCAATGACGCTTTTTTCATTCCTCTAAGCCTCAAGCTTCCAATACCATCTCATGTCACCATCTCTTAATTTTTCTGCAACTCATTACTCATAGTCAGTAATCAGATACCTACTACAGGGGCCTACATGGCTTTCATCCACGCATGTAAAAACTGCATTCACATTTCACACACCAGGTAATAAATCTATTGTAACTAACAATAGGCAAATAAAAGAACAAAAGGGCCTTGTCATTTCTGATAGGAATCCTATGAGTACATTTCATTTGCTAGCATCATGTGTGAGCGATAGTATCAATTATTTCCTCATCTCTACTAAGCTTGCTCCTCATCTCTACTAAGCTTGCTTGCTTGGCGTTTATAGGAAAGATATGTCCACCCAGATGATGGTCTCAGCTGTTTTGTTTGGATTCAACCCGGCGCGGGGCCCACTCTAATGGTATTCCCTATTCAACTTCCTGGAGAGTCCTCAAGGAAGATGCTAAATACACACACTATTTACTTGATAAACCTACCCTATTCCTCCTCGTGACACGCGTCTGATGGAAGGGCTGATCTGCATTTTTCATGCAGCGGCATACGGGAAGTCAGGTCGGGTCGAGTGCAACCCAACTCGTTTTCAAGCCCAGTGCATGGCTCTCCATAGTCCAGCCTGTAGGAAGCGCAATAGGCCTGAACGGGTGGGGTCAGCATGACGTCATTGCGAGGCAAAAACTAACGCAAGGTGGGCCCAACCTCGGGCTACAGAAAATTTGATCGGCCGTAACTTGTTCATCCGGACTTCAATCGATGAGTAGTTTGGTCCTTTCGATTCGTAAAGACGAGCACTACCCAGTAGCATTAACAAATCTGGAATCCAACGGTCATAAATTTTTTGGACCTATTGCAGTCACTTCTGATTTTTAAATTTTGTCACACGATATCTGGGTCATCTGAGCTCCGATAGACGATCCGTTTGCGCCTGCGGACTCCTGGTTGACGTGACCATAGATAAGATTTTGGCTGCAGAAAAACGTACAAGAACTAGCCTGTGGACAGGACATTTTTGTGACAGGATGCAGCAACCACGGGAAAATGTGGTGTATGACTCTTGACCGAAAGACTGGGAAATTATATTCTGTTTTCATTTAGCCAAGAGATCTTGGAATCTTTTTGTGCAGTGTGTAAGAAGATTTTAGTGTGAAAGCTGGACACCATAGGTCTGTTTTCTCTCTCTCTTCACTGGCAATGTTTAGTTTTAGAAATATATTCTATGTTTTTAGGGAATATATCCTCTGTTAAAGTGTGTCTCTTTATTTCCATCAGATCTGTGTGCATGATGTATTAGTCTATATATACATAAATATGGTTCTTCTTGGCAATATTTGGATCATACCAGCAGAAGATATGGATTTAGATCAACTGAGGATTTGGGCCAATGATCTGCGATGTCAAGTGGTTCAAGTGATCAGGTAAATATATAATTCTTTAATTATTTCAGAAAATATTTTTTATTAATTGCAGATGCTCACGTGAATGTATATTGTTGTCAGGATGATATTCTCATAAACGAAATAAAATAAAAAAACAAAAATGTGGATGAAAATTTTACAAACGAACTTTCCACCGACATGGTATGATATAACTCAATTCCAATTATGTTTTATTTGTCAATTTTTAATAAAAAGTTGTGTTCTTCTAACAGAATTAATACATTTTCAGGTATTCAATTCACGACAATCTCTAATTGATTGGATTTAAAATACTGGACGCAATTTAGGATATATCATTGCTATTAACAGGTCAGAGACTAATATAATCGGGAAGAGTCCTAGACTGTTGTTCCAATGTGATCGCTGTGACACATACAGAAGCAAAAAAAACTTCGACGAAGGTTACAGGCACAAAAAAATTGATTGTTCTTTCAGAGTGAAAGGGGTGAAAATGCGAACAGGTGATGACTGGATGGCAAGAGTGGTATGTGGAACACATAATCATGCCCCTACATCATATATGGAGGGACATCCATACCCCGGTCGGCTCTCTGAATCCGAAATCCAGTTGATGATACATTTGTCTACTAAAATGTGAAGCCACGAGATATCTTCACATCGAGGAGGAAAACATGCAATCTAGATTATCAGCATAGGGCACTTGCATGATTAGTGCTGTTAGAAGGAAGAGGGAAGATACAGAACCAAGCTATAATAGGGGAAATCCAGCCGTGGGGCTCCTCTATTGTAGATCAGTCTGGGGTTCTAGCTGGGGTCGTCCTATTATTGGGAATTCTGGGGAGAGAAAGAGAGAGGGAGAGAAATAGGAATTGGAGGGAAGATGAGGGCTCGTTGGAGAGAAGTGGGGAAGAAGAAGAGAGAAAAGAGATAGGAATTGAGAGAGGATGAACAGTGATTGCTTGGGCATGGAGGGTTTAGTTTAAATAGGTTGGGTTTTTGGGCTAGGGACAAAAATGCCCTTGGGGTTAGAATAGGATTAGGGTTAGGGTAGAGGGTACTTAGGTCTTTAGGTGGGCTTCTAGAAGATTCTTTGGTGCAAACCCTCTATACTAAACACAAGTTTCTAGCTAGGGCCTCTAACAAACTAACTAACCCTAAAATTAACAAAAGATACCCTATTGACTCTACTAATTACACAACTAGACTAAACCTAGGAAGATACATAACTATCCTTATCTAAACCCCATAATTAGTATAATTAAAATACTTAGGCTAATATATAGTATTCAAATTCAAATTGAGGGCCCACCAGGGGTGGGGCCTCACAGTCAGGACACAAAAATTGTCCCAAGGCAGAGTGCACTCTCGCTATGGCGAGAGTACACCTCGCTATAGCGAGGGTGACGCGCAGAGCCCAGTGATTCCGGACTCTGAGAGAAAGTTTGAGATGGATTCTCTTTCTAAGTGGATAATGACAAGGAGTTTTAAGCACGAATTATGGGCTATATATTGGGTGTTTCACAACCCAAAGGACACAAGATCATCTCTCAAGTTCTGAATTAGTGATCAAATTGAGAGAAATTTTCTCTAGATATTTTGGAAGAGTTGTGCTGCCAAGCACTCTAGAGAGCCAAGTTCTTCTGCATCCCTTGTAGAAGATCATCTTCTTGCGTAGAAGATTTGAAGAGTCAAGCGCTGGATCTGTTGCAATCAACGGTATGATGTCGTTGAAGCGTGATGCGACACAAGGTAACTTCTGTCTTTAGATAGGGGATATCTAGGGAAGAAATCTGAGTTTCTTATAATTGCGAAATTCATAGTGTTTAATTAGATCCAGTATGGATCGGTGATTTTTTACCCGGTTTGGGTTTTCCACCCTAAATTTGGTGTCCTTGTGGTGTGTGCTTGTGATTTTATTTTCGCTGCGTAGATTATTATTTTTTGCACTATATTGTGTTGATTTATTGAGTGGACCAATCGAGAGATCTCAAACCCTAAACCCTCAACCCTTTTTTTTCCATCGCACATAGCTAAAAAAGTTAAAAAGTTCAAAAACACAAACTACTGATTCCATAGAGAGTACAAGAAACTAAAAAGAACAGATGGAAATACTTTGCAGATGTGAGTAGAGAAGGAAAAACGTCTTACAGGTTGGGGTGACTTGGAGAAGATCCGCCAGCGTATTAATTATTTTTAGAAGAGAGAAAAAAAGACTCTCCATACAGGTTGGGGTGACTTGAAGAAGATTCGCCAGGGTAATAATTATCTTTAGAAGAGGGAAAAAAGGACTCTCAACGTACCATGAGGAGATGAACAATCGAAAGTGAGAGAGCGCGTGATAGATGGGGACGGTATAAGGGGGAAAAAAATCTATACTTACCATTGGGAGATGAACAATATAGATATATAAAGAGAGAGAGAGAGAGAGAGATGGGGATGGAGCATTTTTAAGTGTGCCCCACAATCACAGGTGTTGGGTGCTTAATTTTATCAAGCATGACACGGTAGCGTCCATCGTGGTCCCGCAAAAGTGTAGATGGACCCACAAAGGTGTAGAGAAATATGCTCGACAACTTGTTCTCTTTTATAAGGGTGGATAGATATATAAAATAGGTAGATAGATGTATAAGGGTAGATTTTTATAAGGGTGGGGCCCACAAAGGTGTGTAGAGAAACAATCACAGGTGTTGGGTGCTTAATTTTATCAAGCATGATATGGTAACATCCATCGTGGTCCCACAAAGATGTAGATGGACCCACAAAGGTGTAGAGAATATGCTCGACGACTTATTCTCTTTTATAAGGGTAGATCTCTTTTATAAGGGTAGATAGATATATAGAATAGGTAGATAGATTTATAAGCGTGGGCCCCACAAAAGTATGTAGAGAAACAAATACTACAACTTAGATTTTTATAAGGGTGGACCCCACAAACTACAACTTGTTCCCTTTATAAGGGTAATTTTTATGATTTTTATAAGGGGGGCCACATAAAAGTGTGTAGAGAAACAAGAAGTACAATAAGGGTGATTTTTATGATTTTTATAAGGGGGGCCCCATAAAGGTGTGTAGTGAAACAAGTACTACAACTTGGTCTCTTTTATAATAGTAGATGATAGATTTTTATTTTTATATATATAAGGGTGGGCCCCATAAAGGTGTGTAGTGAAAAAGTTGTGCAACTTATTCTCTTTATAAATTTTTATTTTTATATATATAAGGATGGGCCCCACAAAGGTGTGTAGTGAAAAAGTTATACAACTTCTTCTCTTTTAATATAAGGGTGGGCCCCACAAAGGTGTGTAGTGAAAAAGTTATGCAACTTCTTCTCTTTTATAATAGTAGAGATTTATTTATATATATATAAGGGTGGGCCCCACAAAGGTGTGTAGTGAAAAAGTTATGCAACTTTTTCTCTTTTATAATAGTACTAGTAAAAAGATGGGCGACGACTGGTGAAAAGATGGTAACCACTTGCTTTCACTTGTCTCTTTCCTGTCGTTATATATAGTACAAGTGGAGCCCTACACGTACAATGCACGTGCATCGAATAGACAGTTTTACTAAGAAGTTTTTTAAAAAATAAAGCTCTTAAAAAATTTTAGTAGAAGTTGAAATACATTTAAAAATCAAATTTCAACAGAAAATGGGTGATTGTAAATTGCAAGGCCCGTGCAATGTCCAAATACGACTGACACTACTTTTTTCCTATACATTGGAAAACAATAAAATGATGATATAGTGAGAAAAATGAGATCTCAAAAGACAATCGATATAGAATTTATATAACTTTTTGAGGATATAAATTACATATTTCTATATATTTATCATGAATGTGTACAAAGAAATTTAAATTTAATTTATTTAACCTATCAGGTGGACTTATCAGTTTGCTGATAGACTTAACATGCTAAAGTTGGAGTCCAGTCGAAAGTATAGTCAAATTGATAACCTGCAGTTTTATAAAAAAAAAAAAAAAAAACTAAGAACCAAATGAGCTTACTGTTTTAACCAATTACCATGAACATTAAATGTTCACTACAAAATCAGATTCTATTAAGGAAAAAGAATTAATTATATCATACCTAAGGACATCAGAATAAAAAAACTGAGATGGTGGTTTTAGTCTTAACTTATAAAGAAAAATAACATCTCACACCGATCGTCAAGAATAATGAAGTAATCCGGCTTATCCTCAAGCGACAGGAATCAACAATGGTGAAACTATAATATGAACTCTGACGGGTAAGATTTTGCAAAGCACCTGTTGATCAATATTAATATTGAAAATGTGCTTTGTTTTATTTTATAAGACGGACCACTATATCAGGTAAAAAAGACAATATCTCTCTAAGAGTCCGCATCTTCATTTGCTTGATACAAAGTGTTATATTTTATACCCAGTAAGAAAAGGATAATACAAAGTAATAATAGAAGTTCAGTTAAATGGAAGTTCACAAATAGAGATATCCATAGGGAAAAAATACCAAAAAATAAAAAAACTACAAATACAAATCTAAAAAAAGAATTGGACCTTCCTCTTAAGAAATACAAAAGAATGTAACATAGGTATTCTAGATCAACTCTTGATATGTTCTGTATAGAGGATGGGAGTGCTGATCAAAGTAAGAAAAATTCGAAATGAACAAAGACAAACTGAATTTGCAGCAGCTCAGCATCAAATACTTATTTTAGTTGTTTATCAGCATCAAATACTTATTTTAGATGTTTAAACTTAAAATGATCACTTTATTCACTGACTCTGAAGTTAGTAATAACGCTAGCATAACAAGCAATTTCTATGAGATTCTCATTTTTCCTTTAAGGAAATGCATGACGTTTCATTGAAATATATGAAAAGAAGAAGAAGTTTGCAATGATGAAAGAAATAAATGTATTAGAAAATTATCAAAGTTTTTCCATTTAAACCTCATGAGTAAGAGTAATAATAAATAAATATATTCATGCCCTTGAAATGCCCTTTTATAATAAAAAAAATTCAAAAAAGTTGTATTTAAGAAATTAAAAACTGTACAGAACAACAACAATTTTACGATAGCAATCTATAAGACCTACCACTAAATTGCATTTATGGAATTATATTTAGCAATCACTAATGTTAGAAGAGAACCAATATTTAGTAGTAGTTATCACATTATCCAACTTGTGATTATTCTTCCAACAGGTGTATAAATCATGATCAATACAACTATATGTCAGATTGAAAACTCAATTATTCTAACTAAATAAAATACAAACACATGAAGCAAAAGTGACAAGAACATTTAAGTTTTTTCCATTGTAACTTTCATTAAAAGAGAGAAAAAAACAGAGCGGACATAAAATGAGTTTAAGTTTGTACATTTCACTTTATTATTTATGATATTTTGTCCGTTGCTACTTTTTTCTAAAAAAAAAAAGGAAAAAACTAAACATAAAGCAATAATGCAAACACGGTACTTGCATATATGAGATGTGCTTATAAGTTTTGGAGGTCCCTATACCTTTTTCAAAGGGCATAATAAATAATATACAACTGAAGGAACATCAAATTACAAATAATTAAGGTTTGTGTACAAAATATTAAAGGGTTAATATTTAAAAATTAATAACAAAGGGTTACATCCGTGCAAAAAAATAATCTCATATCTTCTGGAAACCTCCCGGAGCCCTCTAATGTTCTTAACTCTCAAATTTTAAATACAAATACCACTCAAGTATCTTTTAGTTCCACCAAAAAATAAAAAATAAAAATAAATAAATAAATAAACTATTTGCACAATTAGCATTATTTCAAGTAAAAAAAAGAGAGAATGTTTTCTCTCGTGTGATCCAATTTGGTATTTGAATTATACCACAACCACCAATTGGCCACCAGCAACAATAACAAAAGTAGCAAGCTAGTTAATACCTTTTGTCGCGACTTTTAAACTGAATTTTTAAGCTGATGGCGAAATATTTAAAGTGCCCACAAAATTATAAGTATTGAACACCCAAAGGTAGTAAGTAAAATACACTTGATTCATTTTCTTGCATTTTGTTGGACAGGTGTGTAGTGAAAATAATAATAACTAAGTGGGGCCCACATCTTACATTTTATTGGGCAGGTGTGTAGTGAAAATTAATAATACTAAGTGGGGCCCACATCTTGCATTTTATTGGGCAGTGTGTGTTGTGAAAAAGTACTACACTTTACTCTCTTTTATATTAGGGTATAGATAGATATAGGGATATAGAAAATTATAAGTGGGCCATGGTGTGTAGTGAAAAGCATTGTCATTTTGTTCTCTTTTATAAGAGTAGAGATAGAGAATACTAAGTGGGGGCCCACATCTTGCATTTTAATGGGCATGTGTGTAGTGAAAAAGTACTACACTTTACTTCTTTTATAAGGGTATAGATATAGATATAGATATGGATATAGATATAGAGATAGAAAAATAATAATAATAATAATAATAATGTATAGATTTTATGATTATTATATAGATGGGGCCCATACAAGTTTTTCTTTTAGAAGGGTAATAATAATATATAGATTATATTATGATTATCTAAGTGTGGCCCACACAAGTTATGGCATTTTGTTCTTAATAATAATAATAATATATAGATTATATTATTATTATATAGGTGGGGCCCACAAAAGTTCTTCTCTTTTAGAAGGGTAATAATACTATATAGATTATATTATTATTATCTTAAGTGGGGCCCACATCTTGCATTTGATTGGGCAAGTATGTAATAATATAATCATTTTATTCTTAATAATAATTATAGATTATATATTATTATATAGGTTGGGCCCACAAAAGTTCTTCTCTTTTAGAAGGGTAATAATAATATGTAGATTATTATTATTATTATCTTAATTGGGGCCCACATCTGCATTTGATTGAGCAAGTGTGTAGTGAAAAAAAAAGTAAAAAGTTGTGCATCTTGCTCTTTTATAATAATAAAGTAGAAGATAGAAGATAGTAAAGAGTAGAAATATAATATATATATATAGTAGAAATAGAGATATTATATATATATATATATTATAATAGTAGAAGAGATATCCTTTCAAGTGGGCCCCACAGTGGTGTAAGCAACTTCTCTCTGAAAGTCTTCTTTTCCTTTTAAGTGGGCCCGACAGTGGTGTAGTGAAAAGATTAAGCAACTACTCCTCTTTTATAATAGTAGAAAGTCTTCTTTTCCTTTTAAAAAGTCTTCTTTTCCTTTTAACTGGGCCCCATAGTGGTGTTAAGCAACTACTCCTCTTTTATAATAGTATAGATATATATATGAGAAATATTCAAGTGCATCTATCCCTCACCATAGGGTGATGGACACTCCCCTTTTTGGAAAGTTAAAATTATAAAGTGACTTGTCAAGTATATAGAAATACTCATTATGTACTTAAAACTTCTAAAAATGGAGTGTCATTCACCCTATGGTGATGGATAGATGCGTAAGAATACTTCCTATATCTAGTAGATAGATAGAGATATATACTATATAAGAGTGGGCCCCACAAAGGTGAGTAGTCTCTTTTATAATAGTAGATTATGAGCTTTTATATTTTTTAGTATAGTTATTACTCAATCAAGACTCATTTGAGTCTTTGAGTTAACTTGACCCAACAAGTGTGGGACCCACTTCTCAGGGTTACAGACCATGGATTAAAAAATCGGCTGATACCGGTTCATATTGGCCGGGTATGAACCGGTATCGGCCGGTCCTGATACGATATCGGGCCGAGATATCGGTCCTCGTTAAAATCGTCAAAAAAATCCCAATATATCGGTATATATTAGCCGAGACGAACTTCATCTCGGCCGTGACGAGATATCGGCCGATTCCCTTAACAAAGCACCAACCCTATTTTTTTTCACATTCTTCATCTTCTTCCCCTCTCCTCTCATATCCAAACACCGTAGAGCAGCAGCCACACGTCACACATCCCTCTTGCATATTTTCTTCAAGAAAAATTATTTAAGGTAAGAGAAAATCATCTTAAAGCATTTTATTATGTATTTATGTGTTTAATTTTTTTTTTTTAGATGAAGCATGGAAATCATGAGAATGTCACTTGTGTTGTGTTGTTCACTTAAAACTAAGTTAGACATATCTACTTCATGCTAGATCTACTACTCATACACATGATTTTGAATTTTTTTTTTAATATTTTTATTTTCGGATTTATTATGTATTTATGTGTTTTTTTTTTTTTTTTGAATGAAGCATGGAAATCATGAGAATGTCACGTGTATTGTGTTCTTCACTTAGAACTAAGTTAGATCTATATACTTTCATGCTAGATCTACTCATACACATGATTTTGTATTTTTTTTCAATTTTTCTATTTTCAATTTTTTAATATTTCAATAAAAATATATCATTTTTTTGAAATTTCATCACAAATATGTTCTTTTAATGATTCATGATCATTGTATGGTATGTAATGATTGATCTACATACTTTTATGCTAGATATATATTTAGGATTTAAAAATGATTTTGATTTATTGTTGTTACTAATGGAAAAAAAATATTATTTTCCAGCATTTTCTAATATTTTGAATTTTTTGGATATTTTTGCGATTTTTTTTGGATTAAAAAAAAATCACACCGCGACAACCGCGACGGACCGATATCCGCTACAATATTATTTTTCGGCCTAGCCGATACCGTGACCGAAATCAAAATGTTAAGCCATGCTATCCAATCCCACATCTATGCGACTTGGTTTCCAGCGTATACTCAAGTGAGTCAGAGTCAATACGAGTGTTGATGATGCCAAAAATAGGGATTCGGACACCACCGGTCAGATGATTAATGCTATGCAATAAATGAAGAGAGATGAGGGATTTATAGTGGTTCGGTCAAGCGTGACCTACGTCCACTTCAAGAAGGTGATCTTCGATTAATGTCGAGGGTTACAGATATGTGAAAGTAGATAAAAACCATCTCCTCTCAAGTGATGAGAGGGCTCTATTTATAACTCTTTCCCACCAGGTGGGGATGCAATTGGTTCAACGTCTCTTTGGAGCGTCAGACGTGTCCTTGAGGATCGAGCCAGGTGGAAGGCAGGTGAGATCCTCTCCGCGAGACTGGGTAAATTCAGGTTAGGGGAGGACTTCGTCGCGATTAATTGGAGTCTGCGATGACGAGGCTTCGTTTAACGAAACCCGGATCTCACGGGGCTGTCCTGGCCTGACCCACGATCCTAGACGGACCGGGTTACTTGAACCTGACTCATTATCGCGATCCGGATTGGGCTTGACTCATCATTTGCCCCCTCAATGCTCCGTTCCCAAATAATAATATCTATTTTATTTTTGAAAGGGGGCATTGATAAATTCCCATCTCGTCTCTTGACAAATTTTCTTCTTCCCGATCTTAACCGCTTGTCCCTGTAGATGTGTATTTCGGAGAAGTCCTCCCGGCTTGGGTTACTCTTCTTTGAAAACTCTGGCTTATAAATAAGCCCTAGAGTCTGATTTCTTCAAAAGAAAGAAACTTGGTTCTGCAGAAAAAACCATTGGGAGAGAAGAAGATGGTGGCAAGCAGCAGGGTAGGCACTGGCGTTGGCATTTTCCGTCGATCCCTCAATAGGTGAGGAGGAGGTGATGGGCACCGCGGACGTTGCGCTGGCTGCTCGGGCGAGGGAGGCGCAGGCCGCGTTGTGGGCCCCCCTAGGGCGAGCAGCCATGGCGAGGGAAGCACAGTCACCGCGGGCGAGGGGGGAGAGGCTCCCATGGGCGGCGAGCCTCTGGCTGCGCTAGGCAGAGGGAGCAAGCAGCAGCGGGCGAGGCGCGAGCCCTTGGCTGCGCTGGGCGAGGGCAGCACAGCCGAGGCGGGTGAGGGCGGCGAGCCCTTGGCTGCGCTGGGCGAGGGCAGCACAGCAGAGGCGGTCGAGGTCCCCCCTTGGGCGAGGAGCAAGGGCGAGGCTGCCATGGCGCGGGCGAGGTCCCCCCTTGGGCGAGGAGCAAGGGCGAGGTGATGCCCCCTTGGGCGAGCAGCCGAGGCGAGGGAGGAGAGGTGATGCCCCCTTGGGCGAGCAGCCAAGGCGAGCGAGGAGAGGTGAATGCCCCCTGGGCGAGCAGCCGAGGCGAGGGAGGAGAGGTGATGCCCCCTTGGGCGAGCAGCCAAGGCGAGGGAGGAGAGGTGATGCCCCCTTGGCGAGCAGCCCCCGCGATGAGCCCAGGCAGGGGGATGGCTTGCTAGGTGGGACGGGCGACCCCAACTTGGTGGGCGAGCTTGAGCTGGGCTTGCATGCTCACAGCACCTCTCGCTCAGGTGTCGCATCCGGCCAGGGGTCACGAGACCTTGCATCTGTCTCCGCAGCGAGGGAAAAATTACGTCCTCGTCCCAAGAAATACCAAGGGAAGGTCATCGTTGAGGACGACGGGTCCAAAGTAAGTACAATTTTCAGCTCCTTCATGACAGATGGTGACATCTCGAGAATCATTACTTCGTATCGTATTCCGCCCATGGTGATGTGTCGTCTTGCTGAAAAAGATGAGCCAGCTTGCGACAGCTCCTCAGGTGAGATCCTCGTTTATGAGGATATGCTCGAGGCCGGGCTGAGATTCCCAATGTCTTCTTCCATCTGCCGGATTCTTCACTATTTTTCCCTAACCCCAGGGCGTCTCGTGCCTAACGGCTGGAGGGCCTTGCTGGGTTTTCTTGCGTTGTGGAAGAAGGTGAATGGCGAGGATGCCTCTCCAGTTGAGTTTCACGCCGCTTTACAACTTGATGGAGTCTCCTGCCCCAAATAGGGGATGGTATTATCTCACCTCCAGGGGATGTAAGCTTCTTACAGGGATGCGTTCCAACTGTCACCGCTGGAAATCTCGCTTCTTCTTCATAGGTGGCGAGTGGGCTTCACAAGCAGATCAGGCTTTGGTGCCCACACGATGGATTGGCGCCAAAAGACTGGGTACGTCTCCCTGTTCACTTCTCCATACTTATATAAATGTATATACATTGTTCCTCTATGCACACCGTTTCTCCGCAGATCCTCCCATACTCTCCAAGGACCAAGAGGTGAAGCTGCAAGCGGTGAGGGATCATCCAGAGAAAGACTTGGGAGCTCTTATTCCCAAAGAAAGTAGTAAGGCCAGTGGACCTTCTCCGGGCTCTTCCTCAGGACCGTCATCAAAGAGAAAGAGTAAGTTAAATCTGCTCTGACCATAATCTTAACATTACCTGAGGTGTTGTTCCCATGTTTCACTTGTCAATACTTCTCTTAATAGGCACGGAGGTGTGCAGAGAGATGATTGGAGCCCGCTTTTCGACCCGCTTCTCGGATAGGGGAACCCCTCCTTCAAAGGTGGCGAGAACAGGCGACGTCTCACAAGGAACCTCTCGATTGGCTTCTCGCACTGAGCCCCGAGTGTCTCCTACTCGAGTGGTTTTACCTAAGATATCTCTTCAGGCAGGGATCTCCTCCGCTAAGACTGTTGTCTCGCAGCCTTCTTCTTCAGCCACACTTCCTATCCCTCGGCTATGTCCTCCACAGCCGGGTACTTCTACAGGGGCACCCACACTTCCTGTCCCTCGGCTATGTCCTCCACAGCCGGGTACTTCTACAGGGGCACCCACCGGGACCGGTCCCCGGCGTCGTTCGTGGGAGATGCGGGATAGGCTAGGGAGATATGTGCTGGCGCATGAGGTCTCTCGGGTTAACGCCTTGTGCACCGAGGGAGTCATTGACTCATTTGTAGAGGGTCTGACTCAGGTGAAGTTCATTATTTACTTTTCTCCTGATTGTTTCCCCTTCATTTCTTTATAGCTGTCTCACTTCTCGTCTCTTATCTTTTCAGCTTTCCACAGCATCCATCTGCTTGTTGCAGCGTGCCCAGTCTTGTGGTCAGATGAGTCGGGAGAAGGAGGCTATGCGGCTTGAGCTCTCCACTGCTCAAGAGAAGATTATTGCCCTGGAAGCCGCAGGTAGGATTTCCGCAACCGATCTTGCTGCGTCCCGAGAGAGGGTAAGCAAGCTTGAGATCGGGCTTTCAGCAGCCAATAAGAGGGCAGCCGAGGTAGAAGATGAGCTTTCGAAGACCTGCGAGAAGGCTTCGCTCACCGAGGCTGAGCTTACGAAGTCCCGCGAGAGGGCTTCGCTCAGTGAGGCTGAGCTGATGAAGGCCCGTGAGAGGGCTTCGCTCAGTGAGGCTGAGCTGATGAAGGCCCGTGAGAGGGCTTCGCTCAGTGAGGCAGAGCTTGCTCGAACCCTTGAGAAGGTGAGGCTCAGGGAAGTTGCTGTAGAGGCAGAGATGAGGACAGCGTCCGAGAGAGCTTCTCAAGCTGAGAGGGACCTGCAGATTGGCATCGCGGATGCCTTCATTGATGGCTACGAGGAGCTTCGAGAGAAGATTTCGGCCGCCTTTCCAGACATAGACATATCAGGCTTTATGCCAATGGAGGCGCCTGATGATGGTGGTAGCAGCTCTGGTGATTATGAGGACGATGAGGAGGAGGATTATGAGGAAGGGGATGAAAGTGATTAGTGTATAGGGATTTCATGGGTAGGTAGCTTGACTTTTGTAAAGGCAGCATCAGCCTGATTTGTGCAACTTTTGGTAATAAAAGTAATTTTATTTATCCATCCATTGTTTTGCAACATTAAATGAAATAAAAAGTGCAAACCTAGGTCCTTTAACAAAAACCCTAATTTACCCCCCTGGACCTCCTCACTGGTAGTACTTCTTCAAGTGTTCTGCATTCCAGGGATGGGGTAAGACCTTTCCTTCAGAGTTCTGGATTCTGTAGGTGCCTGGTCTCACCACTTCTGTTATGAGATACGGACCTTCCCAATTTGGTCCGAGTTTTCCTTCCCGAGAGTCCTTCGTAGCGAGAATCACCTTCTTGAGGACTAGGTCTCCTGGTTGGAAGGAACGAGGCTTCACCCTCGAATTGTAGTACTTGGCCATGCGTCGTTTGTACTCCGCATTACGGACCACAGCCATTTCTCTTGCCTCCTCTATCAAATCGAGGTTGAGGCGGAGTCCTTCTTCATTGGTGGCAGGGTCGTATTGGTGGACCCTTAGGGAATGTACCCCTATCTCGACAGGGATTACCGCCTCAGTCCCAAAAGCAAGAGAGAAAGGGGTTTCTCCTGTAGGAGTCCGCGGAGTTGTCCTGTAGGCCCATAATACTCCTGGAAGCTCATCAACCCACAGACCTTTTGCTCTTTCGAGCCTTGTCTTAAGGTTGCGCAGGACTGTCCTCACCATCACTTCTGCTTGTCCATTTGCCTGGGGGTGTGCCGGGCTGGAGTGAGGTTGTTTTATGTGAAGGTCTGCGCAGAAGGAGTTGAAGAGCCTGTTGTCGAATTGCTTGCCATTGTCGCTAACAATGGCCTCAGGTATCCCGAAGCGACAAACCAGGTTTTTTCCAGACAAAATCTTTCACCTTGTGGTCTGTTATCTTCGCTAGGGGTTCCGCCTCCGCCCATTTTGTAAAGTAGTCGATGGCGACCACTATGAATTTGCACTGGCCTCTACTCAAAGGCAGGGGGCCCAAAATGTCGATGCCCCATTTGGAGAAAGGCCACGGGCTGAGGATGGTGGTCAGCTCTTCTGGTGGCTGCCGCGTCACAGTGGCGAAACGCTGGCATTTGTCACACTTCTTGGCGAGGTCCTTGGCATCTTTCAACATGCTTGGCCAAAAGTACCCTTGCCTAAGCGCTTTATGTGCGAGGCAGCGTCCTCCCGAGTGATTTCCACAAATCCCCTCATGAGTTTCTCTGAGGGCGTAGTCAGCCTCTTCTGGGGAAAGGCAGCGCAGCAACGGTAGGTTGTAACCCCTCTTGTAGAGAACATCCTGTAGGATTGTGAACTTAGAAGCTCTCATCCTCAGTCTCCTGGCTTCCAAATGGTCACCTGGCTCGGTGCCCTCTTGGAGGAAGGCTTTTATGGGGGTCATCCAATTTGGCTCATCGCCTTCTGATGCACAGTGGATGTTTCCGATTACCACATCTAACTTACTTTTCTCCAACTGGTGCCCGATGAGCGTCGGTTCTGCAGATGAGGCCTCCAATGATGAGGCGAGCCTGGCGAGTGCGTCGGCGGCAACATTTTCTCCCCTAGGAATATGAGAGAGCTGAAAATATTGGAAACTTTTGATTATTTCCTTTACCATGATGAGGTAATCTTGCATTCTTTCCTCCTTTGCTTTGAATTCGCCGTTTACTTGATTCACCACCAGTTGTGAATCGCTGTAAGCGAGAACGGATTTAGCATCCATCTCAATCGCCAATTTAAGACCAGAGAGGAGGGCCTCGTACTCGGCTTCATTGTTTGAGGCAATGAAGTGGAGCTTCACTGCATATTTGATGGGTGTACCATCAGGACTCATTAGGATTAAGCCAGCTCCGCTTCCTTCTGTGGTTGCTGAACCATCAACGTAGAGTTTCCAGGCTGGTAGTGGCGATACATTGGACTTCTCAGGAAGTACTTGGAGAGGCGAAGCTTGGGCGCCCGGAGATGAGGTGGAGAACCGGGCGCCCGTTGAAGGAGAGGATTGCTGGGCGCCCGTTGAGGGGAGCTGGGCGCCCGTTGGTGGAGAGGTGAGCCGGGCGCCCGTTGGTGGAGAGGTGAGTTGGGCGCCCGTTGAGGGGAGCTGGGCGCCTGTTATAAGTAGAGGAGGATCCTCAGTTTGCTCTTTAGCATATGTAAGCTCAGCTACAAAGTCTGCCAAAGCCTGTGCTTTGATGGCAGGCCTTGGTTGATAGTGAATGTCGAACTCACCAAGCTCCACCGACCACTTAGCCAATCTTCCAGCAACATCAGGTTTTGCCAAAACTCTTTTCAGAGGTTGATCCGTGATGACAGTGATTGTGTGGCTCTGGAAGTAATGACGTAGACGCCTCGCAGTCGAAACGAGGGCGAGCGCCAGTTTTTCCAATTCGGAGTATCTGATCTCTGCCCCTCTATATGCTCTGCTCACATAGTAGATTGGTTTTTGTACCCCACCATGGTCTGTAATGAGGACAGAGCTTACTGCTGAGGGAGAAGCAGAGAGGTACAAATACAGCACTTCCCCAGGTGAAGCATGTGAGAGGAGAGGAGGTGTGGCAAGGTATGCCTTAAGCTTTTGGAAGGCCTCCTCAGCCTCAGATCCCCATTCAAAAGTTTTCCTAAGAATTTTGAAGAAGGGCAAACACTTATCTGCAGATTTGGAGACGAACCTGTTGAGCGCTGCAATTCTCCCATTGAGGCGCTGCAGCTCCTTAGTTGATGATGGCGACCTCATATCCAGTATGGCCTTGATTTTGTCAGGGTTCGCCTCAATCCCCCTCTGATTGACCATGAATCCCAAGAACTTTCCTGATCCCACGCCAAAAGCACATTTCTCGGGATTCAACTTCATGTTGTAGGTCTTGAGAACACTGAAGGTCTCTTGAAGATGACCGATGTGATCTGCTGCAAGCCAAGCTCTTTACTAGCATGTCGTCGACATATACTTCCATCGTTCGCCCGATCTGGGAATGGAACATCTTGTTCACCAGGCGCTGGTAAGTGGCCCCAGCATTCTTTAGTCCGAAGGGCATAACCCTGTAGCAGTAGGTGCCCTTCGGAGTGATGAAGGATGTTTTTTCCTGGTCTGGAGGGTGCATGTTAATCTGGTTGTATCCAGAGTAAGCGTCCAGGAAGGAAAGAAGCTCGTGTCCCGCCGTGGCGTCGATGAGGAGGTCGATCCTAGGCAACGGGTAGCTATCCTTCGGGCATGCCTTGTTAAGTTCACTGAAGTCTACGCAGAGGCGCCATTTCCCATTCGCTTTGGCCACCATCACCACATTGGAGAGCCATTCAGGGTACTCGACTTCTCTGACTGCCTCTGTATCAATCAGCTTTCCAACTTCCTTTTCTATTGCTTGGGCCCTTTCAGTGGAGGCGCCCCTTAACCTTTGCCGAACAGGTTTGTGGAGAGGGCTGACATTGAGGCGATGGGTGGTGACGGCTGGGTCTATCCCTTCCAGATCAGCATGTGACCACGCAAATATGCCCATATTCTCCCTCAAAAAATCTGTCAATCGGCCAACCAGAGCTTTCGGGAGTGAAGAGCCAATATACACCTTCTTTTCCGGATGCTCATCATGCAAGATTATAGGGGTGAGTTTTTCAACCGGCTCCCCTCTTTCTGTGGTAGCCTCATCTCTTGGGTCCAAGACTTCCACTTGCAGCGCCTCCTGCGTCATCTTTGCCTTCATCGAGGTGACGTAGCATTCTCTTGCTGCTACTTGATCTCCTCTTACCTCCCCTACTCCATTCGGGGTTGGGAAGCGGAGGATGAGATGATATGTGGAAGGGACGGCTCTCAAGGAGTTAAGCGTGGGCCGCCCCAGGATGATGTTGTACGCTGATGAGCAATCTATCACCAGGAAATTGACCATTGTGGTGGAGGTTCGGGGGGCTGTTCCGGCCGTGACTGGTAACGTAATGGCCCCCAAAGGATACACCTTTTCCCCTGAGAAACCGATTAGGGGAAACTTGACTGGTTGCAATCTCTCTCGACCTAACTTCAGCTTATCATAGGCTTCCACAAATAAAATATCTGCGGAACTTCCACTGTCAACTAAGATCCTATGCACCTGGAAATTGGCGACGGTCATAGAGAGCACCAGAGGGTCATCATGAGGGTGCTGGATGTTCTCTAGATTTTTATCCGAGAAGGATATGATCTCATCGGTGCTGTGCCTCGACGCCTTTGACGGTCGTGGCTCATCTGGATGCCTCGCCTTTCTGGCGTAGGCTTTCATGGCGGAGAATGATTCCGCTGACCCTCCAGAGATAGTACGAATTTCTCCAATAGGGTGTTGATTTTCGACATTGTGAGGCTGTGGCGGCGCCTGCCCCCTACCAGCAACATACTGGCGCAGGTGTCCCCGCTGAATAAGATCTTCAATCTGCCTCTTGAGGTCGAAGCAATCGTCAGTGTCATGACCGTGATCGCGATGGAAGCGACAGTATTTGGTCATATTCCTGCGATTTGCTGGAGCTTTCATCTTTCCCGGCCATTTTACTGCGGGATCATCTTGAATTTCCAGTAGAATGTGCCCTACTGCAGCATTGAGAGCTGTGAAAGCTTGTTGATTTCTCTGCGGAGCAGGGAAGGATCGATCTCTCGGGGGGGCAGGACCGAGTCGGTCCCTGGCAGGTACCCTCTCGGTTCTGCTCCGCTTACTGCTGGGCTCCTTCTTGTCGTCTCTATCATGTTTTCCTTTATCTGCCACTCTGGAGGACTCGCCCCGCCTGGCCCTAGTAGCGTCCTCCGCATTCATATACTTCTGGGCTTTCGCCAATAGCTCCGTCATGTTCTTCGGTGGGCGCTTCATTACCGAGAAGTAGAAACCCGATGAACGGAGGCCTCCCAAGAAAGCAGTCATGGTTACCTTGTCATCGGGTTCTTCCACCTAAAGTACCTCCTCGTTAAAACGAGTGAGGTATGCCCTGAGGCTCTCATTACTGTCCTGCTTTACAGTCAGCAGGTGTGTGGGTGGCTTTTGATGGCGGCGTCCTCCAATGAAGTGTGACACGAAGGACCTGCTTAGTTCTTCGAAGGTGGCGATAGAAGCTGGGGCGAGATTGGAAAACCACTGTCGGGCGGAGCCCTTCAGTGTAGTCGGGAATGCTCTGCACATGACCTCATCAGCGATATTGTGCAACTGCATCACAGTCTTGTAGGTTTCCAGGTGATCCAGTGGATCCTTCCTTCCATCGAAGGTCTCCATAGACGGCATTTTGAACCTAGGAGGAAGGGGGTAGTTTACTACATCAGACTTGAACGGGGTGTTCGTTCGTCTGACGAGATAATCTACCGTCTCTGGGGCCTGCGCCCTCACAGCATCGAAGACGTCCCCGATTTGATTCTGCATCTCCTTAAATTTTTCCTCCCATTGATTATAGGGTTCTATGGAAGGACCAGGGAGATTGCTTTCCTCCTCCACTGTATTATTTTCACTTTCCCCTTCTTGGAAGTGGGGATCATCAGCCGGAGGTTCTGCAAACTGGGCTCCACCCGGAGGTGGAGGCACCGCATAATAAGCATGACCTTGTGGACCAGCCAGGCTCGGGCCAGGTGGGGGGTCCAAAGGAGCTCCGGCAGAGGCATCCTAGGCGCGATGGAACTGAGTCATCAGGGGAACTCCTCGACCCTGGGCGCCATAGGGATGGGCGCCCAGGTGATGGAGATTGGGCTGGGCGCCCACAGGAAGTCCTCTTGCCTGGGCGCCCAGGGGATGGGCGCCCGGGTGAGGGAGATTTGGCTGGGCGCCCATAGGAAGACCTCTTGCCTGGGCGCCCAAGGGATGGGCGCCCGGGTGAGGCGCCCCGTTTCGCTGAGCGGTCGGGCCCCGCGAGCGCGTCGCCTCCTGCTGCTGTATCCCACCGAATGGTGCTCCTCCTTGCCCTGCGAGCATAAGCTGGAGGATTTGCTGGTTTTGAGTCACCAGCTGCTGCATGGTCTCCATCATCTGCTGTGGAGAGGGAGTAGGAGCGGGGGTAATCGGGACAGGATTACCCGGTGGAGGACCGTTCTCTCCCTGTCTGGGAGAGTTAGGCTGAGCGTTAGGGCCCGGACCCGTAGTTAGGCCAGGGTTATCCTCTCGTCTTCCAGACCTCGTGCTGATCACCATGATTCTAACAAAGGGGTTTGAATTTTTTCGTTTCCCACAGACGGCGCCAAACTGATGATGCCAAAAACAGGGATTCGGACACCACCGGTCAGATGATTAATGCTATGCAATAAACGAAGAGAGATGAGAGATTTATAGTGGTTCGGTCAAGCGTGACCTACGTCCACTTCAAGAAGGTGATCTTCGATTAATGTCGAGGGTTACAGATATGTGAAAGTAGAGAAAAAACCATCTCCTCTCAAGTGATGAGAGGGCTCTATTTATAACTCTTTCCCACCAGGTGGGGATGCAATTGGTTCAACGTCTCTTTGGAGCGTCAGACGTGTCCTTGAGGATCGAGCCAGGTGGAAGGCAGGTGAGATCCTCTCCGCGAGACTGGGTAAATTCAGGTTAGGGGAGGACTTCGTCGCGATTACTTGGAGTCTGCGATGACGAGGCTTCGTTTAACGAAACCCGGATCTCAACGGGGCTGTCCTGGCCTGACCCACGATCCTAGACGGACCGGGTTACTTGAACCTGACTCATTATCGCGATCCGGATTGGGCTTGACTCATCAAATGTGATGTATCCCAACCAAATCAAACTCATTGTTTTCGTGTTTTTTGTCTGAAAGTAACAGATTCATTGTCTTTTGTTTTAACATTTTTAACTATAGTGTGTCACTTTCAAAACCTTGGTGGGTCTCACTCTGTCATTTATATCATTTTAACTCGAAGGGATGAGGGCACGAGGCTAAATAGGTGAAAGATGTCCCAGCTACTGCCCTTGGGATTTGTGCTTCAACGTCTCACATCACGGCAGCAGTGCACGTGGGAGTCATATTTAGTGCACGTGGGAGTCATATTTAGTGCAAGTGCACCATATGCACATCAATTTGGGTGGCTCTCAGTAAAAGTCAACAATAGTTGCTCAACAGTATATAGATGGCCAATAGAAAAGTTTGACTTTGTAAAAGTCAGTGTTTGGTTCGAATTCTTGTATGAGGCCTTTGAACATGTCAATTAGGTAGGAAAGAAAGAAGGCCCTCCCTCGCTGCAAGTGGTAATAAGAAGAAGAAAGGTACGGAAGGCATTATATTTATCTCTCATGTAGTGTACAAGTTGAAGAAGATACATCTTGCATTTGCACTCCACGAAAGGTGTTATACCAGCGTAGAGATACTCTGATTTACTTTATCAACTTGTTATTGGAATGATGTAGACCTGGTATCGCAGAAGTTTCTTCAAAGAACATAGAACATGAACGGTTTGAATTTCCACTGGGTGGAATTATAATTTTTTGTTAGCCTTTGCTGAGAAGTTTCCACATGAACGTTATTTCCATAGGTTCCTGCCCTAGGGAAAGTCATATGATGTATATAGATGAATTGATAATATCCTTTTCCACTTTTTTCCTTTTTTTTATTTTTTTTGGGTGAAAACAGTTTGACTTAATAAATCGGAAGGAGTGGAACAGTAAGTGGAGCCCTCCTCTTAAAATTTGGACTCTTTCAAAATAAAGCGGTGCTACATGGCCCGACGTCAGGCCCGAAAAGCGGCCTA
Source organism: Litsea cubeba (assembly GCA_012931725.1). NCBI lineage: Eukaryota > Viridiplantae > Streptophyta > Magnoliopsida > Laurales > Lauraceae > Litsea > Litsea cubeba. The sequence goes on along the minus strand of CM022947.1, from coordinate 5,866,003 downwards.
ACATCAGGCCCTGGACCGTTGGATCTCATTTGATCCAACGGTCCAGGGGCCTGACGTAAGGCCACGTTTTGGGCCTGACGTCGGGCCATTTAGATTTTCTCTTCAAAATAAATGCCCTTTCAATGTATTGTTTATCCCCAAATTTTATCTAAATATATGTTTGGTCAATCGTAAAATATCACTTTATGAAAAAGGTTATTGACACAATATTAACATATTCATTAATTTATTACAAAAAAATATATTTATTATTCATTTTTTATCAAACAAACAATCTTAAGGTGAGAAAAACACTTATTAAAATAAAATTTGAGAGAGCCTTAAGTAGGTTGTCCCTCTTGCGGGTTTCACTCTTTTCGTGTCAAAGCCTTGGAGGGTTCTAACTCTTTTAGTCTTTTTATTTTATTGTTAATCAATCAAAAGACAAGCCCAACTCTTATATAAGTGGCATTTGTTTTGTAATCAAGTAAAAATTGTATAATTTAATTTTTAAATTTAATTTTTTTTTATAGATGGGCCCCTGTGAATAACTCACTAGCTTGTCCCGTGTCCTAGCCTCAAGAACCCGGACTCGCCTATAAATAACATTGGACGTAGTAGAACACTACTCAACTCCATCAACAATCACAAGTAACACAAGTAGAAAATGGCCATGCACACTTATCTCACCCTCCATTTCCTCCTCCCAACACTATTCTTCTCCTTCTCCTTCTTCTTCTTCCTTCTCAAACACAAGAAACCAAAATCCCCACCACTCCCACCCGGTCCAACCCCATGGCCCCTTGTGGGTAACCTCCCACACATCTTCTTCAACAAACCTGCATTTCGTTGGATCCTTGCTCTAATGAAGCACATGAACACAGACATTGCCTGCATTCGCCTCGGCCGAGTCCAGGTGATCGCTGTCACCTGCCCCGATATCGCTCGAGAATTCCTCAGAACGCACGACGCCATCTTCGCATCGAGGCCCCGAACAATGGGGACAGAATACTCGAGCCGTGGCTTCCTCAATGTCACCGGCTCTCCCTTAGGCGAGCAGTGGAAGAAGATGAGACGGGTAGTGGCCTCCGAGCTCATGACTCGACCCAGGCTCAATTGGCTCGCCCCAAAGCGAGTCGAGGAGGCTGACAACCTCGTACGCTACCTCTACGAACATTGCCGCAGAGATGGGTGTGGTGGTGCAGTTGTTGATGTTAGAGAGGCTGCGAGGCAATACAGTGGGAATGTGATAAGGAAGATGATGTTCAACAGACGGTATTTTGGGTTGGGCCGTGATGATGGTGGGCCAGGCTTTGAGGAAGTTGAACATGTGGAGGCTCTGTTTAGTGTGGTGTCGCTTGAGTATTCGTTCGCTGTTGCGGATTATTTGACTTGGTTGAGGTGGCTGGACTTGGATGGGCATGAGAAGGAAATGAAGAAGGCTATTGGGGTTGTGAACAAGTATCATGACCCGTTGATCGATGAGAGGATCAGGAAATGGAGGTGGGGCAGTGATGGACGGGTTAAAAAGGAGCCTGAGGACCTCCTCGATGTAATGATATTGGTGGAAGACGCAGATGGAAAGCCAATGCTCACACCAGAAGAGATCAAAGCACTAGCTGCGGTATCATTGCTCGTAACCCTCCTATTTTATTTTATTTTATTTATTTATTTAAGCATGATTGCTCAATAGGAGCTATTATTATTAACTTGACACTTGACTTTTCATAGACTAGCCCCATGGGGCAGCTGATTCAGCTGACAGCAGCCATAATAGCAAACCATGATGAGACATGGTGTAAAGCCTCTGGAAAAAGATAAGACTTGATTCAGTTGATTGGTACTCTAAACACAACAAAATGGTACCAGAATAGCTCCTGGCACAACAAGTTATTTATGGGGCATTATAATGCACCACCCTACGTACTATTTAAACCAGAGTTGATGGGATGGGATGGGATGGGATGGATTGACCAACCCGATAGCTGATAATAGTCTGCTTGTATTTGCATATCTTAAGTAGGCAAATGAACAGTGTATACAACTTAATTGGTTATGTACTATCTTCAACTTTTAATTAATACTGGAAGAGATTGTACATTGCAAATCACCCACGCTGGAAAAGATTCTTGCACGTGGCAAATGATGGGAAATGGAACCACCCCACGTGCTTTTTAAAATAATAGTTTAGCTTTCTCCTGTCTTAATTTATTTTATCTTTTCTTTTTTATTTTCTCATCATTTATTTTATCTTTTTTTTTATTTTCTCATCGTATCTTTTTAAAAATAAAACGTGGATAGCATCCATTTAAGGTCAAACCAGAGTGGCAAGGAGTTAGAGGTTTGATTTCAATGGTAATTGCCAAGAGAGCACTTACGATCTCCATTCATTTGCCCTTATGTAAAGAGGGATTTGCATAAATTAGTTGTCATAGTTAAAAATATCATCTTAGGAAAATGTCAATATGTTTTTAAAAATTGGGTTTTCCTTGGAATATTATAGCGAAAGTATCAGAGAAATAAGATAACTTTAAAATATTAAAAGTAATTAACACACGAAAAGTATAAAACACTGTTGAAATAATTTTCATAATCTTCTATCAAGTTTCTCCAATTTCTATTTATGATTTTATCACGATTATCACATTACATTTATTTAATCTCGATGATATTTTAAAGATATACTGATATTATGATGTTTGTGACCGAGTATATAATGTAAATTAGCTCGTTCCTTAATTAGAGTTAAATTAGCTCATTCCTTACATTTATTTTGTCTGCGACTCCTCGCCCTCCTTTCTTAGACTTAATCAGATATACTATGGTTTATATTATGATTTTGTGGCCTAGATTTTTTTTGAAAGAAAATGGACAAATTGATTTGAGAAAACCAGTGAAATTGGGCAGTTTTGACAGATTCTATCCAATGGTTCTCTTGTTTCATCATTTTTTCTCAAAATCGTGAAGGATTACTGACTCAAATTTCCCCTCATAGTCATTTTCATAACCCAAAACCAAAATCAGTCTCTCATCACCCTCACAGCAACATCCAATCAGATTCGCCAACCTCTCATTGCGAAACTGTCCAACAGATCTAGCCTCTTCATGCAATCCAACAAGAACATTGTCATCCTACCATCAAGTGAGTTTTTTTTATAGCAAAATGACATTTATTTGAATCACAAATTGAACATTTCAGTAATTACCACAAATAATATCTCCAAAACTTTCGATTCGGATTGGTCTCCATAAGACTTGCACCTGGATGTCCCATTCGCACGTGTGAGAGGAGTTATTTGGGTTTTGTCTCCCCTACAAGTAGAAGGAGAAATCTCATCGATTGACAGACCCATCATTGACTGTTGTTGTTGTGGTCTTATGATTTGAATCCAATGACATGACCTTTGATTATTTATTCCCATCGGATTCAATCACATATATTAATCCGTCAAAGTGTAACAATGCGTCCATCCGACGCTTTCATACGGCTAAGTTCTTGCTGTTAAAATTATCAGCCTCATGCAACTCTAATTTGGAAGACATAATTACGGAATTGAAAAACGTTAAAGGAGAAAGATCACCATTTTTTTTTTTGAACCGCTGGATCATCTTCCTCTTGATGCAACTGCGTAGATCTACTCGCAAGGATTTCGCAGAATTAAACCGTTCGTTGATCAAAAGCCGAATGCTCAAGATATCGGAGTGCGAAGATTTGACGATCGAAGATCACCCTGCCCGTGTCAGCAGACTTTATTTATTCAAACTCTTCATGTATCGATTTTTGGGTCTTTGACTTACTGAAAATCACGAGTTAAACGTTCAAAAGAATCGATCAAAAAAACCATAAATTACAGAGAATCATGAATAAAATATTTTTAAAAGAAGGAGAGTTCCCTAGGTCTTATAAAAAGCGTGATTTGTGAAAACCAAAATGGGGAGTTGTTGAGATATTTAAAGCTAAATTTTATAGTGGGAAGAGAGAATGCTGTACATTTCATGGAAGGGTTTTGTTACCCTGGCCGCACTCAATTAATAACCAAAGAGGAAGATGGTGTTTCGTCCATTCATGGTGTTTCGTCCATTCACATTTGCCGCATGCATATATATATATATATATATATAAATTTATGTCAGTTATTGTATCCACTTAATTGCTCTTTTAAAATGAAAAATCAATTACGTGTGTAAGTAGAAAACACAACACGCTTATGATTGCCAACACCCACATGCCCAAAGATTGATTCCTGGTATTCAAATTGGTGGGATATTCCCTGGGGTGTAGGCCAACGTATGATGAGGGACAAATGTAGTAGGGCCCACCTAGGGCTCCACTAATAATGGGACTTTAGGGGATGAAAAGAGACATATATCCTTTATCGGTTTATATATCAAGTTTGGTGTCAATCTCATTCCTCTAATGCTTTCACTTATGGAATACAGATTTAATGATTTTATATTAAAGAATAAAACTGACCCTCGATCCTACAGTCCAATCCATTCAGATCAGTGAAATTTTGATGGATCGATCCAGTGTAATTTAGGAGGTCTTATTTGTGTGGATGATTCGGATGGATCATAAAGTAGGCCCCACTATGTTGCTCTCACTGTAATACTGTGAGAGATAGACGCGCATGGATATTTTCCCATATATAATTAATACATGTTATTAGGTGTGCCTGGTGCATATCTTTTGTACCATGGGTGAGACCCACTTGATGAATCTATACGTCCTCGAGGTTTGGATGTACTAGACCATTGGATAGACTATTTATACTAGTTACGAGCGTTATACCAACTATTTAAAATTAAACATATATATATATATATATATATATGAGAGATGCTCTTATGAAAGCATCCATCACCTTACTATGAGAAATAATGTGGGGACCCTCACATCCATATGCAATGCCAACAACTTAAGGTGTGAGGGCCCCATCTTATCTCTTATAGTAAGGTGAGAGCATCTCCATATATATATATATATATATATCCTATAGGCAATTGGTTCCGCATAATTGAAGTAATTAATGTTAGCCATATGTAGTTAGGCCCTAAGTCTAACCCATATTCCACGACATCCTTCACTTTTGTCTGGCTTCTTTTTTGAGTTGTATCTCTTAATTAACAATCTCTCCTAGCTAGTTGAAATTATTCTAATTGAACATTAATTAGCAACCGTTAATTAACAAGCCTCCTTTTGTTTTTATTTTTATTTTTGTTGGTTTGTAATCTTCTTGTAGGATTTGATAATAGCAACAGTCGATAACCCACCAAACGCAGCAGAATGGGCGATTGCAGAGATGCTAAACCAACCACACATTCTTCAAAGAGCCGTGGAAGAACTAGATAGAGTGGTTGGAAAAGAAAGACTAGTTCAAGAATCTGACCTTCCACAGCTCAACTACATCAAAGCATGTGCGAGGGAAGCCTTTCGAATCCATCCAGTTGCACCCTTCAACCTCCCTCACATGTCCACCTCCGATGCAATTGTTGCAGGCTACTTCATCCCGAAAGGCAGCCAAGTCATACTGAGCCGGACCGGGCTCGGTTGCAACCCTAAGGTGTGGCCCGACCCCCTACTGTTCAAGCCCGAGCGCCACTTGACCAGTGAGTCAGCTCAAGTGGAGCTCCTTGAGCCGGATCTCCGGTTCATCTCATTCAGCACTGGGCGGCGGGGATGCATTGGGGCCCCACTGGGGTCTGCAATGACGGTTATGCTCTTGGCCAGGCTACTTCAGGGGTTCACATGGGCTGTGCCGGAGGGGAAGCCACTGCGCATTGACCTCACAGAGTCTACTAATGATCTCTTTCTGGCTAACCCTTTGCATGCCCATGCATCTCCACGCTTGCCTTCGCATGTGTATCCATCAGCACCCTAGGGCAAGAATCAACCATGCTAGTTCGGTGGACCCATGGATGGTCAGTGGTCACTCTTTAATTAATCAAAAATAATTTTTAGTTTCATGCTTGCTTCTATTTTTCTTTTTCTTTTTCTTTTTCTTTTTTTTTAAATAATAGCTAGATTCTTCATGTTGAACTATGTGATCTAGTCTAGTCTCTAGATGACATGAGATTTGATACATTGATTTGGTTATTCTAGTATCTTTCCAATGTACTGAAATTTGAGTAATTGAAGGACTGGCTTTTTAACAAGATCTTCATTTATTGTGTTTTACTTCTTTCTTTATCCCTGCAAAGGGAATTGAGATGAATGAGAGAGCCTATGTACACACACATGAGAAGAGAGCTAACCCACCCATGTGGAAAGAGAACAACACATCATGAGGTTTTAGTATTTATAAATAGGCCATTGCCTTTTCTTTTTTTCTTTTTTTAATATCTTTCATATTTCCAAAATTTATATTTATGGGGCCATGAGTGGGTGCCTTTGTCTCGGTGGGGATCCAAACTCTGTCATCTTAGTGCGGGCCCAATCTAACCCAAGGCCTAATCTAAGCCAATTAATACAACCTAATTTTTTGTAGTGTCAGGCACCTTAGTCCCCAAATACGTTGTATGTTTTGTGGGGCCCATGAGTGGGTGCCTCTGTCTGACACATGTTGGATATTTTTGTATCACATCAATCAATGATCTAAATCATGTTAAGGCCCAATAAAGATAAACCAATGATTTTTCCGAGTCCGATCCTCATATTACATACAAAGGACTAATGGTCATGTTTAGTATTAATTTGGAGTGTCTGTCAAATCATAGGAGGTTAGGTGTTTGTGAAGGTAAGGGTCGATCACAGGTGGGCCCTGTTTTTCAAAATCAAAGTGGGATTTATGAAAAATACATCAACCTAGGATGATCGTTATATTTATGTGTGTAGACTTTGATAATAATGGTGATGATGATGGTCCAAATAATTTGCTTTCATTTTCAAAGTTGGAGTATGCTCCACTTGTAATGCCATCCCTTAATTTTAGATCACTTCATTAAATAACATGATCCAATCAAGTATCTATGTTATATTTCTGGCATATTCTCTTATTTATGATTAGGCATGGAATCGAGTGGTGACCCGTGGAAGCATGAATTGAGCAATATATACTTACTCAATATAAGCTTACTCCCTTATTTATGATTCAACAAGCAATCAACTGATTATCTATGGCTACATAGCGTTAAATAAATACGATAAAAGATATAATGTAATTATCATTATATCATTATGGGCCCACCTAATCACTCCAAATGCACATATATATATTGCTTTTTTTTTTGTTAGAATATATGGTTTTTTTTTTCTCTTTTTTGGCCCGTGTTGGGCATGGGCATTTCGCACTAGTATATAATGATGAGTCCATCAGTGTTGTGACTTGTCCCATATCCTGACCATATAAAAGCGATAGACATTATAAATGGACTTTATCCTTTATAAAAGCGATAGAAATTGAACATCTTAAAAATGGACTTATCCTTGTTAATCATGGATTATGAAGAGATAGAATTATATGTATGTTAAAAAAGGGAATATGAGATTCCAGTAATTGGGAAAGTATATTTGTGGAAAGTGGAGGAAGAATATGTTGGCTGTTGTAGAAATCAAGAATAACTTGCTAACAATTATAAAAATCGAAAATAATTTCGAATCAAAATAAAAGCTAAAATTAGATCCAAAACCTTGTACTTGTTATTGTTATGAGATATAAATATCGGATGAATGCTCATTTAAAATGAGTTAAGATTAAAATTAGAATTCAATCTCTTAACATAAGAAAAACTCTCTCTCCTTTGTTTTCTTATGTAACACGTATATCACGAAAAAAATAAAACAACAAGCCATCCAAAGTCCAAACCCTCTCACAGCACAAAGAAGTTTCTCGGTTTTCACATCCTCAAAGTCCACCTTCTGTTTGCCTGCGTGTAGAAGAACACGAGGTCAGACATTTTCCTCGGTTTGCATTTTGTTGGCGTGAGGTCAGAGATTGATAACATAGAATCAAAGATAAACAAAAAAATATATATCTATGGTTTGTGTTCACATGTGCCTCGGTTTGCGTGCATGAAAGCAACAACGAAAGATATTATTTTTTTCTGGGGTGTTGATTTATGCACCCACTCTACAAGGGTGGGTGTACGGCCTATTTTGGCTTTTATATATTATATATTACACACTTTGCAATACCAGTTTGAAGAAATAATAAAAAAAGAGTAATTTCCTGCATGGCACATCAATCACCATTCTAACATGGCACATCAATCACCGTTCATCAATCAATGTAATGAGACTCCAAGCAGCTATAATGTCATTATTGTTGTGACTCAAAACGTGGAAAAGAAAGATTGAATCTTTTTAATCATATATTATCTTTAATCATTTCATTTTGAGTGGCCCCCATCAAATTGATGTACTTTATTTTTTATTTTTTAATTACTCTCCAACAATGAACTTAATTTTAAAAAATAAAAAAAAAATTTTACATATTAATATTTTACAATCTATTTTTTAATATTCAAGAAATTTATCTTCTAGTTTTTATGAAAAGATTTTTTTTGAAGGATGAATCAAATGATTAGTATATGTTGAATAAAAAAAAATATCTCAACTTGATGGTGAGTCCCACTTCTCTTGGGCTGTAATTTGGCGTGGAAGTAGTAAAGAAAATTGTGACTTCATGTGGTTTAGATTTTAATCTAAGTCCAATTGACGGATTTAATTAGCCTAGGCATAAGATCCTATAAACACTATCTCTAGATAGAGATGTCAAATGGGCCGGGTTGCAGGCCTTGCCGTGTCAGTCACCCTCACGGCTCACAAGGTTCGGTTCGGTTCGGGAAAATAGAAAACCGATGGGTTCGATTTGGTTGATGGTTTCCCCTCTAAATTTTCTGACCATTCGATTCAAAATTTATCAATGCTATTGAGTGGTGCTCATCACCACAAATCCGCAAAACCAAATCTCTCATCGATCGGAGTGCAGTTGAGCATGATATGGCTGGTCAAAATTTCTGTTGACTGTAGACCTGGCCCGCCTTGCGTCAGCAGTACAAGAGCCTACTTCACTCTCTGATTTTTTGCTGACGTCATGATGATGTCGTTGATGAGCCTTGAAATGGCGCACGTCCCGAGACGGAAAAGGCCACAACAGCACACATGTTTCGTCCTTAAAAAAAATGATGGAAATTGCGGATTTCGGGTGATAGCTTGGTCTTCACGAAGATCCATGGGCAATTATCCGGCATAACTTAATAGAAGAGTTGCACACATTCAAGACACAGTATGTTGCAATATTTGATAGTGATGACCAGTGGACTCGTGTTTACAACTCACTAAGCTTTTTTGCATTAGATAGAGGAGCAGTGGACTGTCAAAGTTCAGCAATGCGGCCATCCAACACTTCCATACGGCTAAGTTCTTGCCGTTAAAAATATCAGTCTTAGCAAGATCATGCAATGCTAATTTGGAAGACATAATTACTATTGAATTTAAAAAGAGGTTCAGATACCACTGACCGTTAAAGGAGAAAAATCACCCTTTTTCTGAACTAGTGCAATTTCTCTCTAATATTAAAATTCTAAAAATAAGGATTAAAAAAAAAACATGACACATATCAAATTCTCTCTCAGTGCATGTGGATGTAGGTTTCACTCTCCTTGTGTGTGGGTTCTCTTTTTTGGAATGTGCAAGTTTCACTCCTCGCATGCACAAGTACTCTCCTCACATGTGTGGGTCTCTTTGGGGGTCCCGGCACCATTAGCCAGGATTGAAAGAAAAAAGAAAAAAAAAACCATTGCTACTTTCAACTAGCAAGTAGCAACATTGAGACTGATTAATTTCGAGCATATAAGTGCCTACGGATTAAAAAAAAAAAAAAAAAAAAAAAAAAAAAAAAAAAAAAAAAAAAAAAAAAAACTATGGCTACTTTCAACTAGCAAGTAGCAACATTAAGACTGATCAATTTCGAGCATATAAGTGCCTGCAAGTGAGAAATTATTAAATTAGTTTCATGTAAATGTGAGAAATTATTAAATTAGTTTCATGTAAAAGTTGGATCTTCTTGTTGGTACAAAAATCGAGGCTTATTTTGTGTTTTTATCATCAGACCTTAGTTCCGCCCCATCATCAGGAAGACACCCCGTTACCATATATATATACACGCTTTCCGAGGCTGTGAAAATGAGTGACTAATCCCACATGTGTACCGGACAGTTCACCTCTCCCCAAAACTACATACTTCCTTTTACTTTCTTGAGTAGGTGTCAAGTGCAATCAGTACCTAGGTTGTAGGGTGGGTTTATTTACCAAATAGGGTGGGTGCATTTACAACGCCCCTTTTTTCTGTCACGGTTCACAGATCAATAGGACTTCGGTTTGCCGTACATTAAAAAAAATGATTTTTTTTTTCATAATAGCACCATCAAGTAAATTAATTTCCATAGTAACATTCATTTGAAAAAAAATACCCAGAATAGCATCCCGAACTTATGTGGCATATTCAATCCTAACAAAAGAACAAAAATTACTGAAACCAAATAAAACAAAAGTGAATAAAGTGAAGCAACAATGCTAACCCACAATTACTGATGCATGAATTCTAATTAGACCCAAAATTTTTACTACAAATACTTCACAGAAAAGAGACTGCACAAAGATTCCCTTAAAAGTGATACTTGGCTAGTGTTTGTCATCTAGAAGAAGAGGGTGTTTATTTTTAATTATGTTTGACATTAGGTGGGCTAAACTCCTTTAAATTGAAACTTAGCTAGTTCTCAACTTCTGATAGAAGAGAAGGGCATTTATGTTGAGAGATTGATTATTAATAGGTGGGTCCTATGGGGGTGTAACAAAATTTATAGAGGCCGGGTTTCTGGGGATTCCAGCTTTTGTTAGAGGAACCACTAGAAAACGCACATCATCACATGTGACCTTCACTGGATATTAGAAAATGAAAGAACAATTCAATCATTGCTAGATTTCGAATGCAATTGAAGGTAAGTATGAAAGTAATATAAGTTGCATCTTTTCTTAGCCTAATGTTTGTGTGAAATTAAGTACATGGGATTCCGGGCAAATGGGTTTTTGAAAAGATGAAGGGTATATAAGGTAGAAATGTAAATGAGACCTCCACTGGTTCTATATTGATTTTCCACTAAGGAGAAATTAATTGATGGTCATTTTGGATTCTCACCTTTCTTATATATTAACCACTTTTAACAATATTAAAAAAGATTAGAATTCAATTACATGAAACAAAGGGGCCCTTGGACTGATCCTAATTGCCTTCCAATGTTCTATGGGGCTGATCATTCACAAGCAGAAATTATTTATCAAGGCTCATTTTATAAAGTGGAATCAAGGAGAATGGTCACCTATGGGCAAACTGCATATGAGCTCATATGCAGTCCAACTGACGGGGTGCCATTTAAACGCATGTCTATCATGGTAGGGCGGATGGAAAGGACTCTTTGTTTAGGCAAGGGAGTTGAAAATTCAGGCTCATCATATCATTCCAACCCTTGATTTAATTACTTTAAAGATTGTTAACATTATAACCGTAGTTTTTTTATAGATTCAAGTCAATGGTGGGTGAAGGTTCCATGAGCATAAAATTGGGCTTGTGTCATATCATATAATGACAAGGACATCAAAGGGACAGCAATGTTCACAACATTCATGGTTGAATGGTGTTGGCAACTCAATATTACAAACACACCAAGAATTGAGCCCGGGTCTTCTTGTGGAAAGTATTATTCCATATTATTATTTCATATCAGTTACCCTAGCTCGGCAATTATAAAAAGGGATTTTGACCGTACAAATGCCTTGAGATTTAAGACTTGTTCATCAACGGTTGAAGTTTAATCATTTTCAGCAAAGTTGTTCGGATAATTAATATGGGTTAAAACTTATAAAAATAGAATAGGATATCACATAGTGTGATATCTCACAATTCGAGAAGCACAAATAACTCTACAGTAATTTTTTAAACTTTAATTTTTGAAGGACAAATACTTTGGTCACCAGGCAGCATATTGTTAAAATTTTGAGAATGGGTTGCACACTGATGAAAAGTGAGCTCAAGTGGGGCCCACATGGAGAACATTTTTCATGGGACCAATTGGGCCATGATGCGGATCGGGTCTTAGGCAGCTGGCATTGGCCAGAAGGACGGGGCTCTTGGTCTCTTGGTTCATGTCATTTTCCTCTTATTCTAGGTTTCGTCCCAATCCCATTTTTAATATCTCTCTCTCTCCCTTTTTAATATCTCTCTCTCTCCCTATCTAGGTTTTAGTAAATTTGGTTCTTTTGTTAGGATTGGATATGCCACGTAGGCTTGAGATGCTATTCTAAGCATTATTTTCAAATGGGTGCTATTATGAGAATTAGTTTACTGGAGGATGCTATTATGGGAAAAAATTCTAAAAAAAAAGTTTCATCTTATTACGCCCATAACTTCTTCATCCGACCTCGATCGACGAACGGTTGACACAACAAATCAGCATTTCAACAGTCAGAAATTTTTTCATAGACTGCAATCATGGTAAGTAGTATCCAAACCATAGTTAAAATCCAATTTATTAGAATGCATAAAAATTAGTTTATGATAGTGTTTGGTTACTGCTCATCATCTTGCATGATTTTTTTTATTATATTTTAATTTAAATTTATTAATACTATTAATGAATCACAAAATAGAACTAAAAGTTCTAAAAGTGAACCTGAAGTTCACCTATCTATGGACCAGTAGTCTTACAAGTTGGAATACCGATATGAACCTGTAGATTCATATCAATAAATCAAAACCTGAAGTTTTTGATTCAAAAGTCCAAATAAATTATAAAGCCATGAAATTAAACCTGAAGTTTTGACATAACTAAAAGTTCTGATCAATTGTTAGAAACAGAAGTTATACTTCAAACCTAAAGATTTGATAGAACCAGAAGTTCTGATTAATTTAATAGAACCAAAAGTTCTACTTCAAACCTGAAAATTTGATAGAACTAGAAGTTCTGATCATTTATTAGAACCAGAAGTTCTACTTCGAGCCTGAAGATTTGACAGAACATGCAGGCCTGAAGATTCGACAAAACATGCAGTTCTAATTTCATGTATTATGAACCTGAAGTTCTAAATCAAGCCTGAAATCTTGACAGAACCAGCAGTTCTGATTCTCAAAGTTGATAACTTGATGTTCTAACTTTTCATTGGTCAATTTTTCTTGTCATGTTCAAATTCCTCCTGTAATTACTTTTGATGTTAATATTTCATCTTTTTATTGATTATCTGCACACGGTTAACTCAATATATATTTCCTATTACAGTTCTTACACGATGTCAAATTTCGCTAAAATTGATTTTAAAGTACTTAACATAAATGGGGACAAATACTTATCTTGGCAATTGGATGCTAAAATTCACTTGCAATCCAAGAAACTAGGAGAGACCATAAATGAAGGTAACAAGATATCCTCAGAGGAAAAAGCGTTGGCCCTCATCTTCCTGTGCCATCACATAGGGGTGCACAACGGGCGGCTTGGGCGGTTATTCGGCAGTTTTGGTGGTTTTGTTTTATGGCGGTTTGTAAAAAGTAAAAATTGTAACTGTCCAAAGTATAGTCGGTTTTTTTTAGTGGGCGACTTGGGCGGCATGTTGGGCGGTTTGGTATTTGTACCTATCTATCTTTTTTTTTTTAATAGAATGTAACTAAAGTTTCAAAGTACTTAACATAAAGAATAAAAATTAACATAGAGAAAATACACTCCTAAGAAGGAGAGAGATGAGAGACTCTGTAGAACTGTGAATATGAAGCGTTTTTTTAGCAACCATATATTTTTTGAAACATGAAGTCTGTGAAGAATAGATGAAGTCGAAGAGTTTTTTTTTTTAATAATGAGCGGGCGAGGCGGTTTCAAATGTCAAACTGTAACCGCCCGCTCATTAGTACGGATTGAAACCGCCCCGTCAGCCTAAATGCGGTTTTGACGTATATCCACTTGTAGCGGGGCGGGGCGGGGCGGAGCAGGTGGGTTGGCGGATTACAGTTATTTTTGTGCAGCCCTACCATCACATGCATGAAGACCTCAAAAATGAATATTTTACTGAGGAAGACCCAGCATGCCTATTGAAATCCCTGAATGATAGATATGAACACCAGAAGATGGTCATACTACCAGCTGCCCGGAATGACTAGTTAAATTTGAGGTTGCAGGATTATAAAACCGTATCTGAATACAACTCTGCTCTCTTCAATGTTTTTTCCCGATTAAGACTATGTGGTGAAAAGGTTTCGGAATAGCAGATGTTGGAGAAAATGTTATCAACCTTTCATGCCTCGAACGTGATCCTGCAGCAGCAGTATCGAGAACGATGTTTCTCCCAATATTCAGAATTTATTTCATGTCTCCTAGTCGCGGAACAGAATTACATAGTATTGATGAAAAATCATAACTCCAGACCAACTGGATCTTTGGCAGTTCCTGAAGCAAATGTCAGTTTTAGCTCAAAAGGAGGCAGAGGAAGGGGAAATTGAAGACATAACTCCTCTAGACGAGGTGGTTTTAAAGGTCCCCCTCCAAAATTCAAAAATCACCAGAAGTTGTCTGCCCCTCAGCATAAGAGTAACCAGAATTCACTAGCTAATCATACCCACCGTCCTGATGACACGTGCCATGGATGTGGAAGAAGTGGGCATTGGTCACGCACTTGCCGTGCACCAAAGGAAGTGGCAGACACTACAAGAAATGATGGTATAGACTATGCAACACTTACCGACGCCACATAAATGTCGGTAACTTCTAATTTTACCGACGCTATCAGCAAAAGATAGCATCGGTAAATTTGTAGCCCAGCTTGGCACGAAAAATAGAAATGCATTGTACAACTTCTTGACGCTAATGGTGTCGGTAAGGTTTTATATTTAATTTCCCGACGCTGCATAGCGTCGGTAAATTTTCATATTTAATTTTCCGACGCACACGGCGTCGGAAAGTTCTAGGAACCAAATCTTCCCACTGCAATTTCGATTCGCACATTTGACCCAAAAACTTCCTGACGTTGTGAGCGTCGGGAAGTTTGTGAAAGAAGTTTACCGACGCCATACGGCGTCGGCAAATTAATATATATCCCCTCCCCATCTCCCCCCTCCTCGCCACTCTCTGCAACTCCGGCTCCGCCTCCCTCTTCTTTCTGCATCTTTTCTCTCTTCCTCCCATCTCTCTAACCCTCTCACATCTAAATAATTTTATCCTAGCCTTCTTCCCCTCTTTATAAGGTATGAAGTATTTATATTATCAGTTTTATTTTTGTTGTTTTTCTTCAAATAATTTTTCTCTTTTTTTGTTTAAATGTTTGTCAGCATCCACTCACTACCGGCGACCACCATTGTTTCCAGCGTCCACTACTGCTGCCATTCCCCCACCCATACAAGCTGTTGTCATATCTTATAATCAGTATGTAGTTTTTATTTTTTTTACTATTGATATGATAATTAATTTAATATTATGTTTTTATAGGTTTTGTTTTGTAAATTTTAGAGTAGATATGATTTTTAAATTATTATTATCTAAATGTAGTTTGATAATTTATAAAATTTTGTTATGTGTTTTAAATATGATTTTATGTCTAGGCTTTTTTTATATGGATGTGATATGAGATTGTTAAACTATGTTGTTTATTTTTTGAAAATATGATTTAATGAAAATGTTAATATCTTTTTGAGATATATGTAGTATGTGTAGTATTGTTAGTAGAAATAGTTTGGATTTTATTTATGATTAGAAAGTTATGTAAATTGATTTATTTAGTTTTTTTGAAGTGTTAGTAATATGATATGATTTTGGTATATGTAGATGACAAATAGTATACTAAAAATTATTTCTTTATTAATATAATATTTAAAAGTAATTAAATATATATTAAACAAAACCTGTTTTTTTTAAAATAAATATGTGGTTTTCAAAAAAAAAAAAATGAAGTTACCGACGCTATTGGCGTCGGTAACTTTAGACAAAACCACCCTGTCAGCGGTTTGTACTTTTAGGAAGGTTAGGTAATTTTCATTTATACTTGCCGACGCGGTCAACGTGTCGGCAAGTATATTTACCTACGTTTTTTTCCCTACGCCGCAGGGAGCGTCGGTAAATTTATTTACGGACGCCATTTTAAGTTTACCGACACGTTGACTGCGTCGGTAAACTTTAATTTTGTAATAGTGAGAACAATACAAAGTATACAAGGCATCTGTTCATTTAGCAGAGACAAATGATCTGGAATGCTGGAATTTGAATGCAATAACACCAGAGATGCCTCCAATTGACATTACAAACTTGGAGACTCGAGACTTCTTTAAGAATGAGGACAGCCAACCCCTGAATAATGAGGCATTTAACACTCACTTGGGAGCACCCCTTCGCATGGTCTAGAAGACCAATAATTCTTTGAACTTTTCCAAACTTTATTTTCTTTTAGTTCATTTGAGATGCATGTTTCTTAAAATTTTCCTTTATGATAGGAATTTTTATTTTTCATTAATGTCCTAATTTATGATGAATGGTTTAAGTATTTCAGTTTTATCATGTGATCGCATAGTTATATTGATTTATTGTTTAAAGAATGAATCATGGAACTAAGGACAATTTATGTTTGATAGATAGTGCCATAAAACACACCATTATGAAAATATCAGAAATTTTTCTCAGAATTGTTGTTCATTCCACGAAAGGTATCCACCATACTGGACATGTGCAAATAATTGAAGGCTCCGGAAGAGCCCATATGATGAGACAATATTCCCGCCGTTAAGGGGAGAAAAGATGGTTCCTGAAGAATGTATTATTCTTGTAGAACAACCCGTTCTTGAAGAAGGACATGGAATACTTTAAGTCCGTCTCATCTAGACCCACGTACTTCACAATGTGAAAATGAAGTACGCAAGAAGTGTGGAAGCCTTATAGGTTTAAAGAACTCAGCTCCGTGAAAAAGAAGAAATGAACAATCATCATCATGTCCTCCTGAAGAGGCACGTAACCCTCCTGAAGAGGTTCTTCCTGAAGAGGCAAGTAACGCTCATGAAGAGGTTCCTCCCGAAGAGACAAGTAAACCCTCATGAAGAGGTTCCTCACGAAGAGGTACATAACGCTCCTAAAGAGGTTATGGTAAAATCCGTTCTCTCTAGAATAATGAAAGTCCCTGGTGAGACTTTGGAAGCCCCTGAAAAGCACCGGTACCGGATAATGAAGAGATCTCTATACTTAACAATTATTCAAGAGAGAGATGGAATAGAAATGATGATGATGATTGGGACAGAACCACGGTCCTATAAATCCCGGAATGATTTCCTTTGCCTGAAGTAGCCAAGGAGTACGTACTGAAGTAGCCAAGGAGTACGTACTAAATCCGAGAAGGATTTCCTTTGCCTAACGCAAAGTCAAGGAGTACATACTCAATCCAATTAAGGCACTGGAGTAGTATTAAACACATCCCATGATATTTGCATGGAACAACTGATTTATGAATATTTTATTCTTATGATCATAGAAATCTTAGTTTTGTAGGATATGCAGATTCAGGTTATCTCTCTGATCCACATAAGGGTTGATCACAAACAGGTTATATTTTTTTTTAACGGTAATGTGTAATTTCTTGATGTTCTAACTAAACAGACTTTGATAGCTACATCCTCTAACCATGCTGACATTTTGGGTCTCTATGAATCCAGTAGGGAATGTGTATGGCTAAAATTTTTGATTCAGCATGTTCGTAGTTCTTGTCAATTACCATCTATTGCAGGTATCCCGAATATTATCTATGAAGATAATGAAGCATACATAAAATAAATTCGAGAATGTTTCATTAAAGGAGGCAAGACTAAGCATATAGCACCAAAGTTCTTCTTCACTCATGAGTTTCAGAAGAACAATGAAATTGAAGTATAACAAGTTTGTCTGTTTACCAATCTTCATCAAAATTAGTATTCCAAAAGTTTGTATATGAGATTGGCATGCGTATAGTTCATCATCAAACTATATAAATGGTTGCTATTATCAGGGTGAGTGGTTTATCAGGGAGCATCCTGAAGTATGCTACTCAGGACATTTGTGCGATGTACTCTTTTTCCTTTTCAAGATTTTATCCCACTGGGTTTTCCTAGTTAAAGTTTTAACAAGCAGGCAGCATTATGCATGTCCAACATCATCTCAATGATCTTGAAGAATGTTGTATTCTTTTTCCCTTCGCTTTGGTTTTTCCCACTGGGTTTTCTTTAACAAGGTTTTTAATGAGGCAACTGTCATTAAATAGTGGTCATCCAAGGGGGAGTGTTATGAGATATGAATCTTGGGTGGATGCTCACTTAAGATGAGTTAGAGTTAGAATTAGGGTTCATCTCTTATGAGGTTACTTTGCCTATAAATAGGCTATCCCTCTTTGTATTTACACACAATTAATGAGATAACATAAAGACTTTCTATTCTCACTCTAATCTTCTTTCTCTTGATCCTTTTCTGTTAGAATATAAAAGACAACGGCAAAAGTCAACAAAAACGGCAGCATAAAAGGTAAAAAAAAAAGTGCTGTCAGGACTCAAAATCGTTGAGGAGACAGAATGGTGTCTCGCTATAGCGAGAACGGCGAACAATGCCCAGTTGGATCCAGACTCTTATGAAAAGTTTGACACAAACTGCTTTTCTAAGTGGATAATTACAAGGAGTCTTAAGCACGAATTAGGGGCTATCTATTGGGTGTTTCTCACAACCCAAAGAGTACAGATCATCTCTCAAGTTCTGAATTTATGATCAAATTGAGAGAAATTTTCTCTAGAGATTTTTGAAGAGTTGTGCTGCCAAGTACTCTAGAGAGCAAGTTTCTTCTGCATTCCTTGTAGAAGATCATCTTCTTGCGTAGAAGATTTGAGGAGTTAAGCGCTGGATCTGTTGCAATCAATGGTGTGATGTCGTTGAAGCGTGATGCGACACAAGGTAACTTCAGTCTTTAGATAGGGGATATCTAGGGAAGAAGTCTGAGTTTCTTGTAATTGCGAGATTCATAGTGTTTGATTAGATCCAATACGGATCGGTGGTTTTTTACCCGATTTAGGTTTTCCACCTTAAATTTGGTGTCCTTGTGGTGTGTGCTTGTGATTTTATTTCCGTTGCATAGTTTATTATTTTTTGCACACTAGTGGGTTGATTTATTGAGTGGACCAATTTAGAGATCTCGAACCCTAAACCCTCAATTGGTATTAGAGCGGGTTACACTAAGTTGCTGTGTTTGATCTAAAGAGATTTCTAGAATGCTGTTCAATCGAGAAGGAACATCAACTTCTAAGCCCCCTTTGCTAGATGGTTCTAATTATGCATATTGGAAGCAAAGGATGATTGAGTTTCTTAAGTCCATTGATGATGATGTTTGGGATATTGTTGAGGATCACTACTCCAGACCAACAATTGTGGTTAGTGGACAAACTGTTCCTAAACCTAAAGCTGAATGGACTAAAGATGAGAAGCATGCCTCCAATTCTAATAACAAGGCAGTGAATAGTATATACAATGGAGTGTCTGCTGAAGAGTTTCATAGGATTTCCACTTGCAAAACTGCAGAAGAAGCGTGGGAAGTCTTACAGACGGTGTATGACGGTACAGACACAGTGAAGCAATCTAAATTGTAAAGGCTGACTAAAGAATTTGAAACCATCGTGATGGAAGAAGATGAGACCTTTGATCAATTTTATGCAAAGCTGAATGATATTGTCAATTCTGTTTTCAATCTGGGTGAGGAAATTCAAGAAAACAAGATTGTCAAGAAAATCTTACGGTCTCTACCTTCGAGGTTCAATTCTAAGGTAAGAAAATAAGAATCTTGATACCCTCAAGGTAAATCAGTTGGTTGGAAATCTTCAAACCTTTGAAGCAAACCGTTTGGATAAAGGAAAATCAAAAGAGAAAGGTATTGCTTTGAAAGCCAACTCAGAATCAAGAAAGAAGCCTGAAAAGAAAATTGTGTCTGATTCTGAATCTGAGGCTGAAGATAATTTGGTTGAAATGTTCAATTGCTTCAAGGAGTACATGAAGTCAAAACAAGTCAAGTGGAAGAGTTCTAAATTTGCGAAAAAGGATTCTGCAAAAGGAACTAAGTGTTTTGAGTGCCATGGCTATGGTCACTATGCTAGTGAGTGTGCCAACAAGAAAAATGGTGCATTGAAAAAGGCTCTCAACACAACTTGGGAGGAACAGTCATCAGAAGAAGAACAAGATCCTTCAATTGAAACTGTGAATGGCAAGTTTGTGGCTTTCATGGCTAATTCTCTATCTGACAATGATACTGATGAAGATCATGCTGATGAGATGTCAGATGAAGAGAAAGATTATAAAGCGTTGTATTATAAAACATATGCTGATTGTGTTAAGATGTCCAAGTATGGCTACAAGATCTCTATCAAGTTTAAAGCTGCTCAAGAAGAAAGTTCTGCATTGAAAATTGAATTAGAGCAAGCACTTGAAAAGATTCATCTCTTGGAAAGTCAGAAGATCTGCACGGCTGAAACTTTGACCACTGAGAGTCAAAAATTTAAGAAGGCTGAACAAGAAATAGTGAATCTGAAGTAAGAGATAGAGACTGTTAAACCTGAAAAAGAAGATTTGCAAGGAAGATTGAAGATCACTCTGTCTGAGCTAGAAGTGAAAAAAGCTTCACTAAACAAGCTGGTTCGAAGACTCTTACAAATATCTTGTGTAGTCAGAAGTCTCAGTTTGACAGAAGCGGTCTCGGTTATGATCATAGTGCATCCACTTCCAATGCAAAAGGTAAAACAATTTTTGTTTCAAGTGTTGCACATGCTACTCCAGATACTGCACTTTCAAATAATGTGTCGAGTAGTATCAAGAAAAAGAATGTGTCACGCGCTGCACGCACATCCACTTATCACCATTGTGGAAAGAAATCATACATTCGTCCCCATTGCAATAAGCTGCAAAGTCTACAAAAGACTAAGCAATGGCGGAAGGATTTTTCTCCACCCAAGACAACTCCAATTTGGGTTTGAAAATCTAACTTGCCCAAGGAGTTTGCTCACACTCTGCTGAAAGTTCCAACTACAAAAGTGTGGGTGGCTAATCATAAAAAGCCCTGATCAAGGAGGTCAAGCTCCCACCCCCAGTGCTGATACGAAGATCATAGTGAGGGGGAGTCAAAATTGAGGGGGAGCTACTGCATCCAGATTGACGGAAGCTGCATGATTTTTTGTTTGTCAATTATGGACAAATTCAGGGGGAGAAGAATGAAGCCCGGAGGAGTTCTACAAGCTAAGGCAATTCAAGATCTACAATGCTGATTTTTTCTGTTTTAAAAATTCAATGTATTTTGGGTTTTTCTTTTGGATAGATCTTATTATATTGTATTAGGGAGATTTGTCCAAGAATTGCCAAAATGGGGAGATTGTTAGAATATAAAAGACAACGGCAAAAGTCAACAAAAACGGCAGCACAAAAAGTAAAAAAAAAAAATGCTGTCAGGACTCAAAATCGTTGAGGAGACAGAATAGTGTCTCGTTATAGCGAGAACGGCGAACAATGCCCAGTTGGATCCGGACTCTTATGAAAAGTTTGACACAAACTGCTTTTCTAAGTGGATAATTACAAGGAGTCTTAAGCACGAATTAGGGGCTATATATTGGGTGTTTCTCACAACCCAAAGAGTACAGATCATCTCTTAAGTTCTGAATTTGTGATCAAATTGAGAGAAATTTTCTCTAAAGATTTTTGAAGAGTTGTGCTGCCAAGTACTCTAGAGAGCAAGTTTCTTCTGCATTCCTTGTAGAAGATCATCTTCTTGCGTAGAAGATTTGAGGAGTTAAGCGCTGGATCTGTTGCAATCAACGGTGTGATGTCGTTGAAGCGTGATGCGACACAAGGTAACTTCAGTCTTTAGATAGGGGATATCTAGGGAAGAAATCTGAGTTTCTTGTAATTGCGAGATTCATAGTGTTTGATTAGATCCAGTACGGATCGGTGGTTTTTTACCCGGTTTAGGTTTTCCACCTTAAATTTGGTGTCCTTGTGGTGTGTGCTTGTGATTTTATTTCCGCTGCGTAGTTTATTATTTTTTGCACACTAGTGGGTTTGATTTATTGAATGAACCAATCTAGAGATCTCGAACCCTAAACCCTCATTTTCTTTTGTAACACTGCTTAATATATTATAATGCTTCTATGTGTCACAATGGCCTGTGAATTATTTGGGCAGTTAGCTGTGAAGAGAAAATTTGGAATCGACATTGATCAAGCAATCAATCATAAACCCTGCCCCGCCCCCGCCCCCGCCCCCGCCCCCACACAGAGGATCTGGGCCCACAAATGCACAGATAGATGGACTGCAAACTAATGAGAATAGACTATGAAACCATTAAACTTATTCGACCCGAACGAAGATGATGGGATGATCAAATGACTCTGGAATTTCATGAGTAGATGATAGAGCCCACCCGGATTTTAAAATCCTTGCAATGGGCCCCACAGTCCGGCGTACTCGTATGAGGAAAAATGACCCCACAAGGCCCGACCGACAGACCATATGAAGCCTGTAGGCTACTCTGGAACCACTGACCCAACGAACCCCATGTGCAATCCTAATTCCTACCGCGCTTTCCATGCTCCCGAAGTGTTTGGATTATGGAATCTTTCCCCGATGCCCTTTTCCATTTTGAATTTGAAAATCACGGAAACAAAAGCCCGTGCCCAATCGTTCGTTAATCTCCGTGTGATGTATCATGTACGTGAGTCAACATTACAACCCATTAATCAAATCAAAATCTGTAAAATCAAAATCAACGGTCGTGGCGTGGCCGATCCCATCCCATCCCATCCCGCCTTTTACATTAAAAAAGGCAGTAGTAAAGTAAAGTAAAGTCACTCTCCCACAAAACGTACCCGCCTCTCCTCTCCTCTGAAGTCTGAACTGAGCCCTCTCTTTTATTTCTTTTTGAATTCAAATCATCTTCTCGTTATCGCTAGGGTTTCTTGCTCGACTCGACCGACTCTTCCCCAAAAATCCTTCCTTGATTGGAGGATTCCTCTTCCCCACAATGGAACGATCGGATCTCAGATCTTTCTTTGATTCTTCTCGCTCTCGATCTCCTTCTGCGGTTTGGTCTCTTCTCCTTCATTTTCATTTTTCTTGCAGAGGCTTTGTCTTGTATTCGTTGTTATGATTTTCTTCTCTTCTCTTCTTTCTTCTTGTGTGCCAGAAGGATTCGAATGTCGGATTAGAGCCTGATTGCAAGAGGATCAAGGGGCAGGATCTGGATTTGATGCTCTGCACTGAAGGTAGTTTCATTGAACTTTTGTATTGGATTCCTTGTATGGTTTTTCTCCCTTTGGATTTGTATGAGTTTTGGGGTTTATAATTGGATATAGTAAAGTAAGGCACTTGTGAAGAAACCCATTTCCGGAATTTCATTTTCCTCGTTACAAGTCGTATTCTTCTCTGGTTTCTTATTTTTTTTTCTTCTCTATATATGTGTTTTGTTCAATTATTAGATGGCTAATTGTTCTATTGGAACATTTTTAGTGACACCCGCATGGTGGGGTTAGTCGGATGGGTGATCTTGATGGCTGAATGTTTCAGGCACATCTTCAGATACTCTTGCTCAACTGCATGTGATCCATAATTTAACCAGGCAATCCTAATTTATAGCTTTTACTTGATGTGGACAAATGCTATGGCATCTTTTATGCTCTCAATTTGTAAGGATAGTATGCTACAAGATAATAGATTTTCAAAGATTTAAATGATGTAAAGACAAACTGAGGTTTATGGTGCTGATGGGATAGTGCCTTACTTTTGGTACGTAATATTTATTTCTGTACATTCAAGAAAGGAAAAAAAAATGTGGCCCACTTACCGTGTTAGGAAATGCTTAAAATTATATAGTAAGGTTCATCCTCTTAATGAAATATAATGTTACTTTCTATCATGGTATTAAACTTATGAGCCTGACTATGAAATTGTGGGAGAGAATAATGAAGTAAAGACTTAGATGAGTGACCAAGATATCTGAAAATCAATTTGGTTTTATGCCGGGGAGGTCAACTATGAAGGCTATATTCTCACTTAAGCAATATATGGAAAAATACCAAAAAAGAGGAAAATCTTCATATGGTCTTCATCGTTCTAATGAAAGCTTATGATAGGGTACCCAGAGATTTGATTTGATATGTTTTAGATAAAGGGCGTGGCCCATGATGTTATATTGAAATCATTAAAGGCATGTATGAAGAAGTAGTAATGAGTTTGAGAATTACCTGTGTAGCGACGGGTGAGTTTCCATTGACCATAGGTTTGCATCTATTGGTATTACTGATTAGAAAGCTTTCCTAAAGTGGGTACATGGTGCTTACACGGCTTTCATCTTGGTGTCACTCGATGTAAATATGCTTTCCTAAAGTGGGTATGCAGTGCATGCACGTATCTTGTCTTGGTGTCCTTCCAAAACTGGATACATGGTTTGCATGATTGTGATTGCTGACTATGCAATTTTCATGATTTATGGATTTGTAACGTATGTTTTGATTTGATATCACAACTGTGCATGCCTTCTAAAATCATACTTAAACACAGCTATAGAACCCATCTTTGTGTAGGTTTCCATTCAACTCTTGTCCTTTCCTTCTTTCATTCAAGGCTCACCTTAACCCTTATCTCTTTACACTGCTTATGGATGAGTTAGTTACTCATATTCAAGAGGAGGTACTTTAGTGTATGTCGTTTGGAGATGATAAAGTATTGGTGTATCAATCGAGAGATGATGCGAATGCGAAACTTGAGAGATGAAGCGAATGCAAAACTTGAGAGATGTCGGGAGGCTTTGGAATCTAAGGGCTTTAAATTAAGTTGTAAAAAGATAGAATATATAGATTGCAACTTGTTATATTAAGATATCTGGATTGCAACTTTGATGGAGATGTGCAAAGGGCTGAAACTACTATGAGAATTTAAGATCAAGAGAAACAACAAAGAGATTTATTCAGATTCCCTGGCTAGATATAATAAAGATTGAGAGATTGAGGAAGATGTCACAAATAAAATAAGAGCGGGATGGTTGAAGTAGAGTCTAGATTTTGGAGGGCTTTGTAATTAGCGCGTAGTGGTAAGATTGAAGGGAAGATTTTACAGGACATTGATTAGACAAGTTATGACCTATGGAGCAAAATGTTGGTTAATCAAGAAGAAACACATACACAAAATGAGTGCAACAGAGATTAAAATGTTAATATGGATGTGTTGTAAATCTAACAGCAATAGAATTAGAAATGAGCACATTTGGGAGCATTTAGCATTTAGGGTTACCAACAACACAGCAGGTGGAAAATATACACAGTATCATTGGCTGTTGGACACTTGTTGGAATATGGTGATTGGTGATTCTATGCTTTTTTCTATAACATTTTTTCGAGTTGTGTGTGTGTTTTCTATGCTTTTTTTTTAATTATAACATTTTATTGAGTTGTGTGCAAGGATGAAAATAGCGGTAGCAGCGGGCGTAGTGGCCTGCCGCCAAACCGCTACAAATCGGGTGATACGTAACGGCGTAGCGGTGCGATTTGAAAAAATCGCCCAAAAAATCTGAAAAAACTCCAGAAAATCAAGAAAATTGTAAAATGAAAGAATATGTGGTTCTTTTGCAAAACTAAGTAAGAAAAGGGGGCGTAGTGGTGCCCTCAATATATGAAGTCCTGTATCTCTGTATAAATAGAAAATAATAGTAATGATTAGTTTTTTCACATGTATTCATGTTTCTTAGTCATACTAACTTAGAAAGTAATGGAAAGCTCATAAAAAAAAAAACTAGAACATGAAATAAAGGCATAAGACTTAAGAGTTAGGTCATTACTCATTAATGAACATTGAACAATTAAATATCAATACTTCAACATTCAAGGTTCAAATTCAATCAAGTGAATGAACTATGAAGTGATCAACAATCAACACCAATTTAGAAATGACAGAGTAGAGAGTTAGTGAAGAAAATATGAATACCTTAGTCACCAGCACAATGAGGGTTCTTTATAAAATAATTTAATTAAGACCAATTTGAAATCTAATAGTAATAGGTAACTATATCTTTACTACTATACAATTTCAAACATAATTAAACAGGTTTAATATCTTATCTAGCAAGTTATGATAATAATAGACATCCAAGCATAAAAATGGAAAGACAACCAGCAAGAGTCTTAGCTATCATGGTCAAGTATGATCCTTTTGTCTTCTTGATTGCCACTTTTCTAAAACATGCGCTTCGCAGAGGGGGTCCGGGGGTATCCCCCGGCGGGGTCGAGTTGACCGGTCAGCTCGCAGGGGCCCAGGGGGCAGCGCCCCCGAAAAAAAAAAAAAACAAGGATACGTAACGGCCGATATTTTTATCCATTCTTAGGAGACACTTGGGACCACTTAGGAGGAAGAAATGAGGAAAACCAGCAGCAAGAGAGGAAGAAGAGGGTTTTCTAAACCCATTCGCGTCAAAAAGGGGTTTTTATACCCCCCGCCCCCACCCGCCAAGGTAGCGGCTGCTACGGGCCGCCACGGATGCGACGGCCGATATATCGCATGGCGGCCGCTTTTTTCATCCATGGTTGTGTGTGTGTTTTTTTTTTTTATATATTCCAATTCAAGTTTAATCCTTTTAATTAAAAACATAGAGTAAACTTTAGTTCACTTGCAGGATAAGGGTGTAGGCTACTAAGTTTCAATATTTCAGTATGTATCTTATGGTTTTAAATGAGTTTTATCTCAAGGACTATTGGGGATATGAAATGGAATTGCTTTTGTAATGTGATGCATCTAGATGTTGCATTTCGCTATCTTGTTTACTCTTCATTTTTTAATGTTTTAGTTAACATTTAAATACTTCCAAACAACTATCCAATCTTCCAATTTGGTTTAATCAGAGCATCCATTTGTAATTGTAGGATCTTCTGTATTTTTCTACAACAAAAATTGTGAGAATTTTTCTCATTTTATTCTCTTGATTTGCTTCTAGAATGTTATCAAATGAATTGATCCTTGAGTTGATGGAACAGAAGTGACAAACAAACTTCTTGATTCCTCTAAAAGACAATTTTTTGTGAGACATAACCACTATTGAGGCAAAAGGCTCTCTTACATTGTAGGTTTCCTCCTGGGAAATTGGGTCTTTTTATTTTAAAAGGGTTTCTTTCCTGTTGTGCCAATGATTGCTAGATTGTTATATTAATTATCTCTTTATGTTTTTAGCCATATTTATTTATGTTAGACCTATATCTAATTCCAACTGATAGTCCTTTACTGCTCGTCATAAAATTTTATCATTCAGAATCTCCAAACTTGAAGCAAAGTTCATGCAAACATGTGTATGAAAGGTGAGACTTGCAGAACTACTGATGGTCTTCAAGAAGGGAAGAGTAAGTGTAGTCTCTCTCTGTTGGAGTGCATTGGTCATGTCGATAGCAGCCACGGTCTCACTAATCTCTCAATTAGTGAAAATACCACCTCTGCTTCTGTCACTGATGTGAGCTGTGAAACACTCGTACCAAAAAGACTGGAGAAAGACATCGACCTTAATATCAGTACCTCATCGGGCTTTGGGATGGATCTTAATGCAGACTATGCTTCTAATGTCGCGAATGAAGACCCATTTTATCCTTACAAAAGACCTGATCATGTTAAATCCAGACAGACATCAGAATGTGGTAGCTCCACTGGCCCCTTGGAGGAGAGTGAACCATTGAGAAAGTGGAAAGCAATGAAACAAAATGGTTTCCTTTCATCATCACATGGAGGCATACCAATACCAAAGCAGCGTGGTACCTCAAGGAAGAACAAAAGTGATGCACTCAATAGAAAAATGGAGCTTGCCAAGAAAGAACAGGTTAACCGATTTGCGAAGATGGCAGCTCCTAGTGGATTGCTTACTGGGCTGAATCCTGGCATCATAAACCATGTCCGTAATGGGAAGCAGGTCCAATCCATAATTGAGGCCTTGGTGAGATCTGAAAAGCTTGATGATGATCAAATTCAAAACAGACCAGTTAACCAAAACCAAACGAGAGGAGGAAACAAAGAAGGTAACTATGGGAACAACTGTCCTGATAATTCAGAAATTGACCATCCTTCCAAGATACTGCCATTGAGCAGGCAGACAAGAGATCCAACATGGTTGAGCAGATTGTCTATTACCTCAAGCATGGAGCATAAGGGCAATGGTTTGGACTTAGATGTAGCAGAGAGGAGGATATCCTATCAACCTTCCACTTTTTCACACTCTATTTCAGAATATGAGGACAATACACTTAGATTGAAATTGTCGTCTGGTGTAAATGTGGCATCAGACAACACTAGCTGCACGTCCAGTGAAGAGTTATCAGCAAACCAAGAAAGCACTAATTCACTTTCTTTAAAAGGTCAGCATCTTTGCAAACTCTTGGTTCCTAACCTCGTTGTTTAGGCACTGTTTTGAGTCGGCATGACATGCAGATGTGACAAACTTTCAGCACTAGATTATGCTAATTGAGTGATCAGAGGAAATAATTCTTATGTTGGTATTTGTGTTGAATGCAATTTTACTGGTGGGATAAACATGCAGATTGACTTGGCTGGCTTCTCTTGGCAGAAAAGGAAAAAAAAAAAAAAAAAACCCTACCTCAAATCATAAATTTTAACAAGCATATATACCACATTATGCAAGAGAAAAGAATATATAAAGGCTTCAAAACTTTTCCGAAATGCAAGATCTGTATTGCAGGACCAACTTCTCAGCATGACTGATATGTTGGATCATTACTTCTATAAATTGTCTGTTGCATTGAACGCATATTCACATGGCGATATCCCATTTTATCTTGTAGTGAAGAAGTGTGATCGGTTACTGTCTGTCAGTCTGTCACCTTATTTAATATTTGCTCTATGTAAATTGAGGGTAAATGAAACATGCCTTTTTTTAACTTGTAGGTAGCTTTGATAATTGAGTTTAGTGTAATGGGACTAAGGAAAATATTCTTCTGGTCACTGTGCACTGCGGGAGCGCAGATCTGGAATGTTCCAAAGGCTCCCACGTCTGAACTTCACGGGCATGCCTGTAATGATCGGCACCAATCTGTTGGACTGTAGAGCCAGGAGCACAGAAGAACATCTTGCTTGGCACTGAATGGAGACACCAATGAAAGATAATATGTATTAGGTGGTCTTAACCATTAAGTGTGGAATCACAAACTAATAGAATTGCTCCGCCCCTGGTCTAAGTAGAAAACAAGTGTCCTTGCACATGCATAATTACCCATCTACATTTCAACGTAGGGTTCATTTGTCTACACCCATTTACATATGTAAATGGTGAATATGCGTACTATTTTATGCATCAGTCATGTGTGTCTACAAATATTTATGCATTTTGTGCGCAAATCAAATGTGTAAATGGTGTGAAATGAGCTCATTTTTACACCAAGATTTGAAACAACTATTCAGGTGGGAAAAGAGAATACCAAGCCACATGTGATTTCAAAAAATTCCCGTTGGAGGCGGACGGTTTGGTTTTGGGGCAATTTCCGTCAAAGAGGTTATGGGTTTGAAACCCCCTCCAACACATTTAGAAAGAAAATAATAAAAGAGCATTTCCATCAAAGAGGTTTTGGGTTCGAAACCCTCCTCCAACGCATTTACAAAATATAATAAAAGATGCGTCAAGACCGATGAAACCTATGAATGAAAACCCTCCCTGCATCTCATCCCTTCTATGAAGGTACCTTTCTATTTCTCTCTCTTGCCTTGCTATACAAATTTTTTTTTATAAAATCTATTTCTATAATTGATTAATATTAGCATAAAGCCGGTGAGATGCATGGGTTAAGTTTTATGCAAATTGAATAATGAATTAAGATAATATTGAACTAAATATTAATTAATAAAAATATTAATAATAATCCTATTTTCTTAACCATCAGACTATAAACTCATATTTCCTTAACCAAACATGTAGGAATGCATTTTTTTTTAAGGTGATCATTGAAAGAAATATATATTTTTGAAAGTATATTTCATGTTGAAAGACATGTTCTTTTTTAAGGATCTAAAATGCAAATGAAAACTTTGATATAAATTAGACCTTTTTTTGTCTCCTTTTCATATCATTATAGTAGAATATAATTTAATGATTAATAAGTATCATTTACAAAATCGTTTAATACATATACACATATCATTGAAACAAACATAGAACAATGCATCACATGTGTAAATGATGAGAAAATAGTGGTATTAAATAAACGTTGTAAAAAAAAAAAAAAACACATGTGTGAATGTTACATACTTAAAATTTGAATATTCATCATTTACATGTGTAAATTGTATTTACATATCCCATGCGTAAAGACAAACGATCCCTTAGCGTACTTTCACTTGCATACACAATCACTTCTTATGTAACTTACAGGTGCATTCCAGCAGGCCCATAGATTTTTTTTTCATGGAATAGTTAGTTCTAAATTCTATTGGTGGAGTAAGAGAGCTGGTGGTGGATGAAAACACCAGATGTGAAAGAAACAATAGAATGGATGGTCTTATATATGTAAGTGTGCATGTATATATAATTGCATTGAGTTATTGTATATAATCATTTCTTATGGAACTATTTTGTCCATACATGCCATGCATGGTACAGTGATCTGGTGACTCTTATGTACATACCCAGATACCCTCACTGGATGAGGAATGCATGGAATTGGAATATCCTACCTGTTAATACATTTTTAAATGTGTAATATTTCTGTATTGTTAGTTTTCTTCTTCTTGGACTCCAATTGAAGGGGTAAACAATTTTTAATTTGGAAAATATTGGGTGTCCATCATCTTCATCATCAAGCACTATCTTATCTTTCCTCTATCCACAGAAGGCCCATCAAATCAATGGTGTGGACCAATGATCCATGGGTCCAATACCTACGGGCTTGCTTGATCATATATAGCATCCTCCATTTCTTGTTCGTGAATTTGAAGTAGGATTAATCAACTTGACCTGATTTGAAATCTTTATCTCAGCGGCGACTGTTGCTTCCCAATGGCTAGATCTTCTTCAGCAGGACATTAAGGGACGTCTAGCAGGTGATCATTTGCTATATATATAACATTACATGGGCAGCCCAGTGTGGAAAGAAATTGTCAAATACCATTTTCACATTCCTCTTTGCTCTCTTTGTGCAGCGTTGCGACGTAGCAAAAAGAGGATACGAGGCGTGATTCAAAGAGAACTGCCTTCTCTACTGTCAAAAGAGTTCTACCAAACCAAGAGAATGCCCCAAATCTCAGCCAATCCTCCAGTTCTGGATGTTCTAGCAATGAAAATCCTGAAATGCATATGTCAAAGTGGAGATCCCTTTTAATCAAATGGAGAAAGCACTCTCTGAAGAGGGGAAACATCTTGTGAGTCTTAACACAAATTCCAATTGTGCGTTTTGGATTACTTATAAACTTAAGTATGCATTTACTAATGACTTCTTAGTCCCTAAATGCAAACAATGTTGAATATTTTTGTTAGAATGGTTGGTTAGCCTCCCTGCTCTTGGGTGTGGAAAGAAAAAAAACTATTTCAGATATGGTACTGTTCCTACTGCCTGAAATCTATATTGATGCAGGTCAGATGTATATCCACAAGGCCCAGAAAGTTGCAAGTTACTCATTGTTGCAACTACAAGGTTGCAGCCTATCTAAAAGGAGTCAGAGGTAGATGCTGGTCTGAGGTGGAAAGTCAGAAATAATTACCCCATGTTGATATTATTTCTGTGCTGCCCAAAATGCTCAGCAGAATGTTTAAACCATCCACTCTGCCTAAAATATTCAAAGTATTGTGACTTTTGGTACATAAAAATGGTTCCCTATGTTCTTCAAGTGTTTGTTGTCACTAGTGGACTTGCCCCTTTTTTTTGGCCGTACCTGTATTTTAAGTTGGCGGATCATTTCAACTGACTTTGTGATCTTTTGACCTTTTTACTTATTAAAAGAATACTGGTATTGTAGTTATGGTTCAAACTAATGACTGCTATGTTGCATTGCGGCCGCATTATTGGCTGTAGCGGTTGAGACCGCTACGTTGTTTTGACACTGCCCTATGGTTGGCTTGTCTCTACCCTTTTATAGTTCCAAATCACTAAAAAAAAAAAAAAAAAAAAAAAAAAAAAAAAAAAAAACCAAGATTGGTTGCTACATAAGATTCAAAAAAATTCTAACACTTAAAAAATTCACACCGCTACGTAGCGTTTTGGCCATTGGCTGTAACGCCCGCTGAAATCGCTATTTTTATCCTTTACACTCATGTGGGTTTTGCTTTCTAAAGTATGATTCTTGTTATGGACTTAAATTCAGGAAACCTGGTTGGGACAAGTGAGAGAAATGCAGCTGCATTGTGAGCAGGGCTTGCAATACGTGAAAGTTATGGGAATAAATGGTCTCCGACAACCAGTCTCATCAGAGGACTCAAGGTAAATTTTATTACTGCAAATAGTTCTTGGCTCCCACGTATAGTTTTTCTTAATGTTAATTTCATAATTCTAGTTGGCAGTGGTTATGTGACAAGAGCCTGTAGCATAGTTGGAGAGTGCTCTTTTCTTTTTTTCCTGATCTGTAACGTGACTTGAACCCACAACCTCAAGGTTTCAATAGTGAGCACCTACCAATGTGCTATGGGATCTTGTCACAAGGTGCTTGTTGGTGCAACTGCAAGGTCATGGGCTTGAGTCATGCTGTCAAAAAACGGAAGGAAGAAAGAAATTGGTGTGGTGGTGGTGGTTGTTCTTCTTTGCATCGTCATTATTGTAGCTGCTGTTGTTATTTGGTGTGATAAAGTGTAAGAAAAGATTGATTGCCTTGTCAAGTTTTCCTAGACTTGCTTGCTCCTTTGTACTCTAGCCTCGATACATATTTAAGCTGGACACATGTCCATGAAGTGGCTTATCTTGTGAGGCTGGATCTGGATATGATTTTTTGCTGAAATTCAGGAATGATGCTTAATGATTGGACAGAAGAAGACAGTTCTGAGATTTTGGCCAACTTCTCAGACAAAACACTAACCTCTAGTGATTGGTAATGTTTAACCCTCACCGAACAAGCATTTAGCATGTCAGAACACTTAGTTCTCTTGTTCTATGAATAAAGTGTGAAATTACGGACTGAGAATGGTTATCAAAACTGTATTTTGACTGACTTCTGTAATTGCTACATGTTGTAAAACTAGGGATCTTGACTTATTGTGCCTTGTGTAGGCAAATGTAAGATTTGCTAAGGTGCTATTCTTGTACAGGTATGCCCAATTTTATATGATTGGAACCATTGATCATAAGGGCCCGAAATCTGAGTGATGGAATATTTTTCTACAGCGTATGCAATAAGTGATGTTCCCTACATATATGAAATGGACTCTTGATGAGGCCACTTGACTTAACCTGACTGACAGGTTAGCCTTACACTATCTTACCCACTAGGACCATGCTGTCGGGTTAAGCACAAGACTACTATGACAGAAGGCGTCGGCTAAACAACCATGAATGGATGAACTCGCATGAAGCCAGCCCCATCTACTCCAATAGAGCACCTGCCATCCAATCCCCACCAGGCCCAATAATGTACTTGCCTTGCCCAGCCGAGCTGAACAGAGCCCAACCATGCCCAGCAAGGTCCAACCCACACACACACACATGGCACAAGCCTCGACCAGCTATTATTCCTTATGGATTATTAGAAATGAGGTCGGTAATTAAGAGACCGCAGTTAAATATGGCATAGGCGTGTGAGTTTGAGGCCAATTATCTTATCAGAATTCGGAACCACAATTAATGTCTGAGGCTCAAAACTCAGACTGGATTCTGCAAAGAGAAAAGTCAGTCCGTGATTGGATTTGTTAAAAGGAAATAAAAGAACCAATGTACCATAGTCAACACTCTTGGCCCAACTGATCTGTTTCTTGGGTCATTCTCACATTTGACTCCATTTCCTGATCCAATCTCACAAACAAGTACCCCCTTGGAATTGTGCTGCATTGTCAGTTCTACTGCATGGATCGCTACGTAGGCTTACATTCTTGTCTTAACAATCTAACATGTTGCTTCTAATCTAACTAATCAAAAGTTCTTATAGCCTTCCCTTTTCTCCTAGTTCTTTGTGCTTGCAAAAGTTCATTTCTTTAGACAGCAACTGGTTTCTGTCTTCTGAGCAGATGTCCAAAGTATCTGATTACCATATTATCTTTCTTGTCTATGAAAACCATCCAATGATTTTATTTTACTAGCAACTATAATTCTATCTTCTCCTGTTGCTCCACATGACTCGTCCTGCTTGCCTATACCCTCCTAATTTTGCTGCTTTCATCTTAAAAATTGCTAAAATTGCTCTGTTGTTGCTTCTGACAGATCAAAGAAAGCTAAGGCTGCAGTCAGGGCAGCTGCTGCATCCATCTACTCCACATGCAATTTGGTCATGTCAGCAGAGAATGTATCCTGCTTTTGACTTAACATCAATTTCATGGTATATTATTTTTGTGCGCGATAACCTTAATTCCTCATGCTGCCTATTATCTCTATGTTGTGCATTAATAATTTGATGATTTACTAGTCTGGTCTGTCGCCCCCCCCCCCTCCCCCCCTCCTCTTTTTTTTTTTTTGAACTTTTTATATTGTTGACTTTCATTATTTGCTTTTATGTCAATCTAATTTAAACTTTTCTTTTCTTTTTATTTTTAAGGAAACATAAAGTCATCCTTGCAAGATGTGAGTGGTTGAAATAATAGATGGCATAATCTGTCATGGGTCATCTTATCAACTTTAAGCGATCTCACAAATTCTTGCTTCTGTTTATTATAGAGAATAGGCCATGGTCTAAGATATTGGTTGAGTAGGTGGGGTTTGTTCAATCGATGTTCAGTCGAGAGAAACCAAGTCCATAATTTTCGAAATTGCTTGCCAAAAGACAGATGGACCAACGTTGACTGTCTGTTTTCAAGGTTCCCAATCACATGGCTATAATAGTCCAACTGTGGTGAAGCTTCAACCATCCTCAATTCATGAGCCCACACCACCAATTTCCCCGTTATCGATGCCTGCAGTCATATTGGAGAAGTGCACACCATTTGACTAACTCCTTAACAAAAATCCACTAGAACCTGCATTCATATATGAGAAAGTGCATCCCTGATCCAACATTTGCTAGCCCTACTGGTCACAGAGGATCCTGCAGAGAGAAAGCATGTCCTTGGATTAAATGCCAGAGGACCATATGGGCCTTGAACCTAAAATGTATTTGTAATGACAAGAACAAAACCATTCTTTCCTTTTTCTTTTCTTTTCTTTCTTTCTTTCTTTTTAATGAACTGTCCCTGCTTGTGCTCCTTGACAGGAATCTGAAGTGCTGCCTGGGATAATTTATATGCACTTAAAAGTAAAAAAGTAGAAATGAACATGGTTCACATCCCACCACCTGTTTCATTTATTATTTGGATGGGAATGTTTGGCCTAGACTACTAAATACAAATTGATAGCTCAATTCAGGGATTAGGATGACATTTTTAACCTGATAATAAACAAGTCAGGTTTCGATGTAGTTCATACTTGATATTTGACTTCATCCCACCCTTTTTTGCCCCTAACCTAGGATTTTCTGTTCTATAATACTAATCTAGACTTGTGAGTGCAACAATATGCACCTTCAACTGTGCAATATCCAAATAGGGGTTTGGAACTTTGGTTAGTCTTTCCAAATGATATACCTAAGTACTTGTGCGGTGCCCTACAATGACGATGGCCATTGATCCTCACATGGGCCCACATGTGCTTGATCTATGCCCTCAAAGACTAGGTGCTGTCTTAAATCTCTTTCTAGATCAGATGTTCATTGGCTGGGCCAGGTTTATCTTATTATTAATTGCAGATGCAGGAGCTTGATCCTGTTGGGGTTATTGGTCTCCAACACGTGGCACTGATCATATCCTAAAGTGCCTGACTGGTGAGCCCAGTCCAGTTACAGTCATGCCTACTGTGTGGCATTTAGTACTCAGATGGTCAGAAGCTACCTAAAAGAGATTAGTCGCTGAGGGGCTCAACAATGGCCACTAAAAGAGCACATGAAAATTAATATATGGATTTATAAACCCTTTTGGTTTTAACTGCAGGAGCAGTGGGACAAAGGCCCGCAAGCATATAAGTTTAGAGGTGCCACTTGGGCTGTTCTGGTTGTGTATTTGGCACACTGAACTACACGATGATGATTCCAGACCTGAACATACCTGACCTGAATTGCAAATTCATAGTCCGAGATGAATCCGGTGCTTGAAATTTCTTGATTCTTTTTTTGTTTTTTGTTTTCCTCTCTAAAGGGTATAAAATTTAAGCGTGCATAAATTCCTAATAAGTAATAACAAACGCCCTACCAGTCGGCTTTCTGGAAGATTGGACCGCCGGGGGGGGGGGGGGGGGGGTTGTTACTCTTAAACGTGAGGATCAGGGATGATATTTGGTTTTCTCTATTGAGACTAAGGTGCTTTGCCACTGACCTATTTGTGATTTGACACAAGCACTATATTTTACATAACATATGCATACTTGAGTTTGGAGTTGTTGAGAGTGAAATATGGCATCCCAACCTGAATCCAACTGGGTTTAGCCTGATATAGACTCAAACCCAAACAAGACCAACCTGAATTTCACTGCTGATTGGATTGGGTCTAGTTGGTTCAGGCTTGACCTCACTCAAGTCACGCCCCTAAAATGGGATTAATCACTTGGGGAGGGTTGCCGAGCTATGCCAAAGCTTGTCCAACTGCAAGCCTTTAGTTATGGGCCAAATGTTACTGCTTTAATTTTCTGTATGTTTTTGTTGGTTTGTTTAGTTAATTACAGCCTGGGTTCTTAATGCAAGTTTTCTTCACATAGCAAATAAGGGAAAAAATGAACGTTTTTTACTACATAAAAGGACAGGTCCATTTGAGGAAGCTAGGCCAATTCTTGAACCCAATTGCTAATAAATTGGTAGTCATGTGAATGCTTAAATCCCTGATTTGGGGGTTGGGGGGGTTCTAGCCAAGTTAATTATATTTAGCACAATGAAAGGGGGCTTTAAGTCCCTGACCAGAGGTTCTGGCCCAGTCGATTGTATTAACCCGAAGAAAGGGGCTGAAAATATTATTTACACTAGGCTTGGACAAAGTTTGGCCTGAATCAGTTCATTGACTCATTGACCAGCCTTCGGCAATTGAAGTTTGAAGGCTGAAGCTTTATAGGACTGAATTACATTTAAATTGGTTGGGATAGGACTAGAATAAGTAAAGCATGTAATAAAAAGCCTGCCACAATTCACTAAATGGTCAGGCTTGGTCTTTACATGTTTTTAGGCAGGCGGACTTGAACCATGCACATGAATGTTGGGGTTGAGCCAGATCCGGGCCTGTGTTTCTAACGTTGGTTCAGGCGTAGACATTTAGGTTGTGGTCGCCTAAAATCTACCCCACCATGGATTCAAAGTGGGGCCATCTTTGGCACAAGTGCTAATGTCACGTGAGGTACTCCAACAAGCACGTGCGAGACCCCCAGCTTGTCACGTGCCAGGCCTTCCCAAAATCCTTATCATCATCACTGTTGTCTTCTTCACTCTTCAGTAGAGGTAGAGGTAGAGGTACTGAGCTAGGTTTCATGATCCTCTGAAAAGGCCGCCTGTTTGGGAGGAGGGGGTTTTCTGGGAAAACGAAAAACTCTGGATTCTGGAATCCATGTCCATGTCCATGTCGGGAGTAGTCTCTTCCAATCTCTGCCTCCATTCAAAGCCCTTGGGTCGGATGGCATTGACTAGAATGCCACCACCCATTTTCTCTTCCCACCCCTCACCACCACCTCCTCTTTCCTTCTCTTCCAACCTTCCCATGCTGCCAATCCTCCTTTCTACCAAAACGCCCCTGCGTTCCAAGCTTCCCCCGAGTAAATTACTCCAACTGTTTGGCTGCTGACAGCTTTTTCCAAGGAATTTTATTCATTTTCTTACCCCCAGAAACCACTTTCATGTTTGTTTTTCCTGCATTTGTGATTTTATTTTCTGGCCCCAGAAGCCGCTTTCATGTCTCTCTCTCTATTTTTTTTTTTCATAATTTTTTATTAGAACACATTTCCTCATTTGTTTATTTATACTTTGTGCAGAAATTGTTGGCTTCACCAGTAACGATATAAAGGTGGGTTCAAGTATCGAAGTCGATGGGGCTCCTTGGAGAGTTTTAGGTAATGAGGAAATTCAGAGCATCTGAAAATGCGTTGATAATTTTGCATTCATATGCATGTAAACACCAGCTATTAACATGGCCTAGATGTGGATTGGTCTATGCTGTGGACCCACTGCAGTTTGCAGATGGGTTATCAACCAAAAATAAGATTTAATGGATGATACTAAGTTACTAACCTTCAGTCAGTGGGTGTTTGTTTGTTGAATTTGAACCATTGGCAAGTTTTCAGTTTATATCTCCTTTTTTATGGCTCTCAATAATTATATCAAGCTTTTTTTTATATGCGAATGTCAAGTCCAACTAGCCAATACATTCCAAAAGCTTAAGCTTCGCAACCCACACGTGCCTACTCGTGCGATACCTGCCTACCCACATGACCACGGGGAATAATGCCTCCCGAGGGTTCGAACTTGCGACCTAGCGTGGCTTTGACACCATGTCAAGTCCGACTAGCCAATACATCCTAAAAGCTTATGCTGTTAGGAAGTGTAAGACCAATCTACATAACACCCCACCTCCCCTCAAATGAGATGCTGTGCAAATTCACAACTCACATGTGCCTAACTATGTGATACATGCATGTCCGTGTGACATGGGGGAACACCGCCTCTTTGGGGTTTGCACTTAAGACTTGGCATGGCTTGACACCTGTATAAAGTTTGACTAGCCAATACATCCTAAAAGCTTAAGTTGTTAGGAAGCAGAAAAAAATCTACCTAACACCTCCTCTCAAACGGGATGTTGTTCGAATTCACAACCCACACATGCCTACCCATGTGATACGTAGGTGCCCACTTGACCAGGGCGAAAAACTCCTCTCCGGGGTTCGAACTTGTGATCTAAAGTCATTTTGGTACCATGTCAAGTTCGACTAACCAATACATCCCCAAAGCTAAGCTGTGTGGAAGCGGAAGACCAATCTACTTAACAGTGAAAATTTCCAAGGGCTACAATGAATATTGTAACTACATTTTGTCCATAGATCTTCCTGGCTAACGATTTACTCATGACTGATTCATCTATATGCTTGCTGTGTACCTCCTTCAAAACTCAAATCTTGTTGGAGTTGAGACACGACCCCCTTAAGCACATTGAGCTCCTCTAACTTCTTCAGAATACCGTTCAATTTAGTACTCACATCTTCTAGATCCATGGTTGGTGTTGCCTTCTTCTTCTGTTCAGGGGTGTGTGGCATCCACCGACAGGATCAACAACTCTGATGCCAAATGAAATAATCTATAACTATTTCATGCAATAAATTTGATAACCAGAAAGTTGAAGAGAAGAAATGTAGGACTAATCTCATCAAAGGGAATTTGAAAACCTTTGAACTCAATGGAGAGAGGTCTCATCTTACTTTGGTTAGAAACCATGACTTTTATTCATTGCAAAACAAAGGATTACAACTGTTATTAATGCCATATGCCCTACTCAGGCTCATGGAAAGACATCCAATGATCCAAGCCTCTCCCTCAATGAATCAACTAATGATGAAGATAATCCATAAAAATAACTAAATAGAATCTCTAGAACAACTATCATTCCTAAGATAATTCTAAATTATCTCTTTCCCAAATAAAGAAGATCCTTGCCTACATGGACAGAGGATCATTACACATAATTTCCAAAATAAAGGAGATATATGGACCTGAGGATTGTTCCACTTAAGTGGATCATGGAGGCTAATGCTTGCTGCCCTTTATTTTCCCTCGGCATAATAATGTTGATATATGAATTGTTTCGTTATTATTAGTATTATTATAAATTTTTTGAATATTAACTTGAATTGATCAAAGACTTAACAATACAAAAGAAATATACTGAAAAGCAAAGAAAAAAAAGCAAAACAGAGACCCACAAAAAGGCAGATCTGGAAACCAGCCTAACAAAAAGGCCTTAAAAAAATGAGACCTAACAAACCTCCCAAAAAATTAAGATATCACCTCCCTCCAGTTGAGATGGATACTTTCTATGGGCAGACCCCAAAACGCTTGAAGAATAGACACCCAAGAGGCAGCCATAAATCTGGACCTGGAGATTACAACATAGGACGAAGACGATTTTCCTTGGAAACATCTTGAGTTTCTTTCCTTCCAGATAGCCCACGAAGTTGGAAAAAAAGAAGCTCGCCATAACAGTCTCCTTTTGTGAGAACCAAACATGAATTTCCAAGCTCCAAAGAGGTCTATAATGGTTGAAGGTGGAACCCAAGACAGATTGAAGGACTGGAGGAGCGAGTTCCAGATGTCAGAAGCCATTGGATAGTGCAGGAGAAAATGGTCGATTGTTTCCTCAGCAGCCAGACATAGAGGACAAACATTGACCACCTTTTCAGCGGAGGTTATCAAAAGTGAGGATACGACCTCGAAGCACTAGCCATGCAAAAGCCAACGCTCTAGGAGGCACCTTCTATTTCCAAAGAAAGTCATAATCACAATTGGAAGTGGGAGTTCTGGACAAAGCCAAGAAGAAAGAAGAGACTGTGAAGACCCCTTCTTTGGACGGAGCCCAAACCCTGCAGTCATCCCCCTCCTCAGGAACCAAGACCTCATTCAGGGTCTCCTAGGAGGCGGAGAAGCTCTGTCTCCTCATCATCTCTTAAGTTCCTTCTAAAAATGGGGGTCCAAACAATATCATCATTAACCCTTTCCATGTAATCTTTGACTTTAGCCGATTTATTTGAGGCGCATCTGAAAGAGCAAGGAACTTCTCCGAAAGAGGTCTATCCCCTAGCCAGACATCTGACCAAAAGAAGACGTCTTCTCCTGAGCCAACCTTATATCTGACATGGGCTGCAAAAAGGTCCTTAATAGAGATAATACCTCTCCATAGGCTAGAAAATCTGTATGAAAGCCCTTAGACATCCCAACCATTTCTCCTTACTCTATATTTGGCCAAAATAAGTTGCCTCCACAAATTATTTGGCAGCTCCCCTATCCTCCACAGCTATTTCCCCAAGAGGGCTTTATTCATTTGAATTAGCGGCCTAAAGCGTAGACCACCCTCCCTTTTTGGCTTACAGACAGAAGTCCAATTAACCAGGTGAAACTTCTTTTTATTACTCTTGCCTTGCCACAAAAAATCCTGCTGAAGTTT
This sequence comes from Litsea cubeba, assembly GCA_012931725.1. NCBI lineage: Eukaryota > Viridiplantae > Streptophyta > Magnoliopsida > Laurales > Lauraceae > Litsea > Litsea cubeba. The sequence goes on along the minus strand of CM022947.1, from coordinate 5,824,713 downwards.
TTCTATGCGCTTAATAACTGATGCAGGACATTTGAAAATAGACATGAAGTATAAGGGTAGATTAGCTAAGGCTGCTTTAATGAGGGTGATTCTGCCCCCAAAAGATAGGTACTTCGCTTTCCAGGAAGTGAGTTTTTGTTCCGCCCTTTCCAAAACCGGGTTCCAGGCTGATTTAGGAACACTACCAAGGCAAAGCGGCAAACCCAGATAAGAAGAAGGAAGCGAAGCAACCTTCCAACCTATGATGTTAGCAAGACCCTCGAGCATTTCATCTGACACTGAAATGCCGACAAGCGCACTTTTAAAGAAGTTCACCTTGAGACCTAGATGGCTTCAAAACATTTCAGGATGGCAACGACATTCTTAATTTGATCCTCTTTCGCTTCACAGAATATGATGGTATCGTCTGCAAATTGAAGGTGTGTAATTGTTGGGCCATTGGCCGTTGACTTGAAGCCTGAAATTAGATTTGCCTCGCACGGAGATCATTCTGCTCAAGGCTTCAGCAACAATATCAAACAGGAAAGGAGAGAGAGGATCTCCTTGACAAAGACCCCTTTTGGCTTGAAAGAAACCCTTTGGAGATCCAGTAATTAAGATGGAATATATGGCGGAAGAGACGCACTCCGAAATCCAACTGCGCCACGTATCCCCAAAACCCAATCTCATCATCAGATAGGAGAGGAAACTCCAGTCCACTCTGTCATAGGCCTTTTCGAAATCTATCTTACATAGTACACCTGGAAGCTTCTCCTTATGTCTGGAATGAATATTCATTGGCGATGAGGATCTCGTCTAAGATCTGCCTCCCTTGCACGAAAGCAGCTTGCAACTGAGATATGATAGAAGACATCACCTTTTGCAATGTAATGGCCAAAACTTTAGCTAGAATTTTGTAGATGTTGCCTATCAAGCTGATTGGTCTGAAATCCTTAATGTGCTATTCTCTCTTTTTCTTGGGAATAAGAGCGATGAAGGAAGATCCGATGTTCTTAGAAAGCTTGCCCCTATGATGGAACTCCTTGAAGAAGTCCATGATATCTGCCTTGGTAATGTCCCAGAAACGCTGAAAGAAAGCTATCGGAAAGCCATCCGGACCCTGCACTTTATCTCCCCCAAGTTCAAACACTGCAGCGCGCACTTCCTCTTCTTCAAAATCTCTCTCCAACCAAAATGCCTTTTCAGCACTTATGCATCGAAGGGCAAGTTATTGAGAGAGGGTTTGTCTCGCTAGCATCAAGACTCTTGAAGAAATCAACAATGTGGCTGGTTATGTCTGCTCGATCATCCAGCCTTCTATTACCATCCATAAGATAGGAGATCCGGTTTGTTCTCATTCTATTCGAAGCCAAACTGTGGACGAACTTAGAATTTTTATCACCCTCTTTAAGCCACCTACACCTTGATCGTTGCTTCCATTTGATTTCTTCCTCCCTGACCTTGACTGCAAATTTTTCTTTCAGAATCAATTTTCTAGCTATCTGGCCCTCGGATAAAACATGTGATTTATCTTGAATGTCCAGACTCTGAATTTCTTCCAGAATCTCAGCTTTAGCAGATTTCACATCCCTAGCAGATTTCACATCCCTGATATTTTGTCTGACCCTCTCTTTTATTTTTTCTTTCAACTTTTTACGCTTGGCGGCCAATCTGAAGCCTGCTTAACCCCCCACGTTGAGCTCCAGCCACCACCTTCTGATAAGACCATCAAAAGTTATTATTAGTATTATTGTTGTTGTTGTGAAAGTGGACCTATATCTTTGATCATGAGAGATTGGACAACCTTGAAAAGAGATTTGAACACTTTATGGAAGTTTTAAGAATGTTGAGATAGTCCACATAAGCAAAATATTCCTCAACCAAAAGCATTCTATTCTATATCATAAGATTATCAAGAGAATCCTCATTCAAGCCGGATGCTGAAAAATGACAAAGGAAAATTTGTTGACTAATTCACCACCACCACGTCTTGAAAATAAGGAAGATTCAAGCCATATAATTTGTCCCAATTGTGACGGAGGACATTATGCAATTGGTTGTCTTAATGAATTAGGTTGTCTCATGTGGTGGAAATGGATTTTACATGGCTGAATGCCCTACTAAATCAACATGCAAAGAAACTTAGCAAGTTAAAGAAGCTGATCTAGTGTTGATGAAAACGCAATGGTAGAACAAGTCTTAGAAGACGTGAGCAATGGCAGAACAAGTCTTAGAAGACGTGAACAAGGAAGATAAAGAAGAATTAGATCAAGCTTTAAATCCAACAGATCTGGTGACATTGATCATCCTAGAAATGCCCATAGAAGGTTCGGATGATACATCCTATATTGTGGGCTACCTTGAAGCCTATCCTACCATTTAGATGCCTTGCATTGACCTTGTATTGGCGACAGTGGTGGATGCTTACACAAGAGAGATTGATGGATGGATCATACTTTTCGACAAATTTGAAAGTAAGACCTAAACTATTAGATGATAAGACCTAAATTATTAGATGATCCAATTATTCGAAGGCTCTATAGAGCACTTCAAGGCCATCAAAAGAAACCACACCTTCGTTCTTCTAATGTGTGGAGAACTTGATTGCATGCTCTACCTATGTAACAATCGGCAAAAGAATTCCAACCACTATAAATGGTGAATTTGTATGGTTGATCTTTGATTTAGGAGGATTAAGTCCTTAACTCATTGGAGATGAGTTCTCTCAAGTTGGTGAGAACTGATGCAAGCCATTGGCCAAAATTAACTTATTAAAGAAGGTCCAAGAAGACCACTTTGGGCTGACTAAAAGGGCCCATAACTTAAATGATTCATTAGTCACATGTTTATAAGGGCATTGTGGTCATGTCACGTGCCAAATTTCTTATTTTAGAAAAATTTTATCTTGAGAATCACCTTCGTTTTGATTTGCTTAAATTTAGAAAGGTATGTAAGTCAATATCTTTTGGATCCTTCCTTGATTATGAATTATAATCTCTAGTAAGAGTCAACAATTATTGACTACTCTAATTAGAGGGATAATATCTAAGTGCCAAGATTGTTGGCCAATACTCTTGAGGTTGTAAAGGTTCTCCAAAAAAAAAAAAAAAAAAAAAATCAACAAGAGTTGGTGAAAAGGCCTCTCTTTGCTTTGTGTGAAGATTCCTTGGCATCTCCAATGTTTGAAGACTCCATTGGCATGGCTCTAAAATGTGTGCGAAGATTCCACATCGATCCCTCTATTAAAGGTGCTCATCATCTCAAATACAGGGTTGCAGGTTTGAGCTAGCTTGCAACTCCTAACTGTCTCTTTTTCTCCAAGTTTTACCAGATTTTGGGTGGACCAAATTCAAAATAAGTCTAATGTGCGTAAATTGAAAATTGGAATCCAAGAGGGAGCCAAATTCAGAAATCTTTATTGACATTTGTCCTGCACCCCAAAATGATGTCATTTTAAAGAGATGGAAATAATTGCCGACCCCACCTAGTGGGAAAAGGCTTGGTTTGGTTTGGTTTGGTTTGGAAATAATATTGCAAAGATGGCTTAATTCAGTGACCTCCTTGGTCGACTGTTCTTCTCATTATAAAGGGGATGAAATCCCTGATTACATGTAAGTATCTCTAATCAGATCCTAAAAATCTGTTTTCTAAACTAAGAAGCTTTGACTAAGTAATATATAAAGTCTGGACCCAGAATGGGCCTGGGCTTGATTGGGCTTGGATTGACAAATGATACTATTCAAAACCATTGGAAATTTGCAGTTATTTTGCTGTAGAGCAGCTCCAGACTCTCTCCTTATCATTATGTTGTTTGTTCCTTGTCAAATTTGAACGGGTACCACTTCTGTAAACTGTGAACTGGTACCTAATGGATGCTTATTGATTAAAGTGGGTGGACCTGTGGGTTTGTAATTTAATATGTTCTATGGTACTTAGATACAACATGAATAAAATAAGAATGCAATATGGATTTGACAGGGACATTGATTTGCTAACAAAAATGAAGTATTGTGTACACTACGAAATGGATACATTCCCAATTATGAAGTATCCAAGTTCTAGAAGATACAGTGGATACCTCATTATTTTCTATGTTCGTCATCCATTACTTACTGATCTCTCTCTCTCTCTCTCTCTCTCTCTCTCTCTCTCTCTCTCTCTCCCCAAATGGTTCCAGTACTTAACGGATCTTGTGGTTGGAGTAGCATCCATTCATCAAAATGTGAAATGTTGGTTGCAGATGCATGATTATTCATTTTCTGATGTGTTGCTTGAAATAAAACCTATGTTTATCTTCTTTTTATGCCCTGCTGTAGAATTTCTTCATGTGAAACCGGGAAAAGGAGCAGCCTTTGTGAGGACCAAAATTCGAAACTTTATAACTGGCAACACAGTTGATAAAACTTTTCGAGCTGGAACTACGGTAATTTTTCTTTTTTCTTAACTGTGAATTGATTAGTTCCATGTAAATTTTATGGTATAGAGTCTTAATTCTTAAATGCTAATTATGCTTGCTATAATTGTTGGGTTAAAATTTGCCTTGGCCTATCTGAGAAAGTATAAGATGCACTTTTTTCCCATTCAGAGGTCATGTACTCATGGAAATTATAAGTTTAGGGCCACTTTTTTTCTCCACCTCATTGAAACCATCCAAGCCATTATGCGATGAAAAGAAGTTCAATGTCTTTTCATTGCATCTAAATATTGCAGCAGAAATGTGGAATTGTGGATCACTGGATTGCTCTGTCTTGGAAGATCTTGCTTCTGCATTTTTGGTCGACATGAAGACTCCCTCCAAAACATGAACAGGCAATATGTGAATCAACCGATTTGTAATTGGGGGGTTTTACCTCCAATTGATCCTTGTAATTTTTACGTTTTCAGCTTCCCATTTTGAGCATGACCCAACAAATTGAGAATGAATAGTCTTTAACTTTAACAGAAAGTTCTCCTCTTTGTTTTGACATAAATTTACTTTGCTAAAATCTTTTCAATCTATAGCAATGCATACAAGACATCTTTATTCCTTTAAACAATGAATTGAAATTCTTAAATTTTAGAAGCCAGTTTTGTAGACTCCATCTTCTCTGAAAATATTTCCTGTCGAGACAACATATAGAAAGGGATGAATGGAAGAGGAAAATTTTGCATGCGGTTTTTACTGAATTTGGAAACAAATCAGTTTTTGAAAAAAAAAATAAAAATACATAGATCCTCAATGTAATGTATTGAAGTACCACTAAAAGTGTAAGAACTATGGATGGAGAGATAACGAAGTTTCCTGCTGGAGTTGGGTATTTATTTTGGGCTGCAACAACTTTCTGGAGCCCTTATTTATTTGCCTTGGTTGTGAACTGTTTGACAACTGAAAATCAAGGTCAAGCTCCTTGGTGTATGTTGTTTGCAGATGATTCCCTTTTTTAACAACTTGAAACCACTTATTGCCATAGTTAGATTCTGATAACCAGGAGCAGCTATGGAACATACTGCTGGCTTGAAGAGAATGGCTATGCAGGATCAATGCAAAGTGGGCAAAGTCCCTCCACCTGATGTGCAAATCCCTTCGTACTCTCTCTTCTATTTTCTGGTTGCTTTTCTTAAACATGCGAGAAATAGCAACCAGGTTTCATTTTCCTAGCCATTTACTGGTTTCTCTAATGGTCTCCCCCGTTGTGTGTTGATTTCCCACTTGACTAATGCAAGTTAGCCTAGAGTTTTTGGATTAAATTAGGTCTAGATCACTGAGGCATGATCGAACTTGTACATACTGAAGGGTGGAGGATTAGCTGCTTATATGTGGGTGGAGTTTCAAATTATTCCTCTTTCATGCATTCTTCAGTCCAACCCTCACTTTTGTTTTAATTTTTTAATGGTTTCTTGAACATTGGCAATTGAAGTCCGTAGTTTTTTATTCTCTCTTTTAAGTAGTGCAAGTAGCAAGTCCTCATTTTTATCTTTCAATGTGTGGCACCATAAATGCTAACTTTTTCTTTTGTTATTTTTTTTTTTTTCCTTTTCTTTTTCTCCCAGATAGTTCAGGCAGATGTAGCAAAGGAAACCAAGCAGTTCACATACAAAGAAGGTTCTCAGTATGTGTTCATGGATCTGGTATGTTCATTTTCTTTTGGCAAGTTATGCTGACTGGTTCTTATTGGGGTTCACGAGACTCTTTTGTGAAACAATTGCAAGTTAACCTAAGAGATTTGCTGGCCCCACGGTATGTGACAAATTGCTTCATCCGCTCTTGGCGGTTGGTTGATCCAGCTCTGTAGAGTACCTGACTGCAAAGCAGGTCTCCACTGATCAGGTAGACGGCTTGGGTACTATGTGGTCTGTGAAGGGGCTATCATTAACTATCTATCAATTCCCTGCATGATGGGTGTGGGACACCTGATGAGTGGAGCAGCTTATAGTGTGGCCAAGTACTTGTATGATGGACCTGCTTGTTGAATTTTAGATTTCGTGGCATGTCAGGCTTTGCTACCTATTCAATTTTATCATCTGTTTTATCCTTGTTGCGATGGACTTGCTAGTTGCTATAATCAAAGTATGTGCACTAAGATGGTGATGACTTTTATTATTGTTGTTGTTGTTGTTATTATAATTATTATATCACCCTTTCAACTTAATCTACAACCTCTTTTCTAGTTAGAACGTCAGCGTGATTTAGTAGCTGTCTGAGCCATCTAATAGGAAATGTTATGGTCAGTGGAGACTTATCAACATGCAGTTATGGAACTGTTATATGTTAATAAGAGTAGGAAACAGTTTCTGATTACTACAGTTCTATTTAATTGCCTTGCTTTTGAATTTCCTAAAGTTGAGAATAGTTGTGGCGTTTCATCACTAGGATAGCATCAGGGATTCTGCATTAATGGTCTTTAAGATCTATGGACCAAAGGTTGTGTTGGAAACAATGAGACTGAGTTAGGGATGCAAGCGGGTCGGATCTGGGGCAGAATCATGGGGGATTTAGACCTGGTACCATCTTTATAGTCCTGGATCCAGATCTGACACGGAACCTATTTGTTGCATCCGGATTTTGTAGAAACTGGCAAAGAAAGATATGTGGATTGCATTAGTATAAGTAGATAAAAGAGCTTCAAAATAAATTTTAAATGTACTACTATTAAATGGTACACGATTAAAGCTAAGTAAACTCTCAAATATGAATATAACTCAAGCTATTTAGGTCATTAAAACCTATATATTTTTAATATGTGAATGTGATCATCTTGGATCCAAATACTTGGGTTGGAACATATGGGGATTTGGTTTTAGATCCTATATACATGGATCTGGATTCGGATATGAATTTCTCCCCATTTTAAAAATAGGTTCCATACCTGCTTTATTTGGAACAAACTTACATGGATAATCAGATGTCCATTTGCAATCCTAGTCCAAGCTTTAAGGAATTCAGGATTTCATGAGAACACACTTTGCTTGTGTTCTCTGTTGTTGTGTTGACTACAGTTGATGTGGACGCATATTTGACACTCTTGGGCAAAACTTGCCATAGGGTATCCACTTTTCCGTTATTAGAAGTGGGGAAAGCTTACTACTGAAAATAAAGAGCTCTGTTCCTCAGAATATGCGTCCATGTGGAAGAACACTGATGAAAAGTATACATTTTCTTTTTGCTCATTGTAAGGTGGCAAGAAAGCTTTGGAATACATTTCTAGACCTATTTGGAGTCCATTACCCGATATGCTGTGGTTCTTTTTCCTCTGGGTAGTGCTTTGGAGCATTAAGAGAGGAAAATTTGCGCACTTAATAATTCTGATAATTCTTTTCTTGAGCTATCCCACTTTGTAAGATTTTCTATTTCTGTGCCACTCCAAAAATATAATTGCATAAACAATCCATCCTGCTAAAGTATTAGAACTGATAGCAATTTGTGTACATTTGAGTGCACCATAAAATTTTAAGAATTTATTCTTTATAATTTTGAATTGCTATGTTACAGTCTTCTTATGAAGAAAGCCGTCTTAATGAGGATGATGTGGGTGACAAGAAAAAATGGCTAAAAGAAGGCATGGACTGCATCCTGCTATTTTGGAAAGGACGGGTACTTCCCATTTCACATATTCAGTCTATGCATGGCCATTTTGAACTTTAGGTACCGTTTGTTTTGTAATGATGGAAGTGGAATTATCAGTTCTTGAGACTCATAAGAATGATATTTTGATTTTCAATTTCCATACATTTGAGGCTTGTTATTGAATGATCTATGACATTGAATTTGGTGAGCCTCGACATAGATGGGCATTACCCTCAATTTCTCCCATAATGGAAGATTGTAATATTTGTCGGCTCTCTCTCTCTCTCTCTCTCTCTCTGAGATGTGGATCTGGGCCCGAGTTTTAGATTGCACCATTTGATTAGTAGGTGGATAAAACCTGGCTCAAGTGAGTTCGGACTTTCCACTGGATATATATTTAGGCCTTAAAGCTTAATGGCTTCTTAAGTTACATATTTTATGAAACTTAATCTAATGGTAAATATAACTCAAATTAACGTCACATTAGGGCGAGTGCTAATTCATGGGGGTATATCAAGTGTGAGGGGGTTGGATTTGTCATAGGGAGTTCCATGTGGTGGGAAAAAGGTTAGCTCGCATGGATCACGTAGGAGTTACCTCTTAGTAGAACATGACCCTATATTTTTTCTTTATCCCCTGCACGTGGTGCACGTGGGGATCTCCACGCGCAGCTTGTTGTGGGGCCCCACATGGGATGGGACTAGGGGCATCCAAAGATCTGGATGGACCCTACTTACACGCCAAATTTGAAACCCACCTGATCGTCCGAACCTCTCCTCTTGATCAACGGCCCACAAGGTTTTGCCCCTTAAAATTTGACCCTCAATCCAATGATACGGTCCCTTTGGATGGGAGTAAAAAAAATAGGATCGGTGTAATTCGGGGGGGGGGGGGGGGGGTGGGGGGGTTTGTCCATTCAGATTTCAGATGGCCGATCAAGTGGGCCCCACTATCTAGATAATTTCTGTATAGTGTGTGTGGAGTCCACCTTCACACATGAATCATGAATTTGTGATGAAAGGGGAATGACTCTTTTAGGGGTCGTTTGTCTACACCCATTTACGTATGTAAATGGTGAATATGCGTTATATTTACATATTAGTCATGTTTGTCTATAAGTATTTACGCATATTGTGTGTAAATTAGATGTGTAAATGGTGTGAAAATGGGGATTTGAACACCTGTTCAGGTGAGAAAAAAGAATACCAAGCCACATGTGATTCCAAAGAATACCCGTTGGAGGCGGACGGTTTGGTTTTGGGGCAATTTCCGTCAAAAAGGTTTTGGGTTCGAAACCCCCTCCAACGCATTTGGAAAAATAATACTAATTGAGGCATTTCCATCAAAGAGGTTTTGGGTTTGAAACCCCCCTCCAACGCATTTATAAAATATTAAAAAAGATGTGTCAAGACCGATGAAATCTATAATGAAAACCCTCCCGGCATCTCATCCCCTTTTATGAATGTAACCTTTCTATTTCTCTCTCTTGCTTTGCTATAAAAAAAAAACTTTATAAAATCTATTTTTATAATTAATTAATATTAGCATAAGCTGGTGAGATGCATGGGTTAAGTTTTATGCAAATTGAATAATGAATTAAGATAATATTGAACTACATATTAATTAATAAGAATATTAATAATAATCCTAATTTCTTAACCATCAGACTATAAACTCATATTTCCTTAACCAAACATGTTGGAATGCATTTTTTTTTAAGGTGATCGTCGATAGAAATGTATATTTTTTAGAAGTATATTTCGTGTTGAAACACATGTTCTTTTTTTAAGGATCTAAAATGCAAATGAAAACTTTGATAAAAATTAGACCTTTTTTGTCTCCTTTTCATATCATTATAGTAGAATATAATTTAATAATTAATAAGTATCATTTATAAAATCGTTTAATACACATACACATATCATTGAAACAAACATAGAAATTTGAATCACATGTGTAAATGATGCGAAAATAGTGTTATTAGACAAACGTTGTAAAAAGAAACGCATGTGTAAACGTTATATACTTAAATTTTGAATATTCATCATTTACATTTGTAAATTGTATTTACATATCCCACGCGTAAAAGACAAATGACCCCTTAGAATATGACAAAAGAGTGGACATTCCCCATATATATATTCATATGGGAGATGCTCCTATGAGAGCATCTCTCACCTTATTATGAGAGATAAGGTGGGGGCCCTCACATCCATATCCAATGCCAACAACTTAAATGTGAGGGCCCCCACCTTATCTCTCATAGTAAGGTGAGAGCATCTCTCATAGGAGCATATTCCTATATATATATATATATATATATATATGGGGTAGCTCTCTTAAGCTGAAGCTGGGGTAATCCTAAGCTTTAGCTTAGGATATGGGGCCGGTTCTCCTAAGCTCATGCTTAGGATAAGGTAAGCTCAAGTGTGTGGTGGGGCCCACCTGGGGACCCACATGGGATGGGGATGGGGGGATTTCAAGAACTCTCTTTTTGAAAAAAATCAGCCCCAACCGTGATTTCTATCATCTCCTTCTGGGCCCCAAAAGTTTAATGGTCAATAGTCCATTCGGATCGGTACATGGTTGATCCAACGGTCCATTAAATTTGGATCTGACTGAAAGTTGGTGGACATGTGCAATTCAGAGAGGTCGTGTGTTTGGTCCATTTGGATGGAACAAGGGTTGAGCTTACAAAATTTTATCCTAAGCTCGAGCTTAGGAGAGCCTTGTCTATATATATATATAGAGAGAGAGAGAGAGAGAGGGAGGGAGATGCTCCTATGAGAGATATCTCTCACCTTATATGAGAGATAGGGGTAGAAGCCCTCACATTTAAGTTGTTGGCATTGGATATGGATGTGAGCCCCCCCCCCCACCTAATCTCTCATTTAAGGTGAGAAATATCTCTCATATGAGCATCTCCCATATATATATTCGATATTTCAGATGTATATTTAATAACAGCGAAGCAATGACATGGCTGCAGGTTATTGATTTTGAAGTTCCCATCACTGTTAAGCTGACTGTGGTTGATGTGGATCCTGGTCTTAAAGGTGACACTGCACAAGGTAATGCCATTTGGTTTCCTTTGATAATTGCTTAAACTTATGACATGAGTAAAAGAAAGCAGAACTAAGATATTATTTAAAAAATTTTAAATAGGAAGATATTGTTAATGTTTTTCAAGCATTGTCAGAAATCTTATTCACAGAAATTTCTCCTTAGGTAAACGGTGGGATTATACAATATAGTTACGGAATTCTTGTAAAGAAACAATTACTAAAAATATAAAAGAAGTACATCAGCATGAGAATTTGGGTGTATTTTTATGATTCATCTGCAGCATTTGTTTGGCCCTTTTCTGTTATCTTTGTGGCCTCCTATATGGCCGCTGGTCCAGTAGCTCTCTCATACTAAAAATCTTGGTATATAATAGAGCCACCATTTCAAAAAAAAAAAAAAAAACCACTAAAAATATAAATTCTTTTTTGAATTTCTAATATTTCTTAAAATACATATGTTTTCGGTAAACCCTTGCAAATTTCTTACTAATACTTCCCAAAATAGCGCAGGATATTTTGAAATATCTAGGGACAAATTGAGAATTATCTTTGCCCCATTTGCTTGCAAAATTTTTGTGGGATTTCCTTAACGTCTGCAATGTTTGTGACAATGTTTTCAAGCACATGATGGAGTCGCTTAATTTTGTTGATGAGGATATTCGTCGATGTCGTCATAACCGTTTCTCTCGTTATCTTTAATATATTTGTTTCTTTATATATTTACTTGAATTGCTGGTGTCTTTTTGATCCATTTCTTAATCCTCTGCTTAATAGATTGGTCTTATAAAATAAGACTTTATAGACCTATCCTTAAAATATAAACAACTTAGACCACACGTGCTTTTTTATGAGATCCACTCAAGTTCCACACTGCTCAATGTGACTCAAAGTGCACAAGAGATGCCCCTTAATCTCCCAGATTGTAAGATGCTAGCTATCCAGTCATTTAATCTGTTTTGCAACATTTTTTTGGATATTAGTCGTTTGCCAGCCATTTGGGCTGTCAATGGGGCAGGCTGAGTTTCTTCAAGCCTGGATCTTGAACTGGTCAGACCAGGGCTCTTCAAATTGTAAAATCTGCTTAACACGGACCGGACCATTAACAAGCCTACCAGCCATGGATTATGGTAATAGAATGAGGACATTATTATGATCTCCATGGAATTTATATATTATATATATGCATGTATGTGTATATGTATATTACATTTTTTTTTGGTGCGTGTCATCCATCCCTTCTAGGGCCTATTGTATCCATAATCTGGAGAGAAAAACAATGGCCCCTTTTTGCACCACCCAGGGCTAGATAAAATGTAGTTCCTTAGGTTATGGATTGTGTACTCGATTGGAGAATGCGTTTGTATTTTCCAAGAAACAATTGCCATATCATGCATATAGTAAGAACCATCAGAATCATCATATTGTTGGCGCATAATGCAATTTGTAGATGGAAAGATATGACCTCTTCTTATTTCATTTGCTCATTCCATTTACATGTAAATCAAAAGCATTGAATTGTTCCTAGCAGGAAAAATAATAATAATGAAGGAAGGTTGTCATTTTTAACTCTCATTTGGTTTCAGGGGGTACAAAGCCTGCAACTCTAGACACAGGTGCCGTTGTGAACGTTCCTTTGTTTGTTAACATTGGTGAAGAAATAATGGTGGATACAAGAACTGGCCAGTACATGAGTCGGGCATAAATTGTTCAGTGCCGTCTCATTGTCATTTATTTTTTGTGTTTGATTTCACAGATGTATTTTGTTAGTTAATTCTTGACAGGTAACATGTAACCACTTTCTCATCATGGTTGTCTTTGTTTACAGAGGAAACATTTTCATGAAAATTTCCCATTATGTTTAAAGAGATCTTCTCATTTTCACCCTCTGGCAACTATTTATTTTATTATGAAGCAACCATGCCAATGGCAGATGCCCCCTTCAGTGATGCAAGCTGCTGATCGCTTGCCCTCAACCGATTCAAATCCCTATGAACAGAATTAACATAATTGCTAGATAATTCCCATCTCTCTGGAGCCCTGTCTATCAATGGAGAAGCTCTTAATTTGTGAGGCTACAATTGGGTGGAAGGTCAAGTGTTCCTCTCCTCAGAGCTGGGACTGGAACCTTTATATGCTTGAAAAACTTACTGGGACCTAATGATATGGATATAAATTATGAGATTTTTGAATGAGTGTGAAAATTAGGATAGTGGTTGGGGGATTTAAATTTAGGAACAGCCCTGTAATATCTCAGAGGTATTGAAATACTAACAATTTTAAGCAACGTCTTCCCATCAAAGGGGAAGTAGAGGTGGAGATCTGGCAAGGACCACCGAATAGTCTCCCCTTGAGTAGGAATGACTTCCGGTTCATTATCTTAGTAAATTAAATTTTGAGAGAGCGTAGTTATCAGTTTTCTACATCTCCACCTCATATCCTTTTCCACTCAGTCTCTCTCTGATGCTTTGTGATAACCCACTTGGCTACCATTTCCTATGAATTTTAATTCAAAGGGCGCTAGGGGCCGTAAACAGAGTCATATTTTTCAGGTAAGCATTCGGGGAGCATCTGGGGGGTAGGAATGTAGGATCAATAGCATTTTTCAAGTAAGCATTCAGGAGCATCTCAGGGTAAAATCAATAGGTGGTCAATTAAGGAGTGCAATCTATTTGGGGATTTGGCCTAAAAGAAACATCCATCCAAGAATATAGCCTAGAATAGACTGGAATGGGAAAATAGAATTAATGTGAAAGCCACTTTACTTTCATTTTATATGAATTCTTCACAAAGGAGAACAAGGGGCCGTAAATAGAATCTCATATTTCGAATCCTCATTCGGGGGAGTATTTAGATATTAGCATGAATGGGTGGCGAATAAAGCAGTGCAACACATCTTTGGATTTGGCCCGAGATAGACACATATCCAAGAATTTATTTTAGAATATACCAAAATGATAAAATAAAATTCACATAGTTTACTCCAACATAGTTGCAACAAGGTTTTGATAGTGACAATGATTTCGAGTCACGGGCATTAAAGGATGGCAAGGGATAAGAGGCTTCATGCTTTTTAACTTTCTAGTTCACATCTGTTGCAATTAGCATATATTTTATTCTTGTTTGTGCCTTGAGAGATGAACTCTACATTCCGTTCCTGGAAGGAAAAGCTTCTGGTTTGTAATTTCTCTTGGTTGCATGGCCCATCACCCAGAGAGGATTATTCCCCACAAACATCTTCTGCTATTCAAAAGAAATTATTCTTCAAAAATAATGAGTCACTCGTTCTATTGGTATGGACATGCATGGGATCCCCAAATGGCTGAGAGTTTCTCCATTAATCCTTTATTTTTGAACTTTACGTGTGGAAACCTCCTACAATCATAGTCCAAGCCTCCTCCCTTCCATCAGGGGTTAGCTTTGCATGCCCATTTATTTGCATGGGAATTGAAACATAGAAATTCGTGGTCAAATGAACTTCAAAGAGGTGAGCGGTAAAGAATGTAGGGTAGATACTAAATATGTAGATGAGCTCTTGACTTTTCTAGGATTGGAATTACTAGGTGATGGCCACGTATTCATTTCCCACTTCCTTTTGATTCATTCTCTATTAAAGGGGAGATTCTGGAAATTCACCATTGTGGCTTCTTTTTTTAACCACTTTCAACGGCAAGTCTTAGAATTCCTAGAGATTCAATTACATGAAAAGGTCAGGCCTTGTACATTTAATATAAATGAAAATACGAATGCAATATTTACTAAGTCTGCTCAACACTGAATCAAAGAGAGATCATGTTTCGTTATTTTGGAAATAAAACAAACAGGATTGTTTTGTCTATTGACTTCTTTATTTAATTTTAGAAATTCAGCTAGTAATACAGAGGATAGAAATATGTTCCAAATGCAGAAATAAGTAATTTATGTTTGCATAAAGGGCCCATAATTTTGCATGGAATAGCATTCCTAGGAATTCAAGGTAAAATGTGTTGCAACAAAGGATGGTTAAGGAGGGTTGTAGGTGGAGACTGGAGATATGGATGGGACCCTGGCTTTCCCAAAGACATGGTTGGGTATTCATTTATCATCTTCCCTTAATTTATTTTCCATCAAATTGAAGATTATTTGATAGCCATTTATGGATCTTCGACTTCATTTCCCCAGGGACCATTTGTTTCATGTAATTGAATATCTAGGATTGCATTTTTATAAGTTAAAAAATGACAAAGGTGAATCTCCAAAAGTTTCCATCAAACAATCTTTCTGGAGTCTCCTTTTTTTTTTTGCTGTAAGGGAGATATTTGATATTGTTTGAAAGAGTTTAGAAGTACAGGAGCAAGTAAGAATCACAAAACAGAACTACCCACATGTTAAATACAAAAAACAGTTAGCTCCTGCAGCATGTCTGGTGATGCTCCTGATTCTTGCGCCAAGGAGCGAGCAAGTAAGAAAAACAAAACAGAACTACCAACATGTTAAATAAGAAAAACAGTTAGCTCCTGCAGCATGTCTGGTGATACTCGTGATTCTTGCGCCAAACTTGTTCCTGTCTGAAGCCATTCACCCTGCATCAGGGAAGTACAGTCAGCAAGATCTTTCAAGAAGCTTTAATGGAATTTGAATAATCAAAGGAAGATTGGAGATTAATACCCTGCGATCAGCCTAGTAATTCAATATCTAGGAAAGTCAAGGTCCCATTTACATCTCCACCTTATATCCTTCACCCCTCACCTCTTTAATAATCCTTCGGTGGAGATGAATTCCTATGAATGTAATTCCAATGCATTTGAGGCAAACAAACAGGCCCCAGTTTTAACCACATTTAGGAATACATTTCTTAGAATTCCTATGATGAATTCAATTTCATGCAAACAAACAAACCTAAACACTGCATTTACCATCTGTTGCATAACTTGAAGGCTTCCATTTCCCACTTGCCTAAATGAAATGGATATAATTTCTTTCCAAACAAATAATTTACTTTGCTTCCTTTTTATAACATTTAAAAGGAGCATCTATGGTACGAAACCGATGGATTAAACATTGAGGCACATTACCTCCCGGATGAATAGATTAAATCCTAAGTCTAATAAAACAAGTATCGATCATAAAATTCAGTCTAAATCCTAAGATTTTCATGTTATACATATGAATATTTTTCCTCGATATTTGATATGAATCCTAGGATTCGGGATACAAATGGTAGAACTTTAAAAACAATGGTCCTGACTATTTAAGTCTGTAAATGACAATAAAAGCTTTACAGCTTCCAACTAAACAGCACAGAGCTACAATGGCCTCCACAAAAGAAATGAAAGAAAAAAAGGAAAATTCTAACAAAAAAAGAAAAGAAAAAAAGTACACCAGGAAAGCGAGATGAGACACTTACCTGAATAATACAACTTGTTATTTCAGTCATTACTCTTAACATGTGGTCCAACTTGGAAGTCACCTTTCACAAAACTGATACCCACATAAACAGGCAGGAATCAAAGCACATGGTGAAGCTTTAAATGGTGAAAGTAGATATGTCTTGCGGTAAGCATTCCCATTCATGAAAGAACTAATAAAGTGGTAAATTAGATCACAAAGTGCTTACCACTTCCAAAATGGAATTTGACCTTGTTGATGGCTTGTGAGTACTCAATTCATCTTTTTTCAGTTTTTGCTTTATTTCTGTACTTTTAAAGTTTGTAGTGTAAATCCACTACCATGAACCCTGCAGCAAACAGGCCCTTCAAATCCTTCGTATTCAATCAAGTTTTCTTGATCTTTTATTTTTGAGATATAATTTTCTCGATTTTTACAAAGTCAATTAACTCAAAATAATTACTTTACATAGAAACAACAGTGAAATTGCCTTATCCTCCAATTGTATTTTACGCCTTAAAGCATACTGTCATTTTTTGTAGCAGAAACTGCCATATCAGCACAACATAACATGATTGATTTAAATAAATCATCAATTGCTTCATAGCTAAAAGTATGAAACATAGTTTGCAGTCTCATTGGCAAAGCTGACTGATAAAATTTTCAATATCTGAATCACATGATTGCAATCAATCAGCAAATAGAACTACAAAGTCTCTTTCAAAGTATAATCATACGAGGTCCAAGATATGTTGCATCTGTATAAAGTTGTGAATGACATGCTGGGACTCTTAAGGCCCCAAATATGTCTCCACAATGGCCTTAACGAAAAATGAGGTAGGAAGGTTCCTGTATGATATTCATCAAGTCAACCATGACATTCTCAGTTTATTGAAACTAGAGGTGAAGAGCCTTTGTTCCCATTAACACATTGCATTTATGACGTTGAACCTTTGTACCCATAAGCTGCCAGCAATTTCTTGTTTCTCATTTCAAGAAGAAACTGTTGCTCGACTGCCTCTTTTAGGTTTCCGAGGGCGAGAGCAATGCATCCGGAGTAAAGCTACTTTTAACACAGGCCAGAACTCCAAGACCCATGCAGATGAAGCAAACAGAATGGTCATGAAAACCCACATATGTTGGCCATAAAAACATCAGAGGTTGTGGATCTCAATTCTCAGGAGCCTATTCGCTTTCAGAAGAGAGATGATTCAGATGCTAGAAATAATAATGTCTCCGTGTTGAACCACTGTGTTCTTGGATGTTACATACAACATAGATATGAGTGAGCATCTTTGCCTTCCTCTTGCCAAACTATCGTTCTGATGCCATTTCCAGAGGCTTCTTCTCACTAACCGGATCTTCCCATGCTTTCCCATAAATACTGATGCCTCGCTTCACCATCAATGCATGCACCTTGAAAGCATCCAACACCCTTCCCTGCCGATAGAACTCATTGAAAATCAAGCTATATGAATCTCTACTAGGAAATCTCCTCTGTTGGATCATACGAACCAAAACAAGCCATGCTTCATTTGCTCTTCCCTCACTACAAAGTGCTCTAATAACTGCATTGTACGCTGTTGCTCTTGGAAGATATCCAATTTCTATCATTTCATGTAAATTTGTTAGAGCCTTATCAGTCTGCCCTCTGGAGGAAAGCACTTGAATCATCAAACTGTAAGCATATGGTGCAGGCCAACACTCCATTTCCTTCATACTCTGGAATAGCTCTTCTGCATCATTCAGCAGATTTCTATCAGCTGATGACTTCTGGCAAAGCCCTATAAGGAGAGCATTCATCATTCGGTTGTCAGCTTTAAAACCGACCCGAGACATTTCCTTATAGATCTGTAGTGCAGCCAAAACTTCATCCCATATCAACAAACCATGTAGCAAAGTGCTGTAGCTGATGTAATCAGGTTGACTGCCCATTTCCTTCATTTGTTTCAAAAGATTGATCCCTTCCAAGGGCCTCCCTTCCTTGCAATAGCCATTGAAGAGAGTATTGAATGTGACCGCTGTAGGCTGCAAACCCATTTTTATAGCATCTTCAAGCAACCCCTTTCCCTCATCTGCCCGGCCCACCCTGCAGAAACCGTCCATGACAACAGTAAATGTGTAGATATCAGGCTTCTTTGAAGAATGTTTAATTTTAGTCAGAAGGTCATTGGCTTCCTCTACACGGCCCACATAACACAAGCCATTGATCAAGCAGTTGTAAGTCTGGATATTGGGTTCGCACCTGAGCTGATTCATGATCTCAAAAGTCTCAAAGGCCTTCTGTAATCTCCCCTTCTTGCAAAAACAATCAACCAGGACTGTGAACGTTATAACATTAGGAGAGAACCCATTTTTGATCATGCTATCTAACACTCTTCTGGCCTCATCTGGATCATTGTTCTTACAATAGCACTGAATCATGATCGAAAAGGTCCTAATATCTGGTGATATGCCATAGGATGATAGTTGACTGAAGACTTTCACAACATATTCAGGTTTATCAGCTTTAATGAAAGCAATGAGTAGATTGTTGATGTCAACAACCCTTAGGATATCACCATTATTCCTGAAGAAATGGAGAATATCAAAACTCTCTCCGGACGGTAAGCTTTGAATTCTCTCAACAATATCAAGAAGATGCAATGTTCCAATTCTCCCATATGAAAGTTCTTCTTGTTCTTGGATAGTTACCTTACTTATTTTCTTAACATCACTGATGACTTCAACTCGTTCTTGCGTGGGTGTTCCACTATGTCTATCAGCATAATCAAGAACACCTGACCTATCAGTTCCCTCATCAGCATACGAACTTCCTATATTTTTGGTGGTGGGAGTTCTACCATTTTTCCAGAATGAATGAACAATTTTCATCTGTTCTTTCACAGGTATCCTTCCATTTCCTCCAGCCTTGAGAATTCTCACCTCTCTTTGGGTGAGTAATAAGCTACCATTAGTCTCCAAAGAATCAGAGGATTCGAGTAGATCTTTCCCGGGTTTTCTTCCAATTTCCTCAAAATTAAGACTCTGTACTTCTTCAGAAACTAATCTATCACTCGTATCATCAAAATCAACAATTTCTACTTGTTCATTTGTGGGTATTCTTCCAATTTCCTCATAATCAAAATCTACTATTTCTTCTTGCGCAGGTGGCCTACGCCATTTCTTCAAAAAACCAAAGGCTTCGACCCCATCTTTAACTGGGTCTCTTCCATTTTCCTTAGATATGAAGTTTTTCACTTCCTCTCTGGTGGGTAATCTGCCAGTTTCCCAGAAGAACTCAACAATTTTTTCTCCTTGCTCTTTGGGCACTCTGGCATTACCATTGCCAAAATCAGAGCCTTGCTTATTCCATGTGTTCTTCTCTACAGTGTTGATGTTCTGTAGAGGGGTTGTGGTTTTGGAGTGATTTCTATTAGGGGAATTGAGTGTTAAAGGAGTAGTGATGTGCTTACCTTGTTGAGCTTTGGAAGTGCAGGAGCTCTCCTCAGTTTTCTTCTTCTGTTTATTGGGGGTATTTGAATGGGGTTGATGGAGGATAGATTGGACAGGAGATTGAGGGGTTGAGGGAGAGAGGAGAGGAAGAAACAGAGGATGGGGAGATGGGGAAAGAAAGGAAGGCATGAGAGAGAGAGAGAGAGAGAGAGAGAGAGAGAGAGAGAGTTCTTTTTTGGTTTGGATGAGTTTTTCTGAGGCCTGTGAAGAAGAGTGGAATTTGAGATTGCAGATATTTCAATGGCCCTTGCTAACGTACGCAGGGTAGACTGCAACAGGCCAACGGCGTTTTGCAAGAGGGCTGGAATCCCAAAGATATTTAAGGTTTATAGGCCTGGGCCTAACCTGAAAGTTAAGCCCATTTGGTGTGGCGTCGTGTTTAACTAATGGGCCTGGGCCTGGGCCTAACCCTAACAAATTAAGTCCATTTGTCATTATTAAGAGGGCTGTCGTGTTTAATTAATGGGCCTGCCTGTTTGGAAAACTTAGAGCTAATTGATAGATATGATTCAAAATGACTTTCTTTTCTCTTTACAAATTGGCTGGTTAGTACATCTTTCAAGTAGGAAAAGAAAATTTGTTCGTAAAAATTATGAGGGAGAACTTATTGTAAAATAAAAGTATTATAAGCAAACTTATCATATTATAAAAATTATATGGACAAGCTTATAAATAGGAAAAAAAAAAAAACTACTGTATGTGATTGGTTTTGATTGAATAAGATAATTACAAAACTTCTTGCAAACAAAACCTAAAACATCTAAAGTCTTAAAAAGTCCAAAATGAATCAGTTTAAAGTCGAGTAGACTTGCCCAACAACGTACAGTTTTTTGTTTATTACAGGGCTAATCTATATTACTAAAGGGATGTACTCTTTCTCACATAAAGACACCTGGCGCAACCTCAAGCTTTTTGCAATGCCATTTCCGGAATTGCCCTTATCCATAAAATCTCTATATCTATTACACACTCAAAAGACCTAAAATATCTCCATGAAGAATCATCTCCCACTCAAAAGCCTAAAATCTCTAAATGAGATCCCTAAATAAGCCAACACACCAGATGTACTAAATTTATATCAATCAATTCATGGGTCCCAGCCCGCATCATTTGATTTTATGGACGGTTAGAATAAAGATGGTGGACCCCATTCATCTGGGTCCCACTTAAAAATATTTGGTCAATTTGTTAGGTCTATGATCATTTGATCTTTCTTAATCAGTTCATGGGTCCCATCCCGCATAATATGATTTTATGGACGGCTAGAATAGAAATGGTGGACCCCATTCATTTGGGGGTTCCACTTAAATAGGTTAGGTTTGGTCAATTTGTAAGGTCTATGATCATTTGATCCTTTGACCTTTATCAAGCAATTCATGGGTCCCAACCCGCATCATATGGTTTCATGAATGGTTAGAATATAGATGGTGGACTCCATTCAACTTTGGGGTCCCACTTAAATAAATTAGGTATGGTCAATTTATGAGGTCTATGATCATTTGATATTTTTCAATCAATTCATGGGTCCCGGCCCGCATCATATGATTTTATGGACGGTTAGAATAGAGATGGTGGACCCCATTCATCTGGGTCTCACTCAAATATATTTGATCAATTTGTTAGGTCTACGATCATTTGATCCTTTGATCTTTTTAAATAAATTCATGGGTCATATCCCGCAAAATATGGTTTTATGGACGGTTATAATAAAGATGGTGGACCCCATTCATCAGGGGGGTTCTACTTAAATAGGTTATGTTGGGTCAATTTGTGAGGTCTATGATCATTTAATCCTTTGATCTTTATCAAGCAATTCATGGGTCCCAGCCCGCATCAAATTATTTCATGGACGGTTAGAATATAGATGGTGGACCCCATTCATCTTGGGGTTCCCACTTAAATAGGTTAGGTTTGGTCAATTTGAGAGGTCTATGATCATTTGATCATTTGATCTTTATCAATCAATTCATGGGTCCCAGCCCGCATCATTTGATTTTATGGACGGTTAGAATAAAGATGGCGGACCCTATTCATCTGGGTCCCACTTAAAAATATTTGGTCAATTTATTAGGTCTACGATCATTTGATCCTTTAATCTTTTTAAATCAATTCATGGGTCCCATCTCGCATAATATGATTCTATGGACGGTTAGAATAGAGATGGTGGACCCCATTCATCTAGGGGATTCCACTTAAATAGGTTTGGTTTGGTCAATTTGTGAGGTCTATAATCATTTGATCTTTATCAAGCAATTCATGGGTCCATCCCGCATCATATTGTTTCATGGATGGTGGACCCCATTCATCTTGGGGGTCCCACTTAAATAGGTTAGGTTTGGTCAATTTGAGAGGTATATGATCATTTGATTTTTATCAATCAATTCATGGGTCCTGGCCCGCATCATTTGATTCTATGGACGGTTAGAATAAAGATGGTGGACCCCATTCATCTGGGTCCCACTTAAAAATATATAGTCAATTTGTTAGGTCTACGATCATTTGATCATTTGATCTTTCTTAATCAATTCATGGGTCCCATCCCGCATAATATGATTTTATGGACGGTTAGAATATAGATGGTGGACCCCATTCATCTTGGGGGTCCCACTTAAATAAGTTAGGTTTGGCCAATTTGTGAGGTCTATGATCATTTGATCCTTTGACCTTTATCAAGTAATTCATGGGTCCCAGCCCGCCATTCATCTTTGGGGTCCTACTTAAATAAATCAGGTTTGGTCAATTTATGAGGTCTATGATCATTTGATCTTTATCAATTAATTAATGGGTCCCGGCCCGTATCATTTGATTCTATGGACGGTTAGAATAGAGATGGTGGACCCCATTCATCTGGGTCCCACTTAAATATATTAGGTCAATTTGTTAGGTCTACGATCATTTGATCATTTGATCTTTTTAAATCAATTCATGGGTCCCATCCCGCATAATATGGTTTTATGGACGGTTAGAATATAGATGGTGGACCCCATTCATCTTGGGTGTCCCACTTAAATAGGTTAGGTTTGGTCAATTTGAGAGGTCTATGATCATTTGATCTTTATCAATCAATTAATGGGTCCCAGCCCGCATCATATGATTTTATGAACGGTTAAAATAGAGATGATGGACCCCATTCATCTTGGTCCCACTTAAATATATCAGGTCGATTTGTTAGGTCTATGATCATTTGATCTTTCTTAATCAATTCATGCCTCACCTAAAGAATAAAATATTTGAAAAAAAAAACATAAAGATCAAATTAGCAACAAAAAAAAAAAAGGACTCAAAAGTTTACTAATTAATAAATTTATTAAAAATAATTAATATCAGTTTGTGCATTTGGTGGTTTCGTGGTTATCCACGGGGTTTTGCTAGTTCTCTCTATTACAATGGTAAGTGTGTATATACATAAGCCGAACCCTAGTACAATTAGCTATAGGTCAATGAAGGTCATGGCTCATATTCTTCGCCAAAAGTCAAATCTAGCACAATGGAGGTAGGGCCACAACTCTTTAATGAAGGTGGGGCCCACATAAAGGGACCCAAGTGTTAACACTCGGGTGCGGTCATACCCATGAGATTCAAGAAACCCCTTATTAATTTTGGCCACTTCACTAAGTAAGGTGGAATGAAGTAAAGTCTATTTTCACCAAACAAGAAAAAATTTGGGATCATATCAAAAGTATAAAATTTCAAAATTTTTCCCTTCATTTAAAAAAAAAGAGTAAAAAAGAACATTCTCATGCCACTAAAAGAAAAAAATTAATCTATTTTTTTCCCAAAAAGTAAAAAAAAGATTCCTTATCAAGACACTAAAAATAAAATTTCATCATATTATGATTAGACCTCCTAATATTTTATTCTCTCTTCATTCTTCATTTCACTTCACTTCACCCTACAAGTATTTTTACCAAACAATCAATTTTGTTATTTAACTTCTTCAGTTGAACATTGCCCGCACCCCCCTAAATGAAAATCTTCAATCTGCCATTGCCCACATATGTTGGTAATTAATACATGTTGATGGGGCCAAATGTTGTAACTCCAATAACCTCCGGACCTCAAAACTGTATAAGGTGTCATTTTGCATTCTGGATATAAACTGGTATGTGGAGGGTCGACCAGCCAGACATGAACCTGGACTCAATGAGGTCCATGATCCAATCCTTGGACCCATACCCCTGGCTACGAGCTAGCTACATCAAGTTGGATCTGCGCCGTTCCCTGCTTTCTTTAAATTGTAACATAGACTAACAGCATCAAAAATTTTTTATAAAGATTTATAATATGAATACACTACGATTTAAAATCTGTTAGGTTCTGGTCCCTGAACCTAGACCTGACCATCCAGTATAAATCTCGACTCAGACCAGGTTTTCTTATGGTCTCGGGTCCAGTAGTGGTGGCAATGGACCGGGTCAGTTTGGATTTGGGTCAAATTGTGCACCATCCACAACATGTATATGCTCAACCTAAACGTCATCCCTTTATTGATAAGGTAAATCTCAACATAAAGTCAAATTGGAAGATAGAAGAATTAAGTAAACCCTAAACCAACAGGTCAGGTCAGGATTGGGTTCCTTTGACACAGCCTAATTCAGTGAGTTTGTTTGGGTGAGGTCCAGGTTAGGATGGTAGTTTGGCTAGAGTACAGAATAAATCTGAACCGCCCAACCCTTTCATTAATCAGGTTAAAAATGTGAATCCAAATCCAAATCCAAAATGATGAAAAAACAATGAAGGGGCAATCCGACCCTTGAATTAGGAGGGGTCAGGAATTTACACCCCTAGGTCCATGTTGATCCCATTGCACTCAATTTTTTGGGGGAGGGGGGTATTCAAACTCATTTACAAAAAAGCTTTGGTAACTTTAGTTCTCACATACTCTATTAGCTGAACTTGTTACTTTTTTTTTCTCTTTGTGCTTTCTGTATGTAAATGAAATTGATTCTTCTAAAAGAAGAAGAAGAAGAGGAAGAGGGAATTGCAATTTGCAAGTGACCATAAGCAATGTTTGTTAAAACTTAATACCATTGACAAGTATAATGTAACGAACATAAGAAAGCAACAGCAAAACTACAATCCAATGATAAGGATGAGAATTGCTGCATGTAAAACCAAAACAAGCATCCGAAAGTCTGTCTGTCTAGTGGTCTATGCACGACAGGATCTGCTAAAAGCCCTCCTGGACTTGAGATCATCTGGATCCGGGTCTTTGGATGTCCTGCACTTTTGTAAGAGAAAGGGCTTCAGCAGCTTCTTGAGGACCTTGGAAAGCTTCGATCTTCGTGAATGCTTCTGCTGCTCCTGTTGATGTTGCTGGTGCTGTTGCTGTTGTGGTGGTGGGAGAGGGAAGAGGAATAATGGTGGGGCATTGGCAAGCAAACGAGGGGCATTTGGGGCAGAGAAGCTCCTCCCCAGCAGCAAGGCCTGGTTGAGACGAGCCTCGAAAGAATCTCTCTCGAATTGGTCCAACAGAGAGCTGTGCTCGTCACCCACTCTTTTATTATTGATGTCTCTTGATCTTCCTTCCAATTCCATGGCCAAGAGAAGGAAAAAGAAAATCTCTCTCTCTTTTATAGATAAGAAATGAGATGATACCTGGGGCTGAAGGCAGGTTTTATTTAAATGGGGACATTAAATGCCTTCACACATGGAAAAGTGGTCAAAGTGTCAAAACAACTTTAATAACAAATTAAAAACAAGGGAAGGGGGAATTGATGAGGTTTAGGTAATGATGATGGAACGTATCATTACTTGCATAGTTGCATGCATAAATGGGAACCTAAAAGTATGATCTTTGTTTATTAAAAAAGAGTTAGAATCCTCTGCAAACCTCTGTAGTAGAGTCTAGAGAGAACCCTGTGCCTCTAATGACATGCAACCAAGTGTCCTCTGCTGTACCAGCTCTTAAAAAAAAAGAAAAAAAAAAAAAAAAAAGAAGAGACCAGGTGTGCTCTACCATGCACAGTCGACGTCGCAGAAGATACAAATTGTGGGACAAATGTTCTCATACTAGTGGATTACATGAATGTGCAGTCCAACTCTCCCCGTCTACGGAAAACTTTTGTAAGTGCAGCCCCTTGGATCCGGCATGAGCTCCAATTTCATTATTAGTTGAATATTTACTCACTTTTGCTAACTCAGCACACATGTTGAAGGGGTTGGCCAGGTGATGCCATGTACATTAGAAATTTATTAAAAACAATCATTTCTTAAGTTGATGAGATTTGTGGTTAATTATCTCTTCGGAATGTGTTTTGTATTTTGGCTAGGAGTTTACTTTAGTAGGCTTGATTTTATTCTTCTAATTATATTGGTGGATCTAATTAAGTTCGGTAGAATGTAATATAGAGAGTTTATTTATAAGGGATTTAATGGGAAAAATCCTCTTAAACGGCCTATTAATTAATTTGACCCCAATAAAAAAGGACAGACAGAATCGGCCCTGAATTGACGTCTCTCTCTCTCTCTCATCTTTTAGCGCTATAGTCAATATCGACTATCCCTGTGTGTCTACTAAAGACTGAAATCCCTTTATTCCCCATTCGTCTTATTCCTCTTTTCCTCCTTTCTATTTTCCCTTGCCGTTGTCTACACCCCCCTCATCCCCATTCCGTGTTGGTTCAAATTCAATGAGGACATTCTTTTCACAAATGAGTTAAAGAAGCCAAATCTTGGATTTTTCAGTTTCGAAGAGGAAGACAATTGCTTTTGAAAACGGAGATTGGGTTCTATAAGAAGAGGTGCTGTTCTGGAAGGGACGTTCAGGAAGATGAGATTGGAATTGCGACATGGGGTTTTGGGGGTGAATGGAAGTCAAAAAGAGGGGATTTTGTTGGGTTTGAATCGAAGAAGGATAAAAGGTAAGGATTTTTACAGACATTACTTAAAAAGTTGGGTTATTTTGGAGATGGGTTTTCATCTTTTGGGTTGTAGCTGAGTTTGGGCTACTAGTATTTTAAATTGGCAATGTTTTTCGTGGAATAAAAGGCTTTTGTTTTCTTTCAGAGGCTCGTGGAGATGCATTTTTCCCATTGCAATGAGATGTAAGGAATCAAGTGGAAAGATGAATGGAATGCAAGTTCGGAGTCCTTAAACTGATCATTTAATTGTATCCATATCAAGCTGGAGGGGTTTTCAAAATAAAGCCCTTGAGAAAGAGAAGTAAGAAATTTGGAGAAGACCTAGAAGAGAAATACAGTGGAATCTTGTAAGAAATTTGGAGAAGCAATGAGCCACAAATATGTGTTGGGGTAGTTTCCATGAAGGTGTTCGATGAAATGACGAAGAGAAAGGAAAATGAGATTTCACGCTCATTTCTCTTATTTTTCTCATGGTAAAGAAGTCTGCTATTGTTATGGGGTTTGTCATTCTTTAATTTTGCTCACTAGGAGATATTGGAGGAGAGGAATTAGAGAACATGGGTGGGGTTTTCATTCATTGATTTTTATAATTTTCAAACAGATTTCATGTATATATTTTTTGAAATGTAAGGTTAAGACACAATGAACTTGTAATGTTGTGAGTGGTTTCCCCCTATTTGAGATGTTTGAAATGTGTTTCAGGTGTTTGAAATGTGTTTGAGATGTCCAAACTCTTGAGCTTTTGAAATGTCCGAGTGAAGGGCCGAAACCTTCCCCACCAAAACTTTCTACTATGACGTCCAAGGATGAAATTGGTATTAGTTGAATCGGTGGAAATATTTTTTGGAAGGGGGATGAAAGAGCTAATGTGAACTCCTCTTTGGTTGGTGTTAATGTGATAGAAGATGCAGCCGTCTGGACAGTGTACGACGTCTACTGAAGCATTTTTTGGAAGGGTGATGCAAGAGTCAATGTGAACTCCTCTTTGGTTGATGTTAATATTTGGTGTTAATGTGATAGAAGATGCAGCCGTTCTGGACAGTGTATGACTGAAGCATTTTTTGGAAGAGGGACACAAGAGTTAATGTGAACTCCTCTTTGGTTGGTGTTAATATTTGATGTTAATGTGATAGAAGATGCAAACATCTAAACAATGTAATCTTCACATAGAAGAGATTTTGTCCATTTTGATTGATGTTAATATTTGGTGTTAATGTTATTGATAGAAGATGTAGCCATGATGGGCTTGCATATTTTGTTGAAGCATTTTTTGGAAGGGCATAAGTGTTAAACATGGTTTTTCCTTTTGTAAGTATTGCCCTCTTTTTGGGGTTATATGTTGTTGAGAACTTATCTATGATAATATAATGGCTGTCATGTATTGTCCCGTTATTGATGTTTTTATTTTTTTCACTTTTATTATTGAAAATGATTAGCTAACCCCATCTAGAACTACACGTAGTAAGTTATAGTATTATAACACAGTTGATATCGACTATGACTGCGTTTTTTATGTTTCAGCTAAATAGTCGATATCGGCTATGATTGTGTTTTTTATGTTTCAGCTAAATAGTCGATATCGACTCTGATTGTGTTTTTTAGGTTTCCACTATGATTGTGTTTTTTAGGCTTCAGCGAAATAGTCGATATCGACTATTGGTCATGTTAAACAAACCAGGCAATGGTGTATTCCATTGTACTAAACATTGTTCTAAATACATTGGTACATTTCATTCACACATTCAATTAACAACCATATATTAACAAACCATTCAATTTCAAATAATGGTACATGAAGTTCCAAAACATAAATCCAACTGCCCAAAACCATAGAAGTTCCACAACCACTGCTCACAAGTTCCACAATTTCAATTACGAAGTAAAGAAAGTAAGTATCTATGTTTGGCCTCTCTATTTACTACCCAAAACTTCTACTAACCAGCTAAGAAATTCCAGCCAAACTTCATGATCTCATAGTAATAATATATTAGGTTGGTGTCCAGCCAAGTTCGCTCGTCCAGTGCTTTATTTAAATCGTTGCTGGATACCATGGTACAAATACTGGCTAGTTCATCCTCTCTACATGAAAGAGATGTTTTTAATAAACACAATTCTACAGATAGTAATGAAGATGGGTACTACATGTAAGTAATGGGGGAAACATTAATATAGAGTTTTGGTGGGGAAGGTTTCATCCGACTCATTTCGCAACTTCCACCGATTCAACCAATACCAATTTCATCCTTGGACGTCATAGTAGAGAGTTTTGGTGGGGAAGGTTTCGGCCCTTCACTCAGACATTTCAAAAGCTCAAGAGTTCAGACATCTCAAACACATTTCAAACATCTCAAATAGGGGAAAGCCATTCACAAGATTACAAGTTACAAATCAGTTTGAAAATATAATAAATGAAATATATAACTGAAATCAGTTTGAAAATTACAAAAATCAATAAATGAAAACCCCACCCATATTCTCTAATTCCTCTCTTCCAATATCTCCTAGCGAGCAAAATCAAGGAATGACAAACCCCATAACAACAACAGACTTCTTTACCATGAGAAAAATAAGAGAAATGAGCGTGAAATTTCATTCTCCTTTCTCGTCGTCATTTCATCGAACACCTTTATGGAAACTACCCCAACACAGATTTGTGGCTCATTGCTTCTCCAAATTTCTTACAAGATTCCACTGTATTTCTCTTTTAGGTCTTCTCAAAATTTCTTACTTCTCTCTCTCAAGGGCTTTATTTTGAAAACCCCTCTAGCTTGATAGGGATACAGTTAAATGATCGGTTTAAGGACACCGAACTTGTATTCCATTCCTCTTTCCACTTGATTCCTTACGTCTCATTGTAATGGGAAAAACGCATTCCACGAGCCTGATCGGACCCCAAGTGTAGGGTGCAACTGTAGTAATAAAACTGGTGAGACCAAGTCGATCCATATGGAAAATAAGGCTTTCCAACTTTGTCACCTGTCCTGAATAAAATTTAATTTTAGCCTAAAATCTAGAAAAATACATTCATCATTCCTACTTTAAATTAAGATCAAATACATTTCAAAAATAAAAAAAAATCCAAAATCTAAAATGAATCACAAGTTGCTACAAAAGAACACACAAATTAGAACATCAAATTAGAAACAAACCAAAAATAAAACTTAACAAAAATAAAACTAAGAAGCTAAATTAGAAATAAACTAAACCTTAGTTGGAAACCAAATTATTCAAAACATGCTCAACAAAGACTGGCAACAAATCAAATCAATCAAAAAAAAAAAAAAAACCTACTTTCTAAAATTAGCATGAAAACATTACTAAATTAGTTTTCTAAATTAGAAACTAGGTTAGGCAATTAGGGTTAGTATATTTCCTAAGTTAGTGAACTGAATTAATCAACTCCCTAAAGTTAAAGACTTTCCAAATAAATAAAGATTATCAAATCATAATAATTTTAGAAAGCATTAAGTCAATCATACCTTATGTTAGAACTTCCAAATATTAAAAAACTTCCTAAGTTAAAATATTCAATTAACAAAAATTAGAAAGATCTTTTATTTCTGAAAATTATCTAAATAATCAAAAACATAAATTAGAAACTAATCCTAAAGTTAGAAAGTTAGTAATGCAATGTATGCCATGAGATATTAGAAAATTCTAAGTCTAAAAAAACTAGTATGCATGGTTGTTTTATGCATGATTTTTTCTAATCTAATGCGATCTAAAACTAAGTTTATTGGCTGGTTTTTGAACTACAATGATGTACGAATCAAATAAAAAAAAGAAAGAAAGTGGAAAACAATTTAAAATGAATGAGATATGAGTTTATGAACATGACGTAAAAAAAATCTGTGCAGAAATTCTGCACACAGGTGGGTCCGACCAGCCATGTTTGAGCCACTGGTTCACTATGTTTCCAAATTTATTTTTTCTTGAAATTTTGGTTTTAAAATACACTGATCAAACTTTCATTTTCCCAAGTTTCATCGAAAAATAATGTATTTTGATTAGGTTTCTAATCGCAAACTTTTTACACAAAATCTATCCTGAAATTCCTGCAACAATATGTTGAATTGTACACTTTATGTTGGGATCCAAATTTCAAAAAAATATTTGGCCAAAATTATTGACTCAAATCTCTGACTTTTCTTGTATATTCAATTTAAAACTCTGATTCCAGCAACTTAAACAAATCTAAACTCCACCAATATGAAAATGCATGCAATGCTAACTAGTTCCAACCATAAACTATGCATAAAAATTTACATGAATATATAAGAAGCATAAGAAGAAAAGAAAACAACAAGTGCTTGAATTTAAATATGCAGTGCAAAAAAAAAAATGTGTGGATTGCATAAAACTAAATGTGTGGCATTAACAAGAAATTAAATGTGTGAATTTTTCAATAAATGTAAATGTGTGGGAATTGCAATAAAAATAAATGTGTGATACGTGTGCTCTTTTTTTTATTCTCAAACTGGGTTCATAATTACTTATTTCATGCCCTTAGGATCTTGGGTTGTCAATCCAAGAACAACAACAAAGGAAATACAATTCAAGCATTAATCACATAAGAAAAAGAATAATTAAAAGGATCACACTTTTACTAATATGTAATGTTTTTACATAAAAAATGGAGAATTAAAATTTTAAATAAAAAATAATTACATACTAGGATGAAATGAACCTCTCTAGTTGAAGTATCAAGTTGGGACAAGCGTTCTTGAAGAGAGATGGGCTATGGTAGAGAAAGGAGATGGGTAGAATGGTGGAGGAATTACACTAGTGAGGGTTTTTTTTTTCCTTCATGAAAGGGAGTGGACATCCAAGGCCTTCTTTAAATAGGGTATGGGCTGCCCTATTCTTTCTCCCTAGTCCCTACTTTGTTGCAAGAATCTTCTTCACTAAAAAAGGTAAAATTAGCGAAAGGTCTCTAGAGTTGAATGTATCCAGCCTCTAGTCCAAGCAAAAACTTATTAAGGCCTCTGGTCCACTCAGCTAGACTTTTTCCAGCCTTAGTCCTTGCATCCACATGATATCATTTTTCTGGACTAAATTGCCCTCTCAACCGTATTAGGCATAAAATTTTGAAATTTAAAATTTTAAATCTTCTCTCCTCCCTCCTTCCTCCTTCATAAATCCTCTCGACCTTCCTCTTCCCTCCTTCCTAAACAAACTAATATCAGAGAAAAATTCTAGTTTTTTCTTCCCACCTCGCCTCAAAA
This sequence comes from Litsea cubeba, assembly GCA_012931725.1. Taxonomy (NCBI): domain Eukaryota; kingdom Viridiplantae; phylum Streptophyta; class Magnoliopsida; order Laurales; family Lauraceae; genus Litsea; species Litsea cubeba. The sequence continues at coordinate 5,792,678 of CM022947.1, read as the reverse complement.
TTGCACCAAGGAGAGAGACAAATGCCGCTGTTGGTTTCTGCCTCGTGATTCGGGTAAGGAGAGAGAGACAGCATCGCCAAGGGATTCGGATTTCCGATCACCCCTGGCCCTGTGTTCTGCTGCAAGCCAACTTCCGGGCTAGGCCATGTTGACCCGACCCAAGAAGGAGAAGAGAATCAAGGAAGGGGCCAACACACGAATCACGCCATGCCTGCCTTTCTTTCTCTTGAGATTTGACCGTTTCGCTTGTGTGTATTATACTGACCGATGCAAACAAGAGAAGCTCGTCTCTCTCTCGATGATGCCACCAGAATATAATAATTACAAGGTGGACTTGCTTTCTTCTCTCTCTTTCTTGTAATTCTTCTTTATCTCTTCTCTCCTTGATTTTTAAGAGAAAGAGTATTATGCGACCTTTAGTAGGTTGCAGTGAGGGCCCAGCTCCTTCACCAAAAACAACAAAGTGGCCATCATGTGTGAATGACAGAGAAACAAAACGATTTGGTCTGGGATGCGCGTTAGATGGGGATTTTCGATCACCCCTGTCCCTTTGTTATGCCACAAGCCAACTTCCGGGCCAAGCCATGCTGACCCGACCCGTCTTCAGCCCGGTTCTGAGTCCAGAAGCAGAAGAATGGAGGGTGGGTAGTAATGATGGTCTGAATTTTTTTTTTACTTTTCTGTAGTGGAGATGGAAGATGTAAACGGCGTGGTGTCGACAGAGGTGGTGACAAGAAAGGATTGAGATGGATAAACGGATGAGAGGGGAATTTCGTGGAGGACTGACGTCTCCCCGGTGTTGTTTATCTCTTTTGTCAAATTTATTTGAGTTTTTGTCAAATTTATCTGAGTTGTTGTCAAATTTATCTGAGTTTTGTTCAAATTTATCTGAATTTTTATCAAATTTATCTGAGTATTGTTCAAATTTATCTGTCTTCTGTCATATTTATTTGTGTTTTTGGTAAATTTATCTGAGTTTTTTTCAAAATTTATCTGAGTTTTTTAGCAAATCTATTTACGTTTTTTTAAAATCTATATGCATTTTTTAAATTTATTTACATCTTTTGAAATTTATTTGTGTCTTTTCAAATTTATTGCATTTTTTGAAATTATTGCATTTTTTAAAATTTATTTTCGTTATTTTAAATTTATTTGCATTTCTTGAAATTTTCTTTGGATCTTTTGAGATTTATTTGAGTCTTTTGAAATTTATTTATATTTTCTGAAATATATTTGGATATTTTGAAACTTATTTGCATATGTTTAAATTTATTTGCGTTATTTGATTATATATTATTTTTTTAAACTTATTGCATTTTTTGAAGTTATTTCATTTTTTAAAATTTATTTTCGTAATTTTGAAATTTATTTGTGTGTTTTTAGAATTTATTTGAAAATCTGGGGATTTCATTAATTATGGGCAATTAAATGTTAGTTGGCCATTATTAATGGGAAATCCCCCAATCATGAGTTATGATTTAAAGAAAGGGTAAATTAGACATTTTAAGTGTGAATAAGTGTGGGAATGACCTTTGGCTCTATGACTTTTATTTGTGGATCTAAAGGCCATAAAGTGAAATGTTCAGGGACCCATCGCCGAATGCCCCTTCTTATTTCTTTTCTCTATTCTATCTTCATGCAATTGTCATATTTCTTTCTTTAGCAAATCTTCTTTGACTTGACATTTATGAGAGATACATGAGGTGGCAAACTCTAAGTTAGAATCAAGAGAAAATTGAATGCCCAATATGTGTAAATTCTTTACACTTTTATCTCTTTGGAATTCTTCTTTCTTGATTTGGCACTTCATGGATTTTATTTGATTATCTTGAATTATCTTCAAAATGAACTTGGGATTTTGTGCAAAGAAAGTAGACCCCCCTCTTGGACGCCCCACATGTGCATGTGTGGGACCCTTTTCATTTCCTGCAAGCCAAAAAAAATGAATTTCATGTGAAAAGATAAATTTACTGTTAATTCACAATTGCATGACTGCGGGCCCATCTCTCATGAAATGATGAATGAATGCACCTGATGATTAATTAATTTCATGAGAAAAATAAGTTTGAAAAAATCTTTCCAAAAATAAAATAAAAAATGGCAGGTTTTATGATTTGATGCAAAAATGATGGTTTTTTAGCAAATTATGCATAAATGTACTACAACGGATAAAAAATGCATAAAATCATGATATGCACAAAATAAGGCTCTCTTGGCTTGATAAGTCCTTAAACTTACTAAAAATAACCATGAAAATATGCATTTTGAAGGACTTATCACACTCTGAAAGAAAACAAGAGCCTTTTATTCCACGAAAAACGTTGCCAGCTTAAAATACTAGTAGCCCAAACTCATGTACAACCCAAAAGATGAAAACCCATCTCCAAAATAACCCAACTTTCTATGTAATGTCTGTAAAAATCCTTACCTTTTACCCTTCTTCAATTCAAACCCAACAAAATCCCCTCTTTTCGACTTCCATTCACTCCCCAAAACCCTATGTCGCAATTCCAGTCCCATCTTCCTGACCGTCCCTTTCAGAACATCAACTCTTTTTCTGAAACCCAATCTCCATTTTCAAAAGCAATTGTCTTCCTCTTCGAAGTTGAAAAATCCAAGATTTGACTTCTTTAACTCATTTGTGAAAAGAACGTCTCCATTGAATTTGAACCAACACTGATTGGGGATGAGGGGGCTGTAGACAACGACAAGGGGAAATAGAAAGGGGGAAAAGAGGAAGAAGACGAATGGGGAATAAAGGGGTTTCGGTCTACTAAAGACACACAAGGATAGTCGATATCGACTATAGCGCTAAAAGACAAAAAAAAAAAAAGAAAAAAAAAAGAAGAGAAACGTCAATTTAGGGCCGATTCTGTATGCCCTTTTTTATTGGGACCAAATTAATTAATAGGCCGTTTAAGAGGGTTTTTCCCGTTAAATCTCCTTATTTATATTCTTATTTCATTTTCTTCCTTTTCCCTCAATAAGTGGTATCAAAATATAGATTACCAATTTTGAAAAGATCAGGTGTATACAGTGCCAAGGGCAGTGATTGTCACATGATTGATTTCTCACTTTCGTAAGGGACCTTGTGGAGATGTTGAATTGTGATCGAATCAATTCTGAAAGATTCAGATATATGATGGGATTGATCGTAGACTTTGATTTGGGTTATCGGAATTTCACATGAGGTGAAAAGAAGAGGAGAGGTGCATATCTTGCAGGGTGAGGTTCGGATTGTGGCAACCACAGAGAGGAAGGCAATTGAGGTTGTTCGATCTCAATTCTTTGTTTGAGAAGAAAATCGAGAAGAGGGCTTTTTGGGTTGCTGTGAATCAGAGGAGACAAGGTTTCAGTCTTTTAGGAAATTGAGTGTTGGCTAATTCATGGGTTGGACAGAACTCTGGGTCCATTGAATTGTAATTTTTACTTTTTAGATATGGACTAGGTGGGGATTCACATTGAAGATAGAAGGAAGGCAAAAGAAGAAAGTCGGAGAATTAAGTATGTTAAAATTCACGGATAAAGAAACTTGGTCTGCTCGAGTGCGCCTTCTCCCGTTAGAGCGAGCTTTGTCAGAATGCTGCCTGCCTCTAAGACAAAATGATTGCCTACTTGAGTGAGCATCCATTTGCCCGAGCGGGCAATGCGAAAGTATCCTACGCAAATTGTGATTTCTTTTTCTAATTTCTCTCAACCTGCCTATTTGAGTCCTTATTATCTTAAGTAACCCTAAGCCTGTTTATAGGACTCTATGCCTATCCTAAAGAGAGAACTCTCTCATTATTCTGAGTTAGAAAATCTGATTGAGAGAATTCTTCATCTTTAGAGCTTCCATTGAAGAGTTGTGCAGTAGAGTTTATCTAGAGAGTAATTTCTTCTACATCTCTTGTAAAAAGATTATCTTCTTTCGTAGGAGACCTGAGGAGCCAAGCATTGTTGAATCTATTGCGGTCAACGGTGTGAAGTTGTTGAGGCGTGAACTTACACAAGAGGTAACTACAGTACTTAGTAAGTGATTATCTGGGGAGGGATATGTGAGTATCTTATAACTGCGAGATTCATAGTGCTTGATTGTTGATCCAGTTTGGATTCATAGTTTTTACCCGGTTTGGGTTTTTCACATCATATTTGGTGTCCCTTGTGGTGTGTGATTTTACACTGCGTATCATATTATTTTTACACACATTGTCTAGGTTGTTTGAGTTGACCAATCTAGAGGTCCACAATTTAAAGAACCTTCACGGTCTTTATTGTGGAACAAAAAAGAGAGCAGGGTTCTCGAGTTCTCTTCTTACAAAAACGAAGGGTTTCTTATCGGAGGGTCTATGTAGGTTATGATATCATTAGGAATATTTCTTTCATACGTTGATGAGGTCTGCGGTTATCTCTTAGGAATGTATATTTTATTTTGGTTAGGAGTTTACTTTAGTAGGTTTGCTTTTGTTTCTTTATTTATATTGGTGGATGCAATTGAGTTTAGTTGAACACAATATACAGAGTCTATTTGTGTTCCCCTTTCTTCTCCTTCCTTCTCTCTAAACACAGTCACCATTGGATTCATTTAAGAAAAAAAAAAAACTATAGTTAAGAGGTTATTAAACTTTAAGCCTATCTATTTGGCAATTGGTGGGGGCATGCATGCACCGATTGAAAACATTCTGCTACCCATTGTTCAGTGTATCATGGAAGTCCCCTGTTGTAGCTTGTAGTTAAGTTGGTTAGAGATGTGTAGGTGTGTAAGAGAGTCCTCCATATGAAAGTAATATTAATTATAAACTTAATAGATAAGAGAAGCCAATGATGCAGTCCCTAAATCTTTTGGGCCCAATCTAAATAATACATTTGGGCAAAAAAAAAAAAAAAAAAAAAAAAAAAAAAAAATCAAAACCCTAACTACTTTAATAAGGGCTTACCTGATTCCATCGGTTGCTTGATCTTGCCCCAATAAAAGGCTGGTTTTAATTTTACAGCTCTCCTTGGTTCTTTGCCTCCTGCAAACGTCAGTGATGGTAGTAAGATGAAAAGACCATGGAGGAAAGCTCTCAGGAGATGTCCTTTTATATAGCCAAATATTAATTCATTCATACCATCAAGAAAATAAGACACTTGTATCTCTTATCCCTTATATTTTGCAACAAATTTGGAAATTTAATTGAGGGCTTCTTGAGTGGGTACCTTTTGATCGGGGTTTGGTCATTAAGCCATACAATCCAGCCATCCTGGAAGCCACATTGATTTTCTTCCCAAAGAAACTCGGTTAAACTAGCTAGAGTTATTTGGCAGACTTTGTACAGTCCTTTAACTTCCTACGTACAAGACAATTTCGTGACTCATGATGTAATCAACTTTAAAAATTTTTTAAGTCAAATGGATGTTGTCCGCCATCTAATAAACAATCAATCCGTATAGCATTATTAGCGTGATAAATTTAGTATATCACTTAAAATGAACTTATCTTGATAGTATCAAGATAATATGAGAAAAATTGAATATATATATATATATATATATAGCAGGGCTTTTTTAAGCTGCAGCTTATATTATCTTTAAGTATGTAAAATTATCCCAATACTATCTCCTACCAATATAATCCTAACAACGATGTTTTCCAACTGTGGTCTTTTTTTTTTTTATTTCTTATTATTATTAAAAGGAGGACTTTTATTGAATAGAAATAACTACTAGAAGCAACAAACAAAATTTACTAGACATTATGAATATGAGAAGACTCTAAAAGGTCTCAGCTGTTGTTTGTTATAGTGATTTTTAGTATTTTGGAGAAGTGACACAATCTTGTAGTAGGGCTGTTCATGGGCTCGGTCAGGCAGGGTCCAAGCTTATCTAGACTCGGCCAATCTAGATATTGGGCTTATAATATTATCATCTGTACTACCAATGCGCCCCAAAGTTGGGGCCAGGTAGGCTTGTTAGGCAGGGTTCTCCACAAGATGGATTCAGAATAGATTCGACTGTTTTCAGTATTCAGACCCCAGTCCATCACAATTGAGGAGACTGAGCCTGTGTCCAAGTCCGACATGGACCCTAGAGCTTGAATCCAAGTGTGCTCATTTGGGAAATAGCCAGACTGATGAGGGAAAGTTAAGATGGAGACAACAAAAAGAAACTACCATCACAATGAGAGATGAAACAGAGTCGTTAAGCTCTCCCCTGAATTGTCCTTAATCCAAATGAAACAAACATAATCTCCCGAACTATAGGATTCTTATACAAGTTATATAGCATTCTTCCACCATCAATACACGCTTAATATCAAAGATTACTACATTCAATACCACAACTTACTAGGCAATCAACTAACACTCCCAAAGAACTAGTTACTAGGCAAAATAAATACGAGGAGTTTCAAGAAATTCAAAATAGAGCACTGCTACAGGACCGAAAATCGGTCCCTGAAAATGTGCCTGAAAGGCCCTTGTCCCTTGGATCAAGGAAAAGCCCTTGATCCAAGGGAAATTTTCCTTGATCCAAGGGACAAGAGCCATTCAGGCACTTTTTCAGGGACCAATTTTCGGTCCCTGTAGACTTTTTCTTCAAAATAATGCCAAGTACTTTCAAAATCGCATTAATTGGACTAAAGCCTTTGGTATCCAATGCTGTTACTTGGTCATCCAATGTTGCCACATAAGAGCCTACATGGCAATGAAAGTGAAGTGACCTATTTCTTCCTACATCATAGGCCCAAGACCGCCCATTTATAGTTCGTTAGTATTTTGGACCACCGGACCTAAGCTTTTCAATCAAGTATGAATTTACTTAAACTGTGGACCAATCACAAAAGAAAAGAAAATCACTTCCCACATGGAGTATGTGTTTTTAGTTCAAACTGTTTTTTTATTAAATATTTATACGATATATATACAAAATATAAGCTAAAAATAGATTGGAATGGAGAAACAAAACTCGTTGGGACAAGAATTTAATGATGATGTATACAAAATATGAATTAAGAATATAATTGGGCCTATAAAAAGTCCAAGGGGCTTGTGCCTCTATTCCTGCAGGATCCAGTCGGTTAAGGGTACATACAATAAACATGTCCCCAGGTTGGGTCCAGATGCAATCCATACCCACCTAGATTGGACCAGATAAGGGTCAAACCCACGGCCTAAGGTCTGGACTCGCAAACACCCTGCACTGCAATATGATCTACTCGAAAAGGTGAAAATTTTTTCAGCAACATCTACAGGCTTTAAGTTCTACAGCCCGGGGGTTTCGGGACCTACCGTCAATCTGGAGGTTCAGGGGCGTAGGGATTAGTTTGGCAGTAAAACCGAAATACCCTACGGTATTATTAAAAAAAAAAGTTCTACATAAAGTAAAGCAGCTTTTTTGCTTAGCATGCCATTTGCTTGAGCGGGCGAGTATTTTATTTAAGATGCCTTGCTACTGATCCAACAATGAATTTGAAGAATTTACTAACTTTAAAATGTATTTTCTTTTACTATATATCTTTAGCTTAATTTAAGCAAATGGTTGCCCCGCATATAAACACCCCTCCATGAGAACAATAGTTATAAAAGTAATTAACAATTTAACATAACAAAAAATGTAACAAGAAATGTTTTTGAGCAACTAAGTGTGAACATTAGCATGTCCTTGCAATAATAAATTCAGTGCATATAAACTTAGAGAAAGAGTCTTTGGTCTTTTGTCATACTTTTGTGAAGAACAAGGGTCCTAAAGGAAGCAGGAAACAAACGGAAGATTTGGGTAAAGAAGGAAAAACAGAGGACAGCAATTCTTTCATGGATGAAAGAATAAAGTGCTTTGAAGGTGAGGCTTTACAACTGTTATGATTTCATGGCTTGAGATGTATTTAATTGAATAGATCATGTCTAAATGACATTCTTTCATCATTCACATCCGAAAATGATCTCATTATGCATTTGTTAATCTCCATTGTTAACAATTTGGATTGCTGAGAGGGAACCCTACCCACATGGTGATTATATCTGTATCCAGCTACACATCATATGGTTCACCATTGATCTTATTGTTATGAAATGTTCCTCATCAAGTCACTAATGGGACAATTAATGCCAAAAACAGCATATTAGACAGCATTGTTGGTGTCCATTTCCAGATTTATTAGGGAGCCCCAACTGGCACCATTTCCCAGTTGACTGGCTGGGAATCCCTGCATAATCTATGTTTCTAATACACATGGTGGGCCCCAAGAAGATTAGCAATCAAAACACTCACATAGATCAATAGCTCAAGGCACCGAAATCAGTGAATTGTGTTTTATGGTCCACAGATATTGCCAATATGATAGCAGAATCGATTTCATTTCTCTGATTGATCGGTCAAAAATATAGAAAGTGATATTGGGCTTATTTATAAAAAGGAACCCAGAAAGGACATGACTGCATCTAACTTGATTATAAGAATCTGATAAATCTAATGATGCAATTTTAGGGCCTACTTAGATCTTTGTAAGCTGAGAGCATGTGACTTGGTTTATACATGAATCAGGGTTCTTGAGATAATCCCAGTTACCTCTAAGCGACAATTGTTTACTCTTTGTAGAATTTTCAGGTAAAGAGTTTCAAGTAATTAGATTTAGAGGTAAAATGGTTGGAAGGTGCCCAAGTTCAGAGGATTCAAACAGGGCTTAGGATATCTGACTAAGTGGGGGTGGTCCAAGCCTGGAGTGGTTTACTGTGGATTAGTGGAGCTTTTAGGCTCATGAGCTGGGCTATTTTCTTTTCCACTAGACAAAAAAACATGGACCTTGGCCTGTGTCCATGTAAGGGCCTGTCTAGATGGCTTGCCCAAACCCAACACTTGTGATGCGCCTAAAATACTGATTTTTGCACCCGCAGATAGATTCTAGGCCTGCTTAGGCTAAGTAGTTTTGAACCAGCTTATGGCAGGGTCAACCCATCCAAGTTGTGGCATTACACTAGGGTTACATTTCCTTACATCAATGCATTCCAAAGGTGACACATTTCCAACAGTAGGGAGAGTCTGGACTGGCCCAGCTACGTTGAGCCACACCTTTTGGCCCGAGCCCATGGTAGCCATTCCACATCTTGAGCCCATGGATCAAATATTTATATAGGATTAGGTAACTATATATCTATATTGGTGGCTAATTTTAAGAACATGAAGATGCCTAAAGTTGGTTCACTAATTTGACAGGCCACCAAGGGAAATTCCGAAATTGTTTGCAAGAAAGCTATAGAGGTCAACGTCCACCCTCACTCCTGAGGGGTCATAATTGTGGTTGAGCCCTCGCCCTCACCATAAAATCATTGTTGTGCCGTTTTCTATAATCAATTGGTTTTGGGATAAGTGGTAGCTCAATGGGGTGTAAGATAATACAAGTGGTATTAGAGCCTGATAAGTCGGGTGTTCGAGTCATGAGACACGCGTTTTGTGAGTTGCGCAGTAGGAGTCATGGCGGGTTGGGATAAGTGGTACATCCAAGGTTGTTTTATGAATGGCAAATGCGTCAGAACAGTTTCAGGTTGCTTGACCTCTTAGGTTAATAACTAAGGGCAACCTTAACTTGACCTTTTATTAATTTGGTTAAAAAGATTCCAACCTCAAAGTCTGAATTCTCATGTCGGGTTGACATGTTGAAATGCAGTAATTTGGCTTCGTTCAGGTTGCCCACTGAAAGCATGATGGCTCAATCTGAACCCATCATGCTGGGTCTGCCTTGTTTTGTTGGGCTGAGGCTGGGTTGGTGGGTTGGGTCAGTGTACTACCCTTTCTTTGTTCTTAGACATAAAACAAGATGGTTCCTATTCACAAACAAAGGCAATGTTCATTCTGATTGTCGAAGATGAATCTTAGGCAGTCAATTCTTGTGGGGCCTGCCTTGTCCTGGGCCTATTAGTTCTTAGAAATAGTTGTGTCGGGCCTCTGCCTAGATCCACAAAAAAGGCTTTCTTCGCTGGTTTATCCCTACAGAACGTATTTAATACACAGAGAACCAGTACTTGGATTGGGCCAGACGCATAGACTTGACTCAATACATCGGCTAGATTTGGGCCTAAGGATCAGGCACATAAAATGGACTGCCTGGACCCAGAAAAGCCCTAGCATAAGGCAACCTAACTGGGCCTACATGGAGTACTGACTATATATGGGCAGTTGCGGACCCAAGTGTTATGAATTTCGGGGCGGTCACCTTGGGTCCACTTCCAAAACCCATATAAAAATTTTGGATCTGCTACCAAAATCTACAAGAAAATCTTGGGTCCGCCTCCAAAACCCATATAAAAATTTTGGATTTTGCCCCAAAACCTACACGTTTCGGTCCATTCCCCTCAAACGAAAATCTGATCCGCAATACAGGTAGCTGTTTATTAGCAAATTTCGAAGGACAACACAGCCATTCATTAATTTAGTTGGCCCATTTGAGTAATGCTCCCAGTAATAGGAAGGTGGGTAGAACTTACTATGAGAGAGAGAGTGATATCACATAAACTGTACAGATAGTAACAAAACTTTGTTGATAATAACATGTTTCTGTTATGTAAAAAAAAAGTAGTGGTTGATCATAAATCACCTAACAGTTCAAGAGCGAAAAGATCTGCCAAGCGCCCTACACGTCTAGAACCCATTGGCATCTTGCTTTTATGTTCTTCTTGGGCTTTCTTACCGAAAATCGGCTTTAGCAATTTCTTCAAGGCTGTGGAAAACCTCCTCGACGACGATGATCGATTTCGCCTGTGGAAGACCGGATGTGGAGGTGGTGGCGCGATGAAGCGAAGCATGGTTGGCTCTGAGTAGCTCCTTCCCAATATGGCTTGGTTGAGTTGGATCTCAAAGGAGAGTCTTTCGAACTGGTCGAAGAGAGAACCGTCTTCTTCTCCCATTCTTGAAGTGCTGCAACCTTCTCCTCCTTCCATGATGAAGAAAAAAAGTTCCCCATTTATTGGAAGTTCTCTGTGTCAACTTATATGGATAAAAAAGGGTTGGAGGTAACTTTAGCATGATGGCTCTAAAATCAACATTCTCATCTTAGTTGCTATCATGGGATCTACTTTCGTGCTCTTTCCTTCCACAAAGGTGATACCTTGTTTTTACTCTTTGCAGGACAGGTAGGTGTGGCAATTCCTAACCAGACCCACAAACTCAACCTGAAACTCACTTGGACATCTTCCTTTTTTCTTCTAGGCTGTGTTTGCGTTGACATTTCCAATTTGATTTGTAAATGAGTCCAGCTTAGATTGAGTCCATTACTCCATTCAGATAGATGCCTTGATCTGTTGAAACAAGAAGCTAGTGAAAGAACAAGACTCATTAGTTTACTAAAGAAAGCAACAACTTAAACGAGAAGCTAAAACCCATCAAAATGTGTGCTAAGCCAAGTCATCAACGGAAACATTCTTAAAGCAAGAAAAAAGGCTACATACTGGACACTTTGTTCTTGCTTCCATGCAAGGTCAAGAGGTCAAGGCCCTCTCTCTCTCTCTCTCTCTCTCTCTCTCTAGGGTCTCTCTCTAGGGAGACATAAAGCCCATCCAATACACGAGTTATGCAAAGGAAAAGAAAAAACTTTAAAAACAAAACTAAGAAAAATATAGAAATTAAATACAAATCTTGATTATAGAAGAACGGGGAGGTATTTTTTTATTATTATTATTATTATTATTATCAGTTTTAAACTTTTTAAACAACACATTTACAGAAGATGTCAAACAGTGAAAATCATGCAGAGATATATAGAACATAGAAATGGAAAATAAAAATAAAAAACTAATTAATTAAATGATAAACTGAAAAAAATATAACAATAATCTATTAACGAAACTCAAAGGCTAATAAAATATTAACGAAATCCAAAGACTAATAAAATATACCGTGTAAAGATTAGAAAATAACAACATATAAAAAAAGATAAAAGGCACATAATTTGGAAAATAAGGATTTTCAATGGGTGAGGCATGCATATGGTGAAAAACATTAGGCTCTATATTTTCTAATCTTTGTTAAAGAGGAAAAACTATATTAGTTGTTTTCAAAATTAATATTTAAGACATTATGGATTTGAAATAACTTGTAAAGAGGAGAGTTTAATGTAGGCCTGCAGTCCCTCTACATGTATTGGTCTAAATTCAACTTTGTCTTCCTATGTGTAAAATACGTACAGATGGTACGGTACAGGGGCACGACATGGGTCGAGTCCAAACAACTAAACAAGATTTCACATGGCCCAAGCGGACAAAAAGTAACCTTTGGATTGGCCTCTTTTCGGTTAGGGCCGGGTCAGGCTTAGTCCTAGATTTTGAAACCTAGATGCAAATAGACTAGGGTTCAGGTTGGGGCTTTGCCTACCTGAATTCAACTTGGGTACGTACTAGGCTTATTTATAAACTTTACATCTAATGTTGAATACATATTATATCGAAAATTATTAAGTGTGGACCTTATTTTAGTGCACACGTACTCATAGAGGGCCCACCTGATCATCTCATTTTTTTTTTGGCACACTGCAAAGTTGAATGGATTTTGCATGGATTTCAGGGATGAAATTTGTGGACCTCTGATCAATGAATTAGGATGATGGTGTGAGCCCCCAAATCCATATACATATAGGGCCAACCCAGATCTTGCTATCTCCCGGTCCCATCCCAAAGTGGGGACCTAGCCCCAGAGCAATATGAAAATGAAAGCTCCATGCACATCTCATACACTGGATAGCTCCTCCATATTATATAAGTTATATTTATGGGAGAACATTCATATGCATCTTTCTCTTATCATAGGGTGAGGGATACTCCCCCTTTTGAGAATTTTCAAGTACAAAATATACTTTTCAAGTACATAGGGAGAGGTGCAAAATGCATTTTTCATGTGTAAGAATAAGAGTATCCCTCACTTTATGGTGAGGGAAAAGATGTATATGAACATTCCCCGTATGTATGATATAAAAATTATGCTATGTGCACCTCTTATAGACCGCACACACCCCTAGTGGGCCCCACTTGATGGTTTGCAGATGATAGGGTTAGGATATTGGATGGAGTTGGTTTTTTTTTTTACCTAAGATGTGGGCCCCACATCTTTCCATCCGCACCTCGTGCATATAACCATTGATATGTGATATATATAGAAAATAATAAGAGTAGATGGTCCCACAAAGGTGTAGAGAAACAAGCGCGAGAACTTTTAATTTGTTCTTTATTATAAGAGTAGATAGATAGATTTATAAGGATAGATAGGTATACATATTTCTAATTTTATAACACCTAATTGCACTTGCATTCACAATTTGGGTGGGTACTGGTTCGGTATGTTTGAGTTTCATTAGGGTAGGGTTGGGTTTGGGTTTACCTTCATAAAATTCGAATTGGGTTTGTCAAGTTGAGCCAATACTGGGATCTCAAAAGAAACGAGTGCCACAGCGTGGATCATTTCTCATATATATAATATTATTGTAGAATTTTTTTTACCGTAGATCAAATTTGGACAATGGAAATTGGTATTATTCTGTCCCCATGGTGCGCCCCTCGAAATTGGTATTATTCTGCCCCCCCACCCCCCGGCCTCAAAAGATTTTTTGAAAATCTGAGTTAAGTGCTGGGTTGATGGGAACATAATTTTAACCATCTGGAATAGCTTAATGCATAGAGTCTAAAGACCAGACCTTACAGCCGAAGCCACACATTGGCCTAAATTGGGATCCCAACCCAGTAAATCAAAAGGTGTACAATTTAGTCAGTTATCAATTATTTTTTTGGTGATTCAGCCAAGGAAGTTAGGACCTAAGAGAGAGCCCGTATGTAGACGGAAAGACAGCCCGCACGAAAGAAGGCCAACACAAGTGGGAAGGTGTACACTGGGTTTGAACCCTGAGCAATCAATAAACAACTACCGCCACTTACCAATGAGGTAAATGATTGTTCTCTAGTAGATTATCATTTTTTCTTTTTTTTATTAACGGAGGGTATTCCTGCCCTTTGAGCCGGATTAAACTCTACGGGCCCAGGGGGAGCCGGGTAAATCCCCCGTGGCCCCATTGTGGTAGTGGAGTTTCAAACCCTCAACCTCCAAGAGTAAACCTTAGTTCTACGCCAACTGAGCTACCCCTCAAAATTTTAGTCGGTTATCATTTACATCCCTGATTGGCCGCAAGTCAAACTTGGTGGGATGGTTCTAGATCTAAATTTAAAGACTTGACTATTAACTGGTCCTGCTTGAGTTTGAGTCTTCAAGTTGTTCTTTTGAGGGCCGATCCATGCATGGTGTGCTCCAGATCCGTGGGTTCCCAGGTTGGGCTACATCTGATTTCACGACCAAAAGATGATGGATTCTCCTAGACTGACCTATTGCGGGCTCAACTAATTCAGGGTAGGGATTTTCTTCAGCTTTATTTTCTACAGCTAGAACGTTAACTCTCTATTGGTTTTAACACTTGTGATGGTTTGTGGGTTCATTGGCCTAGGGGTGGCAAAATCTGACCCAACCCATTAGTCCCACCCGACACTCATTTAGCACATAACAACAACCATAATATATACTATCACAGGTTATAAAAACCCAACCTGCATTTAAACAGCTGAGGCTGCGGCCAACCCACATTACCCGCATAACCTATTTAAATTGGTTGGGTTAAATTCAAGCTGTTTTATATGGAACAAGCCGAACTTGTATTGGGCCTACTTTTGGCCTGAAACTTAACTCAAATATAGCCTAAACATTTAAAATAAATTAGAATATTGGACCAAAATCGGGTCGCGTTGAATTTTACATGACCCATTTCTAAACAGGTCAGATACAAGTTAAAATTCTAATCCGTAAATATCCCATATCAGATCGACCCATTATGACCTAACTCAACCGTTTGCTGCTCTAATTAATTGGCCCTTTCATATATCATTTGCTATATTTAAGTTCAGATCAATGGAACTAACTCTTCATTTCATAACCTTGCGTATACGTGAAATCTATTTATCTATATTATAAGACAGAAACCATGGATGGAAAGTCCTGCCATGTGTTAACAATCTAAATTTTTAATATTTTGACACTTGGCAGTATTATTTTGACACTTGGCACCATTTTTTTTAAACATTTAATACCCTCTTCTCACATTTTCTTAAACATTTAATGCACAGGTGTTTTTTCTTTTTCCAATAACTAGCAAATAAATTCTCTTTATTAAAATTTATTATTATAATTTTTAGTTAAATTTTAATAATATTTTTAGATCCGGGCTCAGCACGAGTCTTTGTTTTTGCTAGTATCCATATTATGCATGGACAACCTAGTTATTTTGCAGAGCTGAGAGGAAAAGTGTGGGACCTACATAGGTCATATTGGAGAGTAAGGGAGAAAATTTTGTATTCAGACGTCAGATCAAAGGTCAATTCTCATTTAATTGACAAGAAACTGAACCCACACATATAAATTATTGTCTTCATCATCAAATAGCCTAATCTCATGATCTTGACGACGACAAATACATACGCAGATTGATCTGTTTCTAAAATGATAATGCTGCAAGAAACAATACGTATTGTAAACATCTGATAGTATCTTATAAAATGCTCAGTTGTTGTGATGGAAATGATAGATACAAGTGAACACCCAAAAAGTGTTCACACACTGCTGATCACCCACCGAGTGGATTGCTGTGAGGCTGGTCTCTGGTTTGAATGCTTCCTAAACCGCCTTTATTTTCCTGGGGTTTTCTCACTATTTTTTCTCACTGTGAGACCTTTCGTTTTGCATTTGATTTTCTTTAACAGAGTTCCCCATGGACCCCTCCTACAATAAAGGCAGAGACCGAAAATCCCGCACCTTACTAGTGCAAGATCTTGGAGGTGGAAATCCCACTTATTTTTATGTAATCATCCATTTTATTTTATTTTTTTTGAGAAGAAAATCACCCAATAGTTGGATTTTATTCAAGGCCAAGTGAAAATTACTGTTAGATAAATTCTTATCTCTTCATATTTTCTTGGTATTCTTACGATGCGATTAGACTCACTCAAGTAGCCTCTGTGATTGATGGATAGTCATATGTAATGGACCCATGCACCAAAAGATTTAAGGTATGTGGCATGGGGCCCACATTTTCGTGATCCAACCGACGTATATATATATAACATGTTTTTTAAATGTATAAATGATACAACACCATTTGTTGTTCAAAAGATATTACCAAAGTTCTTTTACATTTGATAAGTTCAACTCTTAGTATCACTCCTATGGAGCAAAAGTTGGTCACTGTCTTTATTTAGTGAGTACAAGGTAGGCAGTTTCAAAGCAGGAGATGGGCAGATCCTACCAAAATCAAATCGGATGACACCAAGATACTTCGGGATCAGATATCTACATCATGTGATCAAATTGCTATCTAAATCAAAGGTATAACAATACTTGGAGATGGTAATGGTGTGAAATGCATTTGAATGAAATGAATTTCAATGGTTGATCTGAAAGATCACTAAAAGAATTAGGTGGGCCCCACTATTGTTGATCGTGATCCTGCATGAGGACGATAGTAATAGTACAATAGACGTCAAGAATCCGAATCGGATGAGGTATCAAAATAAGATGATAACATGGGCAGATAGGTTAGGTTGTGTGTGTGTGAGAGAGAGAAATTCCACCGACTATATATTACGAGAGAGTATGGAGGACTGAGTACGTTGGAGATATCGTGCGAATATCACAGTGAGGGATATTGGCCAGGCTCCGATCACGAAATATCTGTGATCCGATTTTATCACGATTTCTATTTATTCTATTCTTCCTTTATAACCGCGCGTTACTTTCCCTCATTTTCTTTGCATGGGGTTCCTTGTCCTTTGCTTCCTTGTGCTCTTCTTTCGTGCTTGAAGGGAGACTCATCACGTCTCTCTCTTTCTCTTTCTCTGAGAATCTTTTTGGGTTTTGTTCTGCGATTTCAAAATGGGATCTTCTGTTCCATCTTGGAATGGATTGAATGAGGGAGAAGAGCTACATGTTCTGGCAGTTGATGATAGCATAATTGACAGGAAATGCATAGAGAAACTGCTGAAGAGTTTTGCTTATAAAGGTATTTATTTTTTCTCTCTTTTGAGTTGCATGGCTTCAAGGGCTCTCTCTATCTCCATGTGGGTCTGGCTGAAAACGTCCATTACATAGGTGGAGCCCACTTTTTTGTGATCTAGGCCATTCATCTACTGGGTCCCATTAATGTGGATGTGCAACACCACTCCGTTGAAAATCTCTCACAACACATCCAAGGGATGGTCTAAATTTAAAAAAAAAGGACAATGTTGTTTTCCACCCAAAGAGATGAACGGTTTGGATTGTTAAAAGGATGACCCACTGATACTACATGAGTGAAAGCTTAAATTGCTTTGTTTTTTTTAGCCTGAACTTGATGAATTAGCTGCATGATTATAACGGCTTTGGCAATTTGCAGTGACGACGGTGGAGAGTGGGCTGAGGGCATTAGAGTATTTGGGCTTAGAAGATGAACAAAATCCCACCAGCAAAACAGATGCAAGTGTCTTTTTTTCCTCTTAACTTTATTTTGACGTTTTCATTTTTGTTAGATTCGAAATGATTGTTGCTGAAACTCAGAAAATGTTTGGTTGTGCACATGGCACATAATATAAAACAACTGCCCAAAGTAGATTAATTGTTATCTATTTAGTAATGGATGTGGATGATACAGCTTACTTTGTACACGATGGCACATGCTGCTTCGCTAATCTCAGGCAAGGCAATGACATGGATCATTCCGCTTTCAGTATCCATAGCACTTTGATCTTTCGTAGATAAACCCTAAAAAGTTCTCATGTAAAAATTTCTAAGGCCCCGTTTGGTGACCAAGTTCACAGGGTAAAGATTGTGTCTTTCCACGTGGTCATAAAAAATCACGTTTCCGGAATTGTGAATCCCCCCATCTGAGGTCTGACCCCATACATTGTGCGAATCCTCCCCTAAAATCTTAAAATCTGCAGATTCCTACCTTAGGTTGAAAAGGGGACAGTATTGGGTCGAAATATATTGGACCTAAAACCACACTCATTTTCAATTTTAAGTCGAAACTTGTTTTATTGGTTTTGGACCTAGTTCAGCTAGAAAAACTGAATCGGGTTAAAAAAAATTCATTTTGTGTTATAGTTTGCAACATAAAAAACACTCTTGTATTGGGTCTCGGGTCAATAGGTCTGAGCCCATATGGGCTCAGAACTAGACCCATTTATCAATCGGAACCTAAATTTGGTTCTCAACCCAAACCCGTTCATAAACCTGAGCCTAAATCCGCAATCCTCGATTGAGGAAAGCCTTGCCCAACAACAATGAGGAATCCTCAAATCTATCAATTCTATTACCAAATATGACCTTAGATCATTTGAATCCTAGATTTCTTCCTTGAAACTAGAGATTTCCAAATATAATTTGGAAAATCCTGAAGATTTTTTTCCTCTGAAAATCTTCAATGATCCCTAGGATTAGGGAAATCTTTTGTGTGAGATCGGAATCTAAAAGAAACATTATATTTCTTTGACCCCAGAGGTGGGGAAATAAGAAATTTCCAGCGATATGGCCGTCTAAGGCTACAGAATAAAGCCCATAGTAACGACCGAAATTATGTTTTCATCAAAGGGACCATGCTCATGTGGAGCCTCCACAAGATATTGGATTTCTGAGAATTTCAATTTTCTCTACGTACAGTTAAAAATCTCATTACTTTATAAATTAGGATGCCCCTAAATAATTAACTTTCTGGCATACTTTCCTGCAGGACTTGAAAATTAACTTGATAATAACAGATTACTGCATGCCTGGCATGACAGGGTTCGAGCTACTCAAAAGAATCAAGGTATTCGTCATCTTTCCTAAACAAATACTTGAATTTTCAGTTATATTTATAGTTGTTGCTGCTGCTGTTTATATTATATAAAAAGTTCTCTAATCTTTCCATCATAAACAGGAATCATCTACTTTAAAGGAAATTCCAGTTGTGGTAATGTCGTCAGAGAACGTCCCCACTCGAATTCAAATGTGACTTCTCTAAAACAAAAAATCTTTCTCTCAAGAAATTTCTTCAATTTATCTCATTAATATACAAAAAAAACATTTGTGAGTTTTGATTAATATTGTTTCAATTCAGGTGCTTGGAACAAGGGGCCAAGGAATTCATATTAAAACCGGTAAAACAGTCGGATGTGAAGAGACTGAGATGCCACATGTGAATTTCAGCGAGCCATCCAACGGGGAGCTTTTTGCCTAGAGTGAAAACACCTTTGAAGAAATCCACTAGGGGAGATGAAAATAAAGAGAGATGAAGAGAATTTACAAAAAGATTTTCGAATCAAACTAACAAAGCGGAGATTATAAGAAGTATTTATTACCCTTCAGACAATACAGTCACAGATTATTCATTCTTGTTTCTTAAGTGATTAGACAAAATTTTAATTTTTTGTATTAATTATAGATCTTTGTTAGGGCTGCACAAAAAAACCGATATCACAGTAAAACAGGACCGAACCGGGTGGTTCGGATCGGTTTTATGTTGACCGGTTCGGTCAACGGTTTGAAAATCATAGAGACTGCCTTATATCGGTCGGTTATTGGTTTGAAACCATAGTTAACCGCCTAAACCAAACCGACCGTATGTATTAACTTGAGTATTGAGTTTTGACAATTTTAGCCTTAGGATTTCGTACTTTCATAGTTTCATACTTTCATTCGAAAACTTACATGAACTCAATACTGCGATTTTACTTTTAGGGTTATCAGAAGTGTTATGGCTTATGGAGTTGTTCCTGGAGTGCTGGAGTGCTGATAGTTTAGAGTAAAGTTGTTGCTGCTTTAGTTATTTGCTTTAATTTGCTTTGGGATATGTAATGACTTTAAATATTAATTATTATATTTTATGTTAGATTTGTTTTGAAATGTGATAACTTTAAATATTTCCATTTGGTTGTTTGGTTAAGACCTAGTAAGTACTTGTGCTACTACTATTTGCAGGTATTTTGATGATTTCTCTCACTAATTGAACTATCATTTTTTTTCTAAAAATAAAATAAAAAATAAAAAATAAAAAAACTGTAACCGAACCAAACCGAACCTGTTATTTTCGGTTCAGTTTGAGCACATGGGCGATTCTGTTCGATTTTGAAAAATAGAAAACCAATGGGTCCGATTTGATTGATGGTTTCCCCTCTAAACCAATCCGAACCGCACATGTGCACCCCTAATCTTTGTAAATAAAAATTGGGTAAATCTTTGGTGGTGAAGGGCTTGTTTGTTGACATGGAATTAGATTTTAGGAATTATAAGAAATATAATATTTTTAAGTATGGTTTAAGTTGTTGGAACAATGGTGAAGAACCATAAATATAGCCATTAAAAATGTGGACCCTTTGAAGGATTTATGAACTTCTTGCCAATAGGGTAGGTAGTTCTTTTCATTTGAATCGACAATTAATTTAATGTATGAAAAGATTAAAACATTGTTATATTTAAACACTATGCACAGACATTTCGAACTAAGCTTCCTATTTTTGCACCCCGAAGGATTCTTGGTCATGAAAGATTGTGGCTCTCCAGATCACGATCCTCATTTTTGGCCAACCGAGGTCAAGTGATCAGCGCGGGCAATTCCATCATTTTTCTTGCACATTTACTACTTGTTGGTGCATTTTTTTGATAAAATTGTTAGTTTTATGGACTCAATCCAGTAGATGATATAATAAATTGATTAATTTCTTTATTTATCAGTATATTCACGCTTTCCTTTCATGAGATGAATGGTGATTTATTATATACTTGCATATAACCAATACGAATGACATGATGGTTCATGAGATAAACCGGAGTCCATAAGTATATTAGATGTAACACATGTGTATGGATGAGATTCACATACGGGAGACATGTGTGACAGATCTTATACTTAATATCTTCACAGCCAGTGATGAGACTGGACATCTCATACTGATAAGGTTGCAGCACTTTGATCACTATGAGATAGTGTGATTTGTCTCGATCATCAGAATGAAAGATTCTGGATCATAGTGCTGGTACATTGGATGTATTGAAGGACCATGAGAAGCACCTTATAAACACTGTCCTTACTTTAAGATCTGCTCTCATAATTCCCTAGCAATAGGCCCTCAATCCTGAGACATTAATGAACTCAACTTTCTATCTATTCATTTGCTTTGAGTCACCAATGAGTGAGGCCAACTGTAAGTCAACACCTCGGTGATTTGGGTACGTGGTAGTAGAGCTGTGGGAACATTCAATGGTCAAGATGAAATCTATCTCTAATATCCCCTTGTGCAAATTAATGGATTTATCATTGGTAAGTGCGCACCCATTCCGATTAAGAGTTAATTGGAAAGGTACCTATGATCATTATAATTAATTGGGGCTCAAGGATAATAAGATATGGATCTAGTTTGGAAGACAGGTCCAATTGATTCATGGATATTGATAGAGGGGCCTACTTGTGGTAATGTAAAAGTTTAGGGTCTTCTATGTAATATTCTTAAGACTGGAATTCAATTGCATTTATATAGTGGAGTTATTTGTAATTAATTGTGGGCCCGGATTACACATGAGATGTGGGGTCGCGTGTCCCAGTTGGAGCCAGCTTTCTAAGGAATCCCTAGTGGTCCCCACGCTAGCCTAATTATTAGAAAGTTATCTAATTCTAGTTGAACTCTAAAAGGAAAGTTACTATTTCTATTTGAAGTAAGACTTCTAATAGTGGTAATAGTAGACTTACTAATTTTAGTAGAAGTGAGACTTCTATTTTAATTAGAAAGGAATTAGAAAGTTACTAATCATATTTGAAGTGAGACTTCTAATTATGATATGGTAAGTTACTAATTAATTAATGGAAGTAAGACTTCTATTTTAATTAAGAAGAGATAATTATTAATGGAAATTAATAAGTGGGCTTGCAAAAGCTATAAATAGAGGAGAGGAGGGCTGGACGTCTAAGAATGTCCATAGCATTGGGATTCACCCCCAAGGCCCCCTTGTGCAAGAGTTGCACATGCTCTTTTTCCTCTCCCTCTTCTAGTTCTCTTTCTAGTTCCTTCCTAGAGTTCCTAATAGTTTTCTCTTGGAGATCCCACCATCTTCTTGAGAAAAGGAGAATCTGATACGGGTCATAGTGTGGAAGATCAAGAGGTCTTGGAGATCCCTATTTGATTAGTGAAAGCGTTTTATCATCAAAGAAATGCGCAACTTCTCCATTAGAGCACAACCGAGCTCCAAAAGGTATAATCCACTTCCTTGCATGTTGTAGATTATTATGAATGCTTATTAGTTGCTGTTTCTATCTTCTAGATAGATTGTATTTACTGATCATGATGGCTGAGATTGAGGGTTTACTTCTTGAATTGAGTTTTATAGCCTTCTGGATAGTTGATCCCTGCATCAAGTGGGTCAAAAGTTTTTGAAACCTATCCTAAAGATAGATAGATTGTATTTACTGATCATGATGGCTGAGATTGAGGGTTTACTTCTTGAATTGAGTTTTATAGCCTTCTGGATAGTTGATCCCTGCATCAAGTGGGTCAAAAGTTTTTGAAACCTATCCTAAAGGCCCACCCTATTTCTAACAAAAATTTACTCTAGTCGGCGATATCCTCAACATGCAATTCATCTTCTTCAATTTTGATCTCTTACAACTCTCCTAATCTATCTCATCTATTCCTAACCGTGGTATCTTAGTTGTTTTCATCGAGTCAGGTTTGACCATGTCTCGCGTCTGACCCGACCCACATGCAACATAGTTCTGCTGGAGACAGAAATTGTAATATTTATGCTTGGTGGGAAATTTTCTTTCCCTTTCCCATTGAAGAATGTCAAACATATTTCAGGGTACATGATCATGATTCTCACTGCTTTATTCCCCTCTTAACAACAGAACCTGCCTCTTAAACTTACACAAGAGTCGACCACTTGGATAAACATCCAATGCATTGCCACCATGTCGTTGTTCATGAGGTGGGCCACAACATTTTATCAAATAACTTGCATATTAGGTAAATAATAATGATACATGCATAGAATTATTTTCAGTATCAATGTTAATTTTTAATACAAAACAATAATTTGTCACGTTATGATCAATGTTAAGATTGCGGAAACTGTATATGATGACTCTTTTTAGACGATGATCTATCATGTGGCCCACGTTGTGAGACTTTAGTACATAAGTGCTTATGAAAATCAACTTAAAATACAAAAGAGATTGTTAGAAGAAGAATTTATAAGTTTCCAGCTAAAAGGCTTAAATCACGTGACTTGCACTGTAGTTGAAAGTACATCTTGCTAGATGTATATAATAATGGAAGAGAATCAGTTGGGGAACAAGAAGATAACTTATTCTTACAATTTATCTTATCCAAAGGACAATCTAGGATATCGAGGTCCCCACATATGTAAGGGGAAGGCCTATATAAGTAGTTGACTTGCTTTGATGTTGTTAGCATGCAGAAACTCTCAGTAGCAGCGATGAAATAAGGACGCAGGTCTTCCTTCTTCCAAGGCTACTAGCATTACCAATCCCTCGAGGGCTACCCCAGCTACCATGTTAGGTGGATGTGATAGCCCTTGGGGGAGACTCCATGACAGTTGCCTTGCTCTTCCTTTGCACCAATGCATGCAACTGCTCTCTCTCTCTCTCTCCCTCCCTCCCTCCCTCCCTCCCTCCCTCCCTCCAAGAAAATAGAGAAAACTCAATAGTTTGGTTATGTTGGGTGTGTGGGGAGATTTCCAGAGCCACAGGATTAAACTAATCACAGCCATCAGATGAGGCTAAGCATTCTCACGTGCCATCCGCGTGCCATCTACGTGGCACCAATCTCACCCCGGCTACCAGGACAGAGGCCTTGGCCGAAGTCAAGCATCTCCGGGCCACTAGCGCCGAACTGGTCCACCCCGGGTGCCATCTCGGCGGGGAGCTCCACCTCGGCTGAAGAAGCCAGGACAGTAGCCGAAGCAAGAGAGAACCTTCACTTGCGCCCCTCATCCCCCACGTCATCAGGCACGTGGAGGGATAGGGGCACGAGCTAGTGGGACAGACACGACATCCAGCCGCCCACAATCTTCGCCATATCCTGACAGGGCGGCATCCAGCGGCTGAGGCCACATCAGGGCAAGGCCCGAGGGCAGATCCCACGATCCCCTACCGCCAAAGGCGTCCAACACGATCTGGCCCAACAAGACGTGCATTAAATGCGACGTGAGCTGACCCGACGCGCATTTAATGCATAGTGGGCTGGATTGGACCGCAATTAATGTAATGTGGGCTGATCGTGACTTCCCTGTCGATTCACGGGACCCACACCACGATATCTCCCAAAGATACGTTCCGAACTCTATAAATAGAGGCTCATACCACCATCAAAGGTACGCACATTTTCATACACAGAGCCGTTACTCTGTCTCTCTTCTTCCTCTCCTTCCATTGTTCCGGTCCCCTCACTGACTTTGGCATCGGAGAGCCTTGCGCCACCCAGGCCAGGGTCCTCTGACCGTTTGCTCTTCCCTTTCAGGCTTTCGGAAGGCACCCAGTCATTCCCAGTCATCATCATCATCGGATAAGTCCTATAAGGCTCCCTCCTTATTGTGGGTCATTATTTTCTGCACCTACAATTGGCGCCGTCTGTGGGAAGGTAATATCCCAACCTTCCCGACCTTCCCAACCTTCTTAACCTCAATCTTTCAGAAGCCATGCCTCCGAAAGCTAGGAAGGGCGTAGAGTCCTCGAGAGCAGCGCTCGAGCTGCCACCACCGCCAACGGACGTCCCTCCTCAAGGGTGCTCCCGCACGGTGCATGGCACGTCTGCAGGCGAGGGCCGCTTAGGCTCTCAGCTCTTTGTCGAGTTCCCACTCCAAGAGGGACTCGAGGCCTCGACCTCAGCAGAAGAAGTCATGCCACCCAGACGCGATGAGCGTCGACATGAGCGTCCTCGGAAGGACAAAGCCGTGGCCGTAGGAGAGACGCGCCACGTTCGACCCCCTGCCACTGGAGAGGTTCCCGAAGCCCAAACTGCTCTCCTCCAGAAGCAAGAGTAGCTGATTCACGAGCTCCAGCAGCAGCTGAGGGCACAACAAACTGCCTCCTTGAGGCAGGTCTCTGAGCCTCAAGGGAAGAAGAAGGACGCCTCCAGCAGGGCAGCCCAGCCTCCCCGCGAGGACCTCAGAAATCATCTGGACCATAAACGGAGCCAGATTCATGACGAAGGCTCGAGCAACAGCCGAAGTCACTATAGCCGCGATGGCCGAGCTCATAGCCATCGAACCCCAAACCACTCCAAGCGAAAGGCCAGAGCCCAGACCCCAGAGGAGGACGACGAGCAAAAGCGGTTCGACAAGCGCGTCAGGCTTGCTCTTCAGCGTAACCTGGACGCCCGGGACCAGAAGCAGATCTGTGGTCACACCGATCTGGGGGGCTCACCCTTCACAAAAGACATCGAGTGCACCCCCTTGCCCAGGAAATTCTCTATCCCGCGGTTCGTCCCCTACGACGGACTGTCGGACCCATCCGCTCACCTCCGACACTTCTCCCAGAAGATGTCCATCTGGGGGAACGAAGGTCACCTGAACTGCAAAATCTTCTCCTCCAGTTTGGGTGACCTCCCCCTGAAGTGGTTCTGTTCTCTCCCAGTGAAGTCCATCTCGAGTTGGAAGGAGCTCCAGCTCTCCGTCCTGAAGAAGTTCCAGGCCTACAGCGTCGTCCCCAAGAAGGAAGGGGACCTCCTCGCCCTGAGAATGAAGCAGGGTGAGACCCTCGCCAATTTCGCCCAACGATTCTGGGCAGTCTACAGCCAGATTGAAGGCACCAGGGAAGGGATAGCAATCTACGCCTTTCAGCATGCCCTGATCCCTGGCCACGACTTGCGGAAGGACTTGGCCGGGAACCCCCCAGAATCTATGCCGGAGTTGATGACCCGGGTGAAGCGCTTTATCGCCCAGGAGGAAGACGAGATCCGAGCCCGGGATCAAGACGGGCATCTGGAGCCCAAGCAGGCCTGGGACGCCAGTTCGGTGGTGCCCACACCACCCAGGTCTGGGGGCACCAGCAGGTCAAGGCCTCCCACCGGCGCCTATCAAGGCGTCAACGTCGTCTTCAGAGAGCCGATACACCAGATCCTGAACAAAATAAAAGGTAAGCCGTTCTTCGAGTGGCCTCAACCCTTGAGAAATGAGCCCACTAACGGCGATCAAAGCAAGCTCTACTGTTCCTACCACAAAGGTAAAGGACACAAGACCGAGGAGTGCCACTCTCTGAAGTGGTACCTGGAGAGACTCGCCGGCGAAGGCCACCTCCCAGAGTTCGTCAAGACAGAAGATGCCGGCGGCAGCGGGGGCCGAGTTCACCAGAGCGCGGCCCGGGACCCAGACAGCGAGGACTCCGAAAAAATCATTAACGTGATCCACCTGGCATCCTCGGTTCCCTCTCCCTCATCTCGCGGACGCTCGCATCGCACAAAGAGAAGGTGACGGACGTCGAGCTCGGGCTGGCACCCAGAAAAGCTCGCCGCGGCCGAACTGCGATCAAAGCCCATATTCTGGCGGACTTCGACATCGTCTCACCCAACTCGGCCCCGACCCCGCCTGACACGACGCTGATTGGCACAGGACACGAGCCAAGTAACTGAGACTGGACAGCCTCTCACCTCGGCAGCACCCTCAGGCCTGCGAGATGGGAACGGTCATTCCTGTAGAAATCGGCCTTCTCGCCCTGAGCACAGAGCCGAAGGAAGGCCGGCCCCGGGCTGGCATGGCCCGTTCGGGGTGATCTCACGGGCAACGAAGTCAGCCTGCGAGCGCAGACAGGGCAAGCAACTGCCGAGATCGCGGAATGCGTCCCGCTTGACGAAATTCTATTTCTAAAAATATAGCAAGTCCCGATCAATGAAAGTGTCTTTTGCCCTGTCATCAAATCTGTATCATCTCTCCTTGCATGACTTCTACAGCTCCGGGTCCAACGCCCTGGAAAAGGCCTCGAGTCCACACTCGGTCGTTTCCTAAAGGTCCGGGTCCATCGCCCTGGAAAAGGCCTCGAGTCCACACTCGGTCGTTTCCTAAAGGTCAGGGTTCATCGCCCTGGAGAAGGCCTCGAGTCCACACTCGGTCGTTTCCTAAAGGTCCGGGTCCATCGCCCTAGAAAAGGCCTCGAGTCCACACTCGGTCGTTTCCTAAAGGTCAGGGTCCATCGCCCTGGAAAAGGCCTCGAGTCCATACTCGGTCGTTTCCTAAAGGTCCGGGTCCATCGCCCTGGAAAAGGCCTCGAGTCCACACTCGGTCGTTTCCTAAAGGTCAGGGTCCATCGCCCTGGAGAAGGCCTCGAGTCCACACTCGGTCGTTTCCTAAAGGTCCGGGTCCATCGCCCTGGAAAAGGCCTCGAGTCCACACTCGGTCGTTTCCTAAAGGTCAGGGTCCATCGCCTTGGAAAAGGCCTCGAGTCCATACTCGGTCGTTTCCTAAAGGTCCGGGTCCATCGCCCTGGAAAAGGCCTCGAGTCCACACTCGGTCGTTTCCTAAAGGTCAGGGTCCATCGCCCTGGAAAAGGCCTCGAGTCCATACTCGGTCGTTTCCTAAAGGTCCGGGTCCATCGCCCTGGAAAAGGCCTCGAGTCTACACTCGGTCGTTTCCTAAAGGTCAGGGTCCATCGCCCTGGAAAAGGCCTCGAGTCCAGACTCGGTCGTTTCCTAAAGCTCCCGGTCTACCGCCCTGGTAAAGGCCTCGAGTCCAGACTCGGTCGTTTCCTAAAGCTCCGGGTCCTGGACCCTGGAGAAGGCCTCGAGTTCGGACACTCGGCCGGATTCCTAAAGCCAAGGTTTTTACACCCCTCAAAGATCATTGCCGAGCTCACGCTTCCAC
Source organism: Litsea cubeba (assembly GCA_012931725.1). Classification (NCBI taxonomy): domain Eukaryota; kingdom Viridiplantae; phylum Streptophyta; class Magnoliopsida; order Laurales; family Lauraceae; genus Litsea; species Litsea cubeba. The sequence goes on along the minus strand of CM022947.1, from coordinate 5,764,832 downwards.
AGCCGAGATCAGCGGAATGACGACTCCACTTCGGCACAAGGCAGCTCGTCTCGGCCAAAGCCAGCCATTTCGGCCAAGGTCTACCAATTCGGCCAAGGTCAGATTCCTGAAATCCGGGTTCATACACCCCTCAGAAGGCCATAGCCGCACTCACTCTCGCCTAGCCAAGTCCAGCGGAACGATGGATCTACCCCGGTGCAAGGCAATTCGGCCAAGGTATGGATCCACCTCGGCGTAAGGCCAGCCATTTCGGCCAACGTCAGTCTTCAAAAAAGAAAAGAGCTGTGCCATCACTCAAAACACAGAAAAGCAGCACAAAAACACCAAGTGTTCCGGAACAGTGCAAGCTTCGTTACAAAAGTTACAGAACAGAAAGCAAAGTACAAAAAGGAGGATCGCAGTCCTCTGAAAACAGAAGATGAAGCAAAAACCTTACATACAGAAAGACAGAAATAAAGAGGACCCCGGCTACTGTGGCTTCGGCGACTCCACTAGGTCGATCACCGTATCTGCTGGACCAGTGGACTCGGCCGAAACCGCGACCTTGCTAGGAGCGTCGCTGGCAGGAGATTCTTCGACCAGAGCCTCAGGGGCAGAAGAGGCCTCACCCTGAGGCACGGCAGAAGCATCACTGGCGACCGGGGCACCGCTCAAGACCGGGGCAGCTGGAGCATCTTCCGGAGCAGGAGCAGGAGCAGGAGCAGAAGCTGGAGCAGGAGCAGAAGCTGAAGTAGCGCCAGTACCTCCCGAGCTCGAAGCAGCGCGGGTGCTGGCAGAAGATGGCGTCGCAGACGAAGAAGACCCCCGCCTAAACTTGACCGCTAGGTCCCTAACGACCGGCTCCCTCGACCTTCCCGCCATGTCTTCTTCCCGATCGGAAGAATAAGCGTCCACTATTTGCCTCAGGTTCGACGGTTCCGAACTTGAAGTGGACGCCTCGGAACCGGATGCAGCTCGGCTCGCAACTGGATCGTTCACAGGGATCCCGGCAGACACCGCAATCAGTGAAGAGGCGACGCGTGTAGCCGTCGACTCGCTTCCCAGTACAGGCAAGACAGAGCATTTATCGCTTCAGAGCAGTTGAAGCGACACCAGACGACGATCGCCACATCCCCGGACGGATTCTTCTAACTTTCGACCACTAAGGGCTAGGGCGCCTAAGAGGTCAAAAGCTAGGGGCCAATTGTGTGGGGAGATTTCCAGAGCCACAGGATTAAGCTAATCACAGCCATCAGATGAGGCTAAGCATTCTCACGTGCCATCCGCGTGCCATCTACGTGGCACCAATCTCACCCCGGCTATCAGGACAGAGGCCTTGGCCGAAGTCAAGCATCTCCGGGCCACTAGCGCCGAACTGGTCCACCCCGGGTGCCATCTCGGCGGGGAGCTCCACCTCGGCTGAAGAAGCCAGGACAGTAGCCGAAGCAAGAGAGAACCTTCACTTGCGCCCCTCATCCCCCACGTCATCAGGCACGTGGAGGGATAGGGGCACGAGCTAGTGGGACAGACACGACATCCAGCCGCCCACAATCTTCGCCATATCCTGACAGGGCGGCATCCAGCGGCTGAGGCCACATCAGGGCAAGGCCCGAGGGCAGATCCCACGATCCCCTACCGCCAAAGGCGTCCAACACGATCTGGCCCAACAAGACGTGCATTAAATGCGACGTGGGCTGACCCGACGCGCATTTAATGCATAGTGGGCTGGATTGGACCGCAATTAATGTAATGTGGGCTGATCGTGACTTCCCAGTCGAATCACTGGACCCACACCACGATATCTCCCAAAGATACGTTCCGAACTCTATAAATAGAGGCTCATACCACCATCAAAGGTACGCACATTTTCATACACAGAGCCGTTACTCTGTCTCTCTTCTTCCTCTCCTTCCATTGTTCCAGTCCTCTCACTGACTTTGGCATCAGAGAGCCTTGCGCCGCCCAGGCTAGGGTCCTCTGACCGTTTGCTCTTCCCTTTCAGGCTTTCGGACGGCTCCCAGACATTCCCAATCATCATCATCATCGGATAAGTCCTATAAGGCTCCCTCCTTATTGTGGGTCATTATTTTCTGCACCTACATTGGGGATGTGCAACCAAAGTCCCACATCGGCTAGAATTGAGAGGAGGATTCATAGGCATATAAGTCGAACTATAAAAATATCCAAAGAGATATGACCCTTTGTTTGAGGGGAGGATTGTTGGGGATGTGCAACCAAAGTCCCACATCGGCTAGAATTGGGAAAGATCATGGGCATATAAGTTGGACTAAGTACTCCATTAGGCCTTTTGGGTAGAACCCAAGAACAAATCCATGAGGGCTTAGTCCCAAAGTGGACAATATCATATCAATGTGGAGTTTGTAGCGGTCCACTGTCCTAACATGTTAGTCATTTCTGAAAATTGTCAAGAGAGATTATTTTATTTTTAAACAAGGGCAAGCTAGGGATGGAAATGAATAAGGTTAATCAGTTGGGCGAGTGAACGACTCCTATTAGGGGCAAGTTTTGTAGTAGGTCTATAAGATTTTTCTTGCCATGTGTTTGGACCTAAGTTGGTTTAGTGTTTTGAGCTCTCCACCTTTTCAACATTATATTAAAAAGGTCATCATCCAGTGCGATCCCAATAACTTACTTACTATAAATAACTTTTAGTGAGAATGATGTAAGTACAAAAGCTTTCTCAGTCCAATTTGTAAGGGACATTTGAAAAACGATGAGAGAGGGATGACACTAGGTAGGTTTAAGCCCATCTAGGTACAGGACAAATATTAAAGTATTTATTGAATATTTTAATATCTCAAAATGTAAAATATAAAGATAATTGATATCAAACCTAAACAGTCCTAGGTCAAGGCTGATTCTAATTTTAACTCCAACCATAGCAAACCCAACTCATTGCCAGTTTGCCACCCCTAACTGATATAATTATTTTTACAAAAATTTCACTAGACATTCTCTCTAATGACAATAAATAGACTAGTGGTTATCGGTAACCTTGGATTTGGTTCAATAAATAAATAAGAAAAGAAAAAAACCTAAAGGCTTGGAATAGATGCAAACATTAAGCCAAGCGCGCGCTCTTTCTCTCACTCTATTTATATATATATATATATAATTATTGATTTATTTATTTCAAAACATCCATCCTAGTCACTTGCCACCCTTTTGCCCGGATATAACATATATATATATATATATGCACCTTTTGCCTCAAAATGTTAATAAAGACTACACGTGACTTAATACTCATGCAACTAATTCTACCATTATAATCCTGCTTTACGCAATATCCAAATCTATTAAATTCACTACAAGAAAATAAAACTTCAGTGGGGAGACCTGAACTTTACCAGTGATTTTTTCCTGCCGCAAAAGCTGCTATTAATGCCTCCTTATATATTGTATAGTGGCGGAAAAACAAGAATTGACCATTAGCAGTGGAAAAGAAAAACTACCACTAAATTTCAAGAAGTCCATTGCTCAAGGTCAATTTTTTTTTATAGTAAAAGCCCAGGTTACCTTCTATATTTTTCTAATAAACGCATATATTAATGTTACACCCCGTCCCAAATTAATAAAGATTAAAGCTAATTAATTGATATTGATGCTAATTAAGCATGATTAATTGAGTTAATGTTAATTGGTTAATGACAAAAAAGAGACAAACAAGTCTCTAATGATTGAATTAATTAAGCACAATGAAATGAATTTAAATGAAGTTAATATCATTGAATTGAATTTAGGCTCAAACAAGTAGGAACAAAGACTTCTTTGTAAATACGGATTTTCGCGTATTTCGTCGAATACGTTAACTCTTGATATCATCGCTTTTATCTTGATTAATGCATTAACTTTCATAACATACACGATTAGTTTTGAGTTGAGATTGGTCAAATGAGCCCTCATTTGACTTAAAGTGAAAATGAGTGAAGAATACGGGACTTAAGTGCAAAAAGTAACTTATAAGGGTTTGGAATGAGCTCATGCACTCATTCCATCTGAAGCAAACCCTAGTCACCTTCTTCCCTTCCTCTCTTTCTTCTATACTTCTGGATTAAGGTGATCTTGGGAGTGGCTCAAGTGGTTTTGGAGAAGGGCTTTCTCTTCTTCATCTTCTTCCTCACCTCAGCCTCCATTTTTGGCATTTGGAGCTTGAAAAAAAGAACTCAATCTTCTTCCTTTGAGCTACAAGTAAGTGCCTTAGACCTTTTGTAGAATTTCCAAGCTCTATTAAGTGTGTAGAGATGGTTTCTAGCTTAATAGCTCATAGCAATCTATGTTTACATTTTCTTTTATGGAATTAGGGTTTAAGAAGATGTATTTGTACCAATAGAGCTAACAAGGATAGGGGTTTCTATATATCAATAGCTTCAAGAGAGGTAAGTATATGTAGTTTCCTATGTGATTTGTGTTAATGTTATGCACATTCCATTGATTAGAAGCTTTTATGCAATTTTCATTATAGATTAGATTGGATTTTATTTGTGAATGAATGATGGATTAAAAATGTGTTTATGTATGGGTATGAGTTACTAAATGAGGGAGGACAAGAGGTCCCATTTATGTGCAGGTATACAATGGAAAGGAAGGAAAAGGGAAGGAAAAAGGCAGAAATCGGAGGTATTGGAACCAGTCTCGGACGTGTCTGATCGATCGGACCCGAAGGCCGATCGATCTGACCGTCCCTTAATTGGACATCCCTAACTGGGACGTATTTTTGTGGATTTCGGGGTTCGTTCAATTGTGGATACTTCCTATAAGCATAATTGCTCTCTAAATTAGTTTTAAAGCTAATTATGATGTGATTAGAAGTTAATTGAATTAATGGACAATAAAAGAAGATTTCAAGTGATTGAACCGTAAGTTTAATAATGTATTGAATGTTCAATTGGTTATAGACTAAACCTCCATGAGTGATAATTACGGGGAGTCTAATATACACATTATTTAAATATGATGCCCATCAAGAATAGCACGTACATTAGATAACCAAGGGTTACACTTGAATGATTGGTTGGAACTAAGAAAGAAATGAGTGGAATTGCTAATTATCTGAACTCTCTCATTGGTTTGTGACTATGCTCATGCCGTATTTAGTATTGTTGAACTCTAGTATAATGTCTAGGGTGACTAGTGTAATGTTGGGTCATTTCAATTGCTTAGAATGGACTTAGTAAATTGACTCTTGAGTCTGGCATTATATAGTTATTTTATTAAAATGAATTGTAAATGAACAAATGACTATTGCTACTGCAGTAGATGGATTGGGGACGTTCCGGAGCTCCGTGGTGATGCCAGTTGTCCTTGGCCCAAGCACTGGTAGATCCTACAACCATGAATGAACAATGAATGAATATTGAATGATTGTCATTGAATGAACATGACTAAACCATTCCTTCCATTTTGGAAGATGATTCCTTCCTTTGAGGGAATATGGGTAAAATGAAAGGTAATGAAATGAATGCTATTGTGGTTGCCAAATTGTTTATGTCTATTGATTGACTTTAATGATATTATTATGAAATGAGTTGTCTAGAATTGTTAGAAATGAAGTTGAATGTATTTTGTATATGCATTAACATGTGTTATCACAGAACAATATATACACTGTTGAACCGTCATGTTCCTTAGTGTTGTTGATGGCATTCCCGGCCTTTTTGTCTATGCCGGCCCTATAGCGGCCCCAGTGCCAACGGAAGAGACCGCTCAGGTTCCTCCAGGAGGACTGATCGATCGATTGAGTGAAACCGACGGGATGCCATTTGACATGGATATCCGAGTGTGATATGGATTGGAGATCCTTTTTGAGAATTTTCTTTTTGATGGTTTAGATTCTTTTTGAGGGAAATTATTTTGGGAATTTGATTCATGGTCACCCTGCATTGCATTTGAATATATAGTGGTTGACAAACATTACATGTACAAGAACCTTACTTTTGTATAAGACTGTATATTCGTGAATGGATGATATTAAATATGTATGTTTTCCGCAATTTGTAAATCTGACAGGATGATTGAATGATTATCCCTTGTGGATTCCGTTTTAACTTCGGTTAATTCAAGCTATACGGGAGTAAGTATGAGACCACGACCGGGGATTATCGGATCTCAGGACCAGGTCGTGACAATTAACCATGTAAAGCCTTGTTTATATTATTTACCCATCTTCTCCGGCAATTCCTCCATTTTTAAAGATAAGAATAAGGCATAGTTTAAATTTGATAGTTATTCTGCATTCTTATCTCATGCTTATGTATAAATTGTGATCATTTCCATTAAACAAAGGAACAATGAGAGTTTTATAGAAAGGAAATAATCGAACCAACTTTTGACATTCAATATTGTATTAGAGCCTAGGCCCTTGTTTGGCATCACTACCTTGCCTTTATTTCTCTAAATCTCTAAAGCGGGTAGAGGTTTTGAGAAAAAGAGGCGTTTGACAGCGTGTTTCACCCTCAAATAGTATAGAGAAATAGATGCAATGCCTCTTTTTTCACATGACACCGTTGGATGAATGTAGAAAGTAAAAGAAAAAGAAAATAGAGGCGGGTGAACAATGCCCAGTTCGATTCTTTGATTTTTCTTTTTAAATCTAAGAGTGTAAATAAAGATCCAAACCGTTAGAAATGTACATAAGATCAAACATTGCGATGACACCAAATCTCACTTGTTGGATCGTCACCGCACTCAAGATATGTGCAAAAAAAAGTGAGCTCTTGGATGTGATTTTTTGGAATATGTGGGCCCCAAACACAAGATCCAAATCATTAGATTTCTTTGGAAGGCTGAAAACGGCCATGTGATCGATTTTCAAGAGCAGTAATGTTTTTCTATATTTTTATAATATTTTTGGGATATTTAATCACGATCCAAACCATTAAAACTGTTCTTATGATCAAGCCCAGCTATGGAAGCAAATGTCTGCCGTTGGATCATTACCAATCTCGAGATATGAGCAAAGCAATGAGCCATTTGACAGTATTTTATGGAATATGTGGGCCCCAAACATTAGATCCAAGCCGTTAAATCTCTTTAGAAGGCTAAACATGGCCATGTGGTCAATTTCCAAGGCTTGATACCTTGTGGATCTTGAGAACTTTGTGGAAACTTTCAACCATTTATATAAAGAAATCTATTTAACATAGATTGATCCTTGCATTACCAAATACTCAATTTGATTCTAGTCTCTTTTTTTTTATAACTCTTTTTTTAATGGCTCTATTTTGATTAGTCTATCCAAAAAAGAGTTGAGATACCAAACAACCCCTAGGTCTAGAACCCATACTTTAATGCCCTACAATCACTATTGGGGACAACTCATGCGTAGCCGGGTGTGGTTTAAATAAAGCTATGTGAGAAGCCAGCCATGGTCCTTTTTTCATGGTTTTATAATTGTTTATTTTTATTTAAAGGAGGGTGTCCCAATCCTTTGGGCTAAACTAATCTCTATAGGCCCTACGTGGCTCATGATTCGGTGATAATTAATCTTATTGTCAATCTTTTTTCTTTCAATAAAAACCAAACATCTTCCCTTATATATCCACAAATCATCCCAACATCATGATCTTATTTTCATCCTATGAAATCAATTGTATGACGAATGCTTTTGGAAGAATTCCAATAAATAGGATCTTATGGGCTACTGGCACCAACACGCTCAAAAGGAGTGGTTATTTTTTTCGGAGATTGAGATCCCAGCCACGCCAACCTTTTACTTTCCTATAGGGCTCAACTATATATGCGGATGACTCCTTCCCTCCAAAAGCTGCGTGGGACCATATTAGATCTAGAGCTTCTAAGAAAAGAGGGGCCCATTTGGTACTCCAAAAGCTTGTTACTCTAGTGACATTATTAGAATTACAGTCTTGAATACTCAAATTTATGGAAGACTAATATGTCAAATCCCCTTTATTTCTTCTACATATTTGCTGGGCAAGTCTAGGCTTGCATGGATTCTCTTAGTGGCTGGTTGCCCTGCTCCTCCATCCTTCTCGCCATCACTAATTTGGAGTGTCTTTGAGCTGTTGCCGTGATCAGCCTGCTAAAATTGGTATTGGTGCTATCTTGTTTGCCACACATCAATCAATTTGGAAGCTTAGGAGTGACTAGGTATATTCAGAGACATTCCCCCATCTCTCGACAAAACCCAAGTTCCTCATCAAGGACCAAGCCTTTCTGGTGTTCAGGAGAATGCGCAAATATTTTGCTGGTCGGGCTCTTCACTCCTTTTTGGATCTTCAGGGAATTCAACCCCCAACTCATTATTATTATTATTATTATTATTATTATTAATTTTTTTTCGCAATTCAAGGTTGTGCAAATTGCTCTTTTCCGTGAAGATCTGATGTAAAGTTTTTTGGGGCTGTATAGCATCCTTTCCTCTTTCAATACATTTCTACCCTTTAAGCATTAAAAAAAGGTACTTATTTCTTTTAACCAAATAGCACTATGCTTGAACTAATGATGATGCGATTATACAGCAGTCTATCGGTGAATATAGGAATGGGTTACATTTTAGAATATAACATTGAATGGCGGATTCAAGATTTTCATTTAGGTATGGCAGTCGATGGTCAATTAATAAAATAAAGAAAATTTTATCGAAAAAAAATACTTAGTCCGAACGTGTTACGCAATTAAACACTTTAGCAAGTGGGGCACCAATTTGAACAATTAGGCCCGATTTTTTTTTTTTTTTTTACCTATTTGGCACATCGTCGGCGCCGCCCTTATTTACACGGAATAAGGTTGGTGATGACCCTGTCTGCGACCCATAGGACTAATATCACTATTTTTGCTCATTTTTCTCTTCTCTTGCCTATTAGAATGTAAGATGATGGGAACCATTTCATGGTAGAGAAGTATGTGACTAATCATCCGCCCTTTTGCCCTAATATGGGACACTTAAAAGGGATGGAAGATGAAAACTTTTAGATTAAAATGAAGCTAGTCAATATGATATTAGCTTGTTAGTACAATGGACCACCACAAACTCCACATTGATATGATATTGTCCACTTTGGGCCTAAGCCCTCATGGATTTGTTCTTGGGTTCTTCCCAAAAGGCCTCATATCAATGGAGTACTTAGTCCAACTTATATGCTAATGATCTTTCCCAATTATAGCCGATGTGGGACTTTGGTTGTACATACCCAATAATCCTCCCCTCAAACAAAGGACCATATCTCTTTGGATATTTTTACCGGGCCTCCCCTCAAACGATCATCCATCCGTCCGCTTCATCGAGAAAAGCCAACTCGAGAGCTTCACCACGGATCCACCAATCGTGAGTACTGCGCTTTTCCTGCGCATCACTGGGCCCACCACCTTTTGTTTGGCAATCTGAGGATTCTCCGGATTAAGTCTGGGCCTGGGCTCTGATACCACTTGTTAGTACAATGGACCACCACAAACTCCACATTGATATGATATTGTCCACTTTGGGCCTAAGCCCTCACTGATTTGTTCTTGGGTTCTTCCCAAAAGGCCTCATATCAATGGAGTACTTAGTCCAACTTATATGCTCATGATCTTTCCCAATTATAGCCGATGTGGGACTTTGGTTGTACATACCCAACTGTCCATGAACCCAATTGGTCTGGACCTACTAAACCCAACATTCTCCCCCTCTAGACCATGGGGAAGACGTCTCTGAATCCCTTACTAGGAGTCCAGTCTTGCCAACTCTGAACACAGCTCCAGCTTTCCCTTAGACACGACCTTAGTCATCATGTTGGGGGGATTCTTGTCAGTGTGAATCTTTTCCAGCTTAATGAGATTCTTCTCGATGACCTCACGAATCCAATGATATCTCACATCAACCTGTTTTGTGCGGGCATGGTATGTAGCATTCTTGCTAAGATCCATAGTACTCTGACTATCACAGTAGACTACATACTCTCATTGCTTCAAATCCAGTTCTTTAAAGAAATTCCTCAACCAAATCATCTCCTTCCCTGCTTCATTAGCAGCTATGTATTCTGCTTCGGTTGTAGACAATGCTGTACACTTCTGCAACTTAGACTGCCAGGAAATAGCTCCCCCTGCAAAAGTAAATAAGTATCCAGAAGTAGACAACCGACGATCAAGATCGCCTGCAAAATCAGCATCTGTAAAGCCTTCAAGTACTGGTTTTAAGCCTCCGAAACACAAGCAAAAATCTGATGTACCTCTCAAATATCTAAAGATTTACTTCACTGCTTCCCAATGCTCTTTCCCAGGGTTAGAAAGAAATCTACTCACTACACCCACTGCATGAGCAATGTCTGGCCGTGTACACACCATGGCATACATAAGACTCCCAACTGCTGAGGAGTATGGAACAGACATCATCCGTTCCTTTTCTTCATTTGTAGTAGGACACGATCTCTTACTGAGCTTAAAGTGACTGGCTAAAGGCATGCTAACTGGCTTAGCATCTATCATGTTGAATCTCGCTAGCACCCGTTCAACATATTTTTCCTGTGACAACCACAGCTTCTTGGCATTCCTGTCACGACGTATTTGCATTCCCAAAATCTATCGTGCGGGACCCAAGTCTTTCATGTCAAAAGTCTTTGACATGTCCCTCTTCAACCTGCCAATCATCTTACTATCTTGTCCAACTATCAACATATCATCTACATATAAAAGAAGGATGATAAATTTGCCATTACCAAATTTACCAACATAAACGCAGTGATCTGCAACTGTCCTCCGGTACCATGACTCACCATGAATGAATCAAACTTCTTGTACCACTGTCTCGGCGCTTGTTTCAGCCCGTAGAGACTCTTTTTCGACCTGCAAACCAACTGTTCTTTTCCTTCTACCTCAAACCCCTCCGGCTGAGTCATGTAGATCTCTTCTTTCAGATCACCGTGAAGAAAAGCAGTCTTCACATCCATCTGTTCAAGTTCAAGGTCCAATGTGGCAACTAGACCCAAGATAACTCTGATAGAAGTAATCTTCACAACAGGAGAGAAGATTTCATCGAAGTCAAGACCCTTCGTCTGCGCAAAGCCTTTAACCACTAGCCGTGCTTTGTGCTTTATCAGTTTTCCACTGTCATCTCTCTTCACCTTGAACACCCATTTGTTCTTCAGAACCTTCTTGCCTTTTGGGAGTTCCACCAGCTCATAAGTATTGTTCTTTTTCAAAGAACTCATCTCATCCTGCATAGCCTTCATCCACTCATCTTTATCTTCATGAGTTTTTGCTTCTGGGTAGCTCTCTGGCTCCCCCTCATCAGTAAGCAAAATATAATCTGCTGCAAGATATCTTGTTGATGGTTGACGCTCTCGAGTAGACCTCCTAACTTGAGGTTCCGTGGTTTTTGATTGAGGAGACTGCTCGCCCTGCTCAACACCCTGTTCATCTGGCAACCCCTGCGCCTCATCACGATCTAAATCGTTTTGTCCACCTTCTCCACCTGTAGTCTGCACTGGAGAAGGAGTCGGTGTGAGATCAACCACTCCATCAACAACTTCATTAGACTTTTCAGTCTTTTCAATATCTCCAAAGAACTGATCTTCATGAAACACCACATCTCTACTTCTGATAATTCTTCTTTTCTCTGGATTCCATAACCTGTAGCCAAACTCGGCTCCACCATAGCCAAGAAAAATGCAACATACTGCCTTATCATCCAGCTTTGAACGCTGCTCCTTTTGCTTGCACCCAAATACCTTCAAATGAGAATAAGAAACATTTTTACCTGTCCATACTCTCTCCGGAAGATCAAAATCCAAAGGAACTGAGGGAGACCTGTTAATCAGGTAAACGGCAGTCAGAATAGCTTCACCCCAAAATGGCTTGGGTAGCTGTGCCACTCTAATCATGCATCTCATCCTTTCAAGAATAGTACGGTTCATTCTTTCGGCTACACCATTGTGCTGTAGAGTACCAGGAACTGTTCTTTCATGTCGAATACCATGCTTTGAGCAATAGCCTTTAAACTGGTTTGATGTGTACTCACCACCATTATCAGTGCGGAGACACTTCAAGAGCTTTCATGTTTCTCTTTCAACCATGACATGAAACTGCTGAAATATCTGAAACACCTGATCCTTCGATTTCAACGCATAAACCCAGACTTTCCTGGATGCATCATCAATAAATGTGACAAAAAAATTATTGCCACCCAATGACTCCACCTCCATGGGACCACAAACATCAGAATATACCAAATCCAACACATTAGATTTTATCGTTGATGTTTTAGAAAAAAAAAACCCTATGTTGTTTACCAAACAAACAATAATCACAAGGGTCAAGGGATATACCTTTAGAGTATTGAATCAAATCTTTCTTTGCCAATAACTGCAGTCCTTTCTCACTCATATGTCCAAGTCTCTTGTGCTACAGATTTGGAGAGGATCTGTCTTCAACAGCATTCAACACACATTTGCATAGCTTCACATGTGTTTTGTACAGCGTGTTACACACCTTCCCTCTCGCAAAAATAAGAGACCCTATAGTGAGTTTCCACCTGCCATTTCCGAAGTAACTTTCATAACCTTCACGGTCCAATGAAGTCCCGGAAATCAGATTCAACCGCAGATCAGGAATATATCGCACATCTTTCAGCGTCATTGTGCAACCAATATCGGTTTGAATGCATACATCACCGATCCCAACAATATTCGAATGACTTGTGTTGCCCATCTTCACAGTGCCAAAGTCCCCTGCTTTGTACGTTGTGAACATCTCCTTACAAGGAGTAGCATGGTAGGATGCTGCTGTGTCAACAACCCACTCAACCTAATTATCTGCAACACTCAAACACTCTTCAACTTCACTGGTAAGAATCATTACTTCATTATCCAAAGTAGCAGTAGTGTTAGTGTCATTCTTCTGCTCATTGTTGGTTTCTTTTTTTTCCTTTAAGGCAAAGCAATTCTTTCTAATATGACCCTCCTTGCCACAATGAAAGCATTTTCCAGACTTTTTCTTAGTCTGTGATTCCTTGCCACTTCTGGACTTGCCACGACCCCCCTTTGGTCCCCTACTCTTACTCCTCCCTCTATTCTCAGTAACAAAGGCCTGTGCATTATCTGTCCCTGCAGTTTTCCTTCTTGTTTTTTCATTTAACAAGCTGCTAGTAACTTGACTCATTGATAACACACCATCTGGAGTAGAGTTGCTTACGGAAACAACCAATGTCTCCCATGTATCTGGTAAAGAACTTAGAAGAAATAAAGCTTGCATCTCATCATCAAGGACCATCTTCATTGTAGCCAGTTCATTCACAATGCATTGAAAATCATTTATGTGATCTTCAATTTTACCACCCTCCTTGAATTTCATATTCACAAGCTTTCCAATCAGAAAAGTTTTGTTTACGGCGGTTTTCTTCTCATGTCTTTCTTCTAACTTCATCCAAAGGGTTCTCGCATTGGTTTCATTAGACACGTGATGAAATATGCTGTTCTCCACCCACTGTCTGATGTGACCAATGGTCTTTCTATGCATCTTTTTCCAATCTGGATCAGACATATCTTTTGGTCGGGCACTATCCCCCTCAATGGGATCATAGAGGTCTTTGCAATAGAGTATATCCTCCATCTTAGGTTTCCAAATCAACCAATTGGTAGGTTGAGTTTGATAATGGTAGTGTTCACAGTGTTGTTCTCCATCTTAATTTAATAATCAAAAAAATAAAAACAACTATCACTAACCCCAATTTCTGCACCAATCTGTAGATCTCGTCACCACGAGCACGCTGGAAGAAACGGATCTGAAATCCGACTTTGGATGGCTCCGATATCGCAAAAATAATTTTCTGCGCTCCGATTAGTCAAACTTTCTTGTTGACCGTCAAACTGCCAATCTTCTTCCACAGTTACGTAGATCTGCTCGCATCGAGTCTATAGGCGCGAACGGATCTCCGATATGACCTCGGATGATCAAGATATCGACAAAACAAGTTTCTGCCGTCAATCTGGTCAAACCCCTGTTGACCGTACCTTGCGCTGACGTGGCGCTGACGTCAGCAGAATGCTGGAGTGGGCTTTCACAGTTCACGGGTCAGGCAAAACTGACCCAGAACCGACCTGACCTGGTCTTGCTGTGGGCTTAAAGCACTGGGCTTCTGCAAACGGGTCAGGTCAACCCGACCCGAACCCAACCCGGACCTGAAAACAAATAAAGTCTTCTCCCCCAACAGAATTGTTCTTCGTCTGGTTTCTGTAACCAGAAAACAATGTTGGAATGGAAAGCGTTCTGCTCCCTCTTCCTCTCAGGCGATGGCGCAGCGGCAGGGACCGGCGATGACCGGCGATGGCGCGGCAGTGGCGGAACGGCGACCAGTGACTTGCTGGTCCGATTCCGGCGGCGGCGGAAGCTAGCTCTGCAAATCAAGATCCCATGCAGCGCTGATCTCCTGATCGGTGAGGGCGGTGAAGCAGCGATGGCGGTGATCCTACTCAGGCGATGAACAGGAAGTCGCACATGTGGTGCGCAGCAACCCTGTTTCTCCGTGGCCCAGCGATGATCAAAGAGACCCTATTTCTTAGACTTTTCTCTGTTCTCTGATCGTGTGGCCCACTAGAGATCTGAACCGATCTCTGTGATTTCCTGCAACGAATAACGACGTGCAGAATTCCGGATACCCTTGATCTGATCCGTCGATCACCAGCACGGCACAATCCAACCTAGTAAACCCTAGGCTCTAATACCACTTGTTGTGCGCGTTTATGCGGAAACGTGAATTAATGCGATCTAACGGACAATCAACCACACAAGACAAACAATCACACACAAGATAATTACGTGGTTCGGCAATCTTACCTACGTCCACGGGAAAGAAACTCGACTCTCCTTTAGGTTCACTCTTCTCTCTGTCTGTCTGTATCTCATGGGCTACACATTACATCATATATATAATGTTCTCTTTCTTATTCCCCAAGAAACCCTATCTTAGTCAATAAGAAAGTCCCGGTGCAATTACCATAATACCCATGTCCATGAACCCAATTGGTCTGGACCTACTAAACCCAACAATTGGCAGGTTAGCATTTCTTTTGGCCAAAGTCGAAGAGAATCTGAACTCTCAGGATGATTATTACAACTATCCAAATGGGACAAATGGCATGATTTTGTCAGGTGGATTGGGAGAAAGAAATAAAAAGGCTTTAAGGACTTAACCAATTGAGAAGAATGTGATCTTCCAAAAACCAAACAATAAACAGGGGAAGTAGAAATTAACAAGAATGTGATCGTCCAAATTAAAACCAAACAATAAACAGTGGAAGTAGAAACTTTCTTTGTAAAATCAAAATAGACTTGATTTTGTGATTGACCAAAATATCTCTTGGGAGGTCGCAGGGAAAGGCAAAACCATGTGGCACCAGAGACGGCTAACTCTCCTCACCAGTGCGTTGGTCCACCCGTTGGCAGGATTCATGACAGGCCACGTGTATCACGACATCCTAGCAATGCGTTTGCATAGACCCACTTTTTCAATGGGGTGGCCCACCACTTTGAAGTGAATCCGAATCACGTATTCACGGTTAATGGTTTCGCTGCTGGTCTACGTACGTGGACGGTGAACTCGATTGTTTCATTTGTAAACCAACCGTCTCCACTCTCCAATATGGAAACTGATCGTTTCACTCATTGGTGTGGGGTCGGCATTAGTCTCACCAAAGAGCAATCTCTACTGTGATGGAGCATATCTCGCATTTGGACTGGTCATTCTTATGGCTGGATTTGTCTCCTTATTTATCTACTGCACAATGTTGCTTCTTGAAGCATGGTCAAAGGAAGACACCGAGCCCAATAGCCCTGAAACTTAGATTAGTGTGTATGGGGGTGTAGATTCAAGCTACTGTGAATGCCTGTCTTTTTAATTTTATTATTTGTCTTTTCTTGTTTGCCATTGGGATCTACTGGTCATCAAGTAGTGCAGAGACGCAGAGTGTCTTGATTGTTTTTCCACCCTTCTTATTGTAAGTATTCCATGTTAGAAATACTAAGAAAAAAAAAATACTAAATTTAGCAATTGTTTTGTCATTAGTAGAACAAATGATCTTATGTTGCAGTCAGTTCATGGCAGCATTTTAACCCATCAATATGTGAGACCTCCCTCTGATTGATGTGAGTACCTCCCTCTGATTGATGTGAGTCTCTGGAATTTCACCTCAACCAGAGTCATATGCACCGATAGACCAATCATATGCAGAAAATATAGTTATGTATTTCACACATATCAACTTGTAGTTGCATATCATAACAAGGCATGACATATGAGTGGTACTATCCAAAGGTGGTTTGCCCTATCTTTTTAGTGGTTTATTAAGAAAAAGAAGTGGCTGGACATTCATGGGAGAGAAATATATATAAAAGTTGCAAAGTGGATAGCCAATTCTATCATATTGACTAGCGTCATCCGGCCCTAAAAGATTTTATGTTCCATCCTTTTCAAGTGTCCCACGTTAGGGTAAAAGGGAGAATGATTAACCACATACTTCTCTATCATGAAATGGTTCCCATCATCTTACATTCCGATGGGCCAAAAAAGAAAAGATTGAGGAAAAACAGGAATACGAGTCCTAATATTGATTGCGGATAGGGTCATCGCCAACCTTATTCAGTGTAAATAAGGTCGGCGCCGACGATGTGCCAAATAAGTAAAAAGAAAATGAAAATGAAGCCCAATTGCTCGAATTGGTGCCCCACTTACTAAAGTATTTGATTGTAACACGTCCGAATTTCTTTTTTTTTTTCCGATAAAATCCTCTAAAATCAATCATATAGCGAACTAAGAGCTTTCAGTTTCTCCACTCTCTAGGACTTTTATAAGAAGCAAACTGAAAAATATGACATAATCGACTTTTTATTCAAAACTCAATTTGTGAAACCAACCATAGAAAACTGAAAAAAAAAATATTGAAAAAAAATACTTGCATAACAAAGAAACCTCTGATCTAACTAATATCATTAAGAAAAGAAAAACAAACTTGACCAGACCATCCATTTTCATGTCGATCTCTAGCTACATGCATGTTAGGATAATCTAAAATGACTAATTTGGAAATTCTAGTCTATTCATCTGCTTAATTAATTAGAAGTTTGGATCTAAATGCAACTTCTATCGATGAAAAAAAATTATACTGGCAAACAAATGACTTTGAGTAGGAATAAAAACCCCACTTTTACTTTTTCTCTTTTGAAGTTCCTTTACCTAAGAAACAGAGGGGAGGCTGTGGAGGCATCATATCCTATTAAGTATAACAGGAATGAAAGAAAAAACCAGTCAAGCAGCACCCTTTTCTAGATAAACATCCATTTGAGCAGGGCTTTTCTAGCCCACAAAGCCATTATTCTACATTAAAGACGAGCATTCTCAATCTAATTTGGACCGTTGGTTACAATTTTGACCGTAAGTTAATATTCTTTCCTTCATTATCTCTTCTAACAACTCACTTCTTATCCCATGTACCACCTATTTTATCTAATATAACTACCCATGTCTATTCTCCACTTTTCCTCGTTTGATTTTGGTAAAATCCTCGTGTCCACATCTCCTATTTCATTTCTGCGCATTCTTTCAATTGTGAAAATATTGTTTGCTCTGATACCACTTGTTGTGCACGTGTATGCAGAAGCGTGAATCAATGTGATTGAACAAATAATTAACCACACAAGAAAAAGAAAATCACACACAAGAGATTTACGTGGTTATGCAAACTCGCCTATGTTCACGGGAAAGAAACTCGACTTTTGGCTCGAAAGACTCCGACACCCACAAGAGAGAGAGCTCTCACATCTCTAACTCTCTCACGAAGTCTAGGATTACACGAGCTCATCTCTTCCTATCTTATCTTTATCTCTGAGGGGGGCAATGCTAGGACTTGGACAAGGAAGAGATGGGGAGCGACGCTAGAGTTTTTTTTTAAAAAAGAGAACCAAACATGGTGTGACGAACCCCGTTTGTGCTGCCGGACCTATGAGGGACTTTTTCGTGCGACGACCACTTATTGAAAATTTCTCCGTAAAATCCTTTTTTTGTTTGTCTTTTTAATGAGTTTTCTTTTCTTAAAAAAAAAGTATATAAAGTCTGATGTGAAGAGACTCAGCTGACACATGAATCTCAATGCACCAACTAATGGGAAACTTTTCACTTACCAAAAGAAAAAAAATTAACGGGAACCTTTTGTCTAAGCGGAGTGGAAACGCCTTTCAAGAAATCCACCGGGAGAGATGAAAATAATGAGCGATAAAATTAATTTATAAAAATATACTTTAATAAAATAACAAATCAGAGATTATAAAAGGCATTCATTAGTCATTACTCGTTACCCTTTATTATTCACTACATTTGTTTGCATCTTTATAATCTAAGACTTCTCGGAACCTGGAGAGCGGCAATAAATGGGTTGGGTCAGTCCATCTAAAGCCACCGTGATGATAAAATGAAGGGAAATATTTAAATATGGCTTTAAGTTTTTACCTTATTTTAAAAAAGGACATAAGTTTTGAAACTCTTCAAATTAGTCCCTAAGTTTTTCAGCAAATTTTCAATTAAGGACATCCGGCCATTTAAATGTATTTTTTGGTGACTTTTTCCCTCAGTATTTTAAACACACCCAAATTACCCTTCATTTAAAGTCATGACATGGTTTCGGCAGCCACTACATGCAGCCAATCACTGTAGAAATACTTGGTGTCCTTGATCACCGTGAGGACACCGGCGAGGGAAACGAGGAGAATATAGAGGAAGAAAATGAGAGTTTTATTACAATGAATGGTAATTTGGGTATTAAAAAAAAGGAAAGAAGTTGCCGAAAAATAACTTTAAATAGATGGATGTCCTTAATTGAAAATTTCCTGAAAAACTTAGGGACTAATTTGAAAAGTTTTGAAACTTGTGTCCTTTTTTGAAATAAGGCCGAAACTTAAAGACTTTTTTGAAATTCTCCCTAAAATGAAAGGTAAACTATAGGTTTTCATACCACCTTAGGCAGGTCAATCTAGCCCCTTTAATGAAATATCAGAAAATTCTTCAAAATTCTTCAAAAATAATTTCTTTTTATTCTTTTACTTCTTCTCTTCGCCAATCATTTATGCTTAATTTTCTTGCCAATAAGGTAGTCTTTGTCATTCAAATTGACAATTGATTTAATGTATAAAAAGATTTTAAACACATGCTTTATTTAAATGCGACCTAAATCACAAGGGGGTAGATCAGTTAGCCTAGGACCACGATTTGCACCCGGAGGTTGTAGGTTCGAAACTGCACTACCACACTGGGGCTACAAGGGGGTTTACCCAGCTTTCCTCTGGGCCCGAAGAGATTGGTCCATCCCAAAGAATTGAAAACCGTCCAAAAAAAAAAAAAACCTCATCCCCATATCCAGTCTCCAGACAGGGCACCCGGCTCATTTATATCATCTCGTGTTTCATGTCGCACACTCCTGTTTTGCTCTCCTTCTGTTTTTTTTTTTTCCTCATCGAGTCAGGTTTGATCAGATCTCGGGTCTAGCCCAACCCCTCGTGAAGCCACAGTCATGGAGACATAAATTGTGATTTGAAAAAGTCTACAGGGACTGAAAAATGGTCCCCGAAAAGGGGCCTCAAAGCCCCTGCACCCTTGGATTGATGCAATCCAAGGGTGCAGGGGCATCAATCCAAGGGTGCAGGGGTTTTCAGGCCCCTTTTCGGAGACCATTTTTCGGTCCCTGTAGCAGGGCTCTTGTGATATATATGCCTGCTTGGTTGGAATTTTATCTCCCTTTCCTTGTGGAGAATGTCAAACACATTTCATGGTGCATGATTTGATTCTCGCTGTGCTTTATTCCCTTCCTAACAACAGAACCTACCTCTTAAGCTTAACAAGAGTCGACCACTTGGATAAACATCCCCCGCATTGTCACCATGTCGTGGTTCATCAGGAGGTGGGCCACAACATTTTTATCAAGTAACTTGCATATTAGGTAAATAATAATGATACATGCATAGGATTATTTTCAGTTTCATTGTTAAGTTTTAATGCAAAACAATAATATGAGCGAGTTAGCTCTTATCCCAGCGATAAGAAGCGTCAGTTATTCTCTGGCTGACCTTCCCTCAGCTGTTCTACGTCACCCGAATTCTACTTTCCTCCCCCCAGAGGATTCTCTCACATCATCCAAGGTCTATTTCCCTCGCCAGAGGGCTGAAATTCGTGCCCCCTAAACTGAGTACCAAAAACATACAAAACAATAATATGTCACATTATGATCAATGTTAAAATTGCATAAACTGAATATGATGATTGTTTTTAGACGATAATTGATCGTGCAGCCCATGTTGTGAGCCTTAGTAAATAAGTGCTTACGGAAATCAACTTCAAATCCAAAAGAGATTGTTAGAATCAAGTGTCCAACTAAGGCTTAAATCACGTGACTAGAACTGTGGTTTAAATACATTTTGCTAGTAGTGAGTTGCATATAATAATGGAAGAGAATCAGTTGGGGAACAAGAAGAGAATTTATTCTTGTCATATATCTTATCCAAGGACAATCTAAGATCTGGAGGTCCCCACATATGCAAGGGGGAGGCCTATATAAGTAGTTGACTTGCATTGATGTTGTTAGCATGCAATAACTCAAAGCAGGAGTGATCAGTGTTAAGACGACTCCTCAAGAGTTCCTTCTTCCGAGGCTTCTAGCATCCATTCTCTCCCTCGAGGACTTCCCCAGCTACCATGTTAGGTGCATGTGGTAGTCCCTGGGGGGGGGAATACATGACAGTTGCCTCGCTCTTCTTTCGCACGAATACATGCAACTGCGCTCTCTCTCTCTCTCTATATATATATATATATATGAAAATTATTTAGGTGGGAATTGTTATCACATTATATGTGAGAAGTTTCTTAAGAGCCGTTGGATCGTCAAAGTGGATCCAACAGCTGCCACGTTTTTTATATAACGATGGATTTTGAGAAATGGCGCCCATTTTTTTTTTCATTTCCCCCCTTTCATCTGTTCAAGAATCCTGTAACCCCTTCCTCTTCCCCCTTTCAGGCATTCCATTGAAAGAGCAATTCCTCTTCCACTCCAGGACGGGTGCAGATCTATTCCCTCCATCTCCATCTCCTCGTCTTCGTCTCCATCGTAGTGTCCATCGCAAAGAAGATGAGCCACGAAAGCTCGAGATGTCCAACGATTTCCGATCTGGGGCGGGCACACATTTATGGAAGCTGAGCCCCTCTCCTCTCATCCAGAGCTCTCGAAACTCGTCTCTCACGGAAGATATGGGGCAGGCGCCATTCTAGGGTTTATTCCTCTTCCCCCTTTCAACTATCTAATCGAACCCATTTGCATCTTTCCCTCTCTATCTCGATCGAGGCACAAAAGTAGAGAAGCTGAGCCCTAGGTTTGTTCATCTCCATCAGTAAAGAAAAGAAATAGAGAAAATGAGCCCATTCCTTTATCCATCTCCATCAGTAAAGAAAGGATCTCCATCCCTATCTTGGCCGACCCCCAAGGAAGATAAAAGGGAAGGAGCTCGTTGCTGGAGAAAATGGTGCTGGTTTTAGCAAAACCCCTTTCCTCCATTCCAATCGAGAAATTAAATCCCGTTTCCTCCCTCCCACCTAGAACCAGTTGCCTTCATCCTATTATCAATACCCAGTTCTTTATTTCTTTTGTTATTGGGTTTTTGTCATATATATCTTGGCTGCTTATTGATTTCTATGATTAAAGACAGTGAATGATCAACACCCAAGTTCTTCTTTTCCAATTTTGAGACCCCTTTTTTTTTTTTAATTTATGTAAGCTTTCCTCAATTTTTATTTTATGATTACATTTTTTTTTAAATTTTGGTAATGATATTTGCTTATATTTCTATTTGAATGAAAGATAAGTGGCGATCTCTTACGCCAATTATTGTATGGTGCATATGATATACATGCCAGGAAAGCTTCACAGTCCTTTGAATGATACTTATTGCACTGTAAAGTGATACCAACCAACACAGTGAAATCTATATCTCCAGTTATTATGATAATGCTCATCAGTGAGTTGAGCAGGTCTGATCTGAATCATCAAGTTATTGCAGTTGCTTGATTTTTTTTTTCTTTAATGTTTCTTTGTATTTTCCATATAGGTAATTCTTGGAGCATGGACAATCATTGTCAGGGGACATTGATGGTTTGAACGGACGAAAGGGGGAAATGAAAAAAAATGGGCGCCCATTTCTCAAAACCCATCGTTATATAAAAAACGTGGCAGCCGTTGGAACCACTTTGACAATCCAACGACTGTTAAGACACTTCTCACATATAATGTGAAAGCGGTTCCCACCTAAATAATTCCATATATATATATATATATGGGAGGCGGTCCTTAAAGGGCCGTCCTTACGGTTTATGGTGCGAACCGCCTATTGGGGCCCACCGTGAGAGCCTACTGGTCATGGGGCAAGGGGGATTGAAAGATCCAAGTGGGGCCAACTTACATATCAAACTTGAACTCAATCTATTACCTCTAACCCCTTCATCTATGGTTCATAAGTTTAATGGCTTTATATCAAATGATAAAAACTGACCCTCAATCCAACGGTCTAGTTCATCCGAATCCATGCAAATTCATGGGATTTAGTACCTATAAGGAGGTTATGAATAAGTAATCAATTTGAATGGGTCATAAGGTGGGCCCCAGTGGGCGTTCCGAACAGTGCGGACCGTAAGGACTATATATATATATCATCTAGCCAAAGGTTGGCCTTGGAGACACTATACAAAACTCTAAGGGCAGTTTGTGCAGCAGCTTTTTCGTGGAAAGCACATGGAAAGTGAAAACACTTTTTCATGGTATTTAATTTTCTATGTTTGGTGCGTCCACTTTTTCTGGATGAAAACTTAAAAAAATAAACTAACATTTTTTATGCAATTCTGCATAAAACCATTTCGGATGGGGGAGGTCGGAAAAGGGTTTTCATAAAATTCTTTTTATGCACAAGCAGGAGTGGACCTAGAAATTCTTCATTGGGGGGGGGGGGGGGGGGGGGGGGGGGGGGGGGGGGCACTATGTAGGAGAAATATTTTAGGAGGGCCACATATAAAAAATGAATGTAGTTTTTAAAATATATAGAGGCCTTTCTAAATGTTTTTTAAAAATAGATGTAAGCATGCAAAACTAGCTCAATATAATTTCTTATTATGAAAAGTGTAGATTAAAAAACCTATCTGGGTCCCTTTTCAGTTGCCACCCTTCTACCGGAATGTAACTTATACTCATATATCCTTTTCCCCGGAAGGCTAAATACTTCAATTCAAAACCTCCTTTGTCTTGTACTAGTGAGGCTAACCTATTTCTACCATTTGTCTTGTTTTACACAACATTGAATCCATTATAGCCAAGTTTTCCTACGTTGTTTCTCACTTTCTCTAATCAACACATCTATTGATTATCCCAATTCCAAAACATTCTCTACCTTTCTTTAAAAATAAAAATAAAAACCTAAAAAAACATTATTTACATGCCTTCTCAAATAATTTCTCCATTTAAGACGAGTATCACTCATCTGTCCCATCACTCCCATGTGCCCCCTCTTGTATCATCTAAACTTCACCCTAAATACTCATTTAGAAAGCTATGCTTTATATTCCTATGTTTATTTTTCATGTTTCACATCTTTTTTCTCTACAATCCACATGCTCCATTGAAGTATACATTCACCCTCTAGAAGATTAATACCTTCCATTTCACCACCCATAGGTTACCTAGTTCGATCAAAAGAGTTTCGAACTCCGAATAGTTCTTTTTCGAACTATATTCATAGTTCAATTCATCAACTGTTATCTAACTACACTCTCATAGCTTTCTAAACGGTGATAGCATAAAAATACAAGCTACTCAAAAGCAATATTCTCTATGTATTGTGCTAATCCATATCCAACTCCAATCAGCTATGAAGGAGTATTGAAAGAGTTGACTAGTGGCCTATCCTTTAATAGCTCAGTACTGGCAAAGCATCTCACCCTTGTGGGAACAACTTGGGTCAATTCCAGGGGCAGGCACAAATGCCACTTCCTTGCCAATGAGGCAATAGTAAAAAAGAAAAGAGGTTAATAGTAAATGGTGTAAGGTGAAGATGTAGATTACCCCCATCTAGTAGTCTAATGTCATGACCCGAGCCCGAGATAAAAAATTTAAATCGAGTTATTCTCCGAGTCGCAACCATATTTACTCCCATGAAATTTACGCATAAACTTCACAAGGGATACCAAGTCATACATTATGCGGAACATATAAAACTTATGAACAATAAACATGTAAAACAGTTCTCAAATACTGTTGTCATTTACATTAATTTGATTTCACTCAGATAATCCTTCGGAAGAAACTGTTTTAGTTGATTCCTTTGGTGCTGTGACCTCTGAAGGACTGGCAATAGTAACTGTGCCTGTAATGCCATCAATAACACTGTGAATTCACAATTCAGCAATGTATAAACAGACATATGATTTCACATGCTAATTATAATTCCAATATGTATAATTCATTATTCCACTTAAACAAATATCCACTTATATACCATCTTCCTCACACGGAAGGATTACATATTCAGTAACAGTATCAGTGTTACTACTAATAATAGTATCAGTGTTAATATGAGTCTTATATCTTAGCAGACTAGCATAGCATTTCCAGATGCCTCTATTCGCCGGACTGAAGGGCGCACCATTCATGACTCAAGCCTTAAGGATTTTTAATATGTGGCCTCTACTCAGTGTCTTGATCAGAGATCACTAATCACCACGGAGATCCGGAACACTCCAAATAATCTGCTGCAGCCAGATACAGAAATCACTATGTAGTGCCAGACTCAATATATAATATAACTCATTTCATTTAATTTTTGTTTAATCACAATGAATGAATATAACTCAATATTAATCCTTTTAGGATTCTCTTCAATATATAAATCAATAACTACCCTATCTGGGTTAAGTGTTATTTAAAACAAGAAAGAACATATCTTGACAATTTGAATTCAATTAAACAATACCATCCACTTGGGTGTAATCCTCAGTTATTTAATGTACTGTGTTATTTTCGATGAACATCACATTTTACATATAATTTGTACATTAAAGTCCCCTTAATTAATACATATGGAGGTATAAATAGTGTAAACAACCTTGATTACATCAATAGGCTCTTAACTTTGAAAATCAGAAATTAATATGATAATTTACTGTTTTCGGCTGGCAGTTCGGTCACCTTTCGGTCGGCCGAACTGGTTACTTCGGCTAACCGAACTGAATTTTCGGTACGGTCTTCGGTTAGAAAACTAGAGACTCGTTTTCTCCATATATTAACGTCAGTCAGCCTTGTGGCTAGCCGAACTGGCAATATCGGTTAACCGACGCGTAAATTTCGGCTAACCGAACTGTACACAGATTTTTATTAAAATTCGTATAGAGTTCTGTATTCTCACCATTTCATTTCTAATATGCACAATACATTTGGAACCTCATGTTCCCTTCCTCATTTATCATTTAAACATTAATTAACACTTCTAATCCATGTAAACATCAATCATTCCATTCAATTCCATTTAATCAAATTAATCCTATTCTATCAAGAAATGGGTTCAACACCCTATCTCTTATAAAATAAAGAGAAAGCCATATTAATTAACATGTAACACAAGAACCATTTATACTTGCCTTTCACTTTAATTCAAACTCTCTTTCTTAACTTGTAACTTTACCAGAGATTTCTCTAGCTTAGCTCCAAGAAGAAATGAAGAAGATAACAGTAATTCTTTTCTCAAAACCTACTTAATTAGCAAATCCCTTTTTGCAACTCCCTTGTTCAGCTCTTGACAAAGAAAGAAATAAGGAAGAAGAAACGAAGAAGAAAACTGCACTCATAGCAGCTCCTGGAACTCCCTCCTTGAAACAGTCCTATGGTTCCAGCTCTTAGTTGCTTAAAGCCTTGTCAACATGTTTCCTACTGGCATGACCTCATACTTCCAGCTCATACTACCTTTGAATGTGCTGCAACAATGGAATACAATACATCTGGGTTCTTTTAAACTCTTTTTCAACAACAGAATTTTGCATTCTAACCCTTTTGATTTCATTATTCCCATTTCAAGTCAAATCATAACTTAATCAAGTTAATGCCTTACAAATCATCTCATTAGAATTTAATCATTCATTTGAGATGAACTTAATTCAATTTACCACTAGTCACATTTAAATTAACTAATCATGCTTAATGGTCGATTAATTAGAGTTAATTAGGATTAACTCGGGACGGGGTGTAACATTCCTCCTAACCTTTTAGAATCATTCGGTCCTCCGAATGCAAAATCATTTCAAATCATATACGAAATCAAAGCGAGAACCAATAACCAATTCTGAGTCCTGCTTAGAGTCTGTAAATGTGTGGTCAATGGTTGGAGATGAAGGACTGTTTATCAGGTTTTACATGGCCAAAAATTAACTTTATTTGATGATTAATCATAACCGTCTCATAGGGGGCTCCAAAATAAATAGCTAGAATCTCTAGATTTAACCATTAATCTTGCATGTTCACTTCTTAGGGATGATTTTATTATAGGAAAAACTCTCCCTCAAGATTCAAAAAGGGTGGTTATATTTTATATTTTTGAATAAACATGGGATTGACTAGAAATACCTTACATTCCGCAGAGGCAAGGTTGTTACAAGTATAAACAATGAAAACTGAAGGCCCCTTTTGAAGTTACAAAATTGACAGGCAGAGGATCTCCATTTCATGAAGAAATGAGGAAAAAAAAAAAAGAATAGAGGATTTTCTTAGAGGAATCACCACTTTTCTCTTGTAGCTATTCTCTAAAGCATATTAGATTTGAAAAGAGAGAACTAGATAGGAGAAAAATGAAAATTTGTTATCCTACTTAATGAGTCAGGCCCAAATGACCCAACCCATGAGGATGAAGCTTAGGTCTAAGCCCACGAAGAGACCAAGTCAGGGCAGCCACGTTGTTTCGTAAGCAGTCCCGCTCCTACCAGGTCCTGCGGAGAAATATCTCACCTACCTCGTACAGCGCGAGGGCAGTTCCTCATTTGCCTCGTCCAGCGCGAGGGCAGTTCGAGGGTTCTAAGGGCGAATGTTTTAGAGAAGCGTCCCCATCTGTTAGGGTAGACTATAAATCAAGAGCCCCACCAGCACTTGGGGGCAACTAAGATCTTCCCATTCACTTCGACTCTTGTATTCCTCTAGTTTGTAACCCGAAATTATTGAGGAAGTAAAAACACCACAGGCAATCTCTGCCTTTCAGCAGTGGACGTAGGTCATTTTCACCAAACCACTATAATCATGTCTCTCTCTTCTTTAATTATTGCATTTATGCATTTATTACTTGACCGGTGGTGTCCGAAACCCTATTTTGGCATCATCAGTTTGGCGCCGTCTGTGGGAAGAGAAAAAAAATCAAATACTTTTGAAATTATGGTGATCAGCACGAGATCGGCGAGACGGGAGGATAATCCCACTCAAGATGGGCGCCCAACAGGCCCAGGCCCTTCCAGGCGTCCAGACTCCCTCAGGCGGGGAGAGGATGTTCCTCCACCGAATGATCCTGCCCCAAATGCTCCTGCTCCCACTCCTCAACAAATGATGGAGACTATGCAGCAGCTGGTGACTCAAAACCAGCAGATCTTACAACTCATGCTTACGGGGCAAGGAGGAGCACAGTTTGGTGGAGTACCGCAGGAAGAACATCTCCCGGGGCATCCAGCTGCTCCACGATGGGGAGCACCTCACCCGGGCGCCCATCACCATGGCGCCCGTAGAGGAGCACCTCCCCCAGGCGCCCATCTCCATGGCGCCCAGGGTAGAGGAACACACCACCTGGGCGCCCATCCCCATGGTGCCCAGGGTAGAGGAGCACACCACCTGGGCGCCCATCCCTATGGCGCCCAGGGCCGGGGAGCACACTTGGGCGTCCATCCCCTTGGCGCCCAGGATCCCTCTGCCGGAGCTCTCCAAGTCGCCTCGCATGGGATACTCTTGGTCGATCCTCAAGGTCGCGCCCATCATGGAGTTCCTCCACCTCCTGGTGGAGCCCAGCTTGGAGGACCCCTACCTCCTGGGGGAGCGAATCATGGAGGACTTCCACCTTCTCCCTCTTCTTCTAATGGAGAGAATCCTCATTTCCAAGAAGGGAGAGTGAAAACCAAAGCATGGATGAGGGAAGTTATTTTCGAGACCCATCCAGGGAAGCTCCCAATCCCTGGGACGAAAAGATCAAGGAGATGCAGAACCAGCTGGGAGAAGTCTACATCGCCATGAAGGCGAAGGCACCGGAGACAGTGGATCACCTAGTCGGGCGAACAGACACACCCTTCAAGCCCGATGTGGTGAACTACCTGCTTCCCCGGAAGTTCAAGATGCCGTCCATGGAGACCTTTGATGGAAGAAAGGATCCATTGCACCACCTGGAGACGTACAAAACCAAAATGCAATGCATAATATCCCTGACGAGATTATGTGTAGGGCATTCCCAACCACACTGAAGGGTTCCGCCCGGCAGTGGTTTGCCAATCTCGCCCCTACCTCCATCGCCACCTTTGCGGAATTGAGCAAGTCCTTCGTATCACATTTCATCGAAGGACGCCGCCACCAGAAGCCTGCCACACACCTGCTCAGCATAAAGCAGGATACAAATGAAAGCCTCAGGAGTTACCTCACTCGTTTTAATGAGGAGGTACTTCAAATTGAAGAGCCTGATGACAAGGTGTCCATGACAGCCTTCCTCGGAGGTCTCCGTTTATTGAGATTCCATTTCTCAGTGATGAAACGCCCACCAAAAAGCATGCCGGAGTTACTAACAAAGGTTCAGAAGTATATAAATGCCGAAGATACCACAAGGGCCAGGCGAGGGGAGTCCTCCAGAGCAATCGACAATGGGAAGGGGCGAGATAGAGAGGAAAGGAAGGATAGAAGCAACAAGCGAAGCAGGACAGAGAGGCTACCTGTCAGTGACCAACTCGGTCCTGCTCCGCAGAGAGACAGACAAGCATTCACTCCTCGTAATGCAGCGGTAGAACACATTCCCAGGGAATGCGGAGCTATTGAAAATGAATTACCAGTAATACCATAAGAGAGTCAAAGTAGTGAGGGTTTGGGGGCTTGATTTCTTCAACTTTGTTAATGTTGTGTAGCACTAAACAATGGATTAATAAAATCATTTTTTATCAGTGCTACAAATTGTTTAAAAAAAAAAGAGTCCCCTGCCCTCTAATCACTCTCAAAGTTGTCCTCGGCATCACCATCGACATCATCAGAGCTGCCACTACAATCATCAAGCGCCTCAGTCGGCACGAAGCCTAAGAGGGCAATATCTGGGAAAGCAGTTCTCTCATGTACCACCCCAATAACTGTCTCTACAACGTCTCTCTGAGCATCACCCTCTCACGGGTCTGTACAAGCTCAGCCTCATTGAGCGAAGCCCTCTCGCGGGTCTTCAGAAGCTCACCTCACTGAGCGAAGCCCTCTCGCGGGTCTTCAGAAGCTCAGCCTCATTGAGGGAAGCCCTCTCGCGGGTCTTTAGAAGCTCACCTCACTGACCAAAGCCCTCTCGCGGGTCTTCAGAAGCTCAACCTCACTGAGCAAAGCCTTCTCGTGGGTCTTCACAAGCTCAGCCTCTCTGAGTGAAGCCCTCTCGCGGGTCTTCAGAAGCTCAGCCTCACTGAGCGAAGCCCTCTCGCGGGTCTTCAGAAGCTCAGCCTCTCTGAGCGAAGCCCTTTCGCGGGTCTTCAGAAGCTCAGCCTCACTGAGCGAAGCCCTCTCGCGAGTCTTCAGAAGCTCAGCTTCACTGAGCGAAGCCCTCTCAAGGTCTTTCACAAGCTCAGCCTCTGCCTTGGCAGCCCTCTCTTAGGCTGTTAAGAGTTTGGTCTCAAGCCTGGTCGCCCTCTCGCGGGCCACGGAAAGATCAGCTTCGGAAGCCCTTCCAGCTAGCGCAGCCCTCTCCTCAGCCTGAGAAGCTCTCTCATTTTTCGCGCTGCAGCGACTATGCCCGGGCCCGCTGCTGCAGCCTACGATCTGGAGCAATCTTTCTAGCAAGTTGCGGGCTCATCTTCTTCTTCTGGGATGACCCATCAGAAGTTATCGAGGGGCAGAGTCTTGGAATTTACATGTGCTAAGGGATATATCATGCGCTTCGCAGAACAGGCCTTCTCCCCGGGCGCCCGGGAACTTCTCCCCGGGCGCCCAAGACCAAATCCCCTGGGCGCCCAGGAACTTCTCCCCTGGGTGCCCAGGACAAATCCCCCGGCGCCCGGGAACTTCTCCCCGGGCGCCCAGGCCAAATATCCCCCAGGCGCCCAGGACATTCTCCCTGGGCGCCCAGGCCAAATATCCCCCGGGCGCCTAGGACATTCTCCCCGGGCGCCCAGGCCAAATATCCCCCCGGGCGCCCAGGACATTCTCCCCCGGGCGCCCAAGCCCCGAAGCTCGCCCAGGAACTTCTCCACGGGCGCCCAGGCCAAATATCCCCATGGCGCCCAAGACATTCTCCCCGGGCGCCCAGGCCAAATATCCCCCGGGCGCCCAGGACATTCTCCCCGGGCGCCCAGGCCAAATATCCCCCCGAGCACCCAGGCCCCGAAGCTCGCCCATGAACTTCTCCCCCGGGCGCCCAGGCCTTCTCCCGGGCGCCCAGGTTTTCTCCCCAGGCGCCCAGGAACTTCTCCCCCGGGCGCCCAGGCCTTCTCCCCTGGCCGGTTCCGAAGCTCGCCCAGACTAGGATTAAAACCGGAAAAGAAGAAAAAGATTTTGGAGGGAGAAGATACCTGAATCTACCAATGCCCCCCTTTCAAAAACTTATTTGGGCACGGGGCATTGAGGGGCAAATGATGAGTCAGGCCCAAATGACCCAACCCATGAGGATGAAGCTCAGGTCCAAGCCCACGAAGAGACCAAGTCAGGGCAGCCACGTTGCTTCAGAAGCAGTCCCGCTCCTACCAGGTCCTGCAGAGAAATATCTCACCTGCCTCGTACAACGTGAAGGCAGTTCCTCACCTGCCTCGTCCAGCGCGAGGGCAGTTCGAGGGTTCCAAGGGTGAACGTTGCAGAGGAGCGTCCCCGTCTGTTAGGGTAGATTATAAATCAAGAGCCCCACCAGCACTTGGGGGCAACTAAGATCTTCTCATTCACTTCGACTCTTGTATTCCTCTAGTTTGTAACCCGAAATTATTGAGGAAGTAAAACACCACAGGCAATCTCTGCCTTTCAGCAGTGGACGTAGGTCATTTTGACTGAACCACTTTATCCCTTCTCTCTCTTCTTTAATTATTGCATTTACTGCATTTATTACTTGACCGGTGGTGTCCGAAACCGGGTAACTAAGATCTTCCCATTCACTTCGACTCCTGTATTCCTCTAGTTTGTAACCCGAAATTATTGAGGAAGTAAAACACCACAGGCAATCTCTGCCTTTCAGCAGTGGACGTAGGTCATTTTGACCAAACCACTATAATCCCTTCTCTCTCTTCTTTAATTATTGCATTTACTGCATTTATTACTTGACCGGTGGTGTCCGAAACC
This sequence comes from Litsea cubeba, assembly GCA_012931725.1. Classification (NCBI taxonomy): domain Eukaryota; kingdom Viridiplantae; phylum Streptophyta; class Magnoliopsida; order Laurales; family Lauraceae; genus Litsea; species Litsea cubeba. The sequence continues at coordinate 5,733,318 of CM022947.1, read as the reverse complement.
CTATTTTGGCATCATCACTACTTTTTGCAATTATTAGTAAAGAAGACAGTGTTTTCCTTTCGAATAAAATATTAGATTCAATTCACCGAAACTGATTCATTTACTAGAGAAAAGAAGTCTTGTCATTACTTTTCTTCACCTTAGGACCTGGCAAGTTTTTTCTAAAGGAAAGAAAAGAAATGAGGAGAGGGATAAAAAAATTGAAGAGCTAAAGCCATGTTTAATGTATTTTTTTTTTGGTGGCCCAGCCAAGAGAATTGGGGCCTAGGACAATGTACACAAGTGGGAAGAGGAAGCCCACATATATAGTGGGAAGGATAGCCCATACAAGGGGGAAGAGAAGCTCATAAAGTGAAAAGAGTGGCATGTCCAAAGATCGATTCCTAAATAGTTGGGTAAAAAATCGAAAAGGATGAAAATAAAACACCTACCAGGGTTGGCTTGACCCGAAAGCATATATCAATGGTGGGCTTGTATGAAAAACATAGGAGTATGCATCCACTGCTAGCATACTCAAATTTCGTAGTTAACACCTTACACTATTTAGAATTCAATTATCCAGCTGGACACATATACTAATCCCAATTTCTCGGTAAGAGATGTCCCTTGGGCCTATCTGTTTGTGGGGAGGAGTAGAGTAGAGTAGAGTAAGCTCTCAAATCATAGGAAAGTTGGGATAAAGTCGAAACAGTGTAAAATCAAAGGACACTCTTTGCAAGCTCGGTAGAAAAGTTGTTAGAGATGAGAAAGGCAGATTAAATAGGAGATTAAGGGCATGTTTGGCAAAAATCCTCTCAGAATTTTTGAAATGAGGAAAAAATCTAGGGCCTTATTTGAAATTTTCCTGAAAAAATAAGGATTGTTCTACTCGTGGTAAAGCCTTCATTGCACTCAAGATCGATCATTTCCTTCCATGTTACATAACAAAGAATGCACAGCTCAAAGCTCTATCCCACACCAACACCTGAAGGACTATTTAACATCATGCACGCGTGCGGTGCTGCAGAAAATGATTCCCTCATCTCTCGTACGAAATAAATGTGTTTCAAGTAATAGCTCATATTCTTCCAATTTTAGCACACAGAAGATTCAATATGCCAAATAGAAAGAAAAATGCGTAAGTGCAGAAAATTGGCGACATTTCCCAGCTATCGAAACAAATAACATTCCCACATAAGAAAAGAGGTAAGAAGTCAAGAAAAAAGGTAAGAAATATGCAGAATGGGGAAAAAAAGAAAAAGCAACAAAAACCCTAACCTAATTTTGTAGTGAATGACTCGACGAGAGAGAGAGGGGATGAGTAGGCTGCTATGGCCACAAGGTGGGAAGATGGTTGAGGCTACCGGTACTGCAGGAGGGTTGGAGATGACCTTGCGGGTCTCTGTTCCTTGCTCAGAGAGGAAAATGAGTGAGACTACAATTGCAGCAATGTGGAGTCTAGCCACCTCTGGGCATGTCAGAGCATGTCTGACCGCCTCCGATCGTAGTAGCTATCGTGGTCGCCTACTTGGTAGCAGCAGTAAGAAAAACGATTGGAGACGAGATAGGGCTTTGTAATCGGGAGACCTTGGGCTTTTGATTCAGCGCAGAAAATGGGCCTTATATACCCCCTCTTAAAAAGTAATGATTTATGGGGTCCGAGGGGGGGGGGGGGGGTGTCAAACCGCAGATATCCTCTCTTCATCAGCTTTGGGATTTTGGAAATCTTCTCACCATGTTGCACCCAAACATGGGTTTTCCACGATAGCGCGGAAAACTAACATGGATTCCTCTGAGAGGATTTTTGTCAAATGTGCCCTAAATGAAAGTAAATTGTCACTTCAGCCACCTTTCATCTCTACAACTTTCTGTACATACTGATTGGAGACACTTGGACTAAAAAATTGACCGTTGCTTTGCATTTTTTTCATTTTACCCCTTGTTTCCAAACAACTTTGAGATATAAAAAAACTAATCGTTGGTTAGATTCTAACTCCATCTTTACTCCACCTCCTGTGTTTTTTTCTCTCAAAGATCATGTATCCTTGCTTGAGGTCTTTGACCTAATAGGACTAATCTCTCCGGTGGCGCCCACAAAGCGAACACAAACGCACTAGGGTCGCACAGAACCAGACCGCAAACAGGACCAGACCATAAAACCAGACCGGATTTGCGGTTTTAGTGGTCCAAATCCGGTCCGGTCCAGACCAGGTTTGAAAAATCGGTTATTCCGGTCCGGTCCGGTCTAGGCCTTTTGGGGTCCGGACCGGACCGTTTTTATTAATATAAATAATAAATATATATTTTTTAATTTTTTAAATACAAACATGGCCAGATGTCACCAATTTCCTTCGGTCAAGATCTACACTGTCCATCCAAGTGACTTTTAAGATTACTTTACGGTCCTGTAACGTACTCTACTTCTAACCCCTACGTGACCTGTCAACTCGGTGGATGAATGAAGGTTGGGTGATGGAGGTGAAGAAGTAGTAAGATCAGATTAGAGGTCTTAGATTTCAGTTATAGGCTGCGTAGATGGGCGATGGAGAAGCACGCGTGACAAGAGGTTCTAAGAAGGACTGAAATGATATAAAGAAAAATACTTTCAATCAAATTGCGTCAGAGTAGGTAAGGAAGATTTGAATAGGCAACATGTATAAATACCAATATAAAAACGTCTTCAGGGCTCATGCAGGAGGACAAGTACAACTATAGTAATTATCATTACAAACTTACAGTTGACAAAGTTATGTCAACTTTCTTCCATACCAAGGATTGGACAACAGTCAAAGCAAAGCAGAAGAAAAGGACTTTTCCAAATATTTACGTAAAAATCGCAAAGAAAATCTTCCGAGTTTCTCCACCAAAAAAGTCCTCCCGTAAATATTAATTAGAGATTTATTCTAAACTATTTATCTAAGAATTCTGTTTAATCTGGTCATGCCAGGAGCTAATCCCTGACATCAACATGAAATTGATCCTCTGATTTGTATTTTGACTTATAGTGCTTAATGTTTTGAGACATTTGTAACTAGTTTTTTATCTTAAGATGTGAGGTGAAAATGAAAAAAAAAAAAGCTTAGAAAAAAAATTAAAACTGGTCTGGACCACTTTAAGTGGTCCAACCAGACCGTTTTGGACCGGACTGGACCGGACCACTTATAAGTGGTCCGGTCCGGTCCTTCATTTTAGGCCGAACCGGAAATCCGGTTGTTCAGCCCTAAAACGCACAACAATAAAATAAGAGGGTTTCAAACACAAGACGTGGGAAGCAAACTAGGTCTCACGCCCCCAATTCCCGATCTCATAAATCATGCCGGAAACCAAATTTGGTGGTGCGACATCGAGGATCTTTGTTTGTGGTGTGGTCCAATTTAGTGCTGACATAAGGCCGTGCCTAAGCTTCTTCAAACCCGTTTTCTAAATTGGTTGGGTGGAGCCTGATCCTGGGCTCTGAAACCATGCTGAACCCATTAAGACCTATCTGGAAAGGTGTAAACTCACTATTGTGCTCAAGATGGGCCTTTGGCGTTCAAGTGGAAAATAGAGATGCAAGAGGTTGGAAATTGGAATCAATCCTTTAAACAGATCAACACTTTCCTGTTGCTTGAAGGAGCTGAAGCCTGAAGGCCAAGAGAATGGCAATTGTCAGTAGCTTGAATGAAATGGGCCTACTGAGTGAACCTCTTATTTTGATTTGCAAACGCTCGAGAGTCATTTGGACAAAGATGAATCCGGATAAAACAAGGGTTGCGAAATTCTCCATACAGTTCAAGTTTGAACTTTCTGGTACTTGTAGTTTTCTTCACCCCTGCTTTCACCTTGTTTCTTGTAATCTGATTGACCCATCAGGGGGAGAGAGGCAGAGAGCCTATTATAGCGGATTCATGCATGTCGGGTGAAGATCGCTTTAATGATCAGTTTGGACAGGCGCCCAATGCTAAACATTCTTCTGAATTCCCCAACCATTTTAGACTCTGTAATAGCAAAACAAACCGTCCATGCTTCCATTTCAGGAATCTGGTAGGCCCGCCCATGGATGGCCAATAACCCGAAATTTGTCCTAGCGAAAAATCAATTCAGCTAGTTGGGGGCTGAAATGTGACCTTCTGTAAATTGTACATCAAATAATAGATATGAAGGTTTTAAAATAGGGCATTATTGTTTTTATATTGCCAATCAATGTTGCTCATTTCATTGAGGAACTGCTTGTTTGCATTAAAATATGTGAGAATTCAATACATATGATTTTATAAGTAGTTAAAAATGAAGATAAAAGGTAAATTTCAAAAAATGACAATCAATTAACATTTTCTTTTATGAAAATAAAACCGTACATATATGAGATATGAATACGTTCCCTTTGGTCTTCATTTTTAACCACTTAAAAAAATATCTTCATTTTTAACCACTTAATAAAATGCCTATGTATTGCGAGCATTCTTAAGTATTTTAATGCAAATAAGTAAAGAAATGTAAACAGTCCAAGATATTAGCCCTTTGATCATCATCTTTCAAAATCAAGGAGATAAAAGAAAATCTGAAACAGGATAAGGATACATATTCAACATAACAACAAGGAGATAATAAGGACTTGCTCAGTTGGTTGGCAACCCCGCATGTCACTCGATTGCTGAGGTTCTTATCTAAGGATGAAAATATGGCATATTTGGTACGGGTTGAGGTAAACTCGAACCCTCCCCATCTCAAGTTTATCCCATCTATGCCCAAACACCACCTACACTACATAAATCCTATCTAATTTTTTAATAATATATTATATACTAGGCGGGGCAGGGAAGAACAACAAAACCAAATCTGCCCTGAATTAAGAAAACCATTACCAAACCTGCCTTTAATAGGAGAGGGTTAGGGCGGGTCCACGTTTAAACCTAATCCATTGTCATTCCTAGTTTGATGCCTCGGTTTGCCACTCTTCCCACGTACGTACTTTGTAGGCTTCCTTTCCCCAACTATGTGGGCTCTCCTTCCCATGATGTGGGTTTCCTCCATGGTTCAAAATTGCGGTATCGGCAGGGATAAAAAATATATTCACATCGGTATCGGTCGCGGTTATCGATCAGTCGCGGTCGTTGCAGTGTGAATTTTTTTTTTAATCCAGAAAATTTTTAAAAAATATCCAAAAAATTCATAATATTATAAAATGCTGGAAAACAATATCTTTTTCCATTAGTAACAACTATAAGTCAAAATATCGGTCCCCACAAGTCATAAGATCCTCTATCGCTCACTAATCATTAATTATTAAATATGTCAAGTTTTAATGTATAATATATATGTTCATTCTTATAATTTACAAGCCCATTAATGTAGCCATATTTAAAATCCCAATGATTAAAAATAACTATCACATCTTGAAATAGCTTTGTAAAAATTTTACTTGAATCATAGTCTGGCAACAATTGAATAGGCCACACAACATGATTTGAATCATTACTCTAGTTGTCTTATAAATGGTTAATTCATTGAGCCCACCTCCTATTTGAGTAAGAAAAATTAAAGGACCACACAAGAAGGGACATTTTATCTTTGAGTGGTTTAGATTTAAGATAATTAGGCCCTTTTAGTAAGTTGTAATTAAAAATTAATGAGGGTAGTTTAGAAATCTTGGAGTCTTCATAGTAGACCCACCTACAAAAATCTAGGGTAAATTAGGGAGAGATCCCTCATTATTGGGCTATAAAGTCTCTAGGACAGAGCATTAATGTTTAAGGCCTAGAGTCCCTTGCGCATGGAATTAATTCAGGCGGTGGTCCCTAAGCATGTGACATCAGGTTTTTTATGACTCATTTGCCCTTCTATCCATTTAAATGGATGCATGTGTGGTCCCTAAGCATGTGACATCATATTTTTTATGACTCATTTGCTCTTCTAACTATTTAAATGGGTGTGTGGTCCCTAAGCATGTGACATCGCTGTCTTTTTTGGATTATTTTTACAAGGTCCTTAGCATTTGTAACGGGTTAGGTCTTGGACCATGGCAAGTGAACTACTTCATAATCCTCATTGCTAGTCCTATAACAGCCTTGATGAAAGTCTTTCTTTCTCGACATTGGAAGAGCACCTTGATGAAAGACACTGTTTCAACAGAAATGAAAAGCTAAAGAATAAAACCTAAGATATTACTTGAACAACTGATTGCATAAGTCACAAGGGGTAGGTTGCTAGATTCAGATAAATTTTTATCAAAGCTAGATAAATTTAAACTAAATCTAGTCAAACCAAACCAAATATAGTTAGATAATCTCATATCAAAGTGACATAACTTGTTTTCAAATACTGATAAATTCGTATAAACTCAAATAAACTCATGTCAAAGTCGAATAAGTTCACATCAAAGTTAGATACATTCACAGCAAACTCAGATAAATTCACTTAATTCGTATCAAACTCAGATTAATTCAAAGCAAACACAAATAAATTCATATCAAACTTAGATAAATTTGTACCAAACACAGATAACATAATGCCAAAGTCAGATAACACATACAAAACTTAGATAAATTCTAAAAAAAATAAAAAAAAACTCATTTAAAACTCAAAAAAACTCATGGCAAAGTCAAAAAAGTTCACATCAAAGTTAGATAAATTCACAGCAAACTCAGATAAATTCACTTAATTCGTATCAACCTCAGATAAATTCAAAGCAAACGCAAATAAATTCATATCAAACTTTGATAAATTCGTACCAAACACAGATAACATCATGCCAAAGTCAGATAACATTATGCCAAAGTCAGATAACACATACAAATCTTAGATAAATTCACAGCAAACTCAAAAAACTCATTTAAAAACTCAGAAAAACTCATGCCAAAGTCAAATAAGTTCACATCAAAGTTAGATAAATTCACAACAAGCTCATATAAATTCACTTAATTCGTATCAAACTCAGATTAATTCAAAGCAAACATAAATAAATTCATATCAAACTTAGATAAATTCGTAGCAAACACAGATACCATCATGCCAAAGTCAGATAACATTATGTCAAAGTCAGATAACACATACAAAACTTAGATAAATTCATTGGTACAATACCATCATCATTTGGAAATTTACTGCAACTTGAATCATTAGATTTATTAATGAACCAGCTCTGTGGAGAGATCCCTATAGAGCTGGCAGCTCTAACATTCCTCTCAGTTTTAAACCTCTCTCAAAACAACTTCATTGGAAGAATACACAGGCCCAGCAATTCCTTACCTTTGCAAACGATTCCTTTCAAGGAAATCATGGTTTATGTGGGCCCCCACTGTCTAGGCAATGTGAGGCACCATGGTAGCCTGGAAGTGTGAGTTTTCTATCTGGAAATAGTTTTGATTGGCAATTCCTATCGGCAGGGTTGGGATTTGGCGTTGGTAATTGGATGGTTATGGGGCCACTTATATTTTCGACGAGAGTGAGAAGGTGGTTTTTCAAACATGTGGACATGATCTTATTTGTGCTCATGGTGTGGTGGGACATGTACGTCAAGCATTTGGTTACTCCAAATTGGAAAGCATCTTTTTTGACGGAAGTAGTTCGTGTGCGTGTTTGGTGACGTATAGAATATATAAAGAGAGGGCATTTTTATCTTTTTAACTCATTCAATGTTAAAAGAGGACCGCTGCCTTTATGAGAGAAAGACTTGGACCACCGGCAATGAAATGTAGTGTTGAGGGACCTGTCGCCAAATGCCCAAAAAATCTAAACCATTCAAAATTGTTGCCCTTCTCTTGCATGGGCCCTCATCCAAGTCTCATTTTATTAGGAGATTTGTTCTTATTAGATTGATTTGATTTTTCTAAATTGGTTGATTGATTAATCTAATGGTACGAAAAATTTTAATTAGAGAATTTCTCAGGACATGATAGAGGGAGGGAGAGTTATTTTGAACGATTTGGGTTTTATGTAGGTGGGCTCTATTGTGGGACCTTTAAAGTGCCATGGCCTTAATGTTACATACCCATATTAATTGATGGTTAGAAAAGGAAAGAAACTCTAAAAAGGGCATTTACCCTTTTCCTCCTTTCACACATCCTTTCATTTTGTCAATTGCCTGAAAGTGGTTGAAACAGAGGAGAGAAACTGGGAGGGAAACGAAGGAGGGAAAGGAAAAAGGAAAATGGAAAGGGAAAGAAAGAGAGGAGAGGATCACATGTCCATTCATTTCGTCAATTGCCTGAAACAGAGGAGAGAAACTGGGAGGGAAACGAAGGAGGGAAAGGGAAAAAGAAAAAGAAAGGAAAGAGAGGAGAGGAGGGAAGAAGGCGAAGCGATGGTCGCCTGGTGCAGCGGTGCAGCTGGCCGGTAGCAATGGAGGAGCCAAAGGACGGGATGGAATCCAGGTGCTTTCTCTCCTCCTAATCCCCTCCTTCAATCTCTATTTTATTTTACTGCAACATGCTGTTTTTTGTTTTGTTTTGTTTTTTTTTTTTTCCATTTAACTTGCATGAAGAAGGCTCAGGGATTAGGGAAGAAAACTGAGAACGAGTGAAAGACAGATCGACCGATATTTTGAAAATATCGGCCGATATATTGGTTTGGCCGATATTTTCAAAATATCGGCCAATATCACCCGATATATTGGGGATATTTTTGGGGGCAGTACTGATATCGATATCTCGATACCGATTCATATCGGCCGATACGAATCGGTATCGGCCGATGTTTTTAACCATGGTTTCCTCTACCCACATGTGTGGGCTCTCTTGGGTCCCACCCCCTAGGGTGGAGTACCCGAAGAGAAATATATATAGTAGAAAATATCTTCTAGCTGATGGACCTTCACTCATTTGCAAATTGCAAACTGTTTACAAATGGTATGGTTGTAGGGACCACCTAGATGCATGCCTATCTGCATAATAAAGAGGGATATTGGAAAGGTCTCATCATGGATGAATGTCAAGTGAAAAGTCATCCCATCTAAGTATGTTGACTATTGATTTAATATCCTTCTTGTCTAATGATAGATTGCCTTTGGGATTCAATCAAATGGTGAGCAAAAGATTGGATGAGTGTTGAGGACTTCATGCTGATGGGAGTTTAGTGGGTGTGAAGTACACAAATCAATGGTGGCCCCAAGTGTGGGTCCCATAGAGATAGACTGCACAAATAGTTTGCTAAAAGGAGATTTTAATCTCTTCTTCGAGCCTTGTATATTTGAGGGCCAATTCATATATTATCATCACCAAAGCCTTGTTTAAACTGTGTTGGAATTGGCTATATAGAAATTTTTTTATTCTATTTTCCGATTCATAGAAACTACCATTTATGAGAAGATATTATTCACCGTTATCTTATTATAATTATAATTATATAAATGATCATTTTCTTATTTATGAGTTTTACCTTAAAAATAAGTCTATTAGTCTTTTACACTAGCTTTAAGTGAGATTCTACTACTTTAATACAGATACATATATAGGTCTATGATCATTTTCGCTTGAGAGATACCTCTCATAGTTGCAATTGGAGGAAACAGCCTCAGCCCAAGTAAAGCCCACTTGGAAGTATGCCAAGATGAGTGTCCAATATGTTGACGACAAGGTCCCATTGTGGAGTAAACTTTAGGCATGACTTTACTAAACAAATATTAGGCGAAAGACAACACGACTGTATCATCCCAGTACCATATTTCAGGGCCTCATAGTTTTTACATTCTCTAAGTTTTTTTAATCTAAGTTGGATCCAATGACCAATTGGATTAGTGTCAAATTGGGATTAATATCAATTCATGTAGGTGGCCTGTCAAGGAAAAAAGTAGTGAGTGTGATGTAGTGGAATTAATTATAGGAAAATCCCACAAGCACAACACCCGGGGTTGAAATTTGTTTCTCCCATATGAACTTGAACAGGTGCCCCTTAAATGAAAGACTTAACGCGTGTGCGCATTCGTGTAAGCGGGGGCTTTTCTTTTAGCCAAAAGTCCGAAGGTAAGGTAGGATCTAATTTTGAAAAGCCCGTAATTTTGATAGCCAAATTAGGGATAGACTTAGCCAACCCGAGGGGGCCCAGCCAGGCCCTTTATTTATTAATATATAAAATAAATAATTTGTAGAATATATATAGGGGTTTTAACCAAAAACTAGGAAGAAACCCTCCAATTAGCAAATAATGATAAAAGACTTAATATTTTGTCAAACAAAAATAATCAAATATTAGGTAAATACTTTTTCATGGATGTCCCCATATATTATAATATTGCCGCCTATGTTTGATTCATTTAGATGGACGGCCATCAACATCATCATTATGTGGGGTTGAGCTTCAACCACTAGCCACTAATCAATGTCAATTTCTTTTTATCCCTTTACTTCCATGACTGTTGTTTCATTAAAGTGGACCCCACTTTTGGAGTTAAAGTTTGGGGCATTTGGCGACAGGTCCTTGAACATTTGATTTTATGGCCTTATATCCACACTCTCATTTCATAATGGGGCAAGTCCTTTTTCCAAATTTGAAGATCTAAAATGTCCAAGTTGCCCTTTATTTAAAAGCTCTTCTCTATTTAAAGATAAATCATATCCCATGATTAGTGGGATATGCCATTAATAATGGTAAGCTACTATTTAATTGGCATCGATTAATGAAAATCCCATTAATGAGATTTTGAAATAAATTTAAAAAAAACGTAAATAAATTTCAAAAGAACGCAAATAAATTTAAAAAGATGAAAATAAATATCAAACGATTCAAATAAATTTCAAAAGACACAAATAAATTTTAATAGATGTAAGTAAAACTCAAAAACACAAATTTATTTCAAAAAACACAAATACATTTGCCCAACTAAGATAAACCAATTTTTTAAATTTTAGAAAAAAAAATTGCAAAACACTGAAGTATTTTTGCCAAGAATTCAATTAATTTTTTTTAAAACACGCAAATATATTGAAAAAGATGTAAATAAATTTCAAAATACACAAATAAATTTAAAAAATACAAATAGATTTCATAAAACACAAAGAAATTTGCCAAATAACTCAGAAAGATTTGTTCAAACACTCAATTAAAATTTTCAAAATGGATACAAATTTGTTAAAAACTCAGATAAATATAAATTTGCCAAAAACTCAGATAATTTTTTTAGAAACTTAGATAAAGATAAATTTGCCAGAAACTCTGATAAATTTGCCAGATCCACTACAAGAAACTGCACTTTTGGCGACGAAAATTTTCGTCGCCAAAAGTTACGTTTTCGTCGGTAAATGTATTTACCGACGAAAATTTTTTCGTCGCCGAGACGTCGGTAAGACAATGTCAGCAAAACCTTTTCTCGACGAAATTATTTTTCGTCGGCAAAAATTACAGTTTTACCGACGATTATTTGACTTTTACCGACGTTTTTTTCCGTTGGCAAAAGAATTTAATTTTTTTTTTATTTTTCATTTTTACTTTTGCCGACGTTTTTGTTTCGTCGGCGAAAATAATTTCAATTTTTTTAATTTTAATTTTTTATTTTGCCGACGTTTTTATTTCGTCGCCAAAAGTATTTTATTTTTTTTAATTTTTAATTTTAATTTTTGCCGACGTTTCTATTTCGTCGCCAAAAGTTTTTTAATTTTTTTAATTTTTTTAACTTTTGCCGACGTTTTTATTTCGTCGCCAAATGTATTTTAAATTTTTTTAATTTTCTTTTTAACTTTTACCGACGTTTTCATTTCGTCGCCAAAAGTATTTTAATTTTTTTTAATTTTCTTTATAATTTTTGCCGACGTTTTATTTTCGTCGCCAAAAGTATTTTAATTTTTTTAATTTTCCTTTTCAATTTTCGCCGACGTTTTTTTTCGTCGCCAAAAGTATTTTAATTTTTTTAATTTTTCTTTTTAACTTTTGCCGACGTTTTTATTTCGTCGCCAAAAGTATTTTAATTTTTTTTAATTTTCTTTTTAATTTTTGCCGACGTTTTATTTTCGTCGCCAAAAGTATTTTAATTTTTTTAATTTTCTTTATAATTTTTGCCGACGTTTTATTTTCGTCGCCAAAAGTATTTTAATTTTTTTAATTTTCCTTTTCAATTTTCGCCGACGTTTTTTTTCGTCGCCAAAAGTATTTTATTTTTTTTAATTTTTAATTTTAACTTTTGCCGACGTTTTTATTTCGTCGCAAAAAGTATTTTAATTTTTTTAATTTTCTTTTTAATTTTTGCCGACGTTTTATTTTCGTCGCCAAAAGTATTTTAATTTTTTTTAATTTTCTTTTTAATTTTTGCCGACGTTTTATTTTCGTCGCCAAAAGTATTTTAATTTTTTTAATTTTTCTTTTTAATTTTTGCCGACGTTTTATTTTCGTCGCCAAAAGTATTTTAATTTTTTTAAACTTTTGTTTTTTCTTTTGCCGACGTTTTTATTTAAATAAAACGTCGGTAAAGGTCCTTTTTTATTATTAAATTTATTTTTTCAATATTATTTTCCTGTAAACCTATTTAAACACCTGTATCAAAAATAAACCTGTTCATCTACCAATATTCAACATAAAATATGCAATGAAACAAAAGACTACTAAATGAACAGACAACCATCTCCATTTTCATTAAATCATTTATCTCATTAAACAAATATAACAATCAATAATGATACAGTCTCATATCAATGTCCAATATACATATATATATATACAAATAAACCGAAAAGAAGTCTAACATCCCAACAATTCTGCAACCGACCCCAATGCGTTCATCAATCTGCAATGAGAAAAACAACATTAAAATCTTTATAATGAATTAAATTATAAATTAAAAATAAACATGTATATATATAACTTTTCATAAGTTATTCTGCAAACTTTTTTCCAGCCAAAATGTTGACAATCACACGACTTTTGCGTCTCACTTGTTTACCAGAAGTCCGATTCACTAACCATCAATTCAAACAAGTTACTTAGGCATTGAACAAGGTACATGGGCTTTCCCGCGGCCGTTTCCCGTTCCGGACCCCCGGCGGGCCGTTTTCGAGCCTAAGTGTTGGAAAATCGTGTGTTTCGTTCGTAACTCTCTAACCGTGAGCCTTATCTGCGAACCGTCAGTTCCTACAAGTCACTCTACCCTCGAGCGAAGTGCTCGTGCCGGTTTCGGAATTTTCCCGCAGCCGTTTCCCGTTCCGGACCCCCGGCGGGCCGTTTTCGAGCCTAAGTGTTGGAAAATCGTGAGTTTCGTTCGTAATTCTCTAACCGTGAGCCCTATTTGCGAACCGTCAGTTCCTACAAGTCACTCTACCCTCGAGCGAAATTTCGGATGTAAAAGATTTGTCGAAATTTCGGCATAGTCTCCCCTGTACGTGTGACATTTAATTTTTTTTTACAACCTGCTAAGTACCTGTACATGACAAAAAAACATTCCACATAAACAGCCCAATGCCCAACACACTACAAAGTTATTCACCACTACGTCATGAGTCATACACCATTCAACCATAGCACTTCAATACCACAACCCAATGGCCCAACAAACTACATCTCGTTATTTTTACCTGTGGGACCCCCTACCACCATGATGTATAAGCTCTTGACAGGATGATCTGCTGTATATGGACATTGCTCAATGGGCCCGATCAGATTAGAAATTGTCATGCTTGTGTTCTTCAGTTTTACAATATTGGAAAACTTATTAAGATAAGTTGAAAACATAAAACCTTATTCGAATAGGGAATGAGATTCTTCAAGGCTTTCATTTTCTCATTGATCCTGCTCCTCCTCCTCTGTCCACATCAAAAACTCAATCACTTAACTAACAACTACAACAAAAAGAATACATGAGGCAGATATATATATGTAAATAATAAAAAAGGAAAGACAACATTTGTATGTCACGTTTAATACATTGTTTAATATACTTAAATAGTCATATATTTCGCACGTAATTCTCTAACCGTGAGCCCTATTTGCGAACCGTCAGTTCCTACAAGTCATTCTACCCTCGAGCGAAGTACTCGTGCCGGTTTCAAAATTTTCCCGCACCCGTTTCCCGTTCCGGACCCTCGGCGGGCCGTTTTCGAGCCTAAGTGTTGGAAAATCGTGTGTTTCGTTCGTAATTATCTAACCGTGAGCCCTATTTGCGAACCGTCAGTTCTTACAAGTCACTCTACCCTCGAGCGAAGTGCTCGTGCCGGTTTCGGAATTTTCCCGCGCCCGTTTCCCGTTCCGGACCCCCGGCGGGCCGTTTTTCGAGCCTAAGTGTTGGAAAATCATGTGTTTCGTCGTAATTCTCTAACCGTGAGCCCTATCTACGAACCGTCAGTTCCTACAAGTCACTCTACCCTCGAGCGAAGTGCTCGTGCCGGTTTCGGAATTTTCCCGCAGCCATTTCCCGTTCCGGACCCCCGGCGGGGCCGTTTTCGAGCCTAAGTGTTGGAAAATCGTGAGTTTCGTTCGTAATTCTCTAACCGTGAGCCCTATTTGCGAACCGTCAGTTCCTACAAGTCACTCTACCCTCGAGCGAAGTGCTCGTGCCGGTTTCGGAATTTTCCCTCAGCCGTTTCCCGTTCCGGACCCCCGGCGGGCCGTTTTCGAGCCTAAGTGTTGGAAAATCGTGAGTATCGTTCGTAATTCTCTAACCGTGAGCCCTATTTGCGAACCGTCAGTTCCTACAAGTCACTCTACCCTCGAGCGAAGTGCTCGTGCCCGGTTTCGGAATTTTCCCGCAGCCATTTCCCGTTCCGGACCCCCGGCGGGCCGTTTTCGAGCCTAAGTGTTGGAAAATCGTGAGTTTCGTTCGTAATTCTCTAACCGTGAGCCCTATTTGCGAACCGTCAGTTCCTACAAGTCACTCTACCCTCGAGCGAAGTGCTCGTGCCGGTTTCGGAATTTTCCCGCAGCCGTTACCCGTTCCGGACCCCCGGCGGGCCGTTTTCGAGCGAAAGTGTTGGAAAATCGTGTGTTTCATTCGTAATTCTCTAACCGTGAGTCCTATTTGCGAACCGTCAGTTCCTACAAGTCACTCTACCCTCGAGCGAAGTGCCCGTGCCGATTTCGGAATTTTTCCGCTGCCGTTTCCCGTTCCGGACCCCCAGCAGGCCGTTTTCGAGCCTAAGTGTTGGAAATTAACATGTTTCGGTCGTAATTCTCTAACCGGGAGTCCTATTTGAGAACCGTCATTTCCTGCAAGTTACTCTACCCTCGAGCGAAGTGCCCATGCCGGTTTCGGAATTTTCCCGCTGCCGTTTCCCGTTCCGGACCCCCGGCAGGCCGTTTTCGAGCCTAAGTGTTGGAAATTAACATGTTTCGGTCGTAATTCTCTAACCGGGAGTCCTATTTGAGAACCGTCATTTCCTGCAAGTTACTCTACCCTCGAGCGAAGTGCCCATGCCGGTTTCGGAATTTTCCCGCTGCCGTTTCCCGTTCCGGACCCCCGGCGGGCCGTTTTCTAGCCCAAGTGTTGGAAATTAACATGTTTCAGTCGTAATTCTCTAACCGGGAGTCCTATTTGAGAACCGTCAGTTCCTACAAGTCACTCTACCCTCGAGCGAACTGCCCGTGCCGGTTTCGGAATTTTCCCGCTGCCGTTTCCCGTTCCGGACCCCCGGCGGGCTGTTTTCGAGCCTAAGTGTTGGAAATTAACATGTTTCGGTCGTAATTCTCTAGCCGGGAGTCCTATTTGAGAACCGTCAGTTCCTACAAGTTACTCTACCCACGAGCGAAGTGCCCGTGCCGGTTTCGGAATTTTCCCGCTGCCGTTTCCCGTTCCGGACCCCCGGCGGGCCGTTTTCGAGCCTAAGTGTTGGAAATTAACATGTTTCGGTCGTAATTCTCTAGCCGGGAGTCCTATTTGAGAACCGTCCGTTCCTACAAGTTACTCTACCCACGAGCGAAGTGCTCGTGCCGGTTTCGGAATTTTCCCGCTGCCGTTTCCCGTTCCGGACCCCCGGCGGGCCGTTTTCGAGCCCAAGTGTTGGAAAATCGTGTGTTTCGCACGTAATTCTCTAACCGGGAGTCTTATTTGCGAACCGTCAGTTCCTACAAGTCACTCTACCTCCAGCAGAACTGACTTGCAACAAGGAATCATAACTTCTTTTCTGTTTTATGGAGTAGAGCGAATAGAGTGCATGACTATCACTAAATGGAAATCACAAATAGATTGTGTAGAATGCTTACCTGTCGGGAAGTTTGGCAGTATCAATAGAAGGTAAAAGTTTTATCAAATGCTATTGTTCTTCTGGAGACAAATTTCTGGCAAACTTCTCAAAGCAAGCAACCATCCTGCACAATTTAAATTGGAACCATCTGAGCTAGATGGGGAAAAAATACAAATGCACATTCAACCTTCACAAGTAACTCAACAGATAACCTCATAAAAGCATGCATTATATGTACAAATATCAAAAAAAGTCCATAATCATTGTTATAAAAAGAAACTGAAATCAAATTTCGACAGAATAACTTATGAAATGGTATTAATTTTACAGTGTGCTCTGAGCAACTGAAAAATTACAATCAAGCACAAATTCTTAGTAACATTTAAATGGAAATAAAATGACTGCCGGAACAGAATCATAATCATAAAATATAATGCTAGAAATATCCAGGTTGCTACTAATTAAAGCCTGGTCTTCTCAACATATATAAATATGAGTCACAACAATCTAAGAGAGGACATACAGAGTAGCAAATATTTGGTTGTGTGCATGTGTAAACATGTTTTTAAGTTGAAATGTATATTGGGTTGAAGATACTAATGGTAACTCTTTGATTCATGAATCATGATACAGTAACTATTTGATTCATGAAATCTATAGTGATAGTTGGATCTTTCACTTTGAGCATTCATGAAACCAAACTATTAGTTGTTCTCCTCAAACAATTTGCTTTACGATTTAAAAATGTATAATGCGTCGTTTAAAAATCTCCACTAGAAATTAAAGAAAAAAAATCAAATAAATATTAGTACCTAAAAGCAATCACTTCCACAAATTCTGTAGTGCTCTCCCCACCATAAGCTTTTGGAACTTGAGGTCCGGGCCAACGTGGTCACCCTTGAGTGGAGTCAATTCCCCCTGCACCCATATCTCTATAAAAAAGGATAAAACAAATACCCAAAAAAAAAAAAAAACCAAGTATAATAAAACAGAAAATTATGTTCTATGAATCTAGAATTATAAGACTTGTTATTTTTACGTTCTTAAAAGACAAGTATAATACAATAGAAAATTATGTTCTATGAAACTAGAATTATAAGAACTAGAATTATAAGAACCATATTGAAACAGTGACAGGATGGAAAGAAAGAGAGACAGACTCTTTGTAGTTTTTCTATTGATTTGGAGGTGGATTTGTAGTTGTATTTTGCCAATTTATCTATTACAGGGATGTTTTCTCCCAATTCAATAAGATCTCCAGACCTCGTTCAACAGGGAGAGCAGGGTGTGAATCGACACTCCACCTCAATAAGATTTCTAGTGGAAAATATTCGGGAACCAAATGGCAAAGGGGCCTATAACCAATCCACTTATCAAGCCAAAAGAGGTTGTTTTCTCCCAATTAAATCCAACATCTTATGTTTTCTACTTCTTCTGAAACTTGGTTAATAACCACCAATTTCATGACATGTAAATCGACATGGTGGGACAGCACAATACCCCAATGATGAATCATAGAGTTTTGTTGTCGTTGATGATGTTGTTACTATTGATTCTTTGCATCATTTCAGTAGCAATTTATGGTTTATTTTCCAATATAAATCTAAATCCAACTAACATAATCACAAAAAAAAAAAGAGATAAACCAAATGAACCTCAAAATGTCCACTGACATCAACCAAACAACCGTAAAGATCACACGAGAGAGAGAGAGAGAGAGAGAGAGGAGAGAGAGAGAGAGAGAGAGGAGAGAGAGAGAGAGAGAGAGAGAGAGAGAGTCCCTTCAACACCCAAGTTCCTGATTCCAAAGCATGTACATTCCATTATGTATTCAGAAAATTATTTCAAAAAATTAGAAAAGCCTTCCATAACTCAATAACCTTAAACACCAGAAATCTCCCAGTTACTAAATCCACCTGAAAGAAAGAAAGATCATAACACCAGAAAACCTCCAACTTCCAATTTTCCACAAATCAAAGCTCATAATCCAAAAACCCACCAATCCAACAAATAAAACTTCATAAAAAAAGTCTATCACAATTTGCAAATTTTTTTACCTCAGCACAATTGCTGCCTACACAGAAATAAGTATATAATCTCGCATTTAAATGGTAAACTGCAAAAGGAGAATTATCAAACTTACCAGAGAAATTGTTCAAGATGCACCCATCTTTTGTATCATGGCGCTATATCCATAGTGAATCAATAGAACTTAGAAGACACCAAGTGAACAAGGTGAATATGGCTTACTTGTCGCTTAACCCGTTCCATCATCATTTGGCTGCAGAAAGCCCCAGCAAAAAAATCACCATTGTAAAAGACCTAGAAGAAGTACCTGGTACATTAAGAGAGCATAGTTCATTAATCTTTACAAATAAGTATTTTGATGAAAGGGGCTAAGATGAACCATTGGACAATCAAATGGATGCTCTTGGGTCTCAACAATCACCTCTAGTGCATGACTAACAGAGAAGCACATGACTAACAATTACTAGTTCTACCAATCACAGAACAAGAGAGAGAGAGAGAGAGAGAGAGAGAGAGAGAGAGAGATTAACAGAGCACATAAAACACTAAACCCCCAATTCATCCCATCTTTCACCCCAACTAAAATCCCCAATTCTGCAAGTAACGAAAGGAGAAAGAGAGAGAGAGCCAAATAGAATCCAGAATTCACCAAATTAAATCAAACCCTCAATATCTGCAGCTTGCTAGAGAAGGCAATGTCAACCCAATCCGGCTGAGAAGACGACCACTGCAGCTGCTCGATCTCTGCCCCGGCGGTATAGGCCAGAATTGGATCCAGACCCCCATCCACCGGCTGCCCCATCGACGAGAAGTCCCAAATCAGAGCCTGGGAGTCGTCCCCCGTGGTGCAAATATGGCAGGAGCTGTGCGGCGCCCAGGCGATGGCATTCACAATAGCCTGGTGGTGCTGCAACTCAGCGTCGGGAACCGAATGTCGAGCACGACGACCTTGGGGCTGTCCACGAGAGAGCAGAGAGAGCGAGGGTGAGAGTGAGAGAGCAGGGAGAGAATACCAGAGAGAGCGAGAGTGAGAGGGCAGAGAGAGCGAGAGCGAGAGTGAGAGAGCAGAGAGAGTGAGAGTGAGAGAAGAGCAGGAGAGAGAGTGAAAATAGGGATTTCAGTGGCGGGAGTGGGAAAAGAAGGTGGGAAATTTGCCTGGATTTGTTTTTCTCCGCATGAAATAGAATTTTTGTCTATCAAATTGTCTGTAAAAATTAAAAAAAAATTAAATAAGTAAAAAAGTCTACCAACCTTTACCAATGTTTTATATTAAACGTCGGTGATAAATTTTTCATTTTTAATTTTCGTCGGTAAAAAAAAATTTGTCAATAAAAGACTCTGATTTTTAATTTTCCTAAAAATAAAATTAAACATTACCCACAAATTAGGCTCGAAAATGGCCCGCTTGGGGTCCGGAACGGGAAAATGCTCCGAAAAAATCAGAAATCGGCATGAGCACCTCGCTCGAGGCGAAATTAACTTGCAAGAACTGATGGCTAGTAAATTGGACTCCCGATTAACGAATTAGACCTAAAAACGTTGGATTCTTAACACTTATGTTCAGTTTGGCATCTCTACTTTTCTCCTCTTATTGGCTTAAAACTGATTGAATCCGGTTTTAAGGAAGCAGGGGAGAGGGAGAGGAATAAGGAAAGAAGAAGAGAAGAGAAGAGAGAAAGAGAGAGCCGAGGGACAGAGGGAGTGATGTGCAGGTGCGCAGGCGAGGGGAGACAGGGGAGGAAGAAGAAGAGAGGAAGGGAGGGAGGAGAGCAGACAGAGAGATGGGGAACGAGGGAGAGAGAGAACAGAGAAGAAAGAGAGGGGAGAGGGGGAATGGTGCGCGGTGTGTGCGGAGGGCAGGAAGAGGGAGGGGTGCACCTGGTGCAGGGGAGGCGTCCGGCGGCGCGAGGAGGAAGATGAAGGCTCTGCTGGCGTCGGGAACGAAGCGGGCGGCGGAGTCGTCGGAGTGGATGGGGATGGAGAGGAAGGAGAGGGTGAGGAATATGCCGGAGCTCTGCGCGGGGACTTTTACAGAAAAACATCACTAAAAGTTTACTTTACTGACGTCATAAAATTCGTTGATAATAGAATTCGTCAATAATAGTCTTTGATATTTATTTTCCTTAAAAATGATGTTAATAATAAAAAGAGGGGTTTCGGTGGCGAGATAGGGAAAAACAGATTGAATTGTTTGAGAGTCGGTTTCTTTCCTTTCATATATTTCATTTAGAATTTAAAAACAGATGACATGAGAAGTACACCTAAAAACTGAGGAGATGATGCATCTTCTGGAGTTATGATTAGACTAACCCTCTCTCATAAGTTATATGTGTTGTTGGTACTAAATCTAGTTGTTTCAAACTTTCTTAGTATTTTCTAGATGTTTGAATTTCATTTGTTTGAAGAATTGTTTGTTAAAAATGCATTTCGAATTTAAAAGGAATGTTATGATAAATATGCATGTTTATGAACAAATTGATTTGAAAAAGAATTACTTACAGATACATCCTTATAATCAATTGATTTGTTTTTCAAATTATTTATATTTGAATGGATTCATAGTTATTTCCACATTTGTCAAATTAAACACGTTTGAAAAATAATTTATCTTGGACTTACAAGTTTTTCAATCTTTTAAATGGAATTATTTTGTAATATCTCATTTCCATATTAGTTTGAGTCTGTAAGTTAGCCCATTTTTCTCTAAACCTGATCAGAAATCAGGTTTGTCCCAGTTGGGCCGGTTGACCTCCTGGAGTGGTCGGTCGACCGGACATGCGTGCCCAGCAACTTAAAAAATTGTGTTGGGTTGTTTCTGTTTCAAAACAGAATTTCTTCAGTTGAGCAGGTCGACACCCTTGGACTCGTCTTATTCTTCTAATCAGCTTCATGAGTTGATTTTCTTCCTCCTTTTCCTAGTTCAACCAACATGTTTCATGAATGCTATGGTGAATGCTTATATGATGATTACGTTTATTTAGCTTCCGCATTTTGATTGTTAATCATCACAAGAGACTAGTTTAATTTAATTATGTTAAAATTGGTCATAATTGGTCACTATTTGTACATCACCCTATTCATCCTCCCCCCTCTCTAGGGTTTAGGCCCCCGGGACTTTCACAAAGTGCAATGGCCTGATGGATAAGAGTATTGAGCTGGCCCAAAAAACTCCTGGGCGCATAAATCCATGTCCTTTAAATATAATATCGAATATCGGTTCCAAAATTCTTATCTTCTTCCCAGACTGAACGAACTCTGCTTTTCTGCTAAGCAAAAGGATAGATGAGGCCGGTCGTTTGTTTCTCCCAATTTACATATGTAAACATCCCACATGTGAAAAAGATTCATATCATTTATGTTTGTTTACAACATTTACATACTAGGTGTGTGAATCACATGTGCTTTTGCTGTGTAAAATATGTGCAAAAGAGGCAATACATTTTCGCTCATGATGAGTGTGAAACGTTTTACATACCGGCCTAGTTTTGGCAGAGCTATAGTGGACACACAACTTGGACGCCTTTTTTAATTTTTTTTTAATAATCTGGCACTAAAATTTGTGATCCAAACCGTTGATAATGTTATGGGGGCTAAAAACGGCTATGATACCAAAAGTCAACTGTTGGATCATTATAGATTGTGATGTATTGATGAAAACGTACAAACGATTAGATCATCATTTATGGAATTTTGTACGCCCTATTTTCGCAATCCAAATTTCTAGTCCTCTTTAAAAGGTCATTTATAGTTATAGGTCCCAACCCCAAATGTTAATTCAATATGGATCATGAAATATATTTGAAATAAATACCAATCATTGGATTAATGCACGGTTACTACAGTGCATTCATGAGTTAAGACATGCAGTCCATTTTTTCTACATTTCCGAACAATCTGGATCACTAATGCAAGATATGGACCATAGACCCTCTTTATATGGCAAGTAACGTCTGCTGGATCAAATTCCAACGATTGATCCTTCATGTATTGTGAGATATTGACAAAAAAGACCAAAGGGTTAATGGTTCAATTTTAAATTTTGTGGGCCACCTTTTCCCGATCTAAACCTAAAATCCTCTTTAGGAGGTCAACAATGATTATCTGGTCAAATCTCATCGCTTGATTCATCGTGGATATAATTATTTTATTTTCGTCGGTAAAATGAATATAAAAATAAATAAAAATTATTAAACAAATTTACCGACGTTTTATTTCTCCGCTAAAATTAAAAAACATATTTACCGACGTTTTTATTTTCGTTGGTAAAATGAATATAAAAATTAATAAACATATTTACCGACGTTTAATTTCGTCAGTAAAAGTAAAAAATAAAAATTTAAAAATATATTTACCGACGTGTTTATTTTCGTCGGTAACATAAATATAAAAATAAATGAAAATTAATAAACATATTTACCGACGTTTAATTTCGTTGGTAAAGGTAAAAATTAAAAAATTAAAAATGATATTTGCCGACGTTTTTATTTTCGTCGGTAAAATTAATATAAAAATTAATAAATATAATTACCGACGTTTAATCTCGTCGGTAAAATTAATAAATATAATTACCGGATCCCTCTATGAAATTGTAACTTGTAAGGGCCTAAATAGATTGAATAAAATTCATATATGAAAATCTACTTAGCTTTAATCATATACTATTTACTAGTCCGGCCCGTTTGTATATTTAATAAACATTTATTGAAACTCTTTTATTCAATTAAAAATAAAAAATTTAAGAAAGATATTTTCCGACGTTTTGATTTTCGTCTGTAAAAAAGTAATATAAAAATTAATAAATATAATTACCGACGTTTAATTTCGTCGGTAAAATTAAAATTTAAAATTTAAGAAAGATATTTGCCGACGTTTTTATTTTCGTCGGTAAAAGTAATATAAAAATAAAAAAATAAATATAATTACCGACGTTTAATTTCATCGGTAAAATTAAAAATTTTAAATTTAAAAAGGATATTTACCGACGTGTTTATTTTCGTTGGTAACATGATCGTAAAAATAAATAAAAATTAATAAACATATTTACCGACGTTTAATTTCGTCGGTAAAGGTAAAAAATAAAAATTTAAAAAGATATTTAACGACGTTTTTATTTTCGTTGATACAATTAATATAAAAATTAATAAACATATTTACCGACGTTTGTATTTTTGTATGTAAAATTAATATAGAAATAAATAAATATTCATAAACATATTTACCGACGTTTAATTTCGTCGGTAAAATTAAAAAAGAAAATTAAAAGCATATTTACCAACGTTTAATTTCGTCGGTAAAATTAAATAATAAAATTAAAAGCATATTTACCGACGTTTTATTTTGTCGGTAAAATTTAAAAAATAAACCATTTTTTTTTTAAATTTAAGAATGGCCTTTGCCGACGTTTTAGTAAAAAACGTCGGTAAAGGGTGTACTTTTGGCCACGTTTTTTAGAAACGTCGGTAAAGATCTTTACTTTTGCCGACGTTTTTCAAAACGTCGGTAAAGGGTGTAGTTTTGGCCACGTTTTTTAGTAAACGTCGGTAAAAGTGTACACTTTTGCCGATGTTTTTTAAAAACGTCGGTAAAAGTCTACTATTTAACGACGAATTTTAAAAACGTCAGTAAAGGGTATACTTTTGCCGACGTTTTTAAAAAACGTCGGTAAAGGGTAGACCTTTACCGACGAATTTTAAAAACGTCGGCAAAAGTATACCCTTTACCGACGTTTTTAAAAAACATGGCTAAAAGTGCAACTTGTTGTAGTGAGAAACTCTGATAAATTTGAGAAAAACTCAGATAATTTTCTTAGAAACTCTGATAAATTTTCTAAACTAAGATAAATTTGACCGTATTGCTGCAGCGACGAGGTTATGCACTGTTAGATAAAGATAAATTTACCAAAAAACTTAGATAAATTTTTCAGAAACTCATATAAAAATAAATTTGCCAGAAACTCTGATAAATTTTCTAAAAACTCAGATAAATTTGTCAGAAACTCTGATAAATTTGAAAAAAAATTAGACAATTTTCTTAGGAACTCTGATAAATTTTCTGAACTAGGATAAATTTTATAAAAATTTGACCGTATTGCTGCAGCGACCAGGTTATGCAATCACTGAAGCAGTCCTTCGTAACCAATCGTCAATCACCTGCTGCTATGTGTTAGGATTCTGCTAACGGGTCAGATTCACGCGACTCGAACCAAGACAGGAACCGACCCTTGCTACAGTACCCAGTCTCATTTGGCTTATTCTCTCTTCAGCGTTTTATAACAGAACTCCGCATGCGCCCAGGCCGGATCCAAGTGCGTCCTTCTTATACGAATTCTCACATCCGAACACCATCACCACCACCCACTTCCTCCAATCTCTCCTTCCAAATCTCAAACATTCTCTCTCCCTCACCCTCTGACTCTTCTACCCTCTCTCTACTAATATTAGGCTCTCCCCAAATCGGCGAATAAGAGATCCACTACGTTGACGGCAACTCCGTCTCCCTGACAGTCGCCGAATCCACAACCGAAATCTTCCACCAACTTGTTGCAGACAACCCAAAAGTGACAGGGATTCTATCCACTCGTCCCCAACTTGCCCACATCCTCATCTCTGCGGGCCTTGCAAGTGACCCTCTTCCCGAAAGCCGGCATCTCAATCGGCATCTACCTCCACCACATGGCTGCCGACGGCCGAAACCTTACCCACTTCATGAAATCATGGTCGTTCATAAATAAAACCAGAGACTTGTCTTCGATCGCACTACTCCATTCCCAACCATCAGGACCAAAATTTAAACAATCGTGGCCCACCTTGAAAATGAAGGGGAATGAAAGATTTAAGATTTTGAAATTCAAATTTTTATGCCTAAAAAGTTAAAAGGGAAAATTAGTCATGAAAATGTCTGATGTCGCGTATGTAGGGACCTGTCGCCAAAGCTGTATAGACCATAGGCCTTAAAGGAAAAGTTGTTGCACTGGAAGCCTTACAAGACCAATACGAGGGACTTCGGGCTAATTTACCCTTAAAGTTTATGACTTTAACCTATGTTCAAATGCATCAAATCATCTTCATGGTTCATTTTAGGGGGTTTTACCATAAAAAAACCCCTTAAATTGGGTGAAGACCAAAAATGCCCTTAAAGTTCAATATAGACCATAAAGGCCCTCATGCCACTTTTTTTTTTTTTTTGCTAAACAACGATATTTCTACTCACTTTTCCTTCGTTATCTCTTCTAGCAACTCACTTCTTATCCCATGCACCACCTATTTCATCTAATATGACTACCCATGTCTATTCTCCACTTTTCCTCGTTTGATTTTGGTAAAATCCTTGTGTCCACATCTCCTATCTCATTTCTGCTCTTTCTCCCTTTCTTTCTACCCCACTTCTCATATTCTCTTTCTACTCTACCCACTCTCAATTGTGAAAATAGTGTTGGATCTTTTACCATTTGTTGTACATGTGCATGCAAAAGCGTGAGTCACTGCGATTAAACATATAATCAACCACACAAGAAAGAGAAAATCACACACATAGACTTACGTGGTTATGCAAATTCCCCTACGTCCACGGGAAAGAAACTCGACTTTTGGTTTTGAAGACTCCGACACCCATGGGAGAGAGAGCTCTCACATCTCTAACTCTCTTACAGAGTCTAGGGTTACACGAACTCATCTCTTCCTTTCTCATTTCTATCTCTGATGGGGGCAACGCTAGGACTTGGACGAGGAAGAGATGGGAAGTGACGCTAAAAAAAGAAGAAGAACCAAACAGGGTTTGACCAACCCCGTTTGTGCTGCCGGACCTATGAGGGACTTTTTCTTACAATGAATGGTAATTTGGGTATTTAAAAAAAAAAGGAAAAAAGTTGCCGAAAAATAACTTTAAATAGATGGATGTCCTTAATTGAAAATTTCCTAAAAAACTTAGGGACTAATTAAAAAGTTTTGAAACTTGTGTCCTTTTTTTGAAATAAGGCCAAAACTTAAGGACTTTTTTAAAATCCTCCCTAAAATGAAAGGTAAACTATAGGTTTTCATACCACCTTAGGCAGGTCATTCTAGCCCCTTTAATAAAATATCAGAAAATTCTTCAAAAATAATTTCTTTTTATTCTTTTACTTCTTCTCTTCACCAATCATTTATGCTTAATTTTCTTGCCAATAAGGTGGTCTTTGTCATTCAAATCGACAACTGATTTAATGTATAAAAAGATTTTAAATACATGCTTTATTTAAATGTCACCTACAAACATCTCATCCCCATGTCCCGTCTCCAGACAGGGCACCCATTCATATCATCTCGTGTTTCATGTCGCACACTCCTGTTTTGCTCTTCTTTTTTTCTTTCTTTTTGTTTTTTCATCGAGTCAGGTTTGATCAGATCTCGGGTCTGACCCAACCCCACGTGAAGCCATAGTCCTGGTCCTCCTGGAGACATAAATTGTGATATATATGCCAGCTTGGTTGGAATTTTCTCTCCCTTTCCTTGTGGAGAATGTCAAAACACATTTCACGGTAATGATCATGATTCTCACTGTGCTTTATTCCCTTCCTAACAACAGAACCTACCTCTTAAGCTTACACAAGAGTCGACCACTTGGATAAACATCCAACGCATTGTCACCATGTCATGGTTATTCATGAGATGGGCCACAGCATTTTTATCAAATAACTTGCATATTAGGTAAATAATAATGATACATGCGCGCAATATAGGATTATTTTCAGTTTCATTGTTAAATTTTAATGCAAAACAATAATAAGAACCAGCTCTTATCCCAGTGATAATTCTTTGACTGACATTTCCTCAGTTGTTCTACCTCACCTGAGTTTTATTTTTCTCACCAGAGGGCTCCCTCACATCACCCAATGTCTACTTCCCTCGCGAGAGGGCAGGGATTCCTGCCCTCTAAGCTGGGTACCAAAAACATACAAAACAATAATACGTCACGTTATGATCAATGTTAAAATTGCATAAACTGAATGTGATGATTGTTTTTAAACAATGATTGATCGTGCGGCCCATGTTGTGAGACTTGGTAAATAAGTGCTTACGGAAATCAACTTCAAATCCAAAAGAGATTGTTAGAAGAAGAATCAAGTGTCCAACTAAGGCTTAAATCACGTGACTAGAACTGTAGTTTAAATACATTTTGCTAGTGAGTTGCATATAATAATGGAAGAGAATCAGTTGGGGAACAAGAAGAGAATTTATTCTTATCATATATCTTATCCAAGGACAATCTAAGATATGGAGGTCCCCACATATGCAGGGGGGAGGCCTATATAAGTAGTTGACTTGCATTGGTGTTGTTAGCATGCAAGAACTCAAAGCAGCAGTGATCAGTGCAAAGACGACGACTCAAGAGTTCCTTCTTCCGAGGCTTCTAGCATCATTCTCTCCCTCGAGGACTTCCCCAGCTACCGTGTTAGGTGCATGTGGTAGTCCTTGCGGGGGGGAGAACATGACAGTGGCCTCGCTTTTCCTTCGCAAGAATACATGCAACTGCTCGCTCTCTCTATATATATATCTATACAATAAGGGGGATAGTTTTTGAATTCGTGGACTCTTTCCCACCTTTGGATTTATGTACATATTTCTTTATATAAATCCTAAGGCTGAGAAGGGATTCAAGATCTTGTTAATTTTGTAATTATTTAAAAATAAAGGGGCAGTAACTTCCGTGAGATCTTGGAAAATTTGTAATTATTTGAAAACAAATGGACAGTAACCTCCGTAAGATCTTGGTAATTTTATAATTATTTGAAAACGAAGGGGCAGTAATTTCCGTAAAGGTTAGTTGTTTTTAGTGCATTTGATTATTGGGTTAAGGCTGTGGATTTGTTTTTCTTTGCATTATTCTTCTTTGGAGTCTGATTACTGGGTTTTCTTTATTTTTTGATGTATTTAATTTAATTGGGAGGTTTTGGTGGTTAGTATTTGACGATCTAAATGCCTAATTAACTTATTGCATTCCTGGGTTTTCTTTGTTATTCTGACTGTTTGATTGTGAGATCTTTCTGTTTACTTCTTTTTATTATGTTTTTAATTTGGTCATATTTGATTAAGTTATTGCATTCCTTGATATATAAATAGATATATTCTTAATTTAATTTTAACGTTGTGCGCCGTACCTTCAGGTACGGGAAATTTCTAGTATATATATATGAGTCAGCTCTCCTAAGCTCAAGTTTAAGATCAGGTAAGCTCAAGTGTGTGGTGGGCCCACTTGGGGATTCACATGGGGATAGGGATGGGGGAGATTTCAAGGACTCCCTGAGATCCTCCTCTCTGCAAAAAAATCAGTTTCGAACGTGATTTCTATCATCTCCATACGGGCCCAAAAGTTTAACGATCCATAGTTCATTCGGATTGATACGTAGTCGATCCAACGGTTCAATAAATTCGGATCTGACCAAAAGTTGGTGGACATGTGCAATTTAGGGGGGTCATGTGTTTAGTCCATTTGGATGGACTAAAGGTGGGCCCCATAAGTATGAGCTTAAGTATATATCATCGAGCCTAAGGTTGGAGACAGTATGCAAAACTCAAAGGGCAGTTTGTGCAACAGCTTTTTCGCGGAAAAAAACACATGGAAAGTGAAAACACTTTCTCATGGTATTTAATTTTCTATGTTTGGTGCATCCACTTTTTCTGGATGAAAACTTAAAAAATAAACTAACATTTTTTAATGAAATTTTACAGAAAACCATTTCAGATGGGGGTGGTAGGAAAAGGGTTTTCATAAAATTCTTTTCACATAAATGGTTTTCCACAATGCTGCACAAGCAGGGGTGGACCCAGAAATTCTTCATTGGGGGGGGGGGGGACTATGTAGGAGAAATATTTTAGGAGGGCCATATATAAAAAATGAATGCAGTTTTTAAAATATATTGGGGCTTTCCTGAAATTTTTTTGGGGGGAACTGGCGGGCCTATGTAAAAAATTAAAAAAAAAAAAGGGAAAGGGTTTTTTTTTTTTTTTTGAATTTTTAGGAGGGCCTTTAAAACATATATATAAGGGCTTTGCCGGAAAATTTTGGGGGACCATAAGTAGAGAATTATAGAAAAAAATGGGGGCCAGCTGGGGGCAGGGGGGGCGTGGCTCCTACCAGCCCCCGTCTGGTTCCGCCCATGTGCACAAGCATGCATGCCCTTGTGGCGGTATGGGAAACCATCTTTGTAGAAAATCTTCATCTTCTGGGGAAAATCTTTTCCGACCTCCTTCCATTGAAAATGATTTTCTTCAAAATCGATGAAAAGTTAGTTTATTTTCCTTATTTTCCTCGAAAAAAGTGGGTACGCCAAACACAGAATTCTAAATGCTGAATATAAGCATTTACACTTTCCATGCATTTTCCGTAAAAAAGCTACTGCACAAATGTGCACTAATGGCTTGGTTTGTCAATTCTAAAAATTATAGGGGTAAATTATTTTATCTTTAAACGAGGGTAGAGCTAGTTGGGCCTGCCCTTGAGGGGGAGTGTTGGTAAAGTCCCACATTCTACATCGCCAAGTAATGGGTTTGATTGGACTTCAAATACTTATTTGGGCCTTCCACCTATGAGCTTATGCTTTTGGGTTGGTAGTACATGATTTTTTATATCTATTAGAGGTAGGTTCTAAAATAGATTTATAAGGCTTGTCCCCGTATGTTTCTTGACCCAAGTAGGCTTATGGTTTTGGGTTTTCCAACCTACCTATGCCAAAATGATTTTACGTCAATGGGAATGGTGTGCAAAACTTTCTTAGCGCAGTTGGTAATGAAAGTTTAAGGAAGAGGAAGAGGCGAGGTAGTAGGTAGGTTTGAGTCACGGAGTCACCTTTGTACATGACAAATGACAAATTAATATTAATATATTAAATGTGAAAGATAGTGCTAAGGCATAAAACCCGACTAGCTATGGGTCAAAGGTGATTCTAGTTTATCTGGACGATACCAAACCAGACACGTTGCCATCCCCAAGCAGTTTATAAAAAATGTAAAATGAAAAAAAAGAAAGTGTGTCTGGATGTATGGCCAAATAAAGTAAAGTGAGGTGAAATATCAAATCAAGAAAGAATAAAATATATGGGACTATGATGGCCTTTTATTTTTATTTGTTTCATGGGAATTTTTTTTTTTTTACTTTTTGTACAAAAAGAATATATTTTTTGTCATTGAGTAGAGAAAGGGGTTGCTTTTTTTACTTTTTTTTTTAAGAGTAAAGAAATTTTAAATTTGTATACTTTTGATATGACCCATTGTCCTTTCTTGCCTGGATAATGAAAGCTTTATTTCACTTTAAATTTATTAGTAAATTGCCAAACACGCCAAAATTAGATCAATAGATGTAAGCATGCAAAACTAGCTCAATATAATTTCTTATTATGAAAAGTGGAGAATAAAAAACCTATCCAGGTCCCTTTTCGGTTGCCACCCTTCTACTGGAATGTAACTTACACTCATTTATCCTATTCTCCGGAAGGCTAAATACTTCGATTCAAAACCTCCTTTGTCATATACTAGTGAGGCTAACCTATTTCTACCATTTGTCTTGTTTAATTTACACAACATCGAATCCATTATAGCAAAGTTTTCCTACATTGTTTCTCACTTTCTCTAATCAACACATCTATTGATTCTCCCAATTCCAAAACATTCTCTGCCTTTCTTTAAAAAAAAAAAAAACATTCTTTACCCGCCTTCTCAAATAATTCCTCCATTTAAGATGAGTGTCACTCGTCGATCTGTCCCATAACTCCCATGCCCCCTCTTATATCATCTAAATTTCACCCTAATACTCATTTTTAGAAAGCTATGCTTTATATTCCTATGTTTCTTTTTCATGTTTCACATCTTTTTTCTCTGCAATCTACATGCTCCAATGAAGTATACATTCACCCTCTAGAAGATTAATACCTTCCATTCCACCACCCATAGGTTACCTTAGAGCCGGCCCTGGGCTAAAGCCCAGGAAGCCGCCGCTTTAGGCCCCCAATTTTTGTCTATTTTTTTGGGCCCCAAATTTCTTTAGCCCATATAATATAGGTCTGTAAAAAAATAAAAAAAGACTGCCCAAGACATGAGGAAGGGCCCAATTTCTAAACAGCCCATTACAAAAGGTCCCTAAATAAATGATTTTTGTTATATTTAAAAGTAAAAAAATGGAGAAAAGAGTATGAAACTTTGTAAATCGGAAAAGATTAGGTCGGCTATTATAGAGTAGTTTTAGATGCCGATTCACTTTCGACTTCGGAGATCAAATACTCCCCGTCTCTCTAAATATATATATATATATATATCAAAATTGGTCTCCTTATTCCCAATTAAAATTGGGTTTTTGGACTGCAAAACCGTTTTCGACTTTCCGTTTAATTATTTCACCGCTTTCTGTCGACGAGCCGGGAAGAGAATCAGGTGATTGAACATTCCCCCCTTCCCAAGTTTCAAAGAATATTTTAAAAATGAGCCATTATTTTTTTTATCTGTTCTTTTAATCTTTTTTACTCTTAAGGTGACAAGACTATTGATTAACATTTTTTTTGTTATATAAGAATTTGTTGTATACATAAACTCAATATAAAAACAAAATGATAAGAAAAGGTACCACTAAGTTTAACCTCAATATCAATTGAATCAAATGATCTTTCACTTATCATGAAGAAAAAAAATCAGTTGAATCATCACATTATGAAAATACAAATAATTTGTAGATGGGTTATGTTTGGCAAATTTGTTGATTGTTGTTTATTTGATTTAATGATTTACAGATGCTTTTATGGTGTTGATTGAGTTATTGATGATGGCCTAGCACTCTATTGTTTCGCAACCTTGGTAATTTTACCTGAATTTGAAGTTTTTTGAATTTGGATTGATCGTTGGTTCTTGAGTTCTGCATTAGATTGTTTCCTAGAATTATGCATCCTAGAAAGTGCCTCTCAGGATCTGAAAAAAGAAAAAAAAATGAAAAGTTGATCCATGTATTTAATCTCAATCAGGAGCTCTTGATAAGTTTGTTGTTGCTAAGAAACAAACAAATGATTCAGTTCCAGTTGAAAATTTTGAGGATGAAGAATTTATAGATTCAGTAATGAAGAGCATGAATAGATACTTGATGAGGAAATTAATCAGTGGATTAATGAAACTGACAATGAGAATTATGGTAGTCAACATGAAGACCAAAATGTAAAATTAATTTCAGCCTTCAAATGTTGATGATCCGAGTAATTTGTATAAGATGGATCAGAATTTATGAGACTTTATAGTAGAAAGGAGTCTTAAAAGAAGAGTTCATAATATCAATTATCCTTATAAAGATGATCTTAATAGACACTTCTCTACCACACACTACATTCGGCATTTATCCAATGGAGAGAAACATGATAGAAAGTGCCTTGTATATTCGGATGTTTTGGATAAAGTTTTTTTTTTTTTTTTGTTGTAAGTTGTTTAAGGAAGAGGGGAACAAGACTTTATTGACTAATGATGGACCTGGAGATTGGAGAAATTTTGGTAAAAGGCTAAAAAGTCATGAAAGTAGTAATAAGCATCTCATGTGCATGAGTAAATGGATTGAATTAGATATGAGATTGCACAAGAATGAAACCATTGATAAAAGCGTGCAAGAACAAATCAATAGAGAGAAAAAAATTGGAAACGGGTGTTGCGAAGGATAATTGCTGTGGTGAAAACACTTGCAAAAAATAATTTAGCTTTTCGTGGGGACAATGAGAAGATTTTTCAAGATAGGAATGAAATTTTTTTTAAGCTCAATTGAAATGATTGTTGTCACGTCCCCCGAACCTGATTAAAGAAAAAACCGGATCCGGAGAGTGAATTTTAGGACTAATTAAAATTTTATCATTTGGGCCCACGGATCGTAAGTCCGCGGTGAGGATATAATATTTCAAGCCTCATATAGTACAATAATTATAGAGTTCATACAACTCTAGACATATGTAACATCAACGGTGAATAATAATTCTCATTAAATATTAAAGTTGCAAGAAACATAATAAAAAAACTAAAGTATTAAGTTAATTATTTCATTGGCAAACCCAATAAACAAGGCCAATAAAAGAAAGTAAAGTCAAAGAATAAAGGTCTAACGAGAGAAATAAATGAAAGAATAGAATCTAGTGGAATCCCATGTAATCTCTCTCGTGCCAGATGTGATGACGCTACTCTACGTCATTGGCACGCCACTCTCGTGCCTCCTCTGCTGGTTGGAGATCCTCTGGGATCTCCTCACTGGCTAGCTCCGCGTAATAGTACTCACCTGAGGTGTCTCCACACCAAGGAACAGAGTCAACGACATGTTGAGCAATAGATAAACAAAACATAATAAACATGATATGCATCAAATATAGATTAATGATAAGTAATAGATCATATGAATACAAGGAATGCGAGACTAGGCATAAAGCGAGAGTAATATATGGAAACAATAATAAGAATCCTAGCAACTATCTAACAATAACCACTATCCATGCAATGCAAAACAAGAACAAGAGGGAGACTCCGAGGATGTCCAAAGCCACCTCTCGGGGTACCGGTAACAATCCAATCCGGACTACTGATACCAAAGTCCGGCTCCAGTAGGATCCTAGCTCCCGGTCCTGGGAATTGCAGTACAGTCCTAGCCCGCTCCCAGCTATTCAACGCCATGGACGCCGTCCTATGCCGACTGCCCACCCCGACAACCGAGTAACCGGTTCGTCATTAAAACCCCAAACTGCAGATGGCCATGATATGCAAATAATAACAAAGTGGTTTTGACACAAGGACAACAAGACAAGCAAGTCTGGCTAGTTCCATGTACAAGACAAAATCATATGGATTATCTTCTCTAAGACAATACAAGACAAGCAAACCACGTGATAATCCTCTTTCATTGCTAGCTAATCATGTTTATCAATATAAGACACAAGTTCCTAAGGTACACTCTAAGTCAGGTCCAAGTCCTAAATTCCATAAGAATTTATGTTTCATAGATAATTAAGTATTTTATGTCAAGAGAGTGTACAAGGAATATAAACAACGGATACAAGTCACAAGTCAAGAAGGAATTACAATCCAAACCTAGGTAAACGGTGTTATCCCTCCACCCCACATGTTCTACGGAGTACATGTGGAAATTGGATCAACGATGCTTCGAGGGAAATCCCTTAGTGTACAATCATGTTAAGCATCTATTGGTTCAGTTCCATACGTATTCGGTTATAGCATATGTAATATACGAATACCTAGACAACCCATCGAATTCACACTAAGCCACGTGTTTTGATTTCAATCCCCATTAATGGTCAAGTCACAGTAAGTTTATGGTTTCCAACATCTAAGGCCCAAACCTAAGTTAAACAGTCTCTTCCCCAAATAAACAAGAGTTGGGTCATTAATTCAAGTAATAACTTCACTTTCCGAACTCCGATCGTAGTGAAAGTAGAACCATTGGATTCTACGTCTCGAGAGCTTTCCAACGGTATACTATACATAGAAATCCAACTGGCGGATTAAAAGTTACAAGTCTTTGAAGTTTCCAAGTGCCGTCAGAAAATTACCCTCCGATCGATTGGACGTACCGTGTGATCGATCGGACCTAAACATCATCCAGTTAGTGCACAATTCGATCGATCGGACCTGTACACCTCTCAGTTAACACACAGTCCGATCGATCGAACGTACTGTGCGATCGATCGGACCTGTGGACCTGTAGCCCGAAAATGGGTTTTCTGCCGCTTTTTCCTCCTGCCAAACCATGGCAAACCTGCAGAAAATGAGCCTCCATGCTCTCCATTCATTTCATACATCATTGACATCATTTCTAACAATTTAAAACATAAAGGGCTACCAATTTAACAATTAATCCCATTCATTCCATAAACCTAACCTAACATTAAAAATCACCAAATTAATATCAGAACAAGCTTGGAATTAAGGGAAATCTAACAAGAAATCATTGCAATCAATAAAGGAACATACACACGTGCTAAATTATACTTTGCAAATCTACTTGCCTCAGCCAATAAGAAGATAGAAATTGGGTCAAACTCAAGGAGAAGCCTTTCTTCTGCAAGATCCACAATATAACCCAACCAAACACAACCTAAAACGCAAAAGGAGAAGAAAAGATCGAGATCAAACCTAAATCTAACCCAAAGAGAAGATGATTGAAGGATGAGCGTGAGAGAAATCTTACCAAACTAGAACCAACGGAAAGAAAAGATCGCGAGGAAGAAGATGTGCGGCTCGGATCTTCGAAATGATCTCTCCCAAAAACTCTGGGCTTGAGCAGATGAAGAGGAAGAAAAAAAGGGGCTGCTGTTCTCGTTCGTTACAGAAATAATGAACGAAATTAGGGTTAGACTTGTTTAAGAAGAAAAGAAAGAAGGAAAAGATTAATTTGTCCATTTAGTGGGTCTAGTGAAGAATGGACCACTTGAAGAGTTTCTGATTGTCGGATCATGACGAGTCAAGAGAAAAAAATGATCAGCGCGACGAAACCTTTCAAATGAACCCAAAATCATGGCGTTTGGAATATTTTGGAAAAATACTCAATTTTTCCTAAATTGCAAACTGCCCCCGGCTATGATGAAACGAACTCGGAATCGAACGAAACTTCACAGACACAATTATAATGCTAAAATAAATTTGCTTATGATCTTAACCCACTTAAATATATAAAATACAATTAAATAAATAATTAATAATAAATGGGTCAACAGGCGAGTTTTGGGCCCAACTGACCCAATAAGGTCACGGACCTTACAATTGTCGAATTTAATCCAACAATTCAAGAGCACTTTCGGCGAATTGAAAGTGGTGAGGTTCATTACCATTATCTTAGTCACAAAATTTAAAATAAATTGATGCAATTGTTAGCATGTGAAATTAAGAATGCAATCATTGCAAGTATCAAAGAAGCAAAATATTTCTTGATTATACTTGATTGTACTCCAAATGTAAGCCATGAAGAACAAATGTCTATTGTGATTCGTTGTGTGGATGTTTCAACAAGTCCAATAAAGGTGGAAGAATTCATTTTAGAATTTTTAAAGGTGGAAGATACAATGGGGTTAGGGCTTTCAATGTAATTCAAGAAGCGTTGAGTAATCTTGAACTTGATTTTGATAATATAAGAGGACAAGGATATAACAATGGATCTAATATGAAAGGAAAACACAAAGGTGTGCAAAATAGGATACTCAACATAAATCCTAAAGCTTTTTATACACCTTGTGGTTGTCATAGTCTTAACCTTGCACTTTGTGATATGGCTAACTCTTGTCCTAAGGCTAAATCTTTCTTTGGAGTGGTACAGCAAATATACTTGTTGTTTTCATCTTCGCCAAAGAGGTGGAAAGTGTTGAAAGATAATGTAGAAGGTCTCATGGTCAAGCCATTGTCGAAAATACGTTGGAAAAGTCATGTGGAAAGTGTTAAAGTTATAAGATATCAAGCCCCACAAATAAGAGATATTTTAGTTGAACTAGCCCACACTATTGAAGATCCGAAAACAAAGAATGATGCGGAGTCCTTAGCAGAACATGGAATTGACAGTTTTGAGTTTTTAGTTGGCATGATTATTTGGCACAATCTATTATTTGCTGTTAATTTCGTTAGCAAGGTTTTTCAAAATGAAGAAATGCACATAGATGTTGTTGTTGATCAGTTGAAAGGGCTTATAGCATTTATTGAAAAGTATAGAGAAACTGGATTTGTAGAGGTCACGATTGAAGCTAAAGAGGTTGCAGCTAGAATGAATGTTGAGTCGGCATTTAAAAGAAAAACGAATCGTATATAGAAAGAAGCAATTTGACGAGAACAATAGTGAAGAGGCGACATAGTCAGCTGAAGAATCTTTTAAAGTAAAATCACTACAAAAAAATGACTTTTAGCATCGAACTTTTTGCCGCGGCCAGTGTTTTTGTGGCTATTTCTTACTTGTTGCCACTACCAATAGAGCTAGTGGCAACAAATCTCATTTTTCCTCACCCGTGTCTACCCGTGACAAAACGTGTCCTTATTGCAACCACTTCAACCTGGCCGTGGCTTTAAGTTGTTCCTTTTGTCACGATCATGTTTTGGCCGCGGCTTCAAGTGTTAGGAATTTGTGTATTGCAATTTGATGGATGCATTATCATTTTCATCATCATTTGAATTTTCACATGAGCATTGATTTAGAAAATCTTGAAATCTTGATTTTCATATACATTGTTTTTAAGACCTTTAAAACTTCAGGTTCCTGCATGTTTTGGTTTTAAACTTGGATGCATTTATTTTTGAAAAAGTAGTTATGAATCAAGCAAGCCATTGTTTTAAAAGTTTGAAATTTCTTTGGCTTTTTATGTTTCATGTTTTTAAGCCTCTTAGTTTGATTTAAAATATAATTCCAAGCTTGATTTATTGGCCCAAAAGTCCCCAAAGAAAAATACTTTAAATATGCAAAATATAAGGATTTTGGTCCCGGGACTCGATCGACCCACAGTGTGTTCGGTCGACCGACCCTATGCTTTCGGTCGAGCGAACACACAATAGGTCGACCGAAAAAGATGGCCGTTGAGCCTTTGTCAAATGGTCAGATTTTTTACCGTTGAAGGTAAGGTCGACCGAGCCCTGTATGGGGTCGACCGAGGACTAGCCGTTGGGCATTTTTTGGTATAAAAAGAAGCTCATTCCTTAGCTAGATTTGAGGAACTTTTAGGCCCTCCTTGAGGTGTTTTGAGGCCAAAGGAAGGGGAATAAGCCAAGCGAGGCTAGTGGGTCTTTTGGAAAGCTAAAGCTTGGATCCATTAAGTTAAATCAACAAGTAGGCTTTACTTTCCTAATTATATGTTTTCATGCTTTGTTTTAATTAATGGTAAATCTTTTCTAGGATGTTAAACTATGATTTGTTGTATCCTTAACATGTATATATTTTGAATTGATTCATTGTTTTGGATGTACCACCATGATTCAAAACAAGTAGGACTCTAATTGGTATATTTATGTGAATCTTGTTTTGGAATACTATTTGAAATCATATGTAACATGATTCTTATACTTGGTTGTTGTTTTTCATCATAAGAAAATAACTTTCAAAACTATCTTATATTTTGGATTCAACAACTTTATAAATCACATGTATTTGGTTTTAAAGTTTTACAACTTGCTTAGCATTGATTGATATATCATTTTCAAGTTGATTGTTAATTACATGTGATTTGACCCTTAATTTTAATCAAATCTATTTTTGTATTTTACACTTTCAAAATGCTTTAAGCATACATATATTGAGCTACATTGTTAATTTGATTGAAATCATTATGCATCACATGTTTTATTCTTATAATTTCACAACTTGTTTAGAATACATAGGTATGTCTTTTACAAGTTACTTTTAACATGTGATTAGCATTTCCTCAATCATAAATGTTTTTATGAGCTAAAACTTTTAAAAGCCTTTGGCATACATTTATGATCTTTTATTTTCAAATTGATTGAGGACATCATACATACATATTATACATTCATCTTTACATTTATATTGTGTGTGTATGAATTAGTTTTACACTTTCATATTCGCCTATTTTAAAGGCATTGTATTGAGCCATAATTGTAATCTCCATCAAGTGTATTATAGATACTACTTAGAGAGATAACCAATATTTTGGTTGTAGAGGTTATTGCTTAGCCTTGAAAAGCATAATGTAAATGTTATTGCTTAGCCTTGAAAAGCAAAGTGTAAAGGTTATTACTTAGCCTATTGAAAAGCATATATAGTTAAAATCCGATGGGGTACAGGAACACGAGCCAGTAGTGGACGTAGGTATTGAAGCCTAATTACTATAAATCATTGTGTTATGGTGCATGCTATGTGGTGATTGTGTTTATTAGCTTCCGCATTTTATTTGATAATCATCACAAGTGACTAGTTCATTTAAAGAAGTTAAAATTGGTCATAACTGGTCACTAATTAGTAGCTCACCCTATTCAACCTCCCCCCCCCATCTAGGGTAAGGATCCAGGACTCATTTTACTTCGAACAATTCTCATTTTGCCTCACCCGTGTCTGCCTATGACGAAACGTGTCTTTATTGCAACCACTTCAACCTGGCCATGGCTTTAAGTTGTTCCTTTTGCCACGATTATGTTTTGGCCGCGGCTTCAAGTACATATTTTGCTTTGATTGCGACAATAAGATCTAATATTTATTATTCTGAAAAAAAAGACCTCGTGAAGGTTTTATTCTTTCCCTCCCTTTGTTTTGGTGAAAAAAAAATAAATTCACCTTTAACCACCACCACCCCCACTTCCCTTTTCTTCATTTTTTTCCTTCCCAGTTTTTTTTCCCCTCCCGCGCCAAAACTGTGCCCTCCCCTATCCGACCCCGACCTCGCCCTCGATCTCTTCCGCTGGACTACCCAGTAGCGCGGCTACTGCCACGACCCCTCCGCCTACGTCGCCATCATCGACATCACCGCCTCCGGCAAGTGCTTCTCTGTCGCCGAATCCTTCATCGACGAGGTCGCGAAAATGTTTTTCCCCTTTATGTGTGGATGGGAAGGTCATTCTTGCGCGATCTGATCCAAACGATGAGCTCCAAGTGTGGATTTTAGTCCTCTGCCCTCTGGGGTTTCAAAAGATTTGATTTTTAATTTTTTAGATAGGGTCTCTCTTTTCCAGGCATGGATTTCATCTCTCTTCCATCTGGGGTTTTTAAAATTTTGATTTTTAGATATGGGTTTTTCTTCTTTTTAATTTTTTTTCTGGGTTTGCTAGCTGGATCTTGGGTGTTTTGATCTGAGTGTTTCGTTTTCCATATGAGGGTGTTCTGTTTTTCTGTTTGTCTTTTTGGTAGTGTTTCTGGTGTGGGTTTTGCCTTTGGCTTTCTACATCTTTTGTTCTCATCTGAGTTCTCTGTAGTTCTGATGTTATATGTATTCTTCTTTTGATCTTGTTTTCTTTGAATTGATGTGGGTTTCTTGTTTGGACAGCATTTGATTAAGGACGAGAAGTACAGTACGAGGGTGAAGGACGAATAGGGGTTTCCTATCTTTGCTCAGGTTAACAAAGCCACTGGTCAGGCGATCAAGCACTTCATTGGGGCCACCCATCCAGTAAGTGCGTTTACAACTAGTTGCAACTCCATTACATGAACATTTCATTTTCTTTAGTTTTAAAGGCTGGAGAAGTTTAGTGGAAAGGTATTTTGATTTCCTTTTTTTTTTTTTTTGGGTTCTGTTTATTATCATCTGGAGTTTTTTTCTGCTATGATTCAGTGGAAAGGTATTTTGATTGAAGAATGTGTTCTTTGTAAGATGTTTGGATGCTTTCCATCCCTTGAAATTTAGTATTTTGTTTCCCATTTTTCTTTCTCGTCTTTGTGATCGGTAATGGTGATTAATTGGTATTGATTTTGTGTTAGCAATTATTGATAGGATTTAACCTTTTGTGCACTTAGTTTTGGGTTTTTCATTTCTTTTTATGAGTCCTTTGGTCTAGGTTTTGGGTTCATTTTGCCCCTCTCATTGTTTTGTTTGTATTTGGTTGAGCAGGTTCATACCTACTACAGATTTGGACC
This sequence comes from Litsea cubeba, assembly GCA_012931725.1. NCBI lineage: Eukaryota > Viridiplantae > Streptophyta > Magnoliopsida > Laurales > Lauraceae > Litsea > Litsea cubeba. The sequence continues at coordinate 5,692,696 of CM022947.1, read as the reverse complement.
CCTGAGTGCATACTTATCTGTAAATTACTTGGACAGATTCATTTCAGCCTGTGAACTTTCTGTAAGTTATGGAGAAGAACCCAACATGCATTTCACAAAAAATGATTTTGATCTATAAGCTTATTGTCCTTGAATTTTTTGAATGATTCATGATCTATCATTGATTCTCTCTTGCCTGTTTCTGCCTTAATCTGTTTCTAGCAAGGTGAGCCCTGGATGATGCAGCTGTTATCTGTGGCCTGCTTGTCTCTGGCAGCCAAGATGGAGGAAATTGAAGTATCCCCGTCTCTGGATTTACAGGTAAAGTGACATTGGATTTAATGTTATCAGATGCAATTGTCTGATATGGTTTGGGGATGGTTAGAAGCCTATTTCATAGAAAATGATTGGTTTCTTCCATTTTTGTTTTCTGATTTTTGAAATGATGTGTGCTGTATCAGGTTGGGGAATCAAAATTTGTCTTTGAAAATGATGTGTGCTGTATCAGGTTGAGGAATCAAAATTTGTCTTTGAATCTAGGACTATATTGAGAATGGAGCTTCTGATTCTGAGTACTTTGAAATGGAGGATGCAAGCTGTGACTCCATTTTCATTTATAGATCACTTTCTTCAGAAGATTAATGATGATAAACCTCCACCAAAATCATCACTTCTCCGATCTGTTGAACTGGTCTTAGGCACAATCAGAGGTATGCTTTTCTTTTTCTCAAGTTTATATATGTGTATTTACCAAAACAAAAGATTTTTTTTTGTGTGTGTGATGCGCATTTATTCCTTGTACTGTGAAAGTGAATTGAATTCTCTAAAGTATAACTCTGAAGAGAAACACAATACAGGGGTTGATTTCCTAGAATTCAGGCCTTTTGAGGTTGCTGCAACAGTGGCAATATCTGTATCAGTAGAAGCCCAAACAGTGGATTTCAACAAGGCACTATCTTCTTGTATTCATGTAGAAAAGGTAAAAAAATGGGGTAGAACCTCGAGGGAATTTCCCTTTCTTTTCTTTTTCTTTTTCTCTTTTTTTGCCCCTGTTACAAAACCAGGCTTGAATAGCACAATTGATGAAGTGTGTTCTATTTTGGATTGCAGGGGAGAGTAATCAAGTGTTATGAACTGGTCTAAGAGATTATATTTGCCACGGCCACTTGCTGCAAAAAGAAGAACGAAGTAAATTATGGAGAAAATTTTATTGCTGCAAACCGTGGCAATAAATACCTTTTGCAGCAGTCATGCCTGTGACAAAATGATATTAATTAATTAAAAAATTAAAAATAATTTAAATATAAAAAAATTTGTTGCCTCGGTACGACCGCGGTAAATGTTTACTCTTTTGCCGTAGTGGCGCAAACTGTGGCGATAAATACTTTTTGCAGCGGTCATGCCCACGACAAAATGATATTAATTAATTAAAAAATTAAAAATAATTTAAATGTAAAACAATTTGTTGCCTCGGCACGACCGCGGCTAAATGTTTACTCTTTTGCCTCGGTGGCAAAGCTCATGGCAACAAACTTCTTTCCACACCAAATACTTTCTCGATCGCGGCTAAAAGTTTTTTCGCGGCAAAAACGTTTTTGCCACGGACTTTGGACTTTTAGCACCAGAACTGGCCGCGGCAAAATCTTGTATTTTTGGTAGTGAGTATTTCTTATATATTGTAGATCAAGTGCTTTCATCACTTGAAAGCCGGCCCGAACAGCTTCAAGTATATGAGAAAACTTTTGGATTTTTGTTTGATTTGAAGTATTTAAATGCTACCGATGATGAAGCTTTGATGTCCTATTATGCTAATCTTGAAACTTTTTTCAGCAAGAATGCGTTTTCTGATATTGATGAGAGAGACTTATTTTCAGAATTGAAAGTGTTGAAAGAAATTTTGCCAAAAGAAACAACAAAGCCAATTGATGTGCCCAATTATTTGAAGGTGATGGATGGTTGTTTTCCAAATACATGTATTACATTCAGAATATTGCTAACTATACCAGTTACAGTTGCCTCTGGGAAAAAAGTTTTTTAAAGTTAAAGTTGATCAAGTCTTACCTTCGGTCAACCATGTCAATTGAGAAGGCCATGGTTGATAAGATTGATTACGTAGCTTTGATTAGTACATTTGCAGAAAAAAATGTTAAAAGAGTAGTGTTTAAATGAATTTGAAGTGAGGTAATGACTATTGATTTTTCTATATATATATGTTTTGAATTTTGGTAATGATTAATTTATGACCCATTTTTTAAAGCAAATTTTCGTATACAATATATAAGGGGGCCCCTTTGAAATCTTTGCTTTAGGCCCCAAAAATCTCAGGGCCGGCACTAGGTTACCTAGTTCGACCAAAAGAGTTTCGAACTCCGAATAGTTCTTTTTCGAACTATATTCATAGTTCAATTCATTAACCTGTTATCTAACTACACTCTCATAGCTTTCTAAACGGTGACAGAATAAAAATACAAGCTACTCAAAATCAATGTTTTCTATGTATTGTGGTAATCCATATATTTATTTTAAGGACATTTTTTAGATTTAGTTAATATGATTGCGGGCCCAACTCTATTGAAGTAAAATCTCACCCAATGTAAATTTAAGAAAAACAATGAGCTCTTTGAATTTTAGAGGTGGGCCTTAATTAGTGATGTACTTAAAAGCATTGAAACAAATGAATTAGTTCATCGAACTTGTCGAACTCGCACTTCGAACCAAACGAATTAAAAAGCGAATCAAATGAACCTACTCTATCAAATTTCCTAATCAAGCTAAGTCCCAAATTACGAATTGCAACTGAAATGCGAATTAATCGAATTGCTAACTAGGTAACTGGGCCACCACCTTCAATTAAGATTTTTTTAAGCCAGAGCTAGCTTGTTTCCTTCCTCTTTTTTTTCAGCTGAAGGGTAAATTGTATTGGAATGTACATGGGTTGAAGCCCCAAGAGAATTACAATTTACAATTGAGATCCTCAAAACAGAGCAGCCCTAAAAATTGATACATCAGGATATCACAAAACAGGCCAAAAGGTTAAGCCCCAAAAGAGAGAGAATTAAACTGGCGGAGGAATACCCTGATAGTCATAAAATGATAGGAGAGGCCATGCTACAAAAGGCTTCTTCTCCTGAGCACTATACCAACCTGATCTGAAATATGAAGCTTTGCTTTGTCCAAAGGGGGAGCAATTAATGTCTCAAAAAATCTGATCGTTCCTGAGCTTCCAAATAGAGAAAGGCACAGCCAATAGCGCCAATACCCTTGTCTCATTGATCACAAGAGAGATCTGCCGGATATGAGATGGTGAGAAGGAAAGAGAAGGGGTATAGTCAAACACCGGTGGGGGATCCAGGATTTTCATTTGAGGGGCGTGGATCCAATAGGCAATTGCGTTTTGGGAACAAACTTAGAATTTTCACGTCGAATTTGGGGATGGGTGCAGGATTTTTATGTGAATTTTGGAACTAGAGACAAAATTCTCATTATGATTTTAGAAGTGGATCAAAATCCCATAACCGCCTCTACATGAATGTACTTGGATCCACCACTACCGGCCACTGAGAAGATCCACAAAAGCTTTGCTTGGCAAGAAGCCCGTGTCAGAAAAAAGAATATAATGATTTCAAAAGTGTTGTTTACTTGTTTTATTATAGGTCAATTTGTATTTTATTTGGAGTTATCCGAGAAAGTTGCATTCTACCATCTAAATGCTGGAATGTCATCATATATACAAAGATTGTCCTTAATAATGATTTTCGGGTTTAAAGATATTTTAGGATGTTGTAGTTAATGGATGGATTTATCTCTCTATAACCGTTTATTTGAAAGAGATGCAGAGTTTTTCAACTTGTAATTAGGAATGTTAGCAACAGGGGTGGACCTAGGTGTAGGCCATGCTGCGCCCCCCCCGCCCCCCCGCGCGCGTATATATAATATATTTTAATTAGTTTATATATTAATTTTATAACAAGTGCAAAACGCCCCACCCCCCCCCCCCCCCCCCCCCGAATTGTTTGCACAAAGTAAAAAAAAAAAAAAAAAAAGAGACCAAAATGGAATATGAAATCTATAACCTGAATATGAAATCTATAATAAATATGATTTTATTTGATTTGTAGATGGGAACGTCATCTACAATTGATGGATTTTTCAAGAGAAAAAATCCTACAAACTTAGATATTGATGGGCAATCACCCATCTCTAACGTTGAAACTATAATTGCTAAAAATCATCCTACAAAACTTTAAAGAACTGAAATCAATAATGATGATGATATTGATTCTTTTCAGCGTGATCTAGGATTGTGTCGCCAGATATGAGAGTATGACGTCAGTCAATGCGATGAAATCCGACGAAAGTACATAAAGGTTGGTCCGTACGTACCAACCAAAGCTCTCAAAGTATCCAAAATCCAGCGGCTCATCCTCGTAGCTTTCAAGAGTCTTGGTTTAATTTATTTCCTTCGTGATTGGAATATTTTCCAGAGAAAGATGCAATTTTTTGTCTTCCGTATTATCTCTTTCATAAGCCAATCGGACATGCTGGACAAATTGCACTATTGACGGATTTCGGAATTGGAAGAAAGTTAAGGATGGAAGAAATTGTGCTTTGTTAAATCATATGGGAAAAGGTCCTAATACTTTTCATAAAGATGCCAAGAGATCATGCGAGGACTTAATGAACCAACCTCAACACATACAAAAAGTGCTTGACAAGTTCACTTCTGAACAAATTGCAAACAATCGGTTACGACTTAAGGCCTCGATTGATACAGTTTGATGGCTTGCATTTCAAGATTGTGCTTTTAGGGGACATGATGAAAGTTAAAGTTCTATCAACCGTGGAAATTTTTTGGAGATATTAAAGTTGTGTTCTTATAATGAAAAGGTTTCCGAAGTTGTATTAGATAAGGCTCACAAAAATGCCTCATACACATCACCAGAAATCCAAAAATAAATTTTGTTAGAGATATGTCCAGAAAAAACATAAAAAAAAATATTATCTATCTTGATTTATTAAAAAATATTTATTTAAATTTGCACCCCCCCCCCCCAAGACGAAATCCTGGGTCCGCCCCTGGTTAGCAGGTTGGTTCAGGGTATGGTCCAGATCATATCGATCTAAATTATGGTTCCGGATCCGGATATATGGTTCCCACTCAGAACTTATGTTATTGGTTCCAGATACAATTCTGATAAGATGACCTAGGTTTGGTTCTGACTAGAAGATAGGGATCCATATCTCAAATCGGTTCTAATTTATTTTTTATTTTTTATTTTTTATTTTTTCTTAAGATAATGATCATATCATCCAACATATAATAGTGTATCAAGTCTACCTTCAAGATTAAACATAAAAAAAAAAAAAAAAAAAACCAACTAAAGTTGATTTTGAGCTACAATTCACAACAGTAAAGACTCATATGTCCGTCCCAGGTCTATGGGTCGGAGCTTATATGTATTTGAAACCAACCCCATTTATCAATCAAAACCTAAAATGGATTTTGGACCCGAACCCATTTATTATAAACTAGAACCTAAAATAAGGTCCGAACCCAATTTTTTATGGGTTAAAACCAACAAATAATGGGAGAATGGATATCCATTTATATCCCTACCTATAATGAACATATTTTTATTTGTACTAGTCACGACCAGGACACGAACAATTTAAAACCAAACCAACTCTATTTCCAATATAATGTGAGTCATTTAAATAGGTCCTAATACATATTCTATCACAGCCTTTCCTTTGTCATATTTCTTATTTGAGTTATTTTTCTAAATAATATTTTCTAATTGAAATTATCTCTCTTACTTCGACACTAAAAAACTTAAAAAATAAAAGAAGCAATAAGTTTTAAAATATTAAGGGTGAAATATAATCGCATAGGATATATAGCTCTTGACTGCTTTAATAGGTTGGATCTTTTCTACCAAGGATGACAACCACTTACTCTAAAAGTTTAAACTGATTGAGAACGATGTAACAATGTATATCAAGCTTATAACATATCTATCTCCTCTTGATATCTCTGGATCAAGAGCCATACTTTACACTCTTCTTATTAAGGGCCTGCTAGTTTGTATTTTTAAGAATTGAATATAAAGGCATTGAAGGCCAAATGAGCTCCATGGAAGGATTAAATAGGTGAAGGGGGAAGGATATAAGACATTGATGTAGATGCGACCTTGAATGACTTCCAAGGATTTAAGTTTATAGGGTGATGGTGGTTATTTATCTCTCATCTTCTCTAACTCAATTTCATTTAAAGGGAAGGTTTCTTTTATTGTCAATTTTAGATATGCATCTTTTACTCTGCATTTTTAACCACTTAACAGAAATATAGAGTCTTAGGATTTCCAGGAATTCAATTCCATGAACCATTTAGGCCCAGAATATCTATCAGGTGTCTGAACTCACAATTTTGGAAATCTTATGATCACTCAAGGTGGGGGAAGTTAACTTGACATAAGACATTCGTATGTCATGTAAGCCAAATGTAGTGGCCATATAACAAGTACTCGATCAAACTCACTAATTTACTCAATTTATGACTCGATCAAGTTGAATTTTTGATTTTTTTTAACCAAAGCCTTGACATGACATGTAAGAAGTAGACTAATAACTAGTTCGTTAAGGGCGTGATTTTTATTTTTATTTTTTGCTAAAAGGAAAACAAAGCTTGTGGCCAGGTCACTTACAGATAAGATAGCAAATGCAAAAGCAACAGCAAAGCAAAAGTACAGAAGTGATATAGCTATCAATAGGAGAGGGTTACCCTCTCGACTAAGGGTGTAAAAGAAAAAACCGAGAAACCGTCTAACCGAATCGAACCGATCTGAACCGCGATTAATAACCGTATTCCACAGTTCGGTTACGGTTACGGTTACGGTTAATGAAATCCAAAAACCGTATGGTTCTGTTCGGTTACGGTTTTCCATAAAAATTCACTGCGGTTAACCGAAGCGAACCATAAAATACGGTTCGAATAACCACACACGGTTAACCATATCGTTATAAAATAAAGGAAAAAAGGGGGGCTGAATGAAAATTTTTGTAAAACCCTAGCCCTTTCTTAAATCCCAACAACCAGGCTCCCAGCAAAACCTGCCCTCTCAGTAAAAATTTGGCTGTGTGTGCATTTTTGTTGGTTGGGTGATCTTGCTCGAGTTACAACAGAGTTTGATAGTCCATCTTTTCCTTGCCATTTTCAACTGAGTTGTCATCACGCTGATCAATGGTGAGAAAACGCATTGGCCTGTTGAGAGTTGAGCTGAGGTAGTAGTAGCCCTCCACCACCTGTGCTACAATTTGAGTTAACCACCAGTCTTGCATAGTAGGATGCAAAGGAAGGTCTTATCTTCTCTGAGCAGTGCAACCTGTTTATTTAATCCTAAGTGGGAACTAGGGGGTGGACTTTTGCATGGCAATATTATGAATGTCAATGCATCATCTGGGTGGCACATACTAGTTACAGGGTGGGAACACATCTAGTAGCAGCGAGGAAAGTAGGAAGACTAAATGGGTTAGGCCGGTATGTATCTGCCCCATTTAATGAACCCTCAACCCACAGACCTCCCATGTTGATCCAAGCAAACTAACCATATTTTGAAGTATGGGAACCTTGTCAACATAGCACTCCTTTTGGTTCAGTTTTACTCCAATTTGACTGGACTTAAGAAGTTATTGTATATTAAACCAAAAAAGAAGATGCAAATTGAGAAACTAATATTCAAAATTTTCCACGGTTATTAACCGTAACCGAACCGTCTTATACGGTTAACCGCGGTTCGGTTTTCTAAGGTTTTTGTCTTCACGGTTACGGTTACGGTTTTCAAATACAAAAAACTGCGGTTACGGTTCGGTTAACGATTTTTCCGAAATAACCGGTTAACCGAACCGTTACACCCCTACTCTGGACACAAAAGATAGATAGCTATCATAGCAATCTAAACATCCAACAGAGCAACACAGCACCTAAGGGGGTTGATAAATTTATAATAATTTGGTTCCCCTCGGTCATTCACTTTACCAGGCCATCCGTCGTGATTTCAGCCTCATCTCTATTTTGTTCAATACCCTGAGTCGTAGCCCTTTCCTTCGCATAGTCATTATAAGCTTCAGGGGGTAGATATGTGTTGAATAGGGTTAACACTAGGTATGTTGCATGTGTTTCCCGGAAGTCCACATCAACTATAGAGAGGAAAGTTGATTGAATTATTTATAGAGCTTGCACTCTCACCTTGCATGAGGCCTTTTGGTGGGTTGAGGCCTACCGGTAATAAACCGTGAGGCCCGTGGGCCAGAGCCGACTCTCCACTAGGCATGCGTGTAGAGTGGTTTTGGGTATGATAATATTTTAGCCTTCTTCAAATTTCCCACATGGATCAAACAATCTTCCTGGAGTATAACCTTCCTAACCTGCTTTGTCCGGCAGATATGAACCACAAGGATCAGACTAGATCGTTAAGAGCATGTTTGTGCAACCCTAAAAATTAGTGTTTAAGGATTTCTATTTCATGATGCCACAAAAGGTTGGTCCTAATTTTTCTGTGGTTGTTAGTGGGACCGATTGCCTACTTAGTATTGGCTTTCCGGGAATTAATAATAACGTGAGTTCTAGCGAGGAATATTGAAGGGGCGATGAACGAAAAATAAGGATGGACAGATCTAAATGGTTTTTTTCTTTTTGAATTTACCCCTCAGTTTAGCCCATGAGGATGGAGATGTAGATGTATGCGAGCCTCACTTTCTTATGATTTGATTTACTAGGTTAATGGGTAAGTCACCATTTTACGCTAAATTAGATCTTCACCTTTATATGTTTTATTTTAGTACCATTGATATGACTGCTTGGAATTTCTAAAGATCAATAATGTATATAGCAATAAAAAAGGCTCCAACAGGGGCCTTTTTTTTTTTTGCATAAATCATTGGAATTAACGATGAAATATATAGGAAATAATGAAGGAATATTAAAGAGGTGGGGTGAAAGATATGTGGTGGAGATGCAGTTGGGACCTCTACTTTTCTAGGTATTGAATTACTAAGGCATTAATGGTTATGGATTCATTTTCCGTCTTCGCTTGAATCAATATCCATTAAGGGGAGTTTATTTAATGTTCATTTTTATATATAAATATGTAATTTTTCATTTTAATTACTTTTAAAATACAATCATAGATATTTAGTTAGATAAAACAAACATACCCCTAATAATACTTAGATTAATCTATTGAGAATCTTTGGATATTGTAGTCGTGTTACCGACGAGAAGAATGGATTGTGAAAATGGGATGGCGAAAGATTCCAATTTAAGGTTTAGAAAGAAGGCAAAATTAGCGAAAGGTCCCTATAAGTGAATGTATCCAGCCTCTAGTCCAAGGAAAAACTTATTAAGGGCTATGGTCCACTCAGCTAGACTGTTTGCAGCCTTAGGTCCCTACATCCATATAATTACATATTTTGTGACTGATTTGCCCTTTCAACCATTTTAGGCATAAATTTTTAAATTTTTAAATTTCAAATCTTCCGTCCTCCCTCCTTCATAAATTCTCTCGATCTTGACTACCCAAAGAAGATTATTAGAAAATTGTATGCCGTCAACGGTCTAGATAGATCTTAGTACTGGAACCCATAGGCACATCGTAGGATTCTCCAAGACGGTAATTCAGATTGAAACTAAATGCAACGGAGAAGAAGAAGACAAAGAACTAGATGAAGGAACGAACCAAATGATCGATTGAATCGAAGCAGACGAGATCGTGAAGTGGGTGCGGTTGGATGACGAGATCATCAGACGGCTGCAAGCGGATAGAGGCCGAGAAATTGTTGAGGCAGAAGGAGATGGTGCGGCTGGAGTAGATGTCGTTGGGATTGCCAAGGAATCCTACTCGCACACGCCTTGTGCTCTATGAATGGAAGAGTAGGAGGAGCAGACCTGTTTATTCCGTCCGCCGCGAGGAGAGTTCCAGGCCGGGACAGGCGGAGAAGAATCTTTCATCGATCAATCACATGAATCACTCACAGACGTCCAATCTTCATGTTTACGAAACCATGACAAACACACACTGTAGTAGTAGTCAGAAGATGAACAATCGTTTATCGTTCCCTATATAAGAAAGAAACAAAGTCTTCTTCTTCTTCTTCTACCTCCTTCCAATTGCAATGAGGAGAAGAATAAGAAGAAAAAAAAAAAAAAAACCAGATCACCATACACACACCAAACCAAACCATAAAGAGAAGGAAATCCAAACCCTAGCGTCTTTTTCTCAGAGAAGAAGAGCTTTCGAATGAGGAAATCCCAAAATCCAAGTCGATGGGGGATCCGGCAGGAGATAGCTCTCAGAATCTTCAAGAGGAAGCCGCTCGCATGGTGGAGCTCGCTAAGGAGCTGTAAGACTCGGCCTCTGAAGTCGTCTCCAAGACCTGCAACGAGGAGCAGTCGATTCGCCAGCGGGCACTCGTGCTCGAATCCAATCTGAAGAAGCTTCGATCATCGATCGATGATGCGGTTGCAAGAGGAGCCATCAATCAAAGCATAACAGAGAAGTTGACATGGAAATCTTAAGCGGGTCGGATTGGGGATCAATCAGATCTTTCTAGAGATTTCTTTAATGATTGTTGATCTAATTCTTCCGTGGAGGACTGACAGTCTCCCCGATGATTGCTCTTTGGTTTTGTTTAACTTTTTGTCAAATTTTTCTGAGTTTTTATTAAATTTATCTGTATTTTTGTCAAATTTATATGAATTTTCGTCAAGTTTATCTGATTTCTAGAGAAATCTATCGGAGCTTTTGTAAAGTTTATCTGAGTTTTTGACAAATTTACAAGAGTTTTTGAGAAATTTATCTGAATTTTCGTCAAATTTATCTGAGTTCTGGAACAAAATTTATTTAAATTTGAAAATTTTATTTGAATTTTTGAAAAATATAGCAGAGTTTCTAACAAATTTATCTCCATTTTGTAAATTTTAATTGAGTTTTTGAACGAATATTTCTGTAATTTTGGCAAATTTATTTGTATTTTATTAGATCTATTTGTGTTTTTAAATTTTATTTGTGTCCTTTGAAATTTATTTATATTTTTTGAAATAAATTTTACTGAGTTTTGACAAAAATACTTGAGGTTTTGGAAAATTTTTCTGAAATTTGAAAAATTAGTTTATCTTAGTTTTGGTAAATGTATTTGTATTTTTTAAAATTTATTTATATTTTGTAATTTTATTTACGTCTTTTGAGATTTATTCGCGTATTTTGAAATTTAAAAGCATTTTTAAATTTTATTTGGATCTTTTGAGATTTATTTGATTTTTTTGAAATTTATTTACATTTTATGAAATTTATTTGGATCTTTTGAAACTTATTTGCATCTTTTTAAATTGATTTTCATCTTTTGAAATTTATTTATATTTATTTGGATCTTTTGAAATTTATTTGTGTCGTTTTAAATTTTATGCGTTTTTTTGAGATTTATTGCAATTTTTTGAAATTATTGCATTTTTTGAAATTTATTCACGTTATTTTGAATTATATTTGTATGTTTTTAGAATTTATTTGAAAATCTCATTATTGGGATTCCATTCATCATAACTAATCAAATTTTAGTTGACCATTATTAATGGGATATTCCACCAATCATGGGATATGATTTAAAGAAAGGGCAAATTGGATATTTTAGGTGTGAATAAGTGTGAGAGGGACCTTTGAATGGATGACTTTTTTTTGTGGACATGATGTAATAAGTGATATATTTAGGGACCCTTTGCCGAATGCCCCTAGAAAGAATGTCGAGATGCTTTCAATTACATGATAACATGATTATGATTCCCAAGCTTCCACCACTTTTATTCCCTTCTTGGGGCTAGAACCTACCCCTTGGCTTTGTACAAGAGTCAAACGGATGGAGTTTCTGAAAGTGGCCAGTGTCGCTTTTCAAATAGTCAACCTCAACTTGTAGCATTGCATCCCAACTTAGAATTTTTTTTTTTTTAAATAAAGGAGGTTGCCTACATGGACCTACGCGCTCAGAGAGAGCCGTTTAAATCCCCAAGGCCCAATATAATAGAGTTTCGAAATCCAATCTTTAAGAGTAAATGATGGTCTTAAGCCATCTGAGCTATCCTTTCAAAATTAATTCATTAAAAAAATTTAGCAATTAGTTAAAAAAAAAAGAAAGGAAGCGTAAAAAAGCTTTACTATAGGCCATATCTAATATATTTCTATAAACAAAGCCTAGCAACACAATTACAAATCGGAATCGAATGAAACAATGAATCCAACTCCATAAGCCGCTTGGATCTGAAGGACCCGTTTCATTCACGTGATTAAAACTGTAGCATAGACAATATTCAATTGGCAAACACTGAGAACTTATTCTAGACGTACCATATCTTTCATCCAATAGACAGCATAGATATTATGGTCCCCACATTTGCAAAGGTGGCCGGGGCCCGGGTCTATATAAGTACGTGACATCCTTTGATTTTAGTATGCAAAAGAAAACAAGAAGTGGTAGCAAAGACACAAGGACATATAGGATTTGGTTCCTTTCTTCCAAGGTTTCTAGCACTCGCTCTCCCTCAAGGGCTTCCTCAGCTACAATAATCAATAGGTAGATGTGGAAGTCCTTGGGCAGAGTGGATGACAGTTGCTTTGTTCTTCCTTTCCACCAATTAATGCCAACTACTCTCTCTCTCTGTCTCTCTCTCTCTCTCTCACAGCTTACAGCTGCATGTGTGACCTTGTAGATCAGAATGAGGTAGACCCTACTATGGAGTATGGATGATATACCAAAAATGACTTGTATCGGAAGATCCTAGCTAGCAATGCATTGGCCTTTTTTCTGTAAAACGTATTATCATTCTTCAATCTGCCCAATTGAGGCCATTGTTTTGGAAAAAGTTATTATTTTAATCTGTAAGGGAAATTGGAACATTATCAACCCCAGAGTGGAGTCGTTTGATGTGAAAACCACTTAATCTTCCTTGACTTGTGTGAACCGCGCGGGTTATTATACAAATATTAGTATGAGAGGCCTCTGCCCAATACGGAAAATATATATATATATATATATATATCTATTTCAATATAAAAGCAATTCCGTGCCTATCAAAGAAAACATAAATAAAAAATATTGAAATATGAAAAAGATCAAAGAAGATTTGTACAAGAAGCAAGATAAGAGTAAGGGAAAAATAAAGATTTTGACTGATTAAGTGGACCCATAACCTAGTGGCCGGGAATAAAAAAAATTAGTACCGCTAAGTTATACAAGTTTAGGTTAAGACGTTAAAGTCAAATTAATGACAGAGAACATACCAATCGTTACAAGAATTATTGTATATAAAGATCCAAGATAGTAGCACCAAATTATTATATTTAATTGGGCTAACTTTTATTGAGTGAGATTTGATTTGGATTCATAAAAAATGATGTCATTATTTTCATTGGTTTTGATATCTTTTAGAAGTGCACCCAATGAGGACACGTAGAAGATGGTTCCACTGAGGAGTATCATGAATTTCGCATTGATCCATTGAGTGCTAGGACATGAAAATTTTAAGTGGTTCAAACTTTTATTGAGTGAAATTTGATTGGACCCATAAAATATGGGGCCATTTATTTTTATTGGATCAGATTTTTTAATGTGCCCAATGAGGAGTGTCTTGGAGAAAAAACTTCTTTGGAATATTCTTAATTTTATAAAGTAAAGTATTGGATATGAATATATTTGAATTTTTTTTTATATAACTGTCATAATTATTAGGCTAGTGGAATATGTATGGTCCTTTGATCATGCTATATCAGCTAATATAAATATTCACATATTATATTTACCATGTTTCTCATATCATGACATTACCAATATTTCCAATTCAATGGATTAGAACTGGTTTCCCATTTGGATTCTAATATAATAATCCAAAATGGCCAATTGTAGTAAATATGATAAAAGATTGATTTTAGAGATAACCAAATATCTCAAAATATCTCGAATGATGTAATGAGATCGGCGTGCCACATGTCACTGTGAAACCCCAAGTGGGAGCACCACGTATCGCTCTCCTGCAAACAGGGCTGCTGCTTTAATATATATAATTATGAAGATGAAGGCTAGGCAAGTTCAAAAATGGCAAGTGTGGGTGAGATCTGATCAATTATCTTATGGGCCCTTCTTTATAAGTGCCATGGCCCAAAAGTCTCTGGATTGGTATGCATCCAAGGGTTCATTTGGGAACAAGGAAAATGACTAAAGGAGAATTCCCACAAAATAGATAAACAAGGAGAAAATTAAGGTGGAGAGTTTCCCTCCAATGTGGTTGGAATTGAAAGGAGAATATTATTAGTAGCACATTATTTTAAAAAGAAAAATATTTTATAAATAAAACATTAATCAAATTAGATAAATATTTGTTATATTAATAAAATACCAATTTCACTAGATTTCTTCCCCTCTTTTGAGAGGGAAAAGAAATCAAAACTTAGAAATATGGAGAATTAGTTTTCTCCTCAAACATATCCAAACATAAATAGAATAAGAAAAGTTGGAAATAAATGATACCATGCATTTGACTCTCACTATTGAACTATTTACATACATGAGGAGGTGGTAAATTATTATGTATGTAAATGATAAAAGGTGATGATACAATATGATGGGTCAACCACCTTATATATATACATACATGTTTATATATATATATATGAGAAATATTCAAGTGAGAACTAGTTCTCACATATTATACGAGAATTTTTTTACAGGGCCCAACTAGCAACCCATCCAAACCTAGCAACCAATAGGGAACTCCCTAATGGTCACTAATATCAAGGACTGGCACACATTCGAATGGATTGAACTATTGGATCGAGGGTTAAATATTTTTTAAATATGAAGCCATTAAACTTGTGGTCCACGGATGAAGGAGTTAGGGGCATGGGTTTGGGGTCAAACTTAATACTAAGGGTGGTCTCACATAGATCTTTCCATCCCCCCTGGTCTCATCTCCAAATGGGTTCCACAATTCGGACCTATAAAAAAGTCACCTGAATATTACCGATATATATATATATATGTATATGTTGTGGGTTTGAATCTCTTCGACCACTTTATTTCTTCTTCTTTTTTTCGTACTTTATAATCTCCAGATTAGTAATCTGATCCATTCATCTTTGTTTTCTAGGTCTAAAAACCATACGACATTTAATTTCATAATAATAAGTTTTAAAAATTCTGTGGATAAAAACCAAAAAACTCCCACGCATATCTATCTGATTTTCCATCTTTTGCGGGCATCCATACATTATCCAAACTGTTCAATATTCTAAGATTAATGCTAAAGATCAACATGTTTGCTATCATAAACCTTCACAAAATTTGAGTTCCATTTGAAAAACACAAACACATCTACAAACATGTGAGAATGACGATTTTGATCATGGTAATAGTTTTTACATATGTACCATTTGCATACGAAAAGTTTCATACATATGTACCATTTGCATATGAAAAGCTTCATATGAATCTTTTAGGTAGCGTTTGGTTCGCTAGAATGGTTTTAGGCAAGAATGGAATGGAGAGTGGAATGAGTCTGGAATGGAATAAGACAGGAATGATGATTTTCATTCCAACGTTTGGTTTTACTGAAGGAATGGAATGGTGATTCATGTTCTTACGTTTGGTACGCTTGAATGATGTCCGGAATGGAATAAAATTTATATAAGAAAGACCAAAATACCCTCAATCTAAAATGCAATTTTCGTAGCCAGGCAATGTGATTTCACGCACCGAAAGCAAATAACTAAAGAAGAACAGGAGGACCTCTACAATGTTCAAGTCCATCTCTCTCTTACGAACTCCTTTTAGAGCTCTGCCCCAAACCCTCTTTTCCTTTTCTACTCATTCTCTCCCTCCAATTCCAAATCATATCTCCTTTTTCTCCAAAAACCCCATTAACCCAATCTCCCCAACCCTCACCTCTCTTTCAAGTTCCATCCTTTTTATCCCCTTTCTCGCATTCTTCTCGCCAAGAGAAGCTTAATGAAGACGACAGCAGCGGCGACAATGATCAATTCGTCGTCTACAAAGACCCCAAGAGCCCACCTAGGCTCTTTGTCGTCCAACCCAGGCTCCATCCAGATACCGTTATGCAGGCGAAGCTCTTTAAGGCTCTAAACCTTGCGGATTCCGGCATTGAGGACCGCCGATGTCGCTAGCTGGTGCTGTCCCCACCCAGCCACTCGATGTCACTGAGACCCCCTCTCCGCGGCAGCTCGAAACCCCCGATGTTGTCCCCGCCCAACCACTCGATGTGTTGGAAGTCAATAGGAGGTTCCATGGCAACCCACCGCCATTCTCTTGACAGCCCGTGCCTTTTCCCGGCGACGGCGGGGTGGGCCAGACATCTTTCTATGGGCTGTGCTCGTTGCCGGAGACATGGGGCGAGATTGTAGCATGTGACAGGTGCGAGTGTGATTCCACCTGAGTTGCGAGGTCAGGCTGGCCGGCGACAGAGGAGGGTGGAGGGCATTTTGGTCTCAAATTTTTTTTAGAAGGAATGGAATGGCCATTCCTCTACCTCCCCAGTGGAATGGCCATTCCTCTACATAAAGGAATGGTGATTCTGGAGGTAATGGTCATTCCACCACTTTTTTGCGAACCAAACACTTTAATGATCATTCCGTTGGAATGACCATTCTATTCCGACCTTCATTACAGCGAACCAAACGCTACCTTAGATATTTAATACCCCCTTTTTCGCATCCCACATGTAAAAGGTGTACTATTATTTCTGTAATTAAGTGCTAAAATAGAAAAACTTGCTGAAGTGACAACCCTATTAGGTGGAGCGTTGGGCTTGGCCGAAACAGGCTCCCCCAGTTTTGTTGTAACAGATTGGAGGGAAATGACATGACACCCATCTATCAGCTGCACAAGGGTTTGAGTATATTTTTTCTCAACACGTCAGGTCCTATGTCAAACCATGTTCTCTTTCTTCCGCCCCGCCTCCGCCCCCTGATTGGTCCAAACAGGGTCTCCCTATCCGGTTCCCAAACCCTTGCTTAGTCGTACTTGATTCGCAAGGTACCCAACCAAACACCATAAATATTCTTCTCGCAAAATGCTGTAACATTGCACAATACAAGATGTAATGCATTAAGAGTATGAGATGCTTTACACTATGACTCTCTGATCCATCGTTATATGAATGACAACTTTGATGTGATTAACATAAATTGTTATCAAACTGAAAGAATGTTGAATGCATAAATCATAACTTCGCTCTGATACTATTTGTAAGATTTAAAAATGGCTTGCAGCATAAATAAACCTAAGGGTCTTGATTTATGCATTAACAATGGATAATTTGAATAATTAAGAATATACCTTGAGTCGTGATCTTTATGTTGAGCTGTATGGATTGATATAAAGTTTGTCTCGCTGCGAGATTAATAGCCTTTGGATTTTCTCCTGTCTCCCTTGTTACTCACTCCTAAATGTGTGAGAATTAATATGTACTTTGCTCACCATATCCATTATGGTAACAAGTGGACAGTTGGAGATGGGAAGTTAGTTGATATATGGTGTGACAGTTGAGCCCAAGATGGTTCCTTGGCTTCTTATTTCTCTTCCTTCTCCTTCCCTCCAAACCGGAAGCTTCACATTCTTTGGGATGGAGTGAACTGGGCGATCCCTCCAGATATCCCTAAGGAGGCTGCTGCTGCTTTAAGGAATGCAGTTCTTAACCTCTTTTTGGACATGCTCTCTGCAAAATGCTTAGTCTAGAAATCTCATCCGGATTAGGATCTCACCCTCTAGGAGGCCTGGCAGCTTATCAGAACTTGAAGAGCATCTGCGGAGTGGTCGAATTGGGCTCCCCTGGTATGGAACTCCCTACAGCAACCTCGAGTCTCCTTCACTTAGAGGCTGATGCATGGCAAGACCCCTACCCAAGCTTGGGCTCAAACTGCTGGTTTCAACCTTGCCTCCAGGTGTTGTTTGTGCAATGTTATCTGGAAATAACTCTCCATGTCCTCTTCCTTTGCTCTTTTGCTTCCTCCATCTGGAGCTTGATTCTCCAAGCTACTGGCGCCGCTATGGCTCGGTCCTCTATCCCCCTCCAAGATCTGGCACGCCCTTTCCGTTAACAGTGACAAGCTAGCTTGCAAGGGAGCTGCCTCAATCTTATTCACCACTACTTTTGCTATTTGAAAATATAGAAATGATCTTATTTTTTGCAACTCCAGAACCTCTCAGACAAAGGTCGAATTATACATGACGAAGCTTCTTTCAGCCTCTCTCAGTCATATAGCCAAACCTATTTTTTGATAGGCCTCTTCAAGAGTTTTGTCATTCTTTGTCTATCCATCGATAGGCATAGGTTTCGTTTGGCCTATGCTTTTTTTTTCCCTTATTATTTTTTTTTGTAAAGTGGCCTAGTGGGCTTTCTTATTTTGGGGCTTTTTACCTTTTGTTCTTGTAACGCCCCACCCCTTACCATGCATGATATTGTCCGCTTTGGCCCACTGGCCTCACGGTTTTGTTTCTGATGGGCCTCAACCCATCAAAAGGCCTCTACATATAATCCCAATCACTTTCCTCTCTATAGTCGATGTGGGACTCCGGGGCGTCACATTCCATCCCCCTTAAGGCTGCACATCCCTGTGCAGTAGCCTACCAGCCCCTGTAGCCTGCCAGCCCTCTTGGCCCGCCCACATAGAAACCCGCCCACATGCACCAGACCACGTCAGGGGACCCACATAAAATTTCAACATGTAAGGGTGTAAGCTCTACATATAATCCCAATCACTTTCCTCTCTATAGTCGATGTGGGACTCCGGGGCGTCACAGTTCTCCTTTCTTCTCTAATACAATTTGCCTTTAGCAAAAATAAAAAATAAAAAATAGGTACTTTGCAAATTGCAACAGTCATAAGTCAAAAGAGAGCACCGAAAAACGTCTTTTTATAAATAATCCAAAAGATATTTCTTCTCATCAAAGAAACCAATTGACAACTAAGGCCCTGTTTGGCATTGTTTCAATTTAGTGTTTCCGTGTTGCAGCGAGATAAGGCCAAAGAGAACGTGTTTGGCAAGTATTAAATACCGTTCCACATATTGAATCCTCCGGAATGATCCCTAAAAATCAGTCCAGCTAGAGTAAGAAACCCAAAACGATAAATTTTGGTTTTTTTTTTTTTTTTTTTGGAACAACCCGTTGGCAAGATTGCAACTCCAAGTCTTTTGCCTCGTTCTTAACTCGTAATAAGTCATTCCCAACTGTGTTCTTCATCCTCTCCAAATGCTCTGACGTGCAGCATCTCTTGTATGTCCCATCTTTCTCCCTTCTTTGCACCTTTCTCTCTATCTATAATATCGGATTGAAACAACCCTTTTTAATGATTCATTGAATAAAGGAACTCTAGTATGAGAAAGGTTGTTTACAGGATCAGAAGCAGCGAGAACAAAAATCATATCCATGTTGGATCATGAGTTCCCTATTGCTAGATCTCTCGTATGGGTTCCAAAATGTAGAATGGTTTCATGTTGCGGGATCTCTGGTATGAGAAAGGGTTGTTGAAGGATGAGAAGCCCATGTTGGATCATGGGTTCCCTATTGCAGGATCTCTTGTATGGGTTCCTGTTACAGAATCTCTCGTATGATAAAGGGTTGTTGGAGGATGAGTTGCCCCTTTCTAATGACTCATTGAACAAAAATCATACCCTTGGATTGTGGGTTTCGTCTTGCAGGATCTCTGGTATGAGAAAGGGTTGTTGTAGGATGAGATGCAATTCTAATGGTTCATTGAACAAACAAAAACCTACAGCAACTTGAAAAGCATGAACTGATTGAGGCGTTTGGCAATGGGTTCCTATTGAAATCAAGCTCATGCACATTTTAATCGGTGAACATTAAATCAATGGGTTGGGGTGGAAGTCTTATCTCACCAATAAAATAATACTGTCCGATGTCAACCCGTAACACATTGAATGCAAACCTCACGGGTCGTATTCTTCATATTCAAGATGAATTTATTAATATTCTTTTAATATTTAACATGAATTTATTAATATTCATATTAGACTTAAGGTCAATGTTGTTGAGAAACATGATTTTCTTACTTTTGTTTCTTTGAATAAAATTGTTATGTTGTCAATGAAAACAAATTAATATAATGTTGCTAAACAAGTTTTGCACAGATTGGTCTCAGCACAACCTGGTCTCAGAACAACCCGATCTGAGCACAAAAATAGGAACAAGGCAGAAACAATGCCAAACAGGGCCTAAGTTTCCTTAATTCCGAATCCTGATTGATTGGGCTTTTTAAAACTGAATAAAAAAAAGATTTATTCAAATCAAAACTAAAAAGGAAAAGCTAATCATTTGACAAAAAGTGGGCCCTATGATTATTAGACATGTGGTCCTGGAGACTGCTAATGTCACTACTAGAAAAAGGACTTTTAGCGGCCGCCATTAGCCGTCGCTAAAAGTCAACTGGCGGTCGCTAATACTCTTTAGCGACCGCCTAGCGACCGCCAAGTACCGGCCGCATAAACTTCGTCGCAAAAGGGTATTAGCGACTGCCATTGGGTGGTCGCTAATAGTTTTTAGTATTAGCGACCGCCAATGGCGGTCGCTAATAGTCAATACATATTTTTTTTTAAAAAAATTTAATACCTTTAGCGACCGCCAATACCTTTAGCGACCGCCCAGTAGCGGCCGCTAAAGGTATTACATTTTTATAAAAAAAAAAAAAAACTTCTCAAGAGCCATGAACCACTGAAGTCATAGCCGCAATAACAATAAAAATAAAAATAAACCATCTGTATCAAAATTGGAACTAAAATAAAAATAGCAAATTTCTAAGTCAACCATGAAAAACTTCTTAACAATTTATAACTGATGTAGCAGATCTCAAATTTTCTTCACATGAACATCTAAAAAGCTTAACTTCTTAACACATAATTTTGCATGAATGCCCCAGAGAACTTTTACAACCCCAAAACCAAACAAAGTAACAAACCAGGCACAATATATATATATATATGGAAAAAAATATTTTGTTTACAATGTCTAGCTTGTAGTGAGATTCATGTTTACAAGAAGATTCAATATTCTGCCCAACCATGTCTTCAACTAACTCCCCAAAGCAAAGTACAATGAGTTCACATAGATTATTGGATAAAGCCACCTGATGACAAGACCCATCCATCAACAATGATCAGTACAAACTAGTTTGCATGTCCAGCTTAGCAAGCCACAAGCATATAAGTAATACATGCATTGAAAATCTTAAGACAGAAATGCAGAATCACATTGACATAGAAGAACCCCACAGCAAACACAAACCCCAAATGGTCAGGATGTCCAAGCACATCCTTGTGTGAAATGTGAATCACATTGACATAAAGAATAAATTTTAAACAGAGCATGGCCAGCAAAGTAAAACATAATTCCAATTAGCACAAATATCATAAAAAATAAATACAAGGTGAGTAAAGATGGTTTTGGTGGAGGAAAACCAGACCTTGTAAACTCTCTATAATAGAAAGCAATAAAACTCTCTATAATAGAAAGCAATAAAACCTTCTAAAAAAAACTACCTAAAACATTAAAGACCACGAATAGTTATAAAAACCATCTCTAATAAAATACCAACCAACTAGAAGTAACCAGCTAAAATATTATAGAGTAAAAAAGTCAAGAATAGTTCCAAGTTTTCAATAATATTAAAGATCGCTCCACCAAGTTGATGAGTTTATGTAGAAAACCATACATGTAGTGGTTCAGTTGATGCAAAGATGATTGACATATGTAGAAATTCATGTATGAAATGGTTCAGTTGAAGCAAAGATGATTAACATGTAGAATGCCTTGACTGGTCAGCTAACCAACCGAAATATTAAAAGATCTCTCACCTGGACTTCCCCTAGATTAGTCCCTAGAGCCAATTGCATGCCATCCTGTGCCCACTCCACTGAGCACGCACTATGATCCATTCCCAAGTCACACAATTCCGTAACCTGCATTTGTTCCACACAGACATAATTTACTCAACATGTGCTAGCTCAAATGCATCCTGAAAGTTGAAACATAAAAGCAATTCCAATTTATACAAAAATCAATATATTAATAACAAGGAACAGAATTTGAGGAGGAGGAACCAATACACACTGAAACAGAAAAAAGCAATTCAGCTTCTAATTGGTTAAGGGTACTGTTGGGAGAGGCGTGCCACAATGATCTAATGTGCACATGATCCATGATCCAAGTGAAGCCCACTTGCACACAGATTTGTGCAAATGCCAGGCTCAAAGTTGAACCAAAGGAGAGACAACAAAGGCTTGAAGAAGAAAAGAAAACAAAACTCTCTAGATGAGGTGACTTTGGTAATAACATTAGGAGCAAAATGTAGAAAAAGAAAAGGAAAAAAAAAAAAGTTAGCATCCATAGCTAGTTCATACAAGGAAGCATGGTGCTAGACCATGGTTACAAAGCTAAGCATGGTGCTAGATCATGTTCTTCTTACTGTAATCACATTAAACAGGTATGATTTTCATGTTCATATGAAGATCTAAAATCCATCCAAATCCATTACTCATCCCTAACCAAAATTCTAAACAAGTAAACAATGATATTTGCTACAATGAAGAAAAAGGAAGATGGGCTTCAGATTCAAACTTTGGGACAGGAAACTAGTTTTGAAAAAATGTAAAAATCATGGTTGCGTGGATGGCACACCTTGTTGTCAACGACAATACCTACACAACAATAAAGAAATGGAAAGCAAAACATCCCAAAATGAGGGTTCAAAGTAGATTACCATGAAAAAAAATCAGCAATATTCAAAAAATGCAACAAGATCAAAGCACAGTGCTAGAAAGAAAACCTAGAAATTACTCATTGAGTTAACCACCTTCATGAGTTTAAAGGTTTCTTTTTCTTTTTCATTTTTTAAGTGAAACATGAGTTCAATTAATATGTAAATGACACCCATAAACTAGGGATTTCCAAACCTACAGAGACTTCCACCTGCCCCTGTACCCAACCTAACCTAATCCGTTACAGGCTATGGAATTTGATGCCAAACCTGCCCCATAATCCATAAGGCTTCTTGTACACTGTTGAATCCTCTTTGATCTTTGATGTGCCCAACGCTACCGTCTTTAAAGCCTCTTTGATCTTCATATCCAACTCCATTTTCTCGATCTTTGCATTTGTCTGAGCAATTTTCTTTTCTAACCTGCAGATCATTGGATAATTAAACTAATAAAGGAGGCAATGTTCAAGCATAAACAATGAAGAAAAACTCAGAAGCAGTGAGAGTTTTATTACGCTTCAGGTGCCAGGTTCTTCATAATAGCCTTTTAATACTATACATACACAATTTCATGGCCAAACCAGTTACTTGGAAAACCAAGTTCTTGACCATTATGAGAAAATGAAGATGCATAAGCACACAAAATGCATCTTCTGGAGTTACCTGCTTATATTTCTTATAGATTTGCTTGGTTATTATGTTCTTGGATTCATCATTAATCGACATGGCATTGCACATCTCAGCCCGGTACTCATCTACCTGGAATGACTCCTATCCCTTGGCAGTGACAGTGGCAGTGACTCAACTGCAACTATACAGTAGGTTGCAACATCAAACCATAACAACTTTCAATGACCACATAAAAGGAAAACATCCCTGATAACCCATTCAAGGTAAACTTATGCTCTTCTGACACTTCCAAGTAAACCTAACTTCTACAAATCAACTTTGAATTCCATGATTTTTTTTTTTGTTATAGCATAATTAGTTCAGGCAAGATCAAATCCAGTACAAACCTCTAGGACTCAATCCCAAGACCTGTTCCCCTAGTGGGAAATGCCTAACCAGTGCACTACTTGTGTTGTCAGCATGCGTCTATTCACATGCTTTCTTACACATAGGCAAATGCCAGAAGGTTTTCTTCAGAAGTTGCAGCTATGAAAATACTTGAATTCGGGTGTGAGATCTAATAATTTCCATATTTCCCCAATACAAGTTTCCAATGAAGCATAGGTATTTGTAATATCAAATGAATTATCTTTGTATGAGAAAGTAGCATCCATATATCAAATTGGGAATAAATCACAAAGAGAAAAAATGATCAAACCCACAGGTCATGGCCACTGAGATGTATCCTCGAAAGAGATTTATAGCATATCTTATCAGTTGAAGCCCACATTCATAAAGGATTAGAATCTTAAGCAGTTTCTATCATCAGAAAACTGCAGGTTCTTATGTGTGTCAGGAGTGTTTAGAAATGAAACCTAAGAGATAGTGAGGAAGATTCAACTCAAGTGATTCAATCCACATAATAAACAAGTATGTATTGAAGAAAATTGGTTGTGTAGAAACCTTCTCTGAGAAAAAGCGGATGCCTTTGAAACACATTCATAATTCAAACATGCTTTCTTCTTTTGAATTGAGAAATCCGGCTTACCTTTTGATTTACTGTGCTATATAAAAAAAAATTCTTCCTTTTATCATTTTTACTTCTCATAGTTATTATTATTGATGATAGAGCACATAAGTTTACAAAGAATAATAATAACTAAATATGAATTATGAATTATTATTATTGATGATAAAGCACACACCCCCAATTCCAAACAATCAAGTTCACTAAATATGAATTATTATTATTGATGATAGAGCACATAAGTTTACAAAGAATAATAATAACTACAGAGCTCAAGAAGGAGAAGATAAAGGGCTAATACCTCAGATTCTATCAAAGGTGACTAATTAGTAGAATAATTTTATTTGTCGCTAGGAGTCATATGAGGATAAGATATGATCGACCCAAACTTGTTCCCAGACCAGTCTCTCTGCTGCTGTTCTCTGAACATATGATAAGGATTTGATTCAAACCCATGATGATAATTGGGCCTAAGTATGATTGTGTTGGAGTGCAAGAGAACAGTATGATACCTCTCATAGTGTTGGAATTGCTCAATCTGTTGCCTCCCAATAGCAGGGTTGTCAATTGATTCACTTGCAAACAGGTATAATTTATAAAATGAAGAAACTATATTTAATAAGCTCATGTGGAAAATGTAAAACAGGAAGGGGAAAACACATTTGCAATCAGCGAACAAGTAAAAAAGAAAAAGAATCAAAAGGAAAAATATTGAACGAAATGATTGTCAATGAGTATCACGATTGAACCCAAAAAGTCCATCAGTTCACAAGGACATGTGACAAAAGAAGATGTTGACACCTTTTGTAATTTACATGGGAATTAACTTTATGGGTCCTATTGACAGCATAAACGTGAAATGTGCATCGATTTTACTAGGACAAACATGTAGGACGAAATGAAGAAGAAGAAACCTCAAAGATTTGCATCAGCCAAGTCTTTATGGATCTGCTCTTGTCGATGACAGTCTCGCTTCCTACTTCAAGGCGACCAATAAGTCTTGGATCAACCCCATATTTCTTGAGAAGGGAAGTAACAACTGTCAAGCTGAACCAAACTTTGCGACAAAAATAATAAATAAAAAATAAGAAAAACTTCAACAGAATAAAAAAGGTACAAGACTATCCAATGTGCTACCAATTTAGAGACAACCAAACATACCCTAAGTAAACAAGTTCTTTCAGAAGCAACAAACATTCAGATAGCAAAAAAATAAATAAAAATCCCACACATATATAGATCTTCCATTATGGTTTAATTCACCAAACAGGGAGCAAATTCTATAGACCATAGGCATCACATTATGAATTTTTATGAACAGCATCAAACATCCGCATAATAATGGCAACAGCAGCATATACTCCAAACATAGTTCGATTCCACAAACAGAAGGAAAATGTTATAGCTGTTTTTGATTCAGCAAGGCAATGAAGAGGGCACAAAAACAATGCCCTCGTCGCGTTACGGTTACATAAACTTGATTAAAAAATAAAAGAAAGGCCCTGCATAAAACCTGAACCGAGTTCTGCAGAGTGAGCCGGAAGAGATGGAGGAATAAGTTGTTCTTCATACAGTCTCTTGTACATAGCAACCTGTGAAAGAAAGTTAGTACTGTTATGAAGGCACCATTATACTACCAACAGTATCATCACAAATGTAAAAACAGATGGTCAGATATTTAAAAATGCTACGGATTGCAAAAGAAAGTCAATCCCACAATAGGACTTACAGAGCTGTGAAGTGACTCTATCATGCGTCCCTGTTCTTCCAACCTCTTCAAAACAACTTCAGGAAGCAGCCTCATCTTTATGCTTTCGGAGCTCTTCTTCAAAATTCTCCTGAAAGTCCGTAGATTTAATCTAAGTACAATAACAATGATTTGGCGGCCATAAAAAATATCACAACAATCAATAAAAAAAAAAGTCCAAAGAGGCTCGTCCCACAAATTTCCTGAAAACATCAAATTACTCATATATTTAATTGTTTATAAAAACATTGTAATTATCATCTCTATTCCCTATCTGGGTCAATATCAGTTCATATAATCTTTAACGGCCTTTTCTCTCAGTCGTTCAGAATACCTCAATGCCTTCATCTCCGCCTGCGCCTCCCCCAATTCACGATCCTT
Organism: Litsea cubeba; assembly: GCA_012931725.1. NCBI lineage: Eukaryota > Viridiplantae > Streptophyta > Magnoliopsida > Laurales > Lauraceae > Litsea > Litsea cubeba. The sequence goes on along the minus strand of CM022947.1, from coordinate 5,666,131 downwards.
ATCTGAAAAAAACACAAAAATTACTTCAAAATTCAATCTTTTTCAAGGCAAACAGGAACAAATTCCCGATCCTCGTCTGAAAAAAGACAAAAACCACTTCAAAATCCAATCTTTTTCAAATGAAACAAGAACAAAACAGACTCAATAAAACCAAAACCCCATCAGATCGAACCACATTCCCACCTCTGACTTCATTCTCCAACCGATTCAGCTCCACCTTCACCGGATCCGACCCGTGCAGCAGATTTATAAACTTGTCCGCATCCAAACTCGACCGAAACGGCTTCCGGCGCCTCGGCCCCTTCCCATCTCCCGTGAACGACCCCGAAACCATCAGCTGATGAGGCGTCGCCGTCTCAGACCGTCCATTGCCGCCGCTGCTACAGCTCAGCTCAGTTACATTTGCAGAGCCCTCACGGTCGCCGCGGAGATCGGCCATGGCTGATCTGATCTTCTCACATCCGAAAGAGAAAAAACCCTAACTTTCAGCAGTGAACTGTTGGCGAGATTAGGGTTGTGAGTGTAGATCGATCTTCTTTTCCCTCTTTTCTAGGGTTAGGTATTAGGGTTTTCTTTCCCTTCTCTTTCTGCAGCTTTTCTCGCAGTTGAGTCGTTACGATTTCTTCGTTTGTAGATTGGAATGAAAATAGGAAGAGGGAAAACGAAGAGCGCGGGAGGGGAAAAAAAACGTGGGAAGGAAAAACGAAAGAAAAAATGGATTTGGGTTAGTGACCGCTACAGGCGGTCGCTAATAATAAGTTTTGCGACCGCTAGGAGCGGTCGCCCGTTTTTCCCCTGCGTCAATGGCTTATATTCTAGTAGTGCGTCTAACATTTATATGAAAAGTGCTGGGGCTGCGGTTTGAACAAGATCTTCTAAGAAGCCATGGGCTATCTTTGTTTGGCACACTTGAATTAATGACCCCCATATTAGCCTATTTTGCATAGCATCTCCTCCACAAATGTACTCCAACAGACGATCGAGCTTAGAAATCTGGTGTTAGCTAGCCTCTGTTCAATGTGCTCGCTTTGTTCACTTGCTGTTGAGTCGGAGCTTCATCTCTTCTCCTGCCTGGTTGCTAAGGATCTTTGGTGTTGGGTCCTTCAAGCAGCAAACGACCTCTTATTCTTCATCCCACAACATCATAGTTATGGGATTCTCTCGGTCGTTCTTGTGTTTGTTTTAGGAGTTGTTTCCAACTCTTCTTCTTTATCCTCTTTAATACAAATTGCATTTTAGCAAAAAATAAAAAAAAATTATAAAAATAAAAACAAAAGGAGAGGTTTAGTAGTATGCTATCTTGTTCAATTGATTGCCGCAAACACTAGTGGGACAAGATCCAATTGGGGCACAATCACTATTTTGACTTTGAGTCAACTTTGATAATACTGACCCTCTTTGGATACTTAGGTCTTGGAGACCCTAAGTATATATTGTGTGCCCGAATCAATTACTAAAAGCTAGTAAACATATCAGTATGATTAAGAGAGGGAATTATTGTGATCAATCGCGAAAAAAAAAAAAATAGAGCCATCCTCTAGTGAGAATTCTTGGAAAGGAAGAAAAGCAGGATTAATTACCTTTCAAAAATTTTTAAAAAGTAAGCCTTTGATCTCCTACTCCTTGAAATTAAAATCATATTGTAACTCCACCTTGGCCTTTTAATAATTCAACTGGCAAAACATGCCCGCGCTTAGCACTGACAACATAATTCATATAATAAAATACCTATAAACTTTTAGAAACTTACAAAAGAATTAAGACATGATATATTCTGTACAAATTATATTGAAATGAAAAAAAGATATAATATATATAAATTAATATAATATATATGATATTATAATATATAAATTCCTAAGATGACAATGATATTATTATCGATTATCATTATTATCATCATACGATTAAAACACGTGTCTTATTGTTTAGGATAATAATTATTATTTTAGGTTATGAAGAATATCTAGAATGTAAAATCTCATAAACAAAAGGCCATAGTTAAACTTTTATGAACATTAATAGTGTGTACTTAGATATGAAGAATTAGAAAATAGTAAACTCAACACCTACCATAATAGTTATGCTATGTCTAAGCTCAAATAATAAACTCATGATAGTTTTTAAAATCCTTTTCTTTTTCTATCATTATAGATTTTTTTTTTCCACTTTGTGTCAAACAATTACATGTATACCCTCAAAAAAGAGAAAAATAAGACTAAACCCATAAATTTGATAAGACATCCCCATCTACTGTACTTTATATATTTTTTATTATATGAAATAGATTGCTAGTAAATAATGCTATATATATATATATATTATTTTAAAGGTTATGTGATCGACTCTCATCTAATACAAAATAAGTTTTTCGAGTTGATTTAAACTCGTATCTAGTCTCATATAACTCCATGTAAAATCAAGTAATCAATTCCTAAATTAAAAATGAAAATATAGTAGAATTTAAGAAATTTTTGGAATATTATTAAAAAATATAAATCTATTTTTTTCTAATTATCTATGATTATTAGATTTTATTCTACGCATCAAAATATACATATAAAAAATGTAAACTTACATAACGCGATGACCCCTTGAATTTAAAGGCGGTGACATGCAATTGGAAGTTCACAGCATGGTACATTTATATTTTATTTCATGGGATGCTGCAAAATCTTAATCGAATATGAGCAGGTACTGCGATAAAGTTCTTCAATGATTTTTTAATTTTCTTTTTCTTTTGGATAACAGCATGATTTTTTAATATTCATCCTCTTCATTTCTATCTTTTTTTTATTTTTATCTTTATCTATTTTGGAAAATCATGTTTACGCTTCTACTTTCTATATTATATTTATTTTTCTTAGATTATGAAAAAATCGGTGAGAAAAAAATCCTCAAATCTAAAGAGCTACCCTATGTATTCTTAGGGTCTACAACTTTAAACAAATAATTTTGTAAGTTTTATTCAAATCGAATAAAAATAGTTTCAATCGATTGTTTCCATTTTAATAAAATAAGATTTATTAGCAACAACATAAAAATTCATAACAATGAGATGATAACAGTTGGCCGCTTGTTCCTATAATTAGAAACCAAAACCGATATACATAAAACAACATCTTATGTATAGGATCGAATGGATCAAATAAAATGACTAAAAGAAACCAAGTTCTTGGTACCAAAGAGAATTAAAAAAAAAAAAATGAACTCACCTTCATTAATTTTAAGATATGCAAATCTGCATATCTCGAATATCTTCGCTGTTAATTCACACTTATGATTCATGGAAGACTCAACTTGTGTTTACAGTATTTTTTGCGAATCTAGTACCACCATCGAAAAGAAATACCAAAAGAAACAAAATTTCTTCTATCAGATAAAAATAAATAAATAAACTCATCTTCATTTTAAAACATGCACACAGATTTGCATACCTTGAATATCTTCTCCTTCAATTCACACTTAGGGCATGTTTGGTAAAGGTTTTCAAGGAGGAATCCGTGCTCATTTTCTGTGACTTTGTGGAAAGCCCACGTTTGGTAAACGTCAGAAAATTGCAGCAAGAAATCCTTGCATACTCGTTTCCAACGATACATGGCGTAAGACCACCCCCCATCGCACAATAGAAGTCTGCGCAAATGTAGAAAGGCGGAGCTACAGTAGGTTTAGGCGTCCTTTTAGCATCTACGTTCTTTTGAATTTTTTGGTTTTTGTTTACCCCAACATCAAGATCTGGTCCATTAATCGAATTTATAAGGCCAAGAATGGCTGTTATATAAAAAAGCAGCCGTTGATTCTTCACATATTTCGAGATATTTGCGAAAACGTACCAGACATTTGATCATAATTTCTGAGTTTTTGTGGGCCCCTTTTGAATAATTTGAACCGTTCAAACTCTTCATCAAGTCCCAAATGGTTAGTGGTTTAATTTTGGCATTCAGATTCATTATGGATCATTAGAAAAAGGCAAAATACTACAGAATTGATACGCCACAGTGCAAAAAACGGGATTACATGGGTAGTCTGTTTTTGTTGATTTTCTTATTCTTATGGGATCCAAGATGACGATCCAAGCCGTGAGTTCTTTCCAAAATACCAAAATCGTTGAGGAGGGCAAATTTCAACAGTAGATTCATCGTGGATTTTGAGATATCTTCAAAAAACTCCATATTTTAAAATATTATTTTTTTATTTTTATGAGCCCCATTTGAAAGATCTGACCCGTTCGAAGTCTCTAGAGTGCCAAGGAAGGTTATGGGGTGAATGCTCAGCCCTTGATTATTCTTAAATTTTGAAAAAATTACAAACAAACCTATAACCATTAGATCACACAGAGTGTAATTACAGGATTCGATCCTTTCTCTTGCTAAACTTGGAACTCTCCTCAAGAACTCCACTCTGAAGATAGCTTAATTCTAGCTGAACAAAGGAATCCTCTAAAGAGAGAATTCCTCTCTATTTGTGAAACGTGCCCTTAGAGTTCCTGCAAGACTTTCCTCGGTTTTAAGACTATTTTTTAAGAATTACTATGATTCCAAAATGTTGGAATTGCTACAGAATAGTAACTGCTGTCAAAGAGAATGAAAATGAAACAATAGCACCTGAGTGTTGATGACTGCAACTTTGATTTGTTGGCGGAAGTCGAAGAGCAACAAAGGCAGCAGATATGTGACCGAGGCACGTCTGATGACGCTCTTTTTAGAACGACTTCCGCTCCTTAGGATAAAATCCAGGTGCGAAGGTTCTCAGCAGAACCGCCCCCAGGATACAACGGCCTCTGGTCGCAACGCAGCCCGAAAGAGAAGACTCCTTTCAGAATACTCAATGCTCAGAGGGAAAACAATAGAGAGAAGAAAAAAATATTTTTTTGTGTTTTTTCGAGAATGGAAGACTCCTAATTTATATTGTGATTAGAGACTATTGGGCCATTAATCCTTAATAAGTCACAACGTTAAAACACATTAAAATAACGATTAAAATCAGTTTAATGCTCAACGTTTAAAAATATTAAATCAGCGATTAAAATTAATTAATGTTGAACCACATTAAACCAAGGACAACCGAACTGTTGAGTTCGGTCGACGGTCATGCCGAGCTCAGCTCAGTATGCTGTCCGACTGAAATGGTTTTTTATATAAAAAATTAGGTTGCCACCCCCCTACGCGCGATATAAACGCAGGATGCGTGTAGCGGACGCACGCCCAGTTAAACGTTTTCCGGACCCAGGACCTCGGGCTAAGCCTGGCTCGCATGCGCGCATAGGGCCCATGGTAAAAGCCTACAATAGTTGTTAAAGTGTAAAGGAAGGAAAACACCTATAAACCATCTTAAAAAGTTGAACTTTAGCAATGTGGGATGGGTTGTTTCCAATAGCCTACACTACCCATAAAGCAAAAAGCACTAAAGGAAAAAAAACACCTTTTACAAATAACACCTTAAAAATGTTTTGAAACACCAAAAACCCAACACAAAATTCATTAGATCTAATAGGAATGTAATTTTTAAAAGTATAAACAAAGAAAAAAAAAGATAATCATTTATAATTGATGAAGTCTCACATGGAATTGTGAAACTCACATGAAAAACAGCCATGCCATATACAACCAAGAACACTTTGCTCCATTCACAACACCTGTTTCCTAATACACACTCAACAACAAAAGAATTTTAAAATATAGAAAAATAAAGAAACCCACTTTAGATCGTGTAAAAAAAAAAAACAATAATATATCAATTGTGAAAAAAAGGTTGAGACCTAGAAGATAAAAGGGAAAACAATAGTGTGAGAGATAAAGATAATCACAAAGATGACTCAAGTATTTAACATAAACCAAAATAAAAAAAATAAAAATAAAAAATACCAAAAAGATCATCGAACATGTATCACATACTGATTTGGTTCCAACCGGGACATGTCCAGTGCCTTCAAAAGCTCACACTCCTCTCCTTTTGAGCACAGATGTATATCGAATACTGGGTACGTATTCGATCCAAAGATCTTTCTTCTCTTTTTTTTTCCTGCTCTATCTTGTGGTTGAGAATGAAACTTACGCATGGGGAATTGTGCTTGTAGATCATATGAAGTGAAATCTATTACAATGGACAAATCAATTAGTGTATTTGAGAGAGAAGTGAGAACTGGGGATTGAGATAATGAGTCGGAGAGATCACCACCATCGTTGGTTTAAATCCTCTGGATTGAGGGAAATGATAGATGGCAAGGATCGCAAGATCTATCGACTGGATCAAAGTTGGATCTTTTTAGATATATAATTTAGAAAGAGAGAATAAGAATGTTGAGTGGCCGTGTATTTGGATTCTAAGCTCTTTCACTTGTTTAGACTTGGCTATGAATATGATAGTTAAGGGATTTCTCTAAATTGTCTACGTCCAATAGAATTCATCTCCATCGACTTTAGACCACAAGTGATATTTCATGAATACTTCAGTTAAGAAAAATTTTAGGGCCTGTTTGGATAGGCAAAAAATAGAGTAGAGTGAAGTTAAATGGGTCCTAACTGTCTAAAATTTCAACTCTATCCCGTTTGGATGAGTATGACCTAATAGATGAAGTAATATTGTGAGCCATATGTACTCCATTTCACTTCAACTCTTCATTTTCTTGAGTAAAGTAGATTCTACTTCAAACTTTAACTTCAAAATAAACATCCAAATGGAGTGAAGCGAAGTATTATATTTTAACTTCAACCTACTTCTCTTCACTCCACTCCACATGTAAAATCCACTTCATTTCACTCCACTCCTCATTTATCCAAACAGGCCCTTAGGATGATGGATATTTATTGGCTGGTTAAAAAATATTTAAAAATAGATGAAGATAATGCAGCGGAAGTGTGAGAAATCTTCTCTTAATAGATAAAGATTTCAAATTTAAGGATTTAATTTAGTTAATTAAGGAATGTGAATAGATTCCTAAAATGTCTCTTTAAATTAAAATCCAATCAAATTAAATTGAAATTGAAATTGAGCTCCAATTTCTCCATTAATTGTGAAATCGGACTCCAATTTCAAAATCGAATCCTATTCCTATAATTAATATATAATAATTCTTCTATAGAAAAGCGTATTTCTAAAAAAAATTATAAGAATTCGGTTGGATTTTCCCAAACATACCAAATATATCTGAACTTTAAAATGGTTCATTCACACCATCAATACATTTAAATTCAGGCACAGTCCATATGGATGTCAAGTCTGAGGCATAGAGCATGATCTAACTCAAAAGGATGGCCTTTTGGGGTAGCAATCCTACATCCAACCCCATCTCAGGCAAAAATCCTGAGATGTTAATGACTCCTTAATATGGATCTATCTCCTCATGATTTATCTGGGTCAGGAGCCATACTTTACACTCTTCTTATTAAGGGCCTGTTAGTTTGTATTTTTTAAGAATTGAATACAAAGGGATGGGAGGTCAAATGAGCTCCATGGAAGGAAAGTGGGAAGGATATAAGACACCAATGTAGATGGGACCTTGACAGATTTTCAAGTATTTAAGTTTATAGGATGATGGTAATTATTCATTTTTCATTTTCTCCAACTCAATTTCCATTAAATGGGAGGTTTTTTATGGTCAATTTTAGATATGCATCTTTTACTCTGCATTTTAAACCACTTACTGAAATACAGAGTCTTAGAATTTCCAGAAATTCAATTCCATGAACCATTTAGGCCCAGAATGTCTATCAAATGTCTGCATAACTCACAATTTTAGAAATTTTCTGATCACTCAAGTTGGGGGAAGTTGACTTGATATAAAACATTCATATATAGGTCATGTGAGCCAAATGTAGTGGCTATATGGCAAGTACTTGATCAAACTTACAAAGTTACTCAATTTATGACTCGATCAAAATGAGTTTTTAATTCTCTAAACAAGATCATTAAGGGCATGTCTGCGGAACGCTGAAAATCAGCGTTCAACGGATTTATACTAGGCTCATAAACTTGCTAAGTTTTGTTATTCTATTAGACAAGATATAGGTTGAGAGAGGGCTTCCGCAATCCTCAGGTCAGGGGGTTAAGTTTATTCTGTCCTTGTTTTTGCCTGCTGATCGATGTTTCTTTTTCTCTCTTAATGAAATATCTTCTTTACCAAGAAAAAACAAACGGAATTATGTTTTCATGATGTCACATAAAGTTGGCCCTAATTTTTCGGTGGCTATTAGTGGGACTGTTTGCCTACTTAGTATTGGCTTTCCAGGAAATAATAATAAAGTGAATTCTTATAACAAGGAATATTAAAGGGGTGATGAAAGAAAAATAAGGATGGACAGATCTAAATGTTTTTTTTTCTTTTTGAATTTAACCCTCAGTTTAGCCCATGAGGATGGAGATGTAGATGCATGCAAGCCTCACTTTCTTAGAATTTGATTTCCTAGGTTAATGGGTAGGTCACCATTTAACCCTAAATTGGATCTTCATCTTTATATGTTTTATTTTAGTACCGTTGATATGACTGCTTGGAATTTCTAAAGACTAATAATGTATATAGCAATAAGAAAAAAGGTTCTAACAGGACATTTAGGGCCTATTCTTTTTTGTATAAATACATTGGAATTATCGATGAAATATATAGGAACCAATGAAGGAATATTAAAGAGGTGGGGTGAAAGATATATGGTGGAGGAGATGTAGTTGGGACCTCTACTTTCCTAGGTATTGAATTACTAAGGCAATGGCTATGTATTCATTTTTCGTCTTTGCTTGAATCAATATCCATTGAAGGGGAGTTTATTTGATGGTCCTTTTTATATATAGACATGCAATTTTTCATTTTTAACCACTTATAAAACACAATCATTGATATTCAGTTAAATAAAACAAATAGACCCCTAATAATACTTAAATTAATTTAATGAGAATCTCTAGATATTGTAGTTGCGTTACCGACGCGAAGAATGGATTGTGAGAATGAGATGACAAAAGATTCCAATTTAAGGTTTAGAAAGAATGTCAAAATGCTTTCAATTACATGATAATTGCTTTCAATTACATGATAACATTATGATGATTCCCAAGCTTCCACCACTTTTATTCCCTTCTCGAGGCTAGAACCTACCCCTTGGTTTTGTACAAGAGTCAAACCGATGGAGTTTCTGAAAGGTGGCCGGTGTTGCTTTTCAAATAGTCAACGTCAACTTGTAGCATTGCATCCCAACTTACAATATTATTTTTTTTTCTTTTAATAAAGGAGGGTGTGTTAGTTCTTTTGGACTTGACTAATTTTTATCAGTCATATGGGTCTACGGGAAGTTAGGTAATTCTCTTGTAGCCTCATTATAATAGTGCAATTTTAAAATCTCAATATTTGTGAGCAAACCGTAGTCGTAAATCAACTGAGCTACCATTCAAAATTAATTTAAAATTTTACTTTAGCAACCGGTAAAGAAAAAAAAAAGGCCTAACAAAGTTTTACTCAAGTCCATATCTAATATATTTCTATAACCAGAGCCTAGCAACACAATCACAAATCGGAATCGAATGAAAGGATGAATCCAACACCAAATGCCACTTGGTTCTAAAGGACTCCCTTCATTCACGTGACTAAAACTGTAGCATCCTCGATCTCTTCAACCACTCTCCAACTCAAGTCTCAAGATAAGATAATAGAGACAATATTCAATTGGCAAACACTGAGAACTTATTCTAGACCATATCTTTCATCCAATGGACAGCATAGATGTTATGGTCCCCACATTTGCAAACGTGGCCGGGTCTATATAAGTACGTGACATCCTTTGATTTTATTATGCAAAAGAAAACAAGAAGTGGTAGCAAAGACACAAGGACATATAAGATTTGGTTCCTTTCTTCCAAGGTTTCTAGCACTCGCTCTCCCTCAAGGGCTTCCTCAGCTACAATAATCAATAGGTAGATGTGGAAGCCCTTGGGCAGAGTGGATGACGGTGCTTTGTTCTTTCTTTCCACCCGCATGCAAGTATACTCTCCCTCTCCCTCTCCCTCTCCCTCTCCCTCTCTTTCTCTCTCTCTCAGCTGCATGTGTGACCTTTTAGATCAGAATGAGGTAGACCCCAGTACCCCACTATGGATGATTTACCAAAAATGACTTGTATTGGAAGATCCTATATAGCTAGCAATGCATTGGCATTTTTCTGTAAACCTTATTATTATTCTTCAATCTGCCCAATTGAGGCCATTGTTTTGGAAAGAGTCATTATTTTAATCTGTCAAGGAAATTGGAACATTATCAACCCCAGAGTGGTGTCGTTTGATGTGAAGAAAACCACTTAATCTTCGTTGACCTGTGTGAACCGCACGGGTTATTCTACAAATATTAGGTTGATGAAGGCTAGGCACGTCCAAAAACATGACAAGTATGGGTGAGATCTGATCAATTGTCTTGTGAGCCCTTCTTTATAAGTGCCATTGCCCAAAAGTCTCTGGATTGGTATGCAACGTATCTAGAAAATGCAACTTTTGATTCTAGTCAGGGGAACCCAGTATTTATTGAAAACATCCAAGGGTTCATTTGGGTGCAGAGAAAATGACTACTGCAGAATTCCCACAAGATAGAGAAACAAGGAGAAAATTGAGGTAGAGAGTTTCCTCTCCAATGTGGTTGGAATCGAATGGAGAAAATTATTAGGAGGACATCATTTTAAAAAAGAAAAATATTTTATAAATAAAGCATTAATTAAATTAGATAAATATTACTTTTATTAATAGAAAACCAGTGTCACTAGAGATTTCTTCCCCTCTTTTGAGAGGAAACGAAATCTTTTCTACTTCTTTCTCCAAAACTTTAATATATGGAGAATTATTTTTCTTATCAAACATATCCAAAAGGGGGAGATTCTATTTCACTAAAAAAAAAAAAAAAAAAAAAACCTTGTTTATGCTTTTCTCTAAATTTAAATGTACTTTGAGTTCCTCACTTCCTATATATTTCGCATCTAATTTCATACTTCTACATATATAAACACAATAAGAAATGTTGGAAATAAATGATATCAAACATTTGACTCTCGCTTCTTTTATTGCCCATTTGTTTGCATGGGATTTAGTTTTCAGGGGTCATGTATTTGCACATGCGTAACTTTCATGCATGATCATGTTTGGTTATGCTTTTTTTTTTTCCATCACAAGTATAAATATGGTGTGAAAAAAAAATGTATAAATGAGGCTCTTTCTAGAAAACTAATTACATACATGAGGATGTGGTAAATTATTATGTATGTAAATAATAAAAGGCGATAACACAATATGATAGGTCAACCAGACAACCACCCTTATATATATAGGTTGCAGGTTTGAATCTCTTCAACCACTTTATTTCTTCTTCTTTTTTCTAACTTTATATTCTCCGGATTAGTAACCTCATCCGTTCATCTTTGTTTTCTAGGTCTAAAATCCTTAAGGCATTTAATTTCATAATCATAATTTTTGAAAATTCTGTCCCATATCTATCTGATTTCCAATTTTTAATTTGTGGGCACCCAATTCATTATCTAAACTATTCAATACTCTAAGATGAATTCTAAGCATCAACACATTTACTATCATAAACCTTCACAAAATTTGAGTTCCATTTGAAAAACACAAACATATGTACAATATCGTTGGATGTACTCGTATATTCATGTGGAAATGGCGATTTTGATGAACGCTGTAATACTTTTTACATAAGTACCATTTGCATAATGAAAAGTTTCATATGAATCTTTTACATATTTACTACCCATTTTGGCATCCAACATGTTAAAAGGCACACTATCTTTTAGGCAGGGGCGGCCCTGAGTTTTCGGGGGCCCTATGCGAGTTCCTAAAGTGTGGCCCCTACCTGTATACCCACCGATAAATGATAAAAAAATAAAAGACATTTTTTTTATTTGATCGAAAATTAAGTCTAAACTCCTTACCTACTCTTACTGAATCAGAATTGTGTTTCACATTAACCAATTAACACCAAAGTTTAATTATAAAAACTAAGCACTACTGAAAAACTACTAGTCTTCTTGCATTTCTAACTGCGAAATCACTAATTAAGTCTTCATAATCAAGCTTTTCTACCAAAGACTTTTCAATAGATAACATAGCTAATCCATTTAATCTTTCTTGGGACATGGTTGATCGAATGTAAGATTTGATCAACTTTAGCTTTGAAAAGCTTCTTTCTGCAGATGCAACGGTAACTGGTATAGTCAGCAAAATTCTGTATACAACCCATGCATTTGGAAAATAATTATCTCGTAACTTCAAATGATTTAACATGTCGATTACTTCTTTGCGTTATTTGGTAAAAGATCTCTCATGATTCTTAACTCCGAAAATAATTTGTCCCATCAATATCAGAAACACCGTCATGTTTCAAAAATTCTTCAAGATTGTTCAAGAAGCCTTTAAAGTATCTAGATTTGTAGACTTTAACTTCTCCAAATCAAACAAGAACCCAAAAATTTTCTCATACACTTCAAACTGCTCAAACCTACTCTTGAACGAAGAAAGAGCTTGGTCTACTATAAATAAGAAGTAGTTAACTCGAAAAGATTCTTCAGCTGATTGTGTCACATCTTCACTAACATTCTCATCGAACTGTTTTTTTCTACGAATGATCAGCCTTTCAAGAAAAATAGGTTGAATTTCCATCGTAGTTGCAATATCCTTAGCTTCTGCTGTGGCTTCTTCGAATCTAGATTCTATATATTTTTCAAAAATAGAAATAAATATTTTCAATTCATGTATGGCCATATCAATTTGCATGTCTTCAGTTTGAAAGTTTTTGCTAACAGAGTTAACAGCAAAAAATAAATAATGTCAAATTACCATGGCAAGCAAAAACTCAAAACTTTCAATTTTGTGTATCGCTAGTGACTCGGCTTCACTCTTTGTTTTAAGATCGTCACTATTTTCGGCCAAGTAAACCAAAGCATCTCTTATTTTCGGAGCTTGATGTGTAAATGCACGAACAATAGAACTAAAGAAGCATTAAACAATAGAAAAGTAGTAAAAAGTTGAATAGAATAGAGACAGTAGAATGAGAATAAAAAGGGCAAGAGAGAGAGAACCGACCTAAAAGAAAGAAAACGATAGAGAAACCAGAGAGAAGAGAAAGACCGAGAGCACTGGAGTGGAGAGGGAGACGCTCACGCTGCAAACGACACCGACGGACCTGCTTCTTCCGGCCAACTGGACTTCTTCCTCTTTCTTTCATTCTTTCTTTTATTTCATTTTTATGGTTCAGCAAGAACGATTTTCTTCCTTTTCTGCTGCTGCTTCTTTTATTCTTTCCAAAAGTTGGATGGCTGAGATAAAGGAGAGTAATTAGGGTTTTATTTTGGGAATAGCATATTTTGGGGAATTGGGGCATTGATTGTAACACATTTATCATCTAAACATTGATTTTTTTTTCAAAATTAACCAAGTGCTACAATGGCCCACTGTCAGTGGGGTCAAAATTTTAAATTGAGTGGGACAATTTTTTTTAATATTATTTCACATCAATTGACCCCACTACTAGCCAAGTAGCGCCGCCCTTGCTTGGGGGCCCCCATTTTGGGCCAAATTTTGGGGCCCAGCCGGCCGCCTGTGTGCTCTGTCCCTAGGGCCGGCCCTGCTTTTAGGAAATCTAAGAAGTGTACTTCTATAATTAAGTGCTAAAATAGAAAAAACAAAGATGAACATGCTTGCAAATATATAATCCCATTGGATGCAGTAAGTCTACCCAGGTTGAAAGGAGTTGATGAAAAAGCCTCCTCAACATTAATGTTGAGAAATGATTAATTTGCTCTATTAGCTAGTGTACCTGTTCTTGGTAGTGTGGGACCTACCCTAAGATATGTCCTCTTCTGTTGACCCACCATGCTCATGCTTCACAATACAGTTTTTTCTTTTTTTTTTTTTTTTTTTTGAAACTAAAGTGATCAGTACTAGTAAAGTCCTTAGCAGATTCAATAATACAAGGTGTTTTAGATGTAGTTGACATGTTTGTTGGGGTTCAGATCCATGAGGCATGGGCTCAGAAGAAATTCATTTGAGGCTCTTGATGGGGCCACATTTTTTAAAATCTGAATTGGAAAAATAAATGCCCCATGAATTCTTGTATGGACTGCGGATAAATCTCACCCCAAAAGAAGCTCACATGATCAGTAAGAAACATGTACTTTTTTCTTATATATTTTATTTTACGTGCTTTTATAAGTAAATCAAGTTGTGGAACTGAGAAGAAATTCATTTTGAGCACCTCTTGAATTTCTCATGAGTCTGAGCCCAACCCAAGCGTAGTGGCTCTCATGGGCTAGGCCATCCCAAAGCTGATCATGGCTCAACCCACTTTTTGGGCCAAGATTAAGTATATACACTGGGCCTGTTAAATATATTGGTCGAACTTGGATTACGTGATACAAAGCCCAATTCCCACACCTACCCAGACAGAACAAGGAGCGCTTGTAAGTTACCCGCTTGGTTGTTGGTTCGCCGGCATAAGCCGTGCATTTGCTCTCCGCATCTTGTGTTCGACAACCCCCACATTTACCTGCTACATGTGTTGTAGGTAGGGTTGTAAACGGGTCGGTTCCGGTCCGGGTCCAGGGTGGAACCGGAACCGGAACCGTTTTCTAAGAAGGGGAACCGGAACCGGAACCGGAACCGGAACCGTTAAGAATAATGGGAACCAGAACCGGAACCGGAACCGTTTGTAAACCGTTTGTGAGGTGGGTCTGGTTCCGGTTCCGGGTCTAAACCAATACCTGTATTTTTTTAAAAAAAATTTATGCTTTTTTCACATTTCAATTGGATCACGTACCTACAAACACTAATGTGACATTTTGTCTATCAATAACATACACTTTTAACCAAAAACTCAGAAATCACATCCAAACAGGCAATGAGATGTAGAAAAGTAGAAAACCCTAATGTAGAAAAGTAGAAAAGTAAAAAGGGTTCTGTTCTCACATAATAAAGTTACCTTATGTTAGTATATATTGGGTCGGGTCTCGGGTCCACGGGTCTGAGCCACTGTGGATCCGGAACCGGAACCGTTTAGGTATCGGTTCCAAAAAAAGGATCCGGAACCGGAACCATTTTCTTATCGGGACCAAAATAAGGACCCAGACCCGGATCCTAACGGGTCGGAACCTTCGGATAATCGGAGAATCGGGTACCCATTTACAACCCTAGTTGTAGGGTTCTGCGTGCACTTCGGGAATTAGTAGCCTGCCGGGTCAAATAACATGGGGATACACTCAAAAGTAAAAACAAAGTACAAACAATGGCTAGAAAACCCATACAACTCGTAAAAAGCTGGGTTTGGCTGGGCCTGGCCTGATTCTGGATGGGCTTTGGCCTGACATTTGTGGCCTGTGTTGGGATTGGGCCCTATACGGGCCTGTATTTGTAAAGTCAGGCTGGGCTTGAATATTCTTCGGCCCGGTCCCACCCGGCCATGAACACCTCTACCTAAGAGAATTTGCACTTATTTTGTTTGTACACTTTGATTAGGAGCTCTTCAATTGTTGGAAAAGTGGGAATGAAAAAAGATCGTGATTTTTAAGTTTGTGAAGAATCTTTCTGCATGTCCCTGATATATGCCTTCTCTCATTCAATCATGCTTATATTGTGCCCGTGTGAGCCCAGTTCATGCTCATGTTTACAAGGAGTTCGCTCAAAATGATCACATACCATTTATGTGAAAGTCCTAATCAAATTTTGGATCGAACCTTAAGAATGACTGAATGAGCATGTAATTAACAAATACATTAATCACATGATTCATCATACTATTGGAGTATATGATTCAAGGGCATCCACACCAAGTCTTTGACTCAGATAAATCTTGAGCCGAAGGAGTGGAACTTCATAGTGGAACCCCATATATTAAATATATGAGCCACTCAAAGTAAATTGTCCTTTTTTGTGTATAGCTAGGGTATATCTAAGTTTTACTCTAATAAGAGCTTATTCCACCTTCAGATTGACCACTTGATAAAAAATATGGTCACTTTTTTTATATGAAACAATCAATCTTATGGTGGGATTAAAACCTATTAGGAGAAAATTTTGGGAATATCACATAATCTGGGAGGACATTTAAGTGCCTCGAATCTTTAATAGGAGGCCACTACTAGAGAGTTCCACTCCTTCAACTTAGGATTTATCCGAGTTAAAGCCCGAGATAGGAAGGGATACCCCAATTAGGTTGGATATACAGTTTCTATATCCGAATTGAGCCGTTTTTCTTCCCATATGAGCAAGTATTATCTCTCCACAAACGCGTTTTTAAGAAAAAAAAATAGATATAATTATTAAATTTTATTTCACTCTATATTTATTCCATAAAAAACAAACGGTTCCTCTGAGAGGATATGGCAGAGAGTTTTGGGCTGGCGGTGGGCTGTAGACATGTAATGTAATGTAACCCAGCGAGTCAGAGCCAGGGTGTGGCTATAAAAGCCATTCAAAAATCTCTCCCTCTCTTTGTTTCCCTTCTTCCCCTATCCAAGACCAAGAAGACCTCCTTCCTAAACATTTCTTCCTCCTTCCACACTCCACTGGCAAGTGCTCTCTCTCTCTCTCTCTCTCTCTCTCTCATGGCCGCTGCTTCTGTTCTTGAAGCTTCGGTTCTCAACTTTCTCTCTTATCCGCACCAATATCCCAGACCTATAAAAACCCCTCCAAAACCTCTCTCTCTGTCCTTTATCTCCCCCTCAAAACCCTACCTCTATTCTTCTGAAAACACCCAACAAGACCAACAATCCGCACCAGAAAACCCTAGCCCTGATTTGGATAATGGCCCGCCCAATGCTCGAAAGGATCGAAAGAGGGCGGTGCGCGTCGCGTGGGAGAAGCTGGTCCGGTGGTCCCGCTCCTGGCGCTCCAAGGCCAAGACCGACGTCCTCGAGCGCACCAATAAGGTCTGGAACCTTTGAACTCATGCCTCTCCATATTATATTTTCTTGGGGTTCTTTTTTGTCCTTTTCTTTCTTTCTTAATGTTCCATTTTTTGTTGAATTCTCTTGATTGGTAGTGGAAATTCTGAATTTTGATTGGTCAGGTACAGCTTTTGTTCACAGGATATTCATTTCTTTGTAGAAATTCTAAAAAAAACCTAGCTGGGATTTTGTAAAGTGCGTCCCATTTTGTGGGGTTCTCTTGGATGGGGTTAGTAATGTCTTGGTATGGATTATGGAATCATCCCCATCTGATGATAATTAACAGTTTTGGTAACAGTTGGATCAGTGTCAGAGCTCTAGAGTATGTGTATGCACTGTTTGTGTTCTCAAAAGCACACAAAAAGGAGGGGAAAAAGATCTTGTAAAGATGGACGACAGTTACCAAATTACCCTTACTTTTAAGTTCCTTAGAAAGAATTGTGGCCATGTTTTTTTTTTTCAAAAAAGAAAAAAGAATCGGAGGAATCTTTGCATCACACAGTCTGACATAGTTTACATAGATTTTGAATGATGTAGTTCAAAATTCAATTTTTCTGGTTTGATTAATGGTTATAATATTCTATATGCACCGACATTGACAACCACTTGTAGTTAGTTTGGGAATTTAGTTGTGTGCATAGAGGTTGTGCTCATGAATTAGTTTGTTGTTTAGGTTGTTGTTCTTGGAGGTGGATCTTTTGGCACAGCAATGGCAGCTCATGTTGCAGGCAACAAGGCTGATATGGAGGTGAGCATGCTTGTGAGGGATGCTCATGTCTGCCAATCTATAAATGAGGGACACTGCAATTTGTAAGTTGGGAGAATAGACTTGCATCCACTTTTCTTTGTATTTTATTTTATTTTTAATTGAATGGTCATCCACTTGTCTCAAATGTATGTAATACTTATTTATAATATTTTTATGCCCAATTCACTTCCACTAAAAGAAAATACTGTTGGTTTGTTTATCCTATAGTATAGTTTTTCTTTTCTTTTCTTTTCTTTTTTTTTTTTAAATTTCTTTTATATAGGAAAGAAAATAAACATATTTGTTTGGTTGGAACACCTTCAACAACTTTATCCTTGTTAGTTGGCCTTGTATGTATAATGTATAATCACAAGTTTTTTTTCTTCTTACACATTTATCTAGTCTCAATTGGCAAAATGAGGCTATCTGATGAACCCAAATGGATAAAACTCGATTGAATTGGACAAACCAAAAAAATAGATCAAGCTCAAACTAGATTTACAATAAAATATGCCATCATAAGAAGAAAATAGCTTACCCCAAATCGCATGTTTATTGTCACTTGATTGGACTTCAATCCTTGGGAGGCACACACTCAAAACAATGGAGAAGAGAAGAAAGGATCAAACCAAGCATCACTTTGCTAAAGAAGTCAAAAATTCATCCAAGGATAGGGTCGGACATCTGATTATATTGTTTAGATCATGTTTGACACAACTTAAAACCATAGGCACTAGATTTAATTCTAGCCGTCCATCTAATCTAGCTAATAAAAGGAAATATTAAACAAATCCTTACAAAACCCAACAATTGCTAAAATAAAGGTAGTAAACTACATTTAGAAAGTTCCTAGATTGAAACCCCCTCTTGGACGTCCACTTTGGAGAGGCTTCCTCTCTATTGCCGCTTTGAAACCTTTTTCACTTAATTTGCATCTTGACATACGAAAGCCTTCCCTCTCTTGGGCTAAAAAATAGAAAGGTTCCAATTTTGGATTGCTTGCACAAGGGATCATTGGGCGTCCCTTTTTATGTGTGTTAAGGACTTAAGGGTCCCACCTTTTGAGCATGTAGAGCCAAGGGTTGGCCCTACTTGTTCGTTGTAGGCTTGGTTAGGACTCAATTGGGTTTGTGGGCCCACGTTAAATGCAGCAATTTTTTTTCTAATTTTAAATCCAAATTAAGCCCACTCCATGTTAGATTTGAGCCTTTATGATCGATTGGGCCCAACTAATATGGGTCAAGAGGCCATTTGACCGAACAAAGTGACCCAAATAATTGAGGGCCTGATCAGTTGCAGGCTCCACTAAATCTGTACCATCTGCTCCTGCATCACACACACACCTGAACTTTTACAGATTTTGTGTGATGCTAGTACCAACGGTTTAGTAAGGTTTTAGGATCTCAGTTTTGTGCATGGTAGTTCAATATATCAACAGGCTTAGATTTATATTGGCCCACAATTAAGCTCAAGCACCACATATGCCATGCAAATGCGAGAGTATGTGTGCATGTGCGCATGCTTTTTAATTACCTTTTAAGTATTTATGCGAGAGTCAGGACCTAGGGTGGAATATGGATGCAGCAAATTATAACTTATTTTTTTAAATATTGGCAGCAGCCTAGCAGTAGCAGGTAACTACATTGATAAATTATTACATTCCAATGAGGCTGAGTTTGTGAAATTCTGATCAATATGTGGAAGTTAAGTTACTTTCTAATAGGGTAAATAGGGTTAAAGATTTTTAGAATTTTTTAGGTGCTTCTTTAGAATGTTTTAGTTGCTGTTTTAATTATATGAGCTATGATTAAAGCATATCATGCCAGGATGTTATTAGATGGATGATTTAGATTAGATTAAGGGCTTCTTTTGTAACAAATTGTACAAAAATATAATGGCTTTTAACTTGGTAGCCTTCACTGTGTAATTTTCTTGTTCTTTGCTCTTCTTGGTATAATGCTTTTATACAATTTTGCCCCTTTTAGTTCTTCTAGTGGGGGCTGGTTGTTCTTTGTATTTTCTTCCTTTAATATATTTGATCGTACCATTCGATATATATATATAGGGCCTGATGGCCCACCTTTTAATGAGTTTTTCTTAATATCAGTGGAACAAGAGGGGGTTTGGGCTTTATACCCGTTTCTCCTTCATTTCATGCGAACAAGGTCAGGTTCAGGGTAGTTCTACACACTTTGTTTTATTTTATTCTCTACTTTTCATCGGTGAGGTCTGTGCATAGTTGAATTATAAATTATATTTTGTGAGATTTTTTTACAAAGAACGATCCCTATATTTTAGATGGCCACACCTGTTTATCGACCCATGTGTGAGTTTGGCCCATCTCGATAAAGTTTTTCGTGTTTTGGCATTGATTTATTCTTGAATTGGTTGAAGGAGTTTTATTGTAGTTGCTAAAATCCCTATTGTGTGCATGAATGCTGTGTTTGGAAATTTTTGGGCAAGGTCAGGAGGGGTCCAACACCATATTATTCAGGACTAACTCAAACTTGGTCAGGAGTCCGGACAATTCCTGACTTCAGCATTGTTGTTGTGTGATCTTTGGAATTTCACTGATGAATTGCTTCCTTTCTGACAGAGAACATGTACATTTTCTTTTTTCACATGTTGGCCTAATCATTCTTTTGTCAAGGTTCATTATTGTTTTCTACAATTGCCTAAAGATTTGATATATATGCCTACAATTCTGAATGTGCCATACATTTGGGTGTGCTACGGTTGTTTTCTCTCAGCAAATATTTCCCAGAACACAAGCTGCCAGACAATGTTATTGCAACTACTGATGCTAAGATGGCGTTGCTGGGGGCTGATTTTTGCCTACACGCTGTTCCAGTGCAGGTAATTGGAAACCTCCCTTACATGCTTATGTTCTGTTAATGCTTTAACCCATATGGCCCTCTAGTAGAATGAATATCCCTTCTCTGTTCAATGATTGAGGTAACAATCTTGGGAATATGATTTTATTCTTAACTAAAGAGAAAAAGGTCCCAACATATGATTTGCTTTAATGCCATAGCTTCCATTTCTCCTGCGCTGTTTGCCTAGTGGTGGTGCTCATAGGTGAATAAAAATGAGATCGGGATTCTATGTTCTTACTCTGGTAGTGTTTGGATGTGGAGTGGAAGAATGAGGAGATCCTTGTGGAAAGAGAATGGCTATTGCCATTATCACCTCATAGGCCACACACATCAGTTTCACCTCATAATATGAACTCTGCTGAGTGCAACAGTCAAAAGGGATTTATATTGATTTAATCTCATTGCTACTTGCTATTGAAGAATTCAATAGTAAAGCACAAAGCCATTTGATATGAACATGTTAGACCTACTGATATTGGCTATCTACTGACCAAATCACCTCTTTCTTTTCCTCTCCATGCACTTCATTACCAATGAAATAATAATAATAATAATAATAATAATTTTTGTTACCTCTAGATCCATTTATCCGAAGGACAGTCTCAATTTATCAAATTTATACCCCTTGTGGGGCCCACCTAAATGCTGGATAGATCACTGGGGGCCAGATGGAAGGTTTCTTTGTGGATTAGGAGTTGGCACAAAAATCATCCCAGTTGGAAAATTATAACCATTGATTTTAGGGCCCCAAAGTTTCTTGGTTTTATTTTGGAGATTGAATTTAACTGTGAATATGACTTTAATTTGCATCGAGATTTGGGGTATACCAATTTGAGTGGGGCAGGTGGGTGTCAAGGAAGACAATTGATGTTGTGGCACTACAAAATGATCATAAAACTGTTTCAGCTTCAAGAAAAAATGATACGCTTTCAAAAAATTTCAATCTATATTTTTAAAGTAAGTTTTCCATCTCTGCTGTTTTCCTTGTGTTTATGTTCTTTGTTTGGTGTTTTAGCTTGTCAGTAAAGCCCTCCTGTACTGCCTTGCTATATTAATGAAAGATAATTTTCAAAAACAAATTTTAATTTTTCCATCATCTATCTTATTGCAGTTCAGTTCATCTTTCCTCGAAGGCATTTCAGAGCATGTTGATCCAAACTTGCCATTTATATCCCTTAGCAAGGGTTTGGAGCTCAACACCTTGAGGACCATGTCACAAATTATTCCTAAAGCACTGGGAAACCCTAGCCAACCTTTTGTAACTCTGTCAGGTCCTTCATTCGCATTGGAACTTATGAGGAAATTACCAACAGGTTTTCTACCAACTTATCACCAAAGCTTGAGTAACCAATATGCGCTAGTCTTGAGGTGAATTAGACCATCAAGTGGAGGATTTAACTAGCCATTTTTTGACGCTTAGAGTGCTATGCAGGTTGTTTATGGGTTTACTAATTAATGAGTGATGAATATACCCAAGCAATAGCTGCAACTTGTACATGGTTCAGTGGTTGAAGCAATTGTTCTTATACTTGATTTATGTCCCTGCAGCAATGGTGGTGGCATCAAAAGACAAAAAGCTGGCAAGTGCTGCTCAGCAGCTGATAGCTTCGAACAATCTGAGGATTAACTCATCAAGGTGGGAAACTTCCCTGGTTGCACTAACTATGATTCCCAGCATGTCAAGTTTGTTTCTCTAATAACTATTTGGTTGGTAGAAACCTAACTTATAGAGTTTAGAATTTAAACATGCAAGTTTAACTCACAAACTGTTATGCTGCAGTGATGTTATAGGGGTGGAAATTGCAGGTGCACTTAAAAATGTGCTTGCGATAGCTGCGGGAATCGTCGAGGGGATGAATCTTGGGAATAATTGTATGGCTGCTCTTGTGGCACAAGGTTGTTCAGAGATTCGATGGTTGGCAACAAAGGTATTTGAATTTATTTTTTAGTAGCACATTTTATATAACTAGCTGTTTCCCTAGTTTCACATTGTTTTGCTGTCACATTTTATCAATTCCTGAGGAGTTTCCGCGTGAACTCAGCTGGCAAGCTTATTTATTGATGTTATTCTTCCTTGGAAGTAACAAAATGGCAGGGACACTTCTCATAATGTCAATTTTGCTTATGCTTTATATAACGGTCATAGTGGAATTCATTTTTTTTCACTTTTCAAGTTACAATTGATGACTTATATGCACATAAGCCCAGCCACTACGTATTGGCCGTAGTGGTCGAGGCCGCTATGCTATTTTGAAAATAGCAGTGCTACAGTCTGAAACCTACTAGAGCCATGCAATTTTAATTTTTTAAATATTTTTTTTCTTATTTCTTCTCCTTAACAGCCTTTCTTAAAGTTATCTCTACTCTTATTTGGTTTCAAATCACTTAAAAAACACAATATTAGCTGTTATACAATATTCAAACAAATTTGACCACTTAAAAAAGTCACACCACTAAGTATCGCCGCAACCGCTGCGTATTGCCTGCTATGTAGCATTTTAGCCACTAGCCGATACGCCCACCACAACCGCAACCACTATTTTGATCCTTGATTATGTATAAGGCTTATGTATCAGTCTTAATCTTTCACAATAAAAAAACAAAATAGTGCCACTTTATCCCCTCATCGTGGGATGATGGTTAGCTGGGGCAATGTATCTCCTACTGGCTAATCAGGGTTGCACAACAATAGTCATGAGGACAGTTGTAGCACTGCCAACAACACGAGTTGCACATTTTTTAGGCACCACCAACTACAGGACAGGTCCATCTAATTCATGTCCAGCGTCCGACTGTTACATGGTACTGTCTTTTCACAGTCCAAAATGGACATGTATTGTCATATCTGACACTTCATTCTATGCAAAATATCTGTTCTTGCTGTATTCATGGTGTCCTTTCTATAGATGGCCCATATTTGGGTATCATAGGTTGCATCATAGGGTTAGCATCAATAGGGGATAAAATTAGGAAAACCCGTTTGAGATGGTTTGAGCATATCCAATGCAGGCCATCAACGGCACTGGTAAGGAAAAGTTTGCCTAGGACCACCAAGGGGAAATGGTAATTAGCCGAAGAGGACGTAGATGGAGATAGTAAAAGTAGATATGAAGAAGTGCAACTTCTCTGAGGATTTTGCTCAGGATACGTCAGAATGGAGAAAAAAAAATTCATGTCGCTGACCCCAACATAGTTGGGACAAGGCTTTGATGATGATGATAGGTTGCATGAGATTTTTGCTTTGATGATGATGATAGGTTGCATGAGATTTTTCGATAATTCAATCCTCAAGCCAGTTAAGGGAAAAATGCAGGTTTATAAAACTTGCATGTATGAACCCAAGTTATTTTAATCTTGTAGATCTACGTCACTAAGAAAATGGGAGGTTGAAGAAAAATGGTCGAAGACAGCTGTGAGTATCTCTCTCACAGCTGTCCCCAGCTATTCGCTCTACTGCATCACTTGTATGGACTCAAGAAAATGGAACATGAAGATAAATAATTGCTAGTTCCTTTTATGTTGAATGAAGTCTTCAAGGATCATGTTCTTTCGAGCCTCCTTTAACCAGGACAGGTTTAATGTTGGAGTAGATTCTCAAGCATTCATTATCTAGCTTTGTTTTGACCATGCACTTGGCATTTTCCGTTTCCGAGGAAAAAAAGTGGTTTTCTAAAAAAAAAAATGCTTACATTTGTGGATTGCTGTCCTCGAGGAATTCTATTTTTTCTTCCAATGAAACTAAAAGGAATTTCATTTGGTGGAATTAAGTGCTGAAATATACCGTCAGAGAAAAAACTCAAGTGCCGAAATATTCCCTTAGAAGTTGGCGGGTTACATTGAGGAAATTCTGGCATTGAGATTAATAATGACATCTTTTAGCTGCATTCCGCAGGATGCTAATGGAGAGGCAGATCAGTTAGCAAAATTGGGAGCTCTCCAAACAAAAGTTATATCTGATCGTTTTGGTGTCTTGAGAAATTTATGTCCATTTTCTTTGTTTTGTAAGTCCTCAATCTTGTGTGGATGTGCCGTAAGAGAAAATGTCCCCTAATGCAAATACCATCATTCAATAATAATAATAATAATACAAAAAAAAATTTCCAAGGAAGTACTCCTCATGTATAAACTGCAGTGCATCATTTTTTTCAAAGTTGATTTCTAACCACCTAATTTTCCATCACATGCTTGGACTTAGTTTCTTAGAGACATGAGGAAGAGAACCATGTTTGCTAAGTTCACCACATGCCTAGAATATGGCAGGCTCTAGCCAATTTTAATTATTTTTTCTTCCCAACATTTCTGCCCCTTTGTAGTTGGAATGCTGCCACACAAAACAAACATATGGGACCCACAGAATGGGCCACAACATGCGATCCTCATATGAGGGCCCCACCAATGATCAAATCATCCTTTTGTAATATAGATTTACAATATATTTACTTACGTGACACTGATCCCAATATTATCCTCATCACCATCATCTGCTTTAATGACTTCCCGGGAACTCATGGTAGGTTACACTGATCCTAATGTAACCCGTTTTGATTTTCTTTTCATGTAGGGCCTGTTACAGTTATGTAATACCTGATTTAGCTTGATCTTGTGAGCCAGCATGATGGTTAGACATGTATCTTATGCAAAAAGATTTTACCAGACGAGCTACTTTCACCATTTACACAATGTGTGGGGTGCCCACTTAATGATCACATGAAACTTGAGTATGTGAAAGCTCATGTAGAATCAAATTTCATCCCATTTACCCATGCAATAATTTAATGATGCTAATTTTAATCTGAACTTATCCAACCTGCTTAACCTATTTATGTACCCACAATGACAATTGGAAGGGCAGATTTTCCACTCTCAAAACCCAATTTGGATGATGTGTTCACCACAAATTCTGCATGCCAATCATCATGAATAATCTTTTAAGTGCTATGTTTAGACCTAGTGACCTAAATTGTTTTGATTTTAGCTTTTATGCCATGATTACATATTTACATGATATGGTTATTTTGTTAGGAAAGCAAGATGGCATTGCCTTAGTAAATGAGTTTTCACCTATTAATTTCCCAGAGAATCCCGAGGAAAGTAGGTTTAACTAAGAAAACCTGGTGTGCTCTAATTAGCTTAATGATTTTTTAAGAGGCCAAAAATGAGGGCGTGTCCATTATTCTTAAAGCACCTCTCATCTCGGGGCCTTGATTACCATTTTAAATTCCATGATTTCTATCTTAGTACTCCATGTGAGGGGGTTTCTATCCCATAAAAAAAAAAATTCCATCTTTTTGCTGCTTCTTAATATCCACCTTCTCAGACAATGAAACTCCTCTCTAATAAGTTGATGACCTATTCCATTGACTTCCGAACTCATTCCTTTTTCCTCTTTGCAATTTCCTTCAAAGGAGCATTTTTTAGGAAATAAAAAAAAATCCCTCGTACAGAAATGTAGAAAAACTGTCTTAGAGATGACTTACTGTATAAAACATGCTGCTGCTTCAATTTTTATTTATTTATTTATTCTTGCTACACTAGGCTACTGGTCAGGGAGTGATACTTTAACTTGGAGACCCAGGGATCGATCCCCACCTCTCAACCATGAGTTTGTGTATGTTGGCTTCTTCGATTCAATAATAGTAAGCTATTTATGATTTCTATGATTTTTGATGTATCCTTGTGGTTTCATTTCTAAAGAGTGATGTGCATGGAGTGCTTCTCTACAATTATATCTGCATTTTCTTGTGAACATGCCAGTGTTCCTGGTTAACATTGTTTTTTCATAGAAGATAAAACCTAAATCCAACTTATGATGGGTCTTCTTGCCTCACATTCTCATTCTGGATTGAAGATGGGTGCAAAATCAACTACACTTACTGGCTTATCTGGAACTGGTGACATTATGCTCACATGCTTCGTCAATCTTTCAAGAAACAGAACGGTTGGAGTGCGTCTTGGATCAGGAGAGAAGCTCGATGAGATTTTGAGTTCTATGAATCAGGTTTCAGTCTTCCAGAAGCTTCTTCTCTCATTTAGGGTGCTCTTCAAAATCATATGAAACCACTTAATAGCATCTTTGTTTAGGTAGCTGAAGGTGTATCAACAGCTGGAGCTGTTATTGCATTGGCACAAAAATACAATGTGAAGATGCCAGTCTTGACAGCTGTTGCCCGCATCATTGACAATGAATTGACTCCTAAGAAAGCTGTTCTTGAGTTGATGAGCCTTCCGCAGGTTATTCTATTACTCTGCAAATTTGGTATCCACAATTTCTTTCTTAGTTCCTAACTGAAATATTTGGTCGGAATTCAGCTTCTCTCTTTTTAACCCTTCTTTTTTTGTTTTTGTTTGGAAAAGTATATGGACATTTTTAATTGATACATAAAGTTGATTTTTGTACTGCTACGTAGTATAGTAGAAAAGAAATTGGTTTTTAAAAACTTTTTATTTATTTTTGCCATCTAGGTTGAAGAAGTGTGAAACTTTTGGTGAGGCTCAATCAAAGATAATCCAATGAAAGTTTATGGTTGATATGAGAAAGCCTATTAACTACCATGGAGGATCAAAGTGAAAGGGTAAAGCCTTCCCTCAAATCAATTACTAACAGTACATCATACGGTTACACTTTCTGCCTTTTGCTATTTTTTTCCCTCTACAATTGTATGCAGCAGAAGAGGGCTAGTTAGGAGTTGTATGTTTGAGAATGAATTCACCAAATTGTTGTTCCCATTTTTGGAAGGGATACTGTGAGAAAGAAAAACTTTGAATAGCGGAAACTCTTGTTATATACTTTCTAATCATGATTTGGGATATAGGAATCCTTTCTTATCTGAGATTTTTTTTTGTACTTGTTAGTGTTCTGTCAAGAATTAAGACATGTAAAAGAAAAGAAGAGCTGTCATTCCAATTTACAATGTGCAAAAAAGAAGTTACTCTCTTTATGCTTCTTTATTTTATTTTATTTTATTTTTAACCTTTTTACTTTTCTTTGGATTTGCTTTCCTAAGTTCATTTTCTCAAAGAATGTGTGTTGCCTTTGAATGTATTGCATTTGCGAACCGCGCACTCATCACTGGCTCAACAAAGCATTGAAATTTTTAAAGAAATTATATGTCACAAACAGCTAAATGGACTAGTGGCGAACACCTGAACCCTCAGATACAGATCGGATGAGTGTATCTTTATAATCATTCTCTTATTTGGCTAAAACACTGTTGGAGGAAATGGTTGGGACTCATTTCGCATTACAAATAATAATAGAGTGAAAAGGTAGATGGTTATGTTCATTCATTAAATCTATAATATCAATTTTGAATTATGGCCACAAGTAGGCCAGCATAGATTGGTATGTTTTTCCATGCTAAGTGCTAACTTGCTCATAAGAAAACCCGACAGAGTAGGGGTTCCTGATTTGTAGAGTTCAAATTTTAGTTAAGTTGATGCCATTTTTTGCCTCTAACTTCTCCAAGGTAACTGATGGCTGAAAGCTAGCAGGATGAGGCTGTCCCTGGGCCTGAAAAAATGAGGGTGGCAGCTTGATAAAAAAAAAATATATATGATAAAATGACCTGTTCATTTCATCCAGTGGGCCACATCTACATGCTACTTGCCCATTTTTTTTGCATCTTCTCCCTTGGTTTGGGCCGTTGGCTTTTGCCAGCCAAAATTCAGGCAACACCATTTGAATTGGATTAGATGATAAGGCCATGAGGACTGTCGCTAGAGATAATTAAAGGTTATCAGAGCTTTAGTGTAATTTCCTGGCCATGTAGGAAGTTCGATTGGTTTGGCTTTTAGCCGGAAGGAAATGTCTACAATCGGACAATGTTGTCGTAGTCTACTCATCCACACCTAGGGTTTTAATTTCACGTGTAAAGATGTTTGAATCTCTCAATCAATGCATTATGATTAATTAATAAGAGCGCATCAAATTTCAATTAGATGCATTTTCGGTGTAGTTAAAATGTGCCCATCAAATTTTAGGATGTCGTTTAAAATGGTACGAGCGATTACATAGATGACTGGGAAAAAAAAAAAAAAAAAAACCCACCTTTCAAAATGATTGGGAAAACGAAATAAACCCATCTTTCAGACCTATTGGTGGGTGTTAAAGAGTCACCCACCCACCAATAGGTCCAAAAGGACTTTGAATGAATGAAGAAGCAAGAGAAAGAAATGATGGGACTAGGGTTGCAAATGGTATCCGAGTTTCTGGAAGTTCTAACCCGCAAAAAATTGAGTCCGGTTTCCAGTTTGGGTTTTGATTCATAAACAGGTCCGGAACCCAATTTAGGTTCTGATTGATAAATGGGTTTGGTTCGGGTCCATATAGGCTCCTACCCGTGGAGCCGAGCCGAGCATTTGTGTTTGATATTGCAAATTTTACCTCAAAATCAACATTTTTTAGATATTTTTATGTATAATACTGGAAGTTAGTAGACTTGATGCATTGTTTTAAGTTAAATGCTAAGAAAAAATAAAAAACAAAGATAAATTAGAATCGATTTTGAAACTAGATTCTGGTCCCTTAGGTGCACCCGGTTCTGGAACCAGATCCGAAGTGTCCTATCGAAACCGGGTCTGGAACCAACAAAACAGGTTCCGAGTCAGAACCGGAACCGTTATTTAAAAACGGGTCCGGGTCCGAGTCCACTATGGTTCCAATCCGGAACCGTCCCGTTTGCAACCCTTGTCCTTTCCCCCAAAAAATATGTAATTTGCAGCACAATGAAAGACTAGTCATTTAAATTAGCCAAAATTTAATAGTATCTTCTTTCAAAAAGAAGAAGGAAAAAGAAAATTCACACAAATAGCTAGAAAAAAGATGAGCCAATGTCTAGTGAATTATCTTAAAATCAATAAAAGGCAGCTAAGGTGTTAATTTGGGAATTTTCAAAATAAGCTCTTATTTCATCTTTTAGATCTTATTTAGTTTCCAAAGTGTTACACGAACCTCTAATTGCATCTCTAATCTGATTATAAGTAGAGGTTTCGCGTTTTAAAAAAAATAAGAAAATTGAACCTTTTGGCATAAAACAATCAAAATACATGTCGAGTATAAGGTCCAAGTTCTACTTTATTGACCTAAATTGAATGCATGTCATGTTACTCCAATGTAGCAGCACATGAACATAGCTTTATTTCTATGAAATATCTTATTCTTGGACAAGTTTATACAGGGAGAAAAATATTGCCATCAGAAACTATAGATCCTGATATCTTAGATTAAGAATATAACTGAAACGAACGAAATATTGATTATAGAAAAAAAGTTCAGAAAACGACTATATATAATGTGGGTTTGATTGGTGAGGTACTCCAATGCAAGACCTCTACATTGAGAATCGAGAGAAATTCTCGTTTATTTATTGACATCCCAAAAGAGAAATTAATAAAATAAGTTATTTCTCCGTGATAGAGTGGGTTTCTATTTAATATTATATATATAGCAAGGTGGGGCGGAACCAAAAATTCTTCCTTGGGGGCTACTATGTTGAAAAAAGTTCTTGGGAGTGCCATATATAAGAAAAAAAAAGGCATGTAGTTTTCAAAAAATATAAGGGTTTCTTTGAGAATTTCTGTGGGGACACATGGAGAAAAATGAAAAATTCTTTTATAAAACCTATAGGGGTTTTTTAAGAATTTTGGAGGGGGCATGGCCACTTTCCCTGGTTCCTCCAGAAATATATGACATCCTACAATAGTGATATTGGGTCCACTTCCTAATATGTTATAAGATCTAAAGTATTCTGAATGGCCATAGATATTTTCTGTGTGCCATCGTATGCCTTATAGGCTATATAGATGGAAAAGAAAGGCCCAATGGGTCACCCGTTATAGGGGTGTACATCGGGTCGGGTTCCGGGTTATCGGGCCGGATTTGACCTGACCCGATTAGTTTATGCACACCGGGAACCCGACCGAATGCCCGGTTAGCTATAACCGGGTTTGTCGGGTTCGGGTTACCGGGTTTACAGGGTTACCGGGTCGGGTTGCCGGGTAACCCGATTACAAACTTTAAGGTGTTTTTTTTTTTTTTTTTTTTTTTTTTTTTTTTTCAATCTGAATCTTTTTTTTAATTTTTATGCCATTACTGCGGGGTTAGCAACTTAGCCTAGCCCTCAAGATATTCCATATCTTTTCACCAAATTTATATAATTATATGCACCCGGCGTTAGTGATGGTAATATCTTAACTAAGCAAGTTATTGTGAGTTAGCATTTGATTGTCAAGTTGATTCTGCAACTCAGCCCCACTTGGCTGATGTTGGCCTGCACCTCTTTCAGCTTTTTGAGATATCCTTAATATCTGATCGACCACATTCAAGAGAACAAAAATTACAATTAAGTTATCAAGTAAATGGTTGATTTGATAAAATGCATGGAGATAAATAACAACTTCTGTGAAATGAAGATTTCCTCATCTAAATCCAAGTTTAACCACAAAACTTTATTTCAAAGTTTATTTCTAAATCAGCTAATTAGTATATAAAAGTTATTTTTTTAATATTTTTTTATAACCGGGTTATCGGGTCACCCGATAACCCGATTAACTAAAAATCCTTAACCCGGCACCCGGTCCGGATTAGTATGTTCCGGGTCGGGTTTGACCCGACCCGGTATAAGACCATGTTACACCCGCCCGAATACGTCCGGGTCGGGTCGGGTTACCGGGTCGGGCCGGGTTTGGAAACCCGGTGTACACCCCTAACCCGTTATCTCATCTCTCCCTTTCACTAATTAATCCTCATGTTTGATCACTATGCGACAAATACTTTGATTACGTGGTGAATGGGCTGCATCCTAAATTTGTAGTTCACCTAGCTCTAGTGTACTCAAAGGACTGCCTCATATCTTGATTCTTTCAATTCATGTTATTAGGGAACATTAAAGCCCGTGTCAACAACTAAAGTTTGCTACTGTGATTTTTTCCTTTTTTGATTATAAGATGGCAGCTCAATGGATATGGACTAGAAGAAGAAATGCAACTATTGATTCTTTCATTATATATTATAAAGCAATAGGGAGGTTGATTAGAGAGGGCCCCATGCCACCACGTAGGGAGCTCTCCTTTCGAGAAAATACACATGAAAAAAAATGCGCAGCATAGGCTTTGATGTGGGCCACTATTCTCATCCCAAACAAATCTCCTCCCTTAATCTTAGGATTAGTTATAATCTTGTCTCAATGTCTTTTCTAACGCCTCCTATATTCAACAATACCCGCAACCTTTGATGGTCGGTCTGACCTTCATTGCACCGGATGAAGTAACCCAACCCAAGCCTGATTTGATAATTCAGGTTTTGGGTCAACCTATTTTACTTCTATATTGAGTTCCAGTTTACATCCTGCCTGATTTGATAATTCAGGTTTTGGGTCAACCTATTTTACTTCTATATTGTGTTCCAATTGACATCTTGATTAATCATGAATAGGTTAGTTCATGCCAGGTCCACACATTTTTTAAATCCATACATGCTGACTTCCATGGACCGTCTATGGAATCACCTTAATAACTAACAAATGGAAAAAAAATGTACTAATATCGTTAGCTTTTCCCAAAAAAGATTGCCATAATTAGTGTTAGTTCAAAATATAAACGTTGTTTTATGTAGCCTACAACAAGCTTCACTTTAAGGCAGAGGGAGAATAATCAGCTCCTATTGAAATCAAAATCTTCCAAAATAAATGCCCTCGGGTTATCCATCAATAAATTTTACCTCAAGAAGAGAAAGTCCCTCGGTAAGATTGCCCATTTGATAGAAAATGTGATTGATGAATAAGTAGGAGATTATGTTGATTATATTTTTAATCAAATAGTCAATGTCATGGTGGGGCTAAGTTTTATTAGGGAAAAATATGAGGATCCCTCATTCAGTGGACATCCATTTATTTTGATAAATACTAATGATGAGAAATAGATAATAATAAATTAATTTCTTTTAGATTTGCCTCTCTTAAGATATTTCTACAAATATTTAAATTTCAATATCATATTTTCATTTTTGGGCCAAGCTAGTTTCAAGGTTTGTTTGGGCACTACCCCTGCTTTTAGTGACGGTAAATTCGCATTTGCAGCCTTTCCTCCTCTCTAAGAGGAGGAAAAGTTGCATTTTGCGAACATGGTGTCCGGGGCACTCATGCAGCTTTACCGCTGCTATTAGAAGCGGTACAGATTATTTGCAAGTTTTCCTCCTCTCAAAGGAGAGGAAATCTTTCATTGACACCAATAAACCTGCAAACCATTTTTTTTTGTCGGGGCTCCACACAATGATGGATGAGCATGTATAATTAACATTTAAATGCAATATTATTAAACCACAACAAATACAAAATATATTGCTTGTTTGGTAAATTTACTTTACTTGTGAAGTGAAGTTAATGGTTAATACGAGATAGAACAAAACTATAGGTTTGGTCAAATCAGAAGGTGAGAGAGTAGGTTTTTTTTTTCTTTAAAAAGAAGTTTTTTTTTTTTGTAAGGGTGCTCATGGATCAGGATGGGCCCCTTTGGGTCGGGCATGTCATTTGGGTTATAATAGATGGGTCGTGCTCAAATTTTTTTTATTTAAACTCAGTGGTTGAGAGCTAGAATCCCCGCTCGGCCCAAATATACATATAATTATAAGGGAGTATTAATAGGGGGGGGGGGGGGGGGGCGGGGTGGTTTACCACTCACAGATGGTAATATGATCAACCAGTTGAGCTGGCCAGGACATGGTAAGAATCTCTTTTTTTTGTTATATAAGTCTAATAGGGGTCGAGCTCGGGCTTGATTATTTTCATGCGGGCTAGGCTCACGCCAGCAACATCAGGCCTGACTCAAGCTCGGGCCAGCCTTAGGCTTCTAGTTTAGAAGTCGAGCTGTTTCAGACATTCCTCGGCCTAGCCCAGCCCGGTCCAAGAAAACCCTCAATTTTTTTTTCTTTTTTTTTTTTACCATTCAGTGGCATGAGAATGTATCTTTTTACATGTGTATAAGGTTTATATGTAACGCCCAACCCTTACACACATGCATGATATTGTCCGCTTTGGCCCACTGGCCTCACGGTTTTGTTTCTGATGGAACTGAACCCATCAAAAGGCCTCATGCTATGTAAGGGTGTAAGCTCTACATATAATCCCAATCACTTTCCTCTCTATAGTCGATGTGGGACTCCGGGGCGTCACATTCCACCCCCCTTAAGGCTGCACGTCCCTGTGCAGTAGCCTGCCAGCCCCTGTAGCCTGCCAGCCCTCTTGGCCCGCCCACATGGAAGCCCGCCCACTTGCACCAGACCAGGGCAGGGGACCCACACTCGAACTAGTGGAGAGTCGGCTCTGATACCATTTGTAACGCCCCACCCCTTACCCATGCATGATATTGTCCGCTTTGGCCCTGCCAGCCCCTGTAGCCTGCCAGCCCTCTTGGCCCGCCCACATGGAAGCCCGCCCACTTGCACCAGACCAGGGCAGGGGACCCACACTCGAACTAGTGGAGAGTCGGCTCTGATACCATTTGTAACGCCCCACCCCTTACCCATGCATGATATTGTCCGCTTTGGCCCACTGGCCTCACGGTTTTGCTTCTGATGGGCCTCAACCCATCAAAAGGCCTCATGCTATGTAAGGGTGTAAGCTCTACATATAATCCCAATCACTTTCCTCTCTATAGTCGATGTGGGACTCCGGGGCGTCACATTATATATAACTTCTTGACATGCAAATGTTAAATGTGTGAAGTCTCACTCCAACCCCAGTATATTTTTACATATTTATAGGGTTTTACCATTCAAAAAGTCCCCATGGACGGATTAATTGGGGTCGGCATGTGGACCGACCCCAATGTTCTCATCTATTTTTTGGATGAGAACATTGGGGTCGGTCCACATGCCGACCCCAATAAATCCGTCCATGTAGACGGACTGTTTACCATTCAGTGGCTTGAGGCGCAAGGCCATGGCCCGAGTCTCACTCTAACCATAGCGATATATACACATGGTTGCGTTTTTTACATCAACTATTTATCCACATATGTTCGATCAAGATTATTATTATGGATGGAGTGAGTCTGGTCCATTTTCTATGAAAAATAGGTTCGAGCTCATAATCACTTTTATGTTTAAAAAACTAAATCAACCACTACACAACACAATACTAATATGCAATTATTTATCTGAAAATTTTCAAAAGTAGTTAGATAGAGTGGGGACCCTAGCCACGTGGGTCATGCCAGCGCTGAGCACGAGTTAGTGTGCTAGTTTATATTTATTGCGGTTACAAGTTAGGTTCTGATTCATAAAAGGGTCTGGGTCCGCAACCCAATTTAGGTTCCGACCGATTCCGGGTCCATATAGGTTCCGACTCTTGGACTTGGGACCCAGCATACGAGTCTTTGATATTGTAAATTTTACTTCAAAATCAACTTTTTTTAGACATTTTTATGTATAATACTGGAGGTTGTAGACTTGATGCATTATTATAAGTTGAATGATATGCTTTTTTTAAGAAAAAATAAAGAATAATGAGAAATTAGAATTGATTTTGAAACTAAATTCCGATCCTTTAGGTGGACCCGGTTCCAGAACTGGGTCTGGAACCAACAAAACAGGTTCCGGCTCAGAAGAGGAACTGTTATTTAAAAACGGGTCCGGGTCCGGGTCCGGGTTTGGGTCCGGGTCCGAGTCCAATATGATTCCGATCCGGAACGTCCCATTTGCAACCCTAGATGGGAATGAGGGTGGGATTTGGCGTAAAACTTGGCAATGTGAGGCCGGGTAGGTGATGAAAGTCGACCACCACTAAATTTCCGGGCCCACTTCACTGGATATAGTTCTTCAATCCAAATAAAATCCACCACTAAACCAACCGGGCCCAGTTCATTGGATTAAGGTTGACGGTTCGACTGACTGACTCCGATCTAATCCAATCTGATTTTGAAATCCTCCCAAGTCCCATCCCAGTTTTGATATGCCCGTCGTCGTATCATGATGACGACATGCGTTTCTTCATTCGAAAATTCTCCAAACTCGGATACTCTCCTGCTCTATCATCATCATCCAACTCCTCGAGGATCAGGGCTTTTGTTCAACAGGGCTTGTATCACGAAGCTCTACAGCTCTTCTCCTCCTCTAGAAGAAGACTCAATTGCTCTGATGACAGGTTCACCTTCCCTTCCCTTCTCAAGGCCTCTGCTGCTCTCTCCCATCTCAACCATGGCAAGACCATCCACGCTTTCATCGTCCACTTGGATCTCCTTTCCGATCCCTTCATCCTCTCCGCCCTCATCAACAGCTACTCTAAATGCGGTTCCCTCCACGACGCCATCCAAGTGTTTGATAAAATGCCTCACAGAGACGTCTCACTAAAAGATGTCACCGTCTGGAATGCCATGATCGGTGCCTACTTTCTTCATTCTTGGGTGGATCATGGCATCCATTTGTTTCTTCACATGCAATCTTTTTTTGGCGTCAGGCCCGATGGGCATTCTCTCAGTATCATGCTTCGTGGTGCCTGTGTCCATCGCCCCCCATGGGGCCTTGACCTTGGGAAACAGATCCATGGTTATGTTATTCGGACTTCTCTAGTTCATGATCCATTTATAGGGACTTTGCTGATCGATATGTATGCCAAGTGCAAGCGGCCATTGGATGCCTGCCTCGTGTTTGATGAGTTGGGTGAGAGAAATGCTTTTGCCTGGAATGCCTTGCTTGGGGGTCTGGCTCTGAATGGGTCGTGGGAGAGAAGCTTGGAATTGTTTGTGCTCATGAAGAATGAGGGTCATGAGATTGGGATCGTAACGTTATCCTGTGCTTTGACGGCATGTGCAATTGGGGGAGCTTTCAATTTTGGTAGGCAGATTCACGGTGGTGTAATAAAGGCGGGTTTTAAGCACAACCCTTATGTTTGTACCTCTCTGTTGACTATGTATGCGAAATGTATGTCCGTCCAAGATTCTTGGAAAGTGTTTGAAGAAACATCTAATAAAGAAATTGAATTATGGAATTCAATGATCACTGCTTACATTGGTAATGGCAATGTTGACAAAGCCTTGCATGTTTATACGCAGATGAGATCCAGCGAGCTTAGATATGATTCTTTCACCATTTCAAACATTTTATCTGCTTGTAGTATGGATGGACTATATGATTTTGGGAGGAGAGTTCATGGGGAAGCGATTAAAAATCCGGCACAGTGTAATATTGCTGTGCAAAGTGCGCTTCTAACTATGTATGCTAGATGTGGAGGCATCGATGAAGCTTCTTCTATTTTTTATGCAATGAAGGAAAGAGATGTGGTTGCTTGGAGCTCCATGATTGCTGGTCTTTGCCAAAACAGGAAACCTACAGTGGCATTGGAGTTGCTCAAAGAAATGGTGGCAGAAGGATTGGAATTGGATTCCACTGCTTTGGTCAGTATAATTAATGCTTGTTCAGGGCTTGAAAATGAAAAGTTGGGCTTTCAGATTCATGGCCTCATTATCAAGAGTGGTTTTGAATCGGACATTTTTGTGGGTTGTGCTCTGGTTGATATGTATGCAAAATGCAAGCTGCTGGAGTTGGCTGAACGTGTGTTTTCTAGCATGAACTGTAAGAATTTGGTCACTTGGAATTCAATTATCTCCGGCTGTTGCCGCAATGGACAACCAGATAGGGCCATTAGCCTTTTTGCTCAGGTTTCTCAACATGGACTCACTCCGGACTCTGTTTCCATAACCAGCGTTCTAATTGCCGTTGCCTCGTTAGCTGCATTGCTAAAGGGGAAGGTAATACATGGCTTTCTTATAAGGAATGAGATCCAGTCAGATCCTCATGTAGATAATGCATTGATTGACATGTACATCAAGTGTGGGTGCTTATTCTACGCACAGAGAATTTTTGATAGAATTTCTCATAGGAAGCTTGCAGCATGGAATTCAATGATTGCAGGGTATGGATCACACGGGCATTGCCTAGAGGCAATTGGATTGTTCAACAAAATGCAAATTACAGGGGTATTGCCTGATGATGTCACTTTCCTCGCACTAATCTCATCTTGCAGTCATTCAGGGTTGGTTAAAGAAGGCATCAGTCTCTTCCAATCCATGAGCCAAGACTATGGAATTGTCCCAAGAATGGAACACTACACAAATATGGTAGACCTCTGGGGCCGTGCTGGACATTTGGATGAAGCTTTTAGTTTCATCCAAAGCATGCCTATTGAACCTGATGCCAGTGTTTGGATGTGTCTGTTATGTGCTTGTAGAGCTTATCGTCAGATAGGGCTTGGAGAAATAGCAGCTGACCAACTACTAAAAATAGACCCAGAAAGAAGTGGGAACTATGTTCAGCTGTTGAATTTATATGGAGAAGCTGGGCTGTGGGACAAGGCTGCGGAGCTGAGGATGTTGATGAAAGAAAGAGGGATAAAAAAAAGTCCTGGTTGCAGTTGGATTGAGGTAAGAGACAAGGTTGATCTCTTCTTCTCTGGGGATTCATCATCACCAAGGACAGTAGAAATTCATGCTACATTGAAGAGCCTGAGGAGAATCATGGTAAACAATGAAGTTTCTCTTGAAGTTGTCGTCTCATGAGGTTCCGGCGGAAGGGGTTATTTATATTGGATACTATTGGAAATAGTCAGGTGCAAGGAGCTGTCTATGTGAGGAAGTCTGGAAAAATCGCCAAACAAAATAAGGTGGAAACCAATTGTATGCTGCATTGCTGTGGTGAGGTGCAGATTAGGTCGCTCTCTTTAGAATGATTTGTTACTCCCCAGAAGACTTGGTTGCAACAGATTAGTGGCAAACACCATTCAAATTCACAACAGATGCATCATATAATGCCTTTTGTCCAATGAATATGATCTCATTTAAGCCAGTATTGTTTGTGTGGTTCCACATTTCAAGGGTCCACGCTGAATGGTGGGCCCCACCATGGAGGAATATGGGCTGAACATTTCATCCATTCATCAGTCTTGGTGAAGTGAGCAGTGTACAATTCTACTTGTAGGGTGCAGATCCTCTGGGATGCTTGTTTCCAAACCATTTTGCCTGCCAAAGAATCTGATATTTGAGTTGTTGCAGGTCAGAAGAGAACACATACAGGTGAAGTCTGACGACCCAAATATCAATCCATTCACATTACTGTGAGTAGATTCTAATGACTTCAAAGTGCAGATATATTTGTAATTTGATTCAATGGAGGCACCTTGCGGCCTTGTCGGAATTTGCAGGCAAGAAAGAACCAGTCACAACTCTGACTTATCTCTTGTTTAATTGTAGTATCACCAAATTTATTATAATCAACAGATATCCAACATGAAGAGATTTGGATTTCATACAATTGAATGCAATCTTAAATCACATCAGCGTTAGTAAGTTGCCTTCCTTTAATGGTTAGCCTTTTTGAATGAGGTCAGAATCGTCAGGTCCAGCATCTTCATTTTCTAGTGTTTGATATTTGTGTTGAAAAGTCGTCAAGGTGAATGCAACGGGTTAGAACCTTTCTTTGTTAAATAATAAC
Organism: Litsea cubeba; assembly: GCA_012931725.1. Classification (NCBI taxonomy): domain Eukaryota; kingdom Viridiplantae; phylum Streptophyta; class Magnoliopsida; order Laurales; family Lauraceae; genus Litsea; species Litsea cubeba. The sequence continues at coordinate 5,627,116 of CM022947.1, read as the reverse complement.
CAGCACAAGAACCCGTGCTGACCCCGAGTAACGAAATATTCATGCAATTGAAAAATAATTACCGACTTGAGTGGTGGCCCAAATACAATGCACAACAGTAAATTTTTTGAAAGAAAACAAAAGAAAAATATATATGATTGTATCTAGAGGATTTTGCCGGAAAAAACACTTAATCGGGTCATGTTACGCAATCAAACATTTTAGCAAGTGTAGCACCAATTAGAGCAATTGGGTGCGATTTTTATTTTTTTTACCAAAAGAGCACATCATCGGCGCCGACCTTATTTACACTTGAATAAGGTCGGCGCCGACCTTACTAGTTAAACTTTTCATGACAAATGTTGAAAAAATTTCTAAGTCCCGGTCAGTACCGACCTTATTTTACACTTGAATAAGGTCGGCGTCGACCTTATTTACACTGAATAAGGTCGGTGCCGACGCAGATGTTCTATTTATAAGTCATGGAGTTGTGACTTTTTATGACAAATGTTGAAAAATTCTTAAGTCGCGGTCGGTACCGACCTTACTAGTTAAAAATAAGGTCGGTGATGACGCAGGTATTTTATTTTTTAGTCACAAAGTTGTAACTTTTTCATGACAAATGTTGAAAGATTCCTAAGTCCCGGACGGTACCGACCTTACTAGTGACAAATTTTGTTACAGCAATGGTGCAGATAGATGAGCAATGTGGGATGTGGGACTTCCCCTAACAAGTTTGAGCAAGTTCTTTCTATTTAAATGCATCCATGCAGTTTTAAGGTGGATATTATTTGAGTCATATAGAGACACGAATTCACGACCTTTTTATGCCAATTACAGAGAATCCAAGTTTAGAGAGCCCAATCCCCGGTCACCTAATTCGAATTACAGAGAACTTGATTCATATAGAGATTTGCATTCAAGACCTTTCAATTCAAATTACAGAGAACTCGACTCAAACAAGGACTTGAACTCAAGACAACCCAATTCAAATTACAGAGAGTCCAATTCGAATTACAGGGAATCTGATTCAACACTGAGACCATTCAAATTACAGAGAATTCTATTCATACAGAGACCACAATTCACAACCTCCTGACCCAAATTTCAGAGACTCCAATTGACAGTCATCCAACTCAAATCATGGAGAGTTCGACTCTTACGAAAGCTACGGCAATGCCACAGATTCACAGCAGCGGCCGGTGACTCCCCTTCGAGTTATGAAGACAGAGAGGATTCTGGGGCGGCTGCAGCTGCTGCTCGATCGGATGCTTCTATGCCAGCCCACTGGCACGGCGAAGACTACACGAATGGTGCTCGTTGCGCTCTACCCTGTGGTGAAGGAGAGCTTATAGCTCTATGCAAACATTTGCAAGGTGTTAGCACTCTTGCTTGATCGGCCTTCGAAACCTATCCTTTGTGATCTCCATCTACCTGCGAGTGGCCAATGGGTTGCGACGGGGGCCTTCTGTTCTCCATCAAACCAGGCCTCTGAGCTCCCCCGGAGCTCGGTCTCTGCCAGGGCACTCCCGGTCCTTTCTCATGAGGTCGAATCATGGTGCACTAGAACTCCTCCCCGGGGCTGTTGCCTCCTTGGTTGGGCCGTGCCACGGCTGGAACTTCGAATCGGTCGAGTTCCCGTTGGGCAGTGCGTTGGGGGCGCGAATCTCACATGTGAGCAATCCGAACGTGAATGTGGTGCTGTTGTTTGGGAGAATCCCGTCGTTGATGAGCAGATGGGGTAGGAATGGGGGAATCTGGTGGTGGGGAGCAGGCGTGGGGTCGCCATTGCGCGGAAATCCGAAGTGGGGGAAGCTGTTGAAGGTGGGGTTAGGGCTAGGGTTAGGGTTAGGGTTAGGGTTTGGGGGAGTGAAATTGGGGTTTCGGAGATCGAATGAGGAGAGAGGCCAAGGGTTTTGGGGGAAGACGAGAGAGGAGTAGGGAGAGGGAGCGAAGCGAGGGTCGGAGAGAGGAGGAGGAGGGCGGAGATTGGTGGGCCATGGAGGGAAGGGGTGGCTGTGGCCCACTGAGGCGACGGCGGGATCATGGAGGTGGGAGTGGGGGTGGGGGCTGGGATCGGACTATGTGGATGGGGTGGTAGAAGGGGTTTTTCGGAGGAGTTGGAGGAGGAACTGGCCGCCGGAAGGAGAAGGCTCGGCGGAGAAGGGTTTTTGGCCGCTGGCCATCGTGGGAGATGGACGAAGAGTGAAAAAACTTGGATAGGAAGGAATCGAATTTTTTTAATAAATATTTCAAGAGGAAGGAGAGGAGCCTTTACAGTGTTCAATGGTGCGGATTCTTTTTTCTATTAACAAAGGGGTTTTTGAGTTTTCGGAGAGGGTCGCGGACCGGGTCATCGCCGACCTTATTCAGTGTAAATAAGGTCGGCGCCGACGATGTGCTCTTTTGGTAAAATAAAAAATAAAAATCGCACCCAAATGCTCTAATTGGTGCTACACTTGCTAAAATGTTTGATTGCGTAACATGACCGGATTAAGTGTTTTATCCGGTAAAATCCTCTTATATCTATTTTCGTAATTGAGAGAGGTAGAGTAGAAAGCAAATAGGAGAAGTGAAGTTAAAAAAACGAAAGAATACGTAGAAATGGAAACAAGAGATGTGAGTAGAAAGGCACTTTTGCATAAACAAAAAAGGAAAAACGGGGAAGTTACAAGAGACATGGGTAGTTAAATGAGATGGGTAGTTATATGGGATAAGAAATGGGCCCTTACAAGAGATAAGGAAAGAGGAAATAACTGACGGTAAAAATCACAGTAGAAGATCCAAATTAAATTGAAAACCCTTCAGCTTAATATAGTATAATAGCTATATGTGTTTTGTTCAGTGTCATATGATATTAACAGTGAATACTAGTTTCGTTTGGATGGAATCTGTCAGCCCATTTATTTACTCTGCTTATTGTCATTACTGAAAACTCAATCCTAGTCAGAGTGATATTCACCACTTGATGAAATCAGTCAAATCATTCTAACTTTACCCCCATTAAATCTTTGAGGTCCTTAAGATCTATACCCAGCATCATCCTACAAGGATGAAACTTTTCCATCCAATTCATACTAAATGCTGATGTGCGGTGGTCCCAAGTAAGACCTGCGCACTGGTATGTTCTGTCGTGCCATTGCGCTATTACTCATCACAACACTGGCTGTGGAAACACCTACGGGCCGCTTTGATATTCATATATTAGAGGGCCACCCGGCCCACCCTCATCATGTATGTTTGTGTTGTAGACATGACCCACTGAAATGTTCACGTTAGAGCGACTGATGGCCAAATGGGCATGGAGAACCGCCAACATACTCATGGATAAGTGCTGTGTTGGCAATGTATGTACTTTCACAAATGCACGTGCCCAGGGACCCATTGTGTGTCCTCAAGTTGAAGTGCCACTATAGGAAAAGTAGCCCAACTTTGCAAAAAATAACTAAGAAAAAAAAAAGGCATAAAGAGCCCACCAGGCACATGACACATCTCTATTGAAAGCTATGGTTTGTTGAAATTGAACCTTTCAAAGTATGGCATCAAAATCCATGTCATGAACACCTGCATATCTTTCTTCCATTCATTTGAACCAAGATCCGGACACAGGAGTCGCTGTTTATCAGATCAGGAAATTCACATCCAACTACTAGTCTAATAATCCTCTGCGACTTTGCACTTCAATAGTAGACACTATTGGTAGGTTAGATTCTCTCACAGCAGCCATACAAACATACATCCACAAATTAGAACAAGAAAATAGACTAATAAAGGAACCCAATCACTATAGAAACACCCATACGTACATACATCGACAAATTACAAAAAGAAACAAAACTAATAAACGAACCCAATCACTACTGGAAACCCCACATGTGAAGGGTAAGACGGGCGGACCCAAGCTCAAGGGTCTGGGGTTGAAGCCCCCACCCAAAGTACAAAACTCTCTAAAAACCCATGCAAATTATGAAATTTAAAATGCTTTTAAAAACATTTGCCTCTTTTCCATTATATATATATATATATATTTTACGTAAAGCCCCCAAGGAGAATTTTCTTAGTCTCACCCTCGGTAAGCAAGTACATAATTTTTTCTAGTGGACAAGGGCAACTTTGGCTACAAGCCATAATTCTTTTCAACACTGATGGGTTTTCCCTTTGTGGGTATGTTGTCATGTCCCAGGTCAGATCACTGATCACATGAATCCACTGACTCACATTCAAAAGTTGTGATGTAGTGGGTCCCAAGGAAAAAGTTTGATCTAGACCAATAGACCATCTTTTACCCAGTGAGAGGATGTAATTGAATCTCTAGCCAAAATACCCAAAATGGTCTCGGTCTCGAGTGCGAACCTGTATAATTCGAGTAATCCGCGTACACATGGCCAACCTTTGCGCAGGAAATCCAAGCCAATCTCACTTTTTAGTTCACATTTGCATTTGGGAAAAATATTTCCATTTCACTCGGTCAAGGAAAGCTCACATTTGGAAAATTGTTAATCTCCAATGATTGGGACCATATGCTATCCTCATTTTTCGAGCTGACCCATCCCGTAAGATGTGGTTGTGTTGTTTATTTTTTTGGTGTGGTTTATTGATTGCTCGATCGCTGATTCACGTTTCCGCATACACGCTCACAACAAGTGGTATCAAAGCCTAGGTTTGCTAGGATTGGACTATGCCTTGTTACGATGGACTCGACGGATCATATAAAGGAAGATTCGAATTTCTGCATGTCGTTCTTCATTGCAGGAAAGCGACAGAGATCAGTTCAGATCTCTGATGGGCCACACGGATCGAGTTTCCTATGGAAACTCGAAAAGGAGAAAAGGGTTTCGGGTTCTATTCGCCGGAGAAGACAGAGATCTCGCCGGATTTTTTGTCGCCGTTGCGCGTTGCCACAGAAGGAGGGGCTAATCCAGACTTTACGGACCGGATTTCAGCAGATCTGGCCTGCTGCCGCTGCTGAGGAAGATGTCTCGGCAGCAGCGAGCCCTGACCGTCCCGGCGTCCGCTCTTCGCTGGTCCGCCACCGCCGTGCCATTTTCGCCACGCCATTGCCGGAGAGAAAGAAGGGACATCGCAGTTGCCTCCATCGTTTCTGGTTACAGAAACCAAAACGAAGAAGACAACCCAGACGATTTGGGTTTAGTTATAAGTTGGGTTCGGTTCAGTTTGGGTCAGTTCCGCCTGACCTATGAAGCGGGAAGCCCACTCCAACAGTTGCTGACATCAGCACCACATCAGCGAACAATACGGTCAGCAAGGGTTTGACCGGGAATCGACGGCAGAAACTTATTTCGTCGATATCTTTATCATCCGAGGTCAGATTGGAGATTTGTTTGCGCCTACAGACTCGTTGCAAGTAGATCTACGTAAGTATGGAAGAAAATTGGAAGTTTGATGGTCAACAAGATAGTTTGACTAATCGGAATGCATAAAACTATTTTTGCGATATCGGAGCCATCCAGAGTTAGATTTCAGATTCGTTTCTTCCAGCATGCTCGTGGTGACGAGATCTACAAATTGTTCAGAAATTGAGGTTAGTAACAGTTGTTTATGTTTCTTGATTATTTAACTAAGATGGAGAATAACACTGTGAATACTACCATGATCAAATTCAACCATACCAATTGGTTGATTTGGAAACCTAAGATGGAGGATATACTTTATTGCAAAGACCTCTATGATCCCATTGAGGGGGATATTGCCCGACCAAAAGAGATGTCTGATCCAGATTGGAAAAAGATGCATAGAAAGACCATTGGCCACATTAGACAGTGGGTGGATAACAGCATATTTCATCACGTATATAATGAAACCAATGTGAGAACCTTTTGGAAGAAGTTAGAAGAACGATATGAGAAAAAAACCGCCGTGAACAAAACTTTTCTAGTTAGAAAGCTTGTGAACATGAAATTCAAGGAGGTTGGTAAACTTGAAGATTACATAAATGATTTCCAAGGCATTGTGAATGAGTTGGCTACAATGAAGACGGTCCTTGATGATGAGATGCAAGCTTTACTTCTTCTAAGTTCTTTACGAGATACATGAGAGACATTGGTTATTTCCGTGAGCAACTCTATTCCAGATGGTGTGTTATCAATGAGTCAGGTAACTAGCAGCTTGATGAACAGGGTGTTGAGCAGTGGGAGCAGTCTCCTCAATCAGAAACCACGGAACCTCAGGCTAGGAGGTTTACTCGAGAGCATCAACCATCAACAAGATATCCTGCAGCAAATTATATTTTGCTTACTGATGAGGGGGAGCCAGAGATGAGTTCTTTGAAAAAGAACAATACTTATGAGCTGGTGGAACTTCCAAAAGGCAAGAAGGTTCTGAAGAACAAATGGGTGTTCAAGCTGAAGAGAGATGACAGTGGAAAACTGATAAAGCGCAAAGCATGGCTAGTGGTTAAAGGCTTTGCGCGGACGAAGGGTATTGACTTTGATGAAATCTTCTCTCCAGTTGCGAAGATGACTTCTATCATAGTTGTCTTGGGTCTAGTCGCCTGGATGGACCTTGAACTTGAATAGATGGATGTGAAGACTGCATTTCTTCACGGTGATCTGAAAGAAGAGATCTACATGACTTAGCCAGAGGGGTTTGAGGTAGAAGGAAAAGAACAGTTGGTTTGCAGGTTTAAAAAGAGTCTATACAAGCTGAAACAAGCGCCGAGGCAATGGTACAAGAAATTTGATTCATTCATGGTGATCATGGGTACCGGAGGACAGCTGCAGATCACTGCGTTTATGTTCGTAAATTTGGTAATGGAAAATTTATCATACTTCTTTATATGTCGATGATATGTTGATAGTTGGACAGGATAGTAAGATGATTGGCAGGTTGAAGAGGGACATGTCAAAGACTTTTGACATGAAAAACTTGGGTCCCGCACAACAGATTTTGGGAATGCAAATACGTTGTGACAGGAATGCCAAGAAGCTGCGGTTGTCACAGGAGAAATATGTTGAACGGGTGCTAGCGAGATTCAACATGATAGATGGTAAACCAGTTAGCATACCTTTAGTCAGTCACTTCAAGCTCAGTAAGAGATTATATCCTACTACAGATGAAGAAAAAGAATAGATGACATCTGTTCCATACTCCTCAGCAGTTGGGAGTCTTATTTTTGCCATGATGTGTACACGGCTAAACATTGCTCATGCAGTGGGTTTAGTGAGTAGATTTCTTTCTAACCCTGGGAAAGAGCATTGGGAAGCAGTGAAGTGGATCTTCAGATATTTAACAGGTACATCAGATTTTTGCTTGTGTTTCGGAGGCTTAAAATCGGTACTTCAAGGCTTTACAGATGCTGATTTTGCAGGCGATCTTGATCGTCGGTTGTCTACTTCTGGGTACTTATTTACTTTTGTAGGGGGTGCTATTTCCTGACAATCTAAGTTGTAGAAGTGTACAGCACTGTCTACAACCAAAGCAGAATACATAGCTGCTAATGAAGCAGTGAATGAGATGATTTTGTTGAGGAATTTCTTTCGAGAATCGGGTTTGAAGTAAGGAGAGTATGTAGTCTACTGTGATAGCTATGGATCTTAGCAAGAACGCTACATACCAAGCCCGCAAGAAGCACGTTGATGTGAGATATCATTGGATTCGTGAGGTCATCGAAAAGAATCTCATGAAGCTGGAAAAGATTCACACTGACAAGAATCCCTCTAACATGATGACTAAGGTCTTGTCTAAGGGATGGCTGGAGCTGTGTTCAGAGTTGGCAGGACTGGACTCCTAGTAAGGGGGTTCAGAGGCGTCTTCCCCATGATCTGGAGGGGGAGATTGTTGGGCCTAATGGGTCCAGACTAAGTGGGTTCATGATCATGGGTATTTTGATAATTGTATCGGGACTTTCTTATTGACTAAGATAAGGTTTCTTGGGGGATAAGAAAGAGAACATTATATATATGATGTAAAGTGTAACCTATGAGATAGAGACTGTACTGCATATCATACAAAGTGAAGCTAAAAGGAAAGTAGAGTTTATTTCCCGTGGACGTAGGCAAGATTGCCGAACCACGTAATTCTCTTGTGTCCGATTGATTTTTTTTTGTGTGGTTTATTGATTGCTCGATTGCTTATTCTCGTTTCCGCATACACGCGCACAACACATGGTAGGGCATTCAACATTTTAAGCAACGCACGACAGCACCACCCAGTTGTCGTGAAAAGTATGTAAGTGCTAACACACCATTCTGGACAAATGTGGCTAAAGAAGTTAGTCTAGAAGAAGAGAAAGATTCGACATGTAACTTAAAATATAGGAACCTTAATAGGTGTTGCTATGAAAATTATGAACTTAGGAAAATGCCACAATATGAAGAATATACAGAAAACAAGAAAAGAAACAAATTTGCAATGAAGGATATCAAAGTGCGCATTAATTTCTTTCTCATTTTTATTTTTACACAGGTTCTACATTTCTCACCTCCTAATTGCAAATTATTTACATTTATGTGTTTTTACAACTCCCCCATCCAGCTTAGGAGATTAGATGCCAAAGGATAATACATGGAAATGCAAAAAAATGTAGAAAACAGGAACCGTGTGGGACTACCAGTCGCTATTTAGTTTGGCTTGCAGTCTGCTGTAGATTGACATGTTGGTCGGTTGTTGGTAGCAGTGCCTCTTTCTTCTTCTTTCTTCTTCTGAAGTTGCTGAGAAATACCTTCACAATCTTTTTCTAGGGACTGTTAAACTCTGGGTGTGAAGGTGGATGGGTCTAGATGTTCTTTAGGCAATCTTTGAAGCATATCACTTATTGTTCACGGGACCCAAATTACGAAATCCGTAGGAGTTGCAGGTTTTTGTGCCAACAAAAAGAATCTAAGGTTTTGTCACTCCAGGGCCATTCTATGGTAAACCGGAATGACGAACACAATGGAGTCAATGAGCTCTTTACTCCGTAAATAGAGAAGACAAAGGAAGTCCTAAAAGACTAAGGGATCTTGGATGCATTATGGGTTTAACATAGCTTTAGGTATTATTTTCGAGTCCTTTGGTTGTGTTCCTAGGGGCTGAGTCTCTTATGCTGGAGTTTGAAGGCGCTGGAGAGAGTTTGACAGAGTCAATCCTTTACTTCCGAGGTTGACGAAGTTTCTGTAGAGTTTTGGGTGAAGTAGTGATGCCTGATTCCTCTCCAAGGATAGAGTGATTGAGGAGGAAGAATGAGATCTCAAAGAAGAAACTATACGTATGTGAAATTAAATGGCTAACTGTATTAAGAAAGTTGTTGAAGAGGAGTTTCAAGAGTCAAAAAGGAAAAGACACTATAATAAAGAAACACTGTAGTGGAGTGTAGAGGTTAAAGAAGCTATTCAAGAGAAAATATGTTGTTACAAAGTTTGGAAGGGAACTAAGAATATAGAAAACTATCAGATGTATAAGAAGGCAACAAAAAAAGGGGTGGGGGCGGGGGCGGGAGGGGGGCTAAGAAAGTTGTAAGTGATATAAAGTTCAAAACATATGATGACCTATTTAATAGGTTGGGAACAAGAGGAGAAATGATATTTTTAAGCTTGTACAAATAAGAAAAAAAAAATGTAGAGACTTAAACCAAGTCAAATGTGTTAAAAGCAATGACCAAAACATTCTAATGAAGGATGACTATATCAGAAAAAGATGGAGGAAATGTTTTGACAATCCTTTAAACAAAGACTATATAGGAGACGTAAGAACAAGACATGATACTTTGTTGGCATAATATACTTTTTTCCGCAGAATTAGGGTGGTGGAAGTGAATAAAGTTCTGAAACAAATGAAGACAGGGAATTCTACAATACCATATAACATTCCAATAAAGGCTTGAAAATGCTTAGGAGAAGGGGTTTTTTTTTTTTTTGGTGGGGGGGGGGGGGGGGGGGGGGGGGGTAGTTTGTTGATGACAAAAAAGATGTCGAATGAATGGAAAAGAAGTGTTGTGGTACCTATATATAAGAACAACAGAAGTATAAAAATCTATACTAGCTATAGTGGGATTAAACTTATGCGTCATAGTATGAAGTTAAGGGAGAGAGTAATGGAGTAAAAACTTAGATAGAAAATCAAGATATTTGAAAATCAATTTGGTTTTATACCAAGGAGGTCAACTACGAAAGCTATCTTCTACCTTACGCATTTAATGAGAAAATATCGAGTGAAGAGGAAAAATCCGCATATGGTCTTCATCAATCTGCAAGAAGCTTATGATAGGGTATCTATATTTAATTTGAATGCTCCAGGAGGCTATATTGAAATTATTAAAGACATGTATGAAGAAGCGGTAACGAGTATGAGAACTACATGTGGAGAGGCATGTGAGTTTCTAGTGATCATAGGTTTGCATCAAAGGTTAGCCCGAAGCCCTTATCTATTTGTATTGATTATGGATGAATAACTTGCTCGTATTTAAGAGGAGGTACCTTGATGTATGTTATTTGTAGATGAGATAGTGTTACTGGATGAATCAAAAGATGATGTGAATGCAAAACTCAAGAGATAGTGGGATACTTTAGAATCCAAAAGTTTTAAAATTAGCTGTATAAAGACAGAATATATAAATTGCAACATTAGTAGGCATTTATAAAGAATTAAAACTACTGTGAGAATTGAAGCCCAATAAATACCACAAAGGGAATCTTTTTGTTATCTTGGCTTGATAATTAGTATGGATGGGGAGATTGATGAAGATGTTAAATATGGGTTAAAAGCGGGATGATTGAAGAGGAGACTTACTTCTGTAGTGCTTTGTGACCGACGAATGCGACGAGATTGAAGGAAGATTGTGACATATGGAGTAGAATGTTGTCAAATAAAAAGCAACATATGCACAAAAATGGAGGTAGCATAGATAAGAATGTTGAGGTGGATGCATAGTAGAAGTAAGAAGGATAAAATTAGAAAAGAATGATTTCGAGAGCATTTAGGAATAATATCAATTAGGGACAAAATTAGAGAAGCCCATTTGAAATGATGTTGGCACGTCCAATGTATGCTGACAAAGGCGCCTGTAAGAAAAGGTTGGGGTATCTAAGTTGATGGCCCGCCAAGGGAAAGGCGCAGGCCAATAAGGACGTTGATAGAGGTTTGAAGAAGTGCAACTTATCTGAAGATCTTGACTTATGATAGATCGAAATAGAGAAACAGTATCATGTAGCTGACCCAAATATAATTAGGACAAGGCTCTGATGATGGTGATGCTAGTTTGACACTCATTTGACATTAGTCACCCTTTAATTGATCATGTCGAAAACGCAAGAATAACTTCGGTTACCAGCTTAAAATTGTAATACTTCACATCATAATATCAAGGTTTAAAGTTACCACAATTCGTCAAAGATCATGTGTGATTTTCTTAAGAACAACATTTATTTATATTAATCACTAGCAACAAACGCCCATGCTAAGCCCGGGCAAAAAATCAAAATATGTTAAAATTTAAGAATTCTTTTGAAATATTGTTAAGATAAAATAAATATAAAATAAGTTTTTTTTATTATCTTTGAATATTAAAAAATTTCTATGCATGAAAATAAATATAAAATAAAGTAAATTTACATAACACGATGACCCCTTGAATTTAAAGGCATTGACCATTACGACCCATCTTATTTACGGGTATGTTATACCATTGATGATTGAAAATATAAGAAAAGAAAACAAAACGGATTGATCTACATCTACTAAAAGAACCAAAAGAAAGGGATAAAAAAAATTAACGGGTTTGATCCATCAGTGGGGGCTACCCTTGAAATATTTTTAACGTGTGGGACCCACTGATGGCTCTGCATCCAAAGAAGAAAAAATGGAATATAAGAAGAAAGGAAATGGAAATCAAATGATTTTATCCTTAATGGGCCACACACCACATCTGGGTTTATGGTGATGGAATAATTGGCCCCCACAAATGATTGATAGCATAAGGAAAAAAATTTTGAAAGAGAAGGGGGCGAACAAGTATAAGAGAAGAAAAAAAAACATAAAAGATGTACATTGCATGGGATGAGCATACGTTGATAAAGATATGAGTCATCATAGTATGTTTCTAATAGTTCTAACTCATGTGTACACAAATGACATCCTAATAATTATCAAAGAAATTAAGCTTGTATATGATACCAACCCAGTCTGATTGCCCACTACGGATGCATATTGACCCAGAAAACTATTATCCATGTATAATCCATTAGTGGGTCCCGCTGTAGAAATAAGTTAAATGTGCTGGGCCCACTAATTGATTTGCATCCATTAAGAAACCAGCCAACGGGGCTTGCATCCCTCCATCAGTGGGGCCCACTCTTGGAAAAAAGGGGTTAAGAGAAGGCCATTGGGATTTCATCTAATACTGGAGTCCAATCTTGAAATATATTTAATATGAATTGGTGCCCACTACTGGAACCATCCATTTGGGAAAAAATTGAAAGAGAGTAAATGAGCTATATTAATCCATGAGTGGGCCCACTGCAGAAATAAGTTAAATGTGCGGGGCCTACTAATTGATTTGCATCCATTAAGAACCAGACAACGGCCAACAGGATTGACTCCCTCCATAGTGGGGCCCACTCTTAGAAAAAAGGAATTAAGAGAAGGCCATTGGGATTTCATCCAATATGGGAATCCAATCTTGAAATATATTTAATACGAACTGGTGCGTACTACTGGAACCATCCATTTGGGAAAAAAATTGAAAGGAAAGTAAAGGAGCAACAACTTGGATTTCATTCATCGGTAGGGCCCACAAAACATATTTAACATGGGACCCATTGATGATTGAAGATCTAAGGAAAAGAAAACAAACCGACTGTAAAGATTTGCTTATAATTTGGATAATGGCAAGAAATAGGACTCAAATTCAAACGTTCATAAAAATAACATATTTAACATGGGACCCATTGATGATTGAAGATCTAAGGAAAAGAAAATAAACCGACTATAGAGATCTGTTTATAATTTGGATAATGATAAGAAATAGGATTCAAATTCAAACGTTCAAAAAATCTCTTATCGGAGAGGTTTTAGGAGATAAAGAGTAGCCCAAAGTGAGGGTGGCACCTTAAAATAATGTGGGTTTTTTTTGCATATTTTTCTGAAAGGAGAGACTTTTTAGGGATGAGGTGGCACCCCTCAGAGCCCACCTCCCCCTTTACTTTAATATATAATATAAAGGGCAATTTTATTGCACATTGGCTTTCAATTTTGACCGACTCTCAATCCAATCGTTTCCAACACATTACGATACTGACTCAGCCTTCCTAAGTTTTCCTAATCCTAATGGAAACTTTAAGGTTTAAAATTCCTAACTAATTTCTAAATTCCTCAAAAACCTCTCTAAATTTAAATAATCCCAAAGGATTATTTCGTTTATAGGTTTCTCTTGGTAGCTATTGTCGTGGTTGCATTGAAACTATACATGTCAGTCATGGATGATATCTTGACCCTCACTTTATTTTCTAGGTTCAAACATGAATAAGCATCATTGGATTAACCACAATATTGGGACAATCATAGTAATTTGAACTTCTACAAATGGACTAAAAGTTTGGTCAGATGATAATAAAAGAGAGAGAAAAAAAAAACAATGATATTTTTCTCATTTAGTCTTCATTAATTCATTCAACACTTAGATTATTAAAGTAATCAAAGTAAGCAATATTTTGCGGACGGCCCAGACACACCAAGGATATGTTAAAGAAATGAAATTTACACATAAAAAGTAATATATGGGATACAATCTGACACGATTTATGGGGTCTTTTGAAGTATCCAAGCATCATATGCCGCAACCATAGGTTGATCACAATCTTCATGTGGCATTGAGTTCTCACTTCTCAATTCTCATGCTCATGGAAACAGTGTAAATTTTTTTATTTTTTATTTTTTTATTCTTATCGTAGATGCAAAATATGTTTTTAGTGCCACTTCCCACATGGCTCTTGAAGCAAATAATAATTATAAAAGGTAAGACTGTGTTTGGACCCTAGTCACCTTAATGATTGACCCAATCCAACCTTGCCTCCACACATGATCTTCTTTGTTTTCTAATTTTTTTTCATATTCAATGAACTTAAGTTCATAATATCAAAAGTTTATTCTGGTTTGGTAATTTTTCTAATCTTATGGGATTTACTCAAATTTGGAATTGGCCTTTCCTTTTGATCAAAGCAGTCCCTTCTTGACACACTGACCTTGGCCCAGATTTAATCCCAATCAGACAGTTCAGACTTCCTGCTATTAGATTATGGATACCATCATATTGTCATGTTTCAAAAATACATATGTAAATATTACGGTCAAATCCTTAGCTGGAGCAAGACATTTTGCTCGTTTTGCTTAGTTATAGTGCCCGCAGGAAAATGAGGGGGCACCTTAGTAATGCCAAGTCTCTGGGCTACATAAGAGCCTTGTGGGTGAGCAAATTGTCATTTATTTTAGACCACACCAGTCCACTTGGGTAGTATGAGCATTTCAGGTGACAAATTACATGAAAGAACCCAGGTTAGACTGAGTCCCTACATGGACCCCACAATATTCAAATGACATCCAAGGAAATTATAAATGAGAGGGTCTACATGGACCGAAAATCATGGCACGAAAAGTGCCATGAACCCACGTGGACCCTTGGATCTGATCTTGGATCTGATCCGATCAGATCCAAGATCAGATCCAAGGGTCCACGTGGGTTCATGGCACTTTTCGTGCCATGATTTTCGGTCCAAATAGAGTTTTTGATTATAAATTATTCATGACTGATGAATTTGGAAGATAAAACACAAGACACAATTATATGCTTTTGGAAGAAAACAGAAACTCTGTTCCTTCCTAAATACTAGGTGTTTGTAGTGATTGAAATTTCTCAAATTTTAAAGAAAGTTTATAGCCTGCTTTAATTTAACTACTAATTTTATTTACTTACTGTGTTAAATAAACCCTTAACAGATAACACAATACACTTGAGGAAAGCCATACTCTTGGGTAGTAATTGATTTGCTTAGGTTTGATTCCAGTAGAGTACAATGGGTGATATTACAAACTTATTTAATCAAGTTCGAAATCATTACAACTAAAACCTAACTGGAAATATAAAAGTTGAACCCGAACGCTTAATTAATAAGTTAGCTTCAGGTTACTAAAAATACTTGGAACCTAGTGCAATCTAGAGCTGCCCTTGTTGGATGGGCCAAGGTGGTTTGGAACAAACTTGTGAGCCTAAAATCTCTACTCTTATTTGGACACTTCTTTTAATAGGAGAACCCCAACCCAAAACTGGGCAAAAACTATTGGAGTTAGCCCTTGCGTCCAAATGTGTCATCTATTGCAATCACAAAGAGACAAATTTGCATCTTTTTTTATGTGCCCAGTTTCCTCTTCGTTATGGCATTGGCTTCGATCTCCTAGGCCTCAGCGTTTCTCAACCTAAGAATCTCTACTCTTATTTGGACACCTCCAACCCAAAACTGGGCAAAAACTATTGGAGTTTGCCTTGCGTCCAAAGGTGTCATCTACTGCAATCACAGAGAGATAAATTTGCCCAGTTTCCTCTTCGTTATGGCATTGGCTTCTCCTAGGCCTCAGCGTTTCTCAACCTAAGAAGCTTTATATCTCTACCTCCACTGTTTGGTCAGCTTTTGCTGAAAAACGAAATGTTACATCGAAAAACGGACTTCTATTGTTCTTTTCATTGCAATTCATTGTATTTGGCAAAGCATAAACGACTCTATGTTTAGGAACTTAGATGTGTCTGAAAGTGCTTATTCAAAATGGGTGCTAGTCCAATAACGAATGGAGCGGAATCAAATAAACAAGCAAATAAATATGTCATTCACATACCACAAGAAGGCAGGTACAATATTTAAATAAAAACTCTATCCATAGAGAAAAACCACGATCTGAAATCAAACATTATTGAGCAATTACAAGATATACTCACAGCTCTCTTTCACAGTCATTCCGTCGACCTAATGACTGTAGTTGTTCTTACACAACTTTTCATGTTACCCACGACTTCTCTGCTAAGCACCGCTCCCTGGACTTGACCCAGCAACACCTTGAGAATCAAGATGATCAAATCTTCTACAAGAAGGTAGAAGCAGCAAACATTCTAGAGCAACTTTTCAGCACAAACTCTCAATAATGGCTGGAGAGAACAAGGAATCTATCTTAAGGTTTTCTCACCTCAGAACAAACAGAGAACAACTTCTTGTTTAGGGATGAGAGAAAAAACCTTTTATACAGCCCAATATCCGTGCCTTATTATTAGAAAATAAATAGGACTAAAAGTGGAAACACCAGTTGGAAAAGGAAACAAAATCCGCTCAGCGCAATCTGGAATTTTCCGCCATCCAATCGATCGGATCAAGCTTGTCTCCCATTTATTTTTCCTGTCAGCACCTGTTAACTAAGACCTGATGAATATCCAATCGATCCGACCCATATCCGATCGATCGGGCTTCTTGGTATCTTCCGAATTTCACCTGATTTTCCTCTCTTCTTCACTTCAAATCTTCCGTTGACACAACTACAGTCCATTCTAAAATAAATAGAAAAATACAACTCAATGGATCATAATTTTTTCCAACCCATGAATTAGCCAAGGCATTAAAAATCCAAACATTGTCTCTTCTCTAAATCAAGAGGCGCTTGGTTGAACAGATTGGTGAGGTGGTTTCAAACTCTGTTCAAAGGCCGGCTCATGCAAGCTATGGATCTAACTGTAACTCTTTTGGGAGTTTTCTATTACTGTAACTAATGTCGCTATATAGCTTATCTATTTTCATAAGTTCATTTTTTCTTTTTGGCTCTAATGAGCTTGTATAGATGCTTCTTTATTTCTTTAGGGGCTTCGGCCTATGTCCTCCTTTTTCCCTTTAATTTCATGATTTGCCTTAATAAAAGAGAAGTTAGATTCAGGTTAGGCAGATGGGTCAATTAGTAAGAATGTGAGTGCTCTTAGGAATGCCAAACCAGATACAAGCATACAATATTAAAAGGGTCAACCCATTACGTACGGGGCCATATTTGGGTCACCCAGGGCATATAAGTAGTGAAAATAATTGGAACACAAGATGGCGAGGCTAGAGAAAGTCACTCATCATATGATAATAAGCATACTATAAATTTAGAACGAAAGGATAGCCTAAGTTGAGAGTCCTGATCTCATCCAATAGTTTAGAGTTTGATCACTGGGTTCTTTCATTTACATGTGTATAGAGTCTTTTTCTTTATGGTTGAGATGGTACTCTTTGTAGGTAGGAGTGTACCCATAAATATATATATATATATATCGTGTGCATCCATCCCTTTCCAAATGGTGAGGGACAAACTTGGTGAGGCCCATCTAGGGCCCTACTAATCATGAGACTTAGGGAAATGGAAAGAGGCATCTTGCATGGGCCCATATATCAAATTTGGGATGAATTCCATGCCTATAATCCCTTCATTCATGGCCTATAAATTTAACGACTTTATATTAAAAAAAAAAAGATTTAACCCTCGATCTAGTGGTTCAATCCATTTAGATAGGTGAAAACTCGATGGATCCAGTGTAATGTAGGCGCCCCCATGTGTGTAGATAGTTCGGATATATCATAAAGTCAGCCCCACTATCTTATCCCTCACCATAATATAGTGAGGGATGTATACGCAGGAATATTTCTCTACCTAAAATCCGTTTGAAATGGCTTGGACATGTCCAATGTAGGCCGACAACAGTAGCGGTAAAGAAAAGTTTGGTTGTGAAGGTTGATGACCCACCAAGAAGATGGGGTAGGCAAAAGAGAACATTGATGGAGGTAGTAAAAATAGATATGAGAGAATTTTACCTGAAAAAGGACCCTAGTTGGTCACTCACCGGAAGAGGTCCCCATAGATAATATGTAACGGAATGGGTCTTCCCGCCAGAAAATATATTTTTTTTGCTTATTTTCTACAAGCGACGACGTCGTCACTTATAATAGTGGGTTAGTATCGACGTCGTCGCTTATGTTCTATATATATATACATATCCCGTCACAGCTTCTTTTTCGTGGGATCCTTTTGAGCTGCCGACGAATAGGGACGATGCAGGCGTCTTCCCCAACGGGTGGGCTTCTTTATGGAGGTTGTTGAACTCCATTAAGAGGTAGGTATATCGCTATTTATGTGTTCTTTCATGCATTAGCTACCAAAGATTCTCTGTTTCATGTTTACCCTTTTCAGAAAAGTTCATTAGGGCATTTGATATACATTTTTTTGAGAAAAGTTTCTTAAGGCTTTTGAGAAAGGTAACAACTCTGGCTGTTCTAAGGTTGTTTATTGTCACAACCCCTAGTTGAGAGCATATGAAGATGGTGAATCTACGTATTTGCACGTTAGGGTTAAACCCTTATAAGTAATATGAAGATGGGTACTCTAATACGTGCAGAAATCTTGGTGAATATGTCTTGTATAAAGTGGGAGCAGACAGCAATAAAATGATTTCATTTTCACTCCTCATCTGTCAGTAACCCTAGGAAAAAAACAGTGTTAGGGGAGTTAACTTGTCTTGTGATTTTTTTCCTTGTAAATAGAAACAGAAATGGACAGTTTGACTCATACAATCATCTCTCTATTAGCATTATGTGAAAGGTGACCCTTGGACTACATTTGCTAATACCAACAAATTAATATATGCTCTATTTGCGTCGGCAGAATGACCAAGTCTGAGATTTCCATCATATTTCACTTTGATGGAGAGTTTGTCTTTGACATTATACGCCCGGTCTACAATGGTGGAAGACAGAAGATGAGGTCTCTATCTAAGACCTTAACATATGACATGTTGATGAATGAAGCCATTGCATTGTCTAATTGGGATGCAAATATGAAGGATGTAAGCATGAAATACCTTCATCACAATGGACTCGTTTTTTCGTTGATCAGTTTGGAAGATGAAAATGATATGCTGGGAATGTTGATGGCGTCTGGAAGTGAGCAACACGGGCTACATGTGTATGTCAACAGGAAACTACACGTTAATAACAAGAAACGCGAAGGCTCTAGGTACGTATCTATGTTATATTTTTTTTAATATTTATATAGTTGCACTTGTCGTGCCTAACTTAAATTCTTGTCCATGCCTTGCAGAGAACGAGTGAAGGTTGGCTGTCCAAGTGCCAAGAAGAAAATGTGCAAAGGGATTTGCGAGATAAAAATGCCCACGTCTGGCCTAGTATTTCCCACCGTGGATCTCCATGAAAACGTTGATATGCATTTCTCTACCTCATTGGATCCTCATGCAACAAATCGTTCTACAAGAGCTGTTTTAGATGTGGATGGTATAGATCGAGAGGCTGTTGATGCACACGATGCTGTATGTGCTACTTTTGATATATCAATGGTTCGTGGAACTCCCTCTTCAATGATGGCTGGTAATAAACAAGGCACCGAAACCAATCATGATGCGAATCATTCATTTGATTTGGAAGATGTAAATTTTGTTGGCAATGAACAAGGAGCTGAAGTTATTCATGCTATGAATCATTCATTTACTATTGAAGATGTCAATTCCGGGGGTAATGAACAAGGAGGTGAAACCATTCATGCTGTTGATCATTCACTTGCTATGGAAGATGTCAATTATATTGGTAATCAACAAGGATCTGAAACCATTCAGGCTGTGCTTCATTCAGTGGCTATGGGAGATATCAATTTTGTAGACACAATGGCCCCTCAAGATGTTATAGCCGATACTGGTACGGACTCAGCACGAGAAATGTGGGTAGGGCGTCAATTTCCTGATCGTGAAAGCTTCAGAAGATCTCTTGCGAAATTTGCAATTTATAACAATTTTACTCTACGACATGTGTCGACCAAGACGAAAAAAGTCACGGCACGTTGCAGAGATGATTGTTGTCCCTGGCGTATACATGCTTCCATCGTTGATTCAGGCCCGGAATTTAAGGTGCGGACTTATAACCCAAGACATTGTTGCTCAAAACCAATGATGGGAATGACACATCCCCAAGCATCCTCGAAACTTATTGAAGAGTTTATTGAGGACAGAGTCCGATGCAATAACCACTTGAAGCCAAAAGAAATTATGAATGAATACCAAAAGGAGTTTGGCACCCGTATCACTTATAGAAAAGCACATATTGCAAAAGAGATGGCCTTGCGTGTAGTTCGGGGATCATATGAAGAATCTTTTAAGATTTTACCTCTATATTGTAAAGAATTACACATGACCAATCCAGGTACTGTGACTAATATCGACACGACTGTTGAAGACAGGTTTAGAAGATTCTTCTGGGCTTTCGGTCCTTGTATCCGATCATTCTGTTCGTCGATGAGGCCGATGATCGCTGTTGATGGGTCACATCTTCGCGGCAAGTATCCGGGTGTGCTTCTAGTGGCTGTCACCTATGATGGTAATCATAAGCTATTTCCTATAGCTTTCGCTTTGGCCGAGGCCGAACGTCGTGACAGTTGGGAGTGGTTTCTTGCCAACCTATCTCTTGCTTTGGGAAGTCCAACAAATTTGACTATTGTGTCTGATCGACAAAAGGGTCTTGTCCCGGCATTGGCCAACATCATTCCAAGCGCGATTCACTGCTACTGTTGTTATCACATTGCAGAGAACATTAAAACAGCCTTCTGTGATCGTGCCATTGTATTGAAATTCTGGCGGGCTGCCAAGTCTTTTAGACCATGTGAGTATGAGGCCTATATGAATGACATCATGTCTGTAGACCAAGGGGCTCATAATTATATCAATGCCATTGGAAAACAACGTTGGTCAAATGCGTTTGTTGAGGGTCGGCGCTATGACATGATAACCAGCAACGCTGCTGAATGTACGAACGCGCTTTTAAAGGACATTAGGGTGCTTCCCATTACAAAGCAAGTCGAAGAAATCCGTGCGAAGTTGATGGAATTCTTCCAGAGAAGACATCTCGAGTCACTGGATATTACATCGCGATTAACGCCCTATGCAGAGAAACTAATGAGCCAAGAGGCTGAAGACTCACGCCGCGTGCATGTACGTGTTGCCGGGCTCGTTGAGTTTCAGGTTCAATCAGCACAATTCATAGATATTGTGGATCTTGAACTGAAGAAGTGTAGCTGTCGTAGATGGGAAATAATGGGGATTCCATGCTGTCATGCACTAGCAGCGATGAAAGTTAGGCACCTGAATCCGTATGACTATGTTGAGGATTGTTACCTAACAACTACTTATCGTGCTTCGTATAGTGAGGTCATTCATGCCACTCGTGATAGCAGACAATGGGAACATACATCAAATGAAATCGTCTTGCCTCCACGTGCTACCAAACAACCAGGGCGTCCAAAGAAATCCCGGATTCGTGTTGAGGACAGAAATCGACAACGCAGGGTTGTTACTTGCTCTAACTGCAAACATAGGGGACATAACCGAAAGAGTTGTCGCAATCCACCATCAGATCATTTTGCATAGATCCAACTAGCATATCTTGTCAATATCATACTTTTGAGGGGTAGAAATACTTTTTTTGGGTGGCTTTCTAGCATACCTTGTACATATCCATTGATGTGGATCATACTTTTGTGGGATAGAAATACTTTATGTTGGGGTGATTTGATAGCATACCTTGTACATAGCCCCTGCTGTGGATCATACTTTTGTGGGGTAGCTTTCTAGCATATCTTGTGCATATCCCTTGATGTGGATCATACTTTTGTAATACAACTTTATATATAACAGTTTCAACAAATTTGTTATCAACTTTTATCAACTATGTCACCATTTTTGTTATCAACTTTTATCAACTATTGTCACCATATCCCTCTGTGAAAATAAGACATCGTCAGTATTAACAAACAACTATGTTCCTCTAGATTCTGTGAAGCAACGACGTCGTCAGTTATTATAAGTGTTTTTTTTTTAAAAGATTCTGTGAAGCGACGACGTCGTCAGTATTAACACACAACTATGTTCCTCTAGATTCTGTGAAGCAACGACGTCGTCAGTTATTATAAGTGTTTTTTTTTTTAAAAGATTCTGTGAAGCGACGACGTCGTCAGTTATTAACATACAACTATATTCCACTAGATTCTGTGAAGCAACGACGTCGTCAGTTATTATAAGTGTTTTTTTTTAAACAATTCTGTGAAGCGACGATGTCGTCAGTTAGTAACACACAACTATGTTCCACTAGATTCTGTGAAGCAACGACGTCGTCAGTTTCAGCAACCATTTATTTTAGGCCAGATACTGTGAAGCGACGACGTCGTCAGTATTAACAACCATATAGTTTGCGCTATGTTCTGTGAGGCGACGACGTCGTCATTTATTACAACTGTGATTTTTATAAACGTTTCTGTGAAGCGACGACGTCGTCAGTTATTAACACACAACTAAGATCCACTAGATTCTGTGAAGCAACGACGTCGTCAGTATTAACAAACATATAAATTGCGCTATGTTCTGTGTCGCGACGACGTCGTCATTTATTACATCTGTGATTTTTATAAACGTTTCTGTGAAGCGACGACGTCGTTAATTATTAACACACAACTATGTTCCACTAGATTCTGTGAAGTGACGACGTCGGCAGTTCTTAACACTGGACCCTATATATTAGGTTCTGTGAAGCAACGACGTCGTCAGTTTTAAGCAATATCTTCAAACTTGTGACTTCTGTAATGGTTGGATGTGCGAATGCACTACAACTACCATACTACATTCACGTCCATATTACAATCTGCATTAAAAAAATACATAGGAATGCAACATTCAATAAAGCCAAACAACTTTGCTTGATCATACAGAAGCAAACAAAACTTCCCTTTACATTCATTTGAACTTTTTACATACAAAAAGTTAGATTTACATTCAACAATGGATCACAACAAAAGATCAAATTTTCATCATTTCTGAGGATCAATTGAGTCGAGTGGAATCTCATCAATATTCAATCGGTATGCATTCAACTCCCAGCTGCGCTTGAAGATCTCAATGATGACTCGTTCCCGGTAATACATCATGTCAGCCTGCGTGAAGTTAATCGGACGACGAAATATACAGTGCTCAGCGAACGCAGCGGCGAAGACACCGCAGTCGTAGCCGTTTTCCTGCAGTGGGATGTTCGTTTTAACGTTGATTGTCCATATGTATGGGTCTTCCCACCCATATTGGCTAAACTTCGTCGTCAGCCACTCAACCTGCAAGATCAGTAAAAGAAATCTGACTAAATCTTGTACGATAACACCTTAAGAAGCTCTTTTAAATTTTTTGTACCATTATGGTATACTTACAAATCCTTTACAGGTAGTTAAAGCATGACGATCACTGCTTGAACTATTGTAGAATTCCCATTTCCGCTCGTCCGTATACCCAACAAGTAATGTGAAATGATTGACAGAGTGAATAACGTAAACCAATGTTTTACATTCTCTAGCCTCACACACTCGAGAACCTCCGGGACCGAAGGCTGCTTCTTCAGCGGTCGGCAATCCAGACTGCCACCAGCTCTGCAAAAAAATTAATGTGAGTTTTTAACCTCCAACTGGCAACGAAGTCATAACTGCAAATCAGAATCTATATACTTACAGAAATGCTTGGGTCTGCCAAAAAGGCCGTTTGACACTTCTCCCTCAACACATCAAACCAATAATACAGAATATTGGTGTCGAACCAAATTCCCTCCTCTAGAGCAGAATAGAGGACTTCACTGGATACCAATGTGCATACAATGTCGAGCTCATTCTTACTGCAAAATACAATACACATAAGGCCATATATGGAATGAAACCATTACGATGGTAATGTAATTACATTATACCTCTCATTGAAATATCGTTTGAACCCATTCAGTAGAAACCTGTCACTTTTGGAGAGTGAATACTCCGATCCACCCATTGAGTGTAAGTAATCATCATACTTTTCTGGAATCTTCCTCGTTCGGGGCAATCTTTTTAACCTCCAAACTAGTGAATCAATGGACGCCCTGATCGGTGAAACTATTATTGCTTGCGAGGTTGATGCCCCCCGAGGAGTGGAAAAGATATCAACCACTGGTGGCTCATTGGAAGTGGAAGGTGTAGAAGTTTGTCTTTTGACTGAATCTGGATCCATACTGCAATCCTCCTTCGCTACTTCAGGGGCATGTTCAGTAGGGGTGTGTGACATAGGTGAACCTGGAACATCAATATTGTGCTTCACGCTCTTCTGCTTCTTTCCATTCTTTTTCCTTGGGCTTCTTTTGGATGCAGGCTTTTTAACCCTCAATCCGTCGGTGGATGCCTTTTTATCCTGTCATTGTTTAATATCAAATACATCAACTTGAGGATAAAATCTTTCACACATTGCATAGAATGACATCCATGAGGTAACAATAAAAATAAATCGATGAAAATTTTTGCTTACATCTTCTGATGCTGAGCTGTATAAGTGGTCATCCTTAAATTTGACGAATTTGGTATTCAAACCAGATCTAAATCTGAGTATCTTCCTGATCCATGATTCCCGGAAATGCTCAATTGAGGTTTTCTTCCGAACAGCACGGTCAACTGACCTTTCCATGTGAAGCAAGAGTTGATGAACCTGTGGACATAACAAGAAAATCAGCCATAAGGCATGTGGAAACGAAAAATTATATCGACAGAAATAGCCACCGGTATCTTACGTGCTTCTGCTCACAACAACCCTCATGTTCATCACGGTTTTTTTTTTTTTATCAATCTCCTCATGCTCCTGCCCTCGACCGATGTAAATGATCGTGTTGGCCCGATACCAATGCATATACTCATCATTATGTGTCTTTGAAGATGCTTTTTTTCCCTTCAGATTGCACCGGGATCTACTGTCCCACAACACATAATTAGGTACCCTGCCAGGTGCACTGTAGTCATACACGATTTTTTCTACTCGCTCCACTCTTGGATAGGGCATGCTGAACGGTGGGGGAACTTCCTGAACAAATCCAAACTGTTTCATAACGCGACCCGTATTATGTCGCTCCACTACCCAATAAAAAGCCAAGACCGTTGAAGATGAAAATAGCTCACGGTCGGCTTTAGAAACAGTATGACGGAATGTCTTTCCGAACTTGCTATATGGTTGCCATTTGAACTACAGAAAAAGAAATAAAACAAGATTAGTTTCAATGTAATGATAAAAGCATCAAATCCCAATTGTATACCATCCGATTATATTGAACTTACACCGTCCTCTGGCAATTTGTTCAACTCATCTCGAGTCTTAATCAGTGTGGTTACAGCTTTGAATGAATTCAACCTAACTGCCCATGTTTTCATCAATGGGAACTGAATATCACTTTTCCATGTATCAGTTGGTGGTGGACAACGTCCAATTTGCATTCTCGTGTACGCCCATAGCTGCAAAAAACAGTCATTAATAAGTAAATACAAATGAAACAGTTGTAGAAAAACTGTAAATATGTTCAAATAAAAATGTTATCACCTGGAGAAGTTGAAGAGGTCCAGTCAAAGTTCTAAACTTCCTAGAATCATCAGTTTTGTTCGGTGATTTGCTTTCATCTCCCTCCTGATGTCTATCTTCAGACTTGTCCTTAACATATTTAACTGCCTTTGCTAAAATCCAGTAAAGATTGGCAAGACAGGCAGGGGCCCATGCATATGGCTTAAATTCCTTGAACAACTCTAGAAGATATGCTGGACCCCTTCCACCCGATGTGTTAGACATAATTTGACTGGAAACTAAGAAGAAAAGGTACGCCCTAGTGTTGTAGATCTCATCATCCTTAGAAAGTTTCTTTTTCTTCTTCGTACTCTTCTTATTTGATGGAACCGCTGCGAAATTGTCCTCCAGCCAAGTGAATTTAATATTAATCCCATTTACTTCGGTACCCTGAATTGGGGCCTTGCCAAGTAAGTCAATACATACATCACTAACCATTGAACTCGGGAAAGTTCTCCCGGTAACAATTGGGCCATCGATAGGTAGCCCGTATATGTAGGCCACGTCTTCAAGAGTAACAGTGGCCTCACCGGATGGGAAGTGGAAGGTGTTTGTTTCAGGACGCCATCTCTCAACCAAGGCTGTAATGAGAGCATGATCTATCCTAATATGTTCCATTTCTGCAAAATGCTGTAAACCAGCTTGCCTTACATACTCCTTTTGGATATCATTTAACACCCAAACAGATTTGTCTGGGTTCATAGGTATGCATCGAAATGTACCAAATTCCTGCGAGACAGTTTCAAGTTATTACAGTTAAGAAAAAGGTAAACTATATATATATATATGAAAGGGTGGCTAAGAATATACATGTCCATGGTTTATGGATTCTGAAATATGATTGTCCTGGTCATATAGAAGCCTATTTCTTATTCCCTCACTTCCAGCCATCTGCAAAAAATAAATAGATCGAGAGAGGGAGATGTAAACATAACTAGAGCGAGAAGTAAAGCTAACTAATAAGGAAATTAAAAACTAATAAGGAAATTCCCTCAAGTTCTTCTTTCCCTTATAGCAGTATTTGAAATTTAAGTCATGTTTGGTTGCAAACATCTGGGGGCAATTTGTCTTCATGATTTGGAGAATTCCAAATATGAGACTACTTATTTTGATGGGTACAGGCTCATTACATTCACTTAAAAATAAATCATAGCAACGTTTATCTAGGCCTGTATGTATGAATTAGAATCATAGCAATACTTATTTAAATTTAATGGTTGGAAAAACAGAATGCAACCTTTCCCACCGCTTCCTCTATACAATTGTTTCTGGCTTTAATTCATTGCAAATGAATAGGTATTGAAGTTAGTTCAAACACTCTTATATGAATAAATTTATTTACAACACTTGTATTACTAAAATGATTAATGATGAAGCCATTACAATGGAAACATGATGAATAAGAAGAACAATAACAATTATAATGGTATAATGGGTCCATTTTTATGCAAGGGCCACATGTGTAGCTTAATTCCATCCTATAGTCATTAGGAAGTCTATGTTGTCAATGGGCCAAATCATACTTGTTATTGCGAATGGTCCAAAGCCTATGGGTTTTTTCCACCACTACAAGTCTCTATATTTTAGTGTGTGTATCAGAATTGTGATGATCCAACAAAAAAAAAAAAAAGGAGTGATGAATTTTCAATGAGAATAGGGCTATAGCTGGATCCGGATTCCGCCACTACTGTATAATTTTGATTAACTTATCAATTTAGAAAAGTCTCTACTTATATGATTTTGGTAACTGTTAATTTATTCTCCTCTTTGCACACCCAAATTTTTGTTAGTAAAACCCAATTGTTATCTTCTGCATTATGCTTGATGTCTCCCTATTTCAGTAGCAATGAAGTAGTCCAAACATGAAGTCTCTGCATGTCCACTAGGATTGCCAACCCAGTCGAGAATGGGGAAAATGGAAGGACTAAGTCGTGGGTCGATTCAATGCAAAAATCATGTACAATGCATGAATATTAACCATTTTAGGATGTCAAGTAAATGGAAAGAAGATTAAGAAACCACAGTAAATCATCATTGTGTAATACAGAAAAAGAAAAAGAGACAAGAAGATTACCATAGCCCGAAAAAGATACTGGAAGCTTGATGCTACAATCCAATAGGTGGGAAAACGACCTTTTGAGGAAGGAGAAAAGAAGGTGCAAAAGTGATGGGAGGATGAACGGAAAAATGGGGAAGTGGGGTCTCGGTGGGTTTTCCAAATAAAGATGCTCGAATCTTGATGCTACAATCCAAACATGGAAAATGACCTTTGGGACCACCTGCTTGCTCTTTTGAAGAAGGAGTAACTGAAATCGCCAGGGGCAATGGAGGTAGGGATGGGAGGAAGAAGGGGAAAGTGGGGAAGTGGGGTTTCGCGCGCTTTTTATTGGGGTTCTACAAGCGACGACGTCGTCACTTGTTCCACTATTGATAAAAAAAAACGGAAGTGGTCCCAGGGGACCACTTCCGTGCCAGATTTACTATTGGCCCATTTTATGATCACTAGACCTCTAAGGTCCCTTTTCAGGTAAAATTCTCTAGATATGAATAAGTATAATTTGTCTAAGGATTTTGCTCAAAATAGATCCGAATGGAGAAACAGAATTCGTGTAGGTAACCTCAACATAGTTGGGATAAGGCTTTAATGATGATAATGACAACAATGACTCTAATTGAGGGAAAGCTCACGACGGATTGACGGATTGATGATGATGAGGATGCCACTGTTGAACATATTAGGCACCTTTGGCATTGAAAAAAAAATTAAAAAAAAAAAATGAAGCTCACGATGGATTGAGGATTGCAAATGAATGCCATGGTTTACGTAGACGAGCACTAGACCCAGTTAGTTACTAAAAATAAATCCATAATCATAACAGTCCAAGTCCAACAAAGTTATTTGTAGTCTAACGTGGATCTCGGAGCAGCAGGGCACGTGTATGGCAGAGGATAAGTGGGCCCTTCAATGAGTAGTCTATTTTCATCTCTTTCGAGCAATTCCAACCTTTCCACGTCTGCCTTATCTGTTCATGTGAATCTGCTAATTCTAGAGCATCTCTTTTTGATCAAATCTGCTAATTCTAGATGTACTGATCACTCTATTCATATGAATTTATTGAAAACTTTACTCCCAGTAAAAGTAATATGTATAATTGGATTGATTATTTTCTACATATTATTGATCTAATTATTCATATCACTCTAGTTTACTGAATCTTTAAGGAGTGAATTAAACAAAGGGTGATATGTACTGGTATGACCGGCTATGATTAAACAAATGAAGGTTTCAAGTGGGATAAATCAAGATTAACTATCCTTGAAAGCAGCATGGGATTGATTCTCCTCCTAAAATACAAGAGGTAAGGGTACTAGCCATCATGTACCATTAAATATTACACACCCTAATCTTAAGTTCTAGTTTTTCTCTTCTTTACTATTAATCTCTTTTATTTTCCATGTATAATATAAATATATAATTATGATGAAGTTAATGAGTGGAGCTCACCCTTTTTTGTTTTAAAGTAATTAGTGGCCCGAAAATCATTTTTACATTGATCAAAATTACGCTCCCTGTTAGAATGATAATGTACAAAACTAACTAGACATCATTCGACATAATTCACTTGGGCGGACCCAGGAAATTCAGCAAGGGAGGATTGTATGTAAAAGAAATATTGGGGGAATGGAAAAATGTAAAAAAATATTAATTATCATAGATTTTAAAAAATATATAATTTTTTTTTAGGTATGGTTGGGGACTTCAGCCACAAGACTCTTGTACGTGGGTCCACCCCAGCTAATTTATCTTTCTTTTTAATAACTAATGTTACACATAATCAATCAGCTGACAGGCCCAACTTCAATTAGACAAAAATTGCACCAGTACATTATCCCCATGTGCTCAACTCAAATCAAGTCCTAATACGAATAGAAAGAAAGTCCTTCTTCCCGTTTGGTGCGGTCTCAGAAAGAAAAGCTTCTGCCTTTTTGCCTTTGTTGCTTTGAGAGAGTCGTATGTTCGTCACTTACAGCGGGGAGTGTGGGGGCCAGTCAAGTGGACGGCTGCTAGAAGCTCTTGTGACGCACCAGTTAGGAACGTAATATGCTTACGTCACCTTTTTGTCCGCTTCTGCAGAACTTTCCGCAATCCCGTCTTGTTTCCTTTCCGTTTCCTTGCATTTTCTACTCTCTCTCTCTCTCTAGTCTGTAACTCTGTTCACATATTTGATATATATTCATAACATCATCTATAAAGATAACTCAAAAAAAAAAAAAAGGAAAAAAACAGAGAGAGAGAGAGAGAGAGAGAGAGAGAGAATGGGATCTCCTTTGTCTGAGAACTCACCACCCATGCCATGTGATCGGCAAATGATCATCAAGGAGCTGATCAACGGTCAAAAATTAACATCTGAGCTCCAAATTCTCCTTGGAAAGGCTTCCGAACAAGGCGTCTCCCCGGCGGCGAAGGCGCTCGCAGAAAAGATTTTCCGATCCATCGCGGGTGCTATTTCTATATTGAATTCCGGCGAGACCCATGAAGGTTGCTGGAATTCGACGCCAACCCATCATTGTTCGGCTCCCTCCGGTGATCGGAAAATCAAAGGCTCCGGTGAGAAGCAAAAGATTCCGGCAGCCAAAGATCAGAGATCAGGGCACAAGAGAAGGTGATTGTCTTGTTTTCTACTCTAGTGTCCTAAGAAAAATACTTTAGGGGTACTTTAGTCAGTTTTGGAAAAACCACCTACCAGCCCCTGAAAATGCAATCCTTTGTTTTCTGTCTTTGAAATAGATTGG
This sequence comes from Litsea cubeba, assembly GCA_012931725.1. NCBI lineage: Eukaryota > Viridiplantae > Streptophyta > Magnoliopsida > Laurales > Lauraceae > Litsea > Litsea cubeba. Next base: position 5,596,920 of record CM022947.1, on the reverse strand, counting down.
CTGGATCTAACTTCTTAGTGACATATATACCCCTGGTGTTCTTTTCAACTTCCTGTTGAGGCATGTATTGCTCAAATGCTACCAGCTAGTATTTATCTTCCTTTGGCAGAGGCTTATACAATTTTTTTTTTTTTTAGAAAAAAGCAAAGTTTACACAAACAATACAAATATGTTTGAATTTTTTGGTTTTTTTTTTCTAAATTACTAACAAATAAATGAACATTTTCACCATCACAGAAGAACTTCTACAACAGCGTGGAGAGTGCTCTCAGCTACCCCTTATGACGACGGCCATATCTGGAGAAAATACGGCCAAAAGGAGATCCTAGGAACCACATACCCAAGGTTTTGTTTTTTTATTTATATTATTTTATGCCCATTTTCCTTTCTAGTGCAAGTATATACCATGTACTTTTAATTATTATTACTTAAAAAAATAATATTTTTATAATATTTCTTATTTTATTATAATTCATCTTCATCTATAAATGCCTCCAAAACTATATATGTAGATGTACTTATTTACTGATCATCATATGAGATGAATAATGAACAGAACTTTCTTCTTTTAATGAATAGTTCATACCAATGAATATCTTTTATAACGATAGAACTGTCATGATTTCTCTCAAAAGTATATAAAATAATATTGTTAAGATGAAGGAAAAGCTCTTGTTAGAGAGGATTGGATAAAAGAGAGGTAATTGAAACCTAAATAATTGAATGGATGGGAGAGGTAGGTAGGTAGGTGATTATAGGAAGGTCGTGTAATAGTTATTGTAGAGTAGCAGTCAGGACCATGATCAGCTTGATCGCAGGATGGACCCAACCATAACTTTGATGCAATGATAAATTTCTGGCACTACATTTGTATGACTTATATTAACTATGTTATCATATGCATGCGCACATAAGAAATCTTTTTTTATCTTTGTTGGTTGGGTAAATGTACCCTTTGGGTCTTTTTATCCATTCGAAAGGTAAAGTAAAATCACTGGTGTCAGATGATCTGGCATGCACCATAAGATGCAGTCAGTAGATATATAATTTAATGTTGTTTAATCAGACAACTCACCAGAAGCAAAATGCAAACTTTCTTCATCAGTTCTATTTCATGAGAAGTTAATACCCTTCCTTGGTTGATCGACAGGGGCTACTTTAGGTGCACTCACAAGCATGACCAAGGTTGCCAGGCTACCAAACATGTTCAAAAGAGTGAAAACGATCCATCCCTATATGTGGTCACATACATGGGGCAACACACATGCAAAGATGTATTGAATACCCCCCAATTGATCTTGGATTCTACTTCTGGAGAGCTATGTGTACTCAATTACGAATCAACCATGCCAAGGAAACATGACCGTGTCTTCACCTCTTCCTTTACCTCTTTAAAACAAGAAATCATTGCAGAGAAGCCAATTGATCTTAATCAGGCTAGCTCATCCCCATCGAATTATCTTATATCGTTCGATCACGAGACATTCGACTCTCATTTGCAGATGGAATTCTCGATGGGGGATGTGGCCTCTAGTGTTTACTCCTCTACCAGTTCTCACAACTTGGACATGGATATGAAGGATCCATTCAAACTTGATGATGTACTTGCCTTTGGTGAACCAGAGTTTATAATTTGAATGTTTTGTACATGTGATGGGATGTAGCCAAGAATAGGTTTCATGTTTCTACTCTAAAAAAAACTGACAAATGTAAGCATGGTGAGTGTTTTAATTGCATGTGGATAGAAGGATTTGCATATATCCCTGAAATTAATTTTTACTATCTAGAAATCAAATGTCCCTTGGACTCAACGCCAAAATCTTCTAGGTGGGCTGAGCGAGGGATGCCTGCGTTAGAAAAAAAATTAAAATACTGTTGAGTGTTTTTCTGTGTGTGAGAGAGAGTTCCCTATTAAATATATCTAGAAATATTCAATAGGACCTGTTGAGGTGATCACGGCTACCAATGGGTCCTAAGAATAACTATTTGTTCTCAAATTTTTGATATCATAAATCATTTTGACTAGACTAGATTTGGTTATATGCATAGAACCGTGAATAGCGCTGCCCATTTGATGCCGAAATTTGGTCTTTGAATGACATTGATGTGGATTGGTCGGCTAACTTTTTGGAGTGGCTCCCAAAGCCCATACGTTGGTGTAATTGGTTACCTGTGTTTTTCTTTGTCACATTAATCGAATTTCAGACCAAATAAAAAAAAAATTAGTCAGTACCATCAATTACATGTATCGAGAGTCAAATCACAAAATGTATACATAATGTATTGTTGTTCTGTCTAAAATTGTTGACTTCCTTTAAGTTTAATAACTGAATGAGATATATTTGCAAAGGTTTATGCAAATATCAGCATAGGGCACCCCTTACCTAAGCACTGGTGCTCACGGTAAGGTGAGCACTATTTTTTATAGGGCCCACTTGGAGATGGGACCCGAGAGATATTGAAAGATCTCACTCCCCCCACACCCCCAACCTATAATCATGTATGGTGACAGACTCAAATCATCGTCCCAATCATTTGATCAAAGGTCAACAAGTTTTCATTGTCCAAAATCAATACGCAGTCGATCAACAATCTGGTCGACTCAGATGGGTACCAAACCCGGGATTAACGACAACCAGGGGGTCTCTATTTTATAATCCAAGCAGATGGATTACCAGGTAGGCTCCACTTGGTATTTAAGCAAGCAATGCTCACCTTATTGTGAACACTGGTGCTCACCTGATGTTTTGCTATTAACATAGTAATTTTTTTAGACAAATGGTATTTTGATTTTACACTTGGGGCCCGCTTGTTTCATGCAATTAAAATTTTAAGGACTCTAAGAAATGTATAATAAAAAGTAATTAAAAATAAAAAATAAAGGTGATTGTCCAAAACTAACATCAAATAGTTTTCCCTTTAATGGAAATTAATCAAAGGGAGATGAAAAAATGAATGCCCAACCATCACCATATTAATTTAAGTTCCAGTAAAGCGAAGGTCCAATCTACATCTCTACTTATATCATTTATCCTCACTTTTTTTTAACAAAACCTCTATTGGAGCACATTTGACTATATATGACTGCCTATGTATTCAATTCCATGCAAACGAATGCGTCTTTAAAGTTAAACAAAACGTAATTGCAACTAAAGAGAACTTATTTGGGAGTATTAGAATTCACTTGTAGAACATCATGTATGGTGCATAAAATCATCGATGTCGTTTTTTTAAGGTGACGATAACTTTAGTTTTGTATAGATATTTCAAAAACTCTTTTTTATAATAAATATGATTTTATCTAAAAATAAAAATGAATATTAAAATGAAACTATGAACATCTAACCATTTAGATTGATTAAAAGCTAGACCTATGAATGAAAGTGTAGTAGAGGGCATTAGTGGTGTTGCATTGGAGTTTACTTCTCCCCTTTTCTTTTTTCATCCAAATAATAATAAAGTAAATAGTTACATTCATCAACTTACTTTTCGCTTTGCTTTGTTCATTCAAACAGCTTGAAGTAATAGAAAATATCACATCTTGTCCTTTTTAACTCCTCTTTTGCTTTATTTTCTGCTAAATAAAATGCCTTTGGTGTGATCCACTAATGCTTTGAAATAATTATTAGAGGATTTTATCAGAAAAATCAACTTAGATGCAGACTATACAAAAAATGCCCGATTAGTTTCCCTCGCACAGAAGTAGCTCCCCTAGGACCATATCAGTTTTTTTTAATGTGATCTGTGTCAATATCAACACTCCCTAAGCCCTCGGCACAAGAAAATAACTAGTTTCCCGTCATCTTCCTCCTCCTCTCTTCCCTAAATCCAGTGGGAAGGAATAAATAAAAACCTGAAATGGATTTTTGCAGCCTAATCTTCTCCAATTTATAGCATCTCTATATTACAGGTTACAAATCAAATATCAATAGGAAACTTGAATCAGAAATTGGCTTTTCTATTCTATTGCATGGAAAACTCAGAAGACATTTTTGTGTAGTCCGCATCTTTGGTGATTTTATGATAAAATCCTCTAATTATTATACACACCACGGTATGAACCAATGTTTCAAATCATAACCACGGTAACCACCCTTTAATTAGTCGAATTCCACAAAACGTTGCTTCACGTTTTCATTTCATTTTCTATCAAAGCTCTATGATTGCTGTGTCACATGGCCAAATTTTGGTGCTACCCTCGCGCGAGAGACCCCCTCCAGAGCATTATACCAATGCCTAAACAAGCACTGTAGGAAACCGCAATAATAGAGACCACTAGATGTTGATATGGAATCCGAACAAAATGAAATAACGTGAGCCCACTGTTATGGAAATATGACACTGTGGTCTCCAGTGAATTCAAGACACTCTTCCACACCTAAACTGTCTTAACATCATCTCTTGTGAGTTGTGATTGAGTGAGAGACAGAGAGAGGGTACATTTGAAAAGTCCATCCATCATCTATGGACAAAGAACATTATCTCTCAGATGTTGTGTGGACAGGATGAATGTTTTTGTCAGCTTTCAAGCTTCTTTCCTAAGCACTTGAAAAAAGTCCTAATAGGATCTTCGCAGTAGCTTCAAGTGGATGATGCCATTCCCTCTCGTTCTTATCTTCTTCTTGTAGTTTGGTGCAGGTCCAGAATCCACCTATAGCTTCCTCGTTACTACATGGCAGTATCCATCCAATTTGCTGTAATTTCTCAGGAATCTTCCATTCTCTTACAAAATCATCAAACACCACATGCAAGTCAATCATCCTGTCTCATCCAGCCGCCCAAATAGTGGGCCCTATTTGTGGAAGATGGAGCATGGCCTGTTTCCACCCATTTTGAGCATTGATTTCTTTTACTTTTCTTAAATGAGGCCAACCTATAATCAATTCAAACGTTCACACTCAACCACCCACCCACGCTAGCGAATTTTAGCAGTGGTGGAAGGAACTTTGGCAAAAAAAAAGAGCAAGCAATCCCTACCATCCAATTAGCTGTCATCTTAAAGACAGTTAAATGTGAAAGTAGTAAATAGTTCAATGGGGCCCACAGTCACATGGTCATCCGGTGGCCATTGGAAGAAACATGAGAAGAATAATTATATGAGTGATTGAAGGTAAAAATTATATCACTTAGGAAAATGTTCGGAAACTTCCAGTAAGAATTGATCTGCGTAGTTGGTAGATTTAGATCTATAAAAAGATAAAACAGAGAGAGAGAGCTGCGGTCCAAAATTGCCCAAAGTTTAGAAGAGAGCAAAGCGTGGAGTATGAACAGAGACTGTTCACACACAATCAAATTGGACAAAAATCTGATATTCTTCTTTTCAGCTTCGATTTGTGGGCCCTGGTATCGAAATTGACTAGACCAACGTGGTCATTGCAAAGAGATTTTTTTTTTACAGAAAAGACCCTAAATTTTTACAAAACCTCAAAAGGGCCTCTCCATTTCGTGTTTTTACTAACACCCCTCTACCACTGGCAGTCATTGAAAAAGTAACTACTCACTTTTGGATCTTAAATTTTTTTTTTTTTTTATAACAATTCTTAAATTGGAAACTTTCAAATTGGTCATCTCTAGCTATGTTTGGATAAACACCATGCAAAACTTGAATATAAATGTGGGGCCCTCAAAAACTACGCAAAGTTATATACTAATCTTTGTGTAAAATCTCTAGCAATATTTGGATAACCTATGGACAATACTGTCATTTATCCTTTAAAGTAAGGTATAATCCATTTAAGTTTTTCTCCAGGGTAAATCTGTTAAAAGAATATAAAAATGGAGAGTAATAACTTTTGGTACATCTTGAATATCAGTCAAGGGTTGTGTCAGTAAAAATAAAAAAATATAGGGGCCATTTTTAAGTTGTAAGAAATATAGGGGCCTTTTTGTAAAAATCTCTTTGCAAGTAATCGTGTATAGAAGAAGCAAAATGTGTGAAGAGTGCTTGACAATCTCTCATAAATGCTTCGACCATAATTGATATTGATTTAATTGTATGTCTACTATGAAAGTTAAATTACTGAGGCTCCATTGTTTAGCACCTTCACATCCTAATTCTTTGTTTTTATTTATATCTGGGATTCCCTAAAATCATTTAAAAAGAAGATTTTATGATTTTTTTATCATCTTATAACTAATATTATTGAGAATAAAAGTGCCAAATACTAAATTATATTTCCATGCAATACTTTAAATCAATGATAAGTAAATGGTAGTGGAGTGTTTTTCCTTATCGGGAAATTGCTGTTAAACTAGAAATAAATATCAATGTTATATATTAAAAACTCCTTTAGTTAATATTAGATTATGTTATTTTCATTGATTCCTTGTGCTTTTCAGGTAAAAATATGCATTTGTTGTTCGCCGGTTGAGCAATAATGATACTAACCACTTGGGATTTGACCCTGTCTTCCATGTGAAAGGGGGCATGATCACTCGCCGCTAATCCAATGTTATATATAATAATCATACGTGGCCAGTTCATTCTCATGAATTCGAGTATTTACACAGTCATCAGTCATCACCAATGAGATAGAGGTTTTAACTATTTCGAAAGCGCTTTAGTTTTCTGTCTTCTCTAGTGGTGGAAAGTGATTGGTGAATGAAATTAGTTGGGTTTCTTCATCTAGGGCTTCACCTTACAGGTCTCAGCGCTTCATTAAAGAGATTAAGTTTCTAATCTTTTCTATTCAAGTTCAGTTAAGCATGCTAGTTCTTTGTGTTGCTTTTGATCATTGATATAATGCTTTTATACCACATATTTCTTTTGTTATTCCTGCTTGTATGCATTTTTTTTTTCTTCTCTTGTATCTAATTAATTAATGAATTCTTTTGTTATCGATTAAAAAACTACATAGTAATCAATTTAGGACATACATAAAATCTTGGCCGTCTCTCACAACACAGCGAGTTAATAATTCTCTAGTTCAATTCTATGCCTACTTTCCACACATAAGCACAGACTTAAACAATAATTAAATATAATATTTTTTTTTTCATAAAAGGCTGATCACCAGATTGGTGAATAAGTAACCCCAAAAGAGGAAAGACTTGGTAAAGATCACACCCTCCTGATGAGCAACAGATGAAACTTAATTCTCTCTGATTTTACTGTGGTATTAATGTTGAACCAACCGCACCACCCGCACACATCTAATCATCACTGCCACGCATTTATAAAAAAATGTATTTTGAAACTATAATGATATTTTAATAGAAGATTTTTGAACTGAGATAATCATTTATTATCATAATTGCACAAAACAAATACCAAAACAAATTCACTATATACTCGATCTGTAAGATTCTCCTATATTTTCCTCAACTTACAGCTACATGTTCAAGTTAAGATTCCTAGAAAGTCCCATGAATTTGAAAAATCTAAAGATATCATATGAACTTAGAAATATATGAGAGGGGAATATCTGATAATGGGCAAGTACTGAAAAAGATAAGACAAATGTAGGTGTCTCCCCTGTTTCTTTTCAATCATTATCATGCATCCAAGTCAATAGACAGTGAAACAGAAGTTCAAACAAAAGAAAATAAGAACTTTCCTAAGAAGATATGGAGAAATTTCATGGATGTTGCCTTTGGGCCATGGTTTTGACTACAGCATGCATGTTACGTCCAAGAAAAGAATTGGAAACAGAGCAACATCACGGATGTTGCCTTTGCTGCCATATAACGACCCTTGTTATCATCTAATGGCCTTTGCAAGCATTGGTAACGGCCCTTGTTATCATCTAAGAGCCTTTACAAGTACGATTGCTGCTGGATCTTCTGAAGCAATAATTTATGTTGAAGTTCCCATGCAGATGGCCTCTGTTTTCTCGTCAGGTAAATTCCTTTTGTGTGTTAGAAAGCTTTTTCCGTTTTATGACATATGTTTTTTTTGTATTTAGGTCTTTGTAATTGAAGTAACATGCACTATTGAATTGATTTTTTTAAAAAAATAAAAGAAAGTGCTTACCTCGAGAGGGGTTTTACGAAAAAATTAGTCATAAATCATGATTATAAGATCTGATTAAGAAAGATCCTAAAACATTGAATTAGGATCTCGTACCCATCCGGCCTATAAAGACCAATTTGCCCCAGAATGATATCGTTTTGGATCATTTCCAAAAAAAAATATACAAAAAATAAGTCTTCTTCCTCGAATGATGTCAGTAAGGCTTTTTCCTGGAAGTCTTTTCTATCTTCTTCCCCGAATGATATCGTTGGCCATATCTTCATTTTCTGCCCAGTAAAGAAAAACATCGGCTTCTCTCACCTCTCCTCCTTTGTATTCACTCAAAACCTCTCTCTCCCTCCATTTTCATTTATTATTTCCTTTCCAAAATCTACAAACTCTCTCCGAAGAGCGAATACATTATCACTCAGAAAGCCATATTCAAGTAGCATTTGGGAAGGTACCGTTTTCACCATCAATTGAGAAAAGAGACTGAGATTCAGAGTGCTTTCATAATGGTATAGAACTTACTACTGGAGTTACAGGTACAACCTACAAGGCTTATTGAATAGATTTAGTGTGCATGTATTTGTGATAGAAGAGGTTCATCCGTTTTCTCTATCACTCATCCACAGCAACGACTAAGCCCGGAGACTCACTCTCTCTTTGTCTCTCTCCGCTGCTATACATCATCAACCACCAAATTGGGAACTGTAAAGATGGAGAAAACAGAGATGAACGGGGAAGAAAAGGAGAAAATTACAAAAGAGATTTTTTTAGTGAGTTCTAACAATATCGTTACGGGGAATTAAGGGTAAAAATTAGAAAGAGGTTTTTTTAACAAGCCCTAACGATATCGTTCCGGGACAGATTCGTCTCTTGGCTACAAACGATACTCTAATTTGATGTTTTAGTGTCTTTTTTAATCAATTTGCGTAATTAAGATTTAGGGCTAAGTTCTTCATAAAAATCCAATAGTTTTATTTTATTATTTTTTTTTTCCATGCATGTTAGTAGTGATACTTTCTCCTTGACGCCTCAAGAATCGATCCCTGAACGTTTATGTAAAACTAAGTGTCAATACCGCTCAACTATAGGTGTTTGCATAGTGTTGTTTTTAATCATTGATAAGTTCACTCAAATAGTATAAATTGCTTTGATTAAAGTGAAATTCTGTTCGGGAGACGCGTGTGATATCAATGGCTCAATTAATAGTGATTGACAAAGAAAGGCTCAAATAAAGTAAAATGGGGCTCCTGTGGGAGAACAGAAGTAATTCAGGAAAAACAATATTTAGATAGGGATATAATATGTAGCAAATGGCATCGTAGGGCCCTTACTTTCATGCTTGAATGGGAACTGATTAGTAGTCAGGTAAATAAAAGAACAGCCCTACCCGGAAGTAAAATGTGGAAAGGAAAATCTAAAAATAAGACATAAAGTTTTGTCTTATTTAAAAAATGATACAAGTTTCAATGCTTTTCAAATTAGTCCCTAATTAAATTTTTTAGTGAGAACATCATGCCATTTAATGGTATTTTATGGCGCCTTTTTTCGTCAATCTTTAGAAAGCCATGTCTACATGCAATTAGGCCTGTCAATTTAGTCCGTTGACATAGGTACCCGGCCCGGCCCGAGCCCTAGCCCGAAAATACCAGACTTCCAAAAAAATTGAACTAAGCAGGCTAGGCTTGGACAATTATTTGAAAGCCCAGTCAAAATGGGACTAGGAATGGTCAGAGCATGCCCAGTCCACCTAGGCCCGGCCCTGCCCGCTCGCAAGGTTATTTTATTCATTTTTATATATATCAATGGGAACCCTCCAAAAATTCCCTCCAAAGTGTCTCTTCCCTCCACCATTTCTCATGAATTCAATCCCTTTCTACTCCACACCAAAAACCCACACCATGAGTTGGCAGTGGACTCAATTTGATACTGGGACTGGATCCACTATTGAGTTTAGGTTTGAAATTTTTGATAGATTTATCACCCTTCATTTTGAAGACTTAATATCTTCTATATAGTATCTAGACCTTTTGAGATTTGATCAAGCTGAATTTTGGTCCACCCCTTGTCCGGCCATCATTATCATCTTTATTAACAAAGCTTCACCCATTAAGAAGAAAAAAAAAACGTGTCCATTGATGAAAATGCTAAGGGCCTGGGCTCATGGGATGAGATTTGACATAGGCCCACTCAATTTAGGGCCGAGACTGGACAATCCCCAGAAGGCCCGTCCAATACTCGAACGAGATTTGACAACCCATGCCGATGCCCGGCCCGGCCCATCCCATTGATAGGCCTACATGCAGTTGATCACCGTGAGGACGCTGGTTCCTCGATTATCACCTTAAAGACGCCAGTGAAGAAAATAAGGAGAATATAGAGGAAGTGAATGAGGGGTTTTTTTTTTTCTCTCAATAAAAGGTGATTTTGGTAGTTTAAAAAAATTGAGTAAAAATTCGTCGGAAAAATAGCTTTTAATTGACGAATGTCCTTAATTGAAAACTTCTTAGAAAACTTAGGGACTAATTTAGAAAGTTTTAAAACTCATGTCTTTTTTTTAAAAATAACTTAAGGCCATTTTTTAAAATGAGAAAACCAACTTAAGGCCATTTTTATAAATAAGAAAAAAAAAATGAAGGCCTTTCTTGAAACAAGCGGGGATAGCGGTTCCCAGCCATTCATCAATAAGAAAGAAACTAATGATCTTGGAATCAAGCTAGTTAAGTTTACAGGTGGCCCACTATACCGGCCGATGTTAAATATTCTAACTTATATATATTTTTTCCCTCTATCTCTGAAGCAGGGATCTTTAAGCCACCCTGACTCTCGTAATACTGCCACTTTATTACCTTCTAGATTAAATATCACCTTCAAATACCCTAGTAATACTACAACTTGGAAACTTTGTTTCAAAATTAAATATCATCTTCTAGATTTTGGAAATTCTAGATCGTGGGTCCCATCAAAACGGTTAATCTTAAACTCATACAAGCAATCTGCTTAGTTTCTTGAGCTCTTTTCATCATGGCCTGCGCTGTTATATGTGCTTTTGAAGTGGTGAGTTTCTTTTATCCAATGCTTGTGGAGTCAGCTAGATAGATTGTCCTTACATGTGTAGTGTAGCTTTCTTATACATGTATTGTTGCACTTTTACTTACCCGTCTGTGTAGCTAGCCTCTCATAGTACCTGTGCTGTATTGCCTAGTCTTGTCAGCAATCCGCACAGTGGGTGGTCTCCGTTTGATGATGTAACCCTTCCAATTGCAGAAACTATCAAAACTGATGTTACCTACAACCGCAATTCAACCCCATGTAAAGCTAGTTGCATTTGTTTGTTGGCAACGGCCCAAAAAGCAGATACGAAGGGTTGCTATCTATAAGAACTTACAACAAGTTTCACCAGTACATGTGAGGAATTCATGAGGAATTTGCATATGTGAGATTCCTCCCTACCCTTAAAGTAAGGATTTCAATAATTGAGGATGACACATCAAAACTGGTACATATCAATGCATATCGTTAAGAAAAAATTGTGTTGATGAGTAAATTTGCAAAAACGTGGATTTTTAAATCCTATGGGGAAGCATGGGTATTTACACCTTTCCACCCGAGTAAATCCTTGGGCATTTACCATTGGCAAATTAATATGGGTTTTTTCTTACTTAAAAAAGGGGTGAGGAATCATCCATAATTTGATTGCCAAGCCTAACCTTTTGACAATAACATTATAGTTACTGCAAGGAGCTCAGGCCTAGTCAGGAGGACGCGGAGCATCATGCTTTGGGCAGGGTCTCCACATGTGTGGGAGTCCGGCTCATGGAGTATTTCGATAGTGTTTAAAGAATTTCGATAGTCACTGTATTCCATAATTTCATCGCGTCTTTCATTAAGGAAAGGCTTACAATTTATAGAAGCTGATAAATAGTAACCTCTTCCTGATTGCTTAGCATTCAAGCTACCTATGTCTCCAACCAACCTTATTCTAATCTTTATCGGTTTATCCGACAGTCTATAACATACCCTCACAGCGAAAGGATCTTCGATCGATAACATGAAATAACAAAACCATTGACCTCAAGAAACAAATGGCATATATCTAGTTGAAGCGATCATGATGCCTTGGTGGTGGTCAGATCTATTTCTATCGCATCCCGCTCTTTTTGAATTTATTGGTGCCAACGGCCCACTAGATTAAATCGGTCGTGATCTCTTCCAAGAGCTATCAATTATACAATTTGTTGAAGATGGCAAGATAATAAGGCTTAGATAATTGAATTTATAAGAAATTGTGTTTAGTTCATTGAAAGAATAAAAAGGTGACAGTGAGATAAAGTGTATTATTGGTGTGATTCTTTACTAGAATTTCTAATAAGAACTTACTATGGTGGGGTTATTTTGACATGATTTGACATTTTGTCCCATGTAGCTTGCAAGTGCGATGTTTATTGGAGAGAATTCCAAAATCTCATCCACCCAAAAGGTATCAAATAACCTTTGGGATCCCTGAAACTCCAACCCCTTTGTTTTTTTGGTGAAATTCCAAAATTCTCTAAATAGAAATTCTCTCAACTCCAATAAAGAAACAGGCCCTAAAGGACAGAACTTTGTCAGCTTAATAATAAGATCGCCATCAAGGTATGACTTTGATACAATAAAGATTTTTCAAAAGTCGTTGTATTTAATGATCTCACCCTATTTAAAGGGGCTTACAATTTATGGGAATTTGACCCAACAAGACTAGTACTTGTCCGGCGGCGACCACTAAACCCACACTAATGTATACCATACAAATTTAGTGTAATCTCGAATACAACACATGAGGAGCAAACTCACGTCTTAATGCACGTCTCCAAGTCCCGGGTTAACCAATAACAATCTCTACTTAATTATTCAAAATTTAAATTACCTAAAATCTCTAACCAACCAACCTAATTAATCTTTATTTAAGATATGAGTTTCTAAGAGTGTCAACCTAGTATGGATGTCTAGACGTTTTGGCTGACCCAATCGGGTCATGTAAGTATGTTGTCTGTTTATTTTGGTTGTTTGTTACTTTGGTCACTGTTGAGTATCTATGTATTCTCCTGTTTGTTCTCTCTCTTTTTCACATATAGTTACCATTATTAGCCAAACAGGGGGGGGGGGGGGGGGGGGGGGGCGGGGGGCGGTGTTATGAATTCTAGGCACAAGGGCATGATTGCAGGGTGAGATAGAGTGGCTAAGATCGAAGAGTTAATACAACATCTTCCTATATTTGGGCCCATATGCTCAAGACTATAGTGCGGAACTGCTGATGAGATTTCGAATAGAAGAGAGGTTAGTTCAGCTTGGAGAAGTATGACAGAGCTTTGAAAGGTCCATTGTGGTCTAAGTTAGGCTATAGACTGTAGCTGTCCATAATATATAGATGTCTGCACTTTGAAGTATCCAAGAGTAGGTCAGTCACGAAGAAAAACGAAGGAAACACTCTCTCTTGTTTTTTCTATACACAAAACCCCACGGAAAGAGAGAGGATGATAAACTCTTCTCTATCCGGATGATGGCTTTGACAGAAAAACCACAGTTATTGTCTGAAAGGACATTGAAACTTTTTCCATACGATTTTTAGTCCTCAAAAGGACAATTTCTTTTTTGTGGTTAAAGAGAAGGACAATTTCTTGCTATAGATAGTCAAGCCCTGCTGAAATATAAGTCTCAATAGTTATTGACCTTTTCCTTCCTATGGCTTTCTAATTAACACAACTCTTAACAAACAAGAATTTAATACAAAGTCTCTTTTTGCCCAGTCTTGGTATTCATCCTGATGGACACAAACCGTGTTTAGTATGGTGGGCCCCAGGACTTTAAGGAGGCCATATGTGAAATATACAAGGTTTTCAAAAGATTTTGGAGCTAGTACTCATGGAGGCACAGATGAGTTTGTAATTGCTAGGATCAAGGGGATTCACTAATCCATGTCATCTGTAGTTGTTATAAATGTAGTTTGTTTCTTCTTTGTTTATATGTTATGCATGTGGTAAAAATATTCTTATTGCCATTATTTGGTCTACGCTTTCTAAATTATTTGGTTTATGCTTTCTGAATAATTTGGTTTTTGGGGTAGTTGGGGCCTAGCTACTTTTTGAAGTTACAATGTAGAAACTATCATTTGTGTCATTTTGAAGATTTTACGAAGTCATTCTTTTCCAAAATACTTATAAACTTTACATTATATACCTCAATTTGCTTTAGCTAAAAAGGTTTAAAAAGAACGTGGCCTCCTTAATTAGTTTGTTTTTTAGAGACAAAAATTATAATTTGTAAATAAACTCTAAAAATAGAAAATACATTAGATGTAGTGCACTTGTAAATCTACTTCAAATTTACCAAACGCTCTAATATGTAAATAAGATCTAAATTATAAAATAAGAGCTTAATTTTAGAGTGTTGAAACGCCTCCCAAGAGTATAGAAAAAGAGGTAGCAATTTAAAAATGGGACCATAGAGGTATCCTACATCGATAAATTATATTTATGATCAACCTTTAGCCTTCACTCTTCACCTCTCTAATATTCTATTGATAATAGGAGAATCATATTTATGAATTCCTTAATAATCATTACGAATTAAACAAGGTCTCTTTATGAAAGATTTTGCATCCAAATGCTTGGCGCATTGTCAAGAAAGTCCTATCATTTCAACCCATTTGTACTCTCACAAGCTCCACTGTGGTAAGTGGAAGAGTTTAGTACATGTGATGGAGTTGGATTAGGAGTGATTGGATGAAGAACCCTGCTAGAGGGCCCGAAAATCGGGCCCGACAGGCCTGAAGACTTTTTGTTGGATGAAAGGTCTGTAATAACAAAAAGTCTACCTAGACATATTTTTTGGCATGAATCTTGGAGGGTAACATAGGGGTTTGTCCAAGATTCATGCCAAAAAATATGTCCAGGTAGCATTACTCCCGTATTAAATACAAACACACATAGACAACTGCACATGCGAATATGCGATACTATACATATCTGCTGCCTGATGCTCTATGGGGCCCACCTCATGCCACCCCTAATCAAGAGGACTGCGATGGGAAGCCTTTGCATGAGTAAGGGATATGCTAAAGGTAATACAGTCCTAGGACATGAGCCCATTGAAGCCGAAGATCAAGCCCATTTGAGGCCATCTTATGCAAAGGAATAAAAAAAAAAAAAATCTTAACATGACTTAATAATGTCAGCATTTTATTTTATTTAAAGTGTTATGTTTCAAGTTTGATTAGGATATTTTTTATTAAATTATATTATGATGGGGACAAGATTAGCAAGATATTAAGTTTGTTTTCATTTATATATATTTACATTAAATACCCCTGTACGTAACTCAATTGGCCAAAGTAGTTGTGGCGATATAATTATCATTGCAGGTTCTCTCTCATTTTGGAAATGAGCCTTGTGAAGGTTGTGCAAGAACTAAATCTTGTTGCAGAGGTTGGGAAGGACCTTGATCCTGCCTGCATGCATTAGATTTCATATTAGCACATGTCTATCTGCATCAAAAAGTCATCTTAATTAGATTTCTTATGCTTTGGGTTTTAAGACCTCAAAATATATACAACGCATAAAAAATATAGAAAGAAGGTATCTTAATATATACACCACTAAATATAAAATTGCAATGGTTATTAGTTCGTGAGGATAAAGATTTTGAAGGACTTTTCTTGATTATTGTGTAACTTGTTTAGTTTACATGACTAATGTCTTTCACTTAAATCTGTGTATTATGCTATATATTATTTTAAAAATTGAAGTCACATGGAAAGTCATTCAACAGGATGAATTCAATATATAGCAAATCGTAGAATTTTTTATTTTTATAAAAATAAAAAAATCAAAGTGTACTATTCATTATCCATCTATTTCTCATTCGCAGAGATATCATCAATATAGTGACAGATAAGAATATGATAAAATCATATGAAGAATTAGAATCTATATATTTCTCATCGATAGCATCATCAAGATATATAGTGATAAATAAGACAAAGATATAATCATATGAAGAACATCAATGGCATATATTAATCTATCATGAATGGTACATATGAATAGTTAAATTTGTATATGAATATCAATGTCTGGAGGAAAAATCCATTGGTAGCTCAATTCGAGAGGCACGCGCTCCCTTCCATGGAAATGACAAGAGATCAATCCTTTGTTGCAGCGCTCATAGTGAGGGACTTGTGTGAGTGGTTGTCTATGTGAGTACTTACCATACATATATATAATGTGTGCGTGTGTATGTACTTATGTATGTAGATATCAATGTTACTGGGGAAAACTAAAAAAGTTTTAATATTTTTCTGTTCTCTCTCTTGTAATCTAAGAAAATAAAAATAAAAATACAGATCATCGCCCTTACAAGGTTAGGATGTCTCTTAAAGTTTAAAAACTGTTCATAAAGAGAAAAATAAAAAGTATTTTAAAAAATGAATGCTAGACAAAAATTTGTATATAGAGTTGAATGTTCTAGTGATCATGCACCCATCAATTCCCTATTTATATTTAAAGATTTTCTAAAATCACAAAAACACTTAAGTGGTTTCATTATTGACTTAATAACATTTTAAAAATAGGAAAGCTAATAAAAAATAAAAATATTACTATTATTAACTTCTCAGATGTAATTATTCCTGCTTAGACGAATTTCCTAAATCGTAAAATTAATAAAATAAATGAATTGAAAGATTCACTCCTAAATCATTATTCAAAATGAAAAACTCGCGCCCGAATCCTATGTTTTACCTTCAAATAGGATTCGTTACATGTATATATGAGCCTTTTTTCTTAGAACTCGATCTGAATCATAAAATTCTGACATTAATGCTTATCTACATATGAGTAGATGAGGTTAGTGGCCACTTTGCCCATCTACAATTAGGTTCCCTTGTCATTGACACTATCTCCCTTCACCCCCTCTATGACTAGCTAAAAGCCCAAATTTGAAATTCACCCAACGGTTACTCACCATGGGGTTGAAATAAAAGAAATGATGAGGACTATAGATCAAGGGTTATTGAAAATTTTTAAGGGTTTAACACTAAGGTTGTAAATTGGTCGGTTCATGGACCCGGACCGGAACCATTAAGGAGAAGGTGAAATTGGATTCGGAACCGGAACCGTTTCAAAACCAGTTTCTTGGCTCCTGAACCCGAACCAAAACCATATATGGGACAGATTTGGATCCGCTTCTGGGTCTAGGTTTAGGTAGAGAATGATATAAAAAAAATATAGTTTTTAGGAGAGATTTTCAAAAATTGAGGTCGTATATCGGGTCCACGGGTCCGAACTAAGGTGGAACCGGACCCGGACCCATTTACTTATCGGGGCTTAAATAAGGACCCAGACCCGATTTTTAACGGGTCGGAACCTCTGGATAATCGGAGAATCGAATACTCATTTACATCCCTAGTTAACACTTTGCATTTCCTTCTCGTTCTCATTAAGATTTTCCCATCCTCGACTCTCCCTATGGTTGGCATGGCTAGGTAGGTGCCACAAGCAAGTTAGCATGATACTACGTGCTACTCATATATATATATATATATATTTGTGTGTGTATGCTATGGTAAATTAATGATACCTATATTGAGCTCTCTTGAACCAAGAGGTAAAGAGGGAGCTTGGAAAGCTTATTAGAGGCAAGTATGAGCTTTAAATTGGACTTATATAATGTATTTCTTTCACTGATTCTTAATAATCAAATCTTGATAGTTTTACCTTCTTAATGAATGAATAGATTACATGATTTTATGATTTTTATTTATAATGAAATGGAGGGATTATGTGTTATGAATGGGAGCAAGGAGGCTCCATTGTACAGGTGGTTTGATAGAAGGAAATATGTGATGGAATGAATGGGAGAGAAGAACTCTTGAGAATTCAAAATCTAGAATTATGGACAGTTCGTTCGAGCGAATTGGAGCATTCGCTCAAGCGAACCTCCTTCTGAACCCAAGCTTGAGCGATCATAGGGAGTCGCCCGAGCGAACGACATTCTGGATGGAGTCCGCTCGAGCAAACCTGATACTGTAGATTAGGCTTATTCTTTACCTGATACCCGATTTTAGGGAAAATTAACACTGTTAACCTACATTAAACCACTCTAATCATTCCCCAATGGATAATTAGTGTGAACACCCTCATTCCATAGGAAATTAGGCTTCCTAAGACCTTTATGTCCTTAGAAATGGAACTTAAAACCTTCTCTATTAGTCCAACGGAAATTCATTAGTCTAAACACTGTGCCAAGAAGGTTAGTTTGGAATTTAACGTATTCCTCATAATTAGTAACACATAACAAGGTAGTAATGCGTTGATTTTTCAAATGTACCTTATATTGGATGGTGATAGACCGTAAAATAGTTAGATTGGCTAGTAAACACCTTGACTCATCTAAATCTATTGCATTTCATATTGGAACCAATTCCTTATTGATATTATTATTTGTTTAATTTGATTTGTTGCATTTATAGTACCAATTATGATTCAACTCTCAAACTTCCGAATTGTAAACCCAATTATTGTACAATCTCTTTGTATTCGTTGGAAATGTGGAAATCGAGTAAGTATTCGTATATGTATGATTATTATTCGATTCAATTAAGAATCATTCAATTACTTACTCAAATTTGATTATTATTTGATTTGATTGAGTCGGCATTACTTAGTTTCAACCTTGTGATGCCCGACGGAGATAAACTTAGTTTAATTATTCAAGACTACTACAGTATGTCATCTGGAGCACCGGCACTCCAGAACCGGGTAGCCAGCTAGCCTTTGGCCGGGCCGCTGGTGACATCCCAACTAGATTTGCTCTCTATTGAGAGGATGAGCTTAATGTAGTAGCTAAATTAATATGTATATCATTCATTTGATTAAAAGGACATGAATTAGTCTATTTGCACAATTGCCTAGTTATTCTTTTACATTGACATCTTATTAATCAATTGTCATTTAAATTCATTTAAAACTTTATGTATTTCCTTTTTATTGCCTGTACTTGTCAATTCGTCGTATTTGAGGTACTACTCTTTGTGTCACAGGCGCAGATGCAGCCTCCGGCCTTAAAGAGGCTCAGGAGGGAGAGGAGGAGACCCAAGAAGTTTCTCTAGGATTAGAGGAGTGGCCGAACGTTGGGCCAATGTAAATACTCCTCCTTCGACTCCTTCAGAGAGCGCCATGGACTTTTTGAGGGCTTATAGTTAGAGTGTGATTGGCCCCTTTTTGTGTGGGTCACACTTAGCATTTCATTTATAATTTGTTATATTTTTGGTATTGACGTACATGGTACTCTATGGGCCCTCTTTTGTATAAACAATGTATATGATTGTATAATTCTTTTGTATTAAACTTAAATTTTGTAAATGGACTGAATGGGGAAATGATATTCATTTTGTGAATGAAATTGTAACTTCTGCTATATTCAAATGTTGTCGATTGATTTTAGTGAGCTAGACTCACGAGTGGAATAGTTATTTTCTCTTTCGTGTGTTGTATTTGACTCGTGACAGGTACAATCACACAGGAGTACGTGTGTCTCACATTGGAGATTATCCTAGCCAGGGTAATTCGGGACCGTGGTGTGACAAAAAATAAACTTAAAAATATATGAAGGTACGAAGGTAGAGAATACTATGAAATAAGGACAACTTATCCACTTCTCTTCTCTTCTCTTCTCTGCTTATTTTATGAAACCTTTTGACAATAGAATTTGATCAACGCGGCCATTAAATCCTAATACAACTAAAAACCATGCAATCAACAAAATTCAAAGCAATCAACACAAGTAGTGAAATAAGGCTGTGACGATAATGACGGCGGCAATAACAAAAATGAAGAGGAGGAGGATGATGATGCATGATGATGATGATGATGATGATGATGATGATGATGGAGGGGCAACCTAGATCGATGTAAATAGAAAACACAATATTGCATAAATCATCAGTGCATGACAGTACAACATATTTTAAAGAAAATATACAAATTGCTGCAAGCAGTCAGGTTATGATAATTGCAAGCCATATAAAAAGTAACTAGTAGAAGAGTAGTCATTGTGTCTCTCCTCCTCATAATGCAAACTAACGATAATATCAACTACTTGGTTCTCTCTGAGCTTAGTTTCCCCCTCCTTCTTCTCCTGTTTTTACTCTGGCTTTAGAGAGAAAATTGAATCCATGCTGTTGTCACTGCTGCCAGAGTTAAACAGGAAGTCGGCAATATTCTCCACAGGCTCCTTTCGCACACTCACATCTCGCACGTGGGAAGCCTCCACATGCACATTGCTACTCTCTCGAGTTCCACTTCCACCCTCTTGTCTGCTGTGAACCGGCACGTGGCTCTCATCAGGCTCGTTTTTGTCTTTCTGATCCACCTCAAATTCCCCAGAAATCCAGCTGCCCAACCGGATTGAGGTGGATGTGGAGGGTGGGGGTGGTGGGGCTTCAAACATCGCACGTGTGGAGCTTGAAGAAGGGAGCAGGGGAGGGGTCCCGCACGTGTGGCGAAAATGGTAGGTGATTTCCATCATGTACGGATCCTCATCCATCCGTTGAACTTTCCTCTTGGCAACACATCCCAAGTTTTTGTGTGCGCAACGGTAGTAGCTCCTGAAAACAAAAGCTCGAAGGAAGAAGAAGGTCTCAGTCTCCCGCGTGGAAAGAGTAGAAAGATAAAAGGAGAACGGGGCCGGGCATCATCCTAATAAGATATGATATACCTTGGGAACTTTGAGTTGAGTATGGTTTTCTGGCCGTATTTTCTCCAAGTGTAACCGTCTTCTGGCACCACCTCCGCGTTTCCTGTGTTGGACCCATGGGCAGGGACAGGGGCCAGGACCATTTTCTTGCATGTCTCTCGGCTCTCCTTTCTGTCAACACAGCTACAAAATATTGGCTTGTGAAAACTGAGATATATTTCCAAGTATAAGAACTAAATAATAAGAAATGTAAGATATTTAAGATTAAATCAGAACGAAAAAGGGCCAAATTCATGTATTCGACCCCAATATAGTCGGGACAAGCCTTTGATGACAATGATGGTGATGAAATGGTTGAAGAAGATGCATATTTAAGTTTTTAAAGGATGAAACTATGAACAATTTAAAAGTTAGATTATATATGTTACTAGTTTTACTCACTAACTAGTTAAAATAAGCCTGTTTGAATGGTTTGAACTACGGTGAGTCAATTAAACCATTAAAAGTAATTTAGGTAAAACCAAATGGCAGCATATGTTCTCCATCTGTAGCTCGGTCTGTCATGGAAACGGTTGTAAGTTGTAACTGCGAGATTGCATGAGTTCAATTCCACCAAGTAGAATAAAAGAAAGCAAATGGTGGTTTTAGTGCAATCGAGAGTATCTGATCCACTTTGGTTTTGAAGATGTTGTCATCTGTTGATGGAGCTCGTATGTGATCACATGTGTGGGCTCGAACCAGCAAAAGTGAAGCCCCTCACGAGGAAACAAACAGTTTGGAGAGAGAGAGAGAGAGAGAGGAGAGAGAGAGAGAGAGAGCGAGAGAGAGAGAGAGAGAGAGAGAGAGAGAGAGAGAGAGGAGAGAGAGAGGAGAGAGAGAGAGAGAGAGAGAGAGAGACCTGACCCTCTTCCTCTCCCTTATATTCCCCACGTATCTCTCCAAAAGATAAGGAATAAGGATGATTCCGTCTCTCATCTCCCTTTTGCTAAGGGATCGAGATAAGCCTGCCTCTCTTTCCTATTTAAAGAGGCACGAACGACCCACATGAACGATCTCTCCTTGGATCAAGAGGGAATGAGAGAAGGGAAAAGGGAGAGATTGCACTCAAATCGCTCCTGATTCAAATCACATCTGTAGCGGCTTATTATTCCACAATTAGAGCTTCCGCTTCATCTGCTACTTAGAGAAGACATCAGTTAGAGCTTCTGCTTCGTCTACAGCTTTTAGAGGAGACACATCAGTTATATATAAGACGGTTTAAAATGTACATTAAAACAGCCGAGATTAGACTACAAATGGTGGACCACCTTCTGATTTTAAAGTTTCATGTAGCTTTAAGATTTTGAGAAAAAACCAGTGTCACTGCCGAAACTGCCAAGTAACGGCCCTGTTTCTCAATCATTCTCAAAATCATAGCCATCTTGTAGTACTACGCCCCCTAAACCAGGAAGTCCTCATTGATGACAATCTCATCGTGATCAAATGATGGCCAAGAGTGGGGTCAAGCAACCACATGCTAAACGTGTGGAGCTCACCAAATGGGATTAATCTTACCTCAAAGCAGACTCAAGAACCCAGTCATGAATCCATGAGGTGTTCTATCCACCACTGAAAATATCCATTGCATGCTAAGATCAGGTGAGAAGATAGTCGGAACCAAACATCACGCCCGTTTGAGAATGATCAACTAGTAACACTAACGTCAGAACATGCATATAGATGAAAAATCAACAAAAGGTCAGGAAGTAGGAGTTTCTCACCTGGTCCTTAGCCGGTGGGAAGGACTTCTGGTGCTATCTGACTCCTCCATTTGCAAGCCATGAACATCCGTACTTCCTACATAACCAACCTGCATACCACCCAATGCAAGCTCAAGTGTCCTCCCACTGCCCCCCACCGGAACTTCCAAACCCCACTGCGGCGCCTCCAACATACCCGTCTCCCTTCCCGACATCACGCCGACGCCGAGAGCATGGAGAAGATCCATTGGCTGTGTAAGAGCACCTCCCAACAGATCTTCTGCCCTGGGAAAACCCAATTCATGCCGTGGTGGTACCGATGACTGGCCGAGGATCATGTGGGCATAAGAAGAAGACGGAGGAGAGGAAGAAGAAGAAGATGGGTTGTAAGAATGATAACCCAGCAGAACCCTGACCTTGTTGAAGGTCCTTACAATCTCATCAATTGTAGGTAACAGTAGATAAGATGGGTTCTCTACCAGGTCTGATTCAAGTTGCCTTGCTAATTCGCATCCATATCGGATGAACTCAGCAGCCTCATGTTTTACGTCCATGGATGTTTGGTTAAGGTGTCTGAGAATTTTTTAATAGAGGGGCAGAGATTCACTTCTTCTTCTTTTTTTTTTTTTTTTTTGTTCCTTATGATTTTGGAGGGTATCTCTCCCTGTGCAATGGTGAGGGAAAGATATAGGAAGAATTCCAAGTGTTTTTCGACCTTTTCAATACGCTAAAACGAAAATAAACGAATGGGTGACTTGGTCATGGTCCATGTGGTTTTGTACTTTTTCTTGGGTTTAAAGGATGACCTTGTGCATTGAAAGAAGACCTGAATTTTGAACTGGCTTTTCTTTTACCACTTGTGTTCTAGTAGAGAATTTTAAAGCTCCTTCCTTGTTTTTTAAGGAGGAAGGGGGAGGAAAGCTTCTTCATCTCTTTCCACTCCATTTAACATTGAATTAGGACCATCCATCCATCAGTCGGGTGGTTTGCCATGCGTTTCAGGGTGGACAGAAAAGAACTGTTATCTGCTAAGCTTCTCAGCGTGGACCCAACAAACCAATTATCAAGACACAAGTATCTATAGATCATTTCTTTCTAAGAAGGTCGATAAGTGCGGCCCACCACACGTACCTTCCTTCTTATAGGAGTTAGGGTTGTCTGCAATTCACTATGGTTGCCCTTTTGGCATGAGACAAAGTTCTACTCCAATCATAGTAGAGCAAGCCCACCACCAAATTGATGAGTACATTGTATGTGTAAACCAGTGTTAGTAATGAAAAAAAAATCTTCATTTCTTTAAGCTGGTGCCCGTCAATGTTGGACCGAAAATTGGTCCTCATTAAATTTGTGGGCCACTCCGGAGCGAGACAATTCTTACAAACTAATTGGAAGTCCACAAATTACGATAGTGGTGGGGATCAAAAGATCCGGGTGTGGAGGAACCCCTATATGTGATTTTAAATCAATACCGATCATCTTAATGCCTTTAACTGGGGTCCATAAGTATACTGGTTTGAGATAAAAGTAAAATCATATTGGATCCAATGACCATCTCTATTTGGATCGATGAGAACTCTATGGAATCCATGACAGGGGGAAGCGGTTTCAGTGATCCGTTCAGATATATATATATATATATATATATATATATATAAATACATGCGCACCCTACTTAATGATAAATCCCATGGGTTCACACGCAGGGACTCCCGAGTTACACTAATCCCATGGGTTTTGCACTCATCCAAAAGGACTCGACAGTTTGATCAACTTAATTTTCTAATAAAAAAAAGTCATTAAACTAGTGCGGTTTGTTTTTTAGCTAAGGTGGATAGGACCCAAAAGAGAGCCCGCACACACATGGGAAGACAGCTCACACAAGCTTGAAGAAAGCCTACACAAGTGAGAAAAAAACCCGCACATTGGCTGGGACCCAAGAGAGAGCCCCGCACACACACGGGAAGACAGTCCACACAAGCTGAAAGAAGGCCTACACAAATGAGAAAGAAGCCCGCACAAGAGAGAAAGAAGCACACTCAAGTGAAAAAAAGGTGGCGTACCAAGGGTTCAAATCCTAGGTAACCAGGTGAGAACGGCCGCCACTTACCGGCGTTCTCTACTAGTGTGGTTGTTGTTAAGTGGTTTGGACAATTAATTGGGTCCCAAATTCGGTAGGGAGGTAAGGCCCATCTAAATCCCTAGGTGGGCCCCATAGCAAGGTGCACATGGGATCCCCATGTGCGACAATTGCATGGGGTCCGAATATATTAATTTGGAGGTGTTCTTTTGCATATGTCTCACACGATAGCTCCATGAGAAACAGTTGCTAGGCCCCACCAATGACAGGTTAGGTGGAGATCAAAACATTCAGGTCGGACCGTCCGGGATATAAATTGAAGTCAATCCAATGGTCCTTACTCCTTAATCTATGGCTCATAAGTTTACCAGTTTTAAGTATAAAAAAAAAAAAAATAGTTTCATACTCGATCCAATGGTCCACTTCATTCAAATCGGTGTAGACCCCATGGGATCAGTGATATATAGGGGGATTGAATGGTCTATTCAGACTAATCATAAGATGGGCCTCACATGCATCTCACAGAGTAACTTCATGTGAGAGCAAATGAATATATATGCTTCATGGCCCCTACCTCTTGGCAAAATCTTAGGCCCGCATACAGAGAGAGATCGAGGACTGTGCACCTCCCTGTGGGGTCCATTTGAGGACGGGAAGGGGATGGAAAGTCTCTTTTTTTTTGGCGTGGCTCATATCATCCTAACCACAATTTGAAATGAGTGCTACTTTGAGCGAATTTGAAGGCAATATTACTGTTGCTAAAGGAGGAAATTAACGCGCGCCCATCCAATCAACAAGTGAGCAATTACGTACAGGGAGTTAATCTTCCTCACCAGAGGGATTGGGTCTAGCCCCTTAAGCTGGGTCTGGGTACCAAAAGAAGGAAAAAAAAAACGCCGAAAGGGTCACATTCAAATCTTTCAATTTTGTCACGCCCCGAAATCTAAGATCATCTCATGACCCTTTGATTTGATCTCAATGTGTGAATGGTCCCAGTTAACACGGGCATAATCAAAGCACAAAGTGAAATCACATAATGAAGATCAGAGTCATTTATTCTAATTAATTCATCAAATTTATTAAGTGGATCTTCCAATGAATCAGGAATCAAGAATTATTGTCTAATACAAAACCACGGACTCAAACATGTCCAAATTAACTAAATAAACAACTAAACCAAATAATAAATAAGGTGTGACTAGTTCTAAGACTGCTAGTTCTAGAGCGTGTGACATGCCGCTCAAAATATCTATTGCACATTTGCACTTCAGATGGGAGTTCAACCGCAGTATTTATGAGAAGCAAGCAGGTGAGGACTAGGCTCCATAAGTAAAGAAACTATAAAACCATAACAAACAGGATCATCAGCCAATTATTAGCAACTACGGGTTCGGTGAATGATTACAGACGTGGATATGTCATGCTGTAACGATTCATCATATGAGACAAGATTAGGGAAAGTAACTCTCTTTCAAGTAGCTAAACGTAGACACTAAACAAGCACAAATGTAGGCAGGAAGATAAAAATGATTCTAATCATTCTAATGAGTAATGATTGGATGAATATCAAATTGGGGCTTGAGCCGATTCAGGAAAAAGGATCCCATGTGGTAAAAAAGTGGATGGTGCTTGATATAAGGGTCCTCATTTGAGGGTTTCCATATTTGTATGTATAAGGAAATAAAAGTAAAACTAAACTAGTTTCAAACGGTTGAGCAATGGGCATGTAACATATAAGGGTTGTTGAAAATAAAGCTACAGAACTGAAGTAAAAAATAGAAATTGAAACAATGGTACCGATCTGCAGTTTGTGGAGAGCGCTGTATAGGCGGAAATCGTCCGGTAGAAATCCAGAAGTGAAAAATGATGTCTAGATCAAGCTCCAGAAGCACAGAATGCTCACGAGAAAGGGAAAACGGGAAGAAAATAGAGTAGTTTTTTCGAACCCCTACCAGGCTATATATTTTATATATTGTCGAACAGTCCCTCCCTCCAGGGTAGGTTGGGTTGGTTTTGCACTCCCCCTGCTCGTGCACGCGCATAAGGCTTGTGGTAAAAGAGTCCAAAGCAACGTACATGTACAGGAATGAAAATAGCTATAAACTCTTCTAAAAAGTTGGACTTGAGCAATGTGGGATCCCATGTATTTTACTACCCACAAAGACAGGAAAAGACAACTTTCTCAAGTAAGGTGATTTTGAATTTTTGAAACAACCAAAACCCAACAATGGTAGCATAGAGGGCAAAGTGTTGAGAGCTCAACGTTCATGGAAACCCATCATCATTAAACACTATTAGTAAATCCCCGTGCTATGCACGGACCACAGAAACACCAGATGCAGAGATTTATACATATTATTTTTATTAAATTTATTAATTAGTAAACCTTTATGTGTCCTTCTTTTTGTTGCTAATTTGATATGTTCTTTTTTTTTTCAGATATTTTATTCTTTACATAAGTTGTACACTGAGTTTGATGTAGCCAGAGCACGTGTAAAAAATATTAAACTGAAGACATATTAACAACAAAACAACAGAATAAAGCAAGTAAATGTAGCTTCAATAACACGGGGTTCACAATATACACATTCGTACGATTTATATAAATGAAAAGACAATAAATATGTGCAAATTAGGATAATAACAATATCAAACAAAATATTAATGCCGAGTAATTGCAAATGCATCTTTCAAGTGATTCGCGGTGGACCTATAGGCATATAAAAACTATGTTAATAATTAATAAATTATTATATTAATGGCAAATAATCATTTGAAAATATCGCAAAAGTCATCATAAGAGGACATTTTTACCTGGAATATGGAGATTGACTTTCATATCTCATTGTTATTTTTTTCCAGTCCATCATCTAAATCTTCTAAAACCCTTATTGTTATAAGGTCTAACTCGATATCTTCCAACATTTCTCCTAATTCCCTCATGTCCACGAAATTAGTCTTGACTTTAGCATGGATGTCATGTACCGGCCAAGGAGGTGGTAGAGTGCTTATTATGGAACGAACCAGATCTGTAATATTTGGTTCAAACCCTCTCCTTTTTAGATCGTAATACAACCTTTCCTTGGTTAGCAAATGTTCTCTGACACTCATTCCTTCAATCATTTACTCTGTCCTGAACTGTATCCATAAGGGATGAATATACTTCTCAAACAATTCCAAGAGATCGACAAACTCAACTGCATGCCATGGTCGAAAAATCTCAAATATCCTTCTTTTTAAAGCATCCCAAGCTGGTGGCAAACTTTCAACAATTTTAATCATTATATATCTTTCAGGGATGAAGTCTCGACAGACTCTCAGCCACTGAGCTAGCTGTATTTTTCTGGAACCGTGTCTTGCTATTGGGGTGTCATTTTCAAATGGTTTAATTTCGAACTCATTTGCCCATTCCCTGACACGTAGAGAGTCTTTTCCATGACGATATTCGAGTGGTGTACTCATATTATATGGGTTAGAGTTTTCCAAAATAAATTATAAATTATAATTTAAATGAAAGCAACAACAGATCAATCAAATTAGTAATAACACAGGAAGCAATTTAATAACTTGGCACACATTATGAAATACTTATACAATAAACGTAACGACAAATTAGCAAACACAGAATAAAATAACAATATCGACAAATGAAGAAAAAACCATCCAACTATTACACTAAATTCAACAAAATTTCAAACCTTATAACATATTTTAATGGGAGATATCGTTGAGGACTTCCCTGTGCACAATATTTTTTGTGATATCATTTGGCATCCTTTCTTTATTGATCAGCAACATCTTCAAACCTGACGGAGATGTAGCACTCGACAAAGCTACATATAGCTGGCCATGTGAAAACACAGGATTCGGTAGATAGACCCCAACATTTTTTAGAGTTTGTCCTTGACTCTTGTTTATGGTCATTGCAAATACCAACTTGATAGGAAATTGTCTTCTCCTCAGTGCGAATGGCGAATCAACAGACGTCGGTGTTAGGACATATCAATACAATTTCTCCAATGCGGGACCCTGTTATGACTTTAACTTGTATGACTTTATCCCCCATCTTGTCAACAACCAATCAGGTACCGTTGCACAATCCCAAACACTGATTTAAGCTTCTCAACAACATTATCGGAGCTCCAACTTTTAACTCAAGAGTATGACTTGGTAATCCCGGAAAGTCTAAAGAATTCAGAAACTCTGGAGGATGCAAAACATGATCATTAGATTCCCCAGACATTGGACATAGCTTATCTGCACTATAAAATACCCGCCTTTCACTTGGAATAATCGATAACATCACAGAGTTTAGCTTGTCGACATCGATGTTTTTCGGAGCTAGTATTGCATGCTCATTTAAGTACGACAAATCAATGTATTTATTAAGCATTTCAGGATAAGTCGATTCAATCAACCGTTGTACTCCCCCCTCATCATTTCGTATGAGAAACTCATTTGGGATTTTGATCCAGTTCGCATCATTATCATTTCCAAAAGACGTCCCGGATATCTTTCCCTCGCCAACCATCTTAATCCACTCCGTAAAATCATGTAACCAAGATTTTAAAGCTTCGGAGACATTGTTTGATGTAACACGCATATTTATATGCAAATGTAAAACCTGGCAATATTTCCAAATACTCGATCTTGGTAATGAAGCTCCAACTATCTGTTCATGTCCCCCCTTTGTTATAATTGACAGTATCTGTCTAAAATCTCCCCCAAGTACGAATAATTTTCCTCCAAATACTTTATCCGAAGAACAGTTACTTGTATTTTGAAGAATGTCTCTAAATGTTCGATCAACTGCGTCAAAGGCATAGCGACCCAACATTGGAGCTTCATCCCAAATGATTAACTCCGCTTCGGAAATTAACAGTGCCAAATCGGTTCGATGGGTGATGTAACAACATGACGATTGATGAAGGTTTAATGGTATTTTGAAACGGGAGTGCGCTGTTCTTCCATTTGGCAAAAGCAGAGCAGCAATGCCCGATGACGCTACCGAAAGAACAATTTTATTTTGTGACCTTACCTTTGCTATTAAAGTCCTCCATAGATACGTCTTTCTAGTTCCTCCACTACCATAAACAAAGAATAGACCTCCTGTCCGTCTCTCGTACGCATCCATTATCGTATTGAAGACCCTCTTTTGATCATCATTTAAGCCGACATGTAAAGATTCAAACAAATGGCTTGCAGCAGTGCTATCATAATCGAGTTCTTCCCTTATGAGTTTGTTTGTAACGAATTGGCCCAACCGAGAAGATGGCATAGGCATAGGATGGAATTCTGTCAAGGACCTACCATTCCTATTAAGTATACGCTCGATATCCAGCAGCCCTAAATTTCTCAATTCACTTTCATCAAGTCGTATATCTCTGTCTCCAAGCTCTCTCCTCGTTCGACTTTGTAAATCATCTGTGAGGTCCACCCAGTGTTTTTCCCATAATTCTGCCTAATTTGTAATTTCTGAGAACATGAGCATTGAACAAAACATGTTTCTGAGTTGTGAACCTGTAGCCCACTTCGAGGCCTTGTTAAGTGCTTCATGCCATTCACCATCATGATCGAGTAAGCCAAGTGCAAAGCATGCCGATTTGTAAGTTGGGTGCACCACCCCTCCAATGGTTCTTATATCCTCATGGCATTTTGCCCCCCGAACTTTGTTTAGCAGGATACCCAGATAATGACGTTCTCCTGAGTTTGGATGTGCATAAGCAAGCCTACCAATACTAATACGTTGTTTTCGCCTTGTCCACATTTTCTGCTTTGCATTCCAGACCCCCCACTTTGTTGGAAACTCAACGTATGTAAATTCATTGGCATCCGGGTGGTTTATATTTGCTTCGAACCATTTCGTGAACATTGTTTCATTAATGCCATCCCGATTAACCACGGATGCAACATCATCTGTGTCCCTAAACACAACAAACCGTTCTCCTGGTAAATGATATTGTAACCTCTGCACAGAGGGATATTGTTTTTGCAAGTAGAATTCCAATATTCTCCAGCATGCTTCAATCGAAGATATGTATCGACCGTCTTGAAATTGTTTGATCTCATTCACACATCTGTACATACGTTCTCCATTCTGATCATATTGTACAATATTATCCTCGATCACAATTGTTGCACGATCTGGACCCTTATGAATGTACTTGTATAAGTATTTAATGACCTTGCTGTGGGCACACCGTTCAATATTTATGTGTGAATCATATCCTACAATGAGATCAAGATTATATGGAATAACCCATCGGTTATCGACATCAAAACCATTGATTCTATACGTCGTGTTATTATTTCGACGTCTGTATAGTACGAATCCATTCTCCGATATTGTCATTGAACCAACAAATGGTTTTGGATAACCTTTCGAGCACTTTCCATTTACCATGCATGGAGCATTTATATTTTGAAAACCACAAGGCCCGTGTAACATGCATCTCGTCACAGTCGCGAACGCCAATGGATCTTCAACCTCACTTGGTATTTCTGCCGAAATAATGTCATCAATCTTTTCTGGTAACTATGGTTTGTCTTCACCAGTCAGTGTGAGGATGATGCGAGCATGTGGTAATCCTCGCTTTTGAAACTCAATGACATGAATATCTGTTCAAGATTGGTGTGAACGTTGTAATTAATAAAAAAAATTATAATTCCAACATAGTAATAAAATTATGAATAGATAATGAAGTCTCATGCTAAGACCCAATTTTGTATACCTGCAATGACTTTGCCGAAAAAATTATTTTTTTTAAGGTCCTCCATCAGTTGTTTCAACCTAGTATGAAATACCCTTGCAACTATATATGGCCTGTCCTCAGTGCGTTGACCAGGGAATCGTGATAGTTGTTGCTTAATCTCTGGCCAACTTAGGTTGCATGTGAACGTTATAAATAGATCGGGGAATCCCATCGTACGACAAATCGCCATAGCATCCTGATAATGTTGAATCATGTTCCTTGGACCACCAATGAACGACGAAGGAATAATGTAGCGCATACCAACTGCAGTTGCATCCGTATCACCAGCGTTGACCGCAACTGCACGCAAAGCATTCTGATTGTTCCTGATGAAACTAAGTCTTTCCTGCTCTATTGCCGCGTAGTAATCAACCACAAACTGTTGGAAAAGTTTGCCACTTTGAAGCAGTGAAGTGCCTTCACCATCCCGAGACATCAATCTAAATGCATAGAACTCTTTGATCGATACACCCTCATGCATATAGTTAGAACCAGGTGCGAACTTTATGAACTTCGTCCATCCATCAGTTCCATATGGAAAGAGCAATGGGTATTGGAGCGGCATGTATGAAGGGTGTGTTTCGTTAATCCTCCGGAGACTACCATCTAACTTTCGAACAATGATGTAACGATTTCCTGTAATTTCAGACTCATCTCCGACAATGATGGCCGCAACCTCATTTGTAGTCAGTCTAGCGTACTGTCTTCCTTCACGTGAATACAGAATTCGGACATGCAAATTTTGATTGCCATTTTCAGAGAGCGTATCCCTCGCGTTACGGAACAATTGTACGTAAGGGTTTGTAGCATTTAGCATTGTCTGCAAGCCCTCCAATACAGTCAAGTCAAAGTCATTTGCATATTCGTTTCCTTGAAGAGCTCTTAATCTATTGGATGTTTCATGTTCCGTGTCATATATATATATATAGTTATGCAAACTTAGGCATGTCTCCAGGCGCAGGAAGTAACGAACCGATCCTGTGAAAATTCGTTCTACTTATTCGGAAATGATATGGTCATCTTCCATCGAGCAAAGAATGATCAATTTTACCACCCATTGATGTGAAGGACAACATTGAATTGTATGTTCTTATTTTCTCCCTGAATCTAAATTGAAGGAATTGATTCTGTAGAAATTCAGGTGTGTTCGGTAGTAGTGGCAGCATCACATTTCCTCGATGACAACATAGATTAAACATTGGTCTTGAAATTGAACTGTCCTTAATTCGTTCTTCAAGCCACATAAAACCTCCACGGTGTGAGCATACTGCAACTCTGGAACCGAAGCTCCAACGCGTGGAGATATTTCTTCTCCTTGAGCTCAAGAAAATATTATTTCCTGTAATTAAATTATTCTATCAGCCTTTAAAAACTCATTATTTTCAGGAAAAAATAGTTAGTAGTTAAAATTAAAATTTAGTACTTGATGTCGAAGCGATTGTTTTGCCCGACGTTAGATTGGAATGAGATGTTGAAGCTAGTCTGCTGCCCGACGTCCCATTTGAATGACCATGATGTTGCCACCTAAGATGCAAGATTGTGGATCTCACACGCTGTGCCTCCATTTGCATGACTCTTTTCCTATACCATGGTTGATCTTGTTCATTTTGGATCGATTGACAGATGTGACTCACATTATTTGTATTTGCACCTATAATTCATTGGTAGCAATTATTTATTCCTTTTGCATATATAATAAGATATGACTTCGAGTTATGTAGATGTTGAATATGTATATATTTTACCGATTCTTGTATGCATGAAGTGGTATCCATTGTGAGAATATGTGGCCTCCTGAATACCCTCGAATTGCATAGTTCGTTTACGACTCAAAATCGACAACCTTAAGAACCGAGACATCTTATACTTGATTCTTTTTTGATGATCTTCCATAGTTGTAAGTTTATCCATCCTGAACATATATAAATATGTGTCACTTAAAATAAAGGCCCGCTTAATATATGAGGTATCATCAAATTAATACAAACCCACCAGTAATGGATATATATTATTAAAAATTCACACCAATTGTTTATCGCTAGGAATATGTAGTCATTTAAATAGTTAATCTCAAAGATTGACTAACGAATAGTTAATCAAACCCATTTAGGTATCTAATGGAGAGATTTTAGGCTTTTGAGTGGAAGATGATTATTTTAAATATAAGCATGAAATTAAAAAAATAATATATTTGAGATTCTTGTATGGAGTAGGAGAAAAGATTACCATATTCTATGAAGGTGATATATTTGTTGCTCAGATGGTTTGCAAACATAAATTAAGATCGAGCCCCTTCCAATGTAAGAGGCTCGTGCTGGATAAAAAAAAGTATTAAACAAAGATTTGTAGATGAAGCAAAATATTCGAACCGATTAGGTGGTCTCATAATGATATAGTGTTGGCCTAGTGGTTAGGAAAAAAAACAAAAACTAACAACACTAAGTTATCAAAAACTTTCGGGAATGTTGGCCCAACCAAGGCCCATAAGCTTGATCTACTAAGTTCAAAATTTAAAACTTTTCTTTCTATGTATAATAATTAAAATTTTAAATCAATTGAATAAGTAAAGGGGTGAAATATGTAACTAATGTATTAGAAGTTAATATAAGGGATGTGATCCCGTACTGACAATGTTTCAATAAACAGAACATAGAATATATATAAAATAAAAATAAAGTATATATAGATGAATAGTGTTCCATAAAAATGGTAGAATATAATATTAGTAAATGGGTCCCGTGAATAGTTTTATGGTCATAAAACACTTACTTTGGATAGAGTGGTCATAAAACACTTGTTTTAGATTAAAAGTTTTTACGAAGATTAGCGTGGACCCCATAAATGAGGAGTCTAAGTGCTAGATTATAAAAGTTTTAAGTGGGCCAATTTCTATGGAGTGAAATTTAATTTGGATTCATAAAAATTGGTTTAATAATCTGTGGGGTTATTAGGAAAGAATCAAGATCTTTTTTAGGCATTGTCTCATAGAATTATGTGAATACGACCCATGATGAGGCTGCGCATGATTTTATTCTATTTTGTTATATCGCTAGGAATATGTAGTCATTTAAATAGTTAATCTCAAAGATTGACTAACGAATAGTTAATCAAGCCCATTTAGGTATCTAATGGAGAGAGTTTAGGCTTTTGAGTGGAAGATGATTATTTTAAATATAAGCATGAAATTAAAAAAATAATATATTTGAGATTCTTGTATGGAGTAGGAGAAAAGATTACCTTATTCTATGAAGGTGATGTATTTGTTGCTCAGACGGTTTGCAAACATAAATTAAGATCGAGCCCCTTCCAATGTAAGAGGCTCGTGCTGGATAAAAAAAAGTATTAAACAAAGATTTGTAGATGAAGCAAAATATTCGAACCGATTAGGTGGTCTCATAATGATATAGTGTTGGCCTAGTGGTTAGGAAAAAAAACAAAAACTAACAACACTAAGTTATCAAAAACTTTCGGGAATGTTGGCCCAACCAAGGCCCATAAGCTTGATCTACTAAGTTCAAAA
This sequence comes from Litsea cubeba, assembly GCA_012931725.1. Classification (NCBI taxonomy): domain Eukaryota; kingdom Viridiplantae; phylum Streptophyta; class Magnoliopsida; order Laurales; family Lauraceae; genus Litsea; species Litsea cubeba. The sequence goes on along the minus strand of CM022947.1, from coordinate 5,562,143 downwards.
TTTAAAACTTTTCTTTCTATGTATAATAATTAAAATTTTAAATCAATTGAATAAGTAAAGGGGTGAAATATGTAACTAATGTATTAGAAGTTAATATAAGGGATGTGATCCCGTACTGACAATGTTTCAATAAACAGAACATAGAATATATATAAAATAAAAATAAAGTATATATAGATGAATAATGTTCCATAAAAATGGTAGAATATAATATTAGTAAATGGGTCCCGTGAATAGTTTCATAAAACACTTACTTTGGATAGAGTAGTCATAAACACTTGTTTTCGATTAAAAGTTTTTACGAAGATTAGCGTGGACCCCATAAATGAGGAGTCTAAGTGCTAGATTATAAAAGTTTTAAGTGGGCCAATTTCTATGGAGTGAAATTTAATTTGGATTCATAAAAATTGGTTTAATAATCTGTGGGGTTATTAGGAAAGAATCAAGATCTTTTTTAGGCATTGTTTCATAGAATTATGTGAATACGACCCATGATGAGGCTGCGCATGATTTTATTCTATTTTATTATGTATTTATTTATATGTGGCTAATCTCATGGTGAGGCCAATTTCAATAAGGTGAAACTTAGCCCAGGGCTAACGGACTACTACACTTTGAATAAGGTAGAAAGGAAACCATCTGTTGAATAATTATTAAATGGGCATTTTTTTTGTTACTCCATCTCTATAAAATGAAAAACAGTAATAAAAGAAAATTGAGAATGGATTGAAAAGTGAAAAGAATTAACGTCTCATATTATAAAAAATTATAATATATTACCTTATTATGTGAAGATTAGAATAATTTGATGAGCTTCTCTAAACGCCTCAAGTAGAAATCCAGCAACCTCTGTCAATATTAATCATAAATCATAAGTCATAAATATCCGGCAAAGTTCAGGGAAGGATGGAAAAAGAATAAGAAGGAGAAAGAGAGGGGAGGTGATGCATATGGGTGCATGGATGGTGGAACTGGGCTCCACCAATAGATTAGACACATATACTTTGGGTCCCATAATGGTTGACACATATACTTTGGGTCCCACAGTGGTTGGACACCCAGGTGAAGTGTGTGCAGTGGGTGCAGGTGGAAGTGCAACCTGAGCGTGGGAGGAAGAAGGCCAGACCTAGCTAAGGCATATCTAGACCTTACCCGATTTTAAAAACACATGACCATATCCAGCCCAACCCCAACATGGGCTGTAACCCCAACATGGAAATTTGAAGGTAAACTATGCAATTCGATTTAGGTCCTTGTTGGATATGGGCCTCCATTAAATGGAAAGTAAGGATTTGGGTCCAATTTAAGACATGGGGCAATACCCCACATCTAAGGCGTTGATTTGAACTTGACTTTGAGCAGATCGGGGGAAAGGTGAGGTAATCGTTTGACTCTTAACTCTCTTTCATGGTTTCTTTTTCTCTGTCATGTAACAGTTTTTACGTTGAAGATTTTTCGATCATGATTTGCAGTAAAAATTGGCTCTTGGGTTGCAGCCTCTGGAATGCAGACAAGGGGACTTAGCTGTGGGTGAGGGATTCTGAGACTTGGGTTTTTCTGAAATCGTGGTTTAAGTGAGGGAAGAAGAGGAATTCCTGTTTTTATCATCTTTCATTGGGTTTTGAGAAGTGGGAAACGTAGAGATGAAGAGAAGAAATGAATAGAAGAAAAGCTCAGAAGTTTTGAAAGGTTCATTCTTCTTCTTCAAAAGCTTTCTTATTTCTTTTCTTTTTAGAAATGGGTTTGGCTTGAAATTTTTTTCTAGATAGAACGCTACTTGTTTGTGCAAATGCAAAACTAGAGGAGAAAAGGGTTAGAACTATAGAGGGAAATATGTAAGCAACTCGGAGAAAGCCCATGAAGCCAAGAGGAAATAATGATGAAGATGAGAAAGATGAGAAACTATGAAGGTGGGTGGGTTTGAAATGACGGTAGGTGATGGAGAAAAGGCCTGGTTTGGCTTGTTTGGATGGGAGAAGATGGTGAGTTACAGGCGCAGGGTGCATTTGCAGGTGCGGTGCGTGCGGAAAAAGAAGAAGAAGGAGATAGAGAGTGGAGGCGGTGGAGAAGTCTGCATGCAGGGGATGTCTGCATGCAGGGTGTGCGTGGGTGGAAGAAGAAGAGAAGATGGGCGCAAGGCATGCGCAGGCGAAAGGGGAGATGGGTTCAGGGCTCTAGATAGAACGCTAGTTGTTTGTGCAAATGCAAAACCAGAGGAGAAAAGGGTTAGAACTATAGAGGGAAATCTGTAAGCAACTCGGAGAAAGCCCATGAAGCTAAGAGGAAATAATGATGAAGATGAGAAAGATGAGAAACTATGAAGGTGGATGGGTTTGAAATGACGGAAGGTGATGGAGAAAAGGGCTGGTTTGGCTCGTTTGGATGGGAGAAGATGGTGAGTTGCAGGCGCAGGGTGCATGTGCAGGTGCGGTGCGTGTGGAAAAAGAAGAAGAAGGAGATAGAGAGTGGAGGCGGTGGAGAAGTCCTGCATGCAGGGATGTCTGCATGCAGGGTGTGCTTGGGTGGAAGAAGAATATGTAGAATAAGAGAAGATGGGTTCAGGGAGATGGAGAGCATACCTGGTTCAGTAGTCCGAGGTTGAGAGGCTGGTTCAGTAGTCCGAGGTTGAGAGGAAGTTGCAATCCACGCGAAGATGATGGAGAGGCCATTGGCGCAGCCTTGGAAAAGAAAGAGAGACGGAGAAGAGAAAAGAAGGGTGCGCAGGGAGATAGAGAGATGGGGAAGGATTTTTTTCTGTAGGATTGGAAACCGAAGGGAGGAATGGAAGGGTGTGATGAGAAGGAGAGATTTTAGGGAGTGAGACATGGAGAACCGAAGGGAGGAATGGAAGGGTGTGATGAGAAAGAGAGATTTTAGGGAGTGAGACATGGAGAAATTTTAGATGGAGAATGAAATGAAGTGTATAAATGGAGAAGGAGAGATTATAGGGAGGGAGAGATGGAGAAATTGTAGATGGCAGATTCATTTTTATTAGATAAGATTGATCGGAATTTAGGGTGTGGTTGGTTTAAGTGTATACATCCCTTTGCTGCCACGTGTCCATCTCCAAGACATGTCAGGTGTCCTCCTCCAAGAATACTAATGAAGTATATACATCCCTTTAGTAATATAGATTAGCTATCTAAACGAAGATAGAGAAAGTATCTTGTAAATATAGAAACATTAAAATGGTTCATGTTCATCATTTGTTATTGGGTTGATAGCAATTTTCGGTGATCCTATTTTTTTAATGCAGCATCCTCTGCTACTTCCGCGATATGAAGCTTTCTGCTACTTTAATAAGACGGATAGATAAGTTTGTGGACCCATTGGCCCCATAAATATAAGAGGACTATTAGGATAGTCATCTGAGAAGCACATATCTGTAGATATTTCTAGCTAATAAATTTAAGGTCATGAAATGATGAAACGGACAATCCCTACCCTTTTATATCTAATTAAGGCTAGAGGTCCTTGGTGTCCTCTTTTATAATACAACGGAGAGCGTCATACTAAAGAGGTAAATCTGAGAAGTATGCCATATATCGCATATTCAAAAGTAGCTTAAGTCAATCAAAGTGGATTTATGTCTATATTATATGCCTTTGACATATAAGCATTTGACATATAAAACTTTAACGCACGAATTGTTACACTATTTCTAATGGATTTATGTCTATATTATATGCCTTCACTGAAAAACTTTTTGTAGTCTTATTTGCAACTCAGCTTCAAACTAAGGGCTTGTTTGTTTGCATAAAGTACCATAGAGATTAACTACATATAAACTGATGGTAAAATGAGCTTCATTGAAGGATCATTAAAGAGGCAAGGGGTGAAGGTGATGAGGTGGGAGGTGAATGATATAAGATAGCGATCTAAATGAGACATTGACTTTCCTATCATTTGAATTGTTAGGGTGGTAGTTGGATATTAAATTTCCACCAGGGTAGGTTATTTGATGGTCCTTTTCTCATTTTTTTTATTCTTCAATTTTTATCCACTGATAAATGTACAAAGTCTTTGAATTCTTAAGAATTCATTTACATGAAACAAACAAGTCTTGAGAATTTAGTCATTTATACTCATAAAAGGTGAAGGCAACTTACATGCTATACAAGTGGGACCCACTTATTGAAAATCTGAACCAGTAAAAATGAATGCTCCAATTTCTTAATAGATGTGGCCAGACTTTTTTGAAACGAAAACTGGACCAACCCTAAGATTGATCATGCATGTATAAATCTCATGAATTGAGAAAATGTTTAGATGCCTTATATATTACTAATCTTGTTCACTTTTTACGGTTAACAACTACCCTGAGAGTTTAGGGTTCGAGATTTCTAGATTGGTCTACTCAAATAATTAATCCAATAGTGTGCAGAAATAAACAATATGCAGCAGAAATAAAATCAATAAGCACACACCACAAGGACACCAAATTTAAGATGGAAAACCCTAACCGGGTAAAAAACCACCGATCCAACCTAGATCAATAATCAAGTACTATGAGTCTCGCAATTACAAGAAACTCAGATTTCATCCCCATATATCCCCTACCTAAGGACTGAAGTTACCTTATGTTCTTCACGCCTCAACGACTTCACACCGCTGATTGCAATAGACTCAATCCAGCACTTGACTCCTCAACTCTTCTACGCGGGAAGACAATCTTCTACAAATGATGCAGAAGAACTGGCTCTATAGAACTTGGAAACACTTCTTAAGAAATCTCTAGAGAATAATTCTCTCAATTAAAATCTCTAACTCAGAACTTGGAGAGGTGGGGTGTCTCTTTAGAATAGCCCTTGAGTCCTTTAAATAGCCTTTTGGTCGTGCTTAAAATTACCTAACTTAATTAGGATTAAAATAAGCAGTTTGAGCACAATTAGAAAAGTAGTTTTTAATTTTCCTGGGACTCAACCACCATGTCCACTCGAGCGGATGAGGTTCTGTTTCAGCACATTTACAACTCTGTCAGGCGACTGGGCTCTCTGTCTTGCGTTCGCTCGAGTGAAGCTTGGACCACTCGAGCGGACTCCATTCTGGATGATCCGGAAATTCAGCACTCTTTTCTTTTTCTAATTCTTTCAGACTTTCTTCTTAGAGTCCTTCTCATCTTCTATCTTCAGAGTCCTTTTTTAAGATAAGATTACAACTCAATTGACTCCCAGAGTTTTGTCCAACCCATGAATTAGCCAATACTCAAAAACCTAACAATCTCCCCCTTTGGCAATTCATGGACAAAACTCCCTGAGACAATACAAAATGATCTACCAAAAAGAAATCCAAAATACATTGAATTCTTTATAAAAAAAATGGCAATCAGCACATGTAGATCTGCAATGTCTCTGACTCTTCTGAACTTCTAGTTCTCCCCCTTGATCTGTCACTTTTCTCCCCATTTTTGTCCATAATTAACAAAGCTAAAGATAATAATAGACAGCATTTCTTGTCAATTAGAATCAATAGCTCCCCCTCAATTTCAACTCCCCCAGAAAGTATCTTCGTATCAGCACTGGGGGTGGGAACTTGATCTCATTCATCAAGGCTTTTTACATGCAGCCACCCACACTTGTATAGTTTGATTTTTCAGCATAGTGTGAGCAAACTCCTTAGGCAAATCAGATTTTCGAACCCAAATATGAGCTGTCTTGGGTGGAGAAAAATTATTCCGCCATTGCTTGGTCTTTGGTAGACTATTCAGCTTTTTGCAATGGGGACGAATGTGTCTTTTTAATCCACAATGATGACAAGTGGATGTGCGGGCAGCGCGTGACACATTCTTTTTCTTGAAACTGCTCGACACATTATTTGAAAGTGCAGTATGTAGAGTAGTATATGCAACACTTGAAATAAAAATTATTTTACCTTTAGTATTAGAAGTGGATGCACCATGATCATAACAAAGACCGCTTCTGTCAAACGTAGACTTCTGACTGCACAAGATATTTGTAAGAGTTCTCGAACCAGTATTCATCTTGTTTAACGAAGCTTGTTTCACTTCTAGTTCGGACAAACCGATCTTCAGTCTTCCTTGCAAATTTTCTTTTTAGATTTAACAGTCTGCAACTCCATCTTTATATTCTCAATCTCTTGTTCAGCCTTTTCAAGTTTTTGACTCTCAGTGGTCAAATTCTCAGCCATGCAGTTTTTCTAACTTTCCAAGAGACGAATCTTTTCAAGTGTTTGCTCTAAATCATTCTTTAATGCAGAATTTTCTTCTTGAGCAACTTTTAACTTGATTGTGACCTTTTTACCGTACTTGGTCATCCTCACACAATCATTAAGCGCGGAATAATATTTTTCCTCCCAATCTTGTTCTTGATCTGACACCTCATCTTCATTATCATCATCGGTCATAGAAGGTCTTGCCAAGAATTGATTGAGTATCATTCTAGAAATCTCTTTGGATCAAACACAACAACTTAGTGCAACCCGCTCTGATACCAATTGAGGGTTTAGGGTTCGAGATCTCTAGATTGGTCTACTCAAATAATTAATTTAATAGTGTGCAGAAATAAACAATATGCAGCAGAAATAAAATCAATAAGCACACACCACAAGGACACCAAGTTTAAGGTGGAAAACCCTAACCGGGTAAAAAACCACCGATCCAACCTGGATCAATAATCAAGTACTATGAATCTCGCAATTACAAGAAACTCGGATTTCCTCCCCAGATATCCCCTACCAAAGGACTGAAGTTACCTTGTGTCGCTTCACGCTTCAACGACTTCACACCGCTGATTGCAACAGACTCAATCCAGCACTTAACTCCTCAAATCTTCTACGCGGGAAGACAATCTTCTACAAATGATGCAGAAGAACTGGCTCTAGTGAACTTGGAAACACAACTTCTTAAGAAATCTCTAGAGAATAATTCTCTCAATTAAAATCTCTAACTCAGAACTTGGAGAGGTGGGGTGTCTCTTTAGAATAGCCCTTGAGTCTTTTAAATAGCCCTTTGGTCGTGCTTAAAATTACCTAATTTGATTAGGATTAAAACAAGCAGTTTGAGCACCATTAGAAAAGCAGTTTCTAATTTTCCTAGGACTCAGCCGCCATGTCTGCTCGAGCGGATGAGGTTCTGTTTCGGCACATTTACAACTCTGTTAGGCGACTGGGCTCTCTGTCTTGCGTTCGCTCGAGCGAAGCTTGGACCGCTCGAGCGGACTCCATTCTGGATGATCCGGAAATTCAGCACTCTTTTCTTCTAGTTCTTTCAGACTTTCTTCTTAGAGTTTTCCCATCTTCTATCTTCAGAGTCCTTCTCTAAGATAAGATTACAACTCAATGGACTCCTAGAGTTTTGTCCAATCCATGAATTAGCCAATACTCAAAAACCTAATAATCCCCTTTGGCAACGAAAGCAATTCTTATTTCTATAATAAAAGGGTAGCACTCACCAATCACCATCTAGAGTTTATGATGGATCGCATCACCAATACAACGAATCCAAGACTGTTTCTTTATCAGAATTCCAAGAAGTCTTGTCTGGGAGAATTTTAAATTCTCCAGAAGTTGTCCCCTTAGGTAGAATTTTAAATCCCTCTTTTTTTATTAAGGATTTGAAATTCCAACAAATGGTATAAATAATGAAATTCCAAGAATTCTAAAAGGTCTTTTGGGTGGTTGGAATTTGAAACTCTAATGAAAGAAACACAGCATTTCAAATGTCAGGGGATAAGATGCCACATCATGTTAAAAAAACTCCAACCTTCTAAATTCTAGTCATAAATTCCGATAAAGAAACAGGCCTTTAGAGATTTTATTGAATCGCATAAACATTTACGCAGGCATAAAAGTGTCACAAGGGTTTGGCCACATCCCATAAAAGTGTAGTGACTTTATTTTGAGCATATTATATTTTCAATTGATGGAACTACTTTTGAAGTTAAACTTATAACTTAACACGGGCTTGGCTTCCAACCCCTTACGCTTCCCAATGGCTCCGTGGCCATTAGTTGAGACTTGAGAGTGTAGATGTGTTGGATATATATATATATATATCGAAAATTGCTAATAAATTAAATAATTTAATTATTAAGTAGTTAGTTTACCGCACCTTTAATGCCTAGCCATTTGGGGTGCGTTGGTTAGCAACTTGATAATAATAATAAAATCAAAGAAAAGAAAGAAGGAATCCTAACAAATGATAGTTGAAGCATCTTACAAATACACTTTCTTTGGATAGATTTCACCCCCACAATTGTATAATGGACTCATGGGCATCTGCTCCATTATACGACAAGCTTTTCATTATATCATCTTTACCAATCCCCAGCATACCACTATTTTAGATTTGCTTATAAAAGTAACACTGAGAAACAAAGAGTAGAAGAAGAGGGAAATATTCTACTATACTACAGTAGTATTTATGTGTATCCTTATATGTCTAAGCCTAACATGCATGGTATAAAATATTAGCCGATACCGGTTTATATCGGCTGATATGAACCGGTATCGGCCCGAACCGGTCTGATATTTTGGTACGATACTGGAATCGGTATCAGACACCAAAATATCCACAAGATATCGGACCATCTGGGCTGATATTTTAGAAATATCGGTCGAGTGGAATAAACCCTAATTTTATTTTCTTTTTCCCTCATTCCCTCATCTTCTTCCTTCCCCTCATCTCCTTACAGCAACCCCTCCTCCTTGGCTCATTCTCTTCCATATTTCAACCACTCATCCTGCAATAAATCATTTTATTTGATAAAAGAAAATCAACTTAACTCCCTTATTTTTATTATTATGCGTTCTTTGGTTTTTTTTTATTTTTTTTATAAAGCATAGAAATGAATGAAAAGATCATTGACATGTCATTTTTGGATTTGGTTGTGTTTTTCTCTTAAATCTATACACTTTCATACTAGATCTACTCATATATATGATTTTGGGAACAGGAATTATTATTTTTTAATCTTCTACTTTTAAAAAAAATAATTGTTTGAGTATTTATGATACTAAATAGAGCAATTTACGGGGAAAATCCCCCTAGTACTGCATACGTCCTAGCAGGACCCAGTTCCATGTCGGGTACGAAAGGGTCCTCATATGGGCTTTTTTTTTTCTTTTTTGTCATTGTTTTACGATATGGTCGATATCGACCATTCTGTCAGTTAGATTTTCTTCAACATCTAACTATCTTATTTGCTGAACACTGCAGAATGGTCGATATCGTTCATATCGCAAAATAACAAGAAAAAAGACGAATCTAGGTTTTCTCCGTTTGGTTGTTGGTGCTGCTCAATAGCCTGTCAAAAGAGGGCCATTGCTTCACCTGAATCTCCACACTGAGCATAACCATCTATCATTGAATTTCATGAGACCATATTCTTAACTCGCATCCTATCAAATACCAACCTAGCAATCCCAATCAAGCCGTATTTCGCATACATGTCCACAAGTGCAGTAGAAACATTCACAAGCAACTCAAATCCAATCCTAACAGTGTAGCCATGGATAGCCCTGCCAATCCCCAAAGACCCAACATCAGCACAAGAAGGCAAGACACTGACAAGTGTGATTGAGTCAGGCCTCTTCCCTTCTCTTTGCATCATAAAAACAAACTCCAATGCTCTCTTTGCAAGCCCATTCTATGCATACTCAAAAATAATTGCATTCCAAGCGACCAAATCTCTCTGGGGCATTCTATCAAACATCCTCCGCGCATCCTCAATCTGCTTACATTTTGCATACATATTCACAACCGCCATCATTGCAAAGACATTCTATCCAAACCCATTTGCAATCAGTCGAGAATGATGCTCTTTTCCCTTCCTCAGTTCCACATTGTCGCCGACATCTCTTTCTCTCTCTCTATCTTTTTCTTCTTCTCCCTCACGGGCTATGGAGCAGCACCAACCACCAAGGGAGAAAACCCAGATTCATCTTTTTTCTTATTATTTCGCGATATGGTCAATATCGACCATTCTACTGTGTTCAGCAAATAAGACAGTTAGATGTTGAAGAAAATCTTACTCCCAGAATGGTCGATATCGACCATGTCGCAAAACGACAAAAAAGGGCCACGCGAGGACCGTTCCCGTATCCGACATAGAACTGGGTCCTGCTGGGATGTATGCAGTCATACAAGGACCTATACTAAATACTAATGGCTTATTAATAGTGTGTAGATGATAGATCTACTCATACACATGATTTTGGATTTTTTTTATTCTTTTGTTTTTGGATTTCTTAATATTTGAATTATAATCTATCTTTTTTGGTCTTTCACCATAATAAGACAGCGAGTCAGCGACACAAACAGGACTCATGACTTAAGGTGGTCAATATTTTGATTTATTGTTGTTACAAATGGAAAAAATATTTTTTTCAATATTTTCTAATATTTTGGATTTTTTGGGTATTTTTGTGAATTTTTTTGGATAAAAAAAATTTTTCACACCGCGACGGACCGATAACCGCGACCGATACAGATATGATATCGGTTTTTTGTCTCAACCGATACTGCGATTTTGAACAATGCTAACATGTCACTGCCACTAGCGATAACATCTCCACATTGCTCCCACTTGTGTAACATCAGAAATGCATGGCAGTAATGTGTCACAAATGTGGAGACACGTTGTGGGCGATCACTGACGAAGCCAGGATTTTCTTCCAAAAGGGGGAAAAAGGATTAACACTTCAAAAAACAAAAGATGTATAAAAAAGTAACAAGTTGTATTAAAATAAACACTTGTACAATAATTAGCGATTCAAATACATCAATGTTTGTCAATTAGGAATGAGAATTGGTGACTTTTTTTATTTTATTGACCTTTTTATTTTTATTTTTTGTAAAACCACAATTTTTGGACGATATGGTACGGACACAATCAATCATTTGTTCAATCGAACGATGGGCCCCACTCCTATTGAAATGAGATTTTATAATATACTTATTGAGAGAATGGTATTCATTTTGAATGGTTTGGATTATAATTATGTGGGCCTTACATGGATTTATGGAGACCTATAATTTAACATATAATAGTGAATTGAAAAGTCAAAATATAGGTAACCCATTCTCCTGCAGTCTTTTGTCGAATCTCTAACCTGATAAGTAATACAATTGGGGTATTATAAGGATTACTCTTATTTTATTTAGTGTCCATCATCCTTACCAATCTAATCTATTCACTTACATAACTCTAGATTTTTAAATCAATCTAATCCAAATCAGTGGTAGATTTAAAAAACATAGCATCAAAAAAAAACCTGAAAATATGAAACAAAGAAAACAAATAACATCAAGAAGTAATTGTATTTGACAAAAATACACAAGATATGAAGAAAAGATTAATATATGCATTTAAATATACTCATCAAAGAGGCATCCATTGCACTCAAGCAAAAAATGAAAAAAAAAAAAAAAAATGGTGTGGGTGTGGGTGTGTGTGTGGGGGGGCCTTTCGAGCCCTATGTAAATCTGCCATTGTGGGCGGTCACACTAACTTACACAATCACCACAACGGCTACATATAGATATGGGCAATAAGTGGTAGTGAACCTAGACCTAAATCACTAGAGTCCAAAAAAGGTTAAAAAAAAAAAACACACACACGTACACGTGAAGTTTGGCACACTCGTCTTCCCATACCAAACCCAATTGAGAGCTTGTACATGTACACACGGGAAGACAGCCCACTCAAATGTAAAAATAGCCTATGTGATGATGCATAAATCCACAAAAAGATGAAAACAAATTGAATGGGTAGGATCGGTACATGAGCAAGGGGGAGAAGATTATCCATCTATATATCACGGGATCCACCTGATAAATTAATCCTTATCGTCAACCAAAATGTCAAACTTTGCTACAATATTGTTTTTTCTCCTACATTGGAAATTCGAACTCATATTCTCTAACCATAAACTCACAACGTTTATCAGCTGAGCTTAAGCTTTGGGACAACTTTGTTGTTGTGTCTGAAGTCTAATATCATACAAGTTTGAGAATGTGGATCCTTCAAGGCTTTAAACATAGGAAAATCATGATTTAAAGGAGTGGAAGTTCACAATAGAGCCCACATATTGAAATTTAAACCGTCCTAAATAAGCACATTTTTAGATATATAGGGTATATTCAAATTTTTATCAAATCCGGCCGTTGGATTGACTGTTTAATTAAGAAAAAAGAAAAAAAAACAGTGATTAACACAATTTCTTGCATATCTATTATCACGTTTTTAATCAAACAGTCAATCCAATGATGCAACAAGCTCGGATTGACATAAGATCTGAAGATACCCGTATAGCTAGAGGGCATCTACGATTATAAGCATCTTAATATATGGCCCCACTATGGAGTTTCAATCCTTTAACTTAGGATTTCTTCAAGTTAAAGCCTGAGGATCTGGACTTCATCCAACCAAATCTCCACCATACTTGATTATAGTTGATGGAGGAATTACGGCCCCTACATTCTTTATAGCACAATCTTTCTTTAAATTTTTAAGCCTACTAACCTCACATCTTCAACAGGGACTTTGGATTCTAATCACCTAAAACAAACCAATAATGTTGAATGTTGCAAACTACTCAATCAAACATAATCAAAATTGATGACGCGTAAATATTTCTTTATAGCGGTTGTTTGTTCCATTAGGGCTGCACAAAAAATCTAGTATCACCGCAAAACCGAACCGAACCGACCGAACCGGGCGGTTCGGATTGGTTTTATATAGATTGGTTCAGTCAACAATTTGAAAATCATTGAAACCGCCTTACATCGGTCGGTTATTAGTTTAAACCCATGGTTAACCGCCTAAACCTAACCGACCGTATGTATTAACTTGAGTATTAAGTTTTGACTATTTTAGCCATAGGGGAAGCGCTTATATATTCTACTTGCATGTTACATGTTTGATGGGTTTTTAGTAGCTCTGCCGAGGGGTTTGATCTGACCTAAGAGAAAGTGAACTATGAAAAGGCCCATCTCAATTAGTTCAAAATTGGGGATACATTCCACTCGAACCCATGTTGTTGGCAAAAAAAATTAAAAAAATTCATTGGTATGGATGAAGCAATTTAGTCTAGTCCAGGTTTTATGCAAAGAAATAAGTACGTGCCTGACCATTTTATTGGTGTATTTTACCAAAAGATTTGAACTACTTCAGCTCATTGGCCTGAAAAGTTGGCCAAACCTGGCCTGGGCCATTCAGTCACACGACCGGATGATGGATGGAAAGAGTTCATCCATCGTTTGATGTATGCTTCCTTGTTTGAAACGAATTATGAAATATATTTTAGTGTTCATTATAGCTGCTCATTCCATTTGATGGACCAAGTTTGAACTATAATTTTTTTTGTGAAAAAAATAATAAAATAAAATAAAAACAAAAAAAAACCCGTAACCAAACCGAACTGAATCGGTTCGGTTAGCTTCGATTTTAGCACATGGGCGGTTCGGTTCGGTTTGGAAAAATAGAAAACCGATGAGTTCGGTTATGTTGATGGTTTTCCTTCTAAACCGATCCGAACCACCCATGTACACCCCTATGTTCCATAGCCTTAAATGAGGCACCTAAAGATATTCGATAAGACTTTGATCTTTTTCCTTTTTACAATTTAGATTACTAGATTGGAAAGTGCTCTTGTAAGTTGTAACTAGTAGGTAGGCATGTCAAACTGGCCGTGCCGGGCCTGAATGGGCCACAGACCGGACCGGCCCGTTAGATGAAATGGGTCGTGCCGGCCCGGCCCACAAGACAAACGGGCCATGCCGGCCCTTCGTGCTGCCGTGCTCAGCGTGTCTCTTTTAATTTTTTTTTTGATTAATTTTTTTCTCCTTTTCGGTATTAAAATTAGAAATTAGAACACAAGCACGGAGAATGACAAAGATATTTAAAGGGTTCGGTCAGACTCGACCTACTCCACTGAGAAGAATGAGAGGGTTAGAGTATTTATAGACTTTATAAAATTGAAAATTATACAAAATACACCTCATATGACCGTTTTATGGCTTGGGGGGTAAAATGGATAATTTTTTAAAAAATAGTCATTTTTGGGCGGGCCAGGCAGGCCGTACCTGGCAAGCTGACCCTTATGGATGGGTCGGCCCACGTGCCTGCCGTGCCCGGTACCCTCGGCCCAACACGGCCCATGGCACAGGCCGTGTCGTGGGGCCGTTGACTAGCGAGGCATGCCGTGCCTAACCGGGCCGGCCCGGCCCATTTGACATCTCTACTAGTAGGGCAGTGGTGTCAAGTAGTGTCTGCAACAGAAGCGTAAATCGACAATGTAGCCACTACTAACGCGATCTAGGATCATGTTGACTTGGATCGAGCACTAAATGCGGAGATCAATGACTCCTTACAAGAGATCGGTCACATGCGACTCACTCTACACTATCCTAGGGCTAGGATGGACACCTCGGACTTCGAGAATGATGATGGGCATTTCAGATATAGTGGAACATAGAGAGAAGAGGCTTTCTAGAAAGGGCGTTTCGAATATAGTGGAATGTAAAGAGAATAGGCTAAAAATCTTGATTGTTTATCAATATAAGAATATTCAGGGATCAGAATTGGAGACCCACAAATGTGCAGAAAATTAGATCTAGAGGTAAAGATTTTTTTGGACGTTTTTTTTCTCAATTTTCTCAAAATCTATAGAGATCATTTAAGGTGCAAAACTAAATATCTTTAGTTTTATTGGTTTAATTAGAAAGACTAATAGTTTGGATCAATTTGAAGCTTGCTGAAGTTTAAAAAAAACCAACAATGAAAGGTGGTCAAGGGGTTTTGAACCCATTAGCTATTAATATGGACATGAATAACGGGTTGTACTGGTACTTTTTGTAAGACCAAGTTATTTTCTTCTTTGGTAGAATTTTGGAGGATAGAGTTATTTAATCATTTAGCAGCACCACCTTTTGAAGTGCGTAAATGAAAAATTGAATATGGCCTCATTCACACATCATTTTTATACCCCAATTTATGCATGTGAGTGCAAATAAACATAATAAAGTATCACACTTGTGCATGTACATCGTTTATAAATGTAAATAAGTGCAAGCAAACAACCCCTTTAGGTCATGTTTGGGAGTCAAATCCCTGTGGGATTCCTAACCGATTTTCTCTGAGGATTCGAAAAATTCATGTTTGGTAAGTGTAAACCCTCGAAGATTTGGGCCACTGAAAATTCTCATTTTTTAGAGTTTTTAGGTCCAACCCTCCTTATAGGATTTGGAGTTCCTATGTTTTGTGGATTTATGCAATGACACTAAATTTTTTCAATTGCATGCAACAACTCATATTGATATTGATGTGAAATCCTTAGCCATAGAAATTTTTAATGAGGAATCCTCAAATTTACATCATTGAACTGGTTCCTCACTTGTTACCAGTCATGTCTAGATTTTTAAATAAATGGGTCAATTGAATAAGAATAAATGTGTCAATTGAATAAGAGTACAAATAACTTGGGTCCATGGGTAAATGAGAATTCTTCTTGTCGACTTGCATTATTCATTTCACAAAATATCTATCAGAGCTTTAAATTAATAGGATAGTGCCCATCAATTTAACGGCTAGAATGTGGTGTCCATCACATGCGACAGAGTACTCATCTATCTAAGGCTAGAATGTGGTGTCCATCACATGCGACAGAGTACTCATCTATCTAAAGCGGCCCACCCTCCACGCGAGAGAAATTAAAGCAAAGAAAAGGACATTGTTGGACTTTTGGGACTGCTGCACTCCTCTCAAGTCTCAAGTTAGAAGAATACTTTTATTGCAAAAAAAAAAAAAATGCTGAAACTGTGGCCCCACGACCTTACTTGTCGTGTCTGAGAACTAGCCATGGTCCAATGGTATGCTCGTGGGACTTGCCATTAAAATTGTTTGTTTGCAGGTCATCCCAGAACATTTGGAGGAGGTTTGGAAAAGATTTATTTATTAATATTTTAAATTATTGATATAGATTGTTATATCATTCCCTAAAAGCTTAAGTTTTTGGTATTACCAGTTATTAATATGATATTAGAGTTAAAGGAAGACATGTTATCTCGATTTTCCTGATTTATCAATATGGTGTTGATATAAATTGTTATGTCATTTACTAACCGCTCAAGTTTTTAGTATTACCGGTACTAACAAAAATACCTTTCAGCATTTTGAAAGTAAAGATTTGAAAAGTTTTTTCAAGTCAAAAAATGACAGCATACCTAGCCGATTTTTTAAATTTTCACTAGTCAAACTTGCAATTTCAAATGCGTGGGGGTCAAAAATCCCTTCAAACAAGTATCGTCTAAGTAGAAGCAGATCCAAGTAATAGGGTCTGATCGCTGAAGCCACCGCCCATATCTAATAAAACTTTAAAATTTTTAATAACCCCTATGTAAATTTAAAATTATTATGTTTTTTTTTTACATTTGTTTCTTCCCCTAATATTTATTTTAGATAGAGCCACACGGGTTGAATTTTCTGTGTCCACATCTGCCTTAGGTCAGTTTGGCGCTTTAATAGTCTAGTAAAAGACAAATAAAGCCTTCATTTTTCAGATAAGGGATCATATCAAAAATATAATTTTCAATTTTAAAAAGCAACCCCATGTTCTCCACTAAAAGACAAAAAAAGCTATACTTTTATATACAAAAAATTTAAAAAAAAAATTCATATCAGACAACTAAAAATAAATTATCATTATAACCTACTTATATTTTATTTTCTCTTAATTTAATACTTTACTTATCTTTATTTTAAGATAAAATTACCAAAAGGAAGTAGCTTGGGTTGTCATTTGGATGTCTCGTTCGTGTGGGGTCACATTGTCGGTAAACTAGATGGGATCTACCGATATAGCTAGCCATGGGTGATGGCTGATCAGGAGACCTAGACTTGACCAGCAAATCAACTATCTAGTTAATTATTGAAAGATAGTCATATCAGCGAGAACATTTTTCTTTTTTCTTCTTTTTTGATCTTTTTGAAGGATGATTGTATCGTACAAACTCTGACTTAGGACCAAAATCTTGACTGATCAAAATAATCGTCTCTATCTTGTATAGGTTTCTACCAAATTTTGTTCTAAGCAAGATATGGGCTTACGTTGAACATCACCACATATAAAAATATGCATTGCATATAATATTTGATAATTAGAGTAAAATTGGGTAACGAAAGTAAATATTTATTTTGATCGATTCAAATTTTACAATATAAATGATCAAAATTACTGACGGAATGTTTCCACTACCTTCACCGCAATTTGTCCCAGCAGCATTGGAGGTTTTAGAATTTAGACTCCACTGAAGTACTAATCACTAGAGCTTCTCAAGAACCTCACATTCCTCATCTTACAATCAATGATACTGATATCGTCTACGGTAGCTTTATGTTTTTGAAGAATCAGATGAAAAGGCTATAAGTCCAATTATCGGGTCCAGTCAAGGTTCTCTAGACAGATGCATTGAAAATAAAGCTGGTGAAGTGGAATTTGTCTCCACCCAGATGCCTGATACAAGTATGTACTTCCAAGAAGTTGCTTGACTAAACGAACATGGCATTTTTATCATCTTCTCCGAAGTTCATGCCTTTAAAGTTTGGCTTTTGTATCTAATGGTCAACCCCGTTTTTTAACACCTTATCTAACGGTCAACCCCATTTATACTTTTCAATCTGAAAATTTATCAAGGAACCAAGGGGGAAGTAAACACAATATTCCTCTCTCTAAATAGTTTTTAAGGTTCTTTTGACAAAGATACAATATAGATAATGTTGGAAATTAGGTGGGCCTCTAGGATAGGTTTCAAAAACTTTTGACGCACTTGATACTGGGATCAACTATCCAGAAGGCTACCAATTTGTTCAAGATGCAAACCCTCAATCTTATCTATCATGATCAGTAATTCAATCTATCTAGGAAATAGAAAATCAGCAACAAACATGCAACAAAGATCTATAACATACAAGGAAATAGATTATAGCTTTGGAACTCGGTTGTACTCTAATGGAGAATTTGCTACTTTCTTTGATGACGAACTCTTTCGCGAATCAAATAGGTTTCTCCAAAACTCAATGGCCTTCCACACTATGACCCGAATCAGAATCTCTTTCTCAAGAAGATGGGTGGGATCTTCAAGAGAAGACAACTAGGAACTTAAAGGAACTAGAAGAGGGAGAGAAGAGATGTGCAACACTTGCACAAAGGGGGCTGGGCGTGAATTCCAAGGTGGACGTCCAAGCCCCCTTTGGTTCCCTATTTATAGTTTTTGCAAACTATTCTTACTAATTTAATTAGTAGTCTTACTTCCAAATTAATTAGTAACCTTCTTCTCTTTCTTAATCATAATAGAAGTCTCACTTCCATTAATAATTAGTAACATACAATTACCACTATTAGAAGTCTCACTTCAAATAGAAATAGTAACTTTCCTTTTAGAGTTCAACTAGAATTACTATCCATCTGATGATTGGGCTAGCGTGGGGACCACTAGGGATTCCTTAGAAAGCTGGCTTCAACCGGGACACACGACCCCACATCTCATAAGTAATCCGAGCCCACAGTTAATTGCAAATAACTCAACTATATAAATGCAATTGAACTCCAGTCTTAGAAAATTACATAGAAGACCCTAAACTTCCATATTACCAGAAGTAGGCCCCTCTATCAATATCCATGAATCAATTGGACCTGTCTTCCAAACTAGATCCATATCTTATTATCCTTGAGCCCCGATTAATTATAATGATCAATGACACCTTTCCAATTAACTTTTAATCGGAATGGGTGTACACTTACCAATGATTAAATCCATTAATTGGCACAAGGGGATATTAGAGATAGATTCCATTTTGACCATTAAATGTTCCCATAAATCTACTACCATGTACCCAAATCACCGAGGTGTTGACCTACAGTTGGCCTCACTCATTGGTGACTCAAAGCATATGAATAGATAGAAACTTGAGTTCATTAATGTATCAGGATTGAGAGCTTACCGCTAGGGAATTATGAGAGCATACCTTAAAATAAAGACAGTGTTTATAAGGCGCTTCTCATAGTCATTCAATACATCCAATGTACCAGCACTATGATCCAGAATCTTTCATTCTGATGATCGAGACAAATCACACTATCTCATAGTGATCAAAATACTGCAACCTTGTCAGCATGAGATGTCCAGTCTCATCACTGGTTGTGAAGATATTCAAGTATAAGATTTATTATACATGTCTCATGTATATGGATCTCATACATACACATGTATTATATCTAGTATACTTATGGACTCCGGTTCATCTCGTGAACCATTATGTCATTCATATTGGTTATGTGCAAATATATAATTAAACACCATTCATCTCATGAAATGAAAAGCATGAATATATTGATTAATAAATAAATGAATTAATTTATTACATCATATGCTGATTATTGGTGAAAAATATGTAAGAAACAAACCTCAACGGCAGGGCCGGAACCAGGAATTTTATTTAGGGGGGCCAAATAAAAAAAAAGACCATAAACAAAATTGCAATGTAAAAAGATTTATAAAAGAGAAAGTGGATTTGTTATTCTTCTTCTTTATTCATTTAAGGTTTGTTGGATAAACGCCGTACAAGAAGGAAACGGTCCGCGGAATCGATTTCCTACCACCATCGGTGGGAAGCGTGGAACTACACCATTGTGGAATTGAAGCACAGACGGAGGGAAAAATCAAGACATTTCGTTGCTGCACCAAACGCATACTGGCGCCTTGTCTCCTCCTCTTTCCACGACAAACTTTTATGTGCAAAGTCATGGGTTTCCTATTCTGCAGCTTTGGTTTCCGATGGGGGTTAAATGGAATTTCTGGAACCTCTCTAGAAGGAACAATAATGTAAAATTCTAAATTCCCTGCATTTTCACCGCTGCACCAAATAAGAAGAAGAAAGCTCTGGATTTTAGCCCATTTCCGTTGAAATGTCACTTGCACAAACAAAATGTTAAAGTCTCTGCAAGATATGCTTTCTCCTCTTCCTCTCTTAGACCATAAGATTTGAGGCAAGTGTAGATGGTTAAAGTAAACATTATCTCATTTTCCTTATAAAATTAGAATCAACTCCATTTAATAGAGGTATGTAAGGCCCACTTTCATGGTGTTGGCAATCAGAGAGAATGGGCAGGACTAAATTATCATGATCTGAGAATAGATCAATCATCCACATAAAATATAAACAACAGATGGATTTGTGGGGACCACTTTGATCTCCCGATTGATAGACACATTCAAAAGGCACCACCATCCAGCTTGGCCCATCAAACCAACGGCACGGATGATGCAACACCCAACAAAAGGGACCAACCAATATGGAGTTGTATCAAGACCATTAGTTTCATGATCTAGACCGTTAATTAGAAGGTGGAATCCAACGTTCAACGAACAGAAAATACTGGACTCTAATGATCAATTATATTTGTTATTAAAATGCATATTAAAAATACATTTCATTTCTAATTATATATACATGAAATAATATAAGGGTTCATATGAGACCGGCCTTTAATAATTGTTGTAGACAATGCCACCTTTAAACACATCATGATGCGCCTTAATGAATTAGGATAAGAGGCCCACTTTTAAATATTACATCATGTGACCCCACCAATGCTCTTTGAAACACCACATCAACAAGGGCCTACTGACCAAATATTCAATTGGACACACCTTTAGATATTTGGATATCGGCATATCTTTAGATATTACATCATGTGACCCCACTAAGGATCCTCGAAATGACACATCAGCAAGATCCCACTGTCTAATTGGACACACCTTGAAGGAATTAGGATATGAGGCCCACCATTAGATGTTACATCATGTGACCCCACCAAGTTATTTTTTTATTATTAAAGTTATATATAGAATAAATATAAACTACTTACTTATTTCTATAAAATCTATTCTTTTCCGATACTATCTCAAAAAAGAATCACATATTTCATTATATTTTTTTATCCCGATCGAGCACTATACCTCTCCATTTAATTCTGTAAGCTTACGCTTGTGGGGCCCACCCTTGGTCCATCCAAATGGACCAAACACACAACCACCCTAAATTGTACATGTCCATTAGCTTTTGGTCAGATCCGGATTAACTGGACCATTGGATCGACTGTGTACCAATCCGAATGGATTGTTGACCATTAAATTTTTGGGGCTAGATGGAGATGGTAGAAACCACAATTGGGACTAATTTTTTGCAAAGAGAAGGGTCCAAGTGAGTCCTTGAAATCCCCCCATCACCACCCCCATGTGGGTTGCTAGGTGGGCCCCACTACAAACTTGAGCTTACCTTAACATAAGCTTTAGCCTAGGAGAGCTACCCATATATAGACAAACATTCATACTTATGTAATGGTCAATGCCTTTAAATTCAAGAGGTCGTTATGTTATGTAAGTTTACTTCTCATTTTATATTTATTTTCATTACATATTAAAAGATTCTAATATTCAAAGATAATAAATTTCTTTCTTTTAGACTTATTTTATCTTAATAATATTTTAAAATAATTCTTAAATTTTTAATATATTTTTATTTTTAGCCCGGGCTTAGCACGGGCGTTTGTTGCTAGTAATAATAATAACAACTGCCCTCACATCGATTTGCCTCGAAAATATGGTATCTCGTTGATAATAATAATAATAATTCCAACAATCACTCATTTACTCAATATTTATTATTATTATATATGTGTGTATGTGTATATGTATATATATATATAAGCAGGGATTATCGTGTATTCTTACCAAATCCTAAATTTAATATATATATATGGAAAATATTCAAGTGAGAACTAGTTTCACCTATTATATGAGAACCTTTTTGCGGGGCCCAACTAGCAACCCATCCAAATCTAGCAACCAATAGGAAACCCCCTGATAGTCACTAATCCCAAGGATTGGCACACGTTCGAATGGACTAAACCGTTGGATCGAGAGTTGATTATTTTTTTTTAATATGAAGCCATTAAACTTGTGGGCCACAGATGAAGGGGTTAGGGGCATGGGTTTGGGGTCAAACTTGATAATTGGGGTGGTCTCACATAGATTTTTCCATTCTTGTAGTATGGAATAAGTATTGGTCTTGCTTCAGAAATTTCCATAAGGATTTAACGTCACCATCAATTTGTTGGGTAATTAACCCATGTGTATAACGTTTTCCTTAATAGATGAATGGACTTAGGGTGATTTTGAAGATGCATGAACCAAGTACAATTGTGACTGTGTACGGTTTTCCCCTAAATACATTAGTCACCGAAAAGAGCAGAAGATTTGTCTTAAGCAGTAGGTATTACTTGTTTCAGAAATATCCATCACCATCTATTTGCTGCCTTGACCCTTGTGCATATCTTTCCCTCAATATATACATGCATGAACTTACTATAATTTTGACTATGCATGAAAATTGATCTTAGTATAATTCTAAAGATGCATGAACATAGTATAATTTTGACTGTATTCACATTGAATTGAATCATGGCATGCAGAAGGATTGACTAATCCCAACGAACGTGATTTGCATATCTTTCTGTAATTCAATACTACATTTGGCATATATCTTTAATCATAACTATATCCAGCTAGGTACAACTTACAAGGAGAAAGGTGGAGATCCTCGAACATGGAAAGTAGGCTCCACTGTCCAAAAATTTAAAAGGTCTAAAAGGCATAAATGATAAAGGAAATTGATATTGGCACTCTTTTTTTTATTTTTATGGAGGCACTCCTTTTCAAGGTAACTGGTGAGAATGAAATTGGCTTGAATTGGAGTGCCTCCATAAAAAAAAAAGGAGTGCCAATATCAATTTTCAAAATAAATGATATTGGTCGGTAGGATACTATAGATATTTCCTAAACCGATTTCATATTAGTAGCTTTAAGGTCAAATTAAAGGCAAGCCGTGAAAGGTATTAATATTAATTTCCTTTTCCTTCTTACTTTTGGAAGAAGATCAGAGTCATTTGTGCTAATTACATATTAAAAAACATTGACACTTTAGACCCTGAAAACCTTTTGATTAACTAACTATAATTAATTTTTCAATTGGTTTGCTTTTGTGTTTCGTTGGAGAGTATACTTCCAAGTGTTCACATCTGAGTCTCACAATTAATACCTCCCTACATATTGCAATGAAAAGAAAATTACTCTTAATTATGTCACTCCACTAACTACATAGTGACAAATATCAAAGATAATAACTTATCATTATTGTCCTTATATATTTCTAATAGTCCTTGCCACAACCCAATAATTATCATATGGCTACAAAAGAATGGACTGCCAACAAAAGTGCATTCAAACTTATTCCTCTAGCATTAAGTCTAGTTTTGTCATTTGCGAGTCTCAAAAGTGTAAAAAGGAAAAATAGACCCAAAAAAAAAAAAAAAAAGGTGTGGGATTGACAGGAAACATGTGCAGGAGCAGAAACTCTTTGAGATGTATTTCAAAGTAACTTTCACATTGCCTAAAATGGTTGGCTGATCATTGATATGAAAAGTGGTGTTGAAGAGCATTACTCTTTTTATCCCCATTCAAAGGAGGGAATGAGAAACACAGTATTGCATGAGAATATTATATGATAAAATGAAGACCAAGGAGATCCCACATGTATGATCTTAGGGAACATGGATGAGACTCGCGCACAAGAGGGGGAAAAAAATAAGACCATGACTATAAAACATTTTCTGGCTGTTCAAATACTAATTTAGGAATGGTTAAAGAAGCCTAGATCACCAACTGATTTTGGTGGCTCTCAAACTACCTTACTTTTGCTTTTTCTTTTATGTGTATTGGGTTGTATAAGATGAAAGTAAAATTACAAAATATAATATAATTTATTTTATATCAGACTTGGATTAACTTTCCATATCAAGCTTTTAACAAAAAAGAAAAAAGAACAAGAAAAAAAAACTTTCCATATCAAGCAATATGCAATTTTGGCCGAGTCCTAAAACATATTGATTTATTTATTTTGCTAGATGGGTGCATGGTACAGAACCAGTGATACAACCATATAATATAATTGTTTGAAGCTTAGTGCCCAGAGCGCAGAGTGGGAGCGAGAGCGCCGAAACGCTAAATTTTAAAATAATTAAATATCCGGAGCGTCTATACATCATAGTGGTTATGGGTTTATAAGCGATTAACTAAAGGGCACAAATATATCTTATCCATATATTCGAGTATTAAAAATGGAGAAAAGAAAACATCGCAATTTGATCACATAAAATAGACAATAATTAATAAGTTAAAAGAAATTTTTTTTATTTAAATGATAAATGTCAAGCTTACAAAAAAAGAAAATACATATAAACTTTATATTCGGGTGATCCTCCTTCGAGGACGGATCCGCTCCAAAAACGTCGAAGGAAGAGGTTGCGATTACTAAAGTTTGAAGTATGACCGATGTTGACTGAGCCAACCCATCGAATATTGACCCAGCTGTGAAAGGGTCTATTTCCATGCCCAGTTGATGGTTGATGCTGATGGTCAAATGAGAAAGGTGCACCTTTTCCTTGTAAAATGGAGCAATATACACATTTTGCTCGGTTTTAGTGGGGCCTACGAACTCAATTATACTCACTCAAGTCTCAAGTTACCTTTTGCTTTATTTATTTTGTCTCTGGTTTAGTTGGTCCTTGTAGTTGTTTAGTTTTAGTCTCCTTGGCTTTTATAGTCTTCTGAATGTGGACGGTTATGCCGTGTTTTCTTTCTTTATTGTAAACATATTAAACATCATACTAACACAAATCAAGAATTGAGCTATTATTTATTGGGATGTGATTCCGTGAGAACTGTTCTCACGGAGTCCTGTGAGAACTTTTTTACGGGACCCACTGGGGGGCTCCATTTTAAAATGGG
This sequence comes from Litsea cubeba, assembly GCA_012931725.1. Lineage (NCBI taxonomy): Eukaryota > Viridiplantae > Streptophyta > Magnoliopsida > Laurales > Lauraceae > Litsea > Litsea cubeba. Next base: position 5,537,278 of record CM022947.1, on the reverse strand, counting down.
ACTTGTGGGGATTGAAAGATTTATATGGGACCACCCCGAATATCAAGTTTAGCCCCAATTCCATGCTTCTAACCCCTTCATCCATGGCCGACAAGTCCAATCCATTCGTATGGGTATATACTCGATCCAACGGTCCAGTTCATTCGCATTGATGCCAAATCTTAGGGCGTGTGAGAATAAAAGGGGTTTATGTCCATTGCAAGGTTTGGATTAGGTGATAGGTGGCCCCACCTCATAGTTCTCACCTGATTATTTCCCTTATTTATTATTCTAGACATCTTGTTTTCACAATGTGAACGAATGGTTCTCCTTTCTCATAAATCTTTTTTTTTTTCTCCATATGTCATGCATCATGGGACCCACATGGAATCACCCTTGAGTAATTAATTATTCTAGACAATCTCGTTTTTTTTTTTTTTTTTTTTTTTTTTGTGACGCAGGAGTCTGACGTGGGGCCACATGATTAGTGCTCCGAGTTGATAATCTTGATTACAAGATAAGATCCCCCCCCCCCCCCCCCCAAGATTAGTGCTCGGAGTTGATAATCTTGATTACAAGATAAGATCCCCCCCCCCCGTTGATTAAAGATTTTGGGGCACTGTTTTAAATTATTGGGAGACTACGGTCTCATTCCTCCTCTGGTTCCTTCCACCTGGGTCTACCGACGTCCGACAATGGGTTTGGAGGAACGAAAAGACTCAAAAGAGAGAGGGAGAAAAACAATCAACCATTTTTTATTTTATTTTTTCTAATCAGACAAAAGAGTTGAAATCTTTAAGTTTTAGATTTGATTAAGATAGTCCTACCTGTATCAAACTAAAAATTCATTGTGCCTTTTAAAGGAGTGTCATACGCGGCTAGATTGACTCAAAATGTGCCACGTGACAAAAGAAAAGGAGAAGGGGGGGACAAAAAAAGATTGAATTTTAAAGTGGGGTATTTTGTAGAATTCATCATTCACAAAATGAAATGACTTATACGCGTGTTAGACTAAATGAAAAGGTGGGCTCCATTCATGTGTTCATTCACAGGTTTCATCTCTTGTTTTTTATTTTTTTGTTTTTTATTTTTTAATGTTGTTTTAAACCGACATATGGACCCCAGACGTTTCCTTACCAGACGATTTTTCTCCCATAACAAAGATGAGAGTGGTCCATCCGGACAGAGACTGTCATGTCAAGCCTTGGACCATGTTTCACAGTAAGCATAAGAAACGCGACCAATTCATGAGCTGTAGCTCAGAGGCTGTGAAAACGATCTGCAAGTCGCAGTCCTAGATTACAGATGAAGACTCACATTCAAATCCCATATCACCATGTCTTGGGAATCAATGCCTTCTAAAGGGGTTGGGTTGCTTGAAAAGGAGCAGTTCCATTCCAATCCCATCCATAATCTTAATATTCACTTAATGCCTCATTTGTTTCATGTAATTCAATTCCTAAAATTCAAAGACATTAGATATATATGAGTGGTTGAAAAAGATCAATCAAAGGGGAAGAATATCCAAATTAAACCACAAAATTACCACTTTTCCTAAATTTAATAATAATAAAAAAAGATTGGAAATGAATATCCAGGTGATTCAATACATAGAAAAGTGAAGGTCCTATTGACATATCTACCTTATATCTTTCACCAATTACCTATTTCATAATTCTTTAGTAGACTTCATTTCAACATGAGATCCTATGTATTTTAATGTAAACAAACAGACCCTTATTTTGAGAGCATGTTTGTTTCATGTATTTGAATTCCTATGGAATTCTAAGAATTTGTATTTATATAAGTGGCTCAAATTGAGGATTAAAGGTGAATATCCAAGAAATGAGCATCAAATTATCCTTCTTTCATGGACACAGAATCAAGGGAAGAAAGATGGAAAATGAAAATCAAGCCACATCACCCTAACAATTAAAACCCTAGGAAAGTCGAGGTCCCATCATCTGCATCTCCATCTTTTATCTTTCATCTCTAATCTCATATCCTTCACCCTTCACTTCTAATAATTCTTCTTAGGGGACCTCATTGAATTTGACAACGGATTCCTCTGTTACTGTTACTCAATACAAACAAACGAGCACAAAAGGTGGAATTCTCTGAAATGGCCCCACCCATGCTTTGCTCTCATATTAGTGCCAAACTTTCTTACAAATTCATTCTTCCTTTGATTCCCCGTGTTCTCAAAAGAGACGACGGCCTCTTCCCAAATACTTTTCTCTCAACAGTAGTTGGTTAACTATCAATATCACCGATCACCTCTCATTTTCAACTGTTTCTTAGCGCTAAGGATGTAAATGGGTACAATTCTCCGGAGCTTTTGACCCGTTAAAAACCGAGTTTGAATCTTTATTTAGGTCCCCCCAAGTAAATGGATCCAGATCCTTTTTTTCGAACCCATGACCTAAATAGGTCCGGTTTCGGTTTCACATTGGTTTGGACCCGTGGACCCAACATATAACCTCAATTTCTGAGAATCTCTCCAAAAAATTAGATATTTCTTTCCCATACCATTCTCTACCTAAACCCGGGTCCGGCCCCCCGCATATGAACCGGAACTGACCCGTTCACATCCGTACTTGGAGCTGGGCTTTGTGTTTGTTCAGGACCTCCTTACCATTACAAATCCATTGATCTGATTTAACCAGATAGTTTGTGGGAAACAGATTTAAACTCGCTTACCGTTCAAAACCTCCCCCATCAAAACCTGTTCAAGTAATTCCTCTGCTCTAGATATAGGACTAATCCCTCCGGATTGCACCAACAGTACTTGATCTATCTGCCGAGACGTGTATTCAAAGTAAACATGTCAGGTCAGCTGCTTTATTATTAGCTGGGCCTTTACGCATAGATTATAGACCCAGAAGGATTTATACTTGAAAAAGAAGAAGAAGAAGAAAAAAAGCTGTTAGTTTGTAATTGGGATGCAATTTCACCCTCTTTCGCTCGAAATTGAATTGGTCTTTGGGGTAATCAACTGATAGAATTGATAAAGACTGATGTGCAGGTAATCTAGCTTTTCAATGACACGGTCCCACCTTGTAAAATAAGTGGACCCAAGAAAGCCCTTGTGCCTTGACCGATTCCAACCAACCTTCATGACACGGCTATGGTTACTGTTTAGCGACTTTAGAATGGGATCCATCTTCTGACAATCTAGACTATTTATTAGTATTGGACTTACAAATTTGTTGGAAATTTCCAGGATTTGTCATGAAGATAGCACAAGAATAGAATAAAATAAAAAAACAATTACATACTAATAATGATGAAAATAAATATAAGACAGATTCAAAACAGAATTTTTCAGTTTTTTTTTTTATTGGATTTTGAAAATATGATGATGTTGCTGGAAAAATTAATATTTTATGATAATTAAATATCAACAAGAAGTAATCATATGATATTATCAACAAAAAAGTAATCCCATGCGAATAAGTAGTTTCATTTCATGTCATTGATGCATGGGGCGTGCCTACATCATTGCTTGATCCAACCCATTCACACCACATGCCCAACAATGAATAGGTATTTGGCCTGGATATATTACTTAAAATGCTATCAGCTCTATGTATGCATGATCATTTAACTACCGATACAGGAGGGACCTTGCTGTGCTATTTATGTGACTAACCCATACAGGAGGGGTAAATAAAAAAGGGGAAGGTGAGTGGACGGATCAAGATGCTGCATCAATTCAAATGCAGAAACATGTCCCAACGGATAGGTTGCCAAATTCTTGTATAGGATCCCCATAGCGTGGGACTGGAAGAACATTGAATTACAGTAGGCAGTAGGCACATTGAATTCTAGGGGAATTTCAGAAACATTCTTAATGCATAAGTAAAATCAACTACAGAAACTTTAATAAGTAAAATAATTATGTTAAAGACAAGAAACTCTCTCTGAATAGTGTACTGAATCTTAAACGTACATGTCCTCATAATTGTGTATGAATGCAACAGTCAGGCAAGGGCCTTGGCGATGATAGTCCAAAAACTGAGGTTTTGATATTCGCAAATATAACATATGGAAATATTGAAGTGCATGCAACAGTTCAACAATAGGTGTCAACCCTTATTTATCCAGGATTGGAACAGGCAGTAAACTGGCCGAATTTCAAGTAATTAGGAATTTTGATGTTAAGGATACTGTTAACTAGTTCTATCCAAGGATTAGGCCTAGATGAACTGGAACAAAAAACAAAACAAAACAAAACAAAAAAAAAAACAAAATTCATGTGGCTAACCTCCAACATAGTAGACACAAGGCTTTAATAATAACGATGATGAGCCCAGCCGTCGGACCTCTGGCCCCCAGCCCAGTGGTTTCTCCATTCTGACAAGGATATTATTCACTGGGGATACATATATGGCAGCACACATAGTAACCAGATAACGCAAGGGGTGGGTGAAGAACTCGAGTCTTTGGGGAGCAAACCTCAAACCAACTGAGCCGCCGCCACCACCTTCACAGCCCAACTTCTCAATTGCCCGAAACCACTATGGTGATGACTAGGAGATATTCTACAAATGTGGACTGTATTCAGGCTCACCAGGCCCATCAGGTAGTACAGGTCACAGATAAGTTTGCCTACCAAATTTCAGCCCCAATGATTATTCTAATCATCTGATTTGCAACAATCAAATGGATGGATTACATTTGCTCCAAGGCAATATCCAGCCCTATTGGCTATTTCTAACCATTAGATCCACCATCCATAACAACAACGAAAGACACCGAAAATGACTTTTCCCTTGAAACAGACATTAGCCACCACGTTCATTGTAACAGATTAAGATGATTAGAATTAACAAATGGGGCAACTTTTGACAAATGCCTCGTCTACCATCCCCACCGGTTGGAGCCAACAAATTAAACGAACATGTGATACGGCTTCTTCATGGTCGACTGGAAGGATAACAGCGATGACCTCAGAAAATGAACGAACACCAGTACTTTTGAGGCTTGAGCTATAAAATTTATAGATACCTGGATACTTCAAAATCTGCAGCTTTATCCGATACTTCAACTCTTTTATATATAAAATCCATAAACTGGTTGCAATGGTTTACTAGGGTGTGTTTTTTTTTTTTTTTTTCATATAATATAAAATCCATGTCCCTGCCGCATCCATCATCATAGTATACAAGGGTACCTTGGCTTCAAGAATGCCCAAATTCAAACTCCAAACCCGATGACAATAGACTACATCCAGATCTGGATATGTTGGAACCGCATTATCAGGTCAAACCTTTGGATACTGGAAATCTACTCTGGGGAAGTATCCAGGTGATGAAAAAATAAAATAACCATCAGAAAATTCAGATGTGGATATGGCCCATACAAGGACCGTTCCCATTCATGAACCAATCAGAATTGAGCACGTGCTCTCAAGTCCAGATCGAGGTTCGGACTCAGGTCAGATCACGTAAAACAGAACTAGATCCACGTGGACTAGCCTAATGAAAGCCCATTCTGTGCTCTCCACTGTGGATCACAGCACTGAAAAAATACTGATGACTAGATGTTTTCTTTTCTAGGAGTCCATTTGATGGGTAAACAATGAAGATGCACAGTAAGGTCCACAAGAGGTGGTCTATATTTAAGTACAGCATATACAGAAGATACGTCCGCAACAAGTGTGCAAAAATGCAAGTGTCAATGCAATTTCTAACCAATGCATTGCATGCTATTAGTTCGATCCACTAAATGCCAGAGGTTGTTATCAATCTTTGGTGGAGAAAGCAGAAACCCACCTGACGTTCCACTTCTCAAAGATGCAATTATCGCAGCATATGTTCAATCAGGGGTGATCTTCCATGTCAACAGACAACCGAAGCGCACTATTTGCAATTACATCCAAACACACCCCTTAATCTGCCTTATGGGCATATCTAAGGCAACTAATTATCTACAAAATTTGAAATGAAGACGACAAAAGAGAAGCAATAAGTGACCTCAACTAAATTAATAGATCGTAAGAGAGACAAACAGTATATGAATGCACTTACAAGAGAACCGTTATCTTCAAAATGTCATGCAACTTCACTTCAAGCCCAAATATCACGTCACATGCCACAACTTCAAACTCATCTCCTAGTTTTGATGGAATGCTGTAACATACGATACATTATAACATGTTATAAGGTAGAGAGCAAGGGATAAATCAAGAGAATATGCTAACACTATCATGCCATATTTTGTACTTCTTGGAAAAACTAATAGAAAGGAAGCAAAAAAATACAAAGAGCTAGCTCACAGTTTCCACAGGTTTCATGACAGATTGAAAAAGTTTGATGACAAATTGCCAATTTATAAGTTCCTTAACCTGCAAGCAAATTCTTGAGAGATGGTTTCCTTGCTTCTCAGTTTTGTAGTATGAAGAAAATGAATTTAAAACCCAGTGTAACAACCTGGGCCCACTGTCCATGTGATATTGGCTCATGGGATTTCAACTCAATGTTGCCTCACGGTTTTATAAGGCCTCATGTGAAGTTAAAGCAAGCCGTACTTATATATCCAGGATCAAGACTTGCATGTTTCTAATGGGAGACTTATGCACCATTGGTCCACTGCATACCCCGGTCCATTAGAGTTTCCCCCCGCCCTCTCTCTAGATGCTCGCCGAACCCAACGCACTTCTACAACCCAACGCACTTCTACAGGGGGCCCACAAGCGTAACACTCAGTGAACCCATCCACAAATTTAAGTGGTCATTTGTCTTTTATGCATGGATATGAAAATGCAAATTGACATATCTAAGTCCCATCTATGAAACACCATACCGTGTTTCTTTAGAAGCACCATTTTCAAGAGTAAACAATGAACGGTTTGGATTACATGTGTGAATTCATATATCTCAAAATCCATGAATGTCCAAGACATGCAACAAAACTTTTGGGGGTTTAAAACAAAACGTTTTGGGGTTCAAATGTCAATAAAAAAAACTTGGACGGATTAAAATTCGGGCCCCAGGCAAAGGATCAAAATAGTGGTTGCAGTGTGCGCTACGGCTAGTGGGCTACATAGCAATTGCGGCGATACGTAACGGTGTGAATTTTTTTTAAGTGGCAAAAAAAACTCAAATCTTGTGTAGCAGCCAATCTTGTGTTTTTTTAGTGATTTAAAACCATATAAGGGTAGAGACAACTTTAGGTAAAGCTACTGAGGAGAAGAAAGAGGAAAAACAAAGATTTAAATTAAAATTACTTGGCTCTACTAGGTTTTAGACCGTAGCGCCACTTTTTTCAAAATAGCGTAGCAGCCTCAACTGCTATGGCCGATAATATGGCCGTTATTTTGAACCATGGCCCCAGGAGTGTCCATGTATTGGCGACTTCTTAGCCCAAGGCATGTAATTGTTTCAACCCTTGCCATATGAAAATGGCCACATTTAAATAGCATTTTCACACTTAATTTACACATATCATAAGAAAATGAGCGCAAACAAACACACAAATGCATAAATGTTACATGTGTAATTTTTACACATGTAAATGGGTGCAAACAAATGAACCCTATGAACATTAGTTTCAGACATATCAACGCTGAGTTTTTATGTTATGAGTCTCAAACCTTAAACTCCATTGAACACTTATATCTCCATTGATATATATTAAATCTAACATTTTTTTTCTTCAGGTAAACACACCATAAACAGTCAAAAGTTGAAAAGCCAAGAGGACTACAGCAATAAACTACAATCCCAGGATAAATTTCAAAATATCAAATAGCAAGGATTTTCTAATCTGATTTGTTTGGGGAATGGCCTATCCACAGTGAGTCCCATGATCAATGATGTAGATAAAAATTAAAAATTGAAAAAAAAAAAAAGGCCCTGCATACAAACTCAGGACCTGAGGACACAATCCTAGGGACAAGTATCATAAAACTCGTCGATCCAAAATGCAAAGGGGAAAGAGAGAGATGAGAAATATACCACAGCAAGGATCCTAGGAGCTCGTATGGTAGAATTCTGTCTTTTCAAAATGAATGCACATACAGGTTCAGTCATCCCAAGCATCATCAACAGCACCCTCTCTCTTGACCATTGCTGGGGCGAGCATGTATCTGTACTTTTCCTCAATATTTATTGCAGTGGGACTATTCACATTGAGCTTAGATGATGCAAGTCTTGCTTCTCTCTGTGCAGCTGCTGCTTCTCTCTCCTTCCTCCGGGCAACCTGGTGCAAATCATCGGTATTAGACCATGGTCCTCACAAGCAAGAGTATTTAGTGAAACAACAAAATGCTTATTGAACTAGAAGAAAAGTAGGAGATTAAATTCCATCAAGAACCATTATCCTTTCAAAAAACCAAAAAAAAAAAAAAAAGTAACAAGAAAATGAAGTTCCATCTTCCATGTTGTTTAAATACAATTCATACCAATTAGCAAGACAAGAAAGCGAGTGATAAGTTAGAACTTTGGAGAAAGGTGTTTGAGCCAAACAGGTTGAAAATTAGTGGATTAAAGATAGAAATAAGTAGCAAGTTTGGTTGATCAAAGAGTAGTGGCGTCGAGATGATGAAAGTTGACAGTGTGATAATTTAGATATCTAGGACGTAGAATAAATGGAAGGGCATCAATTAGATGTTGCAAATAAGATCAACACAGGCTGCACAAAGTGGAACCAAGCTTGTTAAGCATTATGAGACCATCAACTGTGTCTTCAATAAAATGGCATTTTTATCGTAAAACAAATAGAATTAGTTCGTTGTACAAAGTGGAAAAGTAGCGAGAAAAAGTAAATAATTTAAAAAATTATAAGTCCAGGTATCTAAAGTGTGCATGCTAAGGAGGATATGCAGAGTTGCTAGAAAGGACAGAATTAAGAATGAGCAGATAAGAGGAAAAAAACATGTGGATACAATAGAAACTAGAATCAAAGCCTCCATGAAGGGCTGAAGGATCACATGTTCAAGAAACTAGAAAAGGGAACCCTAGGTAAATTAATGAGAAAAGACATGACAATATTGTTAAGTAGTTAGTTTGCTGCAACTTTAATGCCTAGGCATTTTGGGTGTATTAGTTAGCACTTCGAGATGGTATCAAATCCAAACACGTCCCAGGTTCGAATCTGCGCAGGGCAAAATAAGTCTCATGCTGCGTTTTGTGTGCAGCCTTATGTTCGTAGGGCGAAAAGGCCCCATGCCACGTCTTGTGCGGCTGTGTGCTTCGAGTCCGAGCAGTGTTAAGCAGTTAGTTTGCCGCACATTTAATGCCTATTCTAATTCTATTAGTCATCAATTAGGTGGCCCATCAATCCAAATCCCACCCTTGAAGTTGGTGGGCAGAGTCTAAGAAAAGCCAGAGATGGACAAGTATCGGTGGAAAAAGGAATGGAGGGATCACGATAGAAATCGCCCTCCAAGACAGGATAACGTGGGGATGAATGAGCAAGAAAGAACTGGGAGAGAGAAGTCATGTCAGCTAGGATAAAATTATTAAGGGATCTCTTGACCAGGTTATGCATTCTATAAACATGCTAATGCACAGGATCATACAATGCCGAATATTTAGAGATGACTGAAATGATTGACAAGTAGCAAATGAAACCCTGAAGAACTCCAGGAATTGTGACAAATAAGGGCTTACATGAGCTAAAGCTCAAGACCTCTTAATGGATTCCATCTCAAATATAGCTCAAGTGGGCAATGCCAGTGAGGGAGTTACTCACTTACTCTTAAAACTTAAAAAGGCACAACCAGTGAGGTAGTACAAGGTTGATTCCAATGTGCAATACAATGGACATCAGGATCCAGTCCTCTCATGGATGTTAGTAGAATGAAAAGAGGATACTCAAAACTCTTGTAGTGGAGCAGTTCACTTTACTCATGTTCAACATGAAGGTAATACAGGTGCTAATAAATAAGCTAAGGGTATTGTTAATTGCAAGACCAGATACTTTTATGCTTGATGTCAGTCCCTTCTATAACATCCTTGTTGAAAATGATTATCATTTTGCCAAAAAAATTTATGTTGTAAGCTTTTTATCTTTTTCTAATAAATTCACTTCATCATTTAAAGGGGTTACAATGAACTAAAAAAGATTTTATGGGCAACAATATAAATATGCAGGGTGAGAAGTTTCCACTTTTGGAAACATGACTCTCATATATATATATATATATATATATATCAATACACCATGTCCTCAACTGTAAGAAATGGTTGGGCCTAGGAAAGGCAATGTGTGCTAATTTACCTGGACCTCCATAAAAATAGGGTTTAGACTATGATGCCCAGATATGGATATGGATATGGATATGGATACGGACACCGATACAAGGATCGGGGATCCGACTCCTCACTTTTGAAAATTTAGGACACGGATTCGAATACGGATCCCTTTCTAGCATATTTATTGTGAGAAGTATAAAAATTAAAAGAATTACATGAAATAAAGGACTTTATAAGTAAGATATGTTAAATTTGCTCCCTAAAAGTATCGGTACAGTATCAGGTACCAATATAAGTGTCATATCGGAACAATGCGGATACTTTGGGTTCGTACAAGTATCCGGGTATCATAGGGTTTAGATACTTATTTTGAACCCATTAGTTTTTGGGTATGTGTTTGCAACACGCCAACACCACTGACATTTGGGTCTAGGTCTGGGCCCATGTAGTTTCAGACCAATGGACTTGGACCTGAAATAAGCATCTAAATAGTAAATATATCCAAATACATAGTAAACATTTACATCTTAAGTATATATCGGACCAAAACCTAATTAATTTATTGGATCTCGTTATGGGTCCTAAATTGAGACTCGACTTGGATCCAATCCGAAAACCGATCTTTTCTTAATTGGATCTGAGTATGCATGGTGGTTCTGACCCCAGACCCAACCCATTGCCACCCCTACTTGGGCAATATATGGCACAGGATCTTCTAAATAATAATTGCATTGGTAATAGTACGGCTTATGTATGAAATGTTAATAACGAGAGATTATTAAAAAAAAATGAAAATGCTGCAAATTTGTTACAATAATACCACTGTATTTTCTTAATACTTCCTAAAATCCCTATATTTTTATGAAATTGCATATTTTAAGATGTTTAATGCATTTTAACTATTCTTCTATTTTTAAATTATTTTATTACCACAGAGAATCCCAACTTTTGCAAATCTAAAGTAAACGACTCCGCCTTTAATAATCTGATAATTGTGGCAATGGGACGGTGTGCTGACTACTGAGCCTTAATTTATTGCAGATGCTCAGGCACCCATATCTGTCCATGTGAAGCACTTCAATTTGATTCAGACCATTGCACAAACAAGCACTTCCATGGATTAGGAATGCTCCAAAAACTTTTAAGCTTATTAAAAAAAAAAAAAGTCATATTTCTTCATTAACATTTTGTTAATTTCATAGCCAACTGAACTTGAGTAGCAGCGTAGGCCACTGATCCTAGTGGTTAGTCTTTAGAGTTGGAACATCCCAATTCGAGAGAGAAGCATGCAAAACAAGACAATCTAATTTGACCACAATGGGTGCACAGAAGCATGTGTTCCTGAAAACATGATTTCATAAGTTTGACAAACAGAATTTTCTTGAGAACCAAAAGCACTATTGGCTCCTTCCTAGACAGCATTTGGATGCTCAGACTACGATGGAAATGTATAGCTTTTACTAACTGGAGAGAGTAAATTTTCAGATAAAGACCACAGCTGAAAAAGTCATTGCCTCCAGGTCATTACACCCTACTTCTCTTTCAAGGAGAGAAGTATAAAAGATGAAAATAAGGAGGCACAAGGGAGACATGAAGGGTACAGGAAAAGTAATTGGAAAGGGGAATGGGCATCCATACACTACTCATTTTTATATTAACTGAAAATTGGCCATGTTTCAATCTACATGAAAATAGCCAAACACAGTCCTAGTCCATCGAGTTTTGGTGCGTTTTCTCTTTATTTTTGTAACTTTTTTTTTAGGAGGTAGATTCTGAAAATCAAAAGAAAACTCTCTTGGCAAAAAGAAATAGCCACAAAATCAGAGAACTAAGAAATGCTTTCAAAAAAATTCCTATTTTTCAGAGTTAGCCCTATACAGCACTCAGCACCATTGTCATCAAAATCTAAGTTCTTCAATACTGACTCCTACCACTGAAATCAAATCCTATTGAAAACTAATTGAATCTTATGCAGGAATCTCCCTGATGAATCTTGTGCCTCATTTTTTCTATGATTTAGATCTTATGATAATCAAATCATGTGCTTCCTTTGACAGAAGGTGAGTGTTGTTATTTTGTGCACAACAATAAAAAGTGAGATTGGCTATTTTGTCATGCTCTCCTTTGTACTTGTTTTCAAAATTTATTTGAAGCCTTTTAAGCCCAAATAATATCCCGTTTGACTTATAATAAGAAAATAATAAAATGGCTCAAACAGCCTTGCTTTAAAATTGATATCATAGTTAAAAGGTGAACCAATAACAAGAGCAGTGTGTGCCCATTAGGCAATCCAAATAAAAGAGAATGTAAAAATGTTATAAGGTGAAAAGAATTAAGGGAAGATAATGTGCCGTTAGATAGAATAAGGTGCTAATGATACTCAAGCTCTATGATTTCGTGATTTACATTTTACAATTCATACTTTTAGTGTTCTTATGATTTTAGAATCTGATAAGACGTTCAGAACATTCCCGTAATAAAATAAGCAATAGGAGTGAGTGTATTAATTTCATCATCATACAATACAATCCACATACTCATGAGTTATATCAATAGTCTGCAGAAACCATGGACATGAGTTCCAACAGAATACAGTGATACCACGACAAAAAGCAGAAGTTATGGAAACGGAGGAGGTGATCCCAACAAGAAACCAATCAATTATGGAGATGGAAAAGCATTCATAAAAACCCATGAAGAAAAACTATAAAATGACAAGATAATTGTTCGTACATTTTATTGGACGAAATCACCCAGTTGACGATATCGTCAACTTTCATTGCAAAAAACAATATTCTACTCCATCTTCTTCTGCCAAGTGATGGAAAGGTTATGAAAATCATTGCATTTTGTGTCCCGGTAGCCTTCCTTGAGTAGTCTCAGCAATCTTCCTTCACTGTGTGGATCCCATGCTTAGTTTCCGTGCATTTGTTGCCCCTTCGCATGAGTTTTGAGAATTCGAGTTTGGAGTGCAAGGTGTTCGGTGAAATGCCTAAATGAGAATTTTCTCTCAATTTGGCGATGGCTTCAAGTGAGGTTGGAGGGGATGAATTTAGATATACTTTTGTGAACATTTAGAGTTTGAAGCCATTTGTTTCGGGAAATTTCCTGGGGCTTGATGTTTGTTAACAACATGTAGGGAGCCATGTTGGGCAATCTTTGCGTAGTGAATTTGAGATTTTCTCTTAGGTATTGTATTGTTCGTGTGGAATTTTAGATCCCAAGACTGCTTTCTGTTTCGTTTATCCGAAATCTTTGAACTAACTTTAAGAATGGTTTTGATATTGGATTGACTGAACACACTTCAAAATTTGATTTATGAAAGACTTATCAAACCCTTCTCACCTCCTTTTGATTTTTCTTCATTTATTCAAACTGGATATTCATCTCCCGACAAATTTCAGCATTATCCCCTCCGAACCTAAGAGAATTAGGTATCGGAACCATCTATAAGAAGAAGAAGAAAAGTTACAGGAGGTTGACGATATCATCAACCAAGTTGATGATATCGTCAACTGGGGTTTTCGTCCCAAAAATGTACGAACAATTATCTCTTCATTTTATGGTTTTTCTTCATAAAATCGTTTAATTATGATTTAAGCTTAATTTTTCGTTAAAATCCCAAAATTCTTTCATGTATAAACATATCAGTGTCTGTTCTGCTCATGTTTATCACTGGCATATGAGCAAGAACCGACATATTGTCAAAGACAATACCTTTTCCAGTTGCAAACTCCACGGTATGTCCTAGTTCAGCATCTGCAATTGCCTTCCTTATATGCGCCACAAGAAACTATGACATATCATCAACAAACTAATTAATTTAAAGAAGTTATAGTAACTAATCATGCAACAATGGATAGAAACAAAAGCGATAGGGAAAAAAAAACTAGGTGAAAGAGAGCACCATGTCACGATCTGTATAAAATGAAGTAGCTTGGCCTGTTGATCCTGCACGCCCCGTCCTTCCTATCCGATGAACATAGTCCTCCATTGTCTGTACTTAAGGCATCCAAGAGCAGAAATTAAGGCATGTTCTTTCATAATATATGTAACATCTAAATGAATCAAAACGCTTTTTTTTTTGTTGGGAATATGATTTTGGGTTTGGGGGGGGGGGGGGGGGGGGGGGGGGGGGTTTGTGTTTGGGTACAACATCTCTCCTGGAATAGGGGTTGTGTTTGGGTACAACATCTCTCCTGGAATATCCCTGATTGGCGACTAGCCCACCGGGTGGTACTTATGCAAACTTTCTTGTCGGGCCCACTATCTACTGTTGATCCTTCTGTTCTTAAAGGAATAGTCTCTTGTCATTCTATAGCAAGTGTATTGGGCATATTAGCCAGTCTAATCTGCAAAGGATTGCGTGTGGGCACTATCAAACCTGCCCTTTCAAGGTAGTACCTTTGCTTTTACTATTGCAACTTTTGTTGCTGATCTAGAAATATTGGGGTGTTCTCTGTAATTAGCATCCATTTGGAAATAATTACATAGATAGGAGTTCTTCCGCTTTTTCTTTTTCTTCCTTTTTTTTTTGTTTGCCTGGTAATGTGAATTGAACCCGCGACCTAGGTTGCAATAATGAGCACCTTCCACAGACTACGTGTCAAAAATAGTTTCTTAATTAAAAAATAAGAGAGATCTTGCATTTATTTTTCCCTTTCATTTTCCTTTCTTCCCTCTCCTTTCCCCTTCCTTCTTTCTTTTTTCTCCATCTTTCTCAAGCATTCAATCAAACCACCTAGCATCAAAGCAATGAACAGTGTATGTGGACAACATGTGGATGAACAGTGGATGAAAAGAAAAGGCGAACAGTAAAAACAATGCATAATAGTTCTGGTATGTGACTTTTCTTGCAATCTAGGGTTCCTTTTGAGGCGGCTTTAGCCAAGTTTTCAAGGAATTAAATCTGGTGCAGGCTTCGGTGCCGATCATGACTGGGACTTTTGTATGGCTGCCCATGATCATCCATATTAGATCAGTACAGCTTGCCAGTTTTAAAAAATAAAAAAAAAATAAAAAAACCCAAAGACAAAAATCGGGAAAAAAAGGTAAGGATACGAATTTAGCTAAGTAGTTGTATAATCATAGACAGGATTCAGGCCGGGTGGACCAAATGGAGGAGTGCTTCGGGGGTCTTGTGTGATCGGAAAGTCCCCCTCAAGGTTAAAGGAAAGTATTATAAGGTGGCGGTACTACCAGCGTTGTTATATGGTTCAGAGTGTTGGGCAGTAA
Source organism: Litsea cubeba (assembly GCA_012931725.1). Taxonomy (NCBI): domain Eukaryota; kingdom Viridiplantae; phylum Streptophyta; class Magnoliopsida; order Laurales; family Lauraceae; genus Litsea; species Litsea cubeba. The sequence continues at coordinate 5,521,862 of CM022947.1, read as the reverse complement.
AGCATAATCATGTCAAGAAGATGGGAGTTGCAGAGATGAGAATGCTAAGATGGATGTGCGGGATCACAATGAGAGATATGATTAGGAATGAGGAGATTAGGGGCAAAGTAGGAATAGCACCGATTGAAGATAAAATGAAAGAAAATCGACTGAGATGGTTCGGCCATGTTAGAAGGCGTCCAACGGAGGCACCTGTTAAAAGGTGTGAAAGCATAGAGATTGCCAGGAGTAGGAGACCCAAGAGAAGTTGGAAAGAAACTATTAAACATGACGTTGCCTACATGGATCTAACGGAGGACATGGCCCTAAACAGATTTGATTGGCGTCGTTTAATCCATATAGCCGACCCCACCTAGTGGGAAAAGGCTTGGTTTGGTTTGGTTGTATAATCATAGAAATGTTTAGTTTTCTTGAATGCTGGTGCAAAGGTCAAGACTTCCCATAACTAATAGAAGGATCAATTAACACTTTATCAAATTACCAATACATCATAAGGATTCACCACCTAATCATTTACAGCTAACAACCATGTTAAATTTAAACATTCAGATCCCCAACGTGAGAAGAAAGTAATATGTTACATGAGGGTCTGGCTGAAGGACTTGGAGGCCTAGGGGCAAGTGTGAGCCCTTGTTTGAATGGGCAAGCATGTGCCCTTAAGAGGAGAGTAACTCTTCAATACCACATTGAAGATGTGTTGAAACCTACATCCATCATCAGCATCAACGGTGTTGCTAGATAATTCGGGGCACCAAGTTGATAGAAGAACTCAATAGATCCAGCAATTCCTTTGACTCCACTCCCTTAATTGATACTGCCCATTTGGTCCATATCCACACCAATGTTGCTCATAAGAATTTGGAAGTGAAAATGGAATAAAATACCCACCAAGCACACCTTATGGAGCAGACTTAGAACTAGACTGGTCGGCAACTCTTCTTTAATAAACCAATAGATTTGGATCATTGTCTAGGTACTACTACTATTTAACCTCATAGGGTGTGCATCATTTCTTCACTAACAGGTTGGTAGTGAATAAAGTTCACAATGGTTATTGAAATCGAAATCGTATTGTAGATAGCTAAAGAGGTTGAATCAAATTTTATTGCGAATTTTGTTCTTTTTCAAAACAATGAAATAAAAAAAAATGAAAAATTAATAATCTACCATTTTCCATCTATAGCAGCATCACTATAATGACTACTTAAGGCTATAATACAATCAAATGAAAATCAAAACTGAAATGTTAGTATATCATGAATGATGTATGTATGAATATTTAAATATGTTTAAATATCAATGTTACAAGGACAAGCAAAAGAGTTGTAGCTCTTCTTTTCTTTTCTTTTTTTATCTTTAAAGAAAAAAAAATAAAACCCATAAATAACATCAATGTTACATCATTTTCTCTCATGAAGTTGAAGTGTTCATGAAGAAAAAATATGGAAAAACAAAAAAAGAATGCAGGACGAAACCCATGCATACAGTCAAATGCTCCAGTCATATGCGTATTCCTTATTACCTCTAAAGCCTCCCCAAAAACCCACAAATTTTAATAGGTATCATAAATAACTCCAAAACCTCTCAGAAATAGGAACACTTAAATACATACATATATATATATATATATATATATTAGCCATTTGGTAGTGTTGTTTCCGACCAAAACAATCCCCCAAATCGTAAGATTCAATAAAGCGTGTATTAAATCATAAGATTCATACTTCAATCCTAAGATTCGCCCATAAATAAGATTCATTGTATCACTATGAATCTTTTTCATTAGGACTTAGGATTCAACATGGATCATAGGATTAGGGATATGGATCGTTGGGTTTTAACAACAATGGGGGCCACCATCATCCTCATTACCATATTATCACCACCATTACCATCACCATCAGCCAACGAAGAGTGACTGCTACTAGTCATTGGTTATCAGATCTTTCTTGATTCAAGGATTTAACTCTTTTTCGTTGTTGCTATGAACTACAAGGTCAGTCACTTGCCTATTAGAGGACTTCTGTAGCTCCAAACTTCTCGAGAACACTGTCATCTTTCCCCGCAGGATCTTTTACCTCAACCTACCATGGGTCTAATGGGTCATTATTGCTAAAGATGTAGTCCAACTTAGTTGGCTCATAATCATCTTCTATGGTTGCACTCTTATGGATATTTTTTGCCCTCAATAACATATTGCAGCGCACATCATGATTCAAAATATTGGCCGTTTGATATGTATAAGGATAAAGGTACAAGATTTTAACTGTAACAGTTGAAGAATGCATCATGGGTTACCAATAATATAGGTTATTTTTCCTTTTTTCTTTTATTTTGAAATGGGAAAATACAGGTTGATACAGCTGATATTTAGAAGTTATCATTCATATTGAAATTTTTGAACTCATTCCGCCAATTTGCAACTACTGGTCCAAAGCACAGATAAAGGAGGGCATGTCAGGAAGGTGGACAGCCAAGATAAAACTTTTCTCACAACCCCAAAATGAATTCTGATAGAACAACATTCTTTGATCCAAGATAGACTGAAACAGAGACACAATTCATGTAGCCAACCCCAAAATTGTAGGGCTAAGGCTTTGATAATGATGATGATGATTGAAGTTATTGTCCTACAAGGCTTTAAATCCATTCTCCTATGATTTGTGCCCTTTTAGGGTGATTTTTCTTGTGATAAACTCTACAAGCTCCTTCCCACGTTGTGAGAGCTTATTTTCATGCCAAAAACACTGAATCGAATTGGTTTCAACAAGATAGAATTGCTAGGCAGGCTTCCACTTGAGCAAGCTTTAAAAATGTCTGATTTTTTTATATTTTTTCTCAAGAAGCGAAACGAGATAGTATTTTCCTGTTTAGATCAAAACATGAAAAACTTTGTGATTTGAAACCAAATCTAGGAATATTCAATACATTTTATTTATTTTTTGAGCTTTCCATGTATTAAACCCGCATTTATGGAACTTTCTTTTAAAAAGACACGCCTAAAATACATGCATGAATACAATACATGTATTAGAGTGGCTTAAATCCGGCTCTAGGTTGTTAGTTTGCCTTAGATATAGCTATTTTGGGCCAAGATTCATTAGCATTCTGTATTTCTTACTAAGACAGATTGGGGATTTTCTTAAATATTTTGATCTTTATTAAATTACTTAAGAAAGAAGTGATGATATGGACACTCATTCATGGACCTAGCATTTAAATATTCTAAGTGTCTAGACCCACATGGTTTGGATTTATTAATCATGTTTAGTTTATTTATTTTTGGATAAAAATAATAATTGATAAATAAATGGCCATCAACGTCATTTATGGATCACTATTAGCAAAGATCCTTCGTAAAGATGTCCCTTTATAAGCAGTCAATATATTGCTGGTATGTGGAGCAGCTCATAGCAGTCACCTGGATGCATGCGTTTACACATAGATGCCCGGATATGGTAATGATACGTGATGGACTCGGCAAGGACAAAGAATTTACACATAAAAGTGAAGTATCGGATACGATACGACACGATATGTTGCCCATTTTTAATTATCCGTGCATCATAGGTTTACATAGAGAAATAAAATGGTCCCACGAGAGAAACCACTCAAAAACAAAATGAGGTACACTTGTGGGCCCATTAACAGACCTCCGCACCCTAGAACCCCACCCTCGTTCCCCTCTCTCCCACCACCCCAACCACCAAATAATAATAATAAAGAAACAAGACATTCACCCAGATTTCACGCCCATCTGTTCATCGTTCGATTGTAATGCCCTTTTCTAAACACCTTTACATCATTGATTTTGAGGCCTTAAAATCAACATCAAATGGAATCAATCGGGTCAAGAATAACTGTGTTCCTAATCAAAAGAGGACCATCAAATCCACCCACTCCCATTGATCAGTCCACAGCTTACCCACATGGAGTGTCGTCCAGGAGATTACTTGTGTGTGTGTGGCGTGTCATGTGTGCATATTATATATATGGGTCATGCTCCATGGAACAAAATATTGGCCACTACGTAGCCATAGCGTAATGGGCGATGTATAGGGCTCATGGCCACTAAGTAGCATAATGGCGATATATAGGGCGTGGCGGCCATGACCGCTACACTAAATTGAAAACATCACTGCTACGACTCAGGTAGGTACAACACCCAGCTAAGTCGATAAGTTTTCATTTAAAACATTGTTTTTCCTATCTCTTCTTCGCAGGAGCCTTTCCTAAAGTGGTCTCTACCCTTACCGGGTTCCAAGTCACTAAAAAAAACATAACATTGGCTGTTGCACAAGATTCAAATTTTTTTTTACCACTTTAAATATTAACACCGTATCCAAAATAGAGTTCTCCCCGAGATGGTGTCCTCCCCCTTCAGGTGCTCTTAAGCTAAATTTTGATGGTAGTGCCTGTGGAAACCCCACCAATTTAAGGGTTTCATTCGAGATTCGGAAGGGACCATTCTTCTCTCTTACTCAGGCCCTGCTGGTTTCGGTTCCAACAACAAAGCAGAATTATTGGCCCTTAGAGCTGGTATCCGTGAAGCATCAAAACTCAATCTTCAATGGCTACTTATTGAAGGAGACTCATATTGCGTAATTCTGTGGGCAAGTCAATCTTCAAATCCTCCTTGGAAACTTGTTCATATCAGTGAAGAGGTGGTCCATCTTTCACAGGAGTATAATGTATATTTTCACAACATTAAAAGATCGGCCAACCATGAAGCGGATAAACTCGCCAAAGAGGGAGTTCTCAAACTGCCTTGACTGTTTCCATGTAATTTCTTGTGTTTTAGCTCTTTTGAGGGTGCTCCCGGTTTTGGTTTGGGGTCGTGCCTGTCTTTTTGGGGTACTTTTTTGTCTCTTGTTATTTTGCTCTCCCCTTTGTAGTGGGGTTTTTTTAGTCAGTATATTTCTCTTATACTGTACAATTCTTTGAGCAATACAATACGTCATCATTTTTAAAAAAATACATTGTTACGTAGCATTTTGGCCACTGGCTACTACATTCCCCGCAACCACTATTTTGATCCTTAGCGCTCTCTTACGAAAGTTTCCCATAGACATCAGTGTCTTGTCGGGCCTACTTAGGCCCCATCAATCATGGGGATGGCAGGAGATTGGAAGATTTGGATGTAACCACGTATAGGTAAAATTGTAAGAATGTAAGTCCATCAGATCATCCTATGTTCTTAATCCATCGCCCACAAGTTTAATGGTTTTATATATATATATATATATATCTAAAAAGGACCCTCCCCTCGGTCCAACGGTCCAGTCCATTCAGATCCGCGCACATGCAAAAAATCTGGTCTAAATCAGGGGTGGGGATTTTGATGGTCCATTCGGATCAGTGCCCAGGTGGGCCCCACATGGATGTCCCCATGCAGACTAAGGAGTATTTTTGTGGGTGTTTGAGAGAGAGAGAGAGACCTTGGGAAGATCCAAGTTAACAACATGAGCGACTCCTGTGACATCCAAACCACGAGAAGCAACGTCTGTCGCAACCTACAAACAATGGTTAGAAAATGATGCTTATGAATTGATTATATAAGGTTCACAACATACATGCTCTGTTAGAACTTGGATGGAATAAACCAGAAGCAAGTGATGTAGCAATAGGTACCAAAATGTTAGTAGAGCCATTACGAAAATCACTGAGAGCCGCTTCTCTTTCGCTTTGGCTACGACCACCATGAAGAGCAACTGCATATAAACCTTGTGCCACCAAAGCTTCTGCCACCTCATCGCATCTAGTCTGAATGGGGATAGAATTTATTGTTACTAGCTTTCAATTGAAGGAGCAACTGCCACCTCATCCATCTATAACGGAATAAAATGTATGGTATTTACATCTATGGGATATACATGAATTTATGGAACTATAAAAGTAGAAAGTTAAACACACAGCAAGGTGATCCAGAACTACATTCAATGGAGAAAGGTGATCCAGAACTACATTCTATGATAAGCTTACTGACAAAGGAAGTGTAAAAGAATAGCCAAAAGTTAAAAAAATGATATCAGAATCCAGAACTCAGAAGCTGAACGGATAAAAGTATCAGTTACAATTGGGCAAAGCATATTGCATATTGATTTGTATCAATGTCCTTTTCTTTTTAGGTAAATACCTTCTTTTTTCTCTTCTTTTCTTTTTCTTTTTCTTATTTTTTTTTTTTTTTTTGAATGATAACTTTATTAATGGGATAGATTTGTGTTTTCAAAGATTAACAGAAGGTATTTACATATAATAGAAAGCACCGCCCATAAAATGTTTAGTCCTGAGTGATGCTTGTTATATGTTGAGATTGGAACTCAAATAACACCAAGTTCATGAGATTCACTTCTGTTTTTGTAAACTTATTTGCAACTTAAGTAACTTGCCTAAACATTTTATTCCGAATCATAATACATAAAGACAAGAAAACATGAGTCCTGACCAGAAATCAACACTCTAAATCCATAAATTATGTGGTAATCCATCATCAATAAAACAGCAAAACACAAACAGGGAAAAAAAAAAGCATAAATTGTATCCCTAATAGCAATCCTTCACTACAGGTCTCAACTCTGAATATCCCAAAGATATGTGATAGATATTATATAAGGCATAGCATAAATACATGTACTCTACACAGTTAGTATGAGGGAAAAAGAAAAATGGAAACAAGTTTATTTAGAAAACAGAAAATTTCATAAGAAGCAGAAAAGTGCAGAGAGACTTATATCTGCAATGCATATTCTAGAAGTACAGCATGCTTTTACATGTTTCTTTGGGTGTTTGGCTCGTCAGTATATATCTCTTGTACTGTCTTGCTTTTTCAATGAAATCTAGTTACCAATCCAAAAAAAAAAATGGTAGTAGTACAGTAGAAACCAAAAGAATTAGCAATGGCTAATCAATTAAGCAACAGATTAATAAGAGATCACTAATTCATAACATCCAAATTTGTGGTGTTATGCATCTAGCTAAGTACCTGAGCAAGTTTGAAAGCCAACAAGGCCAGAAGAAGGGCATGTGCAATCGTAAAACCCTACATTTTAGCTACATGGAGGAGTTTTGGACCATTGTTTGTCCATATGTGTGGAATGTTAGCCCCAGTGGGTCCATAAATTTGGTTGTGTGGCTTGGATGGCCCAGCTTATGGCTTGGTCACAATGGCTCTTTATCACTTGGTTTTATTTCTTTTTGTTTGTGCTTTGAAGTTTCACATATGCAGTAGGGTATTTGCCTATTTGGGCCATTTTACTTATTATTAAATTGGGTTCATAAGATTAAAACATCCAAGGCCACATCCAAGGGCCTAGATAGGTTTCAGGGCTTTCTTTTATGTTAAAAATTAAATAAACATCACAATAAGACTATATGAATATGACCAACCCTTACGACTGTTACATATTGACATATATTTCAATAAATTTTAGGGTTTTGGACATGTGGTCCTAGCTACTTGAACCTTGGATGTATGAATATTTAGACATATATTCTCTATTTATTTATTTTCTAGGTACTCGTGGAGTTCTTTGTTGAAAGGAGATTAGGAATGGGCACAAGCCTCGGGTACACTTCCAGGATCAAATACCACTGTATCTTTCCATACTAGATTCCCAGAAAATGTTAAATAGAAAAAACAAACAACAGCTTCAGTAAAAGTAGGAATTCCCTAACTTACGTACTCATATTGATTGTGAGCCGTAAATTGGAATTGTGTAACCTCAATACCTTTCTTTCGACAAAAACAATCGTTAGAGGAAAGGCATGGCCTGCTCTTTCAGCTTGGGAAGCTTCCTCCACAAGCAATGTCAAAAGCCGGTCAATCTGCAATATAAGAACAACAACAACAAAAAAAAAATCAACGGTCTTTATAAACAATCAAATGAATTAGCCAAGATGTTTCAGAATACCACCCAAGAAAGTCCAAATAAACTTACAAATGAAAGCTTAGTATAAATGACACAGAGAAAAATGGCATGCAAAATGATTGTTTTGCGACTATCCAAGAGCAAAATGCTTTAGTAAATTTATACAATTTCAATTCCACTATGTGATTTTATAATTCATACAGTTTGAGCAATCTTCTAATTCAAAAAGAAATGATATCGTCTTTATGCTTAAATGCATCCATTATAGGTTGGGCTACTATTTACACCCATGTTGAGACAACAAAACCAACATAAACTAGCCATGTTGTGAAATTTTAAAGAGAAATATAAGATCATTAGGAGTAGTCATGCAAACGACTCCAGTAAATTACTTAATTTTTCTAATAACATCTCAGTGATGTAACATTGGGCTCGCTTTAATATGGTTCAAACTAGTTGTCTTGTATCATGAAAATCCAAAATTCCTAATGTGTCACAGACTGATGCAATTGCACATCACATAAAATCTATCATTATGCAAGTGGTAGAAAACCTTTTTAAAAAGTCTAGATACTGCATACCACATTGAATAAAAGAAGTGGCATCTGAAAGTGAAAATAGAAGCCATCATCCAATCCTTGTCCAAACTCTGTTGGGATCAGCTGCATGAATTCTAATTCACCATTCCAATCTACTCTTGGCCAATTCATCAAATAAGTAGCAATCTTCAGATGTATCCTTACTAAATTTCATCCAGGTCCTCTTCAGCCTACTACCTACCCTTTTTCCTTGGGGCCATCAACCTACACAGAGAAACTTTCCTTCACCTATGCTACTGTTGGCATGCACTGGGCATGTACAAACCATCCCAAACGAGTCCCTTAATTAATCATCTACTGATGCTCCCCCTAAATCCTCTCAAATACGCTCATTTCCGATTCTATCTTTCCAGTTTTACCACACATCCATCTCAACATTCTCAACTCCGCTCCACTCATTTTTAATGTTTTGTTTCCTAATTGGCCAAGATTCTGGTCCATCGGTCATAGCTGGTGTAATTGTCATGTAAAAATTTTCCTTCAATCTTGTTCGTTAAACGAGTCTCTCTTAGTTTATCATCTATTGATGTTGCACCTAGAATACTCCCAAATGTGCTCATTTCTAATTCTACCTTTCCTAGTTTTACCACACATTCTTCTCAACATTTCTCATCTCTGATACACTCATTTTTGTTATATGTTGTTTCCTAATTGGCAACATTTTGCTCCGGAGGTCAAAGCTGGTCAACTCATTATCTTCTAAAATTTTCCTTTGAATATTGTTGATATGCGTCAATCACAAAGCACTTCAGAAGCAAGTCTCCACTTCATCCATCCAACCCTTATCCTACGTTCAACATCCTCTACAATTTCCCAATCCTCACTAGTTACTGAACTCAGGCATCAGAAAGACTTTCTTTATGGTATCTCTTGAGCTTCAATTTTTACAGAGGTTGCATCTCTCTGCACATCCCTATTGAAGTTGCTATTTATATATCCCGTCTTCATTCGACTTATTTTAAAACCCTTAGTTCTAAAGCTCCCCCACCATTTCTTAAGTTTTGCATTCACATCATCTTTCGATTTATCCATCAACACTATATCAACTACAAACAACATACACCGGGTACCTTCTCCTGAATAAGAGCAATTAATTTGTCCATAATCAATGCAAAGAAATAAGTTTAAAACCGAACCTTGATGCAAACCTAGGATCGTAGGAAACTCGACTGTCTCTCCATGGATAGCTCTCACACCCATTACCATGCCCTCATACACGTCTTAATGATGTCAATATAAGCTCTAAGGACATTCCTTTAATCTAAACACGCCAAATCAAGCTCTAAGTACACTATCGTAGGCTTTCTCAAGATTGAGAGCATATGAAGATTTTACCTCTCAATATTTTTCCATTTATTGTCTAAGTGAGAAGATAGCTTCCATAGTTGACCTCTTGGAATGAAACCAATTTGATTTTCATATATCTTGGTCTCTTGTCTAAGTCTTTGTCATATTCCAAAATCGTGGATGCGGTCGCCATTTGACGTAACACATTACACAATGAGATTCCGTATTGAGATGAAAAGGATTGACTCAAGTTGCAAGCCTACAACTCAACTCAAATTATGGCTTTGTTAAAGCCAGAGGTTAGAGATGAGATAAAAGAGTTCTGTACTGAACTCAGAAATTTTCATTCAATCTTCTAAAAAACTAATAACTCCATGTACAGAATACACATATCTACATATTACAGAAAGTAACCACCAGTAACTGCAATAAGAACTGCTATCAGTTAACCCACTATTGCAGGAACCATGAGGGAATTCTGGTTTCCCTCTTTGACCCCCTTTGTGCTATACTAAGTTCTAGATCCAAGTGGCATGGATCCTTAGATGGCCCACCATCAAACTCCCCGGGTTGAGAAAGATTTGACCCCGAGTCAAGATCCTCGTTGTCTGATTCCAAATAATAAGGGTGCGAATTTGCTACATTGAAGGTAGTTCAAACGTCCATATCTCCTGGTAGTTCTATTTGATAAGCATTATCACCAAGACGGTTCAACACACGGAATGGTCCATCAGCTCAGTCACAGAGTTTGCCATGTTTGCCTCTTGGAAACCGTTCTTTGCATAAATTGATCCACACTAAGTCTCCTTCTATGAACTCTGCATGTTTTCAATGTTGATCAATTGCTGCTTTGTACTTCTTGTTACTTTCTTCTAATTTCTTTCCAACTTGTGCATGCAAGACCTTGATGTAATCTACCGTGTCACCTGTATCCCCACTAAATCAATTAGTAATTGGCAAAGGAGCAAGATCTAGTGGGCTGTTAGGAATTTGGCCATAAACTAGTTCAAAAGGAGACTTTCCTGTTGATCTATTCTTCGAGCGATTGTATGCAAATTCAGCTTGTGAGAATGTGAAGTCCCATTGACATTTATTTTCGCCTACCAAACTTCTTAATAGATTTCCGAGTGACCAATTGACTACCTCTGTTTGGCCATCCGTTTGGGGGTGATAAGAGCTACTAATTGTAGACGAGTCTCCATTTTCCACCATAGTGTTCCCCAAAAATGACTAATGAACTTCGAATCCCGATCAGATATGATGGTTTTTGGAACCCCATGAAGCCTGACAATTTCTTTGAAGGACAACTCATCCACATGTGAAGCATCCAAAGTGTTGTTACAAGCAAGAAAATGTACCATTTTGGAAAATCAATCGACCACAACCAATATAGAATCTACACCGCTCTTTGTCATGGGAAGATCCAAAACAAAGTCCATAGAAACATCTTCCCAATGTGCTATAGAGACAGGTATTTTGTGGTCAACTTTTAGCCAAATGACAAGTTCTGCATCTATCCACATGTTTATTGACATATCTACGCATGTTGGGCCAATAGAACTTTTCCACAACTAAGCTCAAGGTCTTGTCACGGCCAAAGTGTCCGCCAAGTCCACCATCGTGTAATTCAGCTACAATTGCTTCACGTAAAGAACATTTGGGAATGCATTAACGGTTGCCATAAAATAAGTAACCATCTTGCACAAGGAAATTAGCATTTGTTCGGCTTTGACAGTCAGCGCAAATCGGTCCAAAATCAAGGTCATTTGCATAATGCTCCTTCAAGATTTCAAACCCAATCACCTTGACCTGCATGGTATTCAACAAGATAGACCTCTTACTTAATGCATCAGCTACCTTGTTTTTGTAAAGATAGAAGTAGCCTATATGGGTCAACTCAGCCTATCTGAGTTGGCCCATTTGGGCTACTTCAATCTTTACAATTTTGACTTAGGCTTAGTTGAACCATTTGGGCTACTTCAATCTTTACAGTTTTGACTTCCAGTGATGCAGGCCAGACAATAGGTCGGCCAACCCATTGGGTCCAGTCTATAGGCCCAACGGGACATCCATTTAGTTAGGAATATTATTAAGTAGTTTGGTTTGTTTGGGATTAATATTAGTATGTATCCCATTTTAGGCATTATTCAAATATTAGAAAATATTGTTGCTTAGGGATGTTAGGCCTCATTGTATTTAGAGCGCTTATTATCAAATAATCTTGAGTTATCAGAGTTTTCTCTTCAGTTATAGTTATGGTGTTTTCTCCTCTTGTGAGGGTGCCCTAGTGGCAGAATCCATCTTTGGATTCGATCAATCGTTCTGGAGATTGGACTATCGCTCGATCGCAGATCCCGAGCTGCTCGAAATTGGTATCAGAGCCGAATTCTGGTCCATGAAGAGGCTCTATCCTTCCTAGAATTCCCCTCCCATCTACCTCCGTTCATCATTATCTTTCTTTCATCCACCACTATCCACAGTCCATTCCATTCACTGACCCAGTCCCAGCTCCAACCCACCACCGCACCAAAATCCCCAACGGGACTCACTACCAAGCCTAATCCCTTTAACCAGAACCCTAATCCTCACCCAAAACCTAAAATCCAAATCCAAACCATTCCACCAATAACCCAAAAAAGACCCTCCAACCTAGTCCCCCTAACCTAGCCTCCATCGTCTCCCCCGAACATCCACCCCCTCTCCAAATATCCCAGCCAGACCGCACCCATCACTTTTCACCACTATCAAACCCTAAACCCAATTCCCCAAACTCCAAACAATTCCCACATGTCTGACAAACTCAACTCCACACACAATCACCCGCCATCTCCGTTATCTCCATTATTATCATCTCCATTCCATCCACAGAAACCTAACCCATTCCTAACCCATCAATTCCAAACCTCAAGTCCCCAGCTTTTCATCCAACGAGACCCCTCAAGCCCAAATCCCCATCACCCCAATCGAAATACACCATAGCCCTACTCCATTAAACCCCGACACCACACACCATCTCCACCAACTATTCAAAACAAAATAGAGAGAAAAGAAGAAAGACAACGAACATGGGAGAAAAGAAGAAGAGCAGAAAAAATCTCTGAGGTTTGAGAAAAAAAGAGAGAGAAAGCATAAAAGACATAAGGGATCCAGAGAAAAGGCTAAGTTGAGAAAGTACCTTGCACCTGACGAAGCTACTCCACTCCGCTGGACCGCTGCCATCATCAAGATTGCCAGGAGCTGCTTCAAATTGCATCGTTGTCACGCTCTCATCAAGACCACACATGAGTCCACTACATCGTCGACAACCATCGTCCTCGCCCTCGTCTTCGCCTCCACCATCGTCGAAGGTTGTCCGAACTCAAGTCTCTATCCAAATACAGAGGTCGGTTCCCCTTTTACTTCTTTTCTGCACAACACCCAAAAAAAAAAAAAAAACTCTTCCCCTTCGGCCCCACTTACACAACACATGACAACCCACATTTGGGCCTGCCCTGAGTTCGGGTTCGACCCAAACCCGAACCAACAGAAACAATATTTAAAAAAAGGGGCTCTTTTCCCCACGTGCAATCCTTCCGGCACGAGCTGGCCTAGCCTTCTACAGCATGGGCATGATCTAAGTTCGGGTCTGATCTGAACCCGACTCTAAACCCAGCCCACTAACCGACAGCAGAAAAAAAAAAACCAAAACAGTGCAGAATTTTTCAGTCTGAGTCACGTGGGCCTAATTCAAATCCGACCAGTTCAAAGTGTCATTAGCCCAGCCTATCAATATGAGACACATTGAAGCTGTTATGTATGAGTTTAGATATGAAAATGAGTACCATGAGAAAGAGTTCTATTTTGAGCAACACATTAATTTGAAGCAAGAAAAATTGATTGTTGATGAATATACTTGCCGATATCAAGAGTTCAAAATTTTATGTGGCTTATGGGAGAGCGATAAGAATGATGGAGCTCATTATAGCAAAGGTTTAAGGCCAGATATACGAGCAAAGTAGACTTTTGTGAAATCATTCCAAAAGCGTACAAGGAAGCTATTCGTGTTGAGCACATGCTTCAAAAATCTAAAAATGTGTCAATCTCAATCTCAATCTCAAGAAAGAAACTCTCAGCAAAGATCAAGAGCTCATGTTATGGGGAAACTTTTCGCAGGAGAAGATCATCTCACTCTTGTCATTCGTCGGCTACTCAATACAAATAATAAGGAAAAAGAAGAATGGAGACATGATAAGAAATCTCACACGCAGGTAAAGTTGAAGAGAAGTCCGCTAATCTGAATATTGATAATGGTAGTGCAATAAATTTTGTCGCACAAGAGGTCATTGCCAAACCTCATTGGCCAACGGAAAAGCTTCCTAAGCCCTACCAAGTCACATGGTCTAATGGTCAAGTTATCCTCGTGGTGTATAGATGTTTGGTATCATTCAAGATGGGCCATTTATGAAGACAAAATTGGGGTGATGTGATCCATATGAATATTGCTCATTATTGTTGGACGTCCATGGCTTTTTTATCGAAAATGCACCATGATAAAAAGGCGAACACGTATATCCATTTGTGGAATAGAAAAAGAGTTATGCTCATTTCAATGACATCGACAGCCTCGTCTTCGTCTACATCATCACCTTCCAACAAAAAGTCACAAAAGGAGCAAACAATTGAAACAGAAGTCATGACTGCACCACAAGTGAAGCCAGAAGACATCAAGGATGACATCGAAGAACAAATTTATGGCAATTCGTGGGTATAGACAATATTGATCAAAGTAATGTCAGTCAAGAGCCATAAAAGGTTGAGGAAGAGCAAAGACAAGCATACATTGAAGACTCTGATCAAGTTAGCAAGAAGATTGAACATCCGGTGGATCCGATTGTCATGCCACTTCCATAAAAGTCAATTGGGTCATCGGAAATCAAATCAATTGTTTCAGAGGATTCACACGAACATCAAGTTGTTCACGTCCCTCACATTGACTTCATGTTCAAGGATCAACAATGGAAGCTTGAAAATTGTACTCAGATATGGCAGATTTTACTGTTGCAGTCTCTCATGGGAAAAGCGCACATCCGAGTTAAATGCAAACATCAGAAGAAGCAATACTTCCGATCTACTTTTAGATGGAGGAAATGATTGCGTCAAGCTTCCAAGCCATGTCATGCCAAATTGCCAATGCAGATCAAAAGAAAAGACGAATGTTTGTGCGATTGATTTTCGACCCAGCAAACATTTTCAGAACTTGTGGTTAGATTCTCTCCCGTATTATCAAGCTGTCAACTCGCCGTAGTCGAGTTTTTCCAAGTGGGGGAGAATTAATGCAGGCCAAACAATTGGTCAACGAACCCATTAGGTCCAGTCTATAGGCCCAATGGGACATCCATTTAGTTAGGAATATTATTAAGTAGTTTGGTTTGTTTAGGATTAATATTAGTATGTTTCCTATTTTAGGCATCATTCAAATATTAGGAAATATTGTTGCTTAGAGATTAAGCCAACTCCTCTACATTTTGGCCTCATTGTCTTTAGAGTGCTTATTGATAAAATGTAAAGAGCAAAATGAGAGGAAGAAGTTTGGAGGAAAAGTTGATACCTCAATTGAGGATCGACTCACCATTTTATAATCATATTAACCCTAATTACATGCTATCAATCAGCAGGATTACAATCAGAATATAAAGAATAAAGAATGTAAATCTCTATACATGGAAGAAAATCTATGAGATAAGATGTATGACAAGCTGTACAAGACTCAATACAGTCCCACACGTGGGATATCATTCTTGGGCCTAGATGGGCCTTAGTTATCTTCTACACTCCCCCTCAAATTGATGTGGTAAGGCAGAAAACATCAATTTGCTAGTGAGATCATGATGACGCGTTTTGGGAAGAGCTTTTGTGAAGATATCCGCCAACTGGTTAAGAGTAGAGACATGAGGCAAAGTGATCTTCTCCGTAACAACATGCTGACGGATGAAGTGGCAATCAATCTCAATGTGCTTCGTTCTTTCATGAAAGACCGGATTGTTTGCAATTCTCGTAGCACTGGTGTTGTCCCCATGAAGAGGTGTAGATCTACCAATGATGACACCGAATTCACAGAGAAGACGGCGTAGCCAGATGATTTCAGCACTTGCAGATGACATGGCCCGATATTCAGCCTCAGCAGAAGATTTAGAGACAGTGGTTTGCTTCTTACATTTCCACGAAATCAAGGAGTCCCCAAGAAACATACACCAGCCAGTGGTAGAGCGCCGAGAATCTGGGCAACCAGCCCAGTCAGCATCCGAATAAGCTGATAAGTGCAGAGAAGCGCCCGAAGAGTAGAAGAGACCATGGTTAAGGGTGCCTTTGACATAGCGGAGTATGCGCAAGGCAGCAGCAAGGTGAGGTTTGTGAGGATTGCTCACAAACTGGCTAATCGTATGAACGGCATGAGAAATATCTGGTCGGGTCATAGTTAAGTAGAGTAAACTACCTACTATTCGCCGAAAAACAGAAGGATCATCTAGGGGCTGGCCATCATCCCTACGGATCTTGCTGTTCAATTCCATAGGAGTATCAAAAGTGTGAGCATCATCAAGTTGTGCCGAAGTGATTAAATCTTTAGCATATTTCCGCTGATGAATCCGAATGCCAGATTTGCTACGTATGAACTCCAGCCCTAGAAAGTAGGTGAGAGGACCAAGATCCTTCATTCTGAAGTGGCGAGTGAGATGACGTTTGAGATCCGTAATACCGGCACTATCATTGCCACTGATAATCATATCATCAACATAGACTAAGAGAAATGTGTAGCCTTTTGATGTCCATCGGAGGAAGAGGGAACTATCAGAGTGACTCTGGCGAAATCCAGCTTGAAGGATAGCGGCCCGAAATTTATCAAACCAAGCCCTGGGAGCCTGCTTAAGTCCATAAAGAGCTTTCCTCAATTTACAAACATGGTGTGGAGGACAAGCATAACCCGGAGGTGGTTTTAAATAAACAGTTTCATGTAAGTCGCCATGAAGAAAGGCGTTTTTGACATCCATTTGCCATAGGGGCCAGTTACGGGCTGCAGCTACACGAAGGAGGGTGCGAACAGTGGTCATTTTAGCCACTGGTGCAAATGTCTCCTCATAGTCAATGCCATACTCCTGCTTGTAACCCTGTGCCACCAATCTGGCTTTGTAGCGGTCAAGACTCCCATCAGAGTTAACCTTTATAGAGTAGATCCATTTACTGCCAATCACAGAGGTGCCTTCAGGAGTCGGGGTACCAAGTCCCATGTGTTGTTTGCTTCAAGAGCAAGCAACTCCTCAGTCATAGCATCCTGCCAATATGCAATCTTCGAAGCCTGTGAATAAGAGGTGGGAATAGGAGCACTATCCAAAGAAGTGAAAAGAGCAGGGAAGCCATATCTGTCAGGAGCAACAGAAGGACGACTAGAGCGTCGCAAGGGTATAACACTATCGGTGGAGGAAGTATTAATACCTGAGGGTGTAGGAGGCAGTATTGGGAGATGATCAGGAGAAGGAGGCCCCACAGGAGGAACCTTGTTACGCCGGACATAGACCTTGGTAATAGGTGGTGGTGGAGAAGTAGGTGCAGGAAATTGTGGCAGATAAGAGACAGCAACAGGATGTGTATCCAAACGCAAAGAAAAGAAAGGAATGTGTTCTAAGAAGATTACATTACGAGATATTCGCATGCGTTTCTCAGATTGGTCATAGCATAGAAATCCCTTGTGTTCAGTACTGTACCCTAGAAAGAGACATTTGGCAGCTTGAGGTGACAGCTTAGTGCGTTCTGTAGGTGGAAGATGGACAAAGCATAAACAACCAAAAACACGCAAGTGAGAATATGAAGGAGTATTACCAAAGAGAGCTTCATATGGAGTAGTCTTTCCTAGAACGGAGCTAGGATGACGATTGAGGAGATATACAGCAGTCTGTGCAGCATCACACCAAAAGGTGGGAGGAACTAAAGATGCAAGGAGGAGAGAACGAACAGTTTCAAGAATATGTCTGTTCTTCCTCTCCGCAACACCATTTTGCTGTGGAGTATGTGGGCAAGATTTTTTGTGGAGAATTCCTTTATCAGAAAGGAAGGAAGAAAATTCATGGGATATGTATTCTCCACCAGAGTCAGACCTAAGAGTTTTTATTTCTTTCTGAAATTGAGTTTGAACCATTTTGTAAAACTTTTGGAAGAAAGAAAAAAACTTCAGATTTGAAGCGCATGAAATAAATCCAAGTGAAACGAGAATGATCATCAATGAATGTCACATAATACTTAAAGCCTGTCCGACTCAAGGTGGGTGCAATTCCCCAAACATCAGTGTGAATAACATCAAAAGATGATAACGCACGAGAACTATGAATAGGAAAAGGCAAGATATGACTCTTACTCAAACAACACGTTTCACACTTAGATTGAAGGAAAGAGGACATCACTTTATTATTAAAAGTGGGTTCTAAAAAACCATTTTTAAATAGGGAAAGTAAATACGCATTGTTCACATGACCAAGACGACTATGCCACACAGTCCACAATTTATCTAACTGAGGAGAAGAAGAAGAAAAGAGAGAATGATGTCCAATGTCCAGCAGAAATAGTCGACCGTGTTTACTCCCTGTTGCGATCACCTTCCCAGTTTGCCGCCCCTGTATGACACAACCAGTGGAAGAAAAGATAATATGGTACCCATCATCAATAAGTTGTCCTACAGAAAGTAAATTGGCTGATAATTTGGGAACAAAGTAGACATTGGGAAGGTGGAGAGACTGGCCAGAGACACCAGATAAAATAATGGTACCAATTCCAGAGATGATTAATTGGTCTCCATTAGCAGTGGTGATTTTTTTTTCCAAGGTAAGGGTGAGAGGCTGTAAAGCTACTTTCTACAGAAGTCATGTGGTTCGATGCTCCTGAATCTAGAAACCATGTGGATGGGGTGATGGATGAAGACAGAGATATTGAAGAATGAAAAGCTGGAAATGCTAGAGGAGAGTGAGATTGATACCGATCACCATTAGCATCATAATTGTCCATAGTAGAAAAGAGGCAGGAACAATACTAATAGCAGCAAAGACAGCAACAGCAGCAGCAAATATGTGGCGGCAGCAAAGAGGGCTAACAGAGGCAGCAGCAACAGTACTTTTGAGGCGACCAGCTTGGTGCAGAACTTGTGACAGTTGCACAATCCGAGGTGGGCCCCAGTTCTTGATCAGACGGTCAGATCAATAGATAGCTGCATGGAGAGAGATCAGAAATGTTTTCTTTGTTCAGATCCTTGAATCTAATGCCTGAGATGAGGTCCAATCTGATGTTGAGATGAGATCTGATGCCTTGAACCAATGGAGGAAAGGAAACAGAGATTTATGGTCTCTGTTGTAGCACGACAGTGATATGGTCCAAAACTCAGTAGTAATATTTGTTAGGTGGATGCTGGTAGCCAGAGGGTGAGGAAGGTGCAAACAGTAGTGCACAGTAGCAGCAACAGAGTACAGGGAAGTCCTGTCGTCCCTATCTTCAGTGGGTGAATCCACATGTGGGCCCCATAGAATGATCGAATCACAGATCAGGTTTGATCGCTGTAAAGTGGATCAAATGTACTTCCTTCAGGTCCAAATCTGATGAGATTGGAAAAAGATCCACAAATCTGGACGGTGATGATGAAATCTGTCTTAGAAAACCGTCAGATGAAGAAGATGTTGGAAACTATCTCAAAGGTGATGGAAAAATTCCTGAAAAATCACCATTATTCCCAGAAAAATGAGTCGACCAACACTAGGTGGACTGTTGGTGCTGTCGAGATCATCGTCTGTGGGCAGCAGTGAAGCAGTGAAGCACAAACGGTAAAAACCGTGAAGCTCGTCAGTGTGTCGATTTGAACATGAACTCTATGAGCGGACCAACAGCAAGATCAAAGGTAGGGGATGGAAGGACAAGATATTTTCGCAACACCAGGCCAAAGTTTCACTCAAATCGGATCAAAATCCACAAATTTGAACGGCTGTGATGGAAACTGCCGGACAAAACTGAAATATCACAAAATGAGGTGGATATCCTACTTCTGATGATCCAAAAATCTTGAAAAAATCTCCATAAATAAGAGAATAACCAGACGAACAATATAGGCTGCTTCCGCTGCGATGATGATGATGATCAAAGGTGGGCCACCCTGATCAGGGATGATCAGACACTATCGGAGAGAAGTTTTCACTTCAGGAAGAAGAATGATCAATGATAGAAGACAATAGAAGAGGGATTGATCATAACCATAGCTCTGATACCATGATAAAATGTAAAGAGCAAAATGAGAGGAAGAAGTTTGGAGGAAAAGTTGATACCTCAATTGAGGATCGACTCACCATTTTATAATCATATTAACCCTAATTACATGCTATCAATCAGCAGGATTACAATCAGAATATAAAGAATAAAGAATGTAAATCTCTATACATGGAAGAAAATCTATGAGATAAGATGTATGACAAGCTGTACAAGACTCAATACAGTCCCACACGTGGGATATCCTTCTTGGGCCTAGATGGGCCTTAGTTATCTTCTACACTTATTATCAATTAATCTTGAGTTATGAGAGTTTTCTATTCAGTTATAGTTATGGTGTTTTCTCCTCTTGTGAGGGTGCCCTAGTGGCTGAATCCATCTTTGGATTCGATCAACCCTTCGGGAGACTGTTCTATCGCTCGATCACAGACCCGGGGCTGCGCCATCAAGCCTTGTGTCGAATGACAACAGAGAACTCTTATAAGTATGCCACCCACTTCGCATGACAATCAATTAATTTATGTTGACCATTGATGTACTGTGATGCTTCATGATCGGAGTGTAGACTGAACTCTTTTTGGATCAAGTAATGACGCCACTGTCTTAAGGCTAGAACAATGGCATAAAATTCTGCATCATAAGTTGAGTAACTTTTCTTAGTTTCATCTAGCTTTAGACTAAAGAAAGCAATTGGCTTACCTTCTTGACTTAAAACAGCTCCTATGCCTTTGTGACAAGCATCAAAATCAATTTCAAAGATTTTTTCAAAGTCTGGAAGAGCCAATACAGGTGCCTCAGTCATCTTTTCTTTCACTAGCTGAAAACTTTTTTCTGCTTCAACTGTCCATTAAAACATACCACCCTTCAAGCAATCTGTAATTGGAGCTATAAGAGAACTGAAATTGCAAATGAACCTTCGATAGAATGATGCTAAACCATCAACTCTTCTGACATCATGGATATTTTTAGGATTAGGCCAATTTAGAATTGCTTCAACTTTACTTGGGTCTACTTTGATTTCATCAACCGATACAACATATCCCAAAAATAGCACACTGTTGGTCAAGAAATCACACTTTTTCAGATTTGCATAAAGCTTTTGTTCATGTAGCACTTGCAAAACGTGTCTAAGGTGATCAATATGCTGATTTTCATTCATGCTGTACACCAAAATGTCATCAAAATATACCACCAAGAATGTACCGATAAATGGTCGAAATACTTGGTTCATCAAACGCATGCAAGTGCTAGGTGCATTTGACAAACCAAATGGCATAAAGCGCCACTCATATAATCCATCTCTTGTTTTGAATGCAGTTTTCCACTCGTCCCCGGGTTTAATTCTTATTTGATGATACCCACTTCTCAAGTCAATCTTATAAAATATCCAAGAACCAACCAGCATATCTAACATATCATCCAAACACGGGAATGGAAAGCGGTATTTCACAGTAATTTTGCACACCGCCCGACTATCCACACACATGCGCCATGTCCCATCTTTCTTTGGAGTTAAAAGTGCAGGAACTGCACGTAGGCTCATGTTTTCCCGAATCAACCCATTGTCAAGCAACTCTATAACTTGTTTTTGCATTTCTTTATGCTCATTAGGACCATGGATAGAAATAGCGGCCGCCACGTAGCGTGGCGGCCGATATATCGGCCGTGGCGGGCGACACCGCCACGCCACGGCCGAAATATCGGCCGTCGCACCCGT
The DNA here is from genome assembly GCA_012931725.1 of Litsea cubeba. Classification (NCBI taxonomy): domain Eukaryota; kingdom Viridiplantae; phylum Streptophyta; class Magnoliopsida; order Laurales; family Lauraceae; genus Litsea; species Litsea cubeba. The sequence continues at coordinate 5,500,122 of CM022947.1, read as the reverse complement.
GGCGGCCCGTACAGGCCGCCACGTACCGTGGCGGGGGGCGGGGGGGGCGGGGGGGTATAAAAGCTACTTTTTGGACGAAAAACCCTACTTCTCCTTCACTTGCTGCTATGCTTTCTTCCTCTTCTCCATTTTCTTCCTCCTAAGTGGTCCCAAGTGTCTCCTAAGTGGATTTTCTCAAGATTTCTTGCCACCAAATCACCAACATTCAACTATTCAAAGGATTTTAAAGATTCTAAACAAGAATCTTCATCTAGGTATGTGACTTTTTTTCAACTTTTGAGATTATCACTCTCTAACTACTATAAATCACAATATAATGGCATCATTGGCTTGTTTTATTGTAGATCCATGCATCCTTTTGATCTTGTATGCATATCTTTTGTTTTTTTTTTTAAATATTGTTATTTTTATTTCCGGATTTAAGTTATTTAAAAAAAAAAAACCATTATCACTTATGGAAAACTCATGAAACAACTTGAAAATAGCTTCATATTGTTAGATCTATGGTTCCCATAGATCATTCCAACATATAATGCTTGTTTTTCAATTTTTTCCCTTTTTTTTTATTTTCGGATTTTTTTATATTTGTAAAAAAAAATTATTTTTAGTAATTGTATGCCAATCAAATGTCTTGAAAATGGCTCCTAGATTATAGATCTATGTTTCCCATAGATCATTCCAACATATAATGCTTGTTTTTCAATTTTTTTCCTTTTTTTAATTTCGGATTTCTTTTTTATTTGTAAAAAAAATTATTTTAGTAATTGTATGCCAATCAAATGTCTTGAAAAAGGCTCCTAGATTATAGATCTATGTTTCCCATAGATCATTCCAACATATAATGCTTGGTTTTCAATTTTTTTCTTTTTTATTTTCGGATTTCTTTTATATTTGTAAAAAAAATTAGTTTTAGTAATTGAATGCCAATCAAATGTCTTGAAAAGGGCTCCTAGATTATAGATCTATGTTTCCCATAGATCATTCCAACATATAATGCTTGTTTTTCAATTTTTTTTCCTTTTTTTATTTTCGGATTTCTTTTATTTTTGTAAAAAAAATTATTTTTAGTAATTGTATGTAAATCAAATGTCTTGAAAAGGGCTTCTAAATTATAGATCTATGTTTCCCATAGATCATTCCAACATATAATACCTATTTTTCAATTTTTTTCCTTTTTTTATTTTCGGATTTCTTTTATTTTTGTAAAAAAAAATTATTTTTAGTAATTGAATGTCAATCAAATGTCTTGAAAAGGGCTTCTAAATTATAGATCTATGTTTCCCATAGATCATTCCAACATATAATGCTTGTTTTTCAATTTTTTTCCTTTTTTTATTTTCGGATTTCTTTTTTATTTGTAAAAAAAAAATTATTTTTAGTAATTGAATGTCAATTAAATGTCAAGAGAATGATTCTTAAGTGTTAGATATATGTTTCCTCTAACATGTTTTGTTGTTTTTTTAATTTTTAACATACTACTTGTTCAAATTTATAGGTATTCAGTATTCTATTGTGCATTTGTGTTTGCCAATTAATTTTTGAAAATGCCGCGTGATATTGATCCCGCATGGAGCTTTGGTGAGGCAGTTGAGAACAACAGGTTAAAAATCAAATGCAAGTTTTGTGGGAAAGTGACCAATGGGGGCATTACAAGATTCAAGCACCATTTGGGCCACATTTCTGGTAATGTTGCTGGCTGTACCGAAGCACCAAGGGAAGTCAGGGAACAAATGAAAGCTTTGGTTACCCAAAACAAAGCTAGAAAGGTAGAGATAAAAGAAAAGAGGCAGCAAGATGTTGATGCTGCCCGTTATGATGTATTTGGGGATGAAGGTTTTGATGATGAAGATGCACAGATGGAGGCTGCACGGCGAGAGTCCGTCATGAGTCATCAAGAAGAATATGAACGTCATGCATTTGCTGGAAGCAGCAAATATTATGATGCAGGGGGCTCATCTGCTGTGCCAAGCAGGGGCAATGCGAAGGGCATTTAGCACCCGGGAACAGGATGTTGATGTAGAAATTATTTCTACTAGAAGAGCAGCTCCTCCCTCTGTTGATCCTCTAGCACATAGAAAAGAGGGAGCTAAACAACCAAATATATAAAGTGTTATGAAAGGGGCAATGAAGTCTGCAAGAGATACGTTAGCCAAAGCTACAGCGAAATGGCTAATTCACAAGAACATACCACTTACAGCAATAGATTCCCCCTATTTCCAAACAATTCTTGATGTTGCCGCCGAAGCTGGGCGGGGAATACAGTCGCCCTCTGTTTATGATGTGGGCACTAAATATCTCGAAGAGGAATATAAAGAAATAAAGGCATGGGTGGAGACCTTTAGGCCCATGTGGCAACAGAATGGAGTCACCATTATGTGTGATGGGTGGACTAGCGGCACACAAACACAATTAATAAACGTTTTGGTACATTCAGTCTCTGGGTGTGTTTTTGTGAAGTCCGTGGATGCATCTGAGCATAGACGGACAACTAAATATATATACACTCTTATGGACAAGGTTGTAGAGACTGTGGGAGAGGAGCATGTTGTACAGATGGTTACAGATAATGGTGCCAATTTCAAGGCAGCCGGTGTGATGTTGAAGAAAAAGAGGCCTCATCTATTTTGGACTCCATGTGCAGCACACTGTATAGATCTCATTATGGAAGAGATTGGAAGGAAGAAGAAAATTGCTGAAGTTATCAAGGCATGTAGAAGCATTACCAGATTTATTTATGATCATTCATGGCTTTTGAGCTTAATGAAAAGATTCACAAATAATCATGCCTTGATTCGTCCGGGATCAACTAGGTTTGCTACCCATTTCATTGCGATGGAGAGTCTTGTAAGGTTTAGAACAGAGCTGATTCAGATGTTTGCATCAGAAGAATGGCTTCGTTCAAAGTGGGGCAATGCAACAAGTGGTCCGGAATTTGAGATCCCTAACTTGATGAGGGACAATAAGTTTTGGAAGAAAGTGTCTAATTTATTAAAGGTTTATGAGCCTTTAGTTAGAGTGTTGCGGCTTGTAGATGGTGATGACAAGCCAACAATGGGATATATATATGAAGCAATGGATCGGGCTAAGCAAGCTATCATGGAAAATGTTAGATATCATGAAGAATATATACAGATTATTGATAGACGGTGGGCTGACCAGCTGCACCATCCATTGCATGCTGCAGGTAGTACTCAATAGTTATATCTATATTTGATGCTTTTAAAGCAAGCTATCATTCTTTTATTGATGTTTATTCATTTTGCATTTCAACTTGTTTTCAATGTAGGTTATTTCCTTAATCCCGAATTCTACTACCCCAATGCCCAACAACACAGCGATGTAATAGAGACGGAGTTGAGGGTAGGATTAAGGCAAGTGTTGAGAAAATTGTTGGGAATTGATGATTCCATCAACGCCATTCAAGAGGTGAGTTAGTGATTGAGATTTGAGATGACATATCACATATGTATATGCAGATATGCTTAAGATAGGTTCATTAAACCATTAATGATTTATTCCTAATTTTCACATTGTAGATATCTACATACACACAAAGGAAAGGAGGCTTTGCTGACCCAATCACATAAAGGGCAATTGGAAAAATGACACCTGGTATGAAATTATGAATATGATAACAAAAGACCCAATCACCCAACCTAATAGTATTTTGTTATTTATCTCTCAATTGATTGGAAGGACTTAAGGAATATCTAATTTTATTTGTTTATTTTGAATCTCAGCTGATTGGTGGATGAATTTTGGAGAGGATACTCCAAATCTAAGGAAAGCGGCTGTTCGCATCCTTAGTCAAGTTACAACTTCATCAAACTGTGAAAGGAATTGGAGCACTTTCTCCTTGATCCACACAAAGTCCAGGAATCGGCTTACCATGCAAAAACTCAACAAGCTTGTGTATTGCCATTACAATTTAAAGTTGAGAAACAGAACGAGAGAAAGGAAGGCAAGGGATAGTCCGAACTATTGTCCTATTAGTTTGGATCACATATTCAGAGGACGATCCCTTACTCCCATGGATAGCCGAGATAGAGGATCCATTGCTTGATTCAGATCCGGGCTTTCAGGATGAGGTTAGAGATTTGCTTGATGAAGAAATGGATGAGGCAGGGGGTGCCCCACTTGGAGGAGAAGATACAAGTGCACAGCCGCACCCACAATCTAGAGGGAAAGAACCTGCTATTCCTGCTCATGTGGTGTCATCTTCTGAGAGGACGAGTACCACCGTCTCTTCGAGTAGCCATGGTGGAGGAGATGGGGGAGATGGAGCAGGAGACACTAGTGGGACAGGTGCTACTAGTGAATACTACCAACATGATCAGGAAGATGTCATTCCTGTAGAGGAGGTACAAGACTTTCCGGAAAGAATGGAAGGAAATCGTGGTTATCAACGGCGTCGGAGAGTCTCACCACCTGCTCCACATGCTCCTGGAGGTAGTAGTAATGAACAAGGAAATATGGGTGGAGGTGTTGGAGGACAACAAGCAGCATCATGGACTGGTTCGTGGAACCCTAGTTACAGTGGACAAGGACCCTCGCAGTATTTTCCATATGGTCAACTGCAACAAGGAGACGAACAGTCTTCTATTTCAGGGTCCTACTCATATGGTGACTACGGTGAAACACAATATAATAGGTATCCACCTCCACCTCCTCCAAGTTATGATGATGCAGGCCATGCGGCTACCACCTTCTTTGGATTGGTGGATCCCAATTTTTATCAATATCAAATGCAATATGATGCCAATACAAATGATAACACAGATGGGGATGAGGATAACAGTGCCTTGAATCTTGGTAGACGATCCTTTTGGTGGTGACTGGTGACCAAGGTATTCCTACTTCCTTCACTTACTCTCTACTCTGTCATTTCTAAATTGGTGTTGACTGTTGACTTTTGACTGTTGAATCGTTGATTGATGTTTATTTTGATCACTTCATAGTTCATAGTTCATTTACTTGATTGAATTTGAACCTTGAATGTTGAAGTATTGATAATTTGATATTTGATATTTTGATTGTTCAATATTCACTAATGAGTAATGACTAATGAGTAATTGAGTAATGAGTAACTCTTAAGTCTTAAGTCTTATGCAATTATGCCTTTATTTCATGTTCTACTTTTTTTTATGAGCTTTCCATTACTTTCTAAGTTAGAATGACTAAGAAACATGAATACATGTGAAAAAACTAATAATTACTACTATTTTCTATTTATTCAGCGATACGGGACTTCATATATTGAGGGCACCGCTACACCCACTTTTCTTACTTACTTTTGCAAAAGAACCACATATTCTTTCATTTTACAATTTTCTGGATTTTCTGGAATTTTTTTAGATTTTTTGGGCGATTATTTCAAATCGCACCGCTACGCCGCTACGTATCCCCGCTACGCTACGTATCCCCCGCTTCGTAGCGTTTTGGCGGCGGGCCGCTACGCCCGCCGCAACCGCTATTTTCATCCTTGATTAGGACTCATCCAATATGCAGCCTTGTTTGGTAAACTCATCGGAGGTAATCCAGCCTGTAATTCATCCGGAATCACATCAACATATTCTTTCATCAAATGTTCAAGCAAAGATGGAATCGGGCTCCCGGTATTGTGCTCTTTCACAACCAACATATATATAAGGTCTTCATCTTTAAACTCTTTCAAAATTCAGCCATGATAAGGAAACTATTACCCTCCCCCTTGATGGGCTTAGGTATATATTCCCTTTTCGATGTGCCTAAGATCACTTTTCTGTAGGGTTGTAAACGGGTCGGTTCCGGTCCGGGTCCAGGGTGGAACCGGAACCGGAACCGTTTTCTAAGAAGGGGAACCGGAACCGGAACCGTTTGTGAGGCGGGTCTGGTTCCGGTTCCGGGTCTAGACTAATACCTGTATTTTTCTTTAAAAAATTTATGCTTTTTTCACATTTTAATTGGATCACGTACCTACAAACACTAATGTGACATTTTGTCTATCAATAACAGACACTTTTAACCAAAAACTCAGAAATCACATCCAAACAGGCAATGAGATGTAAAAAAGTAGAAAACCCTAATGTAGAAAAGTAGAAAAGTAAAAAGGATTCTGTTCTCACATAATAAAGTTACCTTATGTTAGTATATATTGGGTCGGGTCCACGGGTCTGAGCCACTGTGGATCCGGAACCGGAACCGTTTAGGTATCGGTCCCAAAAAAAGGATTCGGAACCGGAACCATTTTCTTATCGGGACCAAAATAAGGACCCAGACCCGGATCCTAACGGGTCGGAACCTTCAGGTAATCGGAGAATCGGGTACCCATTTACAACCCTACTTTTCTGCCATCTTTCCAAAATGTGTAAGTGCTCTTGTACCCATCATGGAAAGTCTTTCTATCATACTGCCATGGCCTGCCCACCAAGAGGGGGCAAGCATCCATGGGCACCACATCACGCCAAATACTATCTTGATAAGATTTACCAATTCAAAATGAAACCAAATAACGTTTGTCCACAGTTAGTTCATTTCCTTTCTTGAACCAAGCAAGCTTGTAGGTTGTTGGTCTCTTTTCAGTCTTTAGCTTCAACTTGTCGACCATCTCTTGTGAAACCACGTTCTCACAACATCCACTGTCTATTATAAGGTTGAATAACTTTCCATTGGCCGTACGTCTTGTGTGGAAGATGTTGTTGCGCGACCAGTTAGCATCCTCAATGCGTGTTGTGTTCATGTTACGCTGAATGACAAGAGCTTCACCTTGCTCACTCCAAGTGATTTCATCCTCACCATCATTTTGATAGTCATCATATGTTGGGGGTTCATCTTCCTTCATAGGATCTTTAATGATTTCTGCCTCTTCAACAAGATTCATGAACTTCTTGTTTGGACACTCCGAAGCTATGAGACCAAAGCCTAATCATTTGAAGCACTTGATTGCATTCTTGTTGGAAGCATGGATGAAAATAGCACTACGCCCGCCGCCAAACCGCTACGAAGCGGGCGCCATGTAGCGGCATAGCGGTGCGATTTGAAAAAATCGCCCAAAAAAACTAAAAAAAAAAAAAGAAAAAAATCCAGAAAATTGTAAAATGAAAGAAAATGTGGTTCTTTTACAAAAGTAAGAAAAGGGGGCGTAGCGGTGCCCTCAAAAGGGGGCGTAGCGGTGCCCTCAATATATGAGGTCCTGTATCGCCGTATAAATAGAAAAAAATAGTAATGATTAGTTTTTTCACATGTATTCATGTTTCTTAGCCATGCTAACTTAGAAAGTAATGAAAAGCTCATAAAAAAACTAGAACATGAAATAAAGGCGTAAGCCTGAAGAGTTAGGTCATTAGTGAACATTGAACAATCAATACTTCAAGCCCCAAGGTTCAAATTCAATCAAGTGAATGAAGTGATCAACACCAATTTAGAAATGACAAAGAGTAGAGCCTTTCTTCAAATAGTGTGAAATTAGTTTAGACTTTATTTTCAATTAGTGTGAAAGTTGGCTATGTCTCTATTTCTGGTTAGAGTAAAATTTGATTGAGCTCTATTTCTAATTAGAGTAAAATTTGGCTAAGCCCCTAATTTTTATCAATTTGGCTACGCCATGATTTTTCCTATTTTAATACCTAAGGGGCCCATTTATTTTTATCTATAACTTTCATAAGGTGGGCCACTGTGGGGCCCATTTAATCTTTATTTATATCTTTCATAAGGTGAGCCCAATGTGGGGCCCACCCTACTTAATAAATATTGGAGGGACCAAAAGAGGGGCTTTTGCTGCCCTAATTCTTTTCCCAAAATAGCAGGCTCGAGAGTTCTAGGGAAAAGAAAAAACAAGGCTCAAGAAAGGCAAAGAAGAGGGGAAGGAAAAGAGGAAGAAAGAAAAGAAAATGAAGAAGAAAAGAAGAAGAGGAGAGGAGACAGTGCTGCCTGGCGTTGCTGGTGCTGCTGCTGCGTGATGCTGCTCCTACGTGGTGCTCCTGCTGCTGCATGATGCTGCTTCCAAGTATGTTTTTACAGCTAATGTCCCTTTTTTTTTTCCTTATTCCTCCTCTTCATCTCCCTGAGCCAACAGAGGGTTTTTTTTTTTTTTTACATTTCATTGTTTGTAGTGGCCGATACGTAACGTATCTGTGCGTATCGGCTGCTACGGGCCGCTACAGCCGATAAATCGACCGTAGCATGGCCGTGGCCACCGCTATGGCCGATATTTTCATCCATGGTTGGAACTTGGAAGCACCTTGTCGACCCGAACTTGACCCAACTTCAACCCGATTGATATTGGTATGCTCAAAACTCTACATGGGTCCCTTCTCCATCACTCGGTTTCGTTTAGAAAATGGCTCTGAGGTTGAAATCATGAGATCTTGAATCAGCCTCCACCCGATTAATTTTCTGTTTTTGTTGTTCCTCCACCTTAATAGCCAACTTGTAGACATCCTCATATATCCAATAAGGCTGTAGTGTCACCACATCATGAATCTCCCTTTTCAATCCACCTAAATAACTAGCAATGGTTTGTTCTTCTGGGTTCATCCACCCCACATCGAACCATGAGCAAGTCAAACTCCTCAGTATACTCATCCACTGACTTGCTCCCTCGCTGAAAATTATACATTTTCAGGTACCATTCTTGGAGATTATTTTCAGGAAGGAATTTTCCTCTCAACACCTTCTTCATTTTCCCCATGTGGTGATTTTTATCTTGCCCACTTTTTCCCTTCGAATCTTCAATTGCTCCCACCAAGCAGAAGCATGTCTTTAATTTGATAGCAACAATCTTCACTTTGCGATGATCCAGTATCTCCTTGTAACCAAAGACCCTCTCAACCGTATTCAACCAATCAATGTATTCTTCGGGTCTAATTTTTCCTTGAAACTCTGGAATATCTACTTTCATGTCAATGTCTCAAATTCTACCTCGAAATCAAACTGCACGATCACTTCCAGCCCCTTCATCCGACTCTTCATGTTGAGCACGAAAATGAAAAGGGTTGATATCATTCTCAGAGGTGAAACCATCATCGGCTCCGAGTTTCAAAAAGTTCCAAACATTCTGTTAGTTGCTGCACTTGTCTTCTCAGATCTTCAACTTTGGCATCTCGATTATCACGATTTCGCGGAAGAGGACCACCACGTCCACCTCAGCCACAACCATGGACCATTGGATCTTGTAAATCTGCCAAGAAACCAATAGAAAGAACCATGCTCTGATAGCCCTTAACGTAACACATGTTACACAATGAGATTCCGTAGTGAGATGAAGAAGATTGACTCAAGTTGCAAGCCTACAACTCGACTCAAACTATGGCTTTGTTAAAGCCAGAGGTTAGAGATGAGATATAAAAGTTCTGGACTTAACTCAGAAAGTTTCATTCAATCTTTTAAAAAACTACTAACTCCATGTACAGAACACACATATCTACATATTACAGAAAGTAACCACCAGTAATTGCAATGAGAACTGCTATCAGTTAACCCACTATTGTAGGAACCATGACGGAATTTTAACTTCCCTCTTTGACCTCCTTTGTGCTATACTTAGTTCTGGATCCAAGTGGCATGGATCCTTGGATGCCCCACCATGACCATTGCAGTTTATCCCAAGAAGTGATGTGATGAGGCATCACATTACATTCACGTTTGGCACAGCTTTTTTTTTTTAAATATTCTATGAGTATCCATTAACCTGTCAGTATCACAATCATATCATGCCTAACACAAAATATTGCCAGCTGCAGGTATCCAGGTACATTAGAAGACTGGTATAAGCAAACTGAGAATTTAAAAAAGAACCACCAAATCAAAAAATATTGCCCGATTTGGTGAATCGTAACATATTATATTCAGAAAATCCTTTAAAAAAATCCAACAAAAATAACTAGAAAAAAAAATAAAAATGCATCAGCAGATACAGCTAATGCATACTAGATTTACAGGATACCTTTCAGAGTGATCATCTCACCTTGTCATCTTATTAGCAAGAACACTAGTAAAGAAGGGTAAATTTGCACTTCATGTGCAAAGTCGAAGGATCAACTTGCAAATGTATTCATGGGGGCCTGTCATGGATTCGAATGCAAAATATTCTAAGCAAGCTAGGCATGATTGATATCTAGGAACGGTATTCCAATCAAGCTATATTAAGCATTTGGAAAGGCATCAGATATCGAGTTGGAAATGGTGATAAAATTCTGTTTTGGTTGGATAAATGGGTAGGTGATATACCACTTGCAGATCACGTCCCCAACCTATTCCACTGTGCCTCTCACAAGAAAGCCCTCACTAGCGACTGTGGAGTGGATCCGAGGCGAACTAGTTTGGGGGCCAGTCTTTGAAGCCCAGTTTCAGTCCATGCTCGCCATCACCAATGAAGTCTAAATATGACGGGATGATAGACTAGGGATCTAACAGCAGCTCACAGAATGCTATAGCAGGTATCTGGGACATCAAGGCCTCTCCAAGAGTCCTTGCCTCTGCCTAGGTAGCTGTACTCTGCAGGATTTCAAAGATAGGTAATCCAAGGCATCACAAGTGAACAGTAGCGAAAACCAGCCATATAATAATAAGCGCAGCAAAACTGTTGGTCTGATCGATCCCTGTGGGAGTCAGTCCGGTGATTTAATAACTGCTGGTCCTTCCTAATTCTCTTGCACCTTTGTGATGCGGATCAGCCTGCATCCGCCGAGGAAGAACATGAAAATCAAGCAAGAATCAGCCTACATGGAGGACTTTGATCGAGCACATAGTCCGGACAAATTTATGTAAGGGACTAGGCCCACTATCAGCCATGGTCCACAAAAAACAGTAACCAAAACTGCCCACAAATGCACTGTTGCAAAAGCCGAGCTAAAAATGGCATTAGTTGGGACTGCTGGAAGTGGAATGCAAACCAGTGGATTTTGGACCCATAGCAGGCCAACGTCTGGACCCTAGAGGCCACAGCAGGGGACACCAGGCCATTTAGGATTTGCAACCCATCTAATTCAGGCCTGGTTGGGCCACTGGGCGAGCCTCTCCACAAGTTGCACCATGTTCATGCAGATCTGCGGGCCATCTAGAACAGGCCCTATGCATGGTCATCCAGCCCATCTGGGCCAGGCTAGTCCACAGGCTGTCAGCAAGTTGCAAATGTGCAGGTTCACAAGTCTTCTCTCTCTTCTACTGTCTATTTAGGAGTATGGCAATCGCTAGGATTAGTTTATCTTATGCATTTCCATCTAAGATGAGTGGTTTGGATTTTTTTAGGGTTTAATCCTTGTGTAACACATAATAATAAAAGTCGGCCAGGCCATTCTTGGGTTCTCGACAGACTTTGTCTGAGAAATATTCCTTTCAGGATTTTCAAGGCTGAATCTAGACTTTTGCATTAAGAAGCACTTAATCCACCACCACCACCACCACTACTACTACTAGTAGTAGTAGTACCTGGCCTCCCACGAGGGAAGAATATCTATGACCCAGCTGGATTTTAGGGTCATTTACGTTACTGGTATCTGACTTTTGATCCATCATAATCAAATATGCAATAATTACATAAGAATAAAATCAAAATTTGCTCCAACTTCTAAGCACACATTAAAAATGACCATGGTTTAAAACAGAGCACTGTTGACTGACAAGCCCAATATGGATCCATGTGATTCAGTCGGACCGAGCCCCAAGGCCAAGATGACCAAGTCAAGTCAACTTGGACTTGGCCAAATTTAGAACCTGATCTTGACCGAGCCACATGACTTGAAAATACAACTGAAAAGCCACAGCAGAAACAAGAAGAGAAGCAGACCATGTCTCGAAATGCAATTGTCGTCATTTTCAAGATCAAAATTAAAACATGAAGGTCAAACTTGCATAATTTTTAAAATAAATATCAGAGATGAACTAACCTTCTCATTTTCAGTAACCTTCTCCAAAACCTGAGATACATTTGCCGTAGGACTACTTACTTTTCCCACCTTTACTTGCACAGGTTTGTTAAGATACTCCTAATTTACATCAAATGCACGCAGTGAAGTGAGACAAAGCAAAACATTCTCCACCAGGAAACATGAATACAATCAGACAATCACAAAATCAACAATAACTTTTAATGTATAACACAATACTTCACATGATGACAAAAATTGCAGCAGGGTTTTGAAATCAAAAGTTTCATGTCAGATAAATCTGGATGTCATGGTCTGTGGTGGTTTGAGATTCATAAACAAAGTATATTCTGACTTCTAAATTCAGTAAATATGCAAGTGAAAAAGGATGGGGGATGGACAAATGTGGTAGCATATTGACATGAGAGATGGGAGCTTATATTCATCACACTAGATTAAGAACCTGACCCAAGATCTACAAAACTGTTTCAACCAGAAATCTTATCAGCTATCTTTGAATTGAGAAAAAATCATGAGACCTTGACAAAAAAAAAAAAGAGTAAAATATGATGAAAGAAAAATCAACTATGCAATTGTCAGGTTATAATATATACTGGTACAGAAGTTTCTATTTTAGCTGTCTAAGCAGTTCAATAAACATAAAGAATAAGGAAAGCAACTGCTACCATAACTAAAAGTAAATAAATAGAAGTATGCAATAATCATAGCTCATACCAAGGTGTTCATTGATAAAAGAACTGATGATGATGATGATAGTTGTCAAAAAATAAAATAATAATAATATAAAATGCATCCTTACCTGTGCAAGTGCTTCAATCTCCACAGGCATGGTTGCACTAAACAACAAGGTCTGGTGATTTTTAGGAAGATTTCGCATCACCTGTAACAACATCAAACAACTGAAATGTAACAGGTAGCATCCCACAAGTTCAGATGACCCAATCCATTAAGAATGACAATACTGCATATACATCATACAAAATTAATTTGCAACAATTTTGATACAGATGCCAATCACAAATGAAACGAAGAAAAGAAAAGCGAGGAAAAGAACCAGCTTATATAGAGTTAACTGGGAGAGCCTAATTAGGGATGGACGCAATGTTAGCATGGACAGACGCCACGATTGCGTGACAGCTTACTTGGTTAGAGCATTAGAAGGTCATAATATATCAGAGGCGGGGGCAGAACAAAACCAGTTGATCAACTTGTCGTATACAAAATATATATGTTCTTTCAGATTTTAACTTTAACCTTAGAATTATACAGCAAATACAAGGGGTCCATTTCATGCATTACATATCACCAGTGGTAGAAATGTTTTGAAGAACTGATGCAGTTCATTTTGCTAGGGATTCGGGTTGGGTGTTAAATTGAAATCATATTGAGCAGCAAACATTTTATCCTCCTTTTCCATCTCAAATCCTGTAAGTGCTCTTCAGGTATACCAATTTAGATCCATTCAACTTTCCATGGCACACCTTGCCCTAATTTTAACTTTAGTAAAGGGAAAAGAGCATAAGTGAAAAAAAAAAAATTTAATCATAAAAACAAAAGATGAACAAAATCCAACAACAATAGTGCATATATAAGCAGAAGGCAAGTCGGATATAATCAAGCATGCCGAAGTAGCAACTCAATAATTAAGTGATGAACAGGAATAAAGAGCACTAGATGGAAGCACTTGCAACATTAAGAAGGTGCTAATTTTACCTCTCTTATTTGTGGTTCAAAACCCATGTCAAGCATTCTGTCAGCCTCGTCCAGAACGACAAACGAGATCCTTGAGAGAGAGGTATTTCCCTGCTGTAAATGATCAATAAATCTTCCTGGTGTAGCAACCACGATATGCACTCCAGCCCGTAATTCAGACCTCTGCCATATGACATTCAAGTGTAATTCAACAGATAATAGTAACCAATTCATGATATTACATTTGCAAATGACATGGAGAACAAGGGAAATGTAACAAATAGCAGGGTCTTGCACAGCACCAAAATGAAAAATGTGATGCACCAAACAGTTGATCCAATGGCCCCTACAAATTGACGGAGGACGTCCCAAAAAATCTCATGTAATAGGAGGATTCAAACCTTTCAATCTTTGACACGTTTTTTGGGATCACTGCTGCAAACTGTGGTAGGGATCTTTCCAACTAGAAGACTTCAAAGGTCTCCGTAATTTATGGGGAGATCCATCACATCAATGGTCATGGATCATGATCATGGAGCCATGAGCTCAAAGCATAGATATAAATAACACAAAAGACTTCAAATTTACAGTGGCACAATGATAAAGTTCATGCAGCAGCCCAACTTGATGCAATGAGGAGGCAACACTGGATTACATGGCCCATTGGGACCATGTCAGGGGCAAAGACCCAGAAACAGATAGTAAGGCCAGAGGGAGGCCTGGATGCAGCACACAGGCCCACTTAACCCAGCCAGGCTAATGGACAGCTTATCCAGGCCCAGCACCCACTTGCAGGCCCACAGTGAGGCTTGTCTGGGCCTGATCCGGTGCCTGATGCATGGAAACAAGGCACCCACAGCCTTGTGTATTGCTCCAGCCCCTGTGTTATCAAGCACAGCAATGTACTGCTTACTAGACTGCTTTCCAGTATTGGAAGAACTGGATTAATTCCAAATTGGATGTACAAGAGTGGACACAATTGCTTCTAGGGCATATTAACTCCTACATTCTTTTGGCTTTTTCTCCCATCTTTTATCTGCAACAGTCCAGTCTAGGGAGGTGTGCATGAATATATAGTTAGGTGTGGGCTTTCTATCATGATTTTTAGAGAACTACATGTGATCATCTTTTTTTTTTTTAAATGAGCTGCATGTGATCTTGTGCTGACTTCCCTTCATTAGGTGATGTGTGACTGCGGCTTTTGGAGGTTTGGTGCATCCAAGGTGTTGTCCAATATTTAGATCTGCCCCTTCTTCCTACTGTGGATCGATTCAATCAGGTTGGATCTACATCAGATTGGTATCTAAAGTCTAAACAATTCCATCAGATCTCCTCATTGTGTGCTTCCTTGACATCCACAATGATACATGGTTGGGACACAGGCAGAGGAAGAAGACAATAAGATAAGGAAGATTATGCCAATGTCATTGAGGAGTGATTTGCTGCAATGAAGGCAATTACAGAACACAATCCAACATCTCGTTGACCTGGTCACCAAAACAAAGAACTGTCAACCCAAATCGATGACAGTGGGTCTAGTGAGAGATTTGTAAACCCAATTCAACAGTGAAGTCACTGGAAAATCGTTGCCAACAGGATACATTCGAGGAATAAGAGAATATGGGAAAGGATCTCATATCAAAATTGAGATCTCGAAGAATCATGGCAGATGAGGGGAGATGATTTTCTGGATCGGCAGGAAGCCATTGAGGGTGTTCTCTATTACAAGGAGAAAGGGATGAGAAGAAAGTGAAGGTGGTTGCGATGTAATCAAAGGACCAAGCTCCAGTGATGGGAGCAGGTTAAGACAACCCCGGAATGATGCAGCAAGTTCAAGGTGAAAGACTCGGGAGGAAAAAAGAATCTGTTGAGAGAAGCCTTCTTGCAAATCGATTATGTGTAATCAGCCAGTCATTATTCCGAGACGGCTACATCATATCCTTCAAGGGGACAAAATTCTGTGGGGAATATACAGAGGAATTCTGCCAGCAAGTTGCCCTCAACAACTTAATGAAATAGGAGGAATACTTGGTCGCCAAATTCTTCAAAGGCTTGAAGCCATTCATAGCAGACTAGTTGGGTGTGCCTCCATTGTTCACATGGGCCGAGGCTTGCAAACAAGCAACGATGATTGAAAGAAAACTTAAGAAGAATGTAGGACAAGGATAATTATCTTTGAAATGGTCGATCAACACTAAGGGCAGCTAAGGTTGATATGAAATGGAACCAATGCTGAGCAACAATGCCACTCTAGCATCTTGATCTCAAGTACGGAATGACACGATAACCACTTCATCATCATCACCACAGCCTTGTCCCAACTATGTTGGGGTCGGCTACATGAATTTTGTTTCTCCATTTAGATCTATCATGGGCCAAATCCTCATATAAGTTGCACTTCTTCAGATCTATTTTTACTACCACCATCCACGTCCTGTTCGGCCTATCGTTTCCCCATGGTGGGCCATCAACCTGTATAGCCAAACTTTTCTTTACCGGCATCATTGCAAGACTGCATTGAACATGCCCAAACCATCTCAAACGGGTTTATCTAATTTTATCCCCTATTAATGCTACCCCTAAATGCTTTCGAAAGCGCTCATTTCTAATTTTATCCTTCCTAGTTCTACCACACATACACCTCAATATTCTCATCTCTACCACATCTATTTTGTGCATATGTTGTTTATTGAATGGCCAAAATTCTACTCCATAGGCCATAGCCAGTCTAATTGTTGTCCTGTAAAATCTTACTTCCAATCTTGGTGGCATTCGTCGGTCACAAAGCACTCCAAGAGCAAGTCTCCATTTCAACCATCTCGATTTTATCCTATGTTCAACATCTTCATCAAACTCTCCATCCTTACTAATTATCGAGCCAATGTAATGGAAAGAATCTTTTTATGGTATCTCATGGGCTTCAATTCTCACAGCAGTTTCAACTCTTTGTATATGCCCATTGAAGTTGCAATCCACATATTCTTTCTTTGTATGGCTTATTGTAAAGCTTTTGGATTCTAAAGCCTCTCTCCATCTCTCAAGTTTTGCATTCACACCATCTCTTGATTCATTCACCAATACTATACAATCTGCAAACAACACACACCAAGTTACCCCCTCCTGAATATAAGCGGTTAACTCAACCATAATCAGTGCAAACAGATAAAGGCTTAGGACTAACCTCTGATGCAAACATATGGTCACTGAGAACTCACTTATGTCTCCACAGGCAGTTCTCACATTCGTTACCGCTCTTCCATGCATATCTTTAATAATTTCAATATAACATCTTGCAACATTCTTTTTATGTAAAACACACCAAATTAAATCTCTAGATACCCTGTCATAAGCTTTTTCTAGACTGATGAAGATCATATGCAAATTTTTCCTCTTCGCTCGATATTTTTCCATCAATTGCCTAACTGAGAAAATAGCTTTCATTAAACCAAATTGATTTTCAGTTATCTTGGCCTTATGTCTAAGTCTTTGCTCCATCACCCTCTCTCATGGCTTCATAGTATGACTCATAAGTTTAATCCCACGATAGTTGGTACAGTTTATATATCTCCCTCGTTCTTATATATAGATAATACAACACTTCTTCTCCATTCATCCAGCATTTCCTGTGTCATTAATACTTTATTGAAGAGGTGAGTTAATCAACCCCCCACCCCACCCAAAAAAAAAAACTTCTTCTAAACATTTCCAAGTCTCTATCGAAATGTCATTTGGACCCATAGCCTTTCATATCTTCATTTGTTTCAATGCTTTCCTCACTTCCATCACCCTAATTGTACAGAAAAAAGTATATTCCGCTAACAAAGTATCTACCCTTGTTCTTATGTCTCCTATAAAGTCTTCATTTAAAAATTTGCTAAAATATTCCCTCCACCTTTGTTTGATATTGTTGTCCTTCACTAGAGCATTTTGAGTCATTGTTCTTAATACATTTGCAATTATTAAAGTCCCTACTTTTCCTTTCCCCTTATTTTTTACAAGCTTAAAAATATCCTTCTCTTATTCCCAACATATTATATAGGTCATCATATGCTTTGAAATTTGCATCACTTACTACTTTCTTAGCTTCTTTCTTCGCCTTATTATACATCTCAAAGTTTTCCATATTCTTAGTCCATTGCCAAACTTTGTAATGACGTCTCTTCTCTCGAATAGCTTTCTGACCCTCTACACTCCATCACCAGATTTCTTTATTGTAGCGTCTCTTTCCTTCCGACTCTCCAAGCACCTCTTTTGCAACATTTCTAATACAGTTAGCCATTTGATTCCACATCATTATATTTTCACCCTCAAAATTCCAATCTCCCTCCTCAATTACTTTATCCTTAAATATTGTTTGTTTTTAATATTTCTATCCTTAAATATTGTTGTTATTTCTCCTTTCAAATCCCTCCACCTTGTTTTAGGGCACATTTTATTTGCTACTGTAACGGCCCACCCTACACGCATGCATGATATTGTCCGCTTTGGCCCACGGGCCTCACGGTTTTGTTTCTGATGGACCTCAACCCATCAAAAGGCCTCATGCTAGGCAAGAGCATAAGCTCTACCTATAATCCCATTCACTTTCCTCTCTATAGTCGATGTGGGACTTCGAGGACGGCTCTCCTCTGAGGGTGGGGGATTGTTACATCCCACATCGCTCATGTGGGTGTCCAAAGTGAAGGATATTAGATGGTGCCTTCCTTAACTTGGTATGAGGCCTTTTGAGCTCACTCATGGACGTGGGTGCTCAGGAACAAAACCGTGAGGGTACGCCAATGTTGGGCCAAAGCGGACAATATCACGCATGCGTGTAAGGTGGGGCATTACAGCTACCCCTCTTTTTTCTATTTTTAACACAAGTATCTAAAACTACTAACCTATGTTGTGTGATCAAACTCTCTCCTGGAATAACCTTACAGTCTTTACAAGCCATCGGTCATGTTTTTTAATTAGGAAAAAGCTATCTGCTTCCTATTAGTTCCACTTTTATAGGTCATTAAATGCTTCTCTCTTTTTAAATCAAGTGTTTGCTATTACAATGTCAAATAAACATTCCAAAAAAAATTACAATGTCAAATGCTACTGCAAAATCCAAGATAGTGTCTCCTAACTCACTCTTTTCTCCAAATCCTTGGCCGCCATGCACTCCCTCATACCCTCTATCGTGGTTCAAAATAACAGCCACTACATAGTGTGGCAGCCACATTATCGGTCGTAGCAATTGAGGCCGCTACGCTATTTTGAAAATAACGGCGCTACGGTCTAAAATCAAATAGAGCCAAATAATTTTAATTTAAAACATAGTTTTTCCTATTTCTTTTCCTTAGTACCCTTTCCTAAAATTGTCTCTACCCTCATATAGTTCAAAACCACCCAAAAAACACAAGATTGACTGCTACACAAGATTTGAGTTTTGTTTTTACCATGCAAAAATTCACACCGCTACGCCACTACGTATCGCCCGCTACTTAGCGTTTTGACCACTAGCAGCTACGCCTACCGCAACCGATATTTGATCATTTCCATCTATTATCCTTTCCTGCATGCCCATTTAAGTCCCCTCCTAGGAAAATCTTTTTACTAGTTGAAATTTTTCGTGATAAACCATTCATTTTCTCCAAAAATTGTCTATTGACACTTTCATCTAATCCTACTTGGGACGATAACCACTTGATCAAACTGAAAAAATGTTATTGATTTAAATGTGATGAGCTCGAGTGTGAGTCATTCGAATGTCGCAAGAGACAAGTTAATTTAGCATACACCAAAAGCAATGTAAAAGGAAGCCAATAACAAAGGGGAAGGGGAGTTTGATGGAGGTGTAGATGGAGAATCGGTCTATGAAGATCACAACAGTGATGACAATGTGGGAATTATTTGCAATGGTGTGAAAACCCTCATGTTTTGCAAGGTCCCATTGTAGAGCGAGGTGAGAATACAAATCAACAAACCGATCTGCTTCACACAAAGTGTGTGGCTGGAGAATGGAGATTGAAATTTGTCATTGACAGCGGCAGCAGCACGAAGTTGGTTGAGCAAAGTGTGGCCAAGAAGCTTCATCTTCCTCTTACAGTAACATTTGCACATTTATATCAATTATCATGGTTTAAGCGAGAGCATGAGGTAACCATCTATGTACAATGGCTTATTTCATTTACTAATGGCGATATTTATCATTATTATGTGTGATGTGATAATGCCCATTTTGGGCAGACCTTGGCAATTTGGCAAAGGGGACAAGGGGTATTTTACAATGGGTGCGAAAATTCATACACCATGGTATAATGTCATTGTCACCTAAGTAAAGCAAGGGAATAGTTGAAATGAATGGTATGAGACTAATGGGGAAGAATTGACTAGGAACAATGGTTTTGATGGAAATTGTAACGGTGGAATGGTGGATACTCTTGTTTAGATCTAGCTGTTTTAAAAAACACGGCCCGTGTATGATGAATATACAGAAGATGGAGAAGATGAATTAATTATTGACAATCGGTCAAAAGCAGGCAGAGAGTTCCAACTGAATGAAGTAGCAGAGAATTCAGTTAAATTAAGAGGTGTGCCAAGTCATTCTCTCCAATTAGGTCAGAGTACCTCGTTCTGTTTTAGGATTGGAATATAAGAAATAATGCAGCAAAGGTCACTCAGATGCAATAGTTTTTCATCAGGTACAAGCTTGCAAGATGAGGGAATGAGCAGGAACAACATATACCAGACTTTGCAGCGACGCAAAAGGAAGAAAAAGCGGACATATAAGCAATAACAAGGTGGTACAGACTCAAAAGTCGAAACCTCTTCAAGTGGGGAAGGATGACAGAGACTGGCTGTATGCAGTCCAATTTTATGCAACCAAGTAGCTGGTGCACAATAAGATTACATAGCCCAATGGGGACCACGCCACGGGGCCAAAGGCCCAAAAACAGCTAGCAGGGCCAAAAGGGTACCTGGATGCAACCTGTATGCAGTCTGGGCCCAGCCAGGCTCACAGCCACCTAACCAGGTGGAGCACCAACAGCCAATCCCACAGCCAGGCTCACCTGGGCCTGACCCAGCCCTGAAGCTCAGAAACAAGGGGCCCCAGAATATCCTTATGCATTGAGCATACTTGCATGTGTAGGCTTTAGCATACACAGGCACGGCAAGTATCTATTTCTTTTTCTTTTTTTAATTGCTTATCAGACTGCCGTTTGGTATTTGGATGAACTGTTCTAATTTCCCTTTGATGTATACACAGATAGAATTGCTTCTAGGGCTTTTAGTTGTTGACACTCATATAATAATAAGAATTCAATAGCCTCCATTCTTTTGAGCGCGCTATCTTCATTGTTACTCTGCAACAGTCAAATCCAGGATACATGTACATGAAAATCTAGTTGGACATGCGGCTTCTATGGTGATTTTAGAGAGCTGCATGTGATCTGTCTGTTCTAGGTGAATGTTGTTTCTGGTGGTTTAGTACATCAAAAGTGATGCCCAACCTTTGGATCAGCCCCTTCTTCGAACTGTAGATTGATCGAATGGGGTTGGATCTACATCATATCATATTATCTATAATTCTCAGAAAATAAAAGGTAGAAAGAGCGAAAAATAAACTGCTAGAGAATACATGTGAAGATTAGCTACCTGATCTGCTATGTTCGTTCCTCCCACAACAATAGCAGTTCTGAATGACTCTAACGATCTACTGAATGCCTTAACCTGGAAAAACACAGTAAATGGTTGTGCAAAACTGGAGATAACTTTAACACAGTTCATGCAAAACATCTGAACGGATACACTGCTCAGAACATGAACAAACTCTACCATGCTTTACCTCACTATTAAAATAAAATAACAAAAAAAAAGCATTAATGAATGATATGAATTATGATAATTATATTTTAAAAATTTTCTAAAAAATAAAACATAAAGGAACGCAACTATAGTCATATCCAAGAAGATAAAAAGTAGAATTGCTAAAAGATTGGTAACTCGTGCACAAAAAAATACACAGTTCCCGCACATAAATTTATGGAAAGAAAGATGCAGACAGCAGGACAAAGACACACCTCACTTTCAGAACCAAAGATTTGCTAATTGCAAAAATGACTCTCTGCACAGTTTTAGAAGCGTACATGATGCTAAAACAGGTGATGGTACAAATACGTGTAACATAATACACATGTGGATATTCATGCAGCCTTCCACAGAATTCAAAAGAGCTTGTCTTTATGGCTACTCTGGCAGACCAATTATGTATTGTATTTGTACTTGTATGTCTGTACCATACTCCTTTTTCCACTCAATTTTTTACAAAATTCTTATGTACTAAAGGAATGCTTGAAATATGAAATTATAGCAGGCCCTACATTCTGAGTGGATCTGCACATGGCTTTAGGGTGTGTTTGGTTGGGCTTTGAAAAATGGCCTTTGGGGCTTTTGGCTTTCAAAAAGTCCAAAAGCCCCCAAAAGTGTGTTTGGTTATATTGTATTTTAAAAGAACTTGCAAAAAACAAAAGTGAAAATCTACTTCCCAGATAAGTAACTAGGGTCCCGCTTCACGTAGGGAGACGGGCTTCTTTGTTGTTAGTTGTTACGGGAAGCAAATGGTGATTTGCAGAAAACGAATTGACACCAAGAGTGAGATTTTTTCCACAGGTAACTTCCTTTCTCTTACCTAACCCTCCTTTCACTCTTTAATATTGGTTTCTTTTTCTCCCTCTCTCCCATTGCAACCATAACTTCCCTATCTTGAGCATGTGTATATTTGTTTGTTCAAGGGTTTACGGTTGACAATCACAC
The DNA here is from genome assembly GCA_012931725.1 of Litsea cubeba. Lineage (NCBI taxonomy): Eukaryota > Viridiplantae > Streptophyta > Magnoliopsida > Laurales > Lauraceae > Litsea > Litsea cubeba. The sequence continues at coordinate 5,477,782 of CM022947.1, read as the reverse complement.
CCATCTTCTTCGACTCCAAAGACGAGAGGTGTATCGATTCCTCTCTATAGCTGACTCTTTTTTCTTTTTCTTTTTTTTCTCTACTTCTCATTCCCACTTCATCTTGTATTTCTGTAATTCTGCAACTTCATTCCATCTTGTATTTGTCCATCAGTAGGTTGGAAAAACCGTGAATTGCTGGTGTCCCTTTGTGTGGATATGGTTATTGGTATTGGTTTGAAAAATGTGTACACCCTAAATGTAAAGGCTTATCTCTAAAATTCTCATTTACATATATGTGCTAAACATTTGCAAACTGACCAGTGACCATTCCTTTTTTTTTCTATGTTCGTGGGTTAGAGATTTGAGTTACTTGCTGATTTGATCATCCTCTAGGCTATCTCTCTCACTGGCTAACATTTTTAAAGATTAGGCAACAGAATTTTATTGACGTCACCCCTCCTTTTATGCCTCTGATATTTAACAACTTCTTTAAGAGCCTTAAGACATCATCTGATACAATTTCTTCAGAATTCAACTCACAACACTGAATATCCAACTACAGTTGGTGCTTTCAAGAGCTTTTATTCAACTAACAAAACCATCATTAGATCAGGAAATGTGCGATTTTGTAACAAAGCAATGCCAGAATCAACATGTTTTTTATCAATCATCAGTTTGAACTTCCTGACCCCTCTTGTTTATCAAGTGGTCGGGTATTCCTTTCCAATTTCCATTCAAAGATATGGCACAATCACCCCCAACCTTTTGCTCTAATTCATGCATTCAGGCTGGAATATCCAGCCAGAACAACGCAAAAAATAAAATACCTGGATTTTAAAAGGGTTCCTGTTTTTACATCACAATGGTAAGATGCCTTGAAAGACCAAACATCTCCTTTCAATTCGTCTCACATACATCATTCGTAGTTACTTTTTTTTCCCAAATATGATGAGGCTTTTTATATGAATTCAAGACAACATTATACTAAAATTTAAGTTTCTGTTAGTTTTGTAGAGATTGCTAAATCCAAGTGGTTTTGAGTTGGGGACCACATGAAATGGCACGTAAATTATTTTATGTGGGGCCATTTTATTTACCTACAAGGCTCCTGAGGACTATGTAATTTAATTTTTCATAAAGATCTATATAACTTATTTTATTATTATATGATAAAATGAGAAGATGGAAGTTGCGGAGATGAGAATGCTAAGATGGATGTGCGGGATCACAAGGAGAGATAGGATTAGGAATGAGGAGATTAGGGACAGAGTAGGAATAGTACCGATTGGAGATAAAATGAGAGAAAATCGACTGAGATGGTTCGGCCATGTTAGAAGGCGTCCAACAGAGGCACCTGTTAAAATGTGTGAAAGCATGGAGTTTGCCAAGAGTAGGAGAGGGAGAGGGAGACCCAAGAGAAGTTGGAAAGAAACTATTAAACATGATGTTGCCTACATGGATCTAACGGAGGACATGGCCCTAAACAGATTTGATTGGCGTCGTCAAATCCATATAGCCGACCCCACCTAGTGGGAAAAGGCTTGGTTTGGTTTGGTTTGGTTTATTATTATATAATAAAAAGTGTTTTCTACAAGTCTAGCCAAACAACTTTGGATTCTTTTTCCGTTAAAAAGTAAAAAGCTGAGCTCACCAAACAACATTTTCTCATAGAAAGCCGCTTTGATGAAGTAGTCGTTTTCAAACTACTTATAGAGAAGCACGTTTGATTTTTAAGAAGCCAAACCAAATACAGCCTTAATAGTTGACTGAAAGCAATTCAACTTGGAGCAAGTGGGTCCAATTCCCTGTGCATTAAATACGCTGCACTCAGCAAATCCTATGCGAAAAGTTCCAACTCGGCTAAAATCTATCGAAAGAGGGAATCTTTAGAACACATTTGCGCAACCCAAGGCTTCCTCGGTAGCACAGGAAAGCCTCTGATTTTCTGCACTAGTAATTTTTTCGCTGTTTGACACAGCGCTTTACCATGCAAAAAAAGGGAAAAAATGCAGTTTTTCATGTGTTTGGTGCGGAAGAAGTCCGCAGAAATCTTTCCGGTTTTTTTACAGAAATGCAGTTTTTCATGTGTTTGTTGCGAAAGAAGTCCGCGGAAACGAAATTCCGCCACATCAGCCTTTTCCGCAAAAAGCCTGGAAATGCAGTTCCGATGGGGAGGGGGGCCCCCATATATAAAGCATGTTTCCTCAGTCTTCCTTGAAATCGCATGATAAAAAAAACAGAACGCAAGCTCTAACGAAAAAAAAAAAAGGACCTGATCTCCATGGATGCCTTGAAGCCGTCTCCATCTTTCGCCGCCCCCCTCCCTCCCCCCCTCTCAATACTAGGGGTGCACACTGGGTCTTGAAACCCGGTCCGACCCGGACCTTATCGGGCTGACCAGATAAAGAAATTATCGGACCGGGTCAAACCCGGCCCGGACCTTACTTAACAGGTCCGGGTTCTGGGTTTGAATTTTTTTGAGTTATCGGGTTATCGGGTCACCCGATAACCCAATAAACCCAATCACATCTGGGTCAGCTATGAAATGATTTCCTCCACCTCCCAAATGCCCATCTCTGCGCCTGCCTCTCTTCAGATCGGTACCGTCACAGAATCTAAGATCCGAACCTCTTTCTTCTCCGGCGCCGAGAGTCTTTTCTTTGCTGCAACGATCTGCTACAAGAACCCGAGAGAAGACCTTTTGCCCTCTATCTTCTCCTCAGATCTGCAACAATCCCTCTCTCTCTCTCTCTCTCCTCTCTCTCTCTCTCTCTCTCTCTCTCTCTCTCTCTCTCTCTCTCTCTCTCTCTCTCTCTCTCTCTCTCAGATTTGGTTTCAACATAGCAAAGTCAAAAGCCCTCTCCTCTGATTTTCAGATTTGCAAAATGCTGAAACGAGGTTGCCCTCCAAACTGGGTAGCAAGATTTCCGGATTCTCCGCTTTCCAAATCTGGTAACGGCCCACCTGTTGGGTGTGGACGGCTACTGAAGGCAAATGTTGTGATGATGCTTGTGCGATTTCTGGTTGTTGTTGGAGCTGATAATGTGGTAATGGCCCACCGTGAGATCGCGGCTCTCAAACTCCAGATTGAAGCCCTCGAGCGCGAGAAATCGACGCCTTCTTCTCCTTTGATTTCTAATGCGATTTCGAATCTCGCTTCAATCTTGCAGGCGCTGAAGGAATATGAGGCGAAATCAAAGTCGAAGCCGCGTCGGATTGCAGAGAGCGGCTCGGGTGCGGGGCGGATGCTAAAGGAGGAAGGAGAGATGAAGGAGATGGTGTTGAAGAGGCGAAAAAGGAGGAGGAGAAGAAGAAGAAGAGGAAGGTGGCAAAGAAGTTCATCGCTTGCTGCAAACTGCTTGGAATTCTAGCTGAAGTGTAGCCATCCTCATCATCTCAGACCAACGTTCATCATAATCAACTGAAATGGGTCATCTCGAACTCGCCTCGGTAGGTCATTTCTTCCCGGGTTACCGGGTTACCCGAAACCCGAACCCAGTAACCCGGTTTTACTTAACAGGGTTATCGGACCGGGTCTAGAGGTTTTAAAAAATACCGGGTCGGGTCAGACCCGGTCCGATAACCTGGAACCCGACCCGATGTGCACCCCTACTCAATACCATCTCCATTCCCATTTTCCAAGCCCTAACAGTACAACCAAATTGTAATCCTAGCCCTAACCCTAAAACAAATTCAAACCCTTACCCTAACCCAAATCCGAGGATTGCCCAAGGTTTCCATTTCCATCGTCCCTGTTGGATTGCAAGTTCTCTATTTGCAGAAAAAATCAGATTTTGTGATGTGTTCGTTCTCAGGTATGCTGTGGATTATGTTGAATTTGATTTTTCTACTCTTTTGTTATCATTGTTGTGTTCCTATCCTTCTTGTTAATTTTGTTGAATTTGATTGTTCTGCTATTGTTGGATTCGATTTATGTTGAATTTGATTTTTCTATATTGTTGACAATTGCTCTCTGTAAAGTTAATTGGGCAGAATGGGTGAGGAATCCACACCTGCACCAAACATGAAAATTACCATTTCAACAAGGAAAATATTTTTGAACCAAACACAGATTTTTGGTTGCCACATAAAACCTTTTATGTGGTATTCCTTTCCCACAGATTTTGCTTATCTAGCAATTTCTGCTTTCCACAGAAAGTATGTCTACACAAACATGCCCTTAAACTATTTTTCCTCTGACCAGGGGGTACAAATAGCGTTTTCGCGGTACCACAGAATTCCACTGTCACATAAATGCGTCCATAGAGCTCTCTTTTTTTTTCTTTTGATAGATTAGATGAGTGGTACAGAACGTGTGGGACATCCTGCCGGCCCAGTGATCGATTCCTGGCAGTTGTGTGAGATGGGACACCCTTACCACTGGGGTATCTCATGTTTCTCCATAGAGCTCATTTTTCTAATTCCCCTTCTCTATTCTTTCGGTTTAAAAGGGCTCCAAGGTTTCTTATAAGGTCGGAATTTTAAAACCAAAACCCCTTTCTTTTGAAGATTCAACCATTTAAGAAGTAATTGTTCACAAGGGGAACTTTCAAAAATCAAAAGTCAACTTTTGGGCCTTCCTTCACTATGTTTTGCTGCTCTAGGGGGTTTCCTAGGGAACCATATGAGGCTCCGGAGTTGTCACTATGGATCCAAGTTTTGTTGTACTTGAGGAGGTAAGCTATTATTTATTGAAAAATCCAACTTTGGAGAAGGCATTAAAACTCATTTTAGGGGCCTCTTTCTCTAGGTTTTTTTTTTTTTTTTTTTAAGGAAACTTAGAGCTCTATAGGAGATCAGCATGTTCTCTTTTTGGATCAAAACTCAATTTAAAAATAAATAAATAACATTTGAAGTTGAATGTCACTGTTCCCCCAAAAATCCAGCAAATCATTTTCATAACCTTTGTTTATTTACACTAAATTAGGCTTCTTTTTTGTTCTTTTTTTTAGAGAGAAAGGTAAGTAGGTAACAATGAATTTGATTAGGAGGAGCAAGACGCAACTACACAATAAAAAGCCAATCCTGGGTTATGGGATAAAGGGCTCCATATAATAATGATGAAAAAGAATAAGTAACATGCTCGTAATTGTTCTCTAAGGTAAACTAAAATTTCCACACCTCTTTCTCTATTTGCTGAGCAAGTTCTCTTGTAGGAGCCAGGACTAAAGCCAAAGGTCCATCACCACGCCTAATGGGAGGTTGAGCCAAGCAATGCTGTAATCACAGTGATGAATTCAAATTATACATCATATAATATAAATAGGGAAAGGGATAATAACAACAGAAATATGGAACTAGATTTTCAATTTATAAAGGAATATCAAAAAATTCAAAATAAAATAAACATTCATGATGTTAGATGTATGGAGACCTGAATCATGGGAATAGAAAAGGCAGCAGTTTTCCCACTTCCAGTCTCAGCACAACCCAAAAGATCCCGCCCACTGAGAGCAACAGGCATGGCTTGTGCTTGAATAGAAGTTGGCCTTGTGTATTCATGGAAAGCAATATCCTTCATGATGCTTGAGTGCAAACACTGAAGCAATAAAACAAATGACGACAATGATATGTTTCGCAATCATGGCATAAGAAAACACATAACAAAATACATTAATTATATAAGGAAACTGTAGCATCCACACTAAGAATGCCAAAATTACCATATCTTCAAATGATTCAATAGGTGCAGGTGCAGGAGGTGAGTCCGAAGCAACAGTAACATCAACATTTAAACGCAAGCGAACTTCTTCAATCTGCAAAAGAATAAGTGCAATGTCGGATCAACGAGGAATAGACTGTTTCCAGTTTATGTCAAGATTAAACTCAAAACCATCGGCCAATTCATACCTAATCGCAGAGAATTGCTACATTAGAAAAGTCACAACACTATTAGAAATGTTTGTTTTAAAGAGTACATATTATAACTCCTGGGCCAAAAATATCTACATGTATTTGACATGATAATATAAAGATAATAGATTCCAAATATATATCGGGTGACGATAAGCAAGCACGTAGTTATTTAAAGCCAGCTAAGGACATTTCCATGGAGCTCATCCAGATGACATCCATGAGGTTAAAGGGATGGAAAGCTCCTGTTGTAGATTTAGGTTGGGCAAAACAATAGTCCAATCAAATTGTTCTAACACTGGATTTTACTGGTCTCAAAGTTTAACTGCATTATAGGTTGTGTTTTTATTGAAATTGATGTCAATCGTCCAACTTTAAGACTACTCCTTTTGATAGATTACGAACTACTTAATTGCTCATATTATGAGGAAGTACCTTGGAATAGATTGTTCTAAAGATGATATGGTGCCGGTGGATGACTCGAGACAGAGAGCATGAATGCAATACTTAAGAAATGACAGGATATTCTAAAATCCAAGGGATTTAAAATAAATCATAGAAAAACAGAGTATATGAATTGCAACTTCAGTGGACATGTAAAACAATTTGAAACTCCTATGAGAATTGAAGCTTAAGAGATGCCATAAAGAGACTCATTTTGATACCTTCGCTCAATAATTAGCAAGAATGGAGAGATTGAGGAAGATATCGAACATAGGATAAATGTGGGATGATTGAAGTGGAGACTTACTTTTGGGGTGCTTTACGATCAGCAAATACGAACAAGATTGAAAAAAAAAATTCTAAGACAGTGATTAAATTAGCTATGGCACAAGGAACAAAATGTTGGCCAATCAAAAAGCAGCACAAAAGAATGTTGAGATGCATGTTGGTAAAACTACAAAAGGTGAAATCATAAATGAGTATTTTCAAGAGCAACTAGGGGTAGCATCAATAGGTAATAAATTAAGAGAGAAGCGCTTGAAACGGTTTGAAAATGTCCAATGCAGGCCAACAACAACCTTGATGAGGGTAAGTTCTTCTATACGTGGATGGTCCACCAAGGAAAAGGAGTAGGCCGAAGAGGACATGGATGAAAGTAGTTTGGAAAGATATAAAAAGTGCAACCTATCCGAGGATTTGGCTCCGCATAGTTTGGACAAGGCTTTGATGATGATGGGGGTGATAAGATACAAGCAACACTAAAGCTTTGTTTGAGAAAATAATGTATTTTACACAAACCCATCTACCTCTATGTAGTCACAAAAAACAGCAACATATATACCATAACTGGAGTAGATTGTGTAAAGCACAAATGTAAACCAACCGGATGATCCATTCCCGGCCATTTGCACTGATAGCCATCAAGTGGATAGTAATAAAGAAATGGGTTAGTGGTCAAAATTCAATGAGTGAGAGCAAATAGTGAGGATAATTCCAGCTATGCTGTTTCTCAAATTTTAAATTTCCATTCAAAAACAAATTCCAGTTATGCTCCATTCATAATGAGACCTATGAATTGGATGGTCTGTTACCAACTAAGCCACAGGCAAAACAACTAATCAGAATAACTATCACAAGCAATTATTCTTTTTAAATGCAAGAAATGTAGCATTGGTTGATAAATATTATTGGTTTATTATCCCAACTTTCCCATTATCCAAATGCAAAGCTAACTACATTTTAGTATTTGGCACCAGTTTTGCCTGAGTGTTTCTACATTGCAGTATCCATATCCTTTCAAAGCTCACAACATTCCAACCTAAAACCAAATCATACTAATTTGCTCTTATACCTAAAACCCACAAACAAAGGCCTCCAGAAGTCGAAATCCAGTGACCCAAAAACTAGAAAAAAAACAATGAGCTCAACAATTATGGATTCATAACACCAAAGAGGCAAAAATCACAAATATTCCCACTAAAACAAAACAAACCCAAAATCCAACAAACCCTAATGCAATTACAAAACACACAAAAACCCCAAAACAAGTTTTAAAAAAAATCAAAACTAAATAAACAGCAACAACAATAACAATAACAATGCCGAGGGCGAGGGGGAGGATCAAACTGGTCACATCCCATCAAAATCCAACAAGGGGAAATAATGAACAGATACAACAAAATGCAAACCTGTTCGGGCTTGAGCCGGAAGACACGGTCAGAGGGCTTCCACTGCTGGAAGACGGTATCGGGGATGGTGGCCGCGAAAGCTTTCACGTGGTGGTGCTGCTGCTGCTGGAAGGGGTTGGCGGTGCGGCGAGCAGCAGCGGCATTGGAGAAGGAGGAGATGGGGGCGTCAGTATTCTTGGAATGGGGAACAAGGAGAGGTTTAGGGTTCTGGGAAGAGAATTTACGGTCGGTATCTAGGGTTTCTGGTATTGGTTTCGATGTGGGGTTTCGGTGAGAATGAGCTGCAGCAGCAGCAGCAGCAGCAGAGCGGAGATGAGGAGGAACGTATGACATTTTCCTTTACTATCTATCTACTCCTGCTGCTTCTTTCCTTCTTCTGGATGCCAGAAAAGAAAGCGAGGGCTTGAATGAGCGAATAAGAGAGCAATAACAGCGAGCAAAGACACAAAAAATAGATTGAAATGGGAGAGTTTATATACAGAGTGATGACTTGGTTCAACAGTTGGAACCTTGGCCCTTGTTCTCTAGCTGAATCTTGAACCTAGAGTTCATATTTGACTATGGTGATTTTGTGGCCAGGATTTTCCTTCGTAGAGAGAACAAATATGATTTTCATGAGGAAAAATCAGTAAATCGATCATTTCAGATGTATTTAGGTTTTCTTAAATATTTCTCACAAATTTTTCAAGTTTTATGAAAATTCAAGATGTAATACTAAACGACTTGATGTTTATCACTAATACAGGGATATTAAAGATTTGGATCATGAATTGGGGTCCACAAAAGTGCATAAAATCAAATCTATGGGTTGGGACATTTTGAGTGTTTTTCACATAATTTCAAAATATATGAGAAATTAAGATGTGAAGCTAAATTTCTTAAAATTTCTTATTTTAATAATAAAAAAAGATAAATATTTCAGATTGTAAATTTGAAGCCCCCAAGACTTAAAAAAAAAAAAAAAAATAGGATTTTACCAAAAAACTCATCGTAGGTGGCGATTGCACGAAAAAGGGAATAGTAGTTCAGGCAGCACAAAAAAAGGCTCGTCAACCCATTTTTGTTCTTTTTTTTTTAACTTTGAGAACAGCGACGCTAGCATCGCTCGTCTCTGATGGAAGCAACGCTAGTGTCGCTTGTCATCCCCTGCCTTTTGCAAAGTCCATTGCACTAGTCATTTATCTCAGCCAAAAAAAAGAATGGAGCGGCCTAGCCTTGAGTGGAGCCATGTGTGGGGTGTCCGATAAGTTCATGGAGAAGCTGACATTGTTTGTGATGCTAGTTATGCAACAAGGGTGTTTGAAATGACAAGGAGCAAAGACAAGACCCTGGAGGTCTTGGCTGGAATGTGGCATCAATTGGTGGGCAAGAAGGAAGGAGTCAAGCTTGCTTTCGAAATGATTTTTGATTGAGTTTTGGACCTAGCCAGGTGAGTGGATCAATCTTTCAAAAAGGTACATCTCTCCCTCTCGTCTGTCCTAAAACTGTCGAATCCCAACACCCAACCGTCTTCTTGGCAGATGAATGGGTCACAACAACCGCCTTCTTCAATTATCTTCTTCAGTTCCAATTTATCAACCCCACCTCCCAAAATCCCATATTTTGGAGAAATATCCAGATCTAGGGCACGAACACCACGCTCAAGCTTACCTATTCATTTTCAATTTTGGAGTGGGTCTAGGTTCCATTGAACTGTGGAATCAAAGGAGACAGTCATGATCACAGATTGGCAGGCTTGCAACGTCTCACCCCATAGAAGAAACACCGTCGCCGCTGTTAATCCGAGTACATACAAAAATAGTTCAGTATTTATGAAACCAGTTTACACTACAATGAAACACAACAACAAGTAAACAGAAATCTCGAAATATAAATTAACTCACTGTTTAAAGTCATAAATGAAGTACTCTGTTGTTGAAGTTTAGGAGACACATAAATTCTCAGAAGATTATTGATCAAGGCTAGTGTTAGACACTATGTCCTTAAGACAAAATTCGCCCCCGCAATGGTACTAACGGGCTTCAGTGACGTCTGTCTCCCAGTATACAATGAACGATCCATACAGTAGCAGCACTACAAGCTATGTGACAGGCGAACCAATCGTGCAGTAGTACTCTCTCTTGACTCAAACTAATGACCCAAATGCAATGCAGTGAATGGAATAAGCAAGAAGGCATAGACAAGATGATATTTATAACCTGCTTCATGTATATTCATTGGGTTGCATCTGTTTAGTGAATAGATGCTTCTCTTTGGACACACCCTTTCATATGAGAAAGGACACACCCTTTTCATATGCGAATGGACACACTCCTTCATGTGCGAATGGACACATCCCATTTGTAAAAAGAAATTTTTTATTTAAATAAAATTTCTCCCAAAAATACTAAATGGGTAGTGGGCCGAACCAGGCCCAACTCGCGCGTGAGCCCGGCCCGTGCGGGGCGCGCCCGTTTGGTGTTTAGGAGGCAATTTCTAATTCACTCCTTAATGGATTACAGCAATTCAATACATGTCCTTAATATACTCAAGGAGTAGATTACATTCCCGTGTATTCCCACCTAAAATGATAAGTGTAAAAAAAAAAAAAAAAAAAAAAAAAAGAAAAGGAAAGGAAAACACGTGGAAAAGAAACAAAAAAAAAAGAAATTAAACTTTTTAACCATCCTATTTTTTAAAAAGGAGTTTTCTTAAGAAGAAAACTTAGTTGAAACCATTGATGGAGAAGAAGAAGAAAAGCTTGAAGATCCTTGAAGAAGAAAAAACTCTTGGTCTTGGAGCACTCTTGAGATTGTTGCAAAAGAAAGCAATAAGAGCAAGAGATCCAACCTACTCTTGCTTTTATAGAAGAGAGCAAACCAAAGAAGGAAACAAGAAAAGGTAAATGTTACTAATTAGTAACCTTACCAAAAAGAAAGAAATTAAAAAGATTCTTTTCCAAAATAAAGATATCTTGAAGGATTCTTTCCCAAAAGAAAGATATCATGAGGGATTCTCTCCAAAAAAAAGATTTCTTAAGATATTATCTCCCAAAATAAAGGGGACATGAGAGATTTTCTCCAAGTAAGGATATTCTTATATATTTTCTATTCAAACGAGATATTTTTAGATATTCTTTACAAAGATGAAATTATATGAGATCTAAGCCATCTTCAAAAGCTTAAGGTCCCATTGGTTAGCCCATATGAGCCATGTTTGACCACCCAGGCACTAAAAAAAAATGGGGGCCTTTTAGTCAAAGAGAAATCCCTCTTACCAAGAGCATACAAAAAATGGTTCCATGCCTCTTTTGAGTTGATTGGACCATACAAAAAAGAATTACAGGCCCCATGAGCTTCCAAAATTCAAACCATTCAGCCTCATATACCAAATTGAGCCAAAATCTTAAAATTGACATTTCACAAAAACCCAAGCCACTCCAATGGACCCACACAATCTCAAAGAGTGACTAAAAATCAAATATTGATCCCCTAACTTACCATATACAGCTTGTTAGGCCACAAGATCAAAATAAAAAATCGACCTCCAACATTCCACATACAGCTTGTTAGGCCTCACAGTCAAAATCAAACCCGACCCCCTAACCTGCCATATACAGCTTGTTAGGTCACAATGTCAAAAACAAAAACCCAAATCCACATCCTTGATATCATCTTCAAAACTTTACCTCGAGATGATACGTGATTCCTTTCACTACCATAAATTTCTCCTGAAGGCTCAAAAGGCCACTCTACCAAAAAAAAGATTGCTCAAAGACTCTTGGTCAAGTCACAAGCTCTCCTTCGAAATCTCTTCGAGGCACATCAAATACAAAAGTTAAGCAACTCGTCGTTGTACCTCAAGGGGGCATTTGTTGACACCAAAAATGTCACTTTGCCGCTTCAACATCAAGAAAGCTACATGAAGTCGCGGCCTACCACAAATGGGCGATGATACTCCTCAAAAAATCAAATCTTGTCAGAATCAAATCAAAACTGCAAGATTCTTTAAGACAGCCAAACGAGGAGTACACAAGAAGTTTCGGGCCATTTTAAAATTATTTGGCCTAACTTCGCTTCTCCGATAGTTAAACAGGAGCTCCAGGCGGCGACAGCATCGGAGACACCAAATCTTCGATCAGAGCCTATGGATAGTCTCAAAAATACATCCAAAAGGCTCTACGTCAAGTTCCGAGTCAAATCGACAACATTTGTCCCTCCATCAGCTCTCGAACAGCTAAATCAAGCCTATCGGTGGTGAGAACTATCGAGGTCATCGCTCATCAAAAAGAGCACATGGGCGGTTTCAAGATGCTTACAAAGGGCTACACGTCAAATTTCAAGTCATTTCGACAATATTTGACCAGACTTTGACTCTCGGAAGCCAAATCAGGCCTCTCGGCGGCAAAGCTCCCCAGGACTATGGTTTCAAAGACATCTCAAAATGACTCCAATAGGTTCCCTATCAAATTTCAAGTCAATCGGATATCGGTTGACCGCACATCGAGGCGCGACATCTTCATCGCGACAAAAAGAAGTCTACTAGCAACAGGACCACATATGGCTTCAAAACAGAAAGAAAAATCTAAGGTTGGTCTTATTTATTGCTCAGAAGACTTCACCTCAAATTTCAGGTCATTCCGACATCGTTTGACCCAATTTCAGCTTCTGACGGAAAACCGGCAGCTCTACGCTACAAAGTCTTCGGCCTTCCCGGAAAATTGGAAACTTTGCACCCCAAAATGCAAGGATTATCGTCAAGTTTTCTATAGGAAAATCAAGCTAATAAATGTGCAAAATTTTCAAGAAAAACACAGAAGAAAAAAAGAATGGAAAAAGACATCGAAACGGCCGCGAAATGGGACCAAAAGGGGAAGAATCCCAGCGACCCTAACCCAGGGTCGCCGGCGACCATGGAGCCCCGGATTGCCGGGTTCGCCCCGGAAAGCTCCGTTTTCCATCGTTTTTCGCATTTTGAAGTTTCTAACTCTTGTGATTTTCCAAAATTCATACTTTTGAGGCACCAAATCCTTTGATATCTGTCAAAATCACGGGTCCGTCTTCAAGAGTATCAAAATCAACATTGATCGCCAACTGGTCAACCAAAAAAGTGCACTTTCTACCCGATCGATCGAGAAATCGACAGGACGGATGTCACGGGCCTGTTGTTAGCTATCAATGTCTGAAGTTACATGGTCATCTGATGTCGATCAACATGTAGATTCATAAAAAATCATCGTCAAAAGAACTCCAAAAGACGCGGCACGGTCTGCGACTCTTCAACTGCTCGGCGACCACTTAATGCAATTAATTGGCTAACTTTATTACAGTCATTAATTCATTTCTTTGGATGACCCAATCAGAAGCAAGCAAATGGGAGTTACAAGTCAAGAGATTCATGGCATTTAAACAATGAAACTCCTCCCATCATGGCGATTAAAGGCGATTAAATGCCCTTAATCTCCACCGGCCAATCAGAAGCCAAGAAAAAGGAGTTACAAAATAAAAGAATTAAATCTTGTAACTCCTCCCTTTATGTAGCTTTATGACAATTAAGGCTCATAAACTCGCCTAAATGGCTATCTAAAAGCCTATAAATAGGAGAGCACTCCCAAAAACACTCCCAACAACACTCCAAAAAACACTTCCAAAGATCAGATCCCTGATCAGAAAAAGGCACAGAAAATCCAGAGAAAGAAAGAGAGAAAACTCTACTGAAGTTCTGCACCGGCCACTACTACAATGTGATAAAAGTCCCTTGGGGGGCACCCCCCAAGGTCCTTGCCTTCTCCTTCTGCCTCCAATGGCTTCGACGTGGCTTTTCAGCCCGTCTACTTAACTTTTTATTAGACATAGGACCTTCTCTTGGTCTTTGCCCTTTAAAAATCTGAGGTTATAGCCAAGCCAAGCGAATCAAGAGCATCATCTGTTCTCATCTGAATGGATGATAGCGAAGTCCACACATGGCTTACGACCGTCGATCAGAACGAGTCCCCCACAATCTCCTGAGAAGTTAGATCCTCCCTTTCTTGCTTTTCATTGTTGTTTGTATTTTTCTAAAAGAGACAAAAATCACAACTCTTGTCTTTTATTATTGATAAGAATTGTAAATCGGCTATAAACGTCTAAAATCGGCTATAAAAGCCAAAAATCGGCTATAAATGCCAAAAAATTTGCCTTTCACTGCAAATCAAGAAAAGGTATCTTTTCTTAAATATATGTGCAATGGAAAACTTGAAAGAAGTTCATTTCCTTTTTACTTGCGAAGGTTGATCCCCGGATCACCACTTATAATTCCAAATAAAATTGAAAATCTGGCACACCCACACAAAAAAATGTTGATGCACGCTTTTGCCCTCTGGGCACGAAAGGGTTGGATCAAACGGACTCCCACGTCTGCCGACCTCGGTAGCACTGAGCAAAAGGCGCGGTCCATCACTCATCTCTATCTATTCCTATTGCTTAGAGGAGTCGAACGAGGAACGACACCAGTGTCAACCCCTTTAGAAATGAGCAATTCTAGTGTTGCTCCTCTTAAAGTTATAAAAAAAAAAAAGAAATCGGGATAACGTGCCCCGTTTGTAAGGCCCGAACTACTATTCCATTTTTCGTGCAGCGGCCACCTATAATGAATTTTCCAGTAAAATTCTCTTAAAAGATGAAAGGGGTTGAGCATTTCCAAACCCACGACATACTCGCAAGGACATGGACAAGGAACTGTACTGCTACTTTTTGCAAATCTCATAAACACACCATTTTTTCCCATCGTTGATGAGCAGAAAAAAATAAAAATGTGCTACAATTATACATGTGCATCATTTACATATTTAAATTGAGTATAAACAAATGACTCCTTAGTGTCATTGTTTGGTGCAATAAATATCTCTTTCATGAAAAAATGAACTAGTTTCCCTTGATATGGAGGATTTCAATTACTTGTACGAATGGTAAGAATGTGCAACTCTTCTTTCATGGAAACAGAAATCCACTAAACATAAAATTTTCTTTTAGCACAAACGAGTCCTAACAAGTGTAGGCTCGGAAGCTTTGTTTTAACTTGTTATCCATTGATCACTGCAATACACTTTTTTATCAAATATATATATACACATTTTATTAGAGTGAAACTTAGACAACATGCTAAACCAATGACATCTTTATCTTAAACAGTTTGGATATAATATACGGGGGTCGGCTCTCCTCAACTACGGTTGAGGAGAGCATCCGCTGGAACCATGTGGTTCCAACGTGTGGCCACTTGACGGAATGACGAAATGAAAATCGGCCCCTGCCCAGCACAATTCATTTTCCCCCCTTCCATTTGTATATTCGTTCCTCTTCTTTCATTTCTCTCTCCCTGCGGTCTCTCTCTCTCCCATCTCATCACTCGATCTCTCTCCCATCTCCATCTCGTTGCCGCGATTGTCTCTTTTCATCTCGACGAGGCTATCTCTCTCCCATCTCCATCTTGCTGCCGCGATTGTCTCTCTCCCATCTCAACGAGGCTATCTCTCTCCCATCTCCATCCCGCTGCGGTCTCTCTCTCCCATCTCCATCTCGCTGCGGTCCCTCTCTCTCCCATCTCGACGAGGATCTCTCTCTTTTCCACTCGCCTTTGATCAAGTTCGCTGCTGCGTCGCCTCTCCCTCCCTCTCAATGAGAAGAAGTCTCTCTCTGCTGCTCCTTCTCTCTCGCGATCGTCTCCCTCCCGCAACCCTCTCGCACCGCTCTCTCTCTCCCACGACCGACAGATAAGGAATCCGCCCTCCCTCTCTCTGCTTTTCATTTTTTTTTTCATTAAATGCTCTGCAACAAGTAGAAATGGAATGTGGGTTTTGTTTTGTTTTTAATTTCTTTTATTTGCAAGGTCTGGGTTTTGTTAAAGTTGACAAGATTCAGTTTGAGATTTTATGGTTTGTGGTGGGGATCTGAGGGTTTGGGGGAAGGGATTTTAAGGTTTTGGGTTTTCTAACCCTTGAATTCCTCATATCTTGATATGGAAAACGTAGAGAGAGAATGCTTTTTTGGGTTTGGAAAGAGAGAGAATGCCTCTCCTTCCATCTCTTGTGCTCTCCCCCTCCCTCCCACCCTCTATATTTCTTTTCCACCAATGCACTGTCTCAGCTTTTAGCCATTCAATGGAAAGTGCTATGTGCCATGGACATGGATGCTCCAGATAGAAGCTTGCATTGCACCTCTGCACAATCTTTCCATCTGAGCTTAGACGACAGTTGCCCTAGTGAATTTGTGATGTACTAAGAGAATGACAACATTTTGTATTTTCTCTTCCAAAGTAATGTCCACCTAAATGTTGTTATTCAATTGGGCCGCATTTGTTTCTTACTGTGACTGGAACCATCTGCAGCAATTAGCCATGTCTGCAGCAATTGTTTTTTTTTCCACATATCCAGCAATATTTTTTTTCTTTCTCCATTGCAGAATCTCTCCTTTTATTTTATTTTGGCTGCAGTCCATTGTAGAATTGGTCACTAATTGGACATGCTCTACTTTTCTCTCTTTCAAATTGGTTGGTTAAAAGTGGTTAGAGAAAATGTCATCATCCAATTCCAATTCCAGGAACACTAATTGGGCTCCAAAATGCCCTTGTGGGAGTGGAGACATGAGATTATTTACAAGTCATACGGAGACCAATCCGAATCGAAAGTTTTGGAGATGTTCATATTGGAATGTAAGTGATGTTTTCATGATCATATTTGTTGTAATTACCGAAATATTCAATTTGTGATTCAAATAAATGTCATATTGCTAAAAGAAATCTCATTTGATTGTAGGATGATAATGGATGTGATGCATTTTTTTTTGGAAAGATAAAGTGTCAAGGGAGCATCCACCTAACTCAAGCCTTGAAAGAGTTAATGGAAACCTGACGTCATCTATTGAAGGAATTAGAGAAGCCTTTGAATCACAAAACCGACTTATGCGTGCACAAATTGAAAGCGAAAATTTAAGAAATATGTATTTGTGCAAAATACATCATATTTTGAAAGTTACATGTCATGTATTCATGATCACGTGATGTATTTTAGTTTACATATCATTCCGAGTGTAAATGATATTGTGAATGAACTTGTGTTTATGCAGTTGAGAACATTAACATCTAGTGTAATATGCTTTGATCAGCTGAGTGAATGAAACATTTGTCTCATACATGACAAATTTTAGGCCTCTCTACAAAACCCCTCTGTCTTCTGTGAATGTTAGAAAATGTAGATTTAAAGGGTTACGTTTGATTGAATTGCTTGGTATTAATTTTTGGTTACTTGTGAATAGAGAAACAGACTTCATATATATCCACTTAGCATATATGAACCCATTGGTTGAAAATGTGCGCGGGTGCAAAACTAACCAAAAGCGAATGTTTCCTTCCAATAAAATACAGATTTTTAGTGTGCCATATGGCTTTCAAACCACAAAATTTCAGGCAAAAACTCCATCGGAAAGTGGGCTAATCAGCCACCTAAACAGCGGTACTCGGACATGTTATCAAGAAAACAGCAGATCAGAACCCGCTTGATTGAAAATGTGCGCGAGTGCAAAACTAACCAAACATGAATGTTTCCATCCAATAAAATGCAGATTTTTAGTGTGTCATATTGTCTTTCAAACCCCAGAATTTCAGCCAAGAACTCCATCGCGAGTGGACTAATCAGCCCCCTAAACAGTGGTACTCGGACATGTTTTCAAGAAAACAGCAGATCAGAACCCACTTGGTTGAAAATATGCGCGAGTGCAAAACTAACCAAACGCGAATGTTTCCCTCCAATAAAATGCAGATTTTTAGTGTGCCATATGGTCTTTCAAAACCCAGAACTTCAGCCAAAAACTCCATCGCGAAGTGGACTAACCAGCCCCCTAAACAGTGGTACTCGGACATGTTTTCAAAAAAACAGCAGATCAGAACCCACTTGGTTAAAAATGTGCGCGAGTACAAAACTAACCAAACTCAAATGTTTCCGTCCAATAAAATGCAGATTTTTAGTGTGCCATAGGTCTTTCAAGCCCCAGAATTTCAGCCAAAAACTCCATCTCGAAGTGGACTAATCAGCCCCCTAAACAGGGACATGTTTTCAAGAAAACAGCAGATGAGAACCCACTTGGTTGAAAATGTGCATGAGTGCAAAACTAGCTAAACGCGAATGTTTCCCTCCAATAATGCAGATTTTTAGTGTGTCGTATGGTCTTTCAAACCCAGAATTTCAGCCCAAAAGTCCATCGCAAAGTGGACTAACCAGCCCCCTAAACAGTGGTACTCGGACATGTTTTCAAGAAAATAGCAGATCAAAACCCACTTGGTTAAAAATGTGCGCGAGTGCAAAACTAACCAAACGCGAATGTTTCCGTCCAATAAAATGCAAATTTTTAGTGTGGCATATGGTCTTTCAAACCCCAAAATTTCAACCAAAAACTCCATCGCAAAGTGGACCAACCATCCCCCTAAACAGTGGTACTTGGACAGAACCCAATCAATACAAATCTGCACATAACTTTCTCTAACATTCAGAACCCAATCAATACAAGTGTACTCGGACAGAATCCAATCAATACAAACCTGTACATAACAGAACTCATAACATAGCATAAGAATAATCTGCACATCCATTCCATAAGTGCAATTTGTCACCCACAACCATTCCACAATAGAACCCAATTTGTTTAAATAACATCCATCCCAACATTCTACACATAACTTTCTCCAACATTTTACACTCAGTCACAACAGAACCCAATTTCTACATTAAGGCACTAGAATAAGAAAGAAAGAAATACTATCTGAAAACCAAATCAATTCCATTCATTCAAGACTGTGACAACAAATAATGATGCAAACAAAATCCATTCATTCATAGGTCTTGTTCAGCCACATAATGATGTGCACCTACTTACAAAAGTTTTGATTCATCTCAAACATATTGAACTTATAAAATAAAAGGCTAAGTTGATAATGATGGCAATCTTGATGTCTTCTTGATGTCTTCTTGATGTCTTCTTGATATCTTCTTCTCTGCATGGATACTTAATGGCACCTTCTCTGCATAATTATAGTAATTGGGCTGCAATAGACATAACATGAGATAAATAATGGAGGGAAATGGTTAAAAAAAAATATGCCTCAACTTCCATTATCATAAAATTCTTAAACAAAGAAAAAAATTAATTACATGTTTCCTCATTAGAGCTTCCTCTACTTCCAATGTTAGAGTCCAGTGGCTGGCCTGGATCAGCATCAGCTAACCTGAAATATACATTTATAACTAATAATTTTATATGAAACATGGAAAATAACAAGAAAACTCGCATTAAATCGATTTACCTGTTCAACAACACCGGACAATTTCACTTGTCATGTGATACACCGCACTTGTTGCAACCCATACAAGGATGCCCTTTTGGAAGTGCCTTTTCCTTCGATGATTTAAGTCTCTTCGCGCGTCCTTTCGTCACAACATGCGCCGGCTCACAATATTCAACCAAATTACTATCCACAAGTCCATTCCCTTTATCAATGCTTGTGTTTGATGGGTTGTTTAACGTTAGCTGCCTTAATTTCATTTTCAATTCCTTATGACCACTGATTAAACACTCAAAACCTTCTCTAGATTGACTCGCTATGTCAATAAGCCCTACAAATATACATGACAAGTGACTATGTCGAGCCAAGCATGGGTTAACACCAACAGATCCACCTGATTCAACAACGTCCACAAATGCATCTTTTGTAGCACCCTTCGTCCATCGCTTCAAAATGTAACGCTCGGGTAAAAAGAGTATAGAACTTCTCTTCAAGATAGTCAAAACATGACAACAATGGATGCCTTCAAATTCAAACTTCTTATAAGAACAATATGCATGCTTCTCATCCTTTTTCCATAAAACCTCTCTTTCAATTCCCTTCTCATCAGAATAATTTTTCAGAATGAACTTAGAGGAGACATCATCTTCATAAACAATATTTTCTGTAACTGACATGATGGTAAATAACTCATCTTGAAACTTATAAAATAAGTTTCTTGTGTATTCTTCGGCCATTTGCTTTTACATCAGTGAACATGTCTTCATTTTAGGCCTCCCATTGCTATTTTCGAAATTCTCTTTCTTTTCGAGGTACTTCAGATGTTCAACCCCAGCGTCAAAACGCAATATGAAATCAATGAAAGAAATCTTGTACTCTACGTATTGCTTCACAAATGCATTCATGCTTTCACTTCTTTGAGTGGTCGACATGCCACCAAAATTTTTTTCCTTCAAATATGCCGGAACCCACATATGACGAATCTTAAATATATTCGTCAACCAATCATTCTCTTTAAGCTTATTGTCTGTTATGATCTGATTCCAAAAAATCTCAAATTCATCAGTAATGTTAGAGTTATGAACACATTTTTTGACCTGATCTATTAAACCCTCATTGTGAGCAACTTATCCAAAATGTGCCATAGGCAATACCGATGAGCAGTGTTTGGCATGACATTCTTTATGGCTTTTGTCATTGCCAGATCTTGCTCTATTATAATACCATTTGGTGGACTAAATGACATGGCTTCAAGCCATGTGTTAAACAACCACTCAAAAGACTCCATTTTTTCATTTGGTAGAAACCCACATCCAAATAAAGTTGTTTGCCCATGGTGATTGCAACATACAAATGCGCTAAAAATAAGTTCATAACAATTAGTTTTATAGGTTGTATCAAATGTCACCACATCACCAAAGACTTTGTAAGCCAAACGAAATGATCCATTTGCCCAAAACACATGTGTTATCTTTTTATCTGCATCTCGCTTAATGGTATATGTGAAACCATTTTCCATTTCTTTGCGCTCTTCAAAGAGTTGAAATAGCAATTGTCCATCTAGCCCCTTTTTCTTTTCCTTTTCATCCCTACGGAGATTCTTGGCATCCGTATCTGTAAATCCAATTTTGTCTAGTCCCCCAGATTGAGAACCAAACACTTGCATTTGTTGTTTGCTTCGCACATTTGCTGAATCATATGTGTTTATAAGCTGTCGCTTTGATTCTGGCACTTCACGATGCGACCTCAACATAAATCTCTTACTCGGAGTAGTGGGGGCATGAGAGTGTTGAGGAACAAACATGGATACCACATAATCACCTGACTTATCTAGTTTCGCTTGCAACTTAGCCTTACAATCGAATCTTGTTTCCATTCGACGTCTTTGAACAAATTCCTTATCAATCCAATGTTTCTCATCTGTTTTACCCTCCTTTGAACAAACAAATCGCTTCCATACAACCTCCCCACTTTACCTCTATTACTAGATTCTTTTCTTATACTAAATCCTGCGAGTTTTCCATAAGCATTGTAAAAGTTATATGCCTCATCTCAATCATCAAAATGCATGCCCAATTTTGGTGTCATGTTTTCATCTACAACCGGATAGTGGACAACTGATGAGGAGGAGGAGGTCATATCCATATGCAATCTGGATCACAAATGATTAAAATTGATCATGAATAACAGACCCAAAGAAACAGTTCCATGACTACTCCAATGTAGAATATTTAATCAACAGATGGAAAAAATAAAACGTGTAGTATATGTAGCAGATAAATGAGAAAACTTTGATTTAGCCATAAATGAGAAAACAAAAGTTCAAGATTCGTACAAACCAAATGATGTGGCAAAGAATAAAACAACTGTCGACAACAGGTAATGATTTACATACAAAACAAATGATCTGCAATCAGTTTACAAGATTCAAATGGGCGTGTTGTCCAAAGGCTTCTTCCCTGATATGTAACCATGTCCAAATTTCATAGCAAGAAGAGCAGATGTGTCCTCAGTTGCCCTTGTTTTAACATACAACCATAACAAATATCACAAGATTCTATAAGTATATAAAAAGACCAAAAATAAAAATAAAAAATTCCAATGGACTCAGCTCTCAATGAAGTTCATCTAAACCATAACTAGTTCTTTGGCTTTGTCAACCATGAAAGGTTGGTCGATGAGTTGTACAACTTAGCCTGAGATTGAATCATGCCAGGAGAAATTCTCCTGGTTCTCCAAAAAACAAAGGAGACAGTTTCCTTCCAAAATGACAGAGCAGGGCATAGCCTTCGTAAATTAACAAAACCAGAAGTAATCATAAATAAATAATACAAAAATGAAGTTTTAACCATGCTAAACATTTTTATTCCTGTAAACTATAATGTGGGAAAGAAAATAAGAGAATACATTTTACAACCAGCTTTCGCTTTGTCAAAACTGTTTGAGAAAAGTATAGGTGAAAGCAGCCTACTGCTCGAAACTAGATGTAGTCCAATTGAAAAGGAAAATGCATGCCACGAATGATGTGCTTTTTCATCAAACCAAACATGAGGAAACCCATCAAACCAAACTCATCTATTTCATTGATCTAACCAAAGATCTCTGTTTGAAAAAAAAAGTTTACCTTGCCGACGCAGATATGCAGCGAGGAGTGAGGGATAGATGAGGAGAGACGCAGCAGAGAGGGGGAGAGCAGCAACGAGTTGAGGAGCGATTGCAGCAGAGATGAGAGCTTCCGAAACCCTCTGGACGAGATCGTAGCGCAGCAGGGAGAGGCGAGAGATCACATGCGAGATCTTCGAAGAGAAAGATAGCAGGCAAGAGGGTCGCGGGAGAGAGACGATCGCGGCAGCGAGAGAGAGAGAGAGAGAGACCGCATGGAGAGAGATGTGAAAAGAGAGGAATGAAGATACAAATGAAAGGGGGGAAAAAGAATTGTGCTGGGCGGGGGAGCCAATTTTCATTTCGTCATTCAGTCAAGTGGCCACACGTTGGAACCACATGATTCCAACGGATACTCTCCTCAACTGCAGTTGAGGAGAGCTAAATATGCCCTAATTCAACTTGGAAAAAACAAACATGTTAAACTTTAAAACTTGTATAGGCAAAATCATTTAGTAAAGTAGTATAGGAGAATTTGTCTGAAAATAAAAATAGTACAATCAGACTCATCCTATTATAGAAGTTATATGGCAGACTCATAAAAAAAAAAGCACAAAACATGTCTGATTGCTTTTAGGAATTCATGTCTATAAAAAAAATTTATATTTTTCTTATTTTTTTTTAAAAAGATGCAAAGGGTCTCAAAACTAACCAAATAAATCCACTTAATATAAAACACTTTGAAACTTGCAAGTTTAAGCCTTAACGCATGCTAAGGTCCCAAATCGGTATTTCTCTTAGATTTCAACTTCAATTATTAATATAGAATTAATTAATCTAAGTCCAAATAAAAAGCAATCAACCATAAGAGAAGGAGACACGGGGTTTGTACGTGGAAAAAACCCTACTCGGGAAAAAATACGGGCCTTATCGTCTAGGCTAACAAACAACCAAGCACTATATAATATGAAAGTTATAAAAACTCACAGATCCCTTTTTCAGTTGCAACTCATCCTAAGGACAGCGAAGATCTTGTTGACGACTCGCCGTGCGCTTTCACCGTGTTTGAACCAACCACCTTGAAAGTCTCTTAAAGATGCATCTACTTCAGGAGAGTAGATGGAAAGAACTCTAAAGTCGTAAAATCTTCAACACAAGAACTTGATGAACCTTTAGAGAAGATGAAGGATCGGATCTCTTAATTGATTATAGGGTTTAGAATTGGAGAGAAGTGTACCTCTTGAATGAGAGAGAATGGCAATATATTGCCCTTGGTTCGTGCCTTGAGTCTTCTAAAACAAGTCGGACTCAAATTAATAGGATGAAGGAAATTTGGAAGTGGTTTACGGATCAGAATTCTAATTTCGCGTGTCGTCCGCTCCAGCGCAAGTGGGAATCCGCTTGAGCACATGACGTTCCGTTTCTAGAAAAACTGCCCTTTGTGTGACTGGCTCGAGCGCAAAAGAGAATTGCTTAAACGTGCGATATTTTGGTGTTCGCTCGAGTGTACATACTGAATTTTCAGATCTCTTGAATTTCTTCTAATAAATGCAATCTTGGGCAGTCCAATCTAGAATATATATATATAATATAAATCCCGATTTTTTCCATCACCCAATGAATTTTCCAAAACTCAAAAATCCTTACACACTTAAACATGTATTTGACTAAGTTTTAGTTTAAATAAAAAAAAAAAAACTTGCCAACCAAACCCTTCAATTGATAGATGCGCACTAAAGCAATATTAATGGGTCCTAGAAACTGAATATTCTTTACTTGAAATTGACAAAAATAAATTGTTTGATGTGTCTAAAATTAAAATTATTTTATTTTAATATTAATTTAATTTAATTTTAAACTTATTTTTAAATTTACTAAAAAGAATTCAAACTCGCTGATAGGTCAGTGATGAGGCAACCCTCCTCCGCAAAACAAGCGGGGATTGATCCCTAGCTATAGAGTAAAGGATGAGAGATTTGGGTGGGGTATGTGCGGGTGTAATAGTATTTACCAAAAAGAAGAATTCATAACGCCTTATTTAAAGTTCTTTATCAACTATTATTTCGATAGTTGCACCTACACTCCACAAAAACGACTAGGGATTAATTCTTGGTTGTAGTTCAATTATAAGGGATTTGTGTGGGTTATTTACTACACCAAAAAAAAAAAAAAAAAAAAAAAACTTTATCAAACTGTACTACACAAGCTAGGAATATATATTAGTCTATGCCAACACCACTCAACCCATGCCAATACACTCATGGTTGAGAAATAGGCCCATAGATGCCTAGAAAAATAGATCAATGGGTATTCGGATTTTAAAAAATATACATGGAGAACCGAGATAGATCAACGGCTGAAACTTGACCCATGGGCCATTTTTTTGTCTTATTAATGCTTCCAACGTCTCGGATTATTGTTTTAGTGTCTCAAATTAAAAAGAAAAAAGAAAGAGATGCGGCTGAAAAATCAACACTCGTGACACAGTTCACTCGCGCGTCTCCGCACTTCAGAGGCGAGTGTCTATTTCAAATCAGTTTGTTATTGGTGTTGTTTGATTCAGACATTATTCGTCTTTATTTGGGTTGAATCAGATATATGGCAAGTGTGGCTTTCAAACGCACTAAATGCGTTTTACATCCGTTTTAAGATAATAAGATGGTAAAAATAGACTTCCCAAACATGCACATCCCTATGTATTCATGCTACTCATTTTCGGTGGTTTTAATATACAAAAATCTCAAGAGACCATAGAAAAATTAAGGACTATATGTAGCTAAATTCTCTGTGATAATCTCATTAATAATAGGTATTAATAGAATATAATAAAGATTATAAACCTCACCTAGAAAATCTAATTACATTATAAGCGTAACATAGTATATAATCCTAATTAATTACATAAGGTATATAAACCTATTACATGATAAATCTAAAATAATCTAACCTTAGTTTCATACAAACTCATCATGAGATATCCAACCTCCTCTATATTCTTTATTAGAGACGTCTACTATTCCAGTGAAATCGAGCTGATAGAGAACCCACACCATTACCAATGAAGACAATGTCATTGCCACTGGACCGAACATCCACAGCATCAAAGGCACTGTTATGTAAAGCACGCGTTCCCCTGCAATGGCCAACGTGAATGCACGTTCAAACAAGTGATGCGCTTGTTGGGGCAACAGGTCTTCAGTCACGTATATGAGGAAACTTGCTTCGATTAAGGATGCAATGGCCATGGAGCTGCATAAGAAGCTTAGCAACAGGAAGAGAGATGCCGTGGCATATTTAAGGATCTGGGTCGACTCGGTCGAGGAAGTGATGGGTGAGTCATGGACTAGACCCCTTGCTTTGTATACGTTGTTGGTCTGAGCTGCCAAAGATGAGTTTAAGATCACAGCTAATAAAGATATAATTATGACTGTCATCATGGAGTTTCTAAGGCTCTGGACTGTTAATATGCCCCTCTTCTCATTATCCTGCACATGCACAATCTCGTATTAGCAAGAAGAAAGATCATACTTGCAAACTTTGATGGGAGAGATGCATGATTTAAGTATAAGGCACATGGATGTTCATTGGTTAGGGGTGGCATATATATATATATATATATATATATATATATATATATTCTTTAACTGTTGTATAAAAACATTGAAACGATTCTTCCTTAGTCAGTTGAGTCAACTCAACAGATCACTGAGTCAATAAATTGAACCAGTCTAACAATGTGGGAGGACAAATGGGACCGAATTTAATGAAGAGAAAAGCAGGGAGGAGATTTTTTACCCCTTCACATTTTCCCACATTTACTAGATATACATAGGAGAGTAAAGAAAATCTCCTCTTAACAATTTTTTTCTCACTAAAACATGGGACAAAAATTGGATGGAGAAAACACTCTTCTTCTTTTTTTCACTAGTCATTTTCTGAATATAAATAATTTCATGTTATTTTCTAAATATCATCAAAATTTTGTATATTAGCATAATTTAAAATAATACAAGAAAATGGCTACAACATCATGAGGAGAATTGAAAAAAATATATATAAAATTCCATAAGAATGGCGTTAACATTACTTTATATTTGTTTTGTATATATTTATTATGATTTAAATATAAAAAGATTAATATACTTTCTATGACAATTTAAGTATTTATAATAAACCCCCCTCCACTTGTTCTTTTTCTTTCTTGGAGTGCTATTCTAATAAGGGTGCAAAGATCATGGAAGCACGTCACTGGTTTTCTACCATCCCAAATAGGGAGTTCAAATCTCTCATCGCATAAATACTGCACAAAAATTTGATTTTCTCCCTCGATTTCTCCCCGCACCAAATAACAACGAGCAAGACACGGATTATATTTTATTTTTTTCGCGGAAAATCCATGCAATCTAAACCAAAATCCCTCCCAGTGATGGAAAGTAAAGCATATGTGAGCAATACTCCTTTGGATTTAGCTGTCATGGCTAAGTGAAGCTCATGTGTCATCAGCTGCAGTCTAGGTGGGGTAAGGTCGGAAGGAGTTGGCCATGGCCCCCGAAAAAAAGGGTCTTTTAAGTTCTAATATATTTTGACGTACAAATGCCCTCCTACAGTTTTCGTAAGCTGGTCCCCAAAATAAATTTATTTGGGTCCACCACTGTGTCATCATTTTTTAACTACAGTGTCTCTGCTCTCTCTGTGTTTTTTTATTACCCTGTGCCAACGATTATAAACCAAGTCCCTATTTCTTCCACACTTGTAAAGTCTGCTCAATTATGAAGACCGAAAAGAGATTGAAAAACTGAATACTGGGGGGATTTCCTTTTACAGGATGTCTACATGCAGTCTTCATGGGGATCATGAATTTCTGATACTCCCTCTTGCGAACGTACATCTGCATATAGACATTTCTATATGAGAAAATTTCATCTTAGAAAGAGCTGAGATTTTGTTAAATTTGCATCTTTAACATGCTAAAATCAACTATAATGATTATTTTTTCGATGGACTGACATGCCCAAAGGACTGGGCCTTGGCCTTATGGGACAATTAATTTATGCCCTGAACCATATCAACCCAGTCCCATAAAAGGAAACAAAAGAGAACTTACTGTCCTGAATCCTGACCTGATCTATTATATGCAGAAACCATGCCCTTCTCCTGATTGACTGAGCCCTTATGCTAACGGAAGGGTGCTTATTCTTGAAACTGAGCCACAGGAAGAGATGGTAGCCTATGGTGACAACAATGCTCACAGGAGCCAAGAAGATGTCCAAAGAGTGTTCACTCCACTCCATCTTCATTGAAAGCATACAATGGAACCATTGTTCTCAAATAGGAGTATTTATATACTTTGTTGCAACCTACCTTTCAGAACAAAGGTGGGAGGCTTTTAGGTCATTCTAATAAAATATGTCACAGAAGTGGTCTAGCGGCTCTGTCGTGGAAATGGGTAATGGACATTAAAGGGGAGCTTAGTACTGTTCATATTTTATTCAATATAAAAATGTTTCACAACCATGTACTAGTCTCCTAGTGGTTTAACCACCAGAGGCATACACCCAATAATGTGTAATATATACACAACATGCATACCACTATATGTTATATAATTTGTTTTTGGAGGATTGCTGGAACCGGAATAATTTTTTACCTGGATTTGGAGGCTACAGCTCTTTGATTGGCAGCAAGAAATAGATAAACGAAAATGGATGCATCATCAGCTTGGAAGAAATTTACCACTAGATGTTATATATACAAATGGTTTCGGAGGATTGTAGAGCCTGGAAATTGATATATTGTTGAAAATGGATGCAACATCAGTTTGGGAGGTACTGTGAAAAGTGACGTCCAAACTCCAAAATCCATCTTTCTTTATGCAGCCTGTATTAGAAATGCTACAGCTCCTGGCCACGTCGGCATAAGCACCAAAGGACCAAAGGGATCTCCCGTTCTAAAGTCTTACTCTGGAGTTTGGATTGGGACCAAACTTTTGGTAGAGAGATTTTTATCGGCATTTTAACTCAATGAGATGTGGAAGACTTCAAAATGCAGCAGGAGATCTCTTTTATTCTAATTTTGGTTTGACACCCATCCATATTTACATGGGGTCTTTGTGCACAGTGTTAGAGGATACTGTTAGACATTAGTGGTCCCCATAACTACATCTTTAATAATCAAAGGGCCCCACTTTGAGTCAAATGATAAGCTCTTCCTTTTTTAGTTTTGATTTGAATAAATCTTTTTTGGATTCAGTTTAGGAAAGTCCAATCAATCAGGATCTTTATTTAACTAATCTTTAAGGGAATTAAGGAAATTCAGTTGTTAATTAATTGATTCTTTGATGAGAAGAAATCTCTCTTGAATTATGTATAAAGAAGATTTTTGGACCTCTCTTTTGACTCACCGTTTTTACAAAGTACCCATAACTCTCACGCCTCTTGGAGTAATTGACGAGGGAGATAGGAGAAAACCTAAAAGACTGTTGATCTATTAGTGGACAAGCTTTATATCAATCCATGCTACTCATCATCAAGATCATGGCTCTAAGATATGTTTTTCTTTATGTTAATGCGTAAATAAGATCCTTAGGTTTATTTATTGTGTCTTGTTTAATTCCTCTCCCCAAAAATACAATGAAAATTCCGCATTCTACCACCACCCACGGAACACATAAAAGATATTTGGAATAGATCCAAAATCAATTTCAACTGAGACCAGTAGCCTGCTCCAGTATTAGTAGGCTTTCAAAAAAAATTCTGCCGGGCCTCACATGTATAGATGTCAACTCTGATCAAGCCCAAAGTCCAAACCCACCTGCCTTGGTCATCAATAGGTGAGCTTTTGCTAGAATAGCTTACCAAATGACAAGAGAACTGCGGCCTGTAGCGACTTGGCAAAATGGAAAGTGACAACCGTTCTTGGTGCTCTTTCTTCCTTACCCCTCTTATATGCGGTGGGGGTCTAGTAAGATACCATCTTACCACAAAAAGAATGATAACAACAAGCCGACACTTACATTCCAAGAATGCAACAGCAACATTTACATGCCACTTGGAAAGCAAAGCCTGGGATTGATCCCTGCGGGTGGCCGTCTGAGATATGACATCTCTTTCCACTTAGACATCTGAATCAACAAGTATGATATTATCTTCTTTGACTTAAGATGAAAGGGAGCATCATTTATGATCCAGGTCTCAAAGTTTTATTCTCGCAGCCCATTAAGCTCTAAAATGCATCATATTAAGCATAGATGGTATCGTACATATAGCTCAGTCTTTAGACAACCTCATAAGCGATGTGAGACTTAACAACATCTCATGCTCGTTAGGTTTGACATGTTTTTTAAGACCTACTTCATTACTTTTCTTTAGCTAAACGATTAAAGGGACTTGAGTGGGACAAAATACAAGTAGATACTCTCTTGCTCATTGGGCTTTTTTTTTTTTGTTAATTAGAATTCATAAAAAAATTATCTGTTAGAATCTTGAAATTATTAAACATAGTGAAATTTCTAAATGCTCTCCTAGGACCTATTTCTTTACAAGAACTTGTCATACCATTTTTTTTTTTTACATAATGTAACATCTTGTCCCATAGTATTTGTAAATGCCATGTTTTTTCACCCGGTTAGAGTTTTCCACGCAAAATCTAGTGTCATTGTAGTGTGTACTTGCGATTTTATTTCCGCTGTATAATTATTATTTTTGCATACTTTTGGACTGATTTATTGAAGATCTCACGTCCTAAACTTTCAAAATGCCATATTTTTTTACAAGCATTTTAAAATTCTAGCCACCTAAAATGTCTTAAATAACTCTGTGGATTCTAGGAATTCCAGCCTCTTTGTATTTTAGTAGTTTTTTTTATGCTCAAGTACAACGGAGCATTCAAGAATTTTGCTATGTTCCAGAATTTCAAAATTCTCCAAATAGGAATTCCAGCAAAGGCACGGACCCTTCTTATTATTAAGAAATTTTACCAGGCTTGAACTTCAGGTCATTTGAGATATTTTAAGTGACTATATTTTATTCTTTTTAAGATAGATTCCTAATCGAATTGAATCCTAATGGGGGTGTGGATGGATATGGATACACTTATTGGATCGATTCTTCTACTAAATTTGAAAAGGTAGTTGGGAATTGTATTCACAGTAGCGCAGAAGCATGCCTTTTAGGAGAGATCACATGCTCAGAAAAAAATTGGAGGCAGAATCAGTACAAAATGCACACCATTATAGTGTTTTTTTTTTTTTTAATGAACAAACCATTGTAGTTTATTCATTCATTTGGGAAACAATTCAATCAGAGGCTTGAGAAGAAGGTTAACCATTAATGCCCTTCACCAATAAACGTGCGGTTTCCCTTATCAAGTGCGAAATCAGTCCTAAATCATTGGAGGTTTTGTGAAGATCAGGTGGAAATGTTTGATTGCAATGTCTATATAGCATTCAAATGGTATATTTGTTGCTTACATCCAAATTATTACAAAGAAATCTCAGAGAGAGAGAGAGAGAGAGATCAGGGGGCTGCTATTTTGCACTGCATGATTGATTCTGCACGTTTTCTGTTTCTGCTGCTTGGTTGTCCATCTCCTGTAATGAAAGTGCATTAGTAAACATGGCAAATGAGCCTACTGTTGGGTTATAGCTTGAGAATCATGGGAACAGGAAATGGTCAGCAGTAGAATTCAACTACTTAAAACTGAGAAGGGAGGAACCTTACACTAATTTTATTTTCAGGCAATAAGAGGTCCATTATTTGTGTGGTTTAGATTAGCATAAATGTAAGTCATCCATGATCAATTTATAAATGGAAATCAGGCTTTACTTTGTTTCTCATTTAGAGAAGCATGATATAATCAGAGATCACTTGAGGGGAACACCAACCAATGATGATGATAAATTTGTCAAAGGTTAAGTCTGTCTACAGTCGGTGATGACCGACTAATAATAAAAGAAAACGAAAAATGATACTAGCTTGACTGCTTGAGGGTGGAATTGTGCTACACTTTGCTAATCACTTGATTTGGCCTGATCTATGCAGGGTCCACTTCTCTAAAATCTAAACAGGCCCACTCTTCAAAAATATCCAGATCATCCATAGATTCGGATTTATCTTATAGAATTATTTTGAAAGATTTTCTTCTTTTTTTTTTTTTTTAAACTTTCCTAGCTTTTAAGCTTTAAAAACCTGCATAAAGTATTTCTGTAACTGAAGAGAATAGGAGAATCATTCAGTCCAGCACCATCTCAAATGGCGTGGAAGTTAAAAGTAGATAATCCCTCTAAAAAAGAAAACAGAAGAAGAAGAAGATGAAGAAAAAGAAAAAAGATGAAATAAATAAAACTTGCCTTTGTAAGAGATTCCCTGTTCTTCATTTCTTGCTCTTTCTCTCTCAGAGATTGGACAGGACGAATTCTCTGATTGTAAAATTATGAACTAAAGTATAAGACACATGCATGTACATATATATTCAATACATTTACTTTAAAAAAATAAAAGTGGTGTGTAAATTCAAGAAGAAAAAGAGAAAGTTGGTGTTTAAAAAGCCCAGGTGATAAGAAACACCCAATCTTAAAAGCCACCAAAGCTTCTTTCTAATTTCTTTACCCAAAACTTAAAAAAAAAAAAGCACCTTTCTAATTGAAAAATATTTGGCAAAGCCAAGTTGATAATTGCCATTGTATTTTCCTAATGATCAATTTCGGAAGTTCAGTAGGGTCCATTATCAGATTGATCACATAAAAATCACTTCTCACCCGTAAATTAAAACCATGGTAATTCATCCACTATAAATATATTCATCTCATACCACTCTACAATGGGCCCTCTCTTAAATGGACCACTTAAGAGAAAAAGTTAAGCAAACAATTTTCACCCCAATGGAAGTTGAGGGCTATTTCACATTTGATATAGTAAAAAATAAATCATTAGGGCCAATTTGGATTGGTTGGGAAACTGAGATGAGATGAGAATCAATAGGAACAAAAGAAGAAAACAGAGAGTGAAAGAAGAAAACAGAGAGTGATTGAGAGAGAGAGAGAGAGAGAGAGAGAGAGAGAGAGAAGGGTCTTTTACCAAACAGGAAGCTTTCAAATCCTTGAATCTGAGTATCTTCTCCAACTCCATCTCTACCTTCCTCTGCTCTCTCCCTCTTCTCTCCATCTCTCTCATCTCCTTATCCATCACCATCTCCCTCTCTCTCAACACCCTCTCCGTCTTCTCCCTCTCCCGCCGCAGCCGCTCCTTCTTCCGCCGGATCGCCTCCAGCTCTTCCGCTAACGATGCATCGAAAGATCCCATAGCCGAGATCGGACGGTTCTCCTTGTCCGCATCTCCAATCCACGGTGCGATGGAGATCTCAATCGGCTTCGGCTTCGGCTTCGGCCTACAGCCCACGGATCCATCGGACAGGATGTTCTTCAGCTGCAGCGGCTTCCGGGCTGGAATTGGTGGGGATTTCAGAAGTCGGGCGACCGGAGACTCGATCGAGAGCATCTTCGTAGGTTTGAGAGAGAGAGAGAGAGAGAGAGAGAGAGATTTGAATTTGAAAAGGGGAAGGAGGGGGGCAGCAACGGCTACTATTTGCTCACTCTCTTTATTATTTATTATGAATGTGAGAAGAAGATTAGAAAGAAAGAAAGAAGAAGAAGACGACGATATGAATTATGAGCTGACAAGTGACAAAGCACCGACCGACCGAGACGAGCAGAGGATGAGAGATTCTTGGGTGATTATAATTAATAGTTTGACACTTTGACTGACCAAATTCAAATGCAAAACGAGGGAACAAACATGGCTCCCTTCCCTAGCAGTAGCAGGCTAGCAGCTGCAATTCAAAATATGTGGGTGGGGCCAACATATGTAGTAGATGGGATCCAGGCCATTGAAATTTGAACGTATCTATAGTTCGAAATGTACCCGGATTTGATGATCCTGATACATTTTTGCTACATTTGCGTTGTCTTTAATTTTTGGTGGATTGTTGCTGTCTTTATTATTTGTATTTTGTACATTGGCAATTAGAACATTGGAACTCAATCACTCAACTACCGGCCACATGTCCCTTGCCAGATGATGAAAAAAATGTAAGGGGTTTTTATGAAATATATAAGTAACTTAAACTCTGATTGAAGAAGAGATTGTCAATATCATCAACCTCTTGTTTGTAACTTTTTCTTCTTCTTCTTCATACCCACGCTTTGATCAATTTAATTTGATGGGTTTTTGTAATGTAATTGTCTACGTTCTATGATGTGATAGAATCTTATAGAGTTTGGTCGTTGATTTTGGATTATAGATATTGATAGTTTTTCCTGAATTAGTTTCTTGCATTTGCATTTCTATGCGTTCTTGGTGATGGTGAGTTCTGAGGTTGAGTTTAGATTAGATTTGTATTTGTATTTGTCCTTCTGTACTTTAATAGATTTCGATCTTACCAATGTGAATTTTGATGGAGTCTGATTAGAGATGTCAATCAACTTGATATACTCTACTTGAAAAGAGAACCATTTAGATCTTTTCTACTTAAAGACTTTTTTATAGGATTACCTTCGAAACCTTTACATTTTTTTTTTGGATAATAAAAAATTAAAGACTATATTTTTAGGGGAGCACTATACAGCGCTCAAGCATTTTTTAGAAAAAAAAAACGCCCCTCCTAGTATGGCCCATTGTAATGCATGATGATTATGAAAGTCAATTGGATGGAAAGATCCATATGAGGCTTACCTATATGCAAAATCTTAAGTCTATAAAATCATCCAAACCTTTTGATCCATGCCCTAAAAATTAGAGCCCTTCTACATGGCCTGATGGGGGTGGCCTGAAAAGTGGACTGACCCCATCTGCACCCTAGGATCTCATTTTCAAAATGGTTTAGATCCTAGGGTGCAGATGGGGTCAGGCCACTTTTCAGGCCACCCCCATCAGGCCATTTAGACTTTTTCTAAAAATTAATGGTTTAGATGCATCATTTTATCATGATTTTAATCCATTAGTGAGAAAAAGTTGGATGAGTGTCAAACTTGGACTGTTGACCATTTATGAGGGGTAGTGTGTGTGAAAAGACCAGATTGACTAAAAATAGGATACATGACCAAAAAATAGAGAGGCGGGAAAATGGGCATTTTTAAAGTGGGGCATTTTTTTTAGAGTCTCCCTATTTTTTATTTACACTAAAAATATAAAATATCCCGTGCCGAGTCATGCCGTAATCATGCCAACAAGCCTGAGACCTGGGCCGTGCTGTTGACCGTGTTGCGTCGTGCCACAAGCTGTTGATTGTCGTTCCAGGGTGGCACGACCCATTTGACATCTCTAAGCCTAATGCTCTTTCTTATTCTTTTTTCTAAATTTTTTTTAGTGGAAAATGAGGCTCCCTAACTAAATTCTCTTTTGGATTATTTCCATCGGATTTAATGTAACATACCCCTTCTTCGAAGTTGGAGCCAAAGACGAAGCGGGCAAGCTCTGCTTTCTACACCACCTAAGAAAAGGACGTGGTTCAGTGGTTGTCTCTCTCATGATGCTCTCAAAAGAACTTGGATGGGAGATTTATTGCTGTAAAACCTCACGAGGAGAATAATATAGAGCATAAAGAAGAGTGAAGAAAATATGAGATTTTACCCTAAAGGAAAGAATAAGTACAAGTGCAGAACATGCAAGATGGTTTTCTACAATCTTTATCAAGTGTTAAGGTGGACATAGAGCGAGCCATAAGAAGATCAAAACCTAAAACCATCGAAGAAAAAAAAAATAGTTGTAAGAGATTGATGATGTCATCAATTGAGGTGTTTTCATTAAAAAATATATATAAACAATTATTCTATCATTTTATTATTTTCTTCATAAAATTATTTAATAAAAATTTAATCCTAATTATTTATAAGAACCCCAAAATGTTAAATCACAAAACCACCCTATTAAAAAAAAGTGTAATAATGGATCATCATGTAAGTACCATACCTACACATTGAAAATCTTACTATCAGCAACTGCATATTTGATTAGAAATTAGAGATGTCATTGTTCTATGCTCGAATGTGCCGGACGGTGGAGTGACATTCAGTAAATTTTATGTGAAACTAAAAAGGGTCATATTAATATGGAAAATATTCAAGTGCATCCATTCCTCACCATTTTTGGTGAGGGACACCCCCTTTGGGAAGTGCCAAGTACAAAAAGGAGAGTGTCAAGTATATAGGACTCCCCTTTTTGTACTTGACACTTCCCAAAAGGGGTTGTCCCTCACCAAAAATGTTGAGGGATGGATGCACTTGAATACTTCCCTATTAATATAGCTATCCAATATATGGACAGATACTTCTAAGACACTTCAAAAGGACTTACTGCCTCAAAATGCCAAGCCCCACTGAACCAAGAACATAAAATCTGAACCTAGGCAGAGTTGGCTAGAGATGCAGAAGTCATGGTATGGAAAATCTCAAATCCAATGGAGTGAAGTATAAGCAAATCTGATAATGCCACAGGCTAGCCTATCTTCAAGAAAGCCTGACCCGCTTCTAATTGGGCTTGGACAGGTTTTTAGGGCTTATGGGCCAGGCCTAAAAGGAGCCCATCCAATACAAGGATCTTGTCTGACAATTTAACTTAAAGCCACCAGCACGGCCTGCCATGCCCCTGGCCCGGATTGTAATCTATTTTTTTTTTATCATTATACTACATATACACCAAAATTATATGCAGGTGCACATTCAGATGCAGGGCCCACCTAGATGGACCGCGATCATGGTGAGTGGATAGATCTCATTGTCACTAAAGAATAAATAAATAAAAACAGCCATATCGGGTTGATCCTTGGAGGTCCAAATTTGTGGTTTTAAAAACATCAATAGTTTGGGTTGGGCAATTCAGCCGAGTTAGGTCATTATCAAATTGTGTGTATGTGCGTGGTGGTGGCCATATGCGGATGCGGGTTAGTTATAGTGTGAGCAGGTAGATGGATAATGTGTGGGCCAAGTTGAAAGTAAATGGAAGGTTCGCACCTAAATTTGAAGCAACTAGGGGTGTTCACTGGGCCCATTTATTATTTGAGCCTGCCTTACATTATATGATACAAATCCCCAAAGCAGAGCCCAGCCCAGTCTAGTTGTAATTTGGTGTTCACTGGGCACATTTATTATTTGAGCCTGCCTTACATTATATGATACAAAGCCCAAAGCAGAGCCCAGCCCAGTCTTGTTGTAATTTGTAGGGGTGGAAGAAACCGAACCGAACCAAACTCTGGACCGTAAACCGAACCGTAAAATTAAGTTCGGTTCAATTTATCGGTTTATGGTTCGGTTTCGATTTTGAGTTTTTAGCAAGTTCGGTGTTCGGTTTGATTTCGGATTTTAAAAAATAATTTCGGTTTAAACCGAAAAACCGAACTATATTTCATGTTTTAAATTAAATATATATATGTCAGTATTAGACAGACTATTACTCTATTAGAATAATATTAGTATAGTATTACTGTAATTTATACAAACTAATAGACTATAGTCTAAAGACTAAAAGAGTAAAAGACCAAATGAGAAAGGGGGTGCAGGTGCAGATATTGAAAAATTCGGTTTAAATCGAAAAACCAGAAAATCAAACTGTTTAATTATTTTCGGTTCGGTTCGGTTTTACATGTTATTTGCTCCGGTTCAGTTTATAATATTTTGAAATTTCGATTTTCGGTTTTTTCAGTTTCGGTCTAAAACCAAACCGAAAACCCGTACTTTCACCCCTAGTAAATTGGTGATTAATTTGTCCAAACAATTGCTAGATCCACAAAAAAAAGTCATACAGACAAAGGTCCCTCCCACACTTTCTCATACCTGAAATGTCTAGTTTACCCTTTCTTTAAATCATAACCCATGATTGGTGGGATATCCCATTAATAATGGTCGCCCACGATTAATGGAATCCCCAGATTTTTAAATAAATTCTAAAAACACACAAATAAAATTCAAAATAACGAAAATAAATTTTAAAAAATTAAATAATTTCGAAAAATGCAATAAATTTTTTTAAAAAAAGGCAATATATAATCAAATAACGCAAATAAATTTAAAAAGATACAATAAGTTCCAAAATATCCAAATAATTTTCAGAAAATATAAATAAATTTCAAAAGACTCAAATAAATCTCAAAAGATCCAAATAAAATTTCAAAAAATACAAATAAATTTAAAATAACGAAAATAAATTTTTAAAAATGCAATAATTTCAAAAAACGCAATAAATTTGAAAAGATACAAATAAATTTCAAAAGACACAAATAAACTTAAAAAACGCATATAGATTTCAAAAAACGTAACTAAATTTGCTAAAAAACTCAGATAAATTTTAGAAAAAATTCAGATAAATTTACGAAAAACACAAAGAAGTATGACAGAAAACAGATTAATTTGAACAACACTCGGATAAATTTGACAAAAACTCAGATAAATTTGAATAAAAATCAGATAAATTTACCAAAAACAGAAATAAATATGATAGAAAATAGATAAATTTGAACAACACTCAGATAAATTTGACAAAAACTCATAAAAATTTAAACAAAACTCAGATAAATTTACTAAAAACACAAATAAATATGACAGAAAACAGATAAATTTGAACAACACTCAGATAAATTTGATAAAAACTCGGATAAATTTGAACAAAATTCAGATAAATTGGACATAAACTCAAATAAATTTGACAAAAGAGATAAACAGAGCAAAAAACGATCACCGGGGAGATGTCAGTCCTCCACGGAATTTGACAAAAGCCAAAAATAGAGCCAAAAACGACGAACACAGATCCTCTATTCTGTCTGCAATCCGGAATCCTTGCGAGATCGATCTACCTTCCCTTTTATCCCGAGACGAAGACTTCGTGCCCCGCATCTTCGAATCAGTCTTGGATCTCGGAGCGCTTCAGATTATTGGCCACGGATCTCGGAGCACAGAGGATGTATTTGAAGAAAACAAAGAGTCTGAACTCCAGATCCAGTCACCATCGCAGCAGAAGATAGGAGACAGAGATCGGACAAGATCACAGGTGGGCCATAGGAGTGGTCAGTTCAGGTAGTGTTGCAGACATTCTGAACTCCAGATCCAGTCACCATCACAGCAGAAGATAGGAAACAGAGATCGGGCCAGATCACAGGTGGGCCATAGGAGTGGTCAGTTCAGGTAGTGTTGCAGACTTCAGAGCAAAATTGGAAGGTTGTCGCCGACCGCTCGCAGGTGATCCCCATTTGCTGTGATCCAGAAACAGAGGATTCGGATTTGCCCAAACAGATCAAAGACGAGACTTCATCTCGGAAAGTGGTGTAGTTGCAGCGGGACGGCGATGGCACGGCAGCAGCGTGACGGTGGCTCGTCGGTCTGCAAACAGAGAAGACATAACCCAAACCGCCCCCTTCCTACTGTCTTCTTCCACTCTGGCCACGCACGACGCTTCTCCGGTGAGATTATTGCAGTCCGACAAAGATCTGCGGCGTCATTTCTTTTCCGGCAATCTTCTATAACTAGGGAAGAGACCGATCAGTAGGGGCCTGGGCCGTCTTCTGCGATGAACCAGAAAGCTTTCTCTGCTGGACTACCTTCGACTTCGGCGAGATCAGATCACCAGATCTTCGGCGACGTCCGGGAAACGGTACCCTATCACCTCTTCTTCCTCATTCGATTTCAGAGAATGAAACAACGCAACGCAACTTTGCAAGCGCTGGATCCGTTTGCAGCGCCTCCTCTGATGCTTCAATCTGTGTGGCCCACCAAGAGATTGATCTTCTGCGACCCTGGATCAGTTCTCTGCAACGAACTGATTCCGGAATCCTTCTTCTTCGATCTCTCTTTTCTGCAAGGAATAATAATGCGCCAAGATTGCCCAAGCCCAACGAGGGAGAATATAAATTTTGAAATTTTAAATTTCAAAATTTCATTTCTAAAACGGTTGAAAGGGCAATTTAGTCCTAAAAAATGAGTTCATGTGGATGCAGGGACCTAAGGCTGGAAAAAGTCTAGCTGAGTGGACCATAGGCATTAAAAAAATTTTTCTTGGACTTAAAGGCTGGAAACATTGACTTATAGGGACCTTTCGCTAATTTTGCCTAAAAAACAACCATATCGGGTTGATCCTTGGAGGTCCAAATTTGTGGTTTTAAAAACATCAGTAGTTTGGGCAATTCAGCCGGTTGGGCAATTCAGCCGAGTTAGGTCATTATCAAATTGTGTGTATGTGCGTGGTGGTGGCCATATGCGGGTTAGTTATAGTGGGAGCAGGTAGATTGATAATGTGTGTGCCAGGTTGAAAGTAAATGGAAGGTTCGCACCTAAATTTGAAGCAACTAGGGATGTTCACTGGGCCCATTTATTATTTGAGCCTGCCTTACATTATATGATACAAAGCCCAAAGCAGAGCCCAGCCCAGTCTAGTTGTAATTTGGTGATTAATTTTTCCGAGCCTAGAAAGTTGGAACAAGTAACAAAAAGCCCTGTTCAATCCAGCCCGACCGTTCCACCACGCCTGCTGAATATGCCTCAGCCTGGCCAGACCTGGCCCATGAACACCCCTGGAAGCAACCCATTTCCACCCTATTATTACTCTCTAATAACAAATCAGTGACGTATTACTATGGTTCCTTCTATTAATATAAATCTTTTGTTTAGCGGGAAAAAAAAAATCAGTGATGCATACGGATACAAATAATAATTACTTTTCTACTTATCTGTTACTAAACATCTCTTAATTTACAATAATTTCATGCATATTTGCCCCTGCGATTATCTGATAATTTACCATTAACTTTTATACTTCAGATTAGGATGAGCTGAAAATGAGTATTAATAGCCTTTCCAACAGAGTGTTCATGTTTCATAAATTAAAACTGAAAGTGATAATGCTATTTATCAAACTGTTGGGCTCGAGCTAGGTACTTTTTTTTTTATCAAATCCAACCTTCGGCTTAACATATAGGACCATAAGGCCAGACCAGGCTCAGCCTAATTAAGAAGCCTGGTCCCTATTCCATTGACACAGCATTTGTCAATTCATAAATAGAAAATACAAATCCCTATATCAGTTCTTTGCTTTTTACAGTCAAATTACAAGAAAGTGAATTACACAAACTGCGCACACATCTCAGTTTTCATACACAAATTATCAAGAGTGACTCAAACATCTCAAATTATACCTATAAATGGAATAAAGAATAATTGAATAGGAGATTGCACATAAAAACCCAGCTTGATATTCTCTCTTTTTTTCAGAATTGGAAAACTATATTTCCTTCGGCTACTGCAGGTCAGATGGAATCCGCAACAGTAGAGTTTCAATCTCAAATAATCATACAACATGCTATAAACGAACGCACTGTGTTGCCTGCATAAAATCTTTTGGACTCCAAGTCAGTAGGAGATCAATTACAAACACTAAGAACACTTGAACAAAATATCAAAGCAGCATGGCATATTCAGTGTCCATTTGCGTTAAGAGCAGCTAGTAAAAAAATAGCGTGTATGAGTGAATTATACCTAATATAATTTGAATTTTAGTTCTAGTTTAAGAATAGAACCAAAAACCAATGATAACGAGATACTTCAAAATAGGCAACATATCATGTCGTATCATATCTATTATGCTTGAGACTTCGTATGAATAAAATCCAAGTCCCTGCCACATCCAGGCATCCTATAACAAAACATCACATTATTGAGTAGATTATCCATTTAGGAGATGGCCACCAAAAAAGGAGGCATGACAAAATGTTAAGCCAGAGCAAATAAAAAGTTCATTCAGACCTACCATCCATACTTGTGGTGCCCATCTTTCGGCGAGGCAGCTTCATCTTGCATTACCAGTTTCCCACCACTGTATGAGCAGTTGAGCAGAACTCTCAAATAATCTCATCCGACAAATTGGATGACTTATTTATAGTTAAATATGGAACTCGGTTACATTTTCTTTCTATGATCATTCATAAGGAAGCTGACTATCAGATAGCAGGGATTGTTTGGTAGAGGATATTTTTGCAGCATCACTCGCCTGTGATGGGTTCTACTGACAATGGTCAAGATCATTGAAAGCGGTCCACGTGTTGTTATGTTGATATGACATCGACACAGAAGGAAGATAAATTTTACACATAGAAGTGAAGAATTGGACAAGAGACAATATGAACAGTTGACCCCCACATATATAGACTAGAATGCAGGTCCTAACGAATGATCATAATGTACTGAAAATCAAACTATGTGATATCACTGTACACTTGTTCTGATTCTACAATTTAAGTCAAACCACAGGTAAGGCAAATGTAGTTTCCAACAGAATATTGATGGAAAGTGTCATAATGAATTATGCATTTTTTCAGAAAAATAAAAAAGAATTATGCATTTATAAAACAGAAGAAGACATATGATAGGTTGTCAAGTAATATTTTTGTATTGAACCAATTTCTTTCTGAACTACTTGTTTATGTAGTTCGCTATAGTATTTATGTATTGAACCAATTTCTTTCTGATCTACTTGTTTATGTAGTTCACTATTCTATTCACTAACTTTTGACATTAATATTATTTATGACTGCATCCTATAATTTATGGTGTTTTACTTTGTAGTATGTTTACTAATTTTTCCAAAAGATCAAAGATGACATTAATATATTTACTTCATCTGCTCCACCTACAATCTTTATGATCCAATTATCTAAACAATCTAATACAATATAAACAGAGAAACATCAACAGGACCCAGCACATTAGGAAAATTTTGCACATGTTAAAGATCCAGGCTTTTGATTAGGAGGGTTCACCTATGTTTAAGCTCAGGTGTACCAGTCAAGTGGTGACGCAGGATCAATATGAAGCCTTTTTTTTTTTTATAAGTATGCAACAAAACCTATTGGACAAGATATCATCATGGTGAGACCCAAATGATGAGAGGCTTAGATTTTGCACATGTGCACTTTAGGCACATACGACAATGACTCCCTTTAGCACACTCATTTTGCAATACTGTGACCCTTCATAATTCCATCTCGATGATGAAATCAAAATCATCACAAGCTTAAAGACCGGTTGAGATGAGCAAATCTTGGCTTGTGGTAGTTTTCTTCTACAAAGAAACCATATGGACAGTTTGTTCATTTTATTGAAGAAATAGCAAACTTATGCAAAGTTTTAAATGAAGAATACTCAATAAGAAGTCAAGAAAAAAAAAGAGCTGACATTTCTATAAGAGGAAAATCTTACCACCCAAGATGGGCATATATTCTTTCACCAGTGACTTCCCATGGCTGGGGCAAATATTGGCTAAAACTTTTATCTGTCCGGGATGTGCATTCCAAAGCCATGTCCTAATCTCTCAACCCTGAGTAGAAAAGGAGATCGCTAGATCATTACCTGACATCTATTAAACTTCCACTCATACTATAGTAAGATCAAGCCATCTTTATTACTATGAAATGTGAAGAGAGAGAGAGAGAGAGAGAGAGAGAGAGAGAGAGAGAGAGAGAGAGAGAGAGAGAGAGAGAGAGAGAGAAACCACTTAAATTAATGGGAGGAAATAGCTTACTAGTGCATGGTCGATATAATGTCATCACGATATAAAATTTAAGGATATACTAACAACACAGTTTGACACTTGTAAAAGGGAGACCTCTCTTGCAAAAATAAAAAAAAAAAAATTATGCTCTATTGACACTTGTGGAGAGATGTTTCATGCTATGGCTTCAATGTTGAGTAAAACATGATTCCTTCAATGCCATCTGAAGAAGATCTAACAACTAAAAATGGCATTTATTTCTTTTAGAAAAGGAGTTCAATTTTCTGCAGATTAGGTGTACGCTTTTGTACTAAATAAATGTATAAATGTAACCGAACTTTAAAAAGAAAAGAAAAGGAAAAAAAAAGGCATACATCTGCATCAAATATAGCTTAAGTAGTTTAGTTATTTAAATAGCTAATCAGTTCATATTATCACTGACTAGTTGTTTCTTAATATTAAATAGAAAAAAAATTATCAATGAAAAAAAAATGTTTCCTAGGAATTAAGATAAGGATTCTAAATTGATTTGTTTCACAGATTTCATCTACCTATTTGGAAAATATTGGATATCCAGTCAAAATAATTGCAACTGCATCCAAAATTTTTTTTTTTTTGGTAATCCAACTTGATCCCATCTCAAAACTTCAACTGAAAGATGAGGTACCAACCAAATAACTTCATGGATTTCCACTAACTCAACCACAATTCCTATCCTTCTTTTTGTCAAGTTTAATGGCTGCTAAATCCAGTCCAAACCTGCTACTGTTATTTCCCCTTTTTTTATGGGTTGAGATCAAGTTACACGATGGACTTGACTGAAACCTTACAGTGAGGCTATATTGGGCTTTTGGTTTAGGAGTGATACTTTCACTTGAGGGCCCAGGGATTGTGAAACTAAGGTGCCAGCACCACTGAACCATGAGTGTGTTGGCCTGCCACTGTTATTCTGAACTTCCTTTTCCAAGTAACTTCTGTACTAAGCTTCACTCCCAGCCAGAACTCATAAATGAACCCTGCACGCACTTGCATGAGCCCATGATAATAGTACCTTCCTTTGGGAAGGACAACACAGATTTACCGACAACACAGATTTACCCAAGTGCCACAAAAATTCAGTAAGTGTTGATACATCCAATTAGCCTTCCATGATGATAGTGTCAATTCAGAAATTTTTAGTGATATACTGCATCCTTGGGTACACCAGAGCAACACTTTGGATCAGATCAGAAACGCATGGGTCCCACACATACAAATTTTGGAGGTATAGCAATAAGCAAGCTACTAAAGAAGACATTCAGTTTTGTTTCTAATAAGACTAGGAGATTTTGAAAGATAGTATTAGCATGTGGACTCTTTTAATTAACAACCATTAGGGCACACGTTTGTGCAGCCGGTTTTCCGAGGAATAAGTGAGGATTCCAGAAATGGTTTTCCAAGGCATGTACACAAATGTGAACTTGAGAGTTGAGAATGTTCAGTTTAGTGCTTCAACTAAACAGAATCTATCAATTCAACGTATGGCTTTCAACTTACGTAGGAGCGAGTTTGCCGAGGCTGTCCATCTCTTTTCCCGACT
Organism: Litsea cubeba; assembly: GCA_012931725.1. NCBI lineage: Eukaryota > Viridiplantae > Streptophyta > Magnoliopsida > Laurales > Lauraceae > Litsea > Litsea cubeba. The sequence goes on along the minus strand of CM022947.1, from coordinate 5,433,326 downwards.
CTTCATCAATTACTTGCCCACAGCTTTTGACAATATATGCCTTGCTCTTTGTGGTTGGAAGGCCCTTGTAAGAAAGCATATCAAGGTCTTCCTCATGGAGCTCTCTGCCATTGACTAGAATGCCTGTATTTCCTCCAGCACAGTCCTTCGCCATGGGATAATTGAACTCTTCAATAAATGGCTGCAGCAGAAGCGGACAATGTTCATAATCACAGTGAAGAAACCTCAGCTTGGAATTTAGAATTTTAGATCATTGACAAGAGGGAAATTCTACTTACAGGAATGATTCCAAGGCAGGGCTGGCCCATGACACCCCAAAATCCAGCCTGTGAGTCATACCTGGAAGATGAAATATGACACTGCAAGCTGTTATGAAGTCCAGAAGCAACCATAAAAGACAATGGTTTTCAACAAAATTCATACTTCTAATTTGTCTTATGGATAGGAAATTAGGACTTGGGAGTGCTAACCTAACATTGTGCAGATATGATGAAAAACCATGACGTGACAACACGGCATTTATGTGAGATCTAGTCAATATTGGGTGCAGCCAATGGTGAATGTGCCCTGTCCCAAAAGTTAAGCTAGTCCAATCATTGCGTAAGCCACATTCACATCAGCAGCATCCTGTTAACTTTTCTTGATTGTTTTTCTTTACTGCCATTCTTTCTTAAATATATGGTGAAGTTGATGAGCAGATCCTGATCTCTAGCCAGGCCACAACCACTTTGGAATCTTCCTGGTAATGGCCAGATCCATCACATCTGTGCCAAATGAGAAACCTAGGTTGGGTGCAAATATGTATATTACCGGCTTAGCTTACATTCCTCCAAAAATGGAAAATTTGTCACTTGAATCAGCAAGTAAAACTTTTCCACTGCTACATTCTATCAATCTGCTGCTGCAATACCAATTTTCTGCATTGAAGCTTTACAAAAATAACAAACTAAATGCTTGTGTTTTGCAGGTATTGGAGTACTTCAGAATGACAAGGATAAATGTTTTTTTATGATCTCTAAGTTGGTGGGAGCTAGGAATTCCAACGAAGCAGAGATGTTGGCAATTTTGGAAACCTGCGATTATATTCTGGCTTTTCTTAGGGTAGGCTGTTGGTTGAAAGGGACTCAGCTAATGTGATTTCATGGGTTACACACTTTGAGCCAGGCCATGGAAGCTTCACTTTCTCTTCAATGAGATTAAGCTATTCACGTCTCATCTTCAGGTTATTTTTTGTCATGAGATGAGGTCTACCAATTGCATGGCGGATGTCCGCTAAACAAGGGGTGGATGGGGTTGCTCCATTTGTTGCTTGTATTATGTAATGGTGGGGTTTCAGGTACAATGCTCTTGTACCCTCGGAGGTGTTGTTTGTTTTGCCTCTTTTTAATGAAAGTTTTTCATTACTGAGCAGGAAAAAAAATATATAATGTACTAAATGTTGGCGAGCTCAAGTGCATTGCAACAATCAATCCTCATGAAGAACATACCATAATCAAGAACGAAATGAGGGGAATGCATAATCAATATAAAGAATAGAAGTGAGACAATAATCTGAATCTCAAGTGCATTAAAAATCAATCAAGAAAATCACAGAGGAAGCAGAGCACTACTATTCAAGATTTGGATAGTAAGGGAACATATGGTTACCAAATATTGAAAGCAGCTGAATACAAAAGATAACAACATAAATAAATCTGATATCACCCTATGTCTAAATGACACAAGACACATGAGGGTTAGTGACGCAGCCAATATCCACGATTGGGTTGATAGATCAATCTCCCGAAGGATTGATCGAATCCAAGATGGATTCCAGCCACAAGGGCAACCTCACAAGAGGAGAAAACACCATAATTGAAGAGAAAACTCTCGTAACTCAAAAGATTAATTGAAAATAAGCATGTCTATTACAATGAGGCCTGACATCTTTTTATAAAGGAGTTGGCTTGATCCCTAAGCAACTATATTTCCTAATATATGAATCATATCTAACATAAAAAGGAAACTAACTAATATTAATTATAAACAAACCAAACTACTAAATAATACTTCCTAACTAAATGGATGTCCCCTTGGGCTGGACCCAATGGGTTGGCCGACTTATTATCTGGCCTGCATCAGTTAGTTTGTTTATAAGGCAGATTCCATCTTCCCACGAAAAACATGTGAATTATTAGCAGACCAGAGAAAGGTTAAAGGCACCTGAAATAAGGTTTCTCTTTAATGAAATTAACAATGATCCCAAACTTTTTTTTTCCCTCCCTGATGAGGTATGTGTCTTGGGCAATCTGAACAGTAAAATTTACAAAGAAAATCTCCACATACGAGCACACAATTCATCTTAGAAATGATAATGAAATCTTGCCAATGTTGTGAGGCTTTATGCCAGAATATGAGCCAAATTCAAAGCCCAAAAGGTATTGCTGATCATCCGCATTCACTTTAGTCCACAGAGGAAATTAATAACTAATGGATGAAGGTAGAATGCCAATGATGTGTATATCATTTACATACCGGGTACGCAGGTGCTATAGAGAATGCTTTTTGTAGTCTAACCGATTCATATGGAGGGCACATCAAGTCTCGTAGGGGTGGAAGAAACCGAACTGAACCGAACTCTGGACCGTAAACCGAACTGTAATATTAAGTTCGGTTCGGTTTATTGGTTTATGATTCGGTTTCGGTTTTGAGTTTTTAGCAAGTTCGGTGTTTGGTTCAGTTTCGGATTTTAGAAAATAATTTCGGTTTTAAATTAAATATATATGTGTCAGTATTAGACAGACTATTACTCTATTAGAATAATATTAGTATAGTATTACTAAAATTTACACAGACTAATAGACTATAGTCTAAAGACTAAAAGAGTAAAAGACCAAATGGGAAAGGGTGCAGGTGCAGATATTAAAAAAAAAATTGGTTTAAACTGAAAAAACAGGAAAACCAAACCATTTAATTATTTTCGGTTCGGTTCGGTTTTACATGTTATTCGGTCCGGTTCGGTTTGTAATATATTGAAATTTCGGTTTTCGGTTTTTTCGGTTTCGGTCTAAAACCGAACCGAAAACCCGTACTTCCACCCCTAAAGTCTCGGGCCTCGTCCCCTAAAATCTCACATATCGAATGATTCTACTTATCCAGTTAGTGTCTAGTGAATGGGCAAGTATAGCAATGCTTCACATTTAATGTGGGAGAAACCGATTCATGTGGGTAACCAAAAACTGGGCACTGGATCCAAAGCTTGAAGGACCAAGCCAATGGCATGGTAGCATTGCATACCTCATGCCATTTCAAAAAAAGAAAAAAAAAGCATGCATACTTTATTATTACATACAGAAATGAGACAAGTTAACAGGTTAGTTTGAGTTATAAATAATCAAGCACATTTTTTTTTCTGGAACAGGAAGCTAATCCTTCAACAGAATCCTGCCAAAATTAAGTGGGATGAAATATCTATAATAGATGGCATAAGGCTAGATGATGACCACCATGACAACAACGATGATGATGATGACGATAACAATGATAACAATTCGATGCTAAAATACAGAAGTGTGTCACACTCGGAAATGTCAAACTTACCAATAGTTTCCAGATGAGATGGGCCCCGCTCGTTCTTCAGCTTTCTCAAGCAACTGATCTGGGATAACTCTTCCATTCACAGAGACCTCTAGCTTCATGTTCTCCAACTCATGATTAATGTCTTCTGGTCCTTTGCTTATGATACCTGGGACTGATGGTTGTTCTGTATTCTCCACCCCCGCTGATAACTCATCTTCCTCAGTTACTTCATTACAAAATGAAAGAATTTTGGGTTCTAGATCCTCATGCACTGAAAAACTCATGGAACTGTCTTTGGAAGTGGCATAAAAACTTGTAACAGTTTGAAAATCTGTACTTAAGGATTCGTTTCCCCCAATTTTGGATCCATTTATCATTTCGCCTGGTGAGGAATATCCCATCAGCTGATGAAGAGGTGGACCGCTCATAGGTGCTATCACATTTGCATCAAAGGGTGATTTTTCAGTTTTGGAAGCATCTGGGAATGGAATGGCAGATCTGGGTGCACCTCTTGAGTTTCGCGAGTTGGGCCCAGAATACTCTGAGACTTTCTTCTTTTCATCCCTCCATTCTTGGAAAGTATTTGGTGCATTCCTCTTATCTACTTCAGAACTTTGAGAAATGGAGAAGGGAGGGATTGACACTGCAGGCTCACCCTCAGTAGAATAGCTTTTACAGAGAGAGAGTCCATAATCATCAGAACAAGAAACTGGATCCCCTTCAGATGCAAAGGCTAAGTTCCTAATTGCAGTATCAGAACTACTGTCAACTTCAATTGCGGGATTCCGTACCTGGAAAATACTATTATATGGGAAGGCATGATTTCTATCATGAAGCCAGAATGTAAGCACTTCAGAACAGGCACCACACTGTAGCCTGTGGCGCCTCCTTCTTGATAGCAGAAAATCAGCAGGCAGCTGCAGCAATTTCCTACAACTGTAGCAAATTACAAATGGTGCACCACCAGCTACAGCCCGCAGAAAATGCCGCTTTATTGGCTGACGCTTCTCTTTGTAATGCAGTTTATCAATCTCATAGTCCACATGCCTCAGCTCCTGTAACTGGGAATATTCCATGGGTCGATGCGAACTAGCAGGGCTATGACTATGAGAATGGTAACTAGTATGGCCAGAACAAGCCCCACATAGCCCTTTGTTATAACATATGCAAGGCGGAAATTGTACAGGGTATTGTCGGTCTTCTTGATAGCAGTGCATATAGGAATGATCAATATGTTGCATGTAGTTTGTGGCCAGACCTGAGAAAGGCATTAGAGAGGGAGAAGGCCTGCATTGTTGGGGCCCAGTTCTCCCTGAATTGTATGCTCCAGGAGAATGCCAAGCATAGTTTGCACTAAGGTGCAGAAGTTCTTGTTCAGAATCATTACCATGGCGTAAAGGCCGGTATCTTTCCTGTTGAGCATGCCTGACAGGAAGACTTTCACTTGCTTTCTGTCTTTCACGTGATCTACTAAGCTTCTCTCTCAATTCATCCACCTTCCTCAAAAGCTGCAACCGATCTTGTTCAAGAGATCCAAGCTTACTGGATGGATATGAATTTGGGTTGCATAGAAGCTCCTCATGACCATAGTTTGATTGACTGTCATTCTGGTGGTTATCAATGTTAGCTGGGTCCCTTTGGTAGCGTGCTTCCCTATACTGAGATCGGTATGGATCTACTCTTTCTGACTCCATCCAGTTCCACACAGAATTGAAGATGTCATGTTCCTGCAGATTTCCTCGCTTTTGAGCTTCAAACCTGCCTCTAGTGGGACCCAAACCATAATTCTCATTTGACGGCATTAATGAAGCCTGCCTTACTTGAGGTTGCTCTTCTGTGTAATCGCTCATGTTGTTACTTGAATACTCTGGAACCCTTTCCGGTTTGAGTGAAGTTCTATCAGGTAGGTGGGAACGTTGGTGAAGGACATCATCATTGTAGCCATCACCATTAGAAGTGACAATACCATCATAAGCCTGAGATGTTTTGTTTGTTGGGTACTTTGAAAAATCACGACGCATACCAACAATCTCTGTATCCATAAACTTGTTATCAACAGTTTCTACAGTTTTTTCAACTTCATCTCCAGATGTTACCTGGTCATAAGCACAATGACCAAGATTATGTGACTTCTCATTCAAATTGGAGTTTGCTGTCTTAGATTGAATGGTCTGCTCTGGTTGCTTCTGAGCAGTAAATGTCAAACGTCTTTCACTGAATGTGAGTTGACTCTCTTGCAGGGGGCTTTTGGAATTAGCGTTCCTCCTTCCGTTCCCATTTGATTCTTCTCCATTTTCACTGGCTCTTGGAGAACCCATCTTCCTGTGACCGTAAATCTCATATGAGGAAGAAATTGCATTTGAGTTCCTTTCGTACTCTGAAAAATTGTTATCATAATCCATGGATTCAGCTAGCTCCCTCCCATGGTTCATGTCTGAGCAGAGAATCACTTGTTTATTTGAGGCAACAGATTCACCGTCTTCAGAACTATGCCTTTCGTCGTTCTCCTCTACAGGATTCTTTTCTATGGTTTTTTCAATGCGACAATGAAGCTCATCTGATGAAGAACATACATTTGAGTTTGTTGCAATGGATTCAGTTAGCTCCCTTTTGCTGCCAATATCTGAAACATTAGCATCAGTCGAGGAAAGAAATTCTTGCTTCCCTGATATTTGAGATATGTCGTCTTTGAAATCATGCCCTTCTTCATTAGCCTTGACAGGAGTCTTTTCAAGAGTTCTAGAAGCACTGCTGTTCACATCATAACTGTGATTTTTAGCTGAAAGCAAAACAATTTCACCATGTCAAAAGATGATCTCAAAATAGCAGAAAAGAAAGTACAAATCTGTTGGACATTATTAAGAATTAAAATACCTTTGAGAACTGCACCGCATCCACCACACTTGTAAACAGGAATGTCAGAGAACTCTGTCAGAAGCTGCCGACATCTTGGGCAATAAACAAATCGAAGTTTAGTGACTGGTCTGGACATCTTTATCCAAACATTGGAATGATTCACCAATAGGTTTCATCAGACCTTTCAACCCTATTGTTGGGCCATACATCCAAATCCAACCTAATATTTTATGCCATAATGACACCCCTTACCAGCTGATGAAGACATATGCTATATCCCCATGTTACGGAACTTCTATGAATTTTCCAAAGTAGCAAATGATATCCAACTCCTCTATTCAATTAATAAGCTTCCCTGAAGAGAATCACCAAGAAACTACTGGAGGTGAATGAAGCAGATGCCCATGATCAGCATAGCACTTGGCTTTCATAACAGAAAATCTAAGTGAATGGATTCTCCCTATCTCATCAAGGCCTCTGACCTCCACCACAATGTGCTCTGCATCATGAAATGAAAGATAAATTGGCACAAATATCAAAGTGGGTAGAACAGATCAACTTCCAAGGAAAACCACTGAATTGTGGAAAAGAAATCCCACAAGTGACAGGCAAGATTGAAATCTATATAGGAAAGAAATGAGGCATGAAAACATTTGAGGAACTAATTCAAACACAGATAAACATAACAACTCACCATAAATATTGACCACAATTACTTAGAAAATCTATGAATAAGAATAGAAATATATATATATAGAGAGAGAGAGAGAAAGCAGAGCTACTACCATATTCTCCGTATCATGATTCCCTGGAGTCCAAAAAAAACTATGAATGTCCCAGTAGAAAACTGAATTTTCTGGTAAATAAATATGGATAAATCGATAGCAATTATGAAGAACCGTTTCGGTATATGAACTCAACAATTGAAGACAAAGTTAAGAAATAGGAAACTTCCTTCCAGTGCAACTGCCTAGCAAATAGATATATCAGGAGTTGGAAAAGATAACACCATACGAAATACAAAGTTCACAAAAAGAAAGAAAATAATATAAATCAAGAGGGAGAATTAACATAAAAAAGTAAACACCGCCACATTTGATGCCGTCCAGAGTTTGAATAAGAAGAACAAACCCAATTGCAAATATATAAACAAAAGACACTAGCAATCTTAAATATAAAAGGCTAGACTAAGTCAAACCTACCAGGTACTAACATTTAACTAAGCACAACAAGATACCGCCAGAAGATTGCTTGGGAATATAAATAATACAATTTGAAAACATCTAAAAATCTATGAAAGAAAAGTGAGCCTAGTCATTAAACAAAAACCAAGTTGTGGAAAGCAACCAAAGTACCAAACATAAACAAACACGAGCAGATATAAAAAAAATTGCAACTTTTAAAGGACCAATAATAAACTTTAGTTCAAGCCCATGCAAGGCATCAAAATATCAAATGAATGCATTGTCCACATCAAAACCACTAGAAGTAACAAATCGAGTAAATAAGAAACAGTTTCATCATCAAACCAACACCCCCTCCACACACACACACACACAAAAAAAAAGAAAAAAAAGAAAAAAAAAAGGAAAGAAATATGTACATGAAATTAAAACTGATGAAATTGCAATAGTAACCAACAATTATAGCATTAACTAATCAAATTCACTAGGAAATGAAATTCAATTAACACAAAGCAATTCTATTAGAAAATAAGAGCACAGAATAGTTTTTAGAAGTCCCACGACCATATCCCAAAGCACAATCAGTTTGAATATATCTTGGCAAAATGGGTCATGATTTGAATGTTCTGCTGTCTGATGAAGAAGAAGTTAGAGACCACATTAAATAGGATAATATTTTTCCACCACATTAAATATAGGTAGGTTGATATTTTTCTTACTTCTCTGCTCCAAAAAGATATCAAACATAATGGGAGTGAATTCAGGCAGAAAAGGCCACCAAAAGTATGACGCACTTAATCAGATTGTTATTTAACTTTTCTCCCCCTAACATAAAGCCAAATGGATCACCAATGAACCATCCATTCAGCCAAGTAGCCAACCATCTTTAGATAGTACATAAAAATCAGAACAACATTGTCCCACCTATTCCATAAAAAAAAAAAATCAATATAAAAATTGGTTGCTTCTTGTCCCACCTGGAATGGCAATTGGCAAAGCACCCTAAATCCACATCTAATCACAATTCAACTGAAGACAAAAAGCAAATCTAGCAAGAAAAGCGAGTATTATTCCTCGTAACTAAATCAAAACCTAGCATAAACCAAACCAAACTAAGCATTTTCCCACTAGGTGGGGTCGGCTATATGGATTTGACGACGCCAGTCAAATCTGTTTAGGGCCATGTCCTCCGTTAGATCATGTAGGCAAGGTCATTTTTAATAATTTCTTTCCAACTTCTCTAGCGGAAAATCAAAACCTAACATACAAAAAAAAAAAAAAACCCTAGACATCTAATTAGCAAACCCCAGAGTTAAATGTCAGATCCACTAAAATCCCGTTTAAATGCATCAGTCTAAAGTCAAAATTCGAGACCGTCCTAATGAGCGGCTCTGATCTGAGACTTTGATACAAAAAAAACTCCGTGCGCCTGATGAACGGCTCTGATCTCGCATCTACTAAGGACTCGGTCTCCGAACTGCAAATTCCATGGAAAACCAAAACCATACCGGATGAAACCTTAGATTCTCAGAAATCCTAAATAAAGAACGGTACAGAAAGGGAAATTAGAACCTCGCAGATCAGATAACAAGCAAAGATTTCATGCGTTTTGGCCACATTTTCATACCTTGACTAGAACGAAGAAAATCCAGACTGAATCACAAAGCGCAGAGAGCTCTGAAAAAGAATACAAATGAAATACACAGAAGATGAGAAAACGAGGAATTCCAAATTCCAATCGAAGCAACAAAGAAAGACTTGCATTTAAAATTTATGTAACACGAGATACATACGTAACTGGAGAGGGAAGCTTGTGAAAGAAGGAAGAATAAGAAGAAGTGGAATTTCGGAGGTTCTTCTTATCCTCACAACTGAGATTCTTGTTTCCGTGTATTCTCGTTTTCCATGTTTGCTTCCTCGAAAAGATGATGAGAAAGCCGAAAGGGGAGGAAGGCATTTAAGCTGGTGTGCCCAGTATTTATGTCCAATTGGTGTTACGTGCCGCTCAATCGTATTCGTACGCAGCTCAGGAGTGGCTGCAACATCCTTTTCAGCGAAAAGTCAACCCCCAAGAAAGAGTTCCACCGAAAATGAGGAAGGTGGGCAATTAATTTCTGTTGATTGACTGCTATTTTATTAGTCATTAATAAGTTGCTAAACAGCTGAATCATGTTTACATGTGTAAATTTGGGCTGCTTGTTCACTTTTATTATTGAGTGAAATGAGGTAAAGCCTCAAATTAAGAGAGATTAAAATACAAAGGGATCTAATTATAATGTGATGGTCTTTTGTCTCGAGTGATTTAATAATGAATCTTTTTTACTTTCTGTTTTGTCATTTTAATAGTTTGAGAAAGTTATTTTTTGAACTTTTTTTTTTTTTTTTTACATTACTCTCTCACATTTTTGTATCTTTCAAATAGAGGCTTCACCTCGCTTCACTTTAATTGTAGAAGTTACGGAACTGGGTGCTTTGCCAATTGGATAAATCCCCCTCCCTCAAGTAGCCTCTCGTAGTAAACCCATATAAATACACACCGAATAAATATGAGGTGGTTTCAAACACAAGACAAGATTCAGGGAGCAAACTACGGGCAGAACTATCATGTAGCATGCAATGCCCACGTTAAAAACACGGGTGGGGGCACCTTCGGAAAATCCAAACCTCTTATTAGCCTTAGTACTATTGTAGTGATCAAATGATAAATTATTATTCAAACTGGTGAGATGGCCACCATCGAATCAATTAAATCTGAAATATGTGATTAACTTTATTTACTTTCCTCTTTTTAATGGGCAAAAATAGAAGGAGCTTCTGGTGATTGATTGTCATTTTATTTTAGTACTTATTAAGAGATTGCTAATAACTAAATCATATTGTGATTATAGAGATTACAATTTTTTTTTTAAAAAGAAATCTTTGAGGTTTTTGACCCGGCAGCTAGACAAAACCCCCTCTCCTAGGTTATGCCCCGTGCTAAACTCATATAAATACACACTAGTTAAAACTGAAGTAGTTCCGAACGCAAAACAAAATTTAAGAAGTAAACATGCCTTATGCTACTCCACCAAATCCCATAGGGCCTGTTTGGATGTGTGGTGAATTAAAGTATGGTGAGGTGAAGCATCAAATCAAAAGAAAATAAAATATAAGGTGTTATGATGGTGTTTTATTTTTAGTTGTTTTGATATGAAATCTTTTTAACTTTTTATATAGAAAAGCGGAGTTTTTTTGTCTTTTAGTGAAGAAATGAAGTTGTTTTTTTTTTTTTACTTTTTTTGAAAAATTAGGAGGAAATATTGAAATTGTGTACTTTTGATTTGATCCCTTTATCATTTTTTATCTAGATTCACTTTACTCCACTTTAACAAGTTAAGTGCCAAATACGCCATACAGTGGATGGATTGAAATCCGTTAATAGTGCACTTGGCCTTTACGTTTTACGCGTGATGCTAGTAAACCAACCGCTCGCACTGGCATTAAATTCATGACTGTCTTCACCAACCCCTATTACCTTTTATTTAGTAATGGATGGTTGGCACTCACCTCAACTCAATATTATTGGAAGTCATGAGGTTAATTGGTTTTCAGTACGAAATTCACCTCCATACAATGTTTCAATTTTCATGCCTCCCAAACATGAATGAGTAAGAAGTGGAGCCCAGACTACAGAGTCCACTTTTTAGTTTTTATGACCTATAAATGGAAGCATTTCTTTTATCATGTACTTCAAACGGATGCTATCCAAATCGGCAAATCCTAACCGACATCCCTGCTTGTTTCCGTAAAAAGAGTGAGATGCCAGATCAGGGGCGGACTCAGAATTTTTATTAGGTGGGGCGATTATTTATTATTTAGACATATGTGCTTCGGACATGGGGCGATTGTGTAGTGTTTAGATAAATATGTGTTGGGGGCCCATTTAAATCAATGAAGAACTTAAAATCAACTTGGGGCGGTCGCCCCAGGTCATCAAAGCCTGGGTCCACCCCTGTGCCTGATCAATGAGAAAAGGTAGTGTAATTTTTCACAGTTTATGCATATCTAATGTAAACAGGGAAAATGTCCTCGGTATCCAATGATCTCGCATTAGATCTAATTTTGTAGGCTCATGAACATTTACTTGCTGTTAGATTCAATCTAAAAAAATTCTATATTAAAGATGCAAAAGGGTAGTTGAGTTGGTTGGCAACCTTGTAAATCGCGTGGATGTTATCCTTGAGTATTGCCACATTTTTTCATGTGTATTGGCTTCTCTTCACACTTATAGGATATCCTTCCCACTTGTGTGTGGTTCCTATTAGATCCCAGCCACTTAGGTTGGGGTACTAAAAAAATTAAGGCTATTAACTCAAGAGTAGGGGTGAATTTTTTTTTCCCCTCCTTGTTCACAAAGGGACCTCTCCATCTGCCCTCCTATAATTGATTGACATACTTCTAAGTGGGCCCCATAAGTTGAAATATGAAGCCCACTCATAAAATAAGATTCTCCATGTAAATAAATTTTTAACTTATTTTCTCCAAATACAAAGTCCAAGACCCCTTCTGGATTGAGCAGCATTTGAGTAGTTCAACTTAGATATCAACCTCATGCTGACGAGCAAGTGATTTTACCTCCTACGTATGAGAAATCTTGGTGCTTTTTGACAATGAAAGTGGCTAATGGTCAATAAAAAACCTCATACATCCAATGTTTGGAGAATTGGTTTATGCCTTCAAACCCATGCTTGTTTAGGTGTAGTATTTTTATTTTTTATTTTTTTTGCTATCGGAGGGTTCTCAATTCTTTGGGCTGGACTAATATCTCCGGGCTCAGAGGGAAGCCGGGTAAATTCCCTTATAGCCCCAGTGTGGTAGTGCAGTTTCGAACCTACAACTTTCGAGTGTAAACCATGGTCTTAAATCAACCGAGTTACCCAGGATATATTTAGGTGTAGTAAAATTAAAAAGAGAGGTACCTCATAGAAAGCAAAGGCCTGAATATTTTACTATTCTCTCACATCACATTATTTTACCTCTTAGAAAAGAGACCTGCATTATTTTACCATATCCTTAACTTCACGTAACATTGGCATTGATGTTTCCTTCACTGTTACATCAAGTAAAGCAAAACTTATGAGACTCCGTTTTTGACAAAATAGTGGCTCCGGATCGAACAGCCACGTGTCAATCTCTCCTTTGAACTCTGTTTAAGGGTCCCACAAGGGAGGTTGCTTGCTGAGATGTTTTATTTATTTGAAGTGGGGACCACATGAGACAGGACCTCCATTTATAGCACAACGCCGGCCGCCCATGTTATGATGTAACCTAACCTGGAAACGAGATTCCCATATCCCGACTGTCCACGTGTCAGATGGAAGTGCAACTTGAGGAGAGGCCACTTGTTGATTCATTCATTTTGCACAACAATTATTGACCAGGTACAGATGAATTAGTCAACCATGAAACATGAGGCCAGCTCTATAAATCCAAGTGTGGGTCCACCCCCAAAATCTATACCTCTAGAAGTTTTTGTGCAAATTTCCCACTATTGGGACCTACCGTAAATTTTTTTTTTTCTCCAAGTTGGCCTGGTAAGTGGTAACCAAGGGAGCCAGACAAAACCTCTCCACCTTGAGATTCATCCCTGAGACCGGATCATCTGTCAGCTGCGATTATACGAAACTGTATAACAAAATTTTCAAACTCTAATAAGCACGATAATCAAGACCGTTCATGATGAGTTCTGATGATGTTAAAATTGGGCTTCAGACACCACCGGTCAAGCAATAAAGTAATAAATGCAGTAAATTAATGAGAGAGAGAAGGGATTATAGTGGTTCGGTCAAAATGACCTACGTCCACTTCAGAAAGGCAGAGGTTGCCTGTACTGTTTTACTTCCTCAATGAGTTGGGATTACAAGCTAGAGGAATACAAGAGTAAAAGGAAATAAGAAGATATCAGTTGCCCACAAGTGCTGGTGGGGCTCCTCGATTTATAGTCTACCCTAACAGACGGGGACGGTCCTCTGCAACGTTCGCCCTTGGAGCCCTCGAACTAGGGGTGTACATCGGGTCGGGTCCCGGGTTATCGGGCCGGGTTTGACCCGACCCGGTAATTTTATGCACATCGGAAACCCGCCCGAATGCCCGGTTAGCTATAGCCGGGTTTGTCGGGTTCGGGTTACCGGGTCAACCGGGTCGGGTTACCGGGTCACCCGGTTAATTATAAAGTTTAAAGTATTTTTTTTAGAACAACTAAAAATTTCAATAATTGAGATAAAAAAATACTATAAATATATATATACAGTAAACATACAATAAATATAAATATATATATATTTTTTTAATGTTTATTTGTATATATTTGTATATATTTGCATACATATACAAATAAATATATATAAAAAAAATGTATAACCGGGTTATCGGGTCACCCGATAACCCGATTAACCACACTTTCTTAATCCGGAACCCGGTCCGGATAAGGACTTATCGGGCCGGGTGAGACCCGACCCGGTAAAAGAGCCTATGTCACCCGCCCGATTAGGTCCGGGTCGGACCGGGTCACCGGGTCGGGCCGGGTTTTGAAACCCGGTGTACACCCCTACCTCGAACTGCCCTCGCGCTGGACGAGGCAAGTGAGATATTTCTCCGCAGGACCTGGTAGGAGCGGGACTGCTTCCGAAGCAACGTGGCTGCCCTGACTTGGTCTCTTCGTGGGCTTGGACCTGAGCTTCATCCTCATGGGTTGAATCATTTGGGCCTAATTCATCATTTGCCCCTCAATGCCCCGTGCCCAAATAATTTTTTGAAAGGGGGGCATTGGTAGATTCAGGTCTCTTATCTCTCCAAAATCTTTTTCCTCTTTTCTGGTTTTAATCCTGGTGTGGGCGAGCTTCGGAACCGGAGAAGCCTGGGCGCCCAGGGAGAGATGGCCTGGGCGCCCGGGGGAGTGATGGGCGCCCGGGGGAGTGAAGGCCTGGGCGCCCAGGCTCCCGGGGGAGTGATGGTCCTGGGTGCCCAGGGGTGAAGCTCCTGGGCGCCCGGGGGAGTGAAGGCCTGGGCGCCCAGGCTCCCGGGGGAGTGATGGTCCTGGGTGCCCAGGGGTGAAGCTCCTGGGCGCCCGGGGGAGTGAAGCTCCTGGGCGCCCGGGGGAGATATGGTCCCGGGCGCCCGGGGGAGTGAAGCTCCTGGGCGCCCGTGGGAGTGAGTTCCTTGGTCGCCTGGGGGAGTGAGTCCCCTGGTCTCGTGGCGGCCGTTACGTATCCCTCTTTTCTTTTCTTTTTTCGGGGGCGCTGCACCCTGAGCCCCCGGTCAGCTGGCCAGGCAGCTCGACCCTCGCCGGGGGACACCCCCAGACCCCCTCTGCGAAGCGTATGATATATCCCTTAGCATATGTAAATTCCAAGACTTTGCCCCTCCGTAACTTCTGATGGGTTATCCTAGAAGAAGAAGATGAGCCCGCAACTTGCTAGAAAGATTGCTCCAGATCCTAGGCTGCACCAGCAGGCGCGGGCGTAGTCGCTGCAGCGCGGAAAATTAGAGCTTCTCAGGCTGAGGAGAGGGCTGCGCTAGTTGGAAGGGCTTCCGAGGCTGATCTTTCCGCGGCCAGTAAGAGGGCGACCAGGCTTGAGACCGAATTCTTAGCAGCCTAAGAGAGGGCGGCCAAGGCAGAGGCTGAGCTTGTGAAGGACCTTGAGAAGGCTTCGCTCAGTGAAGCTGAACTTGTGAAGACCCGCGAGAAGGCTTTGCTCAGTGGGGCCGAGCTTCTGAAGACCCGCGAGAGGGCTTCGCTCAGTGAAGTGAGCTTCTGAAGACCCGCGAGAGGGCTTCGCTCAAATGAGGTGAGCTTCTGAAGACTCGCGAGAGGGCTTCGCTCAGTGAGGTGAGCTTCTGAAGACCCGCGAGAGGGTTTCGCTCAAATGAGGTGAGCTTCTGAAGACCCGCGAGAGGGCTTCGCTCAATGAGGTTGAGCTTCTGAAGACCCGCGAGAGGGCTTGCTCAGTGAGGTGAGCTTCTGAAGACCCGCGAGAGGGCTTCGCTCAATGAGGCTGAGCTTGTACAGACCCGTGAGAGGGTGATGCTCAGAGAGACCGTTGTGGAGATAGTGATTGGGGCGGTACATGAGAGATCTGCTTTCCCAGATATTGCTCTCTTAGGCTTCGTGCCGACTGAAGCGCTTGATGATTGTAGTGGCAGCTCTTATGATGTCGATGGGGATGTGCTCCTCGACCCTGGGCGCTATGATGATGGGCGCCCAAGTGAGGTGCTCATCTACTCTGGGCGCCATGGGGATGGGCGCCCGGGTGAGGTACTCCTCCACCCCGGGCGCCATGGGGATGGGCGCCCGGGTGAGGTGCTTCTCTACCCTGGGCGCCATGGGGATGGGCGCCCGGGTGAGGTGCTTATCGCCGTGGAGCATGCCTCGGGATTGGTACTTCCTACGGTACTCCACCAAACGGTGCTCCTCCCTGGGGTGCTCCTCCAAACTGAGCTCCTCCCTGCCCCGCAAGCACGAGTTGTAAGATATGCTGGTTTTGGGCAACCAGTTGATGCATGGTCTCCAACATCTGCTGAGGAGTGGGAGTAGGAGCATGAGTATTTGGGGCAAGGTTACCCGGTGGAGGACCACTGTCTCCCTGCCTGGGGGAGTCTGGGCGCCTGGAAGGATTTGGACGCCCAGAAGGGCCCGGGTCTGTTGGGCGCCCATCTTGAATGAGATTATCCTCCCGTCTCACCGATCTCGTGCTGATCACCATAATCTAAAGTATTTGATTTTTTTTCTCTTCCCACAGACGGCGCCAAACTGATGATGCCAAAATTGGGTTTCGGACACCACCGGTCAAGTAATAAAGTAATAAATGCAATAAATTAATGAGAGAGAGAAGGGATTATAGTGGTTCGGTCAAAATGACCTACGTCCACTTCAGAAAGGCAGAGGTTGCCTGTAGTGTTTTACTTCCTCAATGAGTTGGGATTACAAGCAAGAGGAATACAAGAGTAAAAGGAAATAGGAAGATAAAAGTTGCCCCCAAGTGCTGGTGGGGCTCCTCGATTTATAGTCTACCCTAATAGACGGGGATGCTCCTCTGCAACGTTCGCCATTGGAGCCCTCGAACTGGACGAGGCAGGTGAGATATTTCTCCGCAGGACCTAGTAGGAGCGGGACTACTTCCGAAGCAACGTGGCTGCCCTGACATGGTCTCTTCATGGGCTTAGACCTGAGCTTCATCCTCATGGGTTGGGTCATTTGGGCCTGACTCATCAAGTTCCATATACATATAGATTTTTAAGTTTTAATTCAAAATGAGTAGGTCCCACCATTTGATTTAACACATAACATAAACATGACTAGGCGTTGACCTGGCATCGCTTCAGATGTGTTAATCACAGTGCCCGTCATGTGATTATTAGTAGGGTGAGACCTTTTTTCTTTTAAACTAAATCCTGATGATCTAGTAACAGAAGGGATGAAACTCATCTTCAACGGTCTGAATCATCTTTATGTG
Source organism: Litsea cubeba (assembly GCA_012931725.1). Classification (NCBI taxonomy): domain Eukaryota; kingdom Viridiplantae; phylum Streptophyta; class Magnoliopsida; order Laurales; family Lauraceae; genus Litsea; species Litsea cubeba. The sequence continues at coordinate 5,416,237 of CM022947.1, read as the reverse complement.
GATCCTATGATAAAATTATAAGATTTTGTTATACGATACTTGCGCAATAGGTGCGGCCGAGGATCCGGACTTAGATGTGGGTGTCATCTACAGTGAGTGATAACCCTAATTCTTTTTGTTGGTAGGAAGGAACTACCTGGATGGTTTGCAAACTATGCAGTTTATTTTTATGTTAAAAAATAAAAGTAGAACGCGTCAAATCAATTCATTGAAGGTATAAACAGCCCAATAATGGGCCACCTAATGAAATCCGAATAATTTATATTAAAAGCTTGAGCTATTATGCCGGAACGATGATGTCCACATTAGATTGAAGAAAATTATAATTAAAATAGTCATAATAATATTTTTTTTTGTTTTATCTATCTCCACTGCCAATTAGAAGCAGATATTTCTCCTATAAATTTGAATGAGATTTCAGGCTTTTCAAAATCACATTCATTATCAGATTAAGCTATCACATTTTAGCCATATTTTTCATATGCTTCAAGTCCAATTGACACAATCTTACATTAATTTGATCTTAAATATTAACACATGGAGAAACAGTTGAGTTGAGGTATTGGGTCGTTGTCGAAGTGAAAATACAATTAAGTTGTGGTTTAACATATTTAAAGAAAAAAAGGGACAATGTTTCAACCACAATAGTGTATGTACTATGGCAAACTTAAGGACCTCCATGCGCAAACAGCAGTGGCTATGTACTTCTCGAACGGTTTGGATCTTCACAAAGTGGACCACATGTTTACCACTTTGATTTTATTCGATTTGTCGTCTCGCGCGACATAATCTTATTCTCTAAAGAAAATGGCTCCTTACCCAAATGGTAAGGTTGGGTAAGGAGTGGTTGTTCTCATCTGGTTGCTCAGGGTTCAAACCCTGAGTACCCCCACCTTTTCCCGAGTAGAGGCTTTCCTTTCTAATGGTGTGGGCTTTTTTAGTATGTAGGGCTCCTTTTTCCACTTGAGTGGGCTGTTTTCCCGTGTGAATGCGGGCTCTCACTTGATCCCCACCTTCTTGGCTAGGTTACCAAATATAAAAAAAATTCCTTTTCCCTAACATAAAATGTTCTTAGCTTGGCATGCATAAAGATATCCATTACATAGTTGGGCTCAGAATTGAGAGTTAGGTTTGGGTCAATCAAACAAGACCATATTAAATTCAGGTAGAGGTTTTGCAGACTTGCAGTTGGAGTAGGAACGAGTCCAAAAAATGTCTAACTTGAGCTACACCTTTAAATGTTAACACTTAATGTTGGATCCCAGAGGTATCTCTACATCTATTAATATTCTCAACTGTTTTATCTTTAAAAAAGCTGCACACCTTCTCATAACAATAACTCATAGATTTTTTTTTTTAAATTTTGGATATTCATCTATGCATAAAGGTATCTTTATTTCTATCCTTTTTTCTCCTAAACGATAGACATAACAAAGTACATATGGTTTTAATAATTTGTTTTCCATTTAACTTTTGAGGATTTTTAGGACATGTTTTTGCAGCATTGAGCATTTCTTAAAGTACTAAAAATATTTGGATTTTTTTTGCACTTGCCACTTTTTTTTTATATGGTGTAGCACCTTTTCATACGAAAATAAATATATACAATATATAGATACACGCGTGCGCGCGCACACACATATGTACGTATATATATATATATTCCTTAACTCAGCAAAAATATAATTTCCCTATGAGAAGGATGTGAATAGCTTTTCCATAACATCTTAAGAAAAAGAATCGGTGCTGTTGTCATCTGTGGAATGTCATTGTCTCACAAACATGTCCTCAAGTATCTATTATTTCCTGCATCACTTTTTTAAATTTCCCTTTTCATGACACTCATTAAAGAAATACGTTTTGAATTTTTAAAGTATGGATTCCTAAAGTTTTTACCATATAGCATTTTATTTTGGCATTTTTAGGAATCACTATAGTATCTATAATTATTTTTCACTCTCCAAATCTTACAACTTATTAATGTATAGACATTTTGATCAATTACATTTAACTAATGAGGCAAATGCCTTCCCATGGTAAAAAGAAAAGTTTATGCAAATTACTTGCAAGGGCCAATTCCACCGAGTCCAAGTATTAGGATTCGACTCGTGCACGGTTTTAGTTTAAAGATCATAGTTGTCAATTCCATTTTGGTTGTCATTTCGATCTAGCCTTCAAGATGAAATGTTTTTTTATTTTGGAATGTTGGTAAGACTTTTAAGAATAATAAAAATTAATGTATGTGGGTGTGCGTAAAAAATAGGTCAAAAAAGTCAAAATAGAAACTTTGCATGTTTCTTGATATGGATATTGAGAACAAAAATAAAAGAAGCTTGTGAGAATTGTGTTTGTAGGATACAAGACTACAGAGTCTGCATACTATAAATTGAAATGGACCGGAATGTACCAGAATCGGCCAGAATGAAATGGAATGAAAATTAAAAAGTTTTTAACCCAATTCTATTTCGTCTGAAGGACCGAAATGGAAAGTTTTGCTCATTCTTGCCAAAAATGAAATGGGATTGAATAACTATGTTAAAAACTCCAGCCTCTAATAAACACAAATAAAGAGTTATTTTTTGTTTGCTGAAGGTCATTCGTGTAGTAAAGGAACAACCTCTATTATACACAAATAAATAGTTATTTTTTGTTTGCTGAAGGTCATTCGTGTAGTAAAGGAAGAAAAGAATACACGACACAAAGGCCTCAAAAGCGTAATAGGCTGTGTACAAAACATCAAAATAGAAAAAGAATCAGTACACTACAAAACAGAGCATGATACTAAAACTTAACTTCAGTGACCAATAATGCCTAGATTGTACAGGAGAGGGTGCAGTTGCTGTCATTGGATATGGTTTGGGAGGCAAGTAACTATGTCCGAGAGACACTCTTTATATATATATATATATATATATATATATATGTTGCTGGCTTTCAGACTAAGCAATTCGGATGAACGGATGGACATAAGGGCCAAGATCGGCAGCTTGAAATCCACTAATAAAGAACTCTTGAATTCCCTCCAAGAAAAAGACCTTCAACCTACTTTGAGGGATGATTCTGTTGTTGGAGGTTAGAGAAAAATATTCTTTTTTATAACAAGTCTACCCATATAACTTTATATGACAAGTTTGCTTGTACTTCATTTACTTTAAGACAAATTTGCAGGAGCTTCTAAATGCTCTAAATCCCCATACTTGGTTAAAATGATAGGTCTTAAGAAGCTCTCCAAATTTGCTCATATGTACAATTATTCAAGGTTACGACATAGATAGTTTAAAAAGTTTTTCTTTTGTTCATTTATCATAAAGAAAATTCAAAGAATGATGCCAAACAGGCCCGATTCCTTTTCGTATCTATTTGCCTTTATAGCATATAATAAATAGAGTTTTCAACACTTTACACAGTTTGACCCAATAAATGTGCCTGTCGAAAACCCAATCAGCTCTATAAGAGATTTTTCCTCTTTTTAAATATATAATTGGAACAAAAGTTTTCCATAGAGACATGAATGCCTAAGAAATCATGTTGTGCGCGTGTATGCGGAAACGTGAATCAGCGATCGAACGAACAAACAACCACACGAGACAAACAATCAACACACAAGAGAATTACGTGGTTCGGCAATCTTGCCTACGTCCACGGGAAAGAAAACTCGACTCTCCTTTAGGTTCACTCTACTTTCTGTCTGTCTGTATCTCATGGGTTACACATTACATCATATATATAATGTTCTCTTTCTTATTCCCCAAGAAACCCTATCTTAGTCATTAAGAAAGTCCTGGTACAATTACCAAAATACCCATGTCCATGAACCCACTTGTTCTGGACCTACTAAGCCCAACAATCTCCCCCTCCAGACCATGGGGAAGACGTCTCTGAACCCCTTACTAGGAGTCCAGTCCTGCCAACTCTGAACACAGCTCCAGCTTTCCCTTAGACACGACCTTAGTTATCATGTCGGAGGGATTCTTGTCAATGTGAATCTTTTCCAGCTTCATGAGATTCTTCTCGATGACCTTACGAATCCAATGATATCTCACATCAACGTGCTTTGTGCGGGCATGATATGTAGTATTCTTGGTAAGATCCATAGCACTCTGACTATCACAGTAGACTACATACTCTCCTTGCTTCAAATCCAATTTTTTAAAGAAATTCCTCAACCAAAACATCTCCTTCCCTGCTTCATTAGCAGCTATGTATTCTGCTTCGGTTGTAGACAATGATGTACACTTCTGCAACTTAGACTGCCAGGAAATAGCTCCCCCTGCAAAAGTAAATAAGTACCCAGAAGTAGACAACCGACGATCAAGATCGCCTGCAAAATCAGCATCTGTAAAGCCTTCAAGTACTGGTTTTAAGCCTCCGAAACACAAGCAAAAATCTGATGTACCTCTCAAATATCTGAAGATCCACTTCACTGCTTCCCAATGCTCTTTCCCAGGGTTAGAAAGAAATCTACTTACTACACCCACTGCATGAGCAATGTCTGGCCGTGTACACACCATGGCATACATAAGACTCCCAACTGCTGAGGAGTATGGAACAGACATCATCCGTTCCTTTTCTTCATCTGTAGTAGGACATAATCTCTTACTGAGCTTGAAGTGACTGGCTAAAGGCATGCTGACTGGCTTAGCATCTATCATGTTGAATCTTGCTAGCACCCGTTCAACATATTTCTCCTATGACAACCACAGCTTCTTGGTATTCCTATCACGACGTATTTGCATTCCCAAAATCTGTCGTGCGGGACCCAAGTCTTTCATGTCAAAAGTCTTTGACATATCCCTTTTCAATCTGCCAATCATCTCACTATCCTGTCCAACTATCAACGTATCATCTACATATAAAAGAAGGATGATAAATTTGCCATTACCAAATTTATGAACATAAATACAGTGATCTGCAGCTGTCCTCCGGTACCCATGACTCACCATGAATGAATCAAACTTTTTGTACCATTGTCTTGGTGCTTGTTTCAGCCCGTAGAAACTCTTTTTCAACCTGCAAACCAGCTGTTCTTTTCCTTCTACCTCAAACCCTTCCGGCTGAGTCATGTAGATCTCTTCTTTCAGATCACCGTGAAGAAATGTAGTCTTCACATCCGTCTGTTTAAGTTCAAGGTCCATGCTGGCAACTAGACCCAAGATAACTCTGATAGAAGTCATCTTCACAACTGGAGAGAGGATTTCATCGAAGTCAAGACCCTTCGTCTGCGCAAAGCCTTTAACCACGAGCCGTGCTTTGTGCTTTATCAGTTTTCCACCGTCATCTCTCTTCACCTTGAACACCCATTTGTTCTTCAGAACCTTCTTGCCTTTTGGGAGTTCCACCAGCTCATAAGTATTGTTCTTTTTCAAAGAACTCATCTCATCCTGCATAGCCTTCATCCACTCATTTTTATCTTCATGAGTTTTGCTTCTGGGTAGCTCTCTGGCTCCCCCTCAACAGTAAGTGTAAGGTCCGTGACCTTACTGGGTCAGTTGGGCCCAAAACCCGGCCCGTTGACCCATTTAATTTATTATTATTATAATTAATTGTATTTTTAGATATTTAAGTGGGTTTAGATCATGAGCGAGTTTCTTTTAGCATTAGAATAGTATCTACGAAGTTTCGTTCGATTCCGAGTTCGTTTGATCATAACAAGGGTGTAGTTTGTAATTTAAGGAAATTGAGTGTTTTTCCGAAATATTCCAAACGCCGTGATTTTTGGGTTCGTTGGAAAGGTCTCGTCGTTCTGATCATTTTTGTCTCTTGACTCGTTGCGATCCGACGATCAGAAACCCTTCAAGTGGTCCATCCTTCACCGGACCCACTAAAAAGGGCAAATTGGTCTTCTTTTTCCTTAATCATCTTCTTAAACGAAAGCTAACCCTAACTTTTCATTCGTTCTCTGCAACAAAGTAAACCAACAGCCTCTCTTTTCTTCTTCTTCCTTTGTCAAGCCAGATCTCAGCCCTAGAAGACCCCATTCGGAGATCCGATCCGTTAATCGTCTTCCCCTCGATTCCCTCTTGCTTCCGGTATCATTTTGGTAAGACTCCTCACAATCTCTTATTTTCACTTTATCATTTCTTTGATTAGATTAAGTCCGATCTTAATTCTTTTCCTTCCTATCTTCTTCTTGGCTTCTTAGTTTGCGTTGTATCGGGTTAGATCGGGGATTTCGGAGTAGAAAGGCTTCTCCTCGAATTTCACCCAATTCCAATCTTCACTTTGGGTTGAGGCAAGTAGATTTACAATGCATAATATAGCACGTGTGTTTGTTCCTTTATTGATTGCAATGGTTTCATGATAGATTTCCCATTAATTACAAGCCTTGTTAATATTGATATGGAAATTACATGTTAGGTTAGAATTGTGAATGAAATGGATAGATTGAATAATTGATAAATCTAATTTGTTTTGAATTGTAAATGGTGAGAATGTGGTGATGGGATTGAATGGAATGAATGTTGGGAGAGCAGGAGGCTCTATTTGATGCAGGTTTAAGCCTTGGAAAGGTTTGGGGAATGGAGAAAATGAAATGGGGAAGAAGGAGACCAGAAATGGCCTGAACCCGTACGAGTTCCGTACTGTCGGTTCACTCATCGGTTCAGTGTCGGTCAACCGACAGCATGGTGTGGGTCAGCCGAGAGCCACGTCGGTTCCAAAAACAGAGAGCCATATTTGACTTGTTGAACTGTCGGTTCACTTGTCGGTTCGGGTCGGTCAGCCTACACCTTGGCATCGGTCAACCGACACTGTTCTCGGTTCCAAAAACAGAGAGCAAAATATGAACTGTCGGTTCACTTGTCGGTTCGGGTCGGTCAACCCACATTCAGCCGAAATTACCATTTTGGAATGCTCATAACTTTTAATCCGCCCGTTGGAATTCTACTTATAATATACCGTTGGAAAGCTCTTGAAACGTAGAATCCAATGGTTCTAGTTTCATCACAATCAGAGGTCGGAAAGTGATGTAAATACTTGGATTATTAATCAAGCTCATGTTTTATTGGAAATGAGACCTGTAACCTAGGGTTTGGGCCTTAGATGCTGGAAACCATTAACTACTAGCACATGACCATAAATGGGATCGAAATCGAATCACGTGGCTTGTTGTGAATTCGATAGGTTGTCTAGGTATTCGTGTATTACACGTAGTGTAACCGAATGCACATGGAGTTGAATTTAATGATGCTTAACATGATTGTACACCAAGGAATTATCCTAAAAGCATCATTGATCCAATTTCCACGTGTACTCTGTTAGAATACGGGGAATACAGGAATGACACCACTTGCCTAGGATTGGATTGTAATTTCCCCTTGACTTTGACTCGTATCCTTTGTTACAATTTTCCTTGTACACTCTCTTAACATAAAGCACTTAATCAATTATGAAACATAAATTCTTGTATAATATAGGACTTGGACTTGACTTAGAGTGTACCATAGGAACCCGTGTCTTGTTTTGATGAACATGACTGGCTAGTATGAAGGGGATTATCACGTGGCTTGTCTTGTATTGATCTAGAAGAGATAATCCCTAAGAACTTGTCTTATGCTTGGAACTAGCCAGACTTGCTTGTCTTGTCTGTCCTTGAGTCAAAACCACTTTATTATTGTTTGCATATCATGGTCATCTGCAGTTTGGGATTTAATTACGAATCGGTTACTCCGGTTGTCGGGGTGGGCAGTCGGCGTTAGGACGGCGTCCATGGCGTTGAATAGCTGGGAGCGGGCTAGGACCGTGCTGCTATTCCCAGGACAGGGAGCTAGGATCCCACTGGAGCCGGACTATGGTATCAGTAGTCCAAGGGGATTGTTACTGGTACCCCGGGAGGTGGCATAGGACATCCTCGGAGTCTCCCTCTTGCTTGTCTTGCTTGCATTTGCATGGATAGTGGTTATAGTTAGATGATTGCTAGGATTCCTGTTATTGTTTCTGCTTATTAATCTCGCTTTATGCCTAGTTGTATATTCTTGTATTCATATGATCTTATACCTGTCATTACTCTACACTTGATGCATGTCGTGTTTATTATGTTTTGTATATCTATTGCTCAACATGTCGTTGACTTTGTTCCTTGATGTACAGACACATCAGGTGAGTTCTTCTACGAGGAGCAGGCAGGTGAGGAGATCCCAGAGGATCTCCAACCAGCAGAGGAGGTAGAGAGTGGCGTGCCGATGACGTAGAGTAGCGTCATCACTCCCGGCATGAGAGAGATACATGGGGATTCTTTTAGATTATTCTTTATTCATTATTTCTCTCGTTGGACCTTTCTTTTATTATTGACTTCCATATTTTTATTGGCCTTGGCCAATGTAATAAAGAACTTAATTCTTAGTTTTTGTTACTCTTTCTTGCAATTTTAATTTAATGAGATTACTACCCATTGCTTGAGATTCCATATGCCTAGAGTTCAATGAACTCCATGTTTATTGTGACACATGAGGTTGGAAATATTAAATCCTCACTGCGGACTACGATCCGTGGACCCAAAGGACAAAATTTTTAAATAGTCCTAAAATTCACTCTCCGGATCCGGTTATTTCTTTAATCGGGTTCGGGGGACGTGACAGTAAGCAAAATATAATCTGATGCAGGATATCATGTTGATGGTTGACGCTCTCGAGTAGACCTCCTAACCTGAGGTTCTGTGGTTTCTGATTGAGGAGACTGCTTCCCCTGCTCAACACCCTGTTCATCTGGCAACCCCTGCACCTCTTCACGATCAAAATCGTTTTGTCCACCTTCTCCACCTGTAGTCTGCACTGGAGAAGGAGTCGGTGTGAGATCAACCACTCCATCAACAACTTCATTAGACTTTTCAGTCTTTTCAATATCTCCAAAGAATTTATCTTTATGAAACACCACATCCCTACTTCTGATAATTCTTCTTTTCTCTGGATTCCATAACCTGTAGCCAAACTCGGCTCCACCATAGCCAAGAAAAATGCAACACACTACCTTATCATCCAGCTTTGAACGCTGCTCCTTTGGTACATGTGCAAAAGCCTTGCACCCAAATACCTTCAAATGAGAATAGAAGACATCTTTACCTGTCCATACTCTCTCCGAAAAATCAAAATCCAAAGAAACTGAGGGAGACCTGTTAATCAGGTAAACGGCAGTCAGAATAGCTTCACCCCAAAATGGCTTGGGTAGCTGTGCCACTCTAATCATGCATCTCATCCTTTCAAGAATAGTACGATTCATTCTTTCGGCTACACCATTGTGCTGTGGAGTACCAGGAACTGTTCTTTCATGTCGAATACCATGCTTTGAGCAATAGCCTTTAAACTGGTTTGATGTGTACTCACCACCATTATCAGTGTGGAGACATTTCAAGAGCTTTCCTGTTTCTCTTTCAACCATGACATGAAACTGTTGAAATACTTGGAACACCTGATCCTTCGATTTCAATGCATAAACCCAGACTTTCCTGGATGCATCATCAATATATGTGACAAAAAGCTTATTGCCACCCAATGACTCCACCTCCATGGGACCACAAACATCAGAATATACCAAATCCAATACATTAGATTTTATCGTTGATGTTTTAGAGAAACAAACCCTATGCTGTTTTACCAAATAAGCAATAATCACAAGGTTCAAGGGATGTACCTTTGGAGTAGTTAATCAGATCTTTCTTTGCCAATAACTGCAGTCCTTTCTCACTCATATATCCAAGTCTCTTGTGCCACTGATTTGGAGAGGATCTGTCTTCAACAGCATTCAACACACCTTTGCATAGCTTCACATGTGTCTTGTACAGCGTATTACACGCTTTCCCTCTCGCAAAAATAAGAGACCCTTCAGTGAGTTTCCACCTGCCATTTCCGAAGTAACTTTCATAACCTGCACGGTCCAATGAAGTCCCGGGAATCAGATTTAACCGCAAATCAGGAATATGTCGCACATCTTTCAGCGTCATTGTTAGGGGTGTACAAAAAATCCGTGAATCCATGAATCCGATCCAATCCGATCCGATCCGCGGATTTTAATCCGATCCGAAGGCTAACGGATTGGTGACGGATTGAAAATCCTGTAATCCGTTAGCAACGGATCGGTGGCGGATTTCATTCTCAATCCGCGGATTCGATCCGATCCGACCCGTTATAATATAAATAAAAAAAATTTAAGGGGTCAAGATATAAATTAAAATGTCTAAATATAAAAAAAAAAGAAAACTTTAAGGGGTCCAAATGTAATATAAAATCTTTATCCCCAAACATATGATTAAAATGTCTAAATCTGCGATGGCTCTGTCTAGGGTTTTCATCGGAAGAAAATAAGAGGTGAGCCCCTGTGATATGGAAGAGAGAAATGAAGAGGGACGACGATGGCTGGCGACGTGGTTTCGAAGTGATCGACTCAATCAAGACTCGCGTGGAGGCTGCTTGCAATGGGACTGTCTCATGTGCAGACATCCTAGCTCTTGCATCTAGGGATGGAGCCGTTCTGTCTTTATCTTGCATCAAGAGCCCCTGTGATTGTCTCATCTTGCTCTCAGGCAGCCACACCATCGGCCAAGCGCGGTGCACTGTCTTTCTACTCTCTTCTTTCTATGTTCTGTTCTTTCTTTTTTGTTTGATGCTGCTTCCTCTCTCTTCTTATGTTCTCTGGGATTTTTGTGTTGCTGTTGTCTCTGTTTTCTTGCCTCTTTTTTTTTTGCTGTCTTCTTTTCTGCTCTTTCTTTTCCTTTCGGTTCTGCTCCTTTTTTTTTTTCTCTCTCTGGGTGGTGGTGATGATGATGGTTAGGATGAGGGGAAGGAGGGTTCGGCTGGGCTGGGATGTGAATCAATTGAGGGAGATATAAGTGTGGGTTATTTGGGTTTAGGGTGGGAAAAAGGTTATGAGAAAGGCTTGATTGGGATGAGATGAAATGATGAATGGGTGATGATGAAAAGATGGTTTTTCTGCTTTTCTTTAATTGTTGGGTGGTTTCAAAAGTTAGAAATGGATAAGGAAGAAATGATTTTTGTTGCATCCCAGAGTTCATACTGTTATTGCAGATTAGGGTTTTTGTTTTCATCTGGTAGTTTTGTTTTCATCTGGTACTTTGCTATTTCTGCATCTGGTTCCTAACGGATTGAACGGAATAATCCGATCCGATCCGGTCCTCCACGGATCGGATCGGATCGGATTTTAAGCGCCACGGATTGGTTACGGATTCCAAATCCGTCAATCCGTAAGTAACGGATTGGTGACGGATTTGGCCCAATCCGTACCAATCCGATCCGTGTACACCCCTAGTCATTGTGCAACCAATATCGGTTTGAATGCACACATCACTGATCCCAACAATATTTGAATGACTTGTGTTGCCCATCTTCACAGTGCCAAAGTCCCCTGCTTTGTACGTCGTGAACATCTCCTTAGAAGGAGTAGTATGGTAGGATGCTGCTGTGTCAACAACCCACTCAACCTGATTATCTGCAACACTCAAACACTCTTCAACTTCACTGGTCAGAATCACTACTTCATTATCCAAAATAGCAGTAGTGTTAGTGTCATTCTTCTGCTCATTATTGGTTTCTTTCTTTTCCTTCAAGGCAAAACAATTATTTCTAATGTGACCCTCCTTGCCACAATGAAAGCATTTTCCAGACTTTTTCTTAGTCTGTGATTCCTTGCCACCTCTGGACTTGCTACGACACCCCTTTGGTCCCCTACTCTTACTCCTCCCTCTATTCTCAATAACAAAGGCCTGTGCATTATATGTCCCTGCAGTTTTCCTTCTTGTTTCTTCATTTAACAAGCTGCTAGTAATCCATTGATAACACACCATCTGGAGTAGAGTTGCTCACGGAAACAACTAATGTCTCCCATGTATCTGGTAAAGAACTTAGAAGAAATAAAGCTTGCATCTCATCATCAAGGACCATCTTCATTGTAGCTGGCACATTCACAATGCATTGAAAATCATTTATGTGATCTTCAATTTTACCACCCTCCTTGAATTTCATGTTCACAAGCTTTCTAATTAGAAAAGTTTTGTTTACGGCGGTTTTCTTCTCATATCTTTCTTCTAACTTCATCCAAAGGGTTCTCGCATTGGTTTCATTAGACACGTGATGAAATATGCTGTTATCCACCCACTGTCTGATGTGACCAATGGTCTTTCTATGCATCTTTTTCCAATCTGGATCAGACATATCTTTTGGTCGGGCACTATCCCCCTCAATAGGATCATAGAGGTCTTTGCAATAGAGTATATCCCCCATCTTAGGTTTCCAAATCAACCAAGCGGTATGGTTCAGCTTGATCATGGTAGTGTTCACAGTGTTGTTCTCCATCTCAATTAAATAATCAAGAAAATATAAACAACTATCACTAACCTCAATTTCTGCACCAATCTGTAGATCTCGTCACCACGAGTACGCTGGAAGAAACGGATCTGAAATCCGACTCTGGATGGCTCCGATATCGCAAAAATAGTTTTCTGCGCTCCGATTAGTCAAACTTTCTTGTTGACCGTCAAACTGCCAATCTTCTTCCACAATTATGTAGATCTGCTCGCAACGAGTCTGTAGGCGCAAACGGATCTCCGATCTGACCTCAGATGATCAGGATATCGACGAAACAAGTTTCTGCCGTCAATCTGGTCAAACCCCTGTTGACCGTAAAGTTCGCTGACGTGGCGCTGACGTCAGCAGAATCTGGAGTGGACTTCCTGTTCACGGGTCAGGCGGAACTGACCCAGAACCTGACAGACCTGACCTGCTTCTTGTCTGTACTGGGCTGGGCTTCTTGCAAATGGGTCAGGTCAACCTGACCTGAACCCGACCTGGCCTGAGACTTCCTTCTTCTCCAAACAGAACCCAGTTCTGTTTCTGTAACTTGGTTCTGGTTTTATAACCAGAACACGATGGAGGGCTGCTCCGGCGATGGTGCGACGGCACGGCACGGCAGCGGACTCCAGCGACGGCACGGAAGCAGCGGCGGACCGGCGATGGTGCAGTGGACGGCGGCGGACAGCGGCGAACTCCAGCGATGGCGCAGGCGACGGGACGGTGAGGGAGCGATGGCAGCAGCAGGTTCTGCAAATCAAGATCCAGGCGGCGATGGCGATGCACGGTCGGCGAACAGGCGACGCCCAGTAAGACTGTTCCGATGACAGCAGTAGACGACGCCCTGATACTTCTTGTTCGTGCAACTTCGGATATCTGGCAGAATCCGATCAGTGTGGCCCACCAGAGATCTGAACCGATCTCTGTGATTTCCTGCAACGAAGAACCACGTGCAGAAATCCGGATACCCTTGATCCGATCCGTCGATCGCAACGCGGCACAAACCAACCCTAGTAAACCCTAGGCTCTGATACCACTTGTTGTGCGCGTGTATGCGGAAACGTGAATCAGCGATCGAACGAACAAACAACCACACGAGACAAACAATCAACACACAAGAGAATTACGTGGTTCGGCAATCTTGCCTACGTCCACGGGAAAGAAAACTCGACTCTCCTTTAGGTTCACTCTACTTTCTGTCTGTCTGTATCTCATGGGTTACACATTACATCATATATATAATGTTCTCTTTCTTATTCCCCAAGAAACCCTATCTTAGTCATTAAGAAAGTCCCCGGTACAATTACCAAAATACCCATGTCCATGAACCCACTTGGTCTGGACCTACTAAGCCCAACAAATCAAACATTTTATTTTCTTTTACAAGTTTACCCATATAATATTTATAACATGACAAGTTTTCATGTACTACTTGATGACAAATATATCTATACTATTTTTGCCATAAACAACTTTGCCCATTTAACTTTTACCAAATGATAAGTTTGCATTTTCTATTTGAATACGACATGTCAAATAATCTATTTAGAAGAAGGTCTAAAGGAAATGACTACATTTTAAATAGATTTATTTAAAGAGCAAGGCTCCCCTAAGCTCGAGCTTAGGGAGAAAATTTCGTGAGCTCGTGCTTGTGGGGCCCACCTATGGTCCATCCAAATAGATCAAACACTTGACCCCCTTAAATTACACATGTCCACCAACTTTCGGTAAGATCCAAATTTACTGAACCGTTGGATTGACTATATATCAATCCGAATGGATTGTTGACCATTAAACTCTTGGGCCCATATGGAGATGATAGAAATTACGGTTGAGGCTGATTTTTTGTAAGGAGGAAGATCCTAGGGAGTCCTTGAAATCCCCCCACCCCCATCCCCATGTGGGTCCCCAAGTGGGCCTCGCCACACACTTGAACTTACCTTATCTTAAGCTTGAGCTTAGGGGAGCCTTGTTCTTATTTAAATATATTTCAAATAGATAAAACTTGACAAACAAGCCCTTAAAATTTTTCAATTTTAAATATGTTAAACAAGTAAGATGCATTTGCAACTATTATTGCCTACATTGTTTGGAGTAAATCAATTTGATCTTCTTTTTTACGTAACTCCTTCAAAAGACCTCTCCGAATCATTGCCAACTCTAAACGAATTCAATCCCTTTAAAATCAATATCATAATTATTAATTAAAGAAAAAACCATTCACAAAGAACAATCCACTGAAATTGAGAACAACATTAGAAAAATTTGACAGACATTTTTAAGAATATAAAATAAAAATCTAATTTTTTTTTCATATTAAAGTTCAAAAAAACTAGTTATAATTAAATAAAAAAATTGAAAAAAATTAATGAGCTGGACTGGGGTATATGCAAGAAGATTAAAAGAAAAGGGCTAAACTGTAAAAAGATTAAAAGAAAAGGAGAAAAATGTAAAAGAAAACGTTTTGAAAAATAAAAAGGTCCCACCGAGATTTGAACTCGGGTTACTGGATTCAGAGTCCAATGTCCTGACCACTAGACCATGGGACCATTACGTTTGTCAAAAACTGTTTATATATAAAGTAAAAAGTCTGATTCCCTCTTGTTATAACTGGAATCCTCATCCTTGTGCCCCGAGATTTATTTTCCTCCGTTTTGGAAGCTATGGAATTCTGATACTCTGCTTTGTACTTTAGATGCTATTGTTCAAGGATCGTACGTGGAAGGGTTTCTTGAACGTTGTTTTCCGTTGTTGTGTTGAGTCCATCACTTCATCTCCTACATTTGGGGGTTTTCTCTCTCTCTCTCTTGTGCAGTTTTCTTTTGTTTTGGTGTTCATACATATATCATTTAACCAATCCTGTGGTTCATGGGGTTTTGATTTGTTTCCCCTTTAGGGTTTCACACAACACGTGTAATTGTCTCACATTGCCAAAGAGATAATTCTCTTTGCATAATTTGTGTCATAATCATTTAATTTATTTCTGCAACTTTTGTTTCTGCTGATCATTAATTGCAATATGACTTCTTAAGTCTCTCTAAGTATAACAAACAACAGCTTCAGCTTTGATGGAGAAGACAGTTCGAACCGAAGAATGGTTTGTAGTGGAAGTGGAAATGTAACTAGTCAGATTATTCTTGCAAATGGTTTGAAATGCAAATAGTTTGTAGTTGAATGGTTTGAATCCACTGGCAATAATAACATGTAAGATTATTCCCGCTCCTAGTTGCTTATTAAAAATCATTTCCTACCGATTGCACTTTCCTTGACTGAAGTAAACAAAGTTGCTGGGAAATAGCTCCTGTGCAAGAGAAAGCTGCATTTTGCAAGTGATCTAAAATCAAAAGCTAGAGAGCTACCAGACATAGATTCCGAGCAAGAGGGAATCTCAACTTTGATTTTATGAAAACCCCATGTTTCTTAAAGTGAACAATCTATAGAAACATTTATTTACAACAAATGATTTTCCTGTCCTTTCTACACAGCCCAACTTTATCTTGTTTTTCAAGTAGTAGAATTCTTCTCATGGTGCATAGTTTCTCATGGACAATAGGCTTAAAGCTAGGGATAATATTGGGAGTGGGTCTAATTGGAGATACTGGTGTACAGTTTTTTATTAAATCCTAAGTAGCTGAAACTTGAGCGATGCGGGTGGTTTAATTGGAGCTGGGAATTTGGGTATAAGTTAGGATAAGTGGTGTGAACTGAATTTCCGATGGGGATAACCAATCCCTTTTTTTTATATATTTTTTTATTTTTTTGTTTGTAGATTCCACTCGCATTATCAAACGTGGGTTCGAATGAATCATCTCTGATTCCTCTATGCAAGCCAAACGTGGAATGCGATGAATCATCTCCCTCATAAATCCTTTATGCAGAAAGTTTAAATCCATGGTACCAAGGATTCATCCGAATAGAGGATTTCTCTTCCGTTATCAAACTTGCTGTAAAGGGTCTTCGAGGAACATCACACAAAAGTGAGAGTCTTTGAGTTTTAAGCATACATTAGTAACAACATACATATATTTTTAATTCTATTGTGTGCATCCTTTTTTTTTTTTAATTTTTACTTTCATGCTATGAGAATCAATCATTTTTTGGAGTTATTAAGTTTTTTTATGACTAATTGTATCTCTTCTTAAATGCATAAAGAATAATACACTTTTCATTTAACTTTGGCAACACCTATATTTATATTAATTTCTTATTCCACATAATTTTTTTTATTGTTTTATCACCTTATATTTTCTAGTTATGTTTTTAAAACTTTACCATATATATATATATATAACACTCATGCTTTGAGTAGGGTCGTCAAGCTAGTAATTTGTAGGGCCAGTTAGGCCCTTAGGGCTTATTTATTTGGTTAGAGAATTTTTGACAATGAATTGGGCTTGTTGGGGATTTATAACACGATATCACATTTTATCCGTTATGCATTCTAAACGCTCTACTTGATATAAGAGATTAAAATTCCAAACCACTTGAAAATGCACTTTTAGCTTTATGAATCTATAGAATTTCAAATTTTCAAATGCTATAAGGAATTGAGCATTTAAAATTCTACTTTAAAAAAACAGCATCTAAATTTCTTAAAATCCCCCGAAATAAAAATTCTCACAATTCTTCTTACTAAACAAGTACCAACTACTTGTTTGAAAGTATTGTGAAAATTCTAAGAATTTCTAATGCCTTACGTACGCGGGATGCACTGTTCTTCTTCTGCTGCTGCTACAGACCATTCGATTGGTGGGGCAAATGGGGGGCCCACCTTGGGAGTAAAATTTTTTTTTTTTTTTGGCCGCCCCTGACATGTTATACTTGGTCAGAGACATTGCATTTGGCACGCTTCCCGCATGGACGCATCCTACTGTTGACCAATGAATTACGTACACGTCAGGCTTGGAAAAGGGCGAGACCAGATCCTGTTCTTTTCGTGGGCCCCTTTCACAGCTCGCTGCATGCTTCACCCCATTTCTTTCCACATAAAGTCTAATGGACGGAATATGACCGACCCCTGGTTCCAATATCATCACGGCTGGGAAACGGTACGCCGCCGCCCCCCTTCCAATATCATCACCCCACCCCACCCCCGGTTCTCGTCCAATATCATTAACTGTTGGAAATCGGTATTCTCGTCCAATAACCCCCCCCCCCACCCCACCCCCGGTTCTCATCCAATATCATCACGGCTGGAAATCGGTATTCTCGTCCAATAAACCACCAAACAACCCCCCACCCCCAAAAGCTTACTTTAGAGCATCAGAATTAAGAACTCGGGTCCTTCAGGTCAGTAGAAGGATTTTAAATTTCCTTTCCAACAAGATGGGCAATGTTCTCTTATGATGAATGAAGAGCCCAGCTCGTGGATCCAATTTAGATGTCTAATTACAATTGGAGGCGAGGTGAGGTGCAGTTCATGGAAAGGTCTCTTTACGTTAAAAAAAGAAAGAAAAAGAAAACAGACCTATCAAATCCTCCTAACCCTTGATTTAATAGCAAAAGATTTAGTGGTATTTGAATAATTAATTTCTTTTAGATTACTCCAATAGTGAAAAAGGACCTGTTTCTTTACTAGAATTCCAGAATTCATATCTTGAAGTTGTTTGGGAATTCCAAATGCTGAAATTTTAAAATGCCACTGAATTCTGACATTTTTGAATTCTACGTTTCATTTCTATCTAAATTCTTACCTGAGAATTTCTAAATTTTTGAATTTCATAAATCACTTATTTCATTGCTACATAAATTCTAGACTGGAATTACACATTTTATGCATGGTAATACATGACTCACCTTTTGTGGTTGTGAACTTATATGGTATATGGTACATGGGCCCATCTTTTAGAAATAAAAGTGTGGGACCCAATTTTTGAAATTTGAACATGAACCCATCTTGATAGGAATTGCAGGGGCCCAATTTTTATAATTGTGAATATGGGGAGGGTTCACAATTGGGTGCCGGAGTTTCAACAAAACTTTTCGGAGTTCCAGAATTTTGAAATGCTCTTGGAGGGGCTAGCATTTTGGAATTTCACTTTTTTGGCATTTGGGAATTCTGGCTGCCTTGAATACTAGGAATCCTATTAAAAGAATATTAAATTTCTTACAGAATTCTTGAATCCAGAGACAGCCTGAATTCCTGTCAGAAATGCTTATAAAGAAATAGGCCCTAAAAGAGTGGATTTGGGCATGGTGTCAGGTCATAGGAGGATGATAGTGTAAAATGACCTAAACTGATCAAAGGAGGGCCCAAGTGGACTCCATGAAGTTTAACTGGACATACTGTTAAAGTCATGCGAAATGCCTTCTGCAGAGCTGTACAGCACAAACCTCTCCTGGAGCACTGAAGGCAATGCTTTTGGTGCTTTTAAAGGGCTCTGTGACGTGTTGATGAATCGGAATCGGACCACATTCTGAAATTTTTTTCATTGTGGACATTAAAATTTTTTGCATTCGGGGCCATAAGCTAAATGTGTCGTGGACTACAGGTTCAACATTTTTGGATTCTGTGTTCTAGACGTTTTAGGCCCGATTGTCATGGGCCCTGGGTTCCAAGACCATGGGAACAGGTCTAGCTGTAGGACGGCAACAGATTGGTTTTGATATTGGTCAGGCTAAATTCAAAATTGCTTTAATTGACAAATATCTCACTCCATTGAAGAAGAAATCATATTATATAAGGAAGGGAATTCTTATTCGTACAGTTCAAATGCTACTCTAAACTTGTATCCAACATGAAGGAATTAGAAAATCTTGATATATCCTCTATCCACAATAATTACATATGCTACTGGAGTAACTGGACAGATTCAAATAGATATATTAAAATTAAGGAATCCGTGTGTAGCATCACATTATGGGAGGATCCAACGGGTGTAATTTCGAGGTATCAACTTCGACCCCAGATTTGCCATACCATCCCCGAGGCTTTAGTTTGTTCAAAAAAAAAAAAAAATCACACTTGTGGAGCCAAGAATAAGATGATTGTGACAAGGCGCATCAGGAACAATGTTCTCCAACCACAGCCTGACTCCATATTGTCAACATGCAGCCAAGTTTATAGGGCTCACTTGGATACATACATATTTTCTAACATGGGAGGGGAGATGAAAAGGTATCGGTTGGGCTCACTTAGATTCATATCTATTTTCTAGCATGGGAGGGGAGATGAAAAGGTATCGATTGGACAAATGGAAATAAAAAAATTAGCTTCACCCGGTTATCTTAGCCCTCTTAATTTGTAACCACACTAAAGTTAAATGTCATTTTAGCTATAGATTTTTTTTTTCAGATTCAATCCAATGAAAAGTGAAGATTCAATGAATATTAACAAAGAGTATCACCTGGCCGCACAGATCAAAGGTGGGCTCAAGTGGGCCTCATGTTATAGGAGAACATCTTCAGAAGTATGGGACATGATATAGGGCTTGGAGGGGCCATTGTGAAATAAAATTAATTTTTTTGATAGTCCAAGAGATAGTCCGCAACATACACACGAGAAAGCAGTCCACTCAAGTGGAAATGAACCCGTACATGCAGAAATAAAGCCTACATAAATGGAAAAAAGCCTGCACAACCAAAAAGAAGTCATGTACCCGAAGTTCGACCCTGAGTAGCAAGTAAAAGTCGGCACTCCTTACCACTTGAATTAGAAGCCGATGTTTAAAAAAAAAAAAACAAGAAGAAAAAAATTGTTGAGATTTGTTGGGAGGGCCATTGCAAGAAATGGATTTAAAAATTCAATTATCCAAAGAAAGTTTTTTGGACTTTTTAGGGAAGGCCATGGACCTGCCACCCCCCCTAGTTCCCCCATGCTCAGATGCTGATAGTTAAATTCCATGGACCTGCCACCCCCACTAGTTCCCCCATGCTCAGATGCATGATGCATCAGTTAAATTCCAAGGTGGACCCCATTCCCTCTAATTGTGCTTATTAAAACCACCATCATCCATTCAAACCAAAACCCTCCCTAGTCCTTACCCTCCTAAAACACAAAAACCCTTTCTTCCTTCCTCCCCCAAAAGGTCAAAACCCCCCAACCCTAAAACCCTAGCCCAAAAACCCTAGTCATGGCAGCTCTCAACCTCACCAACAGCAGCAATCTCGTCCTCATCTTGGACTTCGGCTCTCAGTACACTCACCTCATCACCCGCCGCATCCGCTCTCTTTCAGTCCTCTCCCTCTGCATCTCCGGCACTTCCCCTCTCTCCTCCATCACCTCCCTCAACCCCCGCGTGATCATCCTTTCCGGTGGCCCGCACTCCGTCCACTCCGCCGACTCCCCTCCCACCTTCCCCGACGGCTTCCTCGACTACGTCCAGTCCAACGGCATCCATGTCCTCGGCATCTGCTACGGCCTCCAGCTCCTCGTTCAGAAGCTCGGCGGAGCAGTCAAGGTCGGTGTCGCTCAGGAGTACGGGAGGATGGAGATTTCAGTTGAGAGAGGAGGGGGTCTGTTTGAAGCGGCAGGGGAGAAGCAGACGGTCTGGATGAGCCATGGGGATGAGGCGGTCTACCTGCCCGATGGCTTCCATGTCACTGCCCGGAGCCAGCAGGGGTCCGTCGCCGCCATAGAGAGCCCGGAGAGGAGGTTGTATGGGCTTCAATACCATCCTGAGGTAGGTATTGTTTGGATCTGTGATTGAGAAAAATTTGAATTTTGGTTTTTTGTCTTGTTTCTCCTTAGGATTTTTAAATTCATAAAGTTGTGACTTTAGCACTTCATACTTCATAGGTCACTAACATTGCAAGTAATTGGGGAAAAAAAAATCAAGATAAAGAATCAAAGAGAATAAGCAGAAAAACCCAACTTCCAAATGAACAAATCCAAACTTAAAGAAGCATATATGTGTTGTCAAGTAATGAGTGAAGTAAAAATAAAAGCGAATTTTGTTGTGGAAAATTTTGTTCTTTTGTATATTCTGTAATGAGCTGTTAATTTCCTCGTACTATGTGTGGAAAGATGGATTATTGTGTGGGTGGTGATTTAGGTGAATCTTGTTTAGGTCACACATTCACCACGAGGAATGGAAACACTGCGGAGATTTCTTTTCAATGTTTGTGGAGTAACTGGTGATTGGAAAATGCAAGATGTCATGGAAGAAGAGATTAAAGTGATCAAAGAAATAGTAGGGCCTGATGATCATGTCATTTGTGCACTGTCGGGAGGTGTTGATTCTGCAGTTGCGGCCACCCTTGTTCACCGGGCGATCGGAGATAGGCTTCACTGTATTTTTGTTGATAATGGTTTATTGAGGTGAGATCCAAGATACCTTATAATTCTCAGATGTTGTGTTTAGAATTGAGTACCATGAATCTTTTGTCTATATTGGCCCCCATAAATCTTCCCAATAAAAAACACTCCTTAACTCTTTTGTCAACAGCCTCTACATAGAGGGTTAAGAAAAATAACAAAAGAATACAGCTAGCATCTATAAATGCATTTTTCTTCGTTTGTCCAGTTTATCTTAATTTTTAAGCATGGCCTATTCAATGGCAATGCCAATGACCTGAATATTGTTATAAAAAATGAGCAGAATATTGCATTTTGCACAAAATATTACAAATTTTACCCAGAGGCCATATAATTTTTTTTTTATTGATGTTCTGGATTACCATATTGTACAAAATATGTTTACAATTTTTTTTCATTGCAGATGACTATAAGATACTAAAGAAGGTAATACCTAGAACTAGAAGTGTAATTACTAAAATTAAAAAATAGAATTTAATATTATTGATAAAGTTGAGCAAAGAATCAATGTATAAAATATATGCTAATATTGAAAATGCAATCTTGCCTATTCAACTGATGGCCTCAAAATGGACGGTATAGTTAGAAAAAACCATATATTATAATTTATAGTTTGTGCAAAATCAATGCTTCTATGAGCCAGAGTCAATACATAATGGAGCAATTCTTTCAAGAGGCAATAACAGTTAGATATTTGACTCAATAGATCAAGTGCTACTCTGCTTGCGGAGATATGTATGTCTAGAGGGGCACACTGCTTGTGGGCAGTGGAGGGCAGACCTGATCCAACGAGTAGTCAAGTAATCCATGTAGTTGAAGGTAGGATCTTCTTCCTTTCATCTCTCTCCCTCTCTCTTTGTTTTTTATCCTTTATCTTTTTCTTCTTTTTTACATTGTTTATCTTCAGTTTTATCAAAACTGTCAACTGGCCATCAATACAGATTTTCATGGATTTGTTGTAGAAGACGGAAAAAAAAAAAACCCTGTAATACTTTTAAATGAAAGTGGAATTGAACATGAGCAGAAAAAAAATCTAATGAACTTAGAAGGTCTTTTGTTTTGGGGAGAAATCTAATTAACATACGGTCCCACAGTGGTGCACAGGCCAACATGGTGCGTGCATATGAAATCAGTCATCCACAAGGTGGACCCAAGTGCCACAATGCTTCGAAAAGTCAAATGGATTCTATGAATAACAAAATCTGTAAAGAGCTGCATATTTCCCTCAGTTTTCTCCCATCTTTTTTGCATGATCATTTCTATTTGGACTCCTGTAATGTGGTAGGAGAGTTTGAAATCATCTAAGACAATAAATGATTTCCTATTTTACTACTTTTTTTTTCTCATATTGGTTAGCCTACTGGGACCACCTCTCAAATAGGCTGACATTAGAGGACCAATGTTTAAATCATTATTTACGTGTATAGGATTTTATTTTTAATTTTTGATTTATTTTTTGGGGGCCTTGCCTCCACGTCTGATATCCAAACCATGGAACCCATATCCAAACTGAAAGCTGGATGATACTTTTCCATTTCATTATCTATCCTATGATACGTCATCTCTATCAATAAGAGTCGTGCGTGCAATTCTTTTGTTTTTCCTTGATATTTATCTCTTGATTATGGTACACATGCTTGCTTAGGTATAAGGAGAGAGAGCGTGTGATGTCAACCTTCCAAAGCGACCTACATTTACCAGTTACTTGTGTTGATGCAAGTGACCAATTTCTTACTAAGCTAAAAGGTGTTGTGGACCCTGAGGTCAAAAGGAAGATTATTGGAAAGGAGTTTATTAATATATTTGATGATTTTGCTCACAACTTAGAGCAAAAGCTGGGGGAAAGACCAGGCTTCTTGGTTCAAGGTACTCTTTATCCAGATGTTATTGAATCGTGTCCACCTCCTGGAAGTGGTAAAACCCATTCCCACACCATAAAGAGCCATCACAATGTTGGAGGGCTTCCCAAGGATATGAAGTTGAAACTCATCGAACCGCTCAAGCTTCTCTTTAAGGATGAGGTGCAATCTCTAAGCTTTCTATGTATAACTTCGTTGTCCGAGCTTTGCTGAACTTTTATACGTGTGCCACAATGGAAGAGGAGTGTGAGATTCAGGTTCTTATCATATTGCCCTTTATTTGTGTGCCCTGGCCCATAAATCAAGGTTGTCCCATCGGCTGTTGGGCTGCACATATATGGGATAAATAGATGCTAAAAGGCTCTCCATCAGTCCACATTCAGTTACTTCTGTGACCTACTAGATATGCAGACCCCATCTAGATTGTGGACATGTTACCAATAATATGATAGGATCTTATTTCCATGGCTTGAATGTGAGGCACGCATGTGGCCTTGTGTGGAGGCTGGAGTCATGAATGAGCTGAGAATAATATTTAACTTATGTAGAATTAAGTCACGTTCAGGTACTCTTTTGTGGTGCTTGTATTTTGGTTTCTTGTGATTGTTTCATTGTGATATTTCCTTAAAGGTACGGCAACTAGGACGCATCTTGAATGTTCCTGAAGCATTTGTAAAGCGCCATCCTTTCCCTGGACCTGGCCTTGCTGTACGTGTATTGGGTGATGTTACTGAAGGAAATGCATTGGATATTCTCCGCCAGGTTTGTTTGGTGTATACTTTCATGTGGAATGGGATGTGCAATTGTGAACGCTCTTTGGCATTTATGCTTACTAGCTGTGTTTCCAGGTTGATGAGATTTTCATTCAGTCAATCAAGGATGCTGGGCTCTATGATTCCATTTGGCAAGCTTTTGCAGTGTTTTTGCCAGTAAGAACGGTTGGGGTTCAAGGCGATCAAAGAACTCATTCTTATGTGGTTGCTCTCAGAGCAGTTACAAGTGAGGATGGGATGACTGCAGATTGGTGAGTTTCATTTCTCTTTATTTTCCCCCTCTTTTTCCCTCTAAGGAATGGTCTACTGCGTCCACCTACACCCTGATATGGTGTGGCTGCATTTTGTGTTTGCCTACAATCATGTGTGGTTAGAACCTTGTTGTTGTAACCAATACACTATCCAGTGTGCTCGACATTAAATATATGTTTAAAATCATCCAGTCGGCAATTTTTGAGCATCATGGTTAATTAATCTAGGTTTTCGTGATTGTTGTTGCGACTTGATTATTTAATCATTAGTTTTAGTGGACCCCAGGTAGTTGGGACTTGGGATGAGGTTTGATAGTGATATTGTTAGAATAATCTTTCCAAATTACTCTTGATAGATCGGAATTCAACATAGTCATGACTGACAGCAAAAATAGTTTCTTACATTTCCAAAGTTACGATCCAGATTGTCCATTTTGGTCACTATTGATCAGATGGTAGGACTTAGAATGACCTTATCGAGCTCATTTTGATGGATTGCTGTCTCCTCTAAGAACTCCCTTGCATGTGGATTTAGACACCCAATGAACATTGTCATTGTGCTAGTCAAACTGGATCAAGTCAATGAAACTGTGGTCCCTCGTAGGATACTCATATGTTGGAATGACCCCAGGTTGCCAGTTCAGCTCCCATCGGAGCTTCACAGAGACAGTGTTTGCCAATGATTTTCCCACGTTGCTCTGATGAGCTATGTGGTGCTTCTATATTTGCTTTTGTTTCTCCTTTCTAACAACTTTATTTACTTCTTATATGAGTTATCAACCACGAACTTTTTGTGATCAGCATGATATTATTTCAACAATAAATAACATCTCTTATGGCGTACATTTAGATCCTTTTTTTTTTATTGACAAAAGAATGCTTCCATTCTGCTATTCATTTGAGGTAGCAAAGAAACACCAATCTCACCATTGGTGGGATACCTTTTTTCCCCTTGTCTGAACGAATCATTATCAGCACTTATGATGTTGATAGTGAGGAGAAAAAAAAAATCTGATCCTATATTATACTCTATGATTTGTGATTTTCTGATGAAGCATAATGGATTCATCTGTTTTGCCAAACTTTTCAATCAGCAGCAATTTAAGGTTCTTCGATTTGCTAATTAACGACTTTACACTTTACTTGCTCCCATTTATATTCTGCATGATATTTTTCCTCTATTTGTCTGCGCAATTGAAAATGATTTCATGAAACTAAACCAAGAAAGCTTGCTTCTTCTTCCTGCTGCCTTTTCTCGTCAGTGCAACTGATTTAGCAGTCAATAGAAAAAAGATGCCTTATTTGTTCTTTTTTCTTTACACTTGCATTTAGGTACTATTTTGAGCACAAGTTCCTTGATGATGTGGCGCGAAAGATATGCAACAGCGTCCGTGGTGTAAATCGTGTTGTTCAAGACATCACATCGAAGCCTCCTTCAACGATCGAATGGGAATGACATTTGATTAGTGTATCTCCCTTTTTTATGTGGGGTTTGACCTATTGTTGATTTTATTTTTGTTGACTGGTGGTTGCTTATTCTCCACATTTTGATTGGTCCATCCAGCTCATCACCAAGAAGAGGCTCAGGTTTTATTAGAATTGTCACCGGTTGAAAATTTGATGCATGTTGGGTTAGTGTTGAGTGCTATCATAGTTCAGAAGTCAGGTATGATCCATTGTATCCACCGTATATTGATTGTGGAGACTTGTATATGGAATCAAACATGGTTCTGTTAATTTATAATGTTAATTATCGTTCTCCTTCTCCCTAAATCATACTTATTGATGATAGTCGATGGATTTTAGAATGAATACTACTACATCTTACTGCAATGGTAAGACCCCGAAGTTTTCATTGAAGTCCAGGATTCGGTAAATTGAGTCTGATTATGATGTCATAAGTATCGAAACTAAACTAACCGATCGAAACTTCAGAATCCCTCGTGCAAGACCAAGACAAATGACAGCTAAATTACGATCCAGCTCAGTGCAATGGTAAAGAATATTCTCATTAGGGAGAGGTCCAGAGATAAGTTTGTCAGGTTTCTGTTTGAGTGGTGATAGAATTTTAGGCTTCCTGTCTAGTGTCAACCTACCTACTAAGGTAATACTCCTCCTTTATCCGTACTTGAGACCGGCACTAAAAACTATTGGCCCAAAGCCCAGCTAAATTCTAGGCTAAACAATCTAATTGATTTTATGTTTTTTCAAGTGATGTTTGGCCCAACACTAATATCCCAATATGTGGGTGGAGAACGATTTTGAGCTGCTTTTATTGCTGGGTGAACTGAGTCTAAACACTAATGCCATGTCTATGAATCATGCGATCCACTGAATGAGTAGGCGAGTGAGAGAAGTAGAATTTCAAAGTGAAACTCAACTATATAAAATCTGAATTGCTGGGAATCACAGGGTGTCGCTATGGATAGCACACCCGCCTCCCATAGCTCCGTTTAGGGTTCGAATCCGAGAGTGGTAGCTTTCCATCCGAGTTCTTGGCCACTAGGCCAGCCAAGCAAAATTAAAAAGGCATGAATAAGTGAATGTCCTCTTCCTGCATATAGGATGTCTAAAGGTTTATTCAATAGGTATTAGTCCACCACATGATGAAGCATATATTTATACATTATACTAATCATCTTCTCAATCTTAAAGTGGTCAGACCAACTCATAATAGAATAAAATTTGAACACAATTTACACATGATCAGTATTTGTTTTGACCGACTGAGATTTTCATTAAATGGGACCAATGCAGAGAATCATACTCAAATGTTTACATTTCGACCTTGTCCTATCTTGAGAGAGGCTAGTCAAGAAAGGGCTGCCTTTGGATAGATTCAAGAAATCTTTATCATTTGGACAAGATGCTCATGCTAGGGACATGCACTTTATTTTATCTTATTAAATCCTTTTCATCACCGACAGTCCAGAATCCGTGTAACTTCAAGATCCTGCTCTCAGGTCAGTGACATGTTAGATGATATCATGTAAGCATCAAAGTTAAAAGAATATGCAAACTTTAGAAAGGTATTTAGTCTACAATCCCTATCTTGTCCTAATCAATTAGAAGCCCTTATATTACTTGATGAGTTAGGCCCAAATGACCCAACAAGTGATGGTAAGTCAGGTCCAGGTGATCCGGTCCAAGCCCAAGTGACCTATTCCAGGATGATGGGTCAGGCCAAAATAACTCGATCCGTGATCTGTTTAGTTCATTGAGATCCGAGACTTGTTTCACGAAACATCGCCACGTCAAGGATACCACGTCGCTTCGGAAGAAGTCCTCTCCTTACCCGCTTTACCAATTCGTGCGGAGAAGATCTCACCTGCCTCCACCTGCCTCGTCCCTCGAGGGCAGCTCTAAGGCTCCAAAGAGATGTTGCATTAAAGTCGTCCTCATCTGTTAGGGGAAGACTACAAATAAGAGATCCCTCTCATCACTTCAGGGGCAATGGATATCTTCCTATTTTCTTCTACTCTTGTATTCCTCTAGCTTGTAATACCAACTCATTGAGGAAGTAAAACACCACAGGCAACCTCTGCCTTTCTGAAGTGGACGTAGGTCATTTTGACCGAACCACTATAATCCCTTCTCTCTCTTCTTTAATTATTGCATCATTGCATTTAGCATTTATTACTTGACCGGTGGTGTCCGAAACCCAATTTTGACATCATCAGTTTGGCGCCATCTGTGGGGAACGAAAATTAAAGCTAAAGTTCTCACTTCATCCATATTCTTCAGAAATTATGGTGATCACCACAAGATTAGCAAGACGACCGGAGGATAACCCCCAACGAGAAGGCTTGGGTAACCCTCCACCAATCAATCCTACCCCGAATGCTCCTGCTCCCACTCCTCAGCAGATGTTGGAGACTATGCAGCAGCTGGTGACTCAAAACCAGCAGATCTTACAACTCATGCTCACGGGGCAAGGAGGAGCACAATTTGGTGGAGTACCGCAGGAAGTACCACTCCCGAGGCATCCAGCTGCTCCACGACGGGGAGCACCTCACCTGGGCGCCCATCCCCATGGCACCTAGGGTAGAGGAGCACACCACCTGGGCGCCCATCCCCATGGCGCCCAGGGCCGGGGAGCACACTTGGGCATCCATCCCCTTGGCGCCCAGGATCCCTCTGCTGGAGCTCCCCAAGTCGCCCCGCACGGGATACTCTTGGTCGATCCTCAAGGTCGCGCCCATCACGGAGTTCCTCCACCTCCCGGTGGAGCCTAGCTTGGAGGACCCCCACCTCCAGGTGGAGCGAATCATGGAGGACTTCCACCTCCTCCCTCTATTTCTAATGGGGAGGATCCTCATTTCCAAGAGGGAGGAAGTGAGAATCATAGCATGGAAGATGAGAGTTATTTCCTGGTCCGTCCAGGGAGCCCCACAATGGCTGGGAGGAAAAGATCAGAGAAATGCAGAATCAACTGGGCGATGTCTTCAACGCCATGAAGGCGTAGGCACCGGAGACAGTGGATTACCTAGTCGGGCGAACGAACACACCATTCAATCCCGACGTGGTGAACTACCCGCTTCCTCGGAGGTTTAAAATGCCATCCATGAAGACCTTTGATGGAACGAATGATCCATTGGACCACCTAGAGACTTACAAAACAAAAATGCAGCTGCACAATATCCCTGACGAGATTATGTGCAGGGCATTTCCAACCACACCGAAGGGTTCCGCCCGGCAGTGGTTTGCCAATCTCGCCCCAGCCTCCATTGCCACCTTCGGGGAATTGAGTAAGTCTTTCGTGTCACACTTTATTGGAGGGCACCGCCACTAGAAACCTGCCACACACCTGCTCAGCATAAAGCAGGACAAAAACAAGAGCCTCAGAAGCTACCTCACTCGTTTTAACGAGGAGGTACTTTAAGTCGAAGAACCCGACGACAAGGTGCCCATGACAGCCTTCCTCGAAGGTCTCCGCTCATCGAGTTTTATTTTCTCAGTGATGAAACGCCCGCCAAAAAAGCATGCCGGAGCTACTAGCAAAGGCTCAGAAGTATATAAATGTTGAATATACCACAAGGGCCAGGCGAGGGGAGTCCTCCAGAGCAGTCGACAACGGGAAGGGGCAAGACAGAAAGGAAAGGAAGGATACAAGCAACAAGCGAAGCAGGACAGAGAGGCTACCTGTCAGAGACCAACTCGGTCCTGCTCCGTAGAGAGACAGACAAGCATTCACTCATCGCAATGCAGCGGTTGAACACATTACCAGGGAACGCGGAACTGTTGAAAAGGTATTACCAGTAATACCGTAAGAGAGTCAAAGTAGTCAGGGTTTGGGGGCTTGATTTTTTCAACTTTATTTCGATTAATGTTGTTTAGCACTAAACAATGGATTAATAAATTTTATCAGTGCTACAAATTGTTAAAAAAAAGTCCCCTGCCCTCTAATCACTCTCAAAGTTGTCATCGGCATCACCATCATCATCGACATCATCAGAGCTGCCACTACAATCATCAAGCGCCTCAGTCGGCACGAAGCCTAAGAGGTCAATATCTGGGAAAGCAGTTCTCTCATGTACCTCCCCAATCATTGTCTCCAAAACGGTCTCTCTGAGCATCACGCTCTCACGAGTCTGTACAAGCTCAGCCTCATTGAGCGAAGCCCTCTCGCGGGTCTTTAGAAGCTCACCTCATTGAGCGAAGCCCTTTCGCGGGTCTTCAGAAGCTCACCTCATTTGAGCGAAGCCCTCTCGCGGGTCTTCAGAAGCTCACCTCATTGAACGAAGCCCTCTCGCGGGTCTTCAGAAGCTCAGCTTCACTGAGCGATGCCCTCTCAAGGTCCTTCACAAGCTCAGCCTCTGCCTTGGCCGCCCTCTCTTAGGCTGCTAACAGTTCGGTCTCAAGCCTGGTCGTCCTCTCGCGAGCCACCGTAAGATCAACCTCAGAAGCCCTTTTAGCAGCTTCAAGAGCAATAATCTTTCCTTGAGCAGCAGAAATCTCCTTTTGCACAGTCTCATTATGCTGTTTCAGCTAACTATGAGATCGGGCCTTGACAACAAACATACGGATGCAGTGGAGGCCTGAAAAAGAGGAACAAAGGAAATGAGATAGCACATATAAAATGAAATTCTGGAAAAAAGGGGAACAGTAAACCTTTACCTGAGCCAGACCTTCCAGAAATATGTTTTTAAACCCCTCGGTGCCCAAAACATTAATCCGTGCCAACCTGGGCGGCGCCCGGGGAGGTGTTGTATTTGTATCTCTCTGCTTCCCCCTCAGCAGTCAGCTCTGTCCTCATCAGGAATCATGATGGGGTGCAAAAGCCCATTTATTATGTGAGCAGAGCATACCGAGGGGCAGAATTCAAATACTTGGAGCTGGAGAAGCTAGCGCTCGCCCTCGTCTCGACGGCGAGGCGCCTACGGCATTATTTTCAGAGCCATACTATTGTTGTAATTACTAATCCGCCTTGAAGAAAGTATTGGGAAAGCCGGATGTGTCCGGAAGATTGGTTAAGTGGGTTGTTGAATTGGGTGAGTTCGATGTCCAGTACCAACCAATGGCGGCTATCAAAGCACAAGCACTGGCCGACTTTGTGGCCGAATTTACAGCCCCAGAGGGGTATCAAATGAGCCCACCAAGCTCCAAGTCAATTTTCCACCCGACGAGGGCATCCAAGAAGGCGCCTAGACTCGCCAAGCTCCCCCGGGCGCCCAGGCCCTCACTCCCCCGGGCGCCCATCTCTCCCTGGGCGCCCAAGCTTCCCCGGGCGCCCAGGCCCTCACTCCCCCGGGCGCCCATCTCTCCCTGTGCGCCCAGCTTCTCCGGGTTCCGAAGCTCCCCGGGCGCCCAAGCTCGCCCAGACCATAATAAAACCAGAATAGAGGAAAAAGATTTTTGAGAGAGAAGAGACCTGAATCTACCAAATGCCCCCTCTTTCAAAAATTATTTGTGCACGGGGCATTGAGGGGCAAATGATGAGTCAGGCCCAAATGACCCAACAAGTGATGGTGAGTCAGGTTCAGGTGATCCGGTCCAAGCCCAAGTGACCCATTCCAGGATGATGGGTCAGGCCAAAGTAACTCGATCCGTGATCTGTTTAGTTCGTTGAGATCCGAGACTTGTTTCACGAAACCTCGCCACGTCAAGGATACCACGTCGCTTCGGAAGAAGTCCTCTCCTTACCCGCTTTTACCAATTCGTGCGGAGAAGATCTCACCTGCCTCTACCCTGCCTCGTCCCTAGAGGGTAGCTCTAAGGCTCCAAAGAGACGTTGCATTAAAGTCGTCCCCATCTGTTAAGGGAAGACTACAAATAGGAGATCCATCTTATCACTTGAGGGGCAATGGATATCTTCCTATTTCCTTCTACTCTTGTATTCCTCTAGCTTGTAATACCAACTCATTGAGGAAGTAAAACATCACAGGCAACCTCTGCCTTTCTGAAGTTGACGTAGGTCATTTTGACCGAACCACTATAATCCCTTCTATCTCTTCTTTAATTATTGCATTATTGCATTTAGCATTTATTACTTGACCGGTGGTGTCCGAAACCCAATTTTGACATCATCATTACTGATTATTATTCTTTGGTCGTGATTTATGTAATTAATTATAGTTTTTTTTTTGGTCAAAATCAAAGTCAAACTACATTTATTAAAAAACACACGATTACCGCTTTATGGAGAATAAGTTTAGCTAGAAATGCTACTGTCTTGTGCTAAATTTTGACCCGACCTAGCAACCCAACTCAACCATTACTTTTTTTGGTAACCTAGCGAAGGGGCTGAGACCTGAGACTCATAACACAACTCACACATGTGAAGTGATGAGAACTCACACATAAGAGGGGAGATATACACAACTTACACATGCGAGGTGATGGAAACTGGCACATGCGAGGAGACATAAACACAGCTCACACATATAAAGTGATGGAAACTCACGCATGTGAGGAGAATAAACACAACTCACTCATGTGGGGTAACAAAAACTCAAATATGCAAAGATGGAGGAGGCCGGGCTCAAAATGATAGGTTAAAAATTGCCTCAACTGGCCTATAAAATTCATTACATAATGCTCATTATTAGTAACCATGGCTTCTGAAGTAAATAAAATCAAAATGATTATATTATTTTGTTACATAGGCATTTATGAAGAAGACTTAGCTCCTATTATTTGATGTGCGAATCTCAGGAATTCTACAACTTGTATATCTAAAAGTGATTAAAATGAACAAAGCAACGTGAATATCCAAAGCCATCAAGCAACCCTGTAAATACATAAAGAAACACAGCCCCTATGGCTATAAGCCGTCAAGCGGATTGGAAATATTCTGCAACTAATTAATTTTAGATAATTGATGGTTATGTTACCCTCTCACTTATTAAGGATCCAACCTTATCATTGTTATGGTGGTCAATTCCATCTATTTAGGATCACTTGTGTGAATTTTACTCCTTTTTTTTTCTTTTCCTTTTATTTATTTATTATTATTTTATATATATATACACACACGAGAGACGTTCACCTACAAGCAGACTACATATGGCTAGTACGCAGTGTACCTCTGTGGCAGAACCAAGAATATACATAGGAGGGGCCATTGTGAAAAAAAAAAAGATTTCTTGGAGGGGCGAAAATGAGAAGCTTCTAAAATCTTCATTAAGATGCAAGTTTAATCAATGGGGGAAGGGAAAATGGAAAAGTCTCCTTATGGATAAAGGGTATCCGGAAAATCAACCCAATCAGATTATCCCAGGCCTGATTTAATGCCATAGATTTTCTTGAGATTTAATCCAACGATGAGTGAATATTTAATTAAGTGAGTCAAAAAAATTGAGCATGATGCCACCAATTAATGAGATAAAAAGAGTATCAATGGGGCCGCAGTGTTGAAAGGTGGGCCCAAGTGGGTCCCATAGTGCTAGACTGCACTTACATTGCTTGTAGGAGAACATTTTCCTTGTATATAGACCATTAAGGTATATCCCCTATGGTTTTGAGAAAATTAGCAAAAGGTCCCTATAAGTGAATGTATCCGGCCTCCAATCCAAGGAAAAACTTTTTAAGGCTTATGGTCCACTCAGCTAGACTGTTTGTAGCCATAGGTCCCTGAGCCCACATGTTTTCATTTTTGAGGACTAAATTGCCCTTCCAACCATTTTAGGCATAAAATTTTGAAATTTAAAATTTAAAATTTTATATTATCCCTCTCCTTCTCCAACGAGTGTAGGTTTGCAACATCCGATTTGAGGGCGAGATTGGGGATGAGGGAGGAGAGATCGTGTGGGACACTGCTGCACCCGTCTCCCCTGTCTTCTCCCTCTTCTCCTTCTCCACTCTCTCTCCCTCTCTAATCTTCCGCCCTCTCTCTGCTCCCTCTTCCTCTTCGTTCCTTGCCCTCTCTCGCCCCCTCTCTGCACCTCTCTTCCCTCTAATTCTTTTCTTCTCCGCTCCCCGTCTCTCCGCTCCCTCCCTGTCTTCCTCCTCTTCTCCTTCTTTTCCACCTCTCCCATCTGTTTTCGCCCAGCGCCCACGCGCGTCGCCCTCCAAGGAGTTTCACTCGTTCCTTCAGCCAGTGAGACACTCGTCAAAGCTATAGATAGATAAAACGAGTTTGACACGTTTCCGACTAAGAATGGCCCACTCATTTGATCCAACCAAAAATCTCGACCGCCCACCGATTTCCCATTTTCGTCTTCCCTGCCTGACACAAGTGGGAACTTGGCAGGGTCCAATCCGGAGTAGATGGCCGATGTCATCGGTAATGGGGTTCTCGGTCTCACTGGTTGCTGATCTTCGTCGGTGTTCGTGCTAATCGTCGCCGGAATCCAGTCATTGCCGGAGAAGAAGTGTCGCTGCTTTGCTTCGCCGGACTGCAAAATTGGCACCCCTGATCTCAGGCGCATAGGAAGATCGGAAAATAGTAGCGCAGGAGAAGATCGGAGGAGAAAATAGTAGCGCAGAGAGTAAGGCAGCAAGGTTGTCTTCATCTTCTGATTGCAGAGATGGTAGCCAAGTTGTGTCTGGGGAAGGAGACCTGGGCAACCCAGGCCAGGCTGATTACAGGTCCAGGTTCGGATCAGGTTGACCTGATACACAACATTATCCAATTCCAGCCATAGCAGCAATCCAGGTGATCTCATTAGGCGACCACAGTGATGGGGTTTTGATCGATTGAGAAGGAAGAAGACATCCCGGTCTCATTGTAGCCGCCACTGTAGTTTTTAGATCGTTGCTGAATGTAGTCAACTTCGCTAGAGAATGAAGGCAGCAGGGCTGTTATATCATTTTTGACAAATCTATATGAGTTTTTATAAAATTTATCTGAGTTTTTGTCAAATTTATCTGAATTTTATCTTTTTATCAAGTTTATATGTTTTCTGTCATATTTATCTGAGTGTTGTTCAAATTTATCTATTTTCTGTGATATTTCTTTGGGTTTCTGGTAAATTTATCTGTATTTTTTTAAAAAATTTATCTGATTTTTGGTAAATTTATCTGAGTTTTGTTCAAATTTATCGTGTTTTTATCAAATTTATCTGAGTGTTGTTTAAATTTATCTGTTTTCTATCATATTTCGTTGTATTTTTGGTAAATTTATCTGAGTTTTTTTTCAAAATTTATGTGATTTTTTTAGTAAAATTTATTTACGTTTTTTGAAATCTTTATGCGTTTTTTAAATTTATTTGCGTCTTTTGAAATTTATTTGTAACTTTTCAAATTTATTGCGTTTTTTGAAATTATTGCATTTTTTAAAATTTATTTTCGTTATTTTAAATTTATTTGCATTTTTTGAAAAAAAATTTCGATCTTTTGAGATTTATTTGAGTCTTTTGAGATTTATTTATATTTTCTGAAATTTATTTGGATATTTTGAAACTTATTTGCATCTTTTTAAATTTATTTGCGTTATTTGATTATATATTGATTTTTTTAAAACTTATTGCATTTTTTGAAATTATTTTATTTTTTAAAATTTATTTTCATTATTTTGATATTTATTTGTTTGTTTTTAGAAATTATTTGAAAATCTGGGGATTCCATTAATCGTGGGCAATTAAATGTTAGTTGACCATTATTAATGGGATATCCCACCAATCATGGGTTATGATTGAAAGAAAGGGTAAACTAAACATTTCAGGTGGTATGAGAAAGTGTGGGAGGGACCTTTGCCTCTACGACTTTTTTTTATGGATCTTAGGCCATAAAGTGACATGTTCAGGGACCTGTAGCCGAATGCCCCTATGATTTTTG
Organism: Litsea cubeba; assembly: GCA_012931725.1. Lineage (NCBI taxonomy): Eukaryota > Viridiplantae > Streptophyta > Magnoliopsida > Laurales > Lauraceae > Litsea > Litsea cubeba. Next base: position 5,380,588 of record CM022947.1, on the reverse strand, counting down.
GGATTTGTAAATAAGCTCCTGTAAGTTTAAGAATTTAATGATACATCCCTATTTTTTCATTTTAATACCTCCATAGTTCCAAAATCAGTGGCCTTGCTACCACCATAATTTTCTAAATTGAAATGACATGTTTTTATCCCTATTTGCATAATTTTGAAGTTTGGATTTAGCTTTAGTGGGAGAAAGCAATCCTATATAAATCCATTTTTATCAATACCAAACCCATTTCATCAAATCCAAAATGATCACAATGACAATCAACACCAGTATTTATAATTGGTTATGCGTGAGTCCATGCACAACCCACCATTGAATTGATGTAAATTCTAAAATACATGATTAGGCTTTGTACGCACGGGAGAATAATAAAGAGAGAGTCAGAGAGACCACTGAGGCTTGGGGATAAAAATAATTGTATGTTTTAAAATGATGACATACTCATTTTTTTAATGGATATAAAATATTTTATATTGGTCATTCTCTTTCCATTTGTCTCCTTTCTTCCAGGTGATCTTGGTTGGACATAGTGCAGGAGCATGAGCTTGACTCATCCAATTTAAGAATTCAGACACAAAATTCATGTTGCCATCCACATATCCGGATCGATGTTGCCAGTTGATGTCAAAGCTGAGCTACAGGTGAGGGACAAATTATGGAGTTGTTTAATTGGTTAGTTTTAATTTGGGTCTAATAAGTGGTATCATGTGGTCAAAGCTATTGGTTTTTTTAATAGTCTTGGTTCGGTCTGGGCTTAAACTAATGACCTTTTCTTTTTAGTATAATTATTAGTGCTTCCACCCATGTCACAAATAGCGCGAATATTCTGGGAATATTGTGGAACAATAGTTCTGAGGCGGAACAAATATTAAGTCACATTTGACAACCAAATCCGCAACAATTTGGACCAGCGAAAAGCCTTATATTTTTTGAAGGTTTTTTTATATTCTACCTCCCTTATAGGATATGAAAAATTCTCAATAATTTGTTGATTTAAATGCATCAATAATAGATTTTCTCTCTTATAATCGATATCGATGTAAAATCCTCAGCTATACCAAACATGCCCTTATTGTATTATAGACAACTGAGCCTCCATAACTTTCTATCATCTTAAAATTTAATACATACTCGTATCATTATGAACAACATTTTTGGGCTTAAAGTTGGGTTCCTGATTAGGAGGTAGAGGTGTAAAATAAGCCGTGCCGTGCCGTGCTTAGGTTGGCAGGGGATCGCCTAGCACGGCCCATAGGCAAGAGCTGGGCAGTACCCTCTATGGCCGGGCTGGGTTGTGACAGGCCATATGCCTTTTTTTTTTTAAATACCAAAATTTATATTCAATGCTACATGTGGATGAGAAAGAATATCTTTCCAATGCTCTACCTTTAATGGTAAATAATAATTCCATTGGGTTGGAGGAAAGAGTAGCTTTCCAATGCTAATACCCATTTATGTAAAGGGTTATGACATTGATTACCATCTTGGGAGAGATAATTTACATCCATTATCCATATAATTAATGTTAATACCCACATGAATTAATACCATAATCTCATCCTAGATCCTACCACACTCCAAGGCCCATAACCCATTGACCAGGCCGTGGGACTGGCCCAGACGTGCCAGTTTGTACTGTGCTGTACCTAGGGTTGTGCAAAAACCGAACCGACCGATTTACCAAACCGAACCATAGCCGAAATTTAATTTCGGTTCGGTTATTTCGGGTAATTCGGTTCGGTTCGGGTAAATTTCCCGACAAATTCGGTTATATAATTTCGGTTCGGTAAATGATCTTATTTAACCGATTAACCGATTAACCGAATTATATGCAACATGAGTGATGACCATGTAAAATAAAGTAAAAAAAAGGAGGGGTTGTATGAAAATTTATGCAAACAAAACAAAATAAAGTAAGCAAAAGAAAAGGCATATATGGGCAGAAAATAGAGTGACAGTAGAATGTATTAACCGAACCGACCAAAAACCGAACCTAAATAATTCGGTTCGGCTCGGTTCGGTTAAAAGTTTTACAAATGTGCAAATCGGTTCGGTTCGGTTAATACATATAAATTTTGAAAAAATCGGTTTGGTCAAAAATTCGATAAATAACCGACCGAATAACCGATTGCTCAGCCCTAGCTGTGCCACGGGCCACGGCCCTTGGCCAGCATGGGCCATGACTGGATGGGCTGGGTCGGGTCGGGCCGGTCAAAGTGTGGGCCGTGTCGGGCCTGGGCAGCCCGGCCCATTTTACACTTCTAGATGAATCTCTTGGCACGTGTGCTATACTAAAGTGCTAACAATACTCAACCATTAAAGCCTCCCAGCTCCCCTAATATTTGTTGTCGAAATGGAGGTTTTAATTGCAAGATTGGTCAACCATGGCTTCAACTGGGTTTAATCAGATGTTATAATTACAAAAAATAAAACCAGTAATAAATGGGAGAAAGTCAAAACTGGTCAAAATCATCATCTCATACAGGTTTGATGATGGTGAGGACCATAAACTTTTTTTTTTCGGATTTAGGTAGTTTTAACTGATTTCTTGTTCTAATTATTTTACAACTGCTCCCCTCTTCTCACAAATGTTTGATGATGATGTGGACCATATCCATAACTCCTCTTGGATTAACAAAAACAGAACTACTGTCATAATCCTCTTTTTTGTTATTTTTTTATAAATAAGTGTTTGTAGATGATTCTATCTAATTTGACTTTCTTCTTAATTGATTTTTATTGGTAAGTATGCACGTGCTTTATCGAATGTTTGGGACAATATGAAAAACTGGAGAACAAATAAGATGGAAGGCTATAGAGAACTCTGGAGTGTGATATTGCTGTTCGTTTATATGACAACTAGTGATGGTGTTGTGTGTTGCATGTAGTTGTTACTTAAATGACAGTATTAGTTTATATTCAAATGTAGTCTTTTTATTCATGTTTGAAATTTTTTGTTTTTTTGTTAAATTATTATATTTGATTCGTATATAGTTGTATTTAGTTTTGATCGAACCAGAAAGGGGAAAAGATTAATCCTTAAACAAGGACGGCTAATAATTATTTTGATTTATTCTTTAGAAAAAAAAAAACAGAAATTATGCTCATTTGCAAATGCTTATGATTTATGCCACATGTGTTTGGTAAGACCTTTCTCCAGGTTTCATTTTCTTTAATATAGAGTTGGATCTGCCTCTAAGTTCTCAATTTATGAAATCAGATTGGAAAGGTAAAGTCTTCTGATTCATTTTTTCCCACTTTAACAGAATGCAGACTATTTCATACTGTGACGGGAGAGTTCTCAACGTGTTTTTACACATTGATGACTTTTCTTACTCATGAGGCCCAATGGCTTTCATGAGACAATTGCTGTAATGCCACCAAATGAATAGTTCAAAGTTAGGAGAGACAAAGAGTGGATAGGGTTGAGTCTAGCAGGTAACATTTTATAGGCTCAGCTGAGGCACAAGGATCTTGAATATTAAAATGGTGTATGATGTCAATCTGTAACTTAATTTGAAAGTTACATAGTCCTTTAAATGACCGGACAGGTTTCAGATTGAGTTGGTGGATTATATATAGTCCAACTGGTCAGGGTGTTTGAGGCTTTGAGCACGCCATTGGCTAATTACTAAGGTGAACATCAACAACAAACTCTCTCCTGATCCCAACCCCATTAATTAGTTGGGTCTTAAAAATCAAGTCATTCCCAATCCAAGAAACATATATAGAACAAGTCAATGTGAAGTCTGAACGTAATTTGATAGAGTCTCCACAGATAAATGTCCTTAAAATGACGAATCTGTCCCCTTAGAATGAGCACACCAATGATTAGAGAGGAACATTGTGGGCACAAAAAGTGAAATTCGAGTAAGCTTGAGGATATTAATTTTGTATTATATGAGAATTTTTTTGTGGGGGTCTAATTGTGGGGTCCATTAAGGGATGGGACCAAGGGGGATAAAAATATCTATATGAGACGACCCCAAGTATAAAGTTTGAACTCAAACCCATGCTCCTAACCTCTTTATCCGTGGCCTACAAGTTTAATGGATAAATATTCAAAAAAATATTCAACACTCGATCCAACGGTTTAGTCCATTTGGATGTGTGTCAATTCTTGAAATGAGTGACTATAAGGAAGTTCCCTATCGGTTGCTAGATTTGGATGGATTGTTAGTTAGGCAAAAAAAAAAAATCTAGTTAACACTTTTATCTTGTCATTGGATGGAGCAGGTCAGGTGGAACTGTTTTCATTTAGTACATGGGTAGAAATGTTCAACTCGGGTTTAGCCAAAGTTCAACAACTGCCACACAATATGCCGAAGAATTTCTACATTTGGAAAAATGGTAAATACAGACACTTTCTTTTGTCAGGATTAAACCAGTTCCATATCAAGAACTTCAATCCTCATCAGAAAATTTTCAGCCACATGTTCCTTCAAGAGACGAAAGTTTAAAAGTTCCACATAGAAACAGACAAGCTCATCACAGAAACGACCCCACATCTTCTTACTGAGAGAAGATGCTAGATTTGAGGTTAGTATTGCCTGGTCCAGTCAACCTGCTTTTATCCATGTTGGGGCGCCGCCCAGGGAATATATGGCTCGGGATTGTCCCAGTATTAACATCAAATGATACAGAGTTGAAACAGTGTTAATTGAGATCTGAAAACAAATTTAGGAGAGATCCAGATAAACCCACTTACCTTGTTAATGGAGAAGCAAGAGGAGAAAGCGTTGAAGGCATCTCACTTGGTGTTCGTGCATGGCGCAATGCATGGAGCATGGTGTTGGTACAAGGTCCGGTCTCATCTGGAGAGTTTAGGCCACAAGGTCTCATGTCTCGACTTGAAAAGCTCTGGAATCGACCTCTCGGACCCCAACACCATTTCCAGTTTCGAAGAATACAATAAGCCACTCTATGATTTCATGTCCAGTTTGCAAGATGATGAGAAGGTATGTCATATGTGTTATAGATATCACAGGCCCAGTAATAGAAGGAAATAGGATTGAGTTGATTTATGTACTTGTATACATGATCAACAATCCATTGAATTCATTTTGTGTAGAATTATTAAATATTTTCTTGAATGCATCATCAATCCAACCGCGCATGTACTCAGAGTATAAGCCAATTTGAAAAAAAAAAAAAAGAAATCATATGGATCAGACCAGGTAGTACTTATTTCTACCTGTGCAGGAACGCCTAAAAGGAGAAATTTTCCAATTTCCTTTGAACTTGTTTATTAGCTGTTATCTTTGTGAAGACTATCTATCATTCAAGCTTGATTCGGTTGGGTCTACTTGGACCCAATTTTGGGCTCATCAGTATTGATGGGTTCAACACTAGGTCTGGGTTTCACAGACCCTAGACCCCAAGTCCCAGCCTGCCAATCGGAGCCCAAGAGTGATGAAGGTTAAGAGTTTAAATAACGCCTGAGTCTGTTGAAAGCCCATTTTCAACTTATCAGTTGGAAGTAAACCAACCTTCAATTTTCCTTTTTGCAGGTGATTCTGGTTGGACACAGCTTGGGAGGACTGAGCTTGACACATTCAATTCAGGAATTTGGAAACAAAATTCATGTTGCAGTCTACATATGCGGACCGATGCTGCCAAATGAAAACATGGTACATATATTTTTCTAATATCATAATATGGTAAACATGAAGCTGTTGTTGGGTTTGATGAATCCACAGGAAAAAGGACCTTGCCCATTAGTAAGCTGGGTTTGGGCAACACCAAATGGTTCATGGTTGGATTCTGATTTAAAAGGAATCCCATTTTATGTACCATCATACTATGCTTGACAGCAGCTATCTACCTGATTTAACAAATGTGGTGGCCACCTTTGCATATCCAAACTCACCTGTATCTCTTTAGCAAAAGAAAATTTCCATCTCTATGCACAGAACCGGCCCTCTATATGATAACTGGCTCAAATTTCATTTCAAACAACATGTGATGTTTTTTTTTTTTTTTTTTAATTTCGTTCTTAAGTGGCAACCTAGTATCAACAGCTAGCTTCAAGTTTTAATACTAGTACAAATCCGAGCCATGAATGTCATAAAAATACTTTGGTCTTGAATATGGTCAACAGGGGTCTACACATGTGATGTTTTTATGATATTCAGAAAATTGAAATGTAGCAACATCATTGGGATAAAATCAGCAGAAGTTAAGTTACTTAAAATTTCGTTGTTTATATCTGTTTTGTTTGTATTGACTTATTTGAAATTGATTTTCAAGACCAGTTTTCAATTAAAATATCTTAAAGGAACACCAAAATCTGAAAATGTCAAATTATCACAAGATGATTTAAGTAATCCGGAAAAGAGTTTTGCAGCTCGTTAGAATGTGTGGAATGGATGACATTCAGTGGAAAACTTTTAAAATAGGCCCTAAGTTTTCACCTAATATGAAAGAAGAATCCATTAAGTTGACAATTAATATAAAAACAGGTTGACATACTTTTTTGTAGCTTGCTCTAATGTGTCACCAAAATGGTGTTAGGTGGAAGAGAAATGAATTTTTTTTTTTTTTGGTAGAAGGGAAAATAACTTAAAATTCCCTTCAGGTTGCAAGGATGATGGAAAATACAAGAGTTATTTTTACAAAATGACCCCTATATTTTCACACAATCTCAAAAGGCTTCTATATTTTGTGTTTTTACTAAATCCTCCCTTGACCGGCAATTCATCTATACAAAAACTTACTAGACTAACCAATTTTTTGTTTCTGACCGATTTGTCCAAGAAAACTGAAATAACTTCTACTTTGGGTAAAAGATAAAAGACAAGCCAAGGCTATGATCATTTGAATGGCCTGGTATACATAGTTTTCAAATCCACATCTACGCATTTTCATCGCAGTCATCATGCATGTACGTGAGAACCACTAAAGTAACTTGAGTTGGAGAAATTCACTAAGCTTAAATAAAAGGTGTTTATGTCATTTATGAATAAAAATAACACTCATATGTTACACTGTTAGACTAGCTAGGGTCTATTTGTAACGATGTCAAATTAATACAGGGACATTTTAATGTTGTTTGGGAACTAAGGGTTTTTTTTTTTTTTTTTTGTAAAAACCTCAAAATAAAATGAAGATTGACCCTGGGAATGGAGGATGTAGAGAAGCAAAAAAGGAAAAATCATGCTTGAAAGTTGATTAAGAAACCTAAAAGCCTTTTAATGCTATAAATTTATTAGACGTTTTCCCTAAAACCTAGGGCATAAGAAGCAACCCTTGGAGCTTAATGTTGACATCACGGGAACTTACATGCAACACCGTCCTTGGGTGAATACAAGGCACCAAGGTTGAACACAACTCCAAGTCTCGAACACTGAATTTCCCTCTATGATACCATATTGACAACCACTTACTATAAAAGCTTAAGCTCTAAAGAATAACGTAACAATGCATATCAAATAGTACGTATGACAAAGTGCACCATTATTGTAGTTTTAAATTTTAAACATGACAAAAAATAGCAATCTCATTATCTTTTCCTTAGCCTTGTCCAGCTCAAAGATATCTCTCTCTCTCTCTCTCTCAATTCTATTACATATCATATAAAAAAATGCCATATTTGATCCGTTGTGAAAGATTACTTTTATTTAGCATGTGTCAGTTAGCAGTTGCTAACATTGTCTCTTATTCTTGAAACAGGATATCCCGAGGGACATATGGGAAAAAAGACATGCTCTTGGGCCTGATAAACCAGCAACGATGCTCATGTTGAAGGAATTTCAACGAGATTTTCTATATCACCTTAGCCCAGTGGAGGTAAATAAAAAATAATATCGAACAAATAATAAAATTATTTAATGATAAGGGGGCCAAAAGATTTTCATCGAGGGCCGCCAAAAAATCAAGTACTTCGCCCCCCAATCCTTGACTCTGAGCCCGGTCATTCTAACAATAATAATATCACAAAAGCAGAGTACTTTTACTTTCTACTGCTAACCCAGAATTGAGAACTCTATTCTTACAGAAACCCAATTTAAAACCCATGTTTTTTGCAACTTCCCAAATTTATGCCTTGTTCTCTTTAAATATTCATCCAAAGCCTCTTGAACTCTTTATTGATTCAGTCCAAATTGATTCGACTGTGGGTTCATTGTACTAGTTGGGAGGTTTAGGATGGATAGGCACGGTTTCTACTTGATGCAGGTCCAACCAGCCTGGTCAAACTAGTTTTGGAAACATTGATTCCTAAGCTGGAAGATTTTGACGTGTTTATCATCCATAATGAGCCACACTGAATCGAATTGAAGGTCTTGATGAATTATTGGTGGGCCGTACATACAGATTTCTGATGTACATTTGGCAGTGGAAACCAATCATTTTTTCATACCAAAAAGCAAACTATAAAATGAGTCTGAAATTCTCACATGGTAGGCTTGGGCTTGTTTCAATTTAGGACTCAGCTCTAGCTTCGATGCTGTTACGCCCAACTCCCGCCATGGAGCGCAAGGATGTGAGGTTTGATAGTGGAGGCGACATGGACAAGGTGAAACGAGTTTACATCAAGACAATGAAGGACCAGCTGCTGAGGCCTGAGGTGCAAGATCAGTTGATCCAGATGTGGCCACCAAGTAAGGTTCTAGACATTGAGAGTGATCATAGCCCATTTTTCTCTGCTCCAAACCAACTCATCAGCTTACTCTTAGAAGCCATGGCTCACGAATAAATCTGTCTTTCATCTCTCTAGTGTTGCACGTTGGATGGGTGAGACCCGATTTATGTATGTAGAAATATATTATGTTCTTCTTTTGTCTGTTTTGTGTGATGGATTTGGACGTGGAGACTCTAACACGCGGTTGAAAATTTATGGAGACAGATCAAGTCTTATTTTAAATTTACTCTAAATGGGATTATAATCTCTATTGGCCTATGCCCGGTTTGTCCCATGGCATTCGGATCACACTACTGCGCCCAAACTGTGCATATTTGTAGGATTAATTTCAAGACTCGAATCAGCTCAGGTCCAGTTGTATGATAAAGTTGATCAGACTATGGTGTTTCTCTTTTAACTATAACATGCATGCTATCTGTAAGGCACATAGACAGTGCACAGTTCACCATGGTATATGTTTGTATCAGTCTCTCTCCATAGACATTTACATACACATGTTTATGTCCCTTCTCTCACAGCTTGTATGAGAGGTAAAAATCTAAACCCTTTGTAGCGTGCACTTGGATCAATGTAGGTCAATCATGGTTGGATAGTATCCTGAAAATGTATCATTATGGACATGATTTTACCCGAGAGAGAGGGAGAGGCAGATCACCTACACGTTGGATTGATTAGAATTTGGGACGTGACCTTTTCTATAGGGCAATAGCAAAACTATTAAAAGAAGACCCAATTGATGATATTATTATTGTTATATGATGGTGGTGGTGGATGTGGGCAACACAATGACTTGCATTGATTGGCTATTGCACTGTACTACAAGGTCAGCATCAAATTAACTACAAAACTCAATCATATCATTTAAGAATCTCATGAGATCTTCACCGAGAATTAAACAAAACCCTCTAAGCATTGCATCAATCAATAGACAATAATCACTAAACCAATAGCAAAGGACACAAAGCCTGTACAAACTGTTAATACCATGAAAAGCCCAAGAGGTGTTTGATCTCCCATCCTTTCCTTCATGTGTTATCTTAACCTTTGCCTTCATCATTATCACAAGTACAGACATGATTGAGAGAGCCGTGTACGACCATTATCTCTTCAGGGAGAAAGCCACCAATTATCTCTCTACAGCACAAAGCAATTAGCAATTAAAAGTTGTCAGCATGATCAATCAGAACTGATGGAATGTAAAGCAGAAACTGTAGTCTATAGGTTGTTAGGTACAATGTCATTCATGCACCTGGATTTGCTTTAACTTTGTTGGGCTCGATTGACATTCATTTTAGGAGGTTATCGTTTTCAATGAACAATCCTAGCGCTGGGCAACGTGAATCCATCGCCATGGAAAAAAAAAAAAATCCCTCTACGCCCCTTTTCCACCGCTGAAAGTATATTTTTCGTGGCTAAAAATGTTGTCATAGTATAAATGATATATATAATAAGGACACTTGTAGGTGCAGAAAATAATGACCCACAATAAGAGGGAGTCTTATAGGACTTATCCGAGAAGATGATGGTGTCTGGAATGTCTGGATGCCGTCCGGAAGCCTGAAAGGGAATAGCAAACGGTCAGAGGACCCTGGCCTGGGCGGCGCAAGGCTCTCCGATGCCAAAGTCAGTATGGGAACTGGAACAATGGAAGGAGAGGGAGAAGAGAGACAGAGTAAGGGCTCTGTGAATGAGATTGTGCGTACCTTGCATGGTGCATGGAGTTCTATTTATAGAGGTTTGGATCGTATCTTTCAGAGGATATCTTGGTGTGGGTCCCATGATTCGACTGGGAAGTCATGATCAGCCCACAAAGTAATAAATGCAGTCTAATCCGGCCCATTCTGCATTTAATGCCAGTCGGGTCAGCCCACATTGCATTAAATGCGTGTCTTGTTGGGCCAGATTGTGTTGGGCGCCTTTGGCGGTTGAAGTACCAGCGGATCTGCCCTCGGGCCTTGCCCTGATGTGGCCTCAGCCGCTGGATGCCGCCATGTCCGCGATCTGGTGAAGATAGCGGGCGGCTGGATGTCGTGTCTGTCCCACTGGCTCGTGACCCTATCCCTCCACGTGCCTGATGACGTGGGGGATGAGGGGCGCAAGTGAAGGTTCTTTCTTGCTTCGGCTACTATCCTGGCTTCTTCAGCCGAGGTGGCTTCAGCCGAGGTAGAGTTTTCTACTGAGATGGCTCTGGGGTGGCCCAGCCGAGGTGAACTCCTTGCCGAGATGACGCCCGAGGTGGCCCAGTTCGGCGTTAAGGGACCGGAGCTGCCTGACTTCGGCCGGACCTCCTGTCCTGGTAGCCGAGGTGAGATTGGTGCCACGTAGATGGCACGTGGATGGCACGTGAGAATGCTTAGCCCCATCTGATGGCTGTGATTAGCTTAATCCTGTAGCTCTGGAAATCTCCCCACACAATTGCCCCCTAGCTTCTGATCTCGCGTAGAACGTCAGTGTCGTGAGGTCGGGAGCCATGTGCCGGGTCTATCTGGTGGAGAAAGCCTTTTTCGGCCCTGACTCGCTGTCGCTTTGGATGTTCGAGGTAATAAATGGCGTCCCCTATTCAATGCTGAAGACAGGTCGACGGCTCCACGCGTCATCTCTTGGCTAGTTGTCTGTCTCCTCGAGGTCGTACGCGCCGTCTCGTCAGGGGCGCAATCAATTTTTGAAATGATTTGCGCGCCGTTTCGTCAGGGGCGTAATCAATTTTTGAAATGATTCGCGCGAAATCCCAGGGGGCGTCCCCTGGCGCGCCCGATTAGGGTTTCTGGAAAGGGGGCCTCTCTGCTATATATAGGGCAGTCGAGGTCCGCTTTACCCTTCGTTAGCTATTCTGAATCGGAGGCGAGCGTCAGAGGTGGGCAAGCTACTGTCGAGGGAGCTTCATCTGAGGAGTGGTGCGCTGCTGAAGTTGAGTCTCTTTGTTGCCCAGCATCTTCGTTCTGCTTCCGTAAGTTCCTTCTGCCTTGCCTCTTCTTCTGCGGGTTCCTCTGTTTTTAGATTGGGATAGGAATGGGGATTTATAGCCACTGATTAGAGGGCGAGGCAGCGATCGAGGGTTTCAGGTTGGCCTTTAGGGTCCCTGCTGATGTCCAAGTCAGGGGTGCTGAACCCCGCAGCTACAACCCTCGCGACTTTTCGGGAGGCTGGATGCCTTTTCCACTAGTGGCCGTGATAGAAGGCGGGGTCCGATTCCCCCTTCACCCACTTCTCAGGAGGTGCCTTAGTCAGTGGCGTCTCTGCCCCTGCCAACTGCTGCCGAATGCCTTCAAGATCGTGATGGGCACGGTCAAGTTGAATGAGGTCCTGGGCACCGACTTCGGCGTCTTCGACCTTGAGGACGTCTATGACATATGCAAGTCCGGGGATTCTTATTATCTCCGGGCTAAGCCAGGCCGGGACGGCTTCGTCCGATACTTGGAGGATTCGAGCAAGTATGCTGGAAACGATCTTCTGTACGTCTCGGGGAACTGGGAGTTTGGGGAGGCCGACACCGATAGAGGCTACCAGGTCCCTCGCCACTTCGGTACCATTCCAAGTAAACACCCTTCGTGTCTTTTCCTTTTTTCATAAGTTTCTTCTTTGTTCTGCCGCGCTTATGCTTCTGATTGTTGCAGCTTTGAAGGAGAGAAAACGGGCTGCCAGATACATCTGGAAGAGGAACGAGGCCTGGCTCCGCCTGGTGAAGCGATACAGCGGTCATGACGGCAGGGCGGCCTGGTCGCTGCTAGGGTATCAGCCGAAGTACCGCGGGTATTTGAGGGGCACCGTAGAGCCGATCCAGGGTGAAGGTGCCGGACTCGAGGTCGGTCAGGAGCAGGCCGTTCCGGAGGTCGCAGAGCCCTCGCGGGCGTTGTCTGACGTTAGGGCCACGTCTGGAACCCTAGCTTCCACATCGGGATCGAGACTTCCCCAGGTCTCAGGAAGGGAATCGAGTCAGCCTGCCCGATCTCCCTCGCCCGGCTCCGAGATGAGGCACAACAGGCGTTTGTCCTTCGAGGACCTCGAGGCTTTGGCGCTTGGAGTGGAGGACGCCCGAGCCCCCCAGGAGCCGGTAAATTCTCCGAGGCATCCGTCTCCGAGGGCTCGGGTGGTTTCTCCTGCAGAGGTGGCGGAGGTTCCCGCGCCCCCTAGCCCTGTTGATCCAGGGGTACGCCTGCCCCCGGCTGAGGTTGAGCAGGAGGAAACTCGGCCGCTGAAGATAGCGAGGACCGACGCGGGCCCTAGCTCGGCTGCTGCCTCGTTGCCCCAGGGGCCGCCGTTATGGGAGCCGAGCTTCATGCTTGGGCCGGGGAGGCCGATGACGATGGAGGATTGCATTCTTCACAAGATCGATCTCCCGGTCCTCGAGGCCCTAGGGCGAGCCTGCGCCCTTCCCCGGGACATGGAGCGGCTGGACAAGTACAGCGATCAGAAGCTGATCCTGTCGATGTTGCAGTCCAACTTCGTGGTAAATCTTCATTTCCCTTCGTCAAACCAGCGATTTAGCGTCTGGCGCACTTTGGATCTAACACGTACATCTCGTTTCTTTGACAGGCGGCACAGAAGTCCATGGCCGTCGCTGACAGGATCCGCAGGTACAGCGCGGACGTTGCCGAGCTGTCCGTGGAGAAGAACGGCCTGCAGGAATCCCTGGACGCCGTTAGCCAGAAGTTAGCCAGGGTGGAAGAGGAGTACGCGGCGAAGCTCGAGCAGGTGAGGGAAGAAGCCGAGGCGGAGAGGACTAGAGTGGCCGAGCTCGAGGTCTCCATCTCGAAGATGGGAGACGATTACGCGGCCCTGCTTCAAGCCGAGTCCAAGAGGGCGGATGAGGCCGAGGCGAAGCTCGAATCCGAGTCCAAGAGGGCGGATGAAGCCGAGGTGAAGCTCGAATCCGAGTCCAAGAGGGCGGATGAAGCTGAGGCGAAGCTCGAGTCCGAGTGCGATGCTGCGTTCGAGGATGCCAAAGTGCAGGTCACCGCCCACTACAAGGAAAGGGTTCTTGTTGTGAGGGATAAGGCCTAGGCGAAAGGGTGGCTTGCCGGCCTGAAGGAGGTCGGGGTCTCGGAGGGCCACCCCTCCTTTCGGGAGCCGCCTCCGTACACGCTTCCGGTGCCGACCTCTGCCCGTCCATCCGGCGAAGCTTCTGACGCTGCAGCCCGTGCAACTGACCGGTCATGAACTCGGGACCTCGGGAAATTCGTTTTTGCTTTATGCTCTGTAATTTTCTTCAATTTGTATTTGCTGAACACTGTAATGAGTGATTTTAATACAATTGAAAGTTTCTTCAAATACTCGTGCTTCTGTCTCTTTTAAGCCTGGTACTTTGATGCTTGAGTTCGGCAGAGTGCTCCTTGTGACGGAACGTTAGAACTGAGTGTCGAGTAGTCTTCTTGGGCGCTAGCGTCGATATTCCATACCTTAGGTGATTTTCTTTGGTATTCGCGCTGATCCTCCGTATTTTAGGTGATCTTCATTGGTATTTGCGCTGACCTTGAATAGCGATAAACATGGTGGCGCGGCTGACAAGAGAATCGGACGGATGTCTCCACGTGGCGCCATAGGGATCGCCGGTCAACAGCCGTGCATTCCCAGTAACGCGTGGGAGACTTCGCCCTCATAACTCCTTTCGGAGACTGAGCTTCCCTCCTTCCTATAAGTAGGGGTGGCAAGCTTGCCATGGGAGAAGAAAAGAACATAGCTGTAGGAATCATGTCCGGGAGGTGTCTGAAATTACTTGATCCGGGGGAACCTTGCGCCGTTGGACGGCTCTCCCCGAGGGGGGAAGGCTGTCGTGGTCTGCGCGCTCTCTGAAGGAACTCCCCGTGGACCACGCGCTCTCTGAACGCGGGTTCACGGCCATCCGCCCCTGGCCAGACAGAATGAGGATGCGCTGCAGGGGGACGGTGGCGCATTCTCGTCCGACGAGGCCCTGTGCGCCCGTCGTACGGGAGGCGGGATGAGGCCCCGCTGGACCGGGAGGCTTCTTCAAGCTTGGCTGGTCCCATTGGCCGCCGAGGGTGTTGCAGAACCCAGTGAGGTCCAGGGTCGCTCAGAACCTCTAGGCGGCGATCCGGAGTCCTCGAGCCTTCTGCCTGAAGAGTCGGTGAAGATCAGAGTCTTCTAGCCTTTCTCTATTTTCTGTTTTTAGAGGACTGTGATCCTCCTTTCTGTACCTTGCTTTCTGTTCTGTATTTCTTGTAATGAAGCAGTTTGCAATGGATACCTTGCTTTTTGTTCTGTATTTCTTGTAATGAAGCAGTTTGCAATGGATAAAAGGGAATTCTCTGATTACCCAAACTGTGTACTGTGCTTTTGAGTTCTTTTTCTCATTTCTTTGCGCTGTTCCGGAATGCTTGGGTTTGTGTTTGAATGCCGGAACTGACCTCGGCCGAAAGGGCTGGCTTTGGCCGAAACGAGCTGCATTGTGCCGAAGTGGACCCATTCCGTTGGCCTTGGCTCGGCGAAAGTGAGTTCGGCAATGGCCTTCTGAGGGGTGTATGAACCCGGACTTTAGGAAACGGCTGAGTGTAGGGACTCTAGACCATTTCCAAGGCGTAGAGCCTCGAGTGTGTCCAAGACACGGGGCTTTAGGAAAGGCTGAGTGTAGGAACTCTTCCATGCCGTTTCCAGGGTGTAGAGCCTAAGTGTGTCCAAGACATGGGGCTTTAGGAAAGGCTGAGTGTAGGAACTCTTCCATGCCGTTTCCAGGGCGTAGAGCCTAAGTGTGTCCAAGACACGGGGCTTTAGGAAAGGCCGAGTGTAGGAACTCTTCCATGCCGTTTCCAGGGCGTAGAGCCTTGATTGTGTCCAAGACACGGGGCTTTAGGAAAGGCTGAGTGTAGGAACTCGAAGCCATTTCCAGGGCGTAGAGCCTTGATTGTGTCCAAGACACGGGGCTTTAGGAAAGGCTGAGTGTAGGAACTCGAAGCCATTTCCAGGGCGTAGAGCCTTGATTGTGTCCAAGACACGGGGCTTTAGGAAAGGCTGAGTGTAGGAACTCGAAGCCATTTCCAGGGCGTAGAGCCTTAATTGTGTCCAAGACACGGGGCTTTAGGAAAGGCTGAGTGTAGGAACTCGAAGCCGTTTCCAGGGCGTAGAGCCTTGGTTGTGTCCAAGACACGGGGCTTTAGGAAAGGCTGAGTGTAGAAACTCGAAGCCATTTCCAGGGCGTAGAGCCTGTGTTGCCGGAGTCGACCAGAGAGAGACAGATTGACGACAAGGCAAAAGCTGCTTTTATTGATTCTGAAGTTCATTACATCCTTAGAAATAGAATTTCTTCAAATGGGATGCGTTCCATGGTCTCGGGCTCTCGGCAGCGGCTTGCCATCCAAGTCTTCGAGCTTGTAGGCCGACTTTCCTGCCAGTGAGACTACTCTGAACGGGCCATGCCAGTTCGGGGCAAGCTTCCCCTCGTTTGGTTCTCTGTCGGCTGGCAGGGTCTTCTTTAAAACGAGCTCTCCCGTGGTGAACCTTCTTTCCTTGACATTTTGATTGTATGCCCTGGCTAACCGCTGCTGATAGTCGGTCAGTCTCAGGGCTGCTGCTTCTCGTCGCTCGTCCGCCAACTCCAGCTCCATTGCCAGGTTCGTCTCATTTCGGCCTTGGTCGACCAGCTCTGTCCTCAGGGTAGGAAGGCCGATTTCCAAGGGAATGACCGCCTCCATCCCGTAGGCCAGAGAGAAAGGTGTTGCCGAGGTGGACCTCCTTGGAGTTGTTCTGTACGCCCACAGCACGCTCGGGAGCTCCTCTGTCCATCTGCCCTTTGCCTTGTCCAATCGCTTCTTCAGGCCGTCCAGGATCACTTTGTTGGAGATTTCTGCCTGGCCATTACTCTGTGGATATGCCGGGGTGGAGTAATGGTTTCTGATGCCGTGCTCTTGGCAGAAGTCTCTGAAGGATTTGGAATCGAACTGAGTCCCGTTATCCGAAATCAGGGTCCGGGGGATGCCGAACCTCGTAAGGATGTTTTTCCAAACGAAGTTCCTGGAGTCCCTGTCCGTGATGGAAGACAACGGTTCAGCCTCTATCCACTTTGTGAAGTAGTCCGTAGCCACTATCAGCCATCTCTTGTTCCCTGGAGCTCGGTGAAGAGGCCCCACAATGTCCAGGCCCCATTGAGCGAAGGGCCATGGGCTAGAGAGGGGACTCAGATCCTGTGCTGGCTGATGGAGGGAATGGGAGAACTTCTGGCATTTCTCGCATTTCCTGGCGTAGACCTGGGCGTCCTTCTGCATGTAGGGCCACCAGTAACCCTGGCTGATTGCTCTGTAGGCCAATGACCGTCCTCCTATATGGCTGCCGCAGATTCCTTCGTGGATCTCGTACAGGAAGTCGTCCACCTTGGTCGGGTGGACGCATTGGAGGTATGGACCTGTGAAGGACTTCCTGTAGAGTTTGCCTTCTGGAGAGAGCCAAAACCGAGCTGCCTTGAGCCTGATCTTGTGGGCTTCAGTCTTGTCCTCGGGGAGCTGGTCGTCCTTCAAGTAGGCGACGATTGGATCCATCCAGCTGGGGCCGAGGTCAGCACAGAGGACAAGCCGAGATGAATGGAGTTCCAGACTTGACCTTGATACTGACCCGACCTCGATGGTCCTCTTCTTTCCTGCTTCGACAGCGGAGGCCAGGTTTGCAAGCGCATCTGCGTGCGTGTTGGTATCTCGGGATATTTGTCTGACCTCGGCTTTCTGGAATTGGGAGAGTAGTTTTTTTCGCAAGGGCTAAGTAGGCCGCCATCCTGTCGTCCCTGGCCTGGTAGTCCCCAGCGAGCTGGCTAGTTACCAGTTGAGAGTCGCTGAAGATCTCCAGATGCTGGGCTCCGAGGATTCGGGCGCTGTTCAACCCTGCAATCAATGCTTCGTACTCTGCCTCATTGTTCGTCGCTTTGAAGTCCAAGGTGAAGGCTTGCTCTACGACCAGTCCCTCTGGCGATTGGAGAACTATGCCGAGGCCAGCTCTCTTGGAGGTGGACGACCCGTCGACAAAGATCTTCCATGCCGAGGTGGGAGACTGCTGGACTTCTGTTTCTACTGGCTCTTGCCCGGTGCCCCCGAGTGCCGTGCCGAGCTGGGTCGGAGCCGGGTTGGGGGAGGCGAATTCGACAATGAAGTCTGCCAGGATCTGGGCTTTGATCGCAGTTCGGGGACGGTACTGAATGTCATACTGCTCCAGTTCAACCGCCCACTTTGATATGCGCCCTGAAAAGTCAGCTTTCTTGAACAATGAACGGAGTGGGTGCTCCGTGATTACCACAATAGTGTGGGATTGAAAATAATGGGAGAGCTTGCGGGAGGCGGTGACGAGAGCCAACGCAAGCTTCTCCAACAGGAGGTACCTGGTCTCGGCATCGAGCAGGGTCTTGCTCGTATAATAGATCGGCTTTTGAACCCCCTCGTCCTCCCTAATGAGGACGGAGCTCACTGCGTGATCCGAGACCGCAAGGTACAAATACAGGATTTCCCCCAAAGTTGGGGTGGAGAGTAATGGTGGTGACATCAAATAAGTTTTGAGTGCGGCCAATGCCTGGTCGCACTCGGGGGTCCATTGGAACTTCAGATTTTTTCTTAAAGTTGAAAGAAAGGCCTGCACTTATCTGATGAGCGGCTGATGAAGCGATTGAGTGCGGCGGCCATTCCTGTGAGCCTCTGAACTTCCTTTGTGGTAGAGGGACTTTGGATGCCCTGGATGGCAGTGATCTGTTCCGGATTGACCTCTATTCCCCTCCGCGTCACCAAGCTGCCGAGGAACTTGCCAGAGGCTACGCCGAAGGCGCACTTGGAAGCGTTGAGCTTGAGCTTGTAGGCGCGAAGGATGCCGAAGACTTGGCTGAGATCCGCCAGATGGTCGCTGGAGCGCACAGATTTGACGACCATGTCGTCGATGTACACCTCTACCGATCGGCCGAGCTGGGCCTGGAACATCTTTGTGACGAGGCGCTGATAGGTCGCCCCCGCGTTCTTCAGTCCGAAGGGCATCACCTTATAGCAGTAAGTGCCGCGGGGGGTGATGAACGATGTTTTCTCCTCGTCGGGCTCGTAGAGCGGGATCTGATGATAGCCTCGGTAGGCGTCAAGGAAGCTCATTCGGTCGTGACCAGCGGTGGCGTCGATCAGTTGGTCAATCTTTGGGAGGGGAAAACTGTCCTTAGGGCAAGCCCTGTTCAGGTCGGTGAAGTCCACGCACACCCTCCACTTCCCAGTTTTCTTCTTGACCACCACCGTGTTGGCCAGCCATACCGGGTACTGGACTTCCCGGATGGCCCCTGCCTTTAGCAGGTTGTCGACCTCTTCGACGACCGCATCTGTCTGCTGCAGCCTGGTCCTTCGGGCCCGCTGCACTACTGGTTTGTGGTCGGGATCGACATTGAGCTTGTGGCACATAACCTCAGGGTCGACCCCAGGAATTTCGCTTTGGCTCCAAGCGAAGACGTCCACATTCTGCATCAAGAACCGGGAGAGTTCGGCCCTTTCTTCGTCCGACAGCTGGGTGCCGATCAGGAAGAACCGGTCTGGGTCTGCCGGGTCTAGCCTGACCTAGGCCAGGTCCTCGATGCTCTTCTTTTCAGGGTCCCGGCCGATCTCATCGAGGCCCTTCTCGAACTCGGCCAGGTTGATGCGCTCTGGCTCCTTCACTGCTGGGACTGCGGCCAGCATGCACTGCCTGGCCTGCTGCTGGTCTCCCTTCACCGTGATGACTTCCATCTTGCCCTCCTTGTTCTCAAGGATGAACTTCAGCTTTTGGTGGAGGGAAGAAGGAACTGCCTCTAGCTTGTGGAGCCATGTCCTGCCCAGAATGACATTATAGGGAGAAGGGGCGTCCACAACCAGGAAGTCGGCCGGCACGGATGCTCCACCAACTTGGGTTTCCAAGGTGATCCGACCCTTGGGATAGACTGGCGTGGCGGATAACCCTAGCAGGGGTGCCCGGACCTCCGTGAGGTCTGCTTCGGAGAGCTTCATCCTCTTGAAGCTGTCGTAGTAGAGGACCTCGGAGGAGCTGCCGGAGTCGACGAGGGTCCTCTTCATGGTGAAGTCTCTCAGCTTCATGGTGAGGAGCAGGGGGTCGTTGTGAGGGACCTGGACTCCCTCTAGATCTCGATCCGAGAACGAGATGGCGGGTCGGTCGCGGCGGGCTCTCTTGGATGCCGGAGCGAGTTCGGCTTTCATTATTTCTTTCCCGTGCGAAGCCCGCCTGGCCTCGGCACGGGCCTGAGAGCTTCCCCGGGATGAGGAAGCGGGAGCTGAGGACGCCAGATGGATCACGTTGATGATCTTCTCCGAGTCCTCACTGTCTGGTGCCTGGGCTGTGCTCTGGTGAACTCGGCCCTCGCTGCCGCCGGCATCACCTCCTGCCTTGATGAACTCCGGGATGTGGCCCTCTTCGGCCAGCTTCTCCAGATACCCTTGCAAAGTCCTGCATTCTTCGGTCCTGTGCCCGTTGCCCTTATGGAATGAGCAGTAGAGCTTGCTTCGGGCTCCTTCGGTGGGTTCATTCTTCATGGGCGGAGGATACTTGAAGAACGGCTTGGATTTGATCTTGGCCAGGATGCGGTAGATCGGCTCCTTGAAGACGACGTTAACGCTCTGACTGGCGCTGGAGGGAGGTCTGGGCTTCCAATTGCCCCCAGACCTGGACGACGAAGGCTTGGCCGAACTGGAGACCCAGGACCGCTTGGGCTCCTGCTTCTGGGAGGGCCTCCCGCCTCTCTGCCGAGGTTGGTCATTCTTCTGTTCGGGCTCCGGATGCCCGTCCTGATCCTTAGCTCGGATCTCGTCTTCCTCCCGGGCGATGAAGCGCTTCACCCGGGACATCAATTCTGACATGGACTCTGGGGTGTCCCCGGCCAAGTCCTTTCGCAAATCGATGCCGGGGATCAGGGCATGCTGGAAGGCGTAGATGGCTATCCCCTCCCTCGCGCCCTCGATCTGGTGTAGACCGCCCAGAATCGGTGGGTGAACTTGGCGAGAGTTTCGCCCTGCTTCATTCTCAGGGCGATGAGGTCCCCCTCCTTCTTGGGGACGACGGTGTAGGCTTGGAACTTCTTCAGGAAGGAGAGCTGGAGCTCCTTCCAGCTGGAAACCGACTGCTCCGGGAGAGAGCAGAACCACTTCAGGGGGAGGTCACCCAAACTGGAGGAGAAGACTTTACAGTTTAGGTGACCCTCGTTTCCCCAGATGGACATCTTCTGGGAGAAGTGTCGGAGGTGTGCGGATGGGTCGGACAGTCCGTCATAGGGGACGAACCGCGGGACGGAGAACTTCCTGGGCAAGGGGGTGTGCTCGATCTCTTTCGTGAAGGGCGAGCCCCCCAGATCAATGTGACCACAGATCTGCTTCTGGTCCCGCATGTCTAAGTTGTGTTGGAGAGCCAATCTGACGCGTTTGTCAAATCGCTCTTGCTCGTCGTCCTTCTCTGGAGTCTGAGCTCGGTGCTTTCGCTTGGGATGGCTCGGGGTACGATGGCTATGAGTTCGGCCATCGCGACTATGGTGACTTCGGCTGTTGCTCGAGCCTTCGTCACGAATCTGGCTCCGTTTCTGGTCCAGATGATTTCTGAGGTCCCCGCGGGGAGGCTGTGCTGCCCTGCTGGGGGCGTCCTTCTTTTTCCCTTGAGGCTCAGAGACCGGCCTCAAGGAGGCAGTTTGCACTGCCCTCAACTGCTGCTGGAGCTCGCGAATCAGCCGCTCTTGCTTCTGGAGTTACTTCTGGAGGAGAGCAGCTTCGGGAACCTCTCCAGCGGCAGGGGGTTGAACGTGGCGCGTCTCTCCCACGGCCACGGCTTTGTCCTTCCGGGGACGCTCACGCTGACGCTCATTGCGTCTGGGTGGCGCGACTTCTTCTGACGAGGTCGACGCCTCGAGTCCCTCTTGGAGTGGGAACTCGATAAAGAGCTGAGAGCCTAAGCGGCCCTCGCCTGCAGTCGTGCCATGCACCGTACGGGAGCGTCCTTGGGGAGGGACGTCCGTTGGCGGTGGTGGCAGCTCGAGCGCTGCTCTTGAGGATTCTACGCCCTTCTTAGCTTTCGGAGGCATGGCTTCTGAGAAGATGAGGTTAAGAAGGTTGGGAAGGTTTTGAGAGGTTGGGATGTTACTTTCCCACATACGGCGCTAATTGTAGGTGCAGAAAATAATGACCCACAATAAGAGGGAGCCTTATAGGACTTATCCGAGAAGATGATGGTGTCTGGAATGTCTGGATGCCGTCCGGAAGCCTGAAAGGGAATAGTAAACGGTCAGAGGACCCTGGCCTGGGCGGCGCAAGGCTCTCCGATGCCAAAGTCAGTATGGGAACTGGAACAATGGAAGGAGAGGGAGAAGAGAGACAGAGTAAGGGCTCTGTGAATGAGATTGTGCGTACCTTGCATGGTGCATGGAGTTCTATTTATAGAGGTTTGGATCGTATCTTTCAGAGGATATCTTGGTGTGGGTCCCATGATTCGACTGGGAAGTCATGATCAGCCCACAAAGTAATAAATGCAGTCTAATCCGGCCCATTCTGCATTTAATGCCAGTCGGGTCAGCCCACATTGCATTAAATGCGTGTCTTGTTGGGCCAGATTGTGTTGGGCGCCTTTGGCGGTTGAAGTACCAGCGGATCTGCCCTCGGGCCTTGCCCTGATGTGGCCTCAGCCGCTGGATGCCGCCATGTCAGCGATCTGGTGAAGATAGCGGGCGGCTGGATGTCGCGTCTGTCCCACTAGCTCGTGACCCTATCCCTCCACGTGCCTGATGACGTGGGGGATGAGGGGCGCAAGTGAAGGTTCTTTCTTGCTTCGGCTACTATCCTGGCTTCTTCAGCCGAGGTGGCTTCAGCCGAGGTAGAGTTTTCTACCGAGATGGCACTGGGGTGGCCCAGCCGGGGTGGACTCCTTGCCGAGATGACGCCCGAGGTGGGCCAGTTCGGCGTTAAGGGACCGGAGCTGCCTGACTTCGGCCGGACCTCCTATCCTAGTAGCCGAGGTGAGATTGGTGCCACGTAGATGGCACGTGGATGGCACGTGAGAATGCTTAGCCCCATCTGATGGCTGTGATTAGCTTAATCTTGTAGCTCTGGAAATCTCCCCACACAACACTAACCTTCATGGGAACAATGTTGCTCATGTTTCCTCATTTTCTAACCTTCAGCTTGGACCGTGGATCTTACTACCGTTTGGAAATTTATTAATAAAGTAAAAGTAATATAAAGTCTCTATTTTTGAGACAATGAATCGCTTTAAAAGTATGCATCTTTAAAATCCCCTTTTTTTAAAAAAAATAGTAAAAAAACCACTCCCTTTCTCCACTAAATGATAAATAAATAAAAATACTCACTTTTTATATAAAAAGTCAAAAACATTCCCTACCGAGTAACTAAAAATAAAATACAATAATAACTCACTTATATTTTATTCTCTCTTGATTTGATTCTTTTCTTTACCTTTATTTTTTTCAAAAAATTACCAAACATGGCCTAATAAAGGGTATCTATGGATCTATGATCTATCTATATATCTCTTACTCACTCTGCTTGATTCATATGTTTTTTTATCATTCAATTTCTTGAAAGTTCTCCGCCAAAGCTTTCTACTGAACTTTGGAAGGTAACTTCACCCACTTGACTCCTTCGTCTCATGTATGGTTAGGGTTGGAGTTAGTTCCTCCTCGGGTTGATGTATTTTGTTGATTAGTGATTGCATCAAAAGTGGTCACTGTTGATAATCTAAGAAAGAGATGAATGACTTCTACCAATATTCTAGACACATGTACAATGTGTGGTAAGGAGATCGAGTGAGACGATTAATCATCTTTTCCTGCATTGTGAGGTGGCGGTCCAAGTTTGGAATGACTTTATTAGGAGGCATGGTATTGCTTGGTGTTGTCTGAAGAATATAGCGGAAGCGGCAAATGCTTGACGTGGTGGGTGCTTCATTGATTATGGGCGTTTATTATGAAGAATGATTCTTTTTGCTATTTTATGGTCTATTTGGAAGGAAAGAAATGAGATGATATTTAGAGGCTCTTCATCTTCGGTGGTTGTTTTGATAGATAGGGTTGCTTTTAGGATTGCGAAATGGGCTTCAATTCGGAAGGAGTTTATAAATATTAACTTGAACGATGTTATCTATAATTGGGAAGCTTGTATGGGGCGTCTCCCTTTTAAGGAGAGAAGATATGTCCCTTGATCCCCCTCCTTTTGGGGTTTTAAAGTTCAATGTGGATGGAGCTTCCAGGAGTAAGTCAGGCCCTGCAGGAATTGAAGAAGTGTTGCGTTATTGTAAGGGTGAGGTGCTCCTTATGTTCTCTAAGAATGTGGGCATTTGTGATTCGAACGAAGTCGAGGTGTTAGCTATTTTGGAGGGTCTTAGGTTGTTTGCAAGGAGATATATTGGTGCTCTTGTGGTGGAAAGTGATTCATCAAATGCGATCACTTGTGTATCCAATCAAAAAGATTTTTCTTGAAAATTTCAATTCCATTTTAATGAAATTAGGAAGCTGTCGGTCACTCTAAATGTCTTTTTTCGTCATGAGGTTAGATGAGCCAACTCGATCGCGGATGCACTAACCAAGCAAGGGATTGAGAGGTTGTCTCCATGGGTAGGTGTGATTATGTAATTGAATTGGGGTTGGCATAATACTCTTGTACCTTCTCTTTTTCTTTTTCAGCTTTGTACTTATTTTATCTCTTCAATAAAGTTTCTGTTACCGTTTAAAAAAAAAGAAAAATATTTCCTAAAAAATTTCATCTATCCTTGGTGTTGTTATTCCTTCTTTTTGCATCCCTAATTTGGATGTTCAGTGCTGATTGGAACTGATTCATTGCATTTTTTATGGTTATTTGCTTATTTTGTTGATCGGATTTTGTTTGGGTGTTGAGAGTTGAATAACTCAATTCCTTCATATTTTTGTATGTTTAGTGAGAACCCAACTCAAATTGAAATGGGATTTACTGATTGATGTGGATCCAAATAGGTTATAGAAGGGACTTAGGCTTTCACATCTAATAAGAACCGCGGGAGCTAGTAGGGTTGCTCATGGATCGAGCTAGCCTCAGCCAGACTTGGTCCCAACCCGCTTTGCGTCGGGCTTGGGACCTAGTAGATGGGCTGGGCTCGGACTCAATGATAGAGTGCTCGAAGCCTAACCTAACCTAAATATAAAATAATTATAAAGGAGCCGAAAAGGGGGGAATCAAATATGTACATAACCTCTCACATAAGGTGTTATGATCAGACCAAATGAGCTACAACATAGGACATGGTAGAAAATGCTTCTTTTTTTTAATTCTTTAACTCTAAATTGGGCTAGACTTGGGCTTCGTCGTCTCCAGGTGGGTTAAAGTGGGGAATCAAATACATAGCCTCTCACACAAGGTGATATGATCAAACCAGTTAAGCTACAAGAATTGAATGTATAGAATTTAGGGAATTTTACCAAAAAAGTGTCGGTACAGTCATTTTATACAGATTTAGTGTCAAATACACGTATATGACCATTATAGTGTTGGTACGGTGATTTTTTACTATTGTACCCCTCCTCCTTTCGAACGACATCGTCATCTATTTTCCCTTTTCTTACTTCTTTCTTCCTCATTCCCGGCAGAGCTTCTCCAGCCCTTCTCCCGTGGTCTTCCTCTCTCCTTACTTCGGCTCCCAGCTCTCTTTCCCTTCTTCCTCTCCGGCTTCGCCGATCCCTGCTCTCTATTTACCCCTTCCTCTCCGGCTTCGACCATCACCATCAGAACTATCCAATCAATGGCCAGGAATCAAATTGCAGCACCATCATATGAATAAATTGAGGGCCCAGATGATTGAGATGCTGATGATCGTTCAAGCTCGTGAACTTTTACGCTCAGGTTTCTTAATGTATGTTTTTTTATGTCATCTCCTGCTATTTATTCCAGCACCCCACCTCAATCTATTCCCATTCAGTTGTCTAATAGTGGAGAAAAATATAAGTATTGTCTGTAATGAAAAAGGGAATGTCTGAAAAGTACATTCTTGCACAGACATCTAATCTTTTGTGAGATAAGTGGTTTTATTCTCTTTGTTCCTCTTCAGTGTCTGGCAACTCTACATCCGTCTCTTGTCGGCGGAGTTGTTGGAGAAGATCTTGCATATGAAAGAGTGTTTCTGTAGCCAATAAAGGTGAGAACTTGCTTAACATAACCGTTTTGGTTTTTTTGCAACAAATTTAGACTGTGTTATGTCAGTTTTTTCTCTCTCGTCCTTGTTGCTGAGAATGTCTTTCAACAAATTTGCTGTTGAGTTCTGTCATTTTTTTTCTTTTCACTTCACGTTCATATTGCATGTTGGGTTGTCAGCAAATATCCATGTGTGAGAATTGTCTGATACTATGTCCATTCTTACTGGAACTGTATGCGCATTTAATGGTTAATTTTTTGAAACTAAATGAAAAGCTTGATAGACTATAGTGTGCAAGCCCCTATTGCTCCTGCCGAAGTTTAAGTAATGGTGCCGAGTCTTGCACTTTGCAGGGAAAAAAAAAACTATATATTAAGTATTGCAATCTTGATGCCTCAAACATCAAACAGAATCTGCCAAATGTTGATGCAGCTTGTATACATTGTACCTATTTTAGCATAAGTCCCAGTTAAGTAATGATGCTGCATTGAATTCGTCCAATGGCAATTCTGCTTTTGATATATGATGATATGCATCTGCTTTTTCATTGAAAGAATAGGAAACGACAGAGGTCTTTGTTCAGGTCAAGAAGGCAAAAGGAAAATTGTTATGTTTTGAAATTCATGTCTTCTCAGCCACCTTCGAAGTGATCAAAGCTCTAAATCACTGTGAGGAATGGTCACTGATTCTGTTAATTTGGATTGGTTTTTTTTTTTTTTTTCTTCGGGAATTGCTTATCTGTATATAGCTTACATTAATTTTGTTCCTACAATTTTTATTGTGTGTGTGCATTTCATCTACTTAAAATGCACTGTTCTCATAATTATTTTGAGTGGACGGGTACCGTTCCGGACTTCAAAGCCTTTATTTTAACAGCACACAATCTTTATGATTGTTTTGATTTTTTTATTTTGTGCAAGACTACATATATGCCTTTAGTTGTCTTTCACATTCATCTTTTGAAAGAAATTTACAATGAATTTGACTATAATAGTTTTTTATCCAACTGCTCATATTGCGTGCTCCTATTTCCAGTGGCTAGACATTGACCTTATCCAATCCGGTTATTTCCTTTTGTCCACCCTCTTACCCATCGTTTCCAAGGTTCTTTTTTTGTCCCCCTCAATATATTCACTTTTTTTATGTACAAATATTCTCGACAGTCATTTACATAGAATGTAGTGATTTCTTTCCCAATAAATAATTATGTGTAGAATATGGTCATAGATTTCCAAAAACCAATATTTTTCAACCAATTTTTCGGGTTTGGTCAGCGAATTACTAATGGCCCTTTTACCTAGTTGATAATATTAGACTCCAATAATATGGACTAACAATCAAGTTATAGCAAGACGTTAAGAATGATGGAGAAAACGAATTTGTTAGCACACTCATTTGTATTTTGGTCATATAATTGAGGTTGGAATCAATATATGTGTGAAGTCCGTAAGTCTTTCTTCATATTTTAAGCACCCAAATATATAACCATTATCCTTTTGTTGTAGGCTGCAAAAAATTTGTTGTATATCTATAAATTACTGAAACGATATCGTTATCAGAAAAAGTGAAATAAATAGTCCTTCTCATTGTTCATCCATACGAATATAAAATCAGCAATGTTTTGTTGACGGATACCACCATTGGAAGAAGAAAATAACAAATATGGTAACGATATCGTTATCAAATAACAATTTCCTTTAGCTCAAAATTGAGTGAAATCAAGAATCGTCCTCAACGTTTATGCAGCTCAATATAAAGTGACACCTGCTGTATTGTTGAACACCACGATTAGATGAGGAAAATAAAGAGTGATATCATTATCAAAGAACAATTTCTTTTTTGTCAATAAGCTAAGTTGATGTAAATGGTGAGTGTCTCTCATTGGTTATGTATTTCAATATTAAGTTAGCAGTGTTTCGTTCATATGAGTTTTGGTAAGCTAATTACTAATGGGCGTTTTCCCCCAAGCGGTGTTTTCATATGAACGAATTCTTCGCAGTAACATACAAGCATTCCACCACCGTTTATGCATCTCGGTATAAAGCCTGGATTTTTTTTAGATTGTTGGATACCATAATATGGATGAAGAAAATAAAAATTATAGCAGCGATATCGTTATCATATGATATTTCCCATAATTCACATTGGTCGAACTTTACTGGCCTAGTGACTCCCTTCTCGTCGTTCGTTATCATATGAAATTTCCCATAATTCACGTTGGTCGAACTTGACTGGCTTTGTGACTCCCTTCTCGTTGTTTTTGCATCTAAGTTTAAATTCGGCAATATTCTGTTTGACAAAAAATAATAATAATAATTTTTACTACTGACAAAATGTGTTTTAGTCAATAGCATTGGTTTTGGTTTATTAATCATTCCATCGTAAGTTACTTAATACTGTTCGTTTCTCCAAATCGTATACGCATCTTTTAATAGAGTCGCCTGTGATGGGACTATTACGAGTGAATTATGGTGGTGCCACTTATGAATATGCTAAACTGTGTTGGATTAGTGCACTTACGATTAATCTTGCATGCGTCTGCCAATTTAGTTAGATAGTAGTTTTGCTTATCAAGACTATATGCCTGCACTTATGATAACCCGGTCAAGTTACTGCCACTTTAGTTAGATAGCTAGTAGTTTTGCTTATCAAGACTATGTGCCTGCAGCATAATGTCCGATCGTGATTTACTAGTCATCCTCCATTCCGGTGGACAATTTATTGGGATAATGGAAGTCCAACTTACAATGGAGGTTGTCCAAAGATGGTGTTCTTGCAGAGATCCATAACGTTCTCATAATTGGTCCAAAAAGTCCGCGATCTCTCTAATGGTTACGAGCTAGGACATGTCCCATATATACAATACCTTCATCAGAATGGGAAAGTTTGCACTTTAGTTGGCATAACAAACGATGAGGATGTAGAGATTATGTTCAGAGCATCTGTGGTTGATGCAAGTGCAGGTGTATCTATACATCCAACCAAATGCGGTTCATACAATAGATCACCAAAGTAATGAACATAGGTATGCCATTATTAGACTTGTTAACTGCAACAATGCTTCATAATACTAAGCAGCTAATTTTATTTATATGCAGAATGGGAACTACTAAAGTTGTTCGGTCTAGTAGTCCGACTTCATTTCTTGGGAAAAGGTCAGCACTGTGTTTGTTTGTAGTTATATGTTATCCTAAAGGGTCACTAATTGTATTCTTATAAATAACATTTATTTCTTTTCGTTTGTAGGGATGCATCCGGACATGTTCTTTACCAACATGACAGAACATGCGACGTGAATATCAACGAGGATGCAAATTTTAATATAACACTACCATCTCCAAAGTTTGTTATTGATTTATTTATTAAGAATTTTTTTTTTTTGTCATTTCGTTTCCATATTTTTGCTTTCATCTGTACGTTGTAATTTTGAAATTCCATCCGTGGGAATGCATTGGACTGACTCTGAAAAGCAGCTTGTTGTTAATGATTTAGTCTAGCTAGATATGTCCTCATTGTAAATGATTTGCTCTTATTATTTTTTGATATAATCAGGTGTCATTCCATTCTGTCAATATCAATATTTTTAATGATCGCGTTTATTTATCTTGCAGTTTTAACCAAACGATGAAAGGATGTGACCTGGCAGCAATAACTGCCAACGTCTTCAGAGAATCGCGGTTGCATCATTCATGTCCTTCTGTACACCTTGGCAATGATAGTGATATGTTGTTTCCATCTGGATGCTATACGTGCAGCTCAGAAGAAAATGGATTCGTCGAGATGGATGTTGGGATGGATATCAACCATGACAGTCTAGATGATCTGCATGTGAATACAGAACCTCATAAAGAAGGATGCCACCCCTGCCTCCGTGATGGAGAGGAAAATCCAGCTGCAAAGGATGATGTTGGCCTGGTGATTGATATTGACAATCTTGATGCACAAGGACCAGCAGGATACGGCCAGGGAATTCCCAGTCATATTGAATTTAGAATGGATAAAATACATCCGCGGGGCGCCGCATCCTCATTCCAAGACAAACCATCGAACGACTCCGATGCCGATTATGTTGATATAGATGTCATCGTACCAGGGACTGTACAGTTTGATCCAGATTTGAACAAGCCAAAAGTTATTATCGACACCATGCAGGGAGCGGATGGTTCGTGGTTTAACTTTTCCGCAATTTAGTCATGACACAGGGTCAAGTTGCGTTTTACTCTGAGGTGGATCTCACATAACATATTAAAGAACAATAAGAAAGATGGTGTTTGTAAATCTTATATTTTAAAAGTGCATTGGAGTATACTATGGTGGATTGAAAACCGAAGGAAATAAGTCCAAAAAAATATAGACCAATACTATCATCACTAATAGGAGGTTTGGACTAGATAGAAGTATCACCTATCAAGGCATGATGTGTAAACTGATGGACCAATGTCAAGACCCACAAAACAATATTATAGACCATGAAAAGCATAATTCATCAATGCGGTGTTTGAAATGCGAATGAAAAAATAATTTATCAGTGATACAATGTGTTTTTTTTGTTGCTTTATGATTCTCGAAATAAAGTATACACTTTTTTAGCTTTTGTCACAAAAAATTTATGTCAGAACTATACATGATGATAACGATATCGTTATCAAGTAGTGAAGCAACATTCAAAATTCTCGTTCGTCTGGGTCGGAATTGAAGTTCGTATAGAGTTAGACGTGCATTGTTACCTCACTACGTTGTTTTATCACATTTCCTTATTCTTTATATATGTCGTTTTTCTATGGTGGGCACGGGATGTGAAAACGATGATCATGCAGAGAGAAAACCCAAATATTTTTATTTTCTATCAAACAACTTGACTTCTAATATGAAGTTGTAGTGTGATCCATGAATTAATAACCATTTCCATTTTTTTCTATATACAATTCTTATGCTTTGGTTCGTGGTTTAACTTTTCCGCAATTTAGTCATGACACAGGGTCAAGTTGCGTTTTACTCTGAGGTGGATCTCACATAACATATTAAAGAACAATAAGAAAGATGGTGTTTGTAAATCTTATATTTTAAAAGTGCATTGGAGTATACTATGGTGGATTGAAAACCGAAGGAAATAAGTCCAAAAAAATATAGACCAATACTATCATCACTAACAGACTAATACTATCATCACTAACATGGTCATTTTGATATTGTATAACATTGCTTACCGAGTACAGACGCACCATAGGGGTGTCAAAACAACAAAAAAATTAATGGTGACTTTATATTGAGATGGATAATCAATAAGGAAGACTCACTACTTCAATCAAAATGTAGTTTTACGAATATTAAAATAACGATATCGTTACCACTATTTATACGTTTTTTGATTAACTTTTTTTTTCTACATTCATAATATGACAGAATTTACAATGGGGTGCATAAAAACTCGACATAAATGAATGGGCTAAATCCCTAGATTGTCCAAAGGGCCTACGATCTAATCCGGCATAGCTTCGATGTAAACCTTACATTAAACCCTTCTTTAATTGAGCTCGTTCTGACAAGGTAATGCAACAATTCACTATGATGAACATCTAGAAATCTCACTTTACTACTCTCTCAACTGCTACTCTCTCATCTAATACGGAGATCAAAGTCGATATTATTTACCCCCGAATAGAACACTGATGTTGAAGGTGTAGGTGAATCTTATCTTTTAACTCCCTTATTCTATGCCCTTAACAAGATACATTGCAGAGAACTCTCATGATTTAAAAAACGAACAAACGAAGAGAAAAAATAGTCTAATAATATCATCAATAACATATAAGTGAGAACATGTACGCACTATTTAAACAAATCCATACCCATTAAGGAGGTGTAGTAGTAGGGACTTGAATTTTCATGTAAGACTAAACATTATACAAGTATTAAAAGATGACGTAAGAATTATGTTCAATTAAACCCACGCGCACAACAAATATATGTAGATGTAAAACTTTTTAAGATAAAAAGTAAAAACCACACATAAGAGTATCCCCTAGCATTCCTTTATGCAGCCCATTTTTCCATATAGACTTTATCAAAATGGAATAGATCAATTAATTAAAAGATGCTCTAGATTTGAAAAATATTTAAAGACAGGACAAAGATAATATGGAAACTTGTAAAATCCATGATCTTTGTTGCTATATGAGCATCCACAACATCTACTTGAATTAAAAACCGTATGTGTAGGAAATCAATTTCGTATAATGTTAGGCCTGTGATTTTTCCTTGGTTACATGCAATGCAATGAACTATCTTGAATTAACAACCAATGAAAATAAATAAAAAAAACAATACGCTATTACTTTTATCAATAACATATCATTGAGATATTGTATCATTTTGTTTGAACAATTCAACTCCCATCAAAGAGGTTTGCTAGCAGGGAGTTGAATTTGTATTTGAGAAAAAAAAAAAACAAGAAAAAAAAAAGAAAAAAGAAACAAAACAAAAAGGCTAGTAGACATAACCCAAGTAGTAAAACCTCACATAAGAATCATGCTGTACACAACCGGTGACACAACCGCTGTAAACAACAATTACATCTAGATGGGCCAAACTGACAAGAAAATATATATATATATAAATAAAAGACATGAGAATAAAAGAATAAAAATTTATAGACATGCACAGCCTATTTTCATGACAATTCCACAATAATCGTATCAAAGGATAATGAATATAAGAAAAAAAATCACATAAGAATATTCTTACCATCACGCTCAAAGAAACCAATGTATATGAACTAAACAAATCCACATTACATACATAATAATAGTAACAGGCCAGACTCCGCCTAGTATTGTACAAACCCTACACACAACAAAGGTAACCTTTGTTTCCAACCAAATTTTCAAACTAGAACACTCACACAACCTGCACTAAAATCAAGCTAGATCCCTGGTTCTTTCAATTTACACAGATAAATCAATACCACCACATGAGGTAAGGGTACAAATACAATATATATATAGATGGATGTCATAACATGACTTATGATTTGTTGGAGACAACTCCTGCATAACCCCCTGCACCTAACATAACGAAATATCCAAAATACTCATCAAATAATCTCCCAAAAAAAGATGAGAAATTTATACACAACCATAAACCTTGTAATTTGAATCCCAAGAAAGTCCAATTCCACCATTATCTGAACCTCACATTCATCATCTCTATACTCCATCTTATATCATTCATCCCTGTCACCGAAATTTTTTTTTTTTTTCTAATTAAAGCACTCACGCACTCGTCCTAATCGCACATAATCTACGCTAGAATCAAGCTCGAACCCTGGCTGTTTCCGCGGGGGATAAAACAATACCACCACATGAGTAGAGATGGTGACAACAAATCTTCGCCCTTTTAAAAATGGTTTTCTCCATCCAAGTGAAACATGGTGGAGATATAGCATTAGAGGATAGTATTGAATCTACATAGTGGTATTCTCTATATGAAGTAGAGGAGATTCCAGTAGTAGTCATCTTCACCTCAGCCAAGTTGGCTTTTAGAGATATTTCAAACATTCCAAATATCATAGTAAAATTCAAACACAACAGACGTGCCTCCCTTTCCAATTTCGTTATATGAAATTGATGGAACACCTTTAAGCAACAAAATACTACAGCCAGGGTTGAGATTGATGTACTAATATTGGAGTTTGGTATAGGAATGAGGTACTAAATTAACATATTAACACAGAGATTGGGTTTTTTTCTTTCTACTTCCAGACAACTACGGCTATTGGGTTTTTTTCTTTCTACTTCCAGACAACTATGGTTATTTATCTGCAAATATCCCAAACCAAATCCCCTCTGCCTGCCGAACCAAACAATTCCAGCAGTCATTATAGATAATGAAGTTGTATAGATAATGAAGCTGAAAACAAAACCAAAAAAGAAATAGAGAGAAGGTACCAGATATAAGAGCCAAACAAATCAACTTGGGTAATTGAAGTTTTTGTTGAAATCACAAATGGGGGATGGTCTTTACCTCAGTCAGAAATCCACCAGAGGATCCGGTCGCAAGATCTTCGAAACCAGGGAGAGGGTATGAAGCGCAGTAGTGGAGACGCAGGGAGGGGATGAAGCGCAGTTGGGGAGACGCAGGGAGAGGGGAAAGAGAACAGGGAGAGGAGAGGGATAGGGACGGCAGGTACCGAGACGCAGGGAGAGGGGAAGAGATAGCAAGGGAGCAGGGAGGGAGAGGGAATGAGCACAG
Organism: Litsea cubeba; assembly: GCA_012931725.1. NCBI lineage: Eukaryota > Viridiplantae > Streptophyta > Magnoliopsida > Laurales > Lauraceae > Litsea > Litsea cubeba. Next base: position 5,346,606 of record CM022947.1, on the reverse strand, counting down.
GATCGATCGAAATGCGCGGGAAAGGAGAAAGATGAGAGGAGATAGGGCTGTGAATATGACGATGTCGTCCGAAATAGGGGAGGGTAAAAGAGTAAAAATTCGCAGTACGAACACCAATATCGTCATTTGAATGTATTTGACACCAAAACAGTATAATACGAGTATACCAACACTTTTTTGGTAAAATTCCCTAGAATTTTTGGATAACTTAATAATTTGGATAACTTGTTTGCATTAGAATACATAAGAATTGAATGTATAAAAAATTTTCCATCTGTAGTTACAAATGAAGACCAAATGTGAGTTTTCAAAAATCAGCATCAAATAATCTTTTCTTCTATGAAAATAGTATCAAAAGAAGATTGAAAATGGATAATTAAGGGTGATCATGATGGCTGGTTATTCATTTTCCATCTTCCTTTCACGTTCAAATGACTTTTTCAGAGTTTTTAATTTTTTTGTCGCCTTCTTATCATACTATCTTGATCTTATCCAAAAGGCTGGGAAAGGCATCTGCATCGCATATTCTATCAGAAACATAAATCATACAACATTGAGAAAACTGGGTATGATAAAATCCAATTCAAGGATTGAGACCCGAAACAAATGTGTCGATGTCTGATACTGCAAGGTGTGAGCCTGTTTGGCAACACTCAAAATTATGCCTGTGTTAGAAATGTTCTTTTCTCTGGAAATGAGTCGTACGTGGGGACCGAGCAATATGACTAATGCAATTCAAGAATTCTTTTGCTTTCATTTGTGTTTTTTTATACGGGTGGTCCTGGTTGGACACAGCGCGGGAGGACCAAGTGTGACTCTTGCAATTCAAGAATTTGGACACAAAATTCATGTTGCCATCTACGTACCTATGTGTACTCTAATTGTTTTTATAAATTAGAAATACAAATTTTTCCATTTAGCAGACAAATCAACAATTCAAAATTAACACGCGTGCGCGCACACGACAAAAACTGCCTTACCTTTGATCTTCTCTCTTGCATGATACCATATTTTTACTGGTGGTGACCATCCATCCATCTATCTTATAGAGTCCATCACTATTAAAATCTGCTCTTTCGGAGTATGTGTTGATAGCCCCCACTTAATCAGATCTGTCGTGATTTTTAATTGAGACAAAGAGAAAATGACGATCAATTAAGAGGCAGGACCATTTCGATCTGATCGCAAGATCGCTACTTGATCATGCATGGCCCTAGGTATTCGTAGTATTTCCATTAAAATGATCAAATCGACAATTAGAATTATATACTTTTAACTATCCATATCATGCACGCATGGTTGTTTCTGTCCGAGGCACATGTCTCGCCACTAGGATATTAGTGGATTGGCTACATAATTACTTTTTAAATAAACACTCACACACGTGTGCACACTATCACCCAAGCCCCTCTCCATCAGTGTTATAGTCAGTGATTGATTCCTAATTGTTTTTTGTGGAAGGGAGGTGTTACTGGATTGGCACCTACTTGTTACAGAATGATCATGATAATGCAAGGATTATTACGAATAAAATATCAAATCCATAATTTTTTTGGTTGAACAATTTAACCAGTCACACAATTTTTTTTTTTTTTTTTATCGGTATCACACAATATTATCTCAAAATGCAATTTTCAAATATGGCAGAAGTTTTGGTTGAACAATTCTTCCAGTCGCACAATATTTTTTTGTGCAAGTTGCTAACATTCCTTTTGCTGTTTTTGTTTTGGTAATTCTTTTGCTGTTGAAAACTAGCTGAGCCAAGAAAGATTTGGGAATTGGGATATGCTCTTGGGCCTGATATTAGGGTTGTAAATGGGTACCCGATTCTCCGATTACCCGAAGTTTCCGACCCGTTAGGATCCGGGTCTGGGTCCTTATTTTGGTCTCGATAAGAAAATGGTTCCGGTTCCGGATCCTTTTTTTGGAACCGATACCTAAACGGTTCCGGTTCCGGATCCACAGTGGCTCAGACCCGTGGACCCGAGACCCGAGACCCGACCCAATATATACTAACATAAGGTAACTTTATTATGTGAGAACAGAACCCTTTCTACTTTTCTACATTAGGATTTTCTACTTTTCTACATCTCATTGCCTGTTTGGATGTGATTTCTGAGTTTTTGGTTAAAAGTGTCTGTTATTGATAGACAAAATGTCACATTAGTGTTTATAGGTACGTGATCCAATTGAAATGTGAAAAAAGCATAAATTTTTTAAAGAAAAATACAGGTATTAGTCTAGACCCGGAACCGGAACCAGACCCGCCTCACAAACGGTTCCGGTTCCGGTTCTGGTTCCCATTATTCTTAACGGTTCCGGTTTCGGTTCCGGTTCCCCTTCTTAGAAAACGGTTCCGGTTCCGGTTCCACCCTGGACCCGGACCGGAACCGACCCGTTTACAACCCTACCTGATATGCCGCCAACGAGTATGATACTAAAGAGGGAATTTCAACATGAAACGTTGTATCATCTGAGCCCTTTGGGTTGAGAGAGAGAGAGAGAGTTGTGCGAGAAGAAAGGACTATGGTGGTGTTGTATATATAGAGAATGGAATAAAAGTTGAAATCTAACTTAAATTATAAGGAGAGAAGAGTTTGGATTCTAAAGAGAAAGGAATTTGGATTAGAAAAGAACTATACATACTAAACTGGACCTGGATTAACTATGGTCAAGCCACCTATATCCAATAAGCTCAACTCACCAAATTTAGGCCTAACGTGGTTCCCACTTAAACTAACCACTTATTTAACTGAAAAATACATTCAATTAACATAATAACTAAATAAATAATTTATTTAATATTTAAATATTCAAATTGTCACAAGGGGTAAGTGGGCTTGTAGTCAAACCAATGAAATAGTCCTGTTCTGCTGTCACGGTATTTCATAGGAATCGTGTAACGTGTGCTTGAAAACTCCATCAAAGAACCACATCGAGATGATCTAGACAGTTCAAGATGAATCCCATCTCCTCCATATATATATATATATATATCCCTCTAATTTCAGTTCAATAGAAGTATGTCCCACAGTCGAAAGCACATGATGGAAATGTGATTAATGCCATACCAGTAGTGATGCCACATAGCACCCAATCACATTCTCAATCTTGTGTTAAATCATACGATGGGACCCACTCCTATTAGAGAAACATATGGGACGAAATTCATCTTAAAAATTATAAATTATCTCTATATGGGCCAAATAACGGGGTTCCTAGTATATGTTATATGGTTACATGTAATAACTGTGGATCAGAGTGTTGGGCAGTAAAGCATAATCATGTCAAGAAGATGGAAGTTGTGGAGATGAGAATACTAAGATGGATGTGTGGGATCACAAGGAGATATATGATTAGGAATGAGGAGATTAGAGGCAAAGTATGAATAACACCGATTGGAGATAAAATGAGAGAAAATCGACGAGATGGTTCGGCCATGTTAGAAGGCGTCCAACGGAGGCACCTGTTAAAAGGTGTGAAAGCATAGAAATTGCTAGGAGTAGGAGAGGGAGAGGGAGAGGGAGACCCAAAAAAAGTTGGAAAGAAACTATTAAACATGACATTGTCTACATGGATCTAACAGAGGACATGGTCCTAAATAGATTTAATTGGCGTCGTCAAATCCATATAGCCAACCCACCTAGTGGGAAAATGCTTGGTTTGGTTTGACTTGGTTTACATGTAATAACTCTGTGACAGGGGATCCGGACTCTATAACTTTTAGATCCTCGGCTGCATATCTTGCAATAAACCTCGGCTGCTTATCTTGCAAATTTATTGCGATAACTTATAATGGTGGCTAAGGTAAGCATTAACATCAAATTAAGGACTCATACTAATTTAAACCAATGAAGGTTATAGAGAAATCTCGAGTGTGTGCTATCATTATTCTTTGAAAATGCTGAACCCGGGTAGCTCAACAGCAGTCACATTATACAGTGAAGAATTTCTACTTTCAGAAAAACGGTAGATGCAGACACTTCCTTTTGTCAATATCAATCCCGTACGTGTCCCTTCAAGAAACGAAGTTAAAATTTCTACAGAGAAATAAAACAAGCTCATGAGTCATGACCATAGAAATGACAGAAAGAGAAGATGCCAGATTTAAGGTTAGGGTTGCCCTTTCCAATCAATTTTCAATCTGCTTTAACCCATGGAATATATGGCTGGGATATTTTGAACATGTAAAACTGAGACAGATTTGAAACATATGTGACTACAAATTCAAGGATAGATCCAGAGAAACCCACTACTTTCCCTGTATAAGGTAAGGTCGGAGGACTCGGAGGGGTTCATGGAGAAGCAAGAGGAGAAAGAGGTCAGACCGTTTCACTTGGTGTTCGTGCATGGCGCAATGCATGGAGCCTGGTGTTGGTACAAGGTCCGGTCTCATCTGGAGAGTTTAGGATACATGGTCTCATGTCTCGACTTGAAAAGCTCTGGAATCGACCTTTCGGACCCCAACACCATTTCCAGTTTCGAAGAATACAATAAGCCACTGTTTCATTTCATGTCAAATTTGAAAGATGATGAGAAGGTATGTGTCATAGATATCACAGGCCCAGAAAAATTCATGGGGCATAGAGATTTAGCTTCTTTTTTTTTTTTTCTATCTGATTGTTTTTCAATTTTTTACGCTGGACTAATCCCTCCGGGCTCAGAAGGAAAGTCGGAAAAACTCCCCTGTAATCCCAATGTGGTAGTGCAGTTTCGAATCGACAAACCGTAGTCCTAGGCCAACTGAGTTACCCTTGGAATTATATTTAGCTATACCTTGGGGTTAGATTCAGGCATTCAGCTATTTAGGTGATCGTTCAGATGGCAGGAAATAGAGTTGAATTGATTTAATTGTAAACACCATTGAATTGATTTAATTGTAGTCTTGTAGAATTATTAATTATTTTCTTGAACGGACATGATCATTCCAACGGGGCCTGTAATGAAAGCAGAAGTCGATTTTGAAAGAGTTTTTGTTTTTATATGTGGAGATCCGGACCAAAATGGTATAACCGGGCCTGTTTGACAGTCCAGATCCTCAATTACGTGCAGACCTGGGTCCACTTACTGGCCTAGCCTGAGTCACGTATTAATTTAAACAATACAACCTTCATGTTTCTTCCTTGCAGGTGGTTCTGGTTGGACACAGCTTGGGAGGACTGAGCTTGACTCATTCAATTCAGGAATTTGGAAGTAAAATTCATGTTGCAATCTACATTTGCGCAGCAATGTTGCCACTGGTATTCTCTCTCTCTCTCTCTCTCTCTCTCTCAATATCACACTATGGTAAACTTGAAATTTTTGATGGGTTTGACGGGTCCAAAGGAAAGAAGGCCTTGCCCATTGCTAAGCTGAGTTTGGGCCACACCTAATGGCCATGGTTGGATTTGCATTTAAGGAAAAATAAAATACTGCGTATTACATAATTTGATAGGATAAAATATAAGTTTCAAATTACATTCTAGTCGTCATTTTTAAATTATCGACTTCAAACCTCATGCATAGAGTTACTTGTAAATAAATTTTAATGGTTTAAAATTAGATCTACCTATTAAATGATTCAGAATGCCAACATTTTTTATTAAAATGAGATGACTTGGTTGAGCCTGTCCTATTTCTGGCTTGGTCCTTCATTAAAATGAGATGACTCGGAAGAGTCAAGAGCCAGCTCGGAAAGTTTTCCAACTTTGATTAGACTACAAAATTAGAACTCTCCACATTCCAACTCTATCATAGTTGGTGTGGGACACAAGCATATTCACAAAAGGCAAGATTATAGTAAGATTTTTAGATGTGGGATTTCCATAAAAAAAAAAAAGGATTTTTAGATGTGGGAGTTGATAAAATCACATATGTACATTTTAAAATATATATATATATATATCCAATATACTAGTCGTATAAAAAGAGTTATGATTCGATCAGTTGTGAAAGCTTTCTTTAAATTAGCCTGTGCCAGTTGCTAACATTTTCTCTCATTGTCGAAAACAGGATATTCCAATGGACATATGGGAAAAAGGATATGCTCTTGGGGTTGATAAACCACCAACAAGTCTCATATTGAAGAAGGAACTTCAACTTGATTTGTTATATCACCTGTGCCCAATTGAGGTAAATAACAATATTGAACAAAATAATGAAATTATTTTATGATGAAGAACCAAAAGACTTTCCTTGAGAGGGCCACCATGTAAAAGGGAGGGAAAAACTTATCAGATTGATATGCCTGATAAGTGATAAGGATAATCCTTCCCACACCTTGGCTAGGCACCCAGTCATCCTTACAGAACAGCAACATCACAAAAATAAAGTAGATTCTACACCTAACTCAGAATTGTAAATTCTATCTACACACCCACCCAATTTATAAAAGCCATGCTTTTTGCAACTTTCACAACTTTATGTCTTGTTCATTCAAAGCCTCTTGAACTCTTTTTTGCTTTAGTTGTAATTTATATTTTAAAACAACAATGAGAGGAAAGGCAGTAGAATGACTGTGCGGTCCAAATTGATTCGCCTGTGGCTTTATTCTACTAGTTGAGAGCTTTTAGGATGGATAAGCACGGGTTCTAATTTATCCAGGACCAACTGACCAGGTCAACCTGGTTTTTGAAACACTGGTTCCTAAGCTGGAAAATCTTTTGATTTCTGATTTACAGTTGACAGTCCAAACCGATCAATTTTTTTTCACACCAAATATAAACAATAAAACGAGTTTGAGATTTTCAAATGATAGGCCTGGGCTCCTTTTTGATTTAGGACTTGACTCTAGCGTCGATGCTGTTACGCCCATTCCCAGCCACGACGCTGAAGGATGTGAGGTTCAATGGTGGAGGCGACATGGACAAGGTGAAACGAGTTTTCATCAAGACAATGCATGACCGGATAATTTGGCCTGAGGTGCAAGATCAGTTGATCCAGAGGTGGCCACCAAGTAAGGTTCTGGACATTGAGAGCGATCATAGCCCATTTTTCTCTGCTCCAACCCAGCTCATCAACTTACTCTTAGAAGCCATGGCCCACGAATAAATCACATCTTTCATTTCTCTATTGTTGCATGTTGCTGGGCGCAGGGTAACCCGACCCATTGGCAAAATCATATCATCAGGTAGATTATTGTAAGAATGCCACTGATGCAACATAAGCTTCTAATCTCTTAATGTGAACGACTATGAAACAATCAGTTCCCAAAAACTTTCATTTCAAGCAAATATTTCTTACAACATATACAATGTTTCATACATCAATAGTCCATGGGCAGCTCCCAATCAACATCTGTATCCCTCATTCTTCTTGTACTTTTTTTGCCAACAGAATTATTACGGCTCCTTTGATGACGAACAGATCGAAATGACCGATTACCGAGATTGGAGTATCTTCTAAGCTCATCTCCACATGATTCCACATTTCTAGTATCCCAGAAACCCTAATTTAAGCAAAATAAAAAAAGGCACAATTCTCACTTTCTTATTTGGAGAGATGTAGTAAAAGAGTCACGTTATCCCCAGGCTGTAACTCAACCGGTAAGCGACGTGAGTGCGAATGCATGGACTCGAGTCTCCGGTGTAGCAAAAAAAAAAGAGGAAAGAGTCCCATGTTTTTCATTTCTTACTAAGAAAACTGTAATGTATGAATAACCAAAAGATAACAAAAGTTTTCTTTCCTTTCAGGCAAGACTCGCTAGGAAGGTATTATATCCTTAGCAATCTTGTTAGATTTCAAATTCTAAGAAATATTAACATTTATCAATTTTTAATACCATTTAACTATTATCACTTACAAGGTGGATCTATTCTCATTCATCCATTCCGAATTGTTCAAAGGTGAAGTCTTGCAGAATTGATGCCAAAACAAACAAAAGCAGATTTAAAGCGGGCAAAATAGGGATATTTTTTTTCAAAAATTGAAGCAGCATAGAGAACAGCTCAATATAATCGTTCCAACCAAAACTCCCATCACGTGGTTGTCAAACTTGTAGATCAGTATCACCTATCTAGTGGACCCTAAGTGGATGGTCTGCAGTTCCAAGTTCCAACAACCACCCTGATCAGATTGTTTCATCCAATAGGTAGCCTTCAAATGCAGGGTGGAAAAAAAGGGGGATTTTAGCAAAGGCAACATTCCACAATTGCAAAAATCGGGATTGTCTCAAAGTATGGTTTTTCAATTTGTAGGCCACCTGTGGCAGGGCCAACCTGATTGACAGTCCCAAACCACTGTTCTCCTGCCACATCTACAGCCGGGCTTTATGAAAGTTAAAAAATCGCTTGCATCAAATCACTCTCCTGTGTTGTAACTGTTACTTCAATGTCATCAACATGCATGCATAGTGCGACTCATGCCCAGACATGCCAACAGAAATGATGAGCAAGCACATGCAATCATCAGACAATGCAAAGCCTTCACTTGCTACTCATCAGATCCACATGGTAAGCAATACTAGACAGTATACATATACCTTTGAAAGCCTCTGCACATGAGATGCTGCATCTTCATGCACTACCACTGTGTCAGAAGTTACTCCGAGCACATCATCAACAGGCAACCCATATGTGCTGACCTGAAAGAGAAAAACATGAAGTACATTTAAAATTATATGATGGGTCTCTTTTCATCCACAGAGCTGTCCAATGGGCTATTTAAAGCCTGGCTTAAGGAAATTAAAAAATAATAATAAGCCAGGCCGCAATCCAGGGCTGTCCAATATATGATCAAAACACAAAAAGCAAAAAGAAAAAAAAAGGCCTGCCCAATCAACTCAAAGGCTGGGCCCAAAGCAATTCAGCCTAGCCCATTGACAGTCCTATCAGTCAATTTGTAAGAGAAGAAAATTAACACACCAAACTAGCTGGAATAATCGAAATCCCGAAAGAGTCAAGCTCAAGCAATTCTACCGCACCTGAGTTGATGTTAAAGGTATAGCCTCGCACCTTAAAAAGGAGGGAAAAAATGCTTTAAAGATAATGCATCATGGAGTACATCCATACATATAGCAGTGTATTTGTGTGCATGTATGCGGGATGTATGAGGCTTTGGACTCACCTTCCCAACACTTTGCCGGCCTGGTGTTACAACATTGTATCCTACCTAACAAACAAAAACTGTGAGCTAGATCAAATTTATTGGCACATAAAACAACTATTAATTGACATTTTTCAAATGAAAAGTTAGATTCCAACCAGTAATCTTTGATACCATGCTAAATAACACAGCTGCAGAAAGAGGAAAAAGAATCCTGAAATAATTTATGCTCATTTCTCAACTTGAGGAGTTCGGTGTTTTGGCATATCTATCAGCGCATTAATGTGATGCACCATACTTAGATTAGTTTAGTGTTTACATATCCTCGGACAAATCCCAAACCATCTAGGATTCACAATATTCCAAGGTGGGAGAAGTGCATTAGATATAACATTGTACAATCAAAAGTATGACATTTATAGTGTCCTGAGAAGAAGGTTCATGCAACTATAAGGATGACAACAATATATGATAGTTTTGCTTCTAAAATTTAGAAGGGAAAAAAGGTCACACAGACAAATTTTACGTAGCAAACCGAAACAACTTACCAAAGTGTCCAGACCAATCATTTTAAATTCATTCTCTATAACGCTCTCATCTTGCACAAGCACAACATCTCCTACCTGTGAAGAACACAAGATTGAATTGGATGAATGTATTGGGTAAAAATGTATGCCTAACGCAGAAAAAGAAACAACTGGGAAAAGTGAGACATTTATGCCTACTGATATATGATTAAAAACATTTTTTATAACAAGGAAAAAATTACCAAGCAAAGTAGATTGCCCATCAGTAAATAAAAAAAGATGATGTTACAGTACAAAATAATTATAAAAAAAAAAAACAAACAAACAAACAAGTGCATTATGTAAGTGGCCATTAAAATTGTGTTCCTTTGATTGAGCATGTGGATGGGGATGATCGGAAACATTCTAGAGGTAGGCATCAACATCACAGTCGGGTGTTCACCAAAAAAATATAAAAAATCAGTCTATAAAGATGTAGTTTGCTTGGGCTGTTAGTATAAACAAGTGAGGCCCAGAACCCCACAACCAAAACTAAGAGAGACCCACTTTTCTGATGATCTATATTCTCTGTCTTGCACCCATAATCAATGCCCTGCTAGAAAACCATAGTGACCCCATAATTTGCTTGCTCATCCAGAGTGCTTATTCTGTTGCCAGAAAGAAAAGAATTATTCGAACTGATGTGGTCGTTCAATCAATAAGATTCAGCTCCATCACTCATTCAGAGTGGGTACTGCCGGATCGATTATTTGGATCACTAACAGGCCCAACCAGTGCAAGATGCATGATGTGATAAGAACCAGCCAACATAGGATGTCTCTGATGCATCTTACTTCTGTGTTCAATAGACTACTTAATGAGGGTGGATATATGTGGAGTCCTCACACACGTCTTGAACCCCTAGGAGTTTTCACACAAAGCTAAGAGAGTTTTATTTCACCCAAAGTTGGAAGATAGGAAAATATTCATTGAATACTTGGAAGAACCTTTACAACCTTTATATAGAGTAGTAGGCTAGTAGCCAACAATCTTGGCTCTCAATAGAGTTTTTTTTTAATATTCTCTCAATAGAGATTATATACTACTTTCAAATTACAGTAGTCAATAATCTTTGACTCTTAATTAAGATTGTAATATCTAATTAAGGCTCCCAAAGATATTGACTTACGCATCTTTCTAAATTTAAGCAAAGTCAAAATAAAGTTGTTACTCTCATGATAGAACTCGCTAAAACACAAGATTTGGCTACAATGCCCTTAGTTAACATGTGACTTATTTATTCACTTAAGTTATGGGCCCTGTTAGTGGACTGGGCCTTGTTTTATGAGTCTTAAGGATGCATTTGGCTCATGACCTGCACCACTACTTTAAAAAAGAGTGTACACTATAGGACCACCCACTAGAATCACACTCCTACGTCCTACCATTCAAAGTAGTCCCCGACATGAAGAGTCTACTGCAGACAACCCTAATCTTAGAGAAAAAAATAAGAAAAAGCGGACAATGATCATAATTCAAGTTCAGTGATCAAATAGGTGCTGGGAGAGGACTGGGATCGTCTACATTGATGATACGATTTTTCTAATAATCTAATTTACCAACTTGGACCTCTATTTTTCTAGCCACAATTTAGATTGTTAGGATCATCTGATTAGTGATTCTTGAGATGGAAGGGCAATAAAAAGAGAAAGACACAAGGAATGGGCCATATTGGGCTATCATCATTGATCACCAATCAGTATTGAAGATTTTCAACCAATGTCACGACTACATTAAAAGACATGGTCAAGGCCAACTGAGCAGACAGCATGGATCAATGATCTACTCATTTATTCTCTTGATTTGGACCATGTGATTTGCAAACATAACACTGATTTATAGGTTGTCCAAAATGATTCTGAAGAAAAATGGTAGCCGCCCATGGGATGGACAATGCAATTCAGTCATTGACAAGTACCAGTTATGATTGGTATAGGTCATCCATTTTGTTGACATTTTTCAATTAGTTTGGATAGTCTACCTGGTCCTTTTTATGTTAGGAATTTCTAAGGACGACATGATGAAATGAAGATTAGCTAGATAATTGAACTCCAATATCTAAACCTAATCTCTGTGGCAGATCTTAATCAATCTTGGCATCTGCGTACAACTGTGGTGCATAGAGATGAATGGAAATGCCCTCCTCTTAGAACATACAAGTTGAATTTTGATGGTAGTTTTTTAAGAAGAACGCATCAAGGAGGTATTGGAGGTTGGATTGGGAATTGGAATGGAAATGTTGTTAGAAGCTTCTCCGGGCCTGTGGTTTCTCTCGATGCTAATGAGGCTGAAGTGTATGCTCTTCTTATTGGGTGTCTTGAGTTGGAAAAGATAGGTGGCTCATATCCTACTATAGAAGGAGATTCCTTTTCGACTATTCAATGAGATTCTAGGAAGGCTATTCATCCTTGGCGGATTGTGGATTGGGTGGAGGAGGTGCAAGATATTTCTAAAAGAATGGATGCTTCCTTTCATCACATCTTACGGGATGCTAACTCAATGGCGGATGGCCTCGCAAGGGAAGGAATTTCTCGATCTTCCATCATATTTGATGTATATAATGTTTTAGTGTTTTATCTTTTTCTTTCAGTAGCTGTAATTTTGTTCTTTTTTTCTGGTGGAATAAATTTTAATCGTTATAAAAAAAAAAAATCTATCTATACCTAATCAAGACTACCTATTTTATGGGCTATTGATCAAGCATAATAAATATTATATAGAATGTTGAATCACTTGATACTAGCACATTACGAACTAGGCAAGCCTCTCGGAAAGAGAGACGTACTTTCTAAAGCATCCGGATTTGACTCTTGTGACTGAAAGTCGCTAGGACACATGTTCATATCTCATTCTCAACAATTTCAAAATGATGCATTCTAATGCATCCATGATTTGATGTTATGGAAACTGGCTAGCATGCACTATCACAAATATCATTCTCTTCAATTTCTCATCACAGAAAATAACAGGACATTCCAATTTTGGGATTTCCTCAGATATAATCAAGAAAAGCTTACTAAAATACAACAGTTCAAAAATATTTACATAGGAAAATGCAACATTTTTTTTGTATTCCCATCCCATGTGAATTGTATCTAGTATGTACACTAATAATATATAAGAGATAGCTATCTTGAAACTAAAACTTGATTGACTATAACACTTACAAATATTGCACCATAACATCAGAAATTTTAATGTGCAAAAGGGCGAAACACCCATAATAGTCTTATAATAATTGGAACAAATATGCAAACATTTAATGGCCAATTAATATAAAGTATTAATAAACACCTATAGTTAGTGATCTTATTCTCAAGACTTTCAATATGTAACAGGGCATGAAAGCAATAGTGCAAAAAAAAAAAAAAAAAGAGCACTAGAAAGAACGGATTTGACATTCCTAACAAATAATTCTTTACCTGGCATATATCCTCTAAAAGAAACCTTTCCATTTCCCCTGATAGCAAGCTTGGCCTCACTTCTACCAAAACTACTACCCACTGAAAAGAAAAACATACAAATAAGAAACAAAACATCATAAGCACCATTAGTGGTTCTATCATCAGTGATATCAAATTATCAATCACATTAAAATTTATAAATTAACAAAGATTCTCAAACAAATTAATACTAACAAAAATAAGGAAAAAAGAAGATCCCTAAAATATTATTGGTTAGGTGAAAAGATGTTTAGTGGAAGTCAAATAGAAGATGAATACTGTTGACACCCCACTGAGCTACCACTTATCCCAAAACCCGCAGGTGATAGGAAGGGTAGAATCAATGGTTTTAAGATCGTTTTTTAGGGGTGACAGGTCAAGCACATCTCGAGTTGGGGCCGACATTGTTTGAAGCCATCTCCCAGTGGTAGATTGCTGGCACCCATACACCTAACTATTCCCCCCTCCCCAGTTACTACACTGGGAGCACTCGAAAACCCGACTTGGAGCTCTGATACCATGTTAAACTGAAAGGAGATTGAGTCCCCCACTATCATTACAACTCTGCTTCTACTACTCCCCCTTTTGGTCAGGAAATTTGACAAAGATGTGACAATATAGTGCAAGGGGAAAGGAGAGGAGCTCGGAGAAAGGATTAGACAGAAGTTCCAAGATAAGCTCAGCATGATCATTTTGAAAAGATACAACAATGAATTAACTATAAGAACAGGTTGATCAATCACAATCACAAGTGCATATATATGACTATGAGCACAATCATGTAGACATGACAATGGTGATAAACATTATAACTTAAGATCACTTCACAAAGAGTACCCAACATCACATGAAGCATGTATGACTATAAGACATAGTGATGAACTAGGTAGATTGCATCCCATTGATATGACTTCGAGAGCTCATACAATCTTCAGCAAAACATCATAGACGATCCATCAATATGAACATTCATAACCAAATCAACATCAGTAAGAGGTACTAGTCTCCAAAAGCTAAAGTACCACCAATTAGAACATAGTCAACAACAACTTAGACTCCATCAAAAAAAATCTATAACCATTACCACAAAACACACCACCAAATATACCAATAGAGACAAAAAAAAAAAAAAAAAAGGCAGTTAGCTCCAAAAGATCTAATCAGTGTCTGGTGGAGGAGGAGATGGAGATGGAGGAGCCTCAACATCATCACGCCGACAATTCTTAGAGATAAGGGAGAGATACCGATACATCTTATTGAGCACCTTATCAAATTTGGACTGCTTTCTCTTGATACCTGCAATATCACGCACTATAGCAGTCAAGCGAGCTTTAATAGATGAAGTTTGAGGAGCTGGAGGAGGAGAAGGAGCTTGATGCGGCTGTGGAGCTCAAGGTGCTTGCAGTGGAGCTTCTGCTTGAACTTGTCCTTCACCCATGTTAGATTGGAAATTCATTTGGAAGATGTTAGATTGGGCAAAGGGAGTAACCAAAAGATGTTTCTCATTGGGACAAGGGATCCCAAAAGATCGGGCTAACTGAGTCATCAAGAATCCAAAGGGTGTAGCCGTCTTTTTGGAATTTGACAACGAAAAACGAATTATAGAACGGAAAATAAGAGAGGGAAGACAGATCCGGACACCAGAAGTTACTTTGTGTAGGACATTTACCATGTAAGTGGTTAATTCTGTCCGGTTTCCCTTTCGTGGATAGACGTTGAAAGTGAAAATGTTGTGTAGAACTTGATAATTTGGAATCAAGGCTGAGGAAGGAAGAAAAATCTTTTTGGGATCTCATTGAGCAGGGTAACCACGGAGAGCTAGAGTGGCTTTTGCTTTTTCTTCCTCAGAAAGACTGTCAGAGATCGGTTTTAGGCCTTTAGGAGATGTGGGAATATTTAGGACGAAGGCAAGTCTATCCGGGGTAATGGAGACTTCCCAATCTCTAAGGTAGCGCTTGGTTCGCTGTAATGAAGGTCGGAATGGAATGGTCATTCCAACGGAATGGTCATTACATCGTTTGGTTCGCCAAAAAGTGGCGGAATGACCATTACCTCCGGAATCTTATTCCCTTATGTAGAGGAATGGCCATTCCTGGCCATTCCATTCCTTTCTTTTTTTTAGACCAAAATACCCTTTTTCACATTTATACATTATTATTATTATTATTATTATTATAAGATTATAAAAGAGAAGAACTTGTGTGGGCCCCACCTATATAATAATAATATAATCTATATATTATTATTATTATAAGATTATAAAAGAGAACTTGTGTGGGCCCCACCTATATAATAATATAATATATACATTATTATTATTATTATAAGATTATAAAATAGAAAAACTTGTGTGGGCCCCACCTATATAATAATAATATAATATATACATTATTATTATTATTATTTTTAGATTATAAAAGAGAAGAACTTGTGTGGGCCCCACCTATATAATAATAATATAATCTTTATATTATTATTATTATAAGATTATAAAATAGAAGAACTTGTGTGGGCCCCACCTATATAATAATAATATAATCTATACATTATTATTATTATAAGATTAGAAAATAGAAGAACTTGTGTGGGCCCCACCTATATAATAATAATATAATATATATATTGACTGAGCCAAAGATAAAAATCTAACAAGGGTATTTTGGTCAGTCTTATGTAAATTTTATTCCATTCCAGGACTCATTCCAGCGTACCAAACGCAGGAACAGGAATCAAATGGGTTGATTCCTCAGCGTACCAAATGCTGGAATGGAAATGCCTATTCCTACCTCATTCCATTCCAGACTCATTCCGGTCTCCATTCCATTCCTGCCTACAACCATTCCAGCGAACCAAACGCTACCTAAATGCAAGAGTGAATGAACATGAGTCGACAGAAGCTTCGGCACGAGTGATGGAGGCATAAACATTATAGACCAGAGATGTTGACCATGTAAGTGGTTAATTCTGTCCGGTTTCCCTTTCATGGATAGACATTACTGTTAGGTGTATGGGCGCCAGCAATCTACCACTGGGAGATGGCTTCAAACAGTGTCAGCCCCGGCTCAAGATGTGCTTGACCTGCCGCCCCTTAAAAACGATCGTCAAACCATTGATTCTACCCTTCCTATCACCTACGGATCTTGGGATAAGTGGTAGCTCAGTGGGGTGTAAACAACTTCGAGTGACTCTTAGAGGCAAGGTCTTGTGGGCTCTTTGAAATGGAATTGACAATCAAAGGGTAGGCATATATGACTATGGCCCTAAAAAATACGACTTCTTGTTCTTTCACCAAGGGATTTTATAGAACTTCAACGAACTGAGAAATAATGCAAAAAATAATGACAAAATAAGAAAGAACATAATTGAGATTTGAGAAAGATGAGAAGAATATATGTGTATTATAGAAGAGAATAGTGAAAGAGTAGAAGGATTCGAGACCAATGTTTGTGGAAGAAAGAAAGAGCACGATCAAGGAAAAGAATGATATAAGGATATAACTAATATTAAGGAATGATGAATTAGAGCCGAGACAAGATAGAGATGAGGATTGATGAAAGAATGGCACGAGAGGAATGAAAATAAAAGGAAGGGTAAGATGGAAGAAACGAGCAATGAAAATGCAGAAATTGATGATTGCTTGTGTAAGAAAAAAAATGGAATGATGTACATAATATATATATATATATATATATATAGAGAGAGAGAGAGAGAGAGAATTTTTTTTTTTCACTTTTCTCTTTTTTTTTCGAATTCATTATAAATGGGTTCAAAAAGGAAGGTTGCTGTTGGGCAGAACCAAAAGGTAGTTTCCCTTCCCTAGATTGTTAAAAAACAAAAATTTTCCATTTTCCCTTTCTTTTGGATTGGATCTCTATGATGGGATCGTAGTTTGGATCTGCACTAGGGTTTTAGAGAGAGAGAGAGAGAGAGAGAGAGAGAGAGGAAATAAATGAACAGAACACCCTTGCATTAAACAGCTAACATCCCAGCCCACCCAAAAAAAAAAAAAAAATGGAATGGATGTATCATTATCTGCTACATGATCCCTAAGGGGCATGGCCAATACCAATGCAAAAAATCTTTGATTGCAAATAGCTAGGATGCTCACCATGTGGAGCTCCTCATATATGTGACTGTTGACCCACCCTTTTGATGCTAAATTATTTAGATTTATAACAAATAGAAGTTGTGGAGTATGATGAAGAGGATGCCTAAACAAAGTGAAGGGGTAAAAATCATGATATAGTCAGTGCAAAAAAGAGCCTTCAGCCTGTAACTGCAACTAGATGCTTAGTTGCAAAACGTGCCTGTTTATGTTGAAACATAAAAAATGAGAAAGAAGTGCAAAAGGAAAAATAACTGATATATATATAGTTAAGGAAACACCGTGTTTAGTTTCAATTTGTAGATTTAAGTGCTTGCAAGTGATTGCAGGTGTGAAGTTAGTATGAAAATAAAAATATTTTCTAATTTTAAAATCAGTAAACAAAACAATAAACATTCACATTATAAAAACAAAAACAAAAATCAAAGGAAAAAGAATTGGAAGAAAAGACATAAAATATCATTTAAAAATAAATTTTAATTGTGAAACAATCATATTACATTCACATTATAGCCAAATCGGCAGACCTTTATGTTTCTTGCATTTAAGATCCATTACAAATAATAATAATAGTAGTAGTAGTAGTAATAATAATCTTAATTTAAAAAAAAAAAAAAAAAAAAACACTCTATCTAAAACCCCTAGATCGGTTAAAGCAGTAATACTACGCTGCAGCTTTAATCCACCTTCCACCATAAAGACATAACTCAAAAGTCACAAATAGGTTCATTTATTCAAGACTCAAGAGAACAACAAATGAAAATGAGCCCCTAAATATTGTCTCTGCTCACCAATCACAGGGTTAGAATGGAGTAAAACTGGTATGAAATAGGTAGGTATTTGAAAACCTAAAGCGTATGTAACTTGTGGCAAGGAGTCGAGAATCAAACCTGATATGAACCAGGGCTCAACTGCCAAGTCGCAAGAAACTCAATCAAATGCAAACAAGTTTTAGACTTTTTTTCTTTTTTGTATCAGATATGAATGTTCATTTGGTTTTTGGCAAATTCTTCATCCCTTCTCAATACATGAAAATTGCTTCTTTCTACTTTCATTTTCTTTCGATCTCTGCCTGCTCCTTTCTTCTTTGTGATTATACAAAATACCCGAGTCTACTGTTAAATTTGTTTTGTGCAGTGAATCAAGTTTACTAGGGTTCCGTCAAGTTATTAATGGCATTTTTTTCTATATCAAGTTTTCGAGTCGCAATAATAACAAGTGAGTAGAGACGATTGATTTACTGTTCAAATGAATTGATTTACTGTTTCAATATAATATATACTCTTTCAATTGATTCATTGTTTAAATGAATTGCATTTGCACATGATAACAGGTGCGTGGTGTGCAAAATCACAACAAAGAAAATTGAGGCCAAATAAGAAGAACAACACTTACTGATCGCGTGTCAACCCAAAGCTGGGAGACAAAACCCAAGCTAAGTGCAGATTCCATGCTAATCACTTGCTTCGCAAGCATAGTTGATCTTCTTAACACATCTTTTCTCCTCAATCCTGATATTCCAACAAGCTCTCCCCCCTTAGATTCCATACCACTTCTCTGGGGGCCTCCTGGAGGAACCAAATCACTATCCTCCTCAGTGCTGGAGCTCATAATTTCCTCTGTTTTCTCCAAGTCTCTCTTCAACTCTAGAAGATCAAAAGTTGGAATCTTTTCCTTTTCACCATGACCAAACCCCGCAGATTTCCTGCCTAAAATCTTCTCTTCCGCGTCCTCAACCTCTCTTCTGCTGCGCCGTTCTTCAAACTCAAAATTGTCATTTAAGATTTCACGATTCCTGGGATTCCAATTTTTCCTTGCACGTTTGAATTCCAGCTCATCTCTTTCACCTCTAATTTTCTCCGAACTGCCTAAGCTACCAAAATCCAAAGGTCCCGAATAGTCTTTGTGGCTAATCTTTGCCCGCATATCATTTCCAAAGCTTCTCGCATTCCATTTACATCTATCGTTGTAGTTTTCCCGCTCGGATAGAACTGAATTCCTACGTATATAACGGTATCTTTCACCTCCAATTTTCTCAGCATTACCTCCAAACCAGCTACTAGCAAAATCTCTGCTGTCAATCTTTCCCAACATCTCATTTCCAAACCTTCTTGAATTCAAACCACGATTCCAATTGACCTCCTTCTGCTGCTCAGAAGCTCGAGTCCGGCCCGAAATGTCAGAAATTAACGATTTTGAACGGCTTCTTGCGTTGAGAAGAGATCTAGAAAACCCTAATTCTCGAGTTCGTGGGATGAATTCATACAAATATAGGGTTTTTTGAGGACTATGTAAGGATCGAGATAGAGGAGGCAAAATGGCGCAATCCGGCATCGCAAAAACCCTAGATTTTGGGATGCAGAGACCGTTCGAGGGCCGAGGAATCCAGACGTAGGAGAGATTTCGAGGAATGTGGAGAAGAGAGTCAGCAGCTGGTCAATGGACGGCTGTGGGAAGAGATCGAGACTGGGGAAGATGGAGTGCAGTTACAGAGTGATTTTGAAGAGAGTTTGCAGGTGATTTGCAGTTCGCGCAGATAGACACGAGAATTGATTAGTAGGATTTTAGGTCTTTTGTTGAGGGCCTGTGGGCCTACATGGGTTAGTTCTGTTGCCAATGGCCACATACAGTGTTGAATGGGCATATCTACTTTGCAAATGGGTGTGGCCCAAATCTGATCCTGAGTAACATAGGCCTGATAAGGCCTGTATGTAATCACACTTAAATTAATTTTTTTAAAATTATCAAAATGTCCACTTGTTGGAAAATACATGTTACATCAAATGGCTCATCTTTGTCAGATCATAATGAAATTCTTCCTTTTTTTTCTACTGGATTGGATTACTGGTCCAGGGCATGTGTTATAACCCACCATTTAAGATAAGACATACCTTTGTTATTGGGATTTTATATTTGAGAATAATCGCTGCATTATAGTATGATGAAGTATTTTTTGCTAGTAACATGGAGTGAGCATGCGTTTCTAAAATCCAAACCACTTATTTGTCCTTGCACCCATTATATTTTCTATGTTTATACACTCAAAATCGATTTCAATGGAGAGGGGACAATGGTTAGATTGATTACTGATTTTATACATTAATTCTTGGGCTATAAGGAGTTTATCCGGCTTTTTTCTGGACCTAAAATGATTAGTCCAGTCCTAAAAGATTGAAAATCCTTTAATGGTTAAAAAAAAAAATTTCTTCCAAAGGAAAAAAAAGAAAAAAGTAAAAAAAGTTGACTGTGTGTTCAAAATTTAGTGGATCCAACATTGGCCATCTTATTGATTTTAATATTAATTTATATTTAATTATTATAATGGGTGTTAGAGTTTATAAGGATTTAAATTTTCGAAAGGTAGGCCCCACCTACACGTTTAATGAAGGTATTGCTCAGTACTACAATGTAGCGACTGCCCCGACTCCATCTGTATTTTTATATACTCGTAGTCGTAGTTAGCTCGATTCCATGGTTATTAAAACCACTTCATTTCAATCAAAATTGACGAAAAATCTTGTCTCAACCAAGAAGTCAAAAAGTGAATTGCACGGTATAAGTCTTTTATTAGACTTTCGGTCAATTATTTTATTATAATGAATTAAATGCATATTTTATAGAAAAAAAATATTTCAGTGAAAGTAACTCTCAGCCTCTTATGATAAGAGACTATGATGGGCCCCATCTATTACCAATCTAGACCGTCCACACACATGGGATCCCCCTTAATTATATCAAAGCCCATGAATTTGCAGCTATGTAATTGACTAAACCGCTGGATCGAGGGTCAAATCTTTTTCTTTAATATAATTCGTTAAATTTATGGGTCACTGATTTAGGGATTAGAGGCATGGGATTGAACCCAACTTGAGAGCTGGGCCCATTAAAGATGACTCTTTCCATCTCCCTAGTCTTGGTGATCAATGGAGCCCTAGTGGCGCCCATCATGGTGTCTTTCACCGTAACTCATCAAAGAATTTTTTTTGTTTTATATTTTTATTTTGAGTTTTTACCGACAAAAACACTTTATATGACCAGTGCATCAAACAAGAAACTTTAGACAGACATGCACCCAATAGGGAATCCGTATAGAAAAGCCAACATTTTTAAACCAATTTTTTGGGTGGTCCCTATCAACCTTCATTTTATATGTTGAGGATCGACGGCGACCCTTGCTATAACAAGTGATGGTCACCGTCGACCCTGAACATTCATAAACTCATCTTCTTCCTGCTTCCTCTCTTCCCTAATCCAATAATGATGAAGCATATGCAAACACACATTCAAAGGTGTGCCCTTCTGATGTTTAGATGACTTTTGGGGCCCATTTGGGGGTGTGCCGGTTCATGAGAAGTTATGAAATGTAGGGGAACTAATTTGTGACAATCCATTGATAGCTACCTTCATGCGAGGCACCACTCTCTCCACTAAAACAACTAGAGATACTGTCTCCACTAAAACAACTAGAGATGGCCTGAAAAGTAGGTGTGTAAGTGTTTACCATAAAGAGTAAAACTTATTTGTGAATCTTTTTCCTTTCTTATACTTTTGGCGTTACAATCATTCTTCTCAAGTGTCTCATTGTGTCTCATTAAATATAGCAGTTGTATGAATCCTAAACTCGGTTAGAGCTTTAGTTTCAAGTGAGTCTTTTACATTAAATCAAGACGAGAAATGTGAGGCTAAGGTTTTTTTAATTATTATTTTTATTTCTGCATTAGAGGGACCCAAACTCGCACACCATCCCTAACCACCTGCATTGCAGCCTGAGACAAAGAGTTTATATTCTTCTTCTTCTTTCTTTTTAAGTGGCTATTTTGCTTGAGGACCCAAACATTAATCACTAGACATTTGTGTGAAACTATGCGAAAACACTCAAGTTGACTATGAGCGTGTTTGACTTGACATTGTGAGTTATCAATCAAGGGTTTTGGGAAAAGAGCATAAAGGAAGAGATCTGCTCAAGGTCGAGGGCGACCCTCAACACATAAAATGAAGTCTAAGCGACCACCCAAAAAATATAATTTAAAAAGTTGTTGTTGGGGTTTTAAAATCAAGTCTAAGCGACCACCCAAAAAATATAAATTAAAAAGTTGTTGTTGTTGGTTTTTTTTTTTTACCGGATTCTTTATTATGTACATGTTTGGTGTACTGGCCACATAAAATATTATTTTTTATAAAAATATTTTTTTATTTTTTATAAAATACTGCTCCAATATTTTACTAAAATTTAAATCCGCCGAAATATTTCATCTTGGAATTCGGGGCCAAGAATGTCCCGGATGAATCGACATTCGACACCTATTCTCACTTCTTGACCAAAAGAAAATTTTAGTGGTGTAAGATTCAACGGGCTTTGAGTGGGGTGAACATGTTGTATTTGCCGAAACGCGGGCCATGACACTCGGAGTCACCACAAGTTGGAAAACGTGGGAAATTTTTTTTTTATGTTGCTACATCACGTAACCTTCTCCGTCAACGCAGGTTCACTGCATATCTTAAAAATGTGGGCCCCACCTTGGACACCTGTTAGGTTTGAGTTCCGTGCTCATCTACACGTTCCGGGTCACTTTCAAGCAACCTCCAACCTTATCTCCTGCATTCATCACCACCACCAGGGATATTTATGTAAATATATAAAAACTGCAGGGGCTATTCTCGTCCATCCAATCCTAGTGGCCGCCTCTCCCTATCCCACTTGGAGCGCCACCGGACCGACTAAAAGCAAAGTTCCCACTTGCTTCCATCCCACCCACTCATGCCAGTTTGGACGTTACTCCTCAGCCACTGATAGCGCGCCACGTTTCATCTCGCATCGAAAAAAGCATCGGTATCTGTTATTACTATAAAATAGGATCGACGCCAAAAGAAATCGAGAAACCGCTCTCCAGCGAAATTGATCGTTTCAGCGAGGCAATTTTCCAAGGTACGAAAACTTCATCTGCCCCCTTTTTCGTAACGATTTCCATTGCTTTTACATTACATCCGATTTTCTAGGGTTTGGATCTCTCGTTTCCATCTGTTTAATAAAATCTCATCTTCCGTTTTTTAGGGTTTTATCTGTTGTTATTGTTATTGATTTACATGAAGCTGTTCGGATTCCATTTTCTGAGCATTCGGTGCTTGGAATCGTTCGAATTGGGTGTTTTTGTGTTTCTGATCATGTTAACTGCTCTAAGTTGGAAGGATTATTTTTCATGCATAGCGATTTTGTTGGATCCGTTGTTTTTTCTGCATGTTTCTGATTATTTTGGCATGTTGATTGTGTTTTGATGTGTGCGACAGCTGAATTTCCTTTCTTTGACATGGTTGTGTCCAATCGGACGGTCAATCTTACACCAATTTTGACTTGAGATTTGGGATGTGTACCGATGCATGTATGGAGATCTGAATTGAGAGTTCTAATACATGTTGTGCGATCCGTTTGTATGGAACTTTTGATTTTATTATGAAAATATGATTATTATGTTTAGGCAGACTTTTTGAAGAAGAAAAAAAAGATGAAGTTCAAACCAAACAGTAATTGTGGACCTTCATAGGTAGTTATGGGTGGGCGTTATCTTTTGCAGGGTTTGGATCTTGGCAAAGTTGACTGATAACATATGGATTTGATTCAGTTTTACTTGAACTTGTTGTGTGATCAACCTGTGTATCAATACCTGGTTAAAGATACTATTTTTTAAAGGAAAATTAGGACTTCAGCTAGGTGTAAGGAGCAAGGACCAATAAAAAAAAAACAATATTTTAGTCCAAAGCTGTTTCAGGAATCTAGCCCTTCCTTTCTTTTGGTGAATTTGTTGGTGCCATTCCCGTTCGTTTATGGATGAATTAGCGATATGCTTGCTGCCTGAGTAAATTCAGTGAGTTCTATAAATGATGATAACTTGGTGGTATGTTGGTGTGATAACTGATAAGGGCTTGGAATGTTATGCATGTATCATGGGCCTGAGTAATTCATTGAGCAGATTTGCTGGTTCTTGCAAATGAAGTGATGAGGTGAGTTGATGGGTGGGACGAGACGAGCATTGTGTTTGAAGCTGGATTATGGGGCTGAAGGTCAGGAATGGATGTGAATTGAACTGTGAGCATGGATGGTGGGCCACATATGTTTTAAAGAATTACAGCTTTGAGGGCAGATGATTGTGCATTGTGCAAGGGGATTGTAGGAAAGGCTTCCACTAGAAGGGATAGAGGTAGGGGTGAGCAAAAACCGAACCGACCGATTCACCAAACCGAACCATAGCCGAAATTTAATTTCGGTTCGGTTATTTCGGGTAGTTCGGTTCGGTTCGGGTAAATATCCCGGCAAATTCGGTTATATAATTTCGGTTCGGTTAATAAACTTAATTAACAGATTAACCGATTAACCGAATTATATGAATATTTATTTTAATATTTTTATACTTACATATATAATATACCCATTACCCAGCCCATATATACCCACAACCCACTAAACAACCCACATATATAATATACCCATTACCCAGCCCATATATACCCACAACCCACTAAACAAACCCTAGCCCCTCTTCGTTTCTCACCTTTCTCTTTCTCTCGCCTGACGCCTCCCAGCCCCTTCCGGCCTCTCTCTCTCGACTCCCAGCCCGGCCAGCCGCACAAAGCCACGAAGCCCGACGAAGGCACTAACGAAGAAGAAGAAGACGTCTCCCTCTCTCTAGCCTCATTCGCCAGATCCAGGTTTGTTTGTGTTCTTATCATGATTCTAGGTTTTGTTTGGTTTATTTGTTTTTTTAAAACAGGCCAAAGGCTGATGATTTGGTTTTTGGATTTTTGGATCTGGTCTGATCCGTGAATGGCCCCGATTGCTCTGATCTGCTCGTCAAAAGTTGGCGTTTGTGATTCTCGTTTGTATTGGAGACACTTTCACCCACTTGGGTTTGATGTGTATCTCATAGATTGTGGCCCCTTTTGCCTTTTTTTCTTTCTGCCATTTCCACTCTCTGAGCTGTAGGAACTTCCGAAACTCAGGATTCGCCATCAAAGACCCTTGCCAGTCTGTAGTGACGTTCTCAAGGAATTAGAACTTGCTTGATGTGTGATGACTGTTGCAAATGTGGCCCCTCCTACTTAATAAGTTGCCATTCAATTCAAATGTCACATAAAAAAAAAAAACTGCTGTATGTATAAGATGGTGTGTGGCTTACTATCATTTTCTTTCTATACATTCCTTGTAGTTTGTGTTGTTTTATTTTCTTTCTTCAATGATTGTATTTCCAAATTCGGCGGCAAATAATACAGTATTGATTTGAGGGATTTAAATGCAAAAATGCTATTCAAACAATGAATATGGAATGAGCAGGTTCAATTGTAGTCTACACCATTGATCTTGTTATGATTCTTGGTCAGTTCAAATGGGTGGTGTAGATGGAATGGAGGTAAGAATTCTGATCTCAAGGTAGCCCACTATTATGGTGTATAAAAAAAATAATACATTAATATATGGTGATAAAGGATTCAGATTCCTGACTCTCTTTCCTTGTGAGTGTGCCTTGTTGCTCAATTAAAAAATCAAAAGAAGGAAAGAAAGTTAGACATTATATTACAAAGAGAGTTAACAAAATGCATCACATTAACCGAACCGACCGAAAAACCGAACCTAAATAATTCGGTTCGGCTCGGTTCGGTTAAAAATTTTACCAAACAGCAAATCGGTGGTCGTTAACTGATGGCTTTGCAATTGTAGGAAACTTCCTACCTAGATAGATGTGGAGTTTGTTATACTTGTTAAAACTTCCTCTCTGTTTTTTTTTTTTTCTTTTTCTGCCTTATGGCTAGAGATGGGCATTGACTGATGGTGATTATATGTACACACAATCGGGCACAATGGACACTGATAGATGGTTATGCAAGTACTGACCAAGATCATCCATAGGAACGACAAGGATCATGTGAAGCAAAGAAGATGGAAAGCAGGGAAGAAGAATAAGAAGATAAGGAGACTCCCATTGGTAATAGTATGGCCAGAATAATGGTTTAACTCGATAATGAAGACCACAAATATCTTGAATTTTAAATTAATGATTAGAATAGCTTAATCTAACCATTCCAAAAAAATAATAATAACCTGGAGGAAAAGGAATCAAATGCATAAAGAGGGCTTCAAAATGGTTGGTATGGAAGTGCTTTGAAGATGAAATCATGATATTTTGGTCTTTTTGTTGAAGTTTCCAACTCAAATGGCCATTCTCCTCTCGCCCTCCAGTTGGGGATTAAAGTAAGTGTGAAGAAAAGTGAGATGCTACAATGCAATTTATGATATTAGAAGGGCTGCATTAGAAAATCAAAACAAGGCAGGGGCCATTTTAGGTAAAAAAAAAAAAATGGAAAACAAAACTTTAATATTTCCAAAGCATATATGGAAATAGTTTGTAAGCATTTACAACCTGGGCTTGATTACCTACTCAGTTGTGTTAGATTTCATTAATACTGTAATTTGATAATTCCAATAATTTGCTTGAGAGGACCTTTGGAGGAAGTAAATGGGATGGTTGAAAAAGAAGTTAAGTTGAAGAGTTAATGCCGTGCAATCTTGGTGATTTATGCTTGATTAATTGAGGCATTGTGTTCTGCTGTTGAAGCTCAAATGACCTCCCAAAATGGTCCGATCACGTTTTTTTCTTTATTATCAATTTTTTTTTGGCTTTTTTGGCTAGTACTTTGAGAACATACGAACTGGAAGGCTCCTCATTCATGACTTCAAAGAATGAGAAGTCACCTCCTTTCTCATGATCTCATCTTCATCTTTTTAATAAGTCGGGTATTTGCAAATCAAGTGTTAGTCACTTAGTTTACAAATAAATGAGAGTTCGCGTGTTTGGATAACCTGAGTTCTTGCAAGTGACTGTCGTTCTGTTCCTTTCCATCATTATTATATATTTAGTTGTGGTTTGTCCAATATTTGAAATTAGAGAGTGCCCAATTGTAAACTCAAGTTTCATAATAAAGTTGTTTACTAAAAAAAGTTTCGTAATAAGATTAAAAGACACTCAATTGCACACCTCAATTAGAATTGAATACCATTTTATTCATTTTACCCTTCATTAAGATTATATATTACAATAATGCCATGTTGCGTTGCCATGTTACCAATGATAATTACACGTGTTTGCCATTTCTTCATTTTTATTAATTGTCTTTTTTTTCCTTTATCCCTAACTTAGTCAATATTTCTTATTATTTCTCCATGAAAGACTCTCTCCCGCCCCGCCCCCAAGTGTGTCTTTACAAATGTTGTTCCCATTCTGTCCATGATTCTAAGACAGCTCCTAATATAAATGCACTATCTTTTTAATTTTTAAAGGCCACTGCTGTTTTGATACCTAATATTCCTCCTATTATCAAAGAATCTTCATATGTGGATTTAATCAAGTCCGCATATATGCCAAGTGAAAAGCTTGAGATGGTGGATGTCTCTTATGATGAGTGGAGTTGTATCACAGGAAGTAATCAAGGTTTTCACTCATCTCTATAGGCCTTTTTTCCAAACTATAGGTTGATGGGAGACAAGGATTAATTGTTATTGATGATGATGATGATGATCTATAAAGTCCCCTAGGCAATATGTTACTTGATTATTTTCTTGGTGAATTTGCTTGTTTTGATTTTCCTCCCACATGTTTGTTGATGAGATATAGAAAGTGCTAAATTTCCTTCCATTCAAAGCAAACCTTCTTGGATGGAATGGTTCAATAGTCAGGCTTTTTTAAAAGAATTTCTCAACTTTTCCTAGTTTCATTTAAACCCTTTTTTTTTTTTGGAGGGAAAAAATAATTAGTTGCTTGGAAATTCTTGTTGGGATTGCCCTTTATAAGTGCTTTTTTTTCAAAGCTATTGACTAAAGAGTAGGATCAGAGGTGAATTTTTTTAAAGCAGATGTGATGATTTTTTTAATGAATAAAGCAGATGTGATGTTTTTTTAATGAATAAATAATAAATAATTATAGCTTCTACTTTCTTCTCAATTATTTTAACACGAGAATGTAAACAATACAAATTCTACATATCAAACTTCAAATATTTTTTTTTTCATTTCTCATTATTTTTAAATTATAATTTTGTGTTATTTTCACTCCTTTTGTTTTTTTGTTTTTATTTTAATCTTGTGTTTTATGTACAATCAATCTAATGATGGGCACAATGCTAGTCAGTGCTTCATTTGGCCTTAGATACAAAAATAAAAGAAACATTTATTTTGAGTATTTTGGGTCTTTCTTTTTTCTTTTCCTCTTTTGAGAACCACCCAAATAGTTTGATCGTGGATCTGTAAAGTTATAATATGATTAACTTTATTTTCTAAATTTTTGAGTTTGAGTATTGATTTTGTGTTCTTTCTTTTTTTAAGTCTCAAAGTCTTTGGTGCCCTCAATGCTTACAAATATATGTCCACAAATTTCACTTTTGATGTTGTGATTTTTGGGCACATGCTTGGTACCCACATGTGTTGAATTTTAACTTTCTCAATTATATAAACCCATTGTAACAAGTATCAATCTAAATTTCTTTATCTCAACTGTACCTACAAGTGCAGTAATTTTTTTACTTATAAGTTTTGGGAACATATCACTGTTGTTGGTGCAAATTTTTTTGACCTTTCTTATTTTTGGTATCTACTTAAGTGTGTAGAGATGCTACTTTTTTTTTTTTTTTAAATGGCGACTTTCACCTCAAATTCATGTTAATTTCTTATTTTATACAAAATTTTACATTCTTTCATTTCCTTTTATTTATTAGTTTAGCATGCCAATAGAATTTGATTTATGTTAATTTATACAATTAATTATATTTTGAAATTTTATGCCTGTCATTGTTGATATGACATTTACTTTGAAAATTTCAATTATTTGTGCATGCTTATACATGCTCATTCTTCAAGCATGGGTGGTTGTGCTAGTTACCCATTGAAGGCGATTAGATTTAGAGGTATGTAAACTTAGTACAAGGCAAATGAATTCCAAGGATCCAAACAAGGTTATTGTTTAATATAAACACAAGAACAACCGTCTTTTTTAAAAATATTTTTAACAAGTACAACTCCGTTATTGTTGTACCCTTGGAATTGAAAATTTCTTTATAGCATCTCAAGGTGGCACCTTTTACCCCCTCCCTCATGCAACTTTATTTCCAAAAAAAAAAAAATTATGCAAATTTACCTAGTTTTATGGAAATAACAGAATGAATTTCTTTAATCTTTAATAACAGTTGCTGTAGGAATAGAATAATAATGGTATATCATGATTTTTTTTCATGGAGGGAGGGGGTTATTTCTTTTTATTTTTTGTTAACAAATCTGATTATTGTTCAGCCAACTGCTGAATGCATTGGTTACTGAGGTTTTTTCCCCCTCAATTCTGCTGATAATTTCATCTAATGTTTTATTTCTTGAATCTGTAATACAGATATAGCAGCTCGATCTTCATGAGTTCAAGAAGAACAGTGGCATCTTCTGTTTCCTGCAAATCGGGAAACTTCTGGATTTTGGTGTGCCTCCTCCCAGGATTCCTGGGTGCTCCAGTTGTCTTTGAGAATTTCCAGTTGCTGAAGGCCACTGTTAGAGATCCTTCTTCATTGACTCCTGCTTTCAACGCTTTTGGAGAGTGCCAACTGTAGCCAGCAACTCACCTTTGCTGTCCACAACATTCACCGTCTGTTTTGATTTAGAAAGATGGTTTATCCTCAGATATCTGGATTGACTGGGACTGGGATCAGGACATGCAAGTCCTTCCAGAAAAGGTTGTTTGTTCATGTGGAAAGCCCTGATGTTCTTCTTTCAGAACATGAAGAGTTTGATTTTTCGGATGTATTTGGTCCCTCACCAGTTCAAGCTGCAGCAGAAGTAAGTCCGAATTCAGGCAGTTCTGATCAAGTATTGGATTCGAAAGATGTAGTCTATGATGATCCAGTTGTCATAGTTAACCGATCACATTCACTGGTGGGGCCCACAACTTGTGTTAGCCAATCGTTGAAGTTGAGCAAGCTCACTTTACATGAGACAGAGAGTTCTTTGGAACTTGTAGTAGAGTCTGTTAATGGAGAAAGACTAGCGGAAGTTCAGGAAGCAGCTGTCAATGATGCTGCTGAAAACCCTCTTGACAGCGGCAGCCATCAATCAGTAGAGAGTCAAGGTGTAGGATTAGAGGATTTTGAAATTATGAAGGTTGTTGGGCAAGGTGCATTTGGAAAAGTGTTTCAAGTTAGGAAGAAAGGTACATCAGAAATATATGCAATGAAAGTCATGCGGAAGGATAAGGTCATGGAGAAGAATCATGCTGAGTACATGAAAGCTGAGAGAGATATTTTAACAAAAGTCGATCACCCTTTTGTTGTGCAGCTCAGATATTCTTTCCAGGTAAACTACATATATCATCAATCGTAAGCAACAAGCTTTTCACGTGTCCCCAGTAATAAACTTAAACTACGTATATCATCAATCGTAAGCAACAAGCTTTTCACGTGTCCCCAGTAATAAACTTTGGAAAGCACAAAAAACTTTTTAATAGTATGCATTCTCTTTACTATTGCTGATGAGATTCATAATAAAGGATGTGGAGATCTAGTGGCATGGTGTTCCATTAGTACTAACAACTTCTGAATATTGCTTGTCAATGAAATTATCATCATGATTGCCTTATCTCATCTCATCAACCTGAGGTGGGATTTGTGGCATGTTTAAATCCAATGTGACATGTTTAAATCCAAAATTAGTCTCTCTCAGATGAGACTTGTATATTGCACAGAGGATGTTCAGTACTTAAGTGCATGTCTTGATGATTTGTTAGCTGTGTAAAATCTTGAATGGTTGCTTAGTTGTAGATACTCCTCAATACTTACGAATAGTTGTGTGTACTGTTATATTTCCAATTTAATAATCAACAAATTATAATGGCTATGATTCATGAAGTAATTGCACATTTAAAGGAATAATTGTCCTTAAGGAGACAAGATATCTTATGGCTTCACTCCATGTGGTTTTCAAACAAGTCAATTAGTCTACAAATGAGTTAGCTGATTTCTTTGCAAAGCAAGGGGTGGATGGGGTTGATCCTTTTGTTGGGATTTTGTTGTAATTTTTGTTCTTGTTTATTCTTTGATGAAATTTATTGTACGAGACTCCTATACTATGCCATTTACCTCCAGATCTAGTTCTATTATCTCTTGTACTTTCTTTCTTTCTAATACAAGTAGTTGTGTTTTTTTTTTTTGGGTAAGATTAACAAGTATCTGTTATCAATAAAAAGAACTTAGGGAATAACTTTCATTTCTTATGCACAAAGGAAAATCAATCTGTAGATAAGTTACTACAATTTATATACATCAAATCATATGTCAACCAACTTTGCTTATGGTATCATCGACTTGAACATGCACAAAAGCATGACATATAATTGTTGTTTTGCATTGCATACTGGTCCACTGGATATTGAATTTCATTATGTTTCAATGTTAACTCTTAAGCCTGCGAGAAAAGAAGCAAATTGTTAACTGAAGTTTTAGGTATTGTATTGTATGTATGATTTGATGACTGATTGTGTTTTGTAATGCAGACAAAGTACAGACTGTATCTAGTGCTGGATTTCGTAAATGGAGGACACCTGTTTTTTCAGCTTTATCATCACGGCCTCTTCAGGTACTACTACCTTGGACTCCTAAAAAATCATGGGGCAAAAAACTATTATTTAGTAGAGTTGTAAATGCGTCAGGTTTAGTCCAGGGCCCGTCCAGATTATATAGCAGACAAATACTAGATTTAGGGCAAGTTTATGCTCGCTGGATCAGGTCACCCAGCTCAAAACCAGAAGTATACTACTGTTATTCTCTTGCAGGATGTTGTATAATATTTAACCTATCAAGAGATACATTAGTATGATCTTTATTTGCCATATAGGGTTATACCAGGTGTCCAACCCAAACCTGGTTATATATAACTGAATCCAGGTCCAAGGACAGCTCTAGGACTAGTACCTGAGCCCAGACCTGGATCTGTCTGGGTCCAGTTGGACCTGACCTGTCCGACTTCTCGACAGCTCTATCATTAATAAGTACACTTACATGTGTGGTTTGTTTTCAGAGAGGATCTAGCACGTATATATACTGCTGAGATTGTTTCTGCCGTTTCCCACCTCCATGCAAATGGAATAATGCACAGGGATCTCAAACCTGAGAATATCCTTCTTGATGCCGATGGACATGTAATCTCCCTCCCTTCCTTCCACCCCCCTCTCTCTCTCTCTGATAGTATGCTCTCATTTGTTTAGGCTATGCTAACTGATTTTGGCTCTCTCTCTCTGATAGTATGCTCTCATTTGTTTAGGCTATGCTAACTGATTTTGGCTCTCTCTGTCTGATAGTATGCTCTCATTTGTTTAGGCTATGCTAACTGATTTTGGCCTGGCAAAGCAATTTGAGGAGAACACAAGATCAAACTCAATGTGTGGAACAGTGGAATACATGTCCCCTGAAATTGTTCTAGGAAAGGGCCATGACAAGGCTGCTGATTGGTGGAGTGTTGGGATCCTATTGTTTGAAATGCTAACCGGAAAGGTTAGTGTGCTTATTTTGATTTATATAACCTGATAGCAATCACAGAATTTCATTGCCTTATTTATATCTCCTTTAGCATGTGTGCCTGCCTTAATGCCCCAAAGAAGTTGAATGGCTGGATTCTTTTGTGCTCTGGATATCATCACAAACCTTGCTTTCAGCAATTTCTTCTCATGGGAAATTCTCTTTACAAGTTTTAGGATTCCCAAATCTGTGCAGACTATATTTTAGAAAATCAACTTTTAATGGTTATATAGAAAATATCCTAGAAAGTAAAATAATTTAAAATTAAGAAAATATTTGGTTAGCTTAAAAACGTAGAGATTTTATGTAACATTTTATTATTAGAGTTTTTCCTTTTCTTTCTTTCTTGTCCACCATAATTTTGATTTTATTTTCCTTAAGTGCCAAACAGCCAAAGTCTGTACTTTTTCTTAGTACCCGTTCGAAAGAGGAGAAAATAACAAGTGAAGAATTTTGATTTAGGTGGAGAAATGAATAGAAAACTAGGGGAGTGGGATTTCCTTGTGGAGATGATGCAGGGCTAGATCCATGATCGGCCAGCCACTGGGCCCAAGCCAGCTAAAAGCCCATTAAAGAAGATCTCCAAAATTTTCCGGCAGATTGTCATCCCAAATCTATATTTCCTATATTCCAGTAGTAGCTGAATTTTAGGGATAGCTTAATTAGAAAGTTTATCTTATTTGGTTTAGACTTTGTTTTAATTAGAATTGTTTCCAAGAATAGATTAGGGTTAGCTTTATAAAGAGACATAATTCCTCTCATTCAGAGAAGTTCAGTGATTAATAAAATTCTCTCTCATTGAGTTGAGTTTTTCTCTCTCAATTGTGTGTGGTGTGAGACCAAGACTGCTATCCCTAAGCCATTGGCTTGAAGAATAATTGGTTATTCTTCCACACCCATGCTGCGCCAGGAGAATCAGTACTTTTCTCTGGTGGTGTTCCCCCACTTTGTTTGGATTTGAAAGGAGAGTAAAGAGCATTCTGGACCCTTTATTTCAAAAAAATAATTATTCTTTGTTCAATTATATAAAATAACTAAGAAATATTAGTAAAATATTGTTTGAAAGGTTAAATGTCACTTTCATTAATAAAATATTCATTAAGTAGTGAAAATGTTTTTTGCACCCCATTGTAGTGAAAATCTTTTATTGTACTTTTTTTGCAAAAGGACGTGAAGAGGAGAATCCTTTTTCTCATAAATGAATCCAAATGGGAAAATAGGTTTCTTAAGAGAAAAGTTTTCTCCTTCACTTTTACCCACTTCCATCTGGCCCTTTGGTTATTACATCTCGACTAGTAACATATACATTATTTCATTCATGTTTTATTTTCTCCCTGAGTAAGTCCATATATATTGTATTTCACTTTGGTTATTTTATCCACTTTTTTCATTCATGGTGGACTTGCGTTGTGTGATACAAACAATTTTGGTCCATTGTCAATAATTTTATATTTTTTCTTCATTATATTTCCCTACTACAGTGCTACCCTTGTTCATACTTAACAAGAATGGGGTTTGGCATAAAGGATCTTTCTATAGATGTGTTTTGGGCATGTGTGATTCCATACTATGCCATCATGAATCCTATCTTTTTGCTTGGATTCTAAAGAGGGTGCCCTATGTTAAACTGTGCAGTACACAAAATATTACTTTCCGAAAGCCCGGGATCTGAACCCCAGGGGGGGGGGGGTGTGGGGGGTTGAATAGGGTGAGCTAGACTTTAGTGATCAATTATGCCGAATTTTAACTTTTTTTTTAAATCAATTAGTCACATGTGATGATATAGAACTGAAGTGGCTAATAAAAACAATCACCACAAAGCATTCACCATAACACAATCATTTATAGTGGTTCTGCCTCAATGCCTACATCCACTACCGGCTTGTGTACTTCCTACACCCCACCAGATTTCCACTATGTATGATTTTCAATAGGCTAAGCAATAACCTTTACATTATGCTTTCCAAGGCTAAGCAATAACCTCTTGGGTTTTATGGTTCACCCTTAACCTTACACTCATGCTTTTCTAAGGCTAAGCAATAACCTATAACCCTAAGGTTTTCTCTCTAAGTTGTGTTTAAAATACACTTGAAGAGATACAATTTTAAGCACAATAAAATGCCTGGATATGAAAGTGAAAATCTAACTCACACATACACTATATGAATGCAAAGATAAATGCTCTATGTGTGTGTATGATGTCCTCAATCAGTTTGAAAATAAAAGCTCATAAATGTATGCCAAAGGCTTTAAAAGTTTTAGCTCATAAAAACATTTATGATTGAGCCAAGAATACTAATCACATGTTAAAAGCGACTTGTAAAAGATATACCTATCTAGTTCAAGCAAGTTGTGAAATTTTAAGAACAAAACATGTGATGCATAAGGACTTCCATTAATTTAAAAATGTAGCTCAATGATTGTATGGTAAAAAGCATTTGAAAGTGCAAAACACAAAAAGATATTTGATTGAAGTGAAAGGACAAATCACATGTAATTTAAAAACCAACTTGAAAATGATATGCCTATCAATGCTTAAGCAAGTTGTGTGAAACTTTAAAATAAAATATATGTGATTTGTGAGTGGTGTTGAATCCAAAACATAAGATAGATTAAAGTGATTTTCTTCTGATGAAAAACAACCACCAAAGATTCAACAAAGTATATAAATCATATTACATGTTATTTTGAAAGGTGATTCCAAAACATGATCCACTTAGATATACCAATTTGAATCCAACTTGGTGTGAATCAAGGTGATACATCCAAAACAATAAATCAATTCAAATTATGTTAATGTTAAAGACACGACAAGTCATAGTTAACATGCCTAATTAAATTTACCAATAATTTAAGCAAAGCATGAAAACATATGAAAAGGAAAACTAAGTTTACTTAGATGATTTAACTCTATGAATCCAAGCTTTAGCTTTCCAAATGACCCATTTCCTAGCTCTCCCACCTTCCTTGGCCTTCAACAGGGTTTGCTCAAATCTCAAGGAATGGCTCAAATTTATAGCAAAAAGGCCTCCAATGGCTCTCTGGGCGGCTAGCCTACTTGACAGGTCGGCTAGCTGACCTCCAACGGTCGTATTTTAATGGTCAAGACCTTTCACAGGCGGCTAGCCTATTGCTGACCCCCTGCTAACCTCCTGCTTACCTACTGGCAGATTTTTGGAACGAAAATGATATTCTAAGTAGGACTCTTAGGTCAAGGAAGTCATGCTTGGTTTCATGTTTAAATAAATCAAAAGAATATTTTCCAAAACATGAACTTATCAATTGTTTAAAAGTTTGAAATTCTAAGATCATAGGCATGCATGATAAAAATAATTTTTCAATTACTTGTGCATCCAAGTTTAAAATCTAAAACATGCATATAACATAAGTTCTAAAAGTTTTAAAACAATGCATGTGAAAATCAAGTTTTCAAGTGTTTTAAAATCAATGCTCATGTGAAAATTAGAATGATGCTAAAATGAACATGCATCCATCAAATTGCAACACAAAATTCCTAACACTGTCATCAGTCTTGTACAAATAAAAATATCATAAATTTTGTCATCAGTATGAACAATCTGTCATTCCAGTATTTGGTGGAAATGGTGGATGAAATATTGCAGTACTTTTACCTAGCCGTTTGGACATCTAATGTCATGCCATAATTTTGTAAAACGCGCTGTTTGGAATATGAGGGCAGGCCTTAGCGCAAGGGTAAGGCTGCTCCATTGCAACCTGGGCGTCACAGGTTCGAAACGCGGAAACAGCCTCTCTACTTTTGGGGGGGTAAGGTTGCATACATCGGACCCTCCCCAGACCCCTCAGTGGCGGGAACCTCGTGCACTGGGCTGCCCCTTTTCGCACTGTTTGGAATATAAAATATACATTTAAAAAAAAAAGCAACTATTGCAATACTTGCTTAGACACTTTCTAGTATTCATGTTTGAAAAATAAATCAGAGTTTCAATCGAGTGGCTAGTCTTACCCATTCATGTTTTTGTTACCTTTGCAGCCACCTTTCGTGAGTGGCAACAGAGAGAAGATTCAGAAGAAAATAATAAGGGACAAGATTAAGCTTCCAGCGTTTCTTTCAAGTGAAGCCCATTCTCTGTTAAAAGGGGTAATCTACTTTTCCTTTTCGTGTTCCATATTTGTCATATCCTCCATCTTTATTTTCAGTTGAAAGGGGTGCAATCTGATGCTCCGGGCCATGGGTCTTACGCGTCTCACTCATCTTGCCAACATGCCACAAACTTCCTGTTGTAATTTTGTAGCTGTCCAATTGATTTTTTAATAGTGCTTAGTACACTGATTGGAGAGGGTAGGAGCTCCCAATCTGGATTTTTGTGTGCATCACCATTCACAGTGGGGTCCATCAGATTGTGATGGTCTGGATTGTTGATGGTGTATGGTTCCCACTTGTACAGGCAGGCACATGAGTCTTCACATTTTGATGCCATCTCAGTAACATTTATTTTGTTCATCTGTCCAATCTGATGCATGTTATGTAAATGCAAAGGACTTGTTTGGATCTTTGTAAACCGAGTGCAAGTAGTTCAGTTTGTATCAGCATGAAGGTTTCTACGCTTTGATGGCCTTACCTTCAATTTCCAGATGTCTTGCTCTGTGTCAAAACCAATTACAGCAGGGGGCAGGGCCAGAAAAAAAAAAAAAAAGGAAGTAAAAAATAAATAAAAAATCCAGAGAAGTGGGCCAGGGTGCAAAAAGGAAATTACTTCCATTACAAATTGCAAATTAAACGACTTATAAAATGGCTAGTGCAGTATTTTTGTTCTTTATGCTTCGCTCCATGTTCCACAAACTTATTGACTAGAAAATAGGCCTCGCCTTGCTAGGAAGCCCTCAAGAACACAATGGATGGGTAAATAAGAATGAGAGAGGTTAAAGTTTAGCCCACTTGCAGGACCCACCTCAATTCATGTCAGCATTGGGGTTGTGAGGGATTGAAAGCTCACATTTGAGATTAAGGGCAGACCTTCCCTTGTTTTCACCTTCTCTTGAACCATGTCAGTTCCACCTTAGCTTGATTCAATTCATTCATAACACAGTACCCGTGAATAAATAGGTAGGGGTCATTTTTTCACTCCAATCAGAGTGATACTGTTGGGTCGACCAATGCATGAAAAATGAGGATTGCAGGCAATTAGAAGTACGGGTAACTAAGTGCAGGGAAGCTAAGTTCCAATGATCCAAGTGGGCCAAAGGTCTGTGATTTACATTTCATTTGGGGCAATATTCTCTCTAATATCATTCTCATAATTCTCTTTTGATCTTTCAGTTGCTTCAGAAAGAAGCAAGTAGGCGGCTTGGCAGTGGACCAGATGGCAGTGAGGAGATAAAGCGCCACAAATGGTTCAAGCCAATCAACTGGAAGAAACTGGAGGCCAGGGAAATGCTGCCGAGCTTTCGGCCAAATGTTGCAAGCAAGCTTTGTATTGCCAACATTGAGGAGCGATGGACCAACATGCCTCTGTTGGATTCTCCAGTAGCCAGTCCAAGAACTGGTGACTTTAATTTTGTGGGGTTCACCTATGTGAGGCCTGCATCTTATCTTAACAAGACTGGTTCTTTCTGCTAGTAGAAGTTACTCTGCTCTAATCTGTAACTACTATAATAAGCTTCCGAGATTCATTTTATTACATTTCTGACAGAATCTGGTTTGATTATATAGCTTCATCAAGTACAAAGGCAGAACAACTGCTAAATTTCCTTTCTGATTTTCATTGTCATGGGTGCATTGTACTGCAATATGCCTTGTCGTGTACTCTAGGGATTTTTCTTGTTTAAAATGTTCCCACTAGAGACGGTTCCGAATTTTATAATTAACTAGTTAAAGTATGTATTCATCCTTTCTGCATGAACGACTGCAAGGTTGACCAAAAGGTATGTCAATGATAAATTTACTTCCATGTTAGTTAATCAAGCAGTTGGTAATCGACTGAGGCTATGTGGAGCCTTGTAACTTTTAGCTCCAAGTTTGATCGATTGGCCTGGTATTCGTGTTGAAGTGTGGGTGAGCCCAATGAGAGTTACCAGTGGGTGATGGCTAGGATCATCCCAATTGTGTTCCATGGATTTTGTGTCGTTAAATGAATTTTTTTGGGGCCCCCCAAGATAGTTTGGAATTGCAACATGGAATTCATGTAGCTGGTCCATCATATTTTGGAGAAGGCATTCATGCCGATGTTGATGTGGTTAATGCATGGCAGGGTACAATAGATGCCAACAGAGAAACATTTCTTCAAGATGTCACTTTCATCTTTACTGATTTTATCAAACGTGCCTCTTATCAAAATGGCTGGGACTGGATTTTAAAGCCTGTGGGTAAGTCCCATGGATTAAAAAAACCGGCGATACGAACGAACTGGTACGATATCGGACTGAGATATCGGTTTCGAAAATATCAGCAAAAAATTTTCAAAATATCGGTATATATCGGCCGAGATGAACTTCGTCTCGGCCGTAACGAGTATTCCTTAAAAAAACACTAACCCTAATTTTTTTCATATTTTTCATCTTCTTCCCCTCTCCTTTCATATCCAAATACCTTAGAGCAGCAGCCACACATTCACACGTCCCTCTTGCATATTTTCTTCAAGAAAAAATTATTTAAGTAAGAGAAAATCATCTTAAAGCATTTTATCATGTATTTATGTGTTTATTTTTTTTTTTTAGATGAAGCATGGAAATCATGAGAATGCCATTTATGTTGTATTGTTCACTTAAAACTAAGTTAGATCTATATACTTCATGCTAGATCTACTACTCATACACATGATTTTGATTTTTTTTTCAATTTTTTTATTTTCGGATTTATTATGTATTTATGTGTTTTTTTAAATGAAGCATTAAAATCATGAGAATGTCACTTGTGTTGTGTTCTTCACTCAGAACTAAGTTAGATCTATATACTTTCATGCTAGATCTACTCATACACATGATTTTGTATATTTTTTTTAATTTTTTAATTTTCAAAATTTTTATTATTATAATAAAAATATATCTTTTTTTTTTAATTTCATCACAAATATGTTCTGTTAATGATTCATGGAGTGGGGGAAGGTACTCATGGTCATCATGAGGGTTATGTTGCCCAACAAGGTGCCATGTATGAACATCATATGAATTATTCATATTACCCTAATTGGGTACCCCCTTCACCAACACCGATAATGTCTATCGAACAGATATTAATTGAGTAAGAGAGGCTTCCCCCACCACCACATGATCCCCAACGACCTTTATATGCCCCTCTATCTATCTTACTATCATATTTCAGATTTTAATATGTTATCTTCATGGTCATGAATTTCACAACTAATTTGATGATTGAGTTAGTATTAAATGATGATTGATATGTTTGTTATCTACTTATCTTTATTTTCTTATATTTTACACTAATAAATTGATCATGAGAATCAATAATGGTTGCATTATATGAAATACTAGAGAAGAAAGCGAACAGCGACACAGACATGACTCATAACTTAAGGTGACCGAGATTTTGATTTAATGTTGTTACTAATGAAAAAAAATATTGTTTTCCAGCATTTTCTAATATTCTGGATTTTTTGGATATTTTTGCGAATTTTTTTGGATTAAAAAAAAAATTCACACCGCGACGGACCGATATCCGCGACGATATCGTTTTTCGGCCCGGCCGATACCGCGACCGATACCAAAATTTTAAACCATGGTAAGTCCCATGACCATCATGCCTGCGAAGTAAGCTAGGGCTTTTATTTGATATTCTCTTGATCAAGCCCAATGCCCACCCCATTTATGGCCTAGCATATTATATATATATATTGATGTCCAAATGTTGATATATATATATGATAACCTTCAATAAAATATAATCATTTCTAGATAAATTTAACCCCAGTGCTTTGTTGGGTTTTTTTAGTTTATAAACTCTTGATTTCAATGAGATTTAATTGTATCCTTTATTTTTCTCTACTTGAGAATGAGAGATAATTTCAAATGTCATTGATTAGCGTTAAAACAGAATTAGTATGGATGTTTTCCCCCAAGACCAGTCTTTAGGTCCTGATAAATAAGCCCATAGGCTCAGGCCTCACGTGACACCCTTAACATTTATAGAATGTGGCTTTCAGTTATTTATGTTGGAAGTACTCGATTGCTAGTCATAAAATAAAAAAAAGAGTAGAGAATTCTCAAGGATTGCATGGATGAACAGAAAGTTGAAGAGATTGATCACTGTTTAAGCAATATCTCAGGAGAGAAGGATAGCTTAAAATACAAAACATGTCATCTCATCACTGTATTCCTACTATCATGTATACTCAAGAACCTTTTCTTGTCTAATCTTGCACCCAATGCCTACCCCAGAAAATTTGTAGGACTCAATCTGATTTTATATCGATCATGCCTACCCCAGAAGATTTCTAGGACTTAATTTGATTTAATATCGATCAGGTTTCCTGACTTTGATTTGCAAATGAGCCTTCTATAGCTGATAGGTTTTTAGTAAAAAAATTGATATTGACACTCCTTTTAACCCCTTTTTTTATGCACGCACTCCATTTTTTTTTTGAGTGCCTGCTTCAAGTGTGTGTGTGTGTGTGTGTGTGTGTGTGGGGGGGGGGGGGGGGGGGATATCAATATCAATCTCCATCCCTGTACCTTATATTCTGGTTTATATCTAGCACCTTTTTTTCCTATAGAAAAACAAATGTCAAGGTATTTGAAAGCTAGAGAATTTGGGAGTCTTTTTAAGTTTGCTTTTAGGATGTTTTTAGATGTAAACAAAATAACATTACAACTAAAAGAAAAGGGTGGATAAGAAAAGAGTTTCAATACATTTGGTTTTGTAATGAACTAACTAAAAGTTCAGGGGCTGTTAGGAGGGTAAATTAGGACTCATGGAAAAAAAAAAATCAAAGGGCCACAATAAGATGACAACAAACCACCACTTCTTTTTTTCTCCTGGTTGTTTCTTTATCCTTCACCTCCTTACAAAATTTAATAGCTCCTCTGGATATGCATTTGAGGGACCTTTTTGTTTCATGTAATTGAACTTTTTAGAATTGTAAAGACCTTTATTTTCATAAGTGATTTAAAATGAAGAAACAAAGTTGAATACCCAAAACTGACTATCACATAATGTCTCCTAAAAAATTAAAAAAAAAGGACAACTGTTTGTTTGCGTAAAGAACATAAGAATTCATCCTCTAAGTAGTTTCAATTGAAGATCTGAGTTGAATTTACAGATATGACATCAGATAACATCTCATTTAATGAAAAGTGACCCAAGCGAAGATGGAAAATGAATACCCTCCACATTGAATAAAGAAAAATATACTAAACTAAGGAATGTATAACCCTCCACATTGAATGAAGAAAAATATGCTGAACTAAGGATGTAATGATACATGCCTATTGTATTTGTACAAAACTTTTAATGAAATTGTACTATAATGAAATATATAATATGCGAATTAAACATATATTATGTTTATTTTGTAAAAAAATATATATATATATTTTTTAAAAAGAATCTTCAAATAAGATTAGAAGATATTTTTCATAAAAAAAACTTCAAGAAACTGGCAACCTCACATATAAAGTCGAGCTAAACGATTTCTCATTGACCATATCAAATATTCTAGTTAGACAAATAACAGAGATAAAAAGCAAATGTAAAATATTATTCAACAAGGTACACATGTGAGCACAAATTTTTTTCTGAATTTTTAGTCCTATACTTTTCATAGAGGGTGTAGCAGATGAATCTTGTGATCAATCTAAATATGGAGGCAATAATCTTGGAAACCATGACAACATCGAAAGAAATAGGGCTCACCCGGTGCACAAAGTGCTCCCCGGCTAAGCGGGGGTAGGGGGAGGGTGGGCGCATGTGTACGCAGCCTTACCCTTACATTTTTGCAAAGAGGCTGTTTCCCGCGCCTCGAACCGTGACCTCTCGGGACAAATTTTTTAGAGGACAATATTTCATTTTCAAGAAGCATATATGGATTTGATCACTCTTACTTTGCAATACAAAGCCAACAGTGCCCGTTTCCAATCATCAAAAGAGGAGGCGGCCTCAGAACGGTTGCAAATTCTCATCATAGATAAGAGATCAAACAATGTAGGCAATATCTTTGCATATCATCATAGGCCTCTCATCAAATAAAAGAAAAACTCACAGCATCAAGAAACCCCAAACACGAATATTGAGAATAATTTTCGAACGATGATGTTTTTCAATTTCAAGAACAAAAACAAAAAAATCCTTAAAAGAGAAAAACAAAACAACAAGACCCACAGTTTGAAATCACTCAAATGACAAGGAGAAGGCCTCAAAAGGCTACAAACTCTTAACACCCAATGTATTTTTTGCACATCATGACAGGCCTTCTTAACCAGAGACGTAGAGAATCAGCACTATATCCTGGAGAGACTCTGAGACTCAGAGAGGCTCATAAAAGGGTCTCTCATGAAATATAGAAACCCTAGTTTTAGTATTTATACTAAAAGTTCATGTGGAAACCCTAGCCCGTGCATAGGCACTCGATAAATGATGTAGCACTGACAGCATATTCCACTCAATCGGACTGTTGATGGCCGTTGGATGTAATTGTATTTTCATTACTCGTTTCACCCCACTAAGGTTTAAATATACTTTGATTAGAGCATGGGATATATGAAAGAAATATGATTAGGTCATCTATTACAAATTTACAATCCAATGGTGGATGCAAATCTGATCATAGTCAATTTGCGGTCGCTTATGCCTCAAGAAGTGGGTGGCCCTTTTTTTTTTTTTTTGAATGGTTGTGATCTTTAAAATGTGAGCATTGCCATATGAAGATTTTAATTAATGGAGAACTGTATTTAGCTTATGAGATTTGATCATTGTTTTAACTAATTTG
Source organism: Litsea cubeba (assembly GCA_012931725.1). NCBI lineage: Eukaryota > Viridiplantae > Streptophyta > Magnoliopsida > Laurales > Lauraceae > Litsea > Litsea cubeba. Next base: position 5,302,967 of record CM022947.1, on the reverse strand, counting down.
TTCAATCCAATGACAAGTATAATGCATTGCTTCTATTTGAGTTGATATTTGTTTAGCTTGTTTATCTGGTTACCGAAGATAGAAGTCTGGATCCTCTGAGGTCTTAGACTCAAATAAATCTTGAGTTGAATGAGTGGAACTCTACACTAATGTTCATTTATCGAAAATTTGAGCCGCTCAAAATGAATGTCCGCCGATTTATAGAGTATCCCTGGATTTTTATCTTTATATCAAAATCTTTGTTTGGTGATTTTACTTGTAAAATGAAGTGAAATGAAGCATCAAATCAAGAGGGAATAAAATATAAATAGGTTATGCTGAAATTTGATTTTTAGTTGTTTGATATGAATTTTTTTTTTACTTTTTATATAGAAAAGTGAAGTTTTTTTTTGTCTTTTAGTGGATAAAGGTTATTATTTTTTTATTTACTTTTTTAAAGATGGGGGAATTTTGAAATAAAATAATTTTGATGTGACCTATTCCTTGAAAAATTGAGACTTTTCTTAGACTTTTTTTTTACTATTACATTAAAGTACCAATTGGGTAAAAGGAAAATCTGACACTTTCACTTTTATCAAAATCCCTTTTGATAGAAAGGATTGTTTACATATCCTACCCATTAAAGGAAGGGTACTATAGAGTTCAAGGGCCAGCACTTGTGGGGCCCACCTACGGCCCCACATGGGCATGGGACTAAGGGAGATCAGGATCGAAAAGTCTCCCCCATCTCAGTCCTTGCATGATGATGGACGCTGCGATCATCACTGGCCCCACTTAATCCACGACCGATAAGTTTTTACCTTTCAAAACAAGTGTACACTTGATCCAACGGTCCAATTCATTATGAAGGGTGACAAACCCCAGGACCCATGACTATCAGGTTGAGGTCCCTATTTTATGGTCCACTAGGATGGAGCAAAATGTGGGCCCCTTCGCGTGTTCCTGTGTTTAAACTTTAAACCCACAAACTAAAAAATCCTTCTCATCCAGCAACTTAGTTGGCGATATCATTAACTTCGTATGTTTAAACCCATGAATTTTCTTCTTCTTCTTCGTAAAACACTCTTACAAATTACATAAGATATTGCTCACTGTGACATTTTGTTCTCTTTTGGTTGTTGCTCTTGACTGTTGATTGAATAATTCTCAAGCCTAAATTTTATTGCTAAAGAAAATTCGTGGGTTTAAACCCAATTGTTGTGGTTTGCTAAACCAGATTGCCATGGGTGAGATTCTGACACTTGTACTCATAACTAGCTCAGTCTCTGGTGCTGATGTGATATATAACATGCAAGATATGATGTCCGATGGGCTGTAGGCTTTTTTTTTCTTTTTTTATGACTGTTTTGATGTTTAGGTACGATTTTTTTAGTGGAATCTCTTCCAGGAATTCAGCTCGTTTAGGAATTTCTGAAATTTATATTTCTTCACTAGTATTTTCGGATTTCATAAACATGAAAGGTCTCTTTTGACCTTTGGGAATTCAAGAATTTCACTCCCTTTGCATTTTGGTTGAATTTCTGGATGCTCAAGCCTAAAGCAGCATCCAGGAATTCCACCATGTCTGAGAATTCAGGAATTCCCCAGACATAAATTCCTGGAATTCCATAAAAAAATACAGACCAAATTTCATAGTCTTGACATTTATACACATTACCTTATGTTTTAACTATTGAACTTTTTATGGTATATTAAATATGGAAAATATTCAAGTGAGAACTAGTTTTCACCTATTATATGAGAACTTTTTTGCGGGGTCCAACTAGCAACTCATCCAAACCTAGCAACCAATAGGGAACCCCCTGATAGTTACTAATTCCAAGGATTAGCACACATCCGAATGGACTGAACCGTTGGATCAAAGGTTGAATATTTTTTTAATATGAAGCCATTAAACTTGTGGGTTACGGATGAAGGGGTTAGGGGTATGGATTTAGGGTCAAACTTGATACTTGGTGTGGTCTCACATAGATCTTTCCATCCCCCTGGTCTCATCCCTTAATGGGGCCCACAATTGGGCCCCATAAAAAAGTTCTCGTATAATATGTGAGAACTAGTTCTCATCTGAATATTACCCATTAAATATTTTCACTTCTTTTAAGCAGTTGGTACCTTCTCTTTACTTGAAAGAGTTGAGTAGTTGCGGGGAGGGTCGTATGGAGGCTTGAGCTCATGGGTCATCCAAAAGATATCGCACCAAGTAGAGATGGTTTGTGCACCAAGTTAGGTGTATATATAGTCTTTAGATCATTCCCTTTGATTGTTTACAGATGCACTAATAATGTATATATATAAAGGGGCTTTTGGCGGCAAGTCCCTTGAGATTCTGTTTTATAGTCTAAGGTCCATCACACTTTTTCGTAGCGGCGGCAGTCCTCATTTAAAACTGATGCAGACAAAAGGACAAAAATGCCCCCTTATATGTCAGCTTCGAAACCGCTATCCTCTTTCCTGTTTCCTCCATAGCCTTCATCAGCGCAAGGAGGACCGCCCTCACTTCATCCTCGTTGGAAGAGAAAACCTTCGGCCCTTGAAAAGCTTATGCACACATAATATACCCTTTAATATTCAATATAAATCCAAAAGAAGCTTTACCATCAGCTACCCTAACAACTGTGTCTGAGAATACTAAAGTGTCGTTCTCATTTGAGGAATTAAGAGTTCGCCAACCTTGTTCCTCTTGGTTGGCATACTTAAGGGAGGGCACATCCTCCTCAAGTAATCTTAAGATGAATCGAATAATATTGCTAGGATTTAGAGGACCCATTTAAAAAAGAAGTCATTCCTCACTTTTCACATCATCCACCAACTACATAAAATCCATTAGAATATAAGCATAGGAGTTGGGTGAAGTTGCTCGCAAAAATGTAACCCCTAATCTACCAAACTCATAGTGCATATTATGGTCAGAGTCAGAGAGAGCGGAGCATTGGATACTGTCAAATTGACAGGTTTTTAGATTCAAGAGATGAATCTTGGGCTCTTTAATAAAGCCCACCCCAATCAAGTTCAGTATCTACAGAGAGGGAAAGCATTCAGAGTTTAGATAATTTATCAGAGTTTCTAAGAAACTCAGATAAATTTATCAAAAAATCAGACAAATTTCACAGAAACTTTGATAAATTGGACAAAAACTCAGATAGATTAGCTAAAACTTAGATAAATTTATTTGAGTTTTCGGCAAAACTCAAATAAATTTATCTGAGTTTTTGGCAAATTTTCGAAAACTCAGATAAATTTTCAAAAAACTCAGATAAATTATCTAAGTTTTGCAAATTTATCTTTATCAGAGTTTCCGAAAAATTTATCTAAGTTTATGACAAAATTTATCTCCGTTTTGAAATTTTTAATTGAGTTTTTGGACAAATCTGTGTGAGTTGTTTCGCAAAAATTTTTTTGGTTGCTATGATTAAAAAAGATAGACTTATATGAAATGGGAAAATGAATGAAAAGGCAAAGACAGCATCGGGTTTTTGTGTTATGCATGATCAGTCGCCGGAAAAGGCCCGGACTTGTCGCGTTTCCATCACCGGACCGTCGCCATCGTGGCTAGTGTAGTCGGAGATGGCCGACTTCGATTTGCAGAGCTCTCTGGTGAAATCCCTCATTCCTAGAGAAGAAGACGGAAGGGGATCTCCGGGACAAGAGAGAAGAAGACGGAAGGTGTTATGCTGAAACTGTTGAAAGGGGTAAATTAGTCATAAAAAATATATGATGTGGCATATTACGGATTTCTCACCAAAATATCTCCAACTGTCTGGATTAGAGACATTAGAGAAAAAGTTATTGTCCTTGATGCTTTAAAATATCGTACTCAGGGACTATTGGCTAATTTACAAAAAAAAAAAAAAAAGAAAAGAAAAGAAAAAAAGAGAGCATGTTAAAGGTATTTTCTCACCTTGACAGAACGTCTGCGCCAGAGAATATCCATGATCGCACATTATGATTCTTTGGCTAAGACAGGGCTTGCGGATTCCAAATACAAGGGCGACTTTCTTGTACAACTTGCCAGGGATATGCCAAAAGACCAACTCAGGGACCCCATCAGAAAAGGTCATGCAAGCACTTGAGTAACACAATATCAGTATTAGAAACAACTAATTGCCTAAAACTATGTTTCTAGCATTTGGACAAGCTAACATAAGTCTATGAAATTCTTCACAACATTAACCAAATAAAAGAGTAACAGGCTGAGTACAACCAGTGAGTGGTACGTAGCTGAGTTGGCCAAGAGAATTAAGCGCAATAGAGGTCTTGTGTTGGATACTTGTTTTCATTGCCCACCTTGCATAGTCTTACTCTCTTATATTCAAGGCCAAAGGCTCCTCAGTTGGGTTGAACGGGACATACCCGAGATTATAAAATAAAAAAAATTAAAAAAATAGATAAGCTCACTACATAATAACCTAGTCTAAAGGAAAAGTTTCTTACTGTAAAGAACCCAACCTTTTGTTGGTCTTTTTAAAATCATTTTTTTTCCGAATTTCTACTAATTATACCAATTTATTTAGAATAAAAAAAGGGAATAAATAAATAAATTATGGAAGTCTGCCAAAGTTTTAGCGGGGCCACTCTATGTTTTAGCCGCGGCCGACGGCCCCTGCTAAAAGTTATTTTTCTTATAGCACAATTTAAGTAATTCCGTCATAAATATAATTTATTGGTTCATAGATATAGGTTTGGTCAGATTTGAGTGGTCTTTGAATTTCACTTGAAACATTAATTGGTAATCAAATGGGCTCTCATCTACTCTCGATTAACTAAAACATTGAACGTTTTACCCATGTAATTCGAATTGGGCTTAACCATTTTAAGTGGAAAATATTTTAATTGGCGATACCGGTGCACATCTTTTGCCCAACTATAGTGTTCTTTGTTAAGTCTACTTTTTGGAGAGTTTACTTTCTTTGGGATTTATGTGGAAGTAAGTCTAATTGGATCAGCTTTACCACATTTGCCTCCTTTTAAAGAAGTAACAAGAATAACACTTTTAGTTTACCTATATATTTTACTATATAACAATTTAATTTTTTTAATTAACTCAAATATTTTATCGGTCAAGAATTTAATTGAAACAGTACCATTTCAAATGGATCTTTACAAATACTATAAAAAGCTGGTCAAGAAACTTTGGTTATACTCCCTTATTTTTTTAAGAAGTTAACTGCTATAAAAAGCTAATGCTTTGGAAAATGTGATTAACAAGTTTTTGCTTGGATTTGGGTCGTCCCAATCCAGACTTAGTCAACTCAACCAAATCTCCAAATTTGATGGAAAATGAAACGGCAAAAACGATTACTTGTAGCTTTATCTTTTGCAATATTCATACCAAGTCCTGACACTGTAACTAAGACTAATCCATGCCTCTTGAGTGAGAAGAGTCCACCAGCTTTCCATGCTAAGATAATTGAGTTTCTGAACATTGCCTCAAATCCATTTGATATCCTTTGCTGTGCGGTAGCTTCGAGGGGAGTTCAGTTGGCCTAAGACCACAGTTTGTACTCAGATGTTGTACGGCTTGCGGAGCCTTCGTGTCTCTGAGATTTATCCAATCTGGTTGCCTACGATCACCCTTTGAATTTCATCGATTTCTAAAATGAAATGCATTCTAAAACTATGAATAAAGGAGCAGTATAAAAATGTTGTCTCGGGTGGAACTCGGGTAGTGCACTTTTGGTCACGTAATTTTTTTTTACATATAGAGTCTTTTCTCTTAGCATTCGAATTCGAGACCAATTGATTATAATATTTGACAATAATAGAGACAGTATAAATATTTATTAATATTTTAATTACTTATAATTTAAAATAAATATATATCATATTCAAATCTTCCAATCTCCCACCTTTTCAACGATTGAGGGACCTAAGCTCTACAAGTTGTCTTACACTCTACAAGTTGTCTTACACTATAGATGTGTGTGAGAAGCCCGGAAAAAAGGAGCATTGCCTTTGCACCGTACGTATGTCATAAGTGGCCCTCTAATTTTGTGAGTGCCAAATGGTGAAATGATGTCGCATGCACGTGTCAATGGGAGGCAGAAAAAGTGGGGACATGGCCCCCAAAAATATTTTAAAATCCCTTTAAAAGGTCAGCCATATAATAAAGTGTGCCCTTTTCCTTTAATATGATGGGCCCTCCGGAAAAAAAAAAAAAAAATCGATGACTTATATTCATGCCAATTCAAGTGCTAAACGTGTAAAAGGGTTGAATTCATCATTGAAAGGGGGAATAAAAGGTGGAAGAACACTTTTCTTTAGTGAATTTATCTATGATGGCAGTGGCACCATTCTTTGGTTTATTTTAAATGTAAAGAGGTGTTTGAGTGGAAAATTTACTTTTGTAACTGGGTTCGTATCATGTTTATGGTAATTCATACATGTATCAGCATGTGAGAGGGTTATCTTTATTTGATCAAACTCACTTTTATCGTATGTTTCGATATCTTAACACGTTCTTAAATTTTATGCAGTTACATTGTTATACGCAGGCACACTGGTTAAATAACCTTAGTTTGTGGTGACAACTACAGATTTTGGGATAATTTTAGGGTTCATCCAGGGATAAAAGCATATCAAGAATGGAGGCATAAATTTCCTTAAGGGAAAATACTATGTCGATTTTTATTTTTATTTTATAATGGAGGGTATAATATGTCAAAATTAGATATCTATGTTGGAGCACGCCTTTTTAGATGTCTTATTGAGTGGTGAATGTCACGTGCACAAAATGTGTCCCAACATTTGCTTTGATGTAAAGAGAAATCACCAGTTAAACAAGATGAACTCAATAGAAGGCCCACTTGTTGACAAACCGAGCCACTCAAATTAAACGCCCCATAAATATACGAGGTATCTATGAATTTTACTCTAATGGGAGTTTAGTCCCACCATACATTTGATTATTTAATAAGAAAGTGATTAGTTCATAGTCCCGCCATACTAAGGTGATGGCTGAGGGTATTCAATTCTTATCTTCCTTGATTCAAATTCCATATAAATACAATACTAAGGGGAGGTTATTCAATGTTTATATTTGGATATTCACTTTTGGTTCTTTATTTTCAACCACTCATATAAATACAATACTAAGTATTTAATTACATGAACAAACAGGCCTTAAATGTTTTTTTTTAATCATTATTTAGGAGACGACTAGATCAAATTTACACATACACAACACATATATGTTCCGAATGCATAAAATTTACATATGTTGAACATATTACAGTTTTTGGACCATTTTCATAAATGCACAATTCATATTACTGAGTTTTCTTTAATTATACATACATTAAGAAATAAATGTACGCGAGCGTGGAGAGCAAGAGAAAGTCTCTCTAATTATTCTTTTTTTTTTTTTAAATTTTGTGGGCTCTGGCATTCCTAAGTTTTTATAGAGTATAACAGTGAATTTCAGATACAATCAATGATTTGGATAATGAACAAGGGCATGCAGAAGTAAAAAAGATAAAATGGGATTAAGATATTTTTCCTTTTTCAAGTATCTTTCAAAATATCACATGTAGAGTTTATAGCTATATGAGAATGCTCGACACAACTCAAAACTGGTGCTAGTGTGACTTAAAAACTTAGGGGTTGTTTGCTTGACGTCATTTATATATATATATATATATAAATATTACGCATGTATAATGGTTATGCATATTTTACGTTTATTTACAGTTTATGCATATGATGCGCAACTGAGGTGTGAAAAAAGATACGTAAATACACCATTTCACATAAAAATTGAGACACTTACAAAGTTTGTAAAGTGGTTTTATATATGGTGATGTAGCGAATTGCATGTACACATGGGGATGCTCACCTCCTGGTTTAAATTCCACTAACAACATTTTTTTAGTTTTGTGGGTCCCAAATTTATGATCCAATCCGTTTATCTTATTTCTATGGTTATGAACCGTCAAGAGATAAAAAATTTCCATTTTAATGCTACATGAGTTTTGAGAAATATGTGAAAAAACATTTGATATATCACATAAAAATATTATTTTCAGTACTTTTATGGGCTCCCAATTTATGATTTGAATTATTCATCTTCTTTATATGGCTAGAAACAGGTAGGAGGTGAAATTTCTTATCTTAATTCTACATGGATTTTGAGATATGTGTAAAAAGAAGACTTCCAAAAAAATCCATGGTGCACCTAACACCTCGAATGTTCTCATTTACACATGAAAATCGTGATTTTCATAAATATGGTAATGTGTTTCACGTGTGTAACACTTGCATATGTAAAATCCATCTTCTTATCACATGCATAGAAGACAAATGACCTAGTAAAAAGGCCATACACCTTTTTAGGTGTCCAATCATAACAAAATCACTTACAACGTAATCCTAGTAGAGGTGGAGCCATGAAAAAAGAAAGAAGATTACAACCTTTCATGTGTCATTTTGTACAATTGATATTGTTTTACATATGAAAATATTGCTAGGCGTCGTTTGTTTGCATGTGAAAGTTTTATACATGAGAATCACTATGAGTAATCATGTTTGTTTGCACGTGTAAATGATTTTCATGTGCAAAACTCCTGTGAAAATCACCTGCTTTGAGCCATTCATTTTCACATAAGAAGTGGTAAAACGAACCACAGCTCGCTATTGTTAGGAGATATCTACAGTATCGTGGACAGTAAAATGGGGCTTACCATATATTTTTTTCTAATTTCGGGCCCATATACATAATCTAAACCGTTCATTAGCTTCAAAAGGCTAAAAATGGCTATACAAAGTCAAATCTCAGCTGTTGGAATGTCTTAGATTGTGAGAAATTTTGGAAAAAATTTTATACCATGACAGCTACGTCATGAACTTCTATGGGCCTACTTCTCAAGACTTGCACCGTTAATTACTTATAAAAGGCCGAGAACAGCTAGAGGGTCAAATTTCAAATCATGATTCGTCGTGGATTGTGAGAAAATTGTGAAAAACCGCCCCGCTATTGATTCACTCTTTTGTACCTAACATGAAGAATAAGTGACTTTTGCCCGGTCCATGTTTTTTTTTTTTTTTCTTATTTTTATTCTCATGGACCTCTATTTCAAGAACTGAGCTATCTATCCTCTTTTTAACATTCAAAACGGCTAGGGTTCAATTTTTAGTCGTTCAATTATCCTAGATTGCAAGAAATTTATGAAAAACTGCAGACCATTAAATATGGATTTTGGGCCCCTTTTCATGATCCGAATAGTCCATTAGCTTTAAAAAAGGTCTAGAACGGCTAGAGGGTCAAATTTGAGGCCATAATCTATCATGGATTGTGAGAAAATCGTGAAAATGGATGTACTTATATTCACATGTGCGGTGATAAATAATGGATTGTGTTTCTCATGTGAGTCTTTTACACATGTAAGTGAGTCACATGTGAATCATTTTAATAGAAAACAAACGCCCCTGAATGAATATACAATGTGTAATTTTATCACATAATCAACAATTACATAAGTAAAATGTTGTAAGCAAAAGCCAATATGATATGTACCAAATACATGTTTTAGCCTAAACAAATTAAAAGAAAAGGAGTTTAAAACATTAAATGACGTCCATACCATTTTGTATGGACAAACCATGCTTTGGTCCCCACAGAGCAATCTCTAGGTTAAGAAGAAGGGGCATTCGGCGATGGGTCCCTAACCATTTCACTTTATGGCCTTAGATCCACAAATAAAAGTCATAGAGCCAAAGGTCTTTCCCACGCTTATTCACACCTAAAATGTCTAATTTACCCTTTCTTTAAAACATAAACCATGATTGGGGGGGATATCCCATTAATAATGGCCAGCTAACATTTAATTGCCCACGATTAATGGAATCTCCAGATTTTCATATAAATTCTAAAAACACACAAATAAATTTCAAAATTTCGAAAATAAATTTTAAAAAATGAAATAATTTCAAAAAATGCAATAAGTTTTTAAAAAAGTAATATATAATCAAATAACGCAAATAAATTTAAAAAGATGCAAATAAGTTTCAAAATATCCAAATAAATTTCAGAAAATATAAATAAATTTCAAAAGACTCAAATAAATCTCAAAAGATCCAAAGAAAATTTCAAGAAATGCAAATAAATTTAAAATAATGAAAATAAATTTTAAAAAATGCAATAATTTCAAAAAATACAATAAATTTGAAAAGATACAAATAAATTTCAAAAGACGCAAATAAATTTAAAAAATGCATATAGATTTCAAAAAAAGTAAATAAATTTGTTAAAAAACTCAGATAAATCTTGAAAAAAAAATCAGATAAATTTACAAAAAACACAAAGAAATATGACAGAAGACAGATAAGTTTGAACAACACTCAGATAAATTTGACAAAACAGATAATTGAACAAACTCAGATAAATTTGAAAACAACTCAGATAAATTTAACAAAAACTCAGATAAATTTGACAATAATTCAGATAAATTTGACAGAAACTCAGATAAATTTGATAAAATAGTTAAACAGAGTCAAAGAGCGATCACCGGAGAGACGTCAGTTCTCCATGGAATTCCCCTCTCATCATCCGTTTATCCATCTCAATCCCTTCTTGTCGCCACTTCTGACGACAGCACCCCATTCTCATCTTCTATCTCCACTACAAAATAATAAAAAAATAATAATAATGACCATCATCACTACCCACCCACCGTTCCACCCCCTACCTCAACAGAACCCGGAGAACGAGACCCAGACATCGCTGCCAGTCCCAACTAACGCTGGATAGTGTGACACTATCTACTTGGCTAATTTTACATAGCTGAAACCGTTCCAGCCATTTGGTTTTTCCCCAGCGACACTTGTCGTCTTGAGTGATAAATCAATTTGATCCAAAGGGGGATTTGTCCATTTGTCCAAGAGGCACTCATCCCTGTTCAAGTAGATTGGTTGGTAAGGTAGCAGGACAATTCTATGAATTAATAATAAAAAAAATAATGACAAGAAATTCTCCTCCTCAAGGTAAATCTTATGTGGAGGTGTATCAGGTTCTGTTACAGAACCTATTTAAAGAAGACGAGCAGTGAAGAGATTGGGTCCTGCCTGAAATTTACAGAGGATACCGAAGTGGTCCCAATCATACAATATGAGCCCTGTTGCATCAATATTCAGACCAGAGGATTGCGGACTCAGGTTCGGCTATTGATCGGAGAAGTTGCAGAGAATAGGGCAGGTGAGTTTTTCGTCGCAGTCGGTTTCCAGAGAGGATAATAGTCTCTGGGATCAGTTTGGATCTTGCAATCGCAAGAGGATTGGACCTGTCTGTTGGATTAATTCTCTGAACCAGAGCAAGAGGTTTGAAGTGAAATCGAAGAACAACAAGACAGCGAGGTGAAGATATCTTTGCCGCCGACGACAGCAGCAAATCATCCCCACGGCCGCTTTCGTACTCCTCGAAATCGTATCTCCTTCGGCCGATCAGATCTGAAGGCGGGTGGGGCTATTCTTGCGGCGGCGGCTGAGCCGCAGCACCCCCTTTATCCCTCATCGCTCTTGGTCTCTGTAGAGAGTTTCAGAGACAGGTATCATTGGCTACTCAAATCTAGGCCCATTGTAGAAGAAGAGGGATAATATAAACTTTTAAATTTCAAGTTTCAAATTTCTAATTTTATATCTAAAATGGTTGAAAGGGCAATTTTTAGTCCTAAAAAATGAGATCATGTGGATGCAGGGACCTAAGGCTGGAAAAAGTCTAGCTGAGTAGACCAGAGGCCTTAATAAATTTTTGCTTGGACCGGAGGCTGGAAATATTGACTTATAGGGACCTTTCGCTAATTTTACCTAAGAAGAATTCCTCCAATGTCCTTAACTTGTTGAGGATATTGTTGGTCATGCAGCAAGTTTTCATTTATGACTCATGCAGCCCATTCATTGTTAGAAACGGACGAGTGATTGGTGGGTGACGAGCTCTTGCCCTCTTCTCTCCTCCAAGGAATTCAAATTTCAAACCTCTGTGTGCAGTCTACATCAGTTAATAGCCACTGTAGAATAAACTGTTAAGAATTTATGAAATAAAAATAAAGATTTTACAGAAAAAATTCTAAAATTTGGTCATTCATTGCGAAGGGTCACCGCAGATTGTACTACACTAATTCGATCTTCCCGCCACTTTTTTTTTGTACTTTTTTCTGAGCGACGCCACTTTTTTTTTTTTGAGCGACGATGGCGTCGCCCAAAAAAATTTAAGCATGCTAGCGTCGCTCCTCACGTCTTCTTCTTCCTCATATTTTTCATATTTCTCGATAGCCCCCACTCCATTTTTCACCTAACTCTACAGATTTTTCACTGTTCATATAGGCGGAAAAGCCGCGAATATAGATTTATCCTACCGAGCAGCCTTTCTTTGTTGTTTTCTCATGGATGGGTTCATAGGTTGAAGGTAAACTCTACATGATAATGCACGAGCATAAGATTGTTATTGGAACCATTATTCCATGTTATGTCTATAATTTTTTTCTTTCTTTCTCGTCTCTTTCACTTTTCAAGATAAATCTTGAGAATGTAAAGAGAAGAAAGAAAGAAACTGTATGCCGGGCAGTGTTAATCTTTTTATAAAGCATGTGATACTGTTTTTCCGAGATGATTTGGAGAAAATGAATGGAGTGGGGAGATGGAGAAATAGGTGGAGGAGAGGAAAAAAATAAGAGGAATAAGAAATAAAGGGAGTTATATGTTTTAGAAAAATCACGTAGAGCGACGCTAGCGTGGCTCCTATCTAGCGTCGCAATATTCTATCATTAAAAAAAATGGAAGAGGTCCCGACATACCTCGTTTGTGTTGTACAATCTGCGGAAACCCTTCGCGAGTAATTGCCAAATTCCAAATTTTTTTTGATAAGAACCTCAATAAAAATTATAAGAGAGTAAGTGTAAATTATAAATAGAGAAAAATAGAGATGGTTCTCAATAAAGCAATGCCTTGCCCGTTTATATTGAAACAACTATTATTGTTGTCCTAAATACAGTTGACTTGCCTAAATGTTAGGGACCCAGTGTAGACCCTTTGGCAATGGACGGAGGCCCCATTTTCAAAAGTTAGTTGCGATCCTTGGTGAGACTTAGACATACGTCACAAAACAACCACTTATTTTACAATTTAAATTATGCAGGTGTATATTCAATTGCCACTTGTCTTATCTATTACACTTTACACTTTAGTCTGATATGGATTGCAAGTTGTCCTTGTCTAGATGAGAGAGAGATGGATTCAGTATATTGGCACAAGAAAGAGTAAGGGAAAGAAGAAGACAAAATTCAAATAAGAGTAAGGAAACAAGAAGACTATGAAGTGCCAGCAAAATGATCGACCCTCACCATTTGGGAATGGAATGGTACTTGATCATGGAACTTAAAACTCAATTTTTAAGAAATAAGAAACTTGAAGGATTGTATTACAAATCAAAGGGGACATCATGAATTTATAATTTAGGGATTTTTACCAAAGAATAGTGTAAAATTCAATAAATATCAAGTAATGACAAGGAATTAAAGATATCATGAATTTTATAATTTAGGGCTTCTACCAAAAAACACTGTGAACCCAATAATTGTCAATTAATGACAAGGAATTAAACTGTTGCCAAAGAAATATCCAAAGCCCAAGGGACTATGAAATGACAGATTGCTGATTCTTGTAATTTCTACTACCCTTTTTTTTTTTCCATCATCATTCCCTTGTACCTTATAGAGAAAAACTTGACTATAACGTTTTACAGCCAACTCCACTCTTTTCCTTTTTTTTTATCCCATTTTTAACTCCATTTTATCATTTTCATTCCTTTCACACTTAGATGTATCACCAATTATCTTAATAAAGAAGAATCTTGATCATAAAACAACAAGAAACCTATCTCAAAGTCAGTTTGGAAGAAGAATCACCTTGAAATCCATCATGAAGAGGAACAATATAAAAAATCAATTTTGATTTCAAGAAAGAACTAATCCTATAGACGGAGAGGGGGTTGGTAATACTATTTTTTTTCACAAAAGAGGAAAATTTTTGTTGCAAGTACAAAAATGTGCCCTGAAGGAGAAAAATGTGAAAATAAGGGAAAGGAGGGAGTTACAATTGTTGTGAATGGTGAAGTATGGATTTTTTCTGAGATAGGAATGTGATTGGAGAGAAAAAAAAAAGGTCTGTGAAGTTTTATATAGGTCGCGATATTTTGACAAATGAGTAATTTTGTCATTTCGCAATCCCATGGACTTTGAACAGCTTTTTTTTTTATATCATAAAAGTTTAAATCTTTATCATTAATTGGTAATTATTGAATCTTTACATAAATTTTTTTTTTTTTATAAATACCCCTAAAACTCATGTTCATAGCTACCTATAAAGAAAAAAACCCACTAAAAACACAATATTATTTGAAGCCTACTTTCCAATGTCTGCAGAATGTTGTAAATCCTTTTGATTAGCTAGATGTTTTGGCCAATCTCTAGCCCATAGTACATGCAACACAAATATGCTAGATTAAATAAATCGAGTCTCACACTAACGAAGTTTCTGGTTGAGAATTCCGGGACAATGGCTATGAGCATTGGGCATGCTAACCAAATAGGCTACATTAAAAAAGTGGGACCCACATCATAAGAAGGATGGCCTAAGCATCAAAACATGTTCATTTACCTCCAATATTAGAATTGAAGTGTTAAATAATGCTTAGCCTTCCTTCTACACTAAATAGAAGTTGATAAATTTCAAGCGATAGCGCAGATGACCTAACATCACGATTTGCACTAAAAATTATAGGTTTGAAATTATATTATCACACTGAAATTATAAAAAAAAAATTTATAGAGCTTCTCTCGAGCCCAAAGAGATTTGTCCCGCGCAATGGGTACCGCTCATTCCAACTTAGCAACTGTCCCCCAACGAAAAAAAAAAAAAAAAATAGGTGACGACGGACGACCTGAAAGCCCCTACCGGGCCGTTGCATCCTATCCCCCTTCGAGCCCACAAACAGCATCGATTCCACTCGCTCGCGTTCTGACTCGCTTGAACCTCGGAGACGCACGCGACAAACACATGGCGGATAATTAGAGAGAAAACAAAGGAAGAAAGCGCTAAAGTAAGCAACCAACCCAACACCCCCACGATCGATCTCCCCTTCATTTCCAAATCCCCCTCCCAGCCCAGCCAAAAGACGAAGAAAAAGCAGAAGCCAGAACCAAAGCCAAAGCCAAAATCGAAATCCCAAAAAGCATTGCTTTCCTAATCCAGAATGTAGAAATCCGAACATCTCTAACCTTTTCTCTCTTTCTACCTCTACCCTCTCTCTCTCTCTCGCCATGGAAGCTCTGATCGAGCTCTGCGATCTCGTCGCCCAAAACCCCTCCCTCTTCTCCGAAAAACTCGCCTGGATCTGCAGCCGCTGCCCTCCCTCCACGCCTTCCTTTCGCCTCACCCGATCCCACCTCAATGCCATCCTCGCCACAGCCAGGTTCTTGTCGAAATGCCCCTACCAAAAAGACGAAGAAAACAACACCACCAACGCCAACACCCCTCGCGATCCCAAATCCGCCACCCTCGACTTCCTTCGATCGATTCCATCCTCATTCAACGCCTCCTTCTGGCCTCTCTCCTTCTCCCTCGACGCCATCTCCTCCTTCTTCTCAGATCTCCTCCCATACGTAGCGAAGGCCGCCGAACTCTCCCCTGATTTCGCCTCCGAGGCCGGCGCCGTCATTGCAGACGTCGTCATCACCGCATCCGCCCGCAGCAGCGACGCGGATGGGATCGCTAGGGTTTTCCTCACGGCGTTATCGCGGAACTGCCCTCCGCTGCCCTCCCGCGAGGCGGACCGGCTCGTCGGCTGCCTCCTGGAGCAGTTTCTCCAGGCGGAGGGCGCCGCGGCCTCGGTGTCCGGGTCCGTGTCTTCGCTGCAGATCCTGCCGTCGTTGTCATCTGAGACGGCATCGTCCTCGTCGCAGAGCTCGCCCATGGCGACGAAGCAACACCAGCATTTGCAGCCGAACGGGGATGGGAGCCCTGTGAGTGAGACGTCCGTGTCGTCGTCCAGCAGCGCATTGGCGATGCCGTCTGCATTGTCGAAAGGAAAGGAGGAAAGCGTTGATGATGACGGGGGTGGGACGGGGGAGTCATCTAAAGGATCGGTGGCGAGGCCAAGCGTGGGGAATGGGACGGCTGGGCCTGTGGATGGACCGCTCCGGCAGCAAGTGGCCGCATTCGAAGAGGAGTCTTTAGAGGGATTGGAGAAGCAGGAGATCGCGTTCAGGCTGTTTGTGCATGTTCTGGACAAAGTATCCGTCAAGGCTGGAAATTTGGAGCAGCTCAGGACTGCGTCTGCGAAGCAGCTCAAGTCACTGCCAGCTTTTCTCAAGGTAAATGGTCTCCCTCTATCTATATGTATGTATCAAGTATGTATGTATGTATATATATTATTTTTTGAATTTCCAATTTCAGAATATAGCATAATTGTAGTTTGATCTTGATGTTTGATGACTATACTTTAACATTCAATTAATTTGACTGCGAGTTGTGAAAACTTATTTTACAAGCAAATAATAACAAAACTACTAGACTGGAGTGTTAGCAATGCATTTACTGTACACATGGGGCGGTAATGGTATGCTTGTCTTTACTTTACACTATGTTGTTCTTATTGCTCTATAGGAATTTTATTGTATTTTCGCATTATTGAAACAAATACCGATAAAAAAGTTATTAAAACAATTTTTTTGAGGAAATATTAACAATTGTAAAAAAAAATTAGAATTATGCAGAAAAGGCCTAAAATCAGCATGCATGCTTACTTCAAATGTGCATGTCTAATGAGCTTTTGCTGTGATTCCCTGGAAGAGCTTTTGCTTGTGTAATGGTGCTTCTGGACTGAACTTCAGCTTCTTGCTCCCTGCCTGTGATTCCCTGAGAGAGCTCTTGCTTATACTGGGGATCAATACATTCTTGAGCTGCAAGAACCCTATCGGAAATCTGCAAATCATCCACAGATTGTCATTTCCTAACATTTCAGATGAAATGTCATTATCTGGCATCAGATCTCTAATCAGTATGAAGAAACCCCTCTCCATGGTTCGTGGGAACAATGTTTTCAAGGTGCTATGCGCCTAATTTAGCTAGGTGCATGCTCAAGGAAAAAAGAGAGAATATAGTGTAAAAGATCTATTTCAGCGAACAACCACATGAAAAGATAACTGATGTAATTATTTGCACAACTTAAAATGTTTAAACATTACACAACCATGCATCATTAAAAATTATGAAAGAGGAGATATGTCCATCCCCTTTTATGGGAAGTAGCTACCCACCTACCACCATAGTAATTTTTATTAACTCAGTTGATATTTGATTCATGAGAAAACTAGATCAAATCCTTCACATCTTCCCTCCACACCTCCAAAAGTGGGATAGTTCAATGGATAAGACTTGGCAAGAGCCCATGGCACATTGGAAGGTGCTCGCTATTGCAACCTCAAAGTTTTGGTTTCATGTCATGTTGCCAATTAAAAAAAGAGAGGATGAGGCATTTTCTTTGCCAATTCAGTGTGTCCCACCAGATGAATGACCTGGACTAAAATGATGGGCAATACTGATGTGTCTTCTGCTTGCAAGCTGTGACTCATCATCGTCATCATCATCCAAGCCTTGTCCCAACTATGTTGGGGTCGGCTACATGTTATCTCACAATTCATATTTGGGTTGTGACAAAATTTTACGCTAAATGCAACCCTCCTCCTTTACCCTTCTACTTGCAAGTCGTGATTCCAGACAATTATTTATTCTGCCGTTTCTGCAGAATTCAGCTATTAGGATCCTCCAATGACTGCAAATAAACTCCAGGAACACAAGGAGACTACAAATCTTTGTAGATCTGAGTTATGGAGCAAAATTTGAGAGATCTCCATGTTTCCAACTCTAAGCTGCTTTTTTCGACCGATTTTTTCTACTTTGTTACTGTCTTATGGAAGACCACGTTTGTGCTACCATGTCAGTCCCTGATTTAGAGTACCATGTTGATCGGTTTTTGCTAGAAGGCCACAGAGAATCTGGATAAGATTGACCCCCCTTTCCAAGATTGGTGCTAAAGCCTAAAAGTATCAGTGAAAATTTGATACCTTGCTAACTTGGAAGCCGTATGCTGGAAAACTTGAGCTAGCATGCTGAACAGGGGTGACACTAATCTGCTTGGTCCTAATATAGTATCTAACTAGTTTGTTAGGCTGACACTTAAGTGTTTGATTTGGTGCCTTTATGTAATCTGTAATTCAGCAATGTGCTTTCTGCATTGTCTCGCTCATATCTTGACAGTCTGATGTCAGGTTGGCACAGATTTTTCCCCTTCGTTGTTCATTGTTGGAAAGCTGTCTTTAGGGCTTTCCATCTGTGCTAAGATCGTGGGCAGCTTCACCGTCTGTCAGAAGCAATGGGCCTTGAAAGTGAACCTAAGCTAGTGCTGGCCTTGCATCCTATGATGGAAAAATACAACAGGGATACGCCATGGGCATGGTAGGGACATGGATTTTACACAAAAAAGTGAAGTATCGGAAACACGAAATGTCGCCCATTTTGAAGTATCCGTGCATCATAGCTTGTATCCGCTTCTATTTTCGAAAATTTACAGCTATGGTTTTAATGAGTTTCTTGGTTCAAAATTCAAAATGATGTTCTAATCTAATTACGGTCTTGTCTCTCATGTTTATTTAGGGTTGACAATTGAGGGCCTTCTCTATATGTAATACTTGGGAAATGCCTATATAGTGTGCTAAAATAGGGTGCCTGCAATGTTTTCTCCTTGAATGAGTTCACAATACTCGTGGATTTGATCATTCTATCTCAGTTCTGTTCTTGAAGGTAGGTTTGGTGATACTCTAGATGCTTTCTTTATTATGTTTTGGTTGGATTTTGAGCAGATACGAAAGCGTGACTGGACAGAACAGGGTGCGTTGCTAAAAGCGAGAATCAACACAAAGTTGTCTGCTTGTCAAGCAGCAGCATCTGTGCAAATCAAAAGTCTTCTATCTCTTGATTTCGATGGCAAAGCTGCAAAGATAATGTTGCGTGGGACACTTGCCTTGCTCCTAGATGCTGCTGAAGCTTGTATACTGTCTTCTTGGAGGAAGTTAAGGATCTGCGAAGAACTCTTTAGTTCATTGCTTAATGGTATCGCACAAGTCGCTGTTACTCGTGGAGGCCAATTGCTACGCGTGTTGCTTATTCGCCTTAAACCACTTGTGCTAACCACATGTGCTCAGGTAATGTTATGCTAACTGTAAGGTTCTTTTTTTTTTTTGGACACAGGCTGGTATATGTACTGTATGCATTATTCTAAGTTTCATTGGCCTGGTTTGCATATAAATGCAATATATTGGATGCTTTCTCATACCGAGCTTGTTGATACAGGCTGATACTTGGGGCAATAACCAAGGGGCCATGTTTGAGAGTGTCACAAAGACAAGTTGCGAAATAATCGAATTTGGTTGGAGCAAGGACAGGGCCCCTGTGGATACCTTTATCATGGGATTAGCTGCCAGCATTCGTGAGCGGAATGATTATGAGGATCAGGTTTGCTTCATTGTACATATTCAGAATAACGTGATAAAATTAGTAGTAGTGAATTTTAGAAGCTCTCTCTAGAAAATATTTCACTAATAATTGATATCTCCTTTGTTCTGTCTATATATATATCTGTGTCTGCATGCGTGCGTGCGTGCCCTAATGAACTGAGCTTCAGCCTGTAACTGCTTTGTATATTGGATTTGCAACATTCTTCTAAATGGTTGTCGCTTTAATACTTTACATTTCAACCGAAAGTCATTCAATGATTATGGATATTTCTTGGCTGTCTAATTTTATATCAGCTCCATGCATTTTATGCTGTTCTCACTCTTGGTACATTGATGGGTTCTTGGGCAACCTATATGATGTATCATGTGTAGCAGGTTGGGGGGAAGTGAAAAATATTTTTACCCAAACCAGATTTTTCTTATTATAGTGATCTTAAACCTTTTTGGAATGACCAATGGACTAGTGATGCTTATCAGCTTCAATACTAGGTGATAGCTGTTGGATATTATCATGAGGATTGGCTTAGGCACACCCATTTTGCGGTTATCAGTTGGAGCATTGAGGTTGTTAGAAAACAAGCTACCTTATCAAAGAATGAATCATACAACAAAAAAGAAAAAAAAGGGGACAATTTGTTGTAGAGAATAGAGATCTCTTGAATATTTATTTCATAATGATGCAATAAGGAAGTACCGAACCATGCATTGAAGAAGATGCCTTAAAAAAAATGAACTGATAATCAGTTAAAATGTTATTTAAACCCTCCCCTTCAGTGCCAGAGAGTAGATATTCAACTTGTCCTTATTTGTTGGAAGCTTTCTTTGGGATGACTTTTGGCGAAGATGTAAGTTGGTGCAACATGGGCAAACAAGTGGTGGACATTATTGTTGCAGCCAGGTAAGACCCAGTCCTGAAGGAACTGTAGTAATGTAGTATTGTTGATCATAATTTTCCAACCTGGTTAGCTGATCAAACTCGGCCAAATACCAGGTCGAGTAGACCAGGAAACTTGATGTATAGTCAAGTAAATCATTAATATTTTGTTTAGAACTATATATACATTTGTATTAGTGGAAATATTTACAATTTGCAAGAAATCAAACGATATGCACATTTTGTTTAAAAAACTCTACTTAAATTTTGACATCAACTGTAGTTTAAAGTTTCAGTTGTTATGTTACTATATCTACTGATGTAAGGGTTATTTACAATTTTTGTATGTTGTTTCAATATGTTAGAATGAAAATGCACCTAAGTTGATGCATTTAACTCGAAAAACCAGGTCGAGTCTAGAGTTGTGAGTCAATTAATACTCCTTTAGGGTTTCTGATATTATAGTTTTTGGCAGTTGGCACACCATGTGATCAGATTAAGACAAACATAAAAAACTTGTAGTCTCCATCTGCCATCAGAACTTTTTGCCTGATCAGCCTCACTCTTGGCCATTGTGAAAACCATTAGACAGCCTTGTAGTTGACCACCTGGAATATAAGGTCTCTTATTTGATCAACATCTCTATGAGTTGAAAGAAATATTGAAGTTTGAATACTGAGATAATATGCTGAACGACCATCAAAGTTGTCACATACTTGCCCACCCCCTGGGACTAAATTAGCATGTACGTATGGGCTCCTTTGTGGATGGGTGTATGAAATTTGTGTCAACTGGGCTTGATAATACTCTTTTGTCTGTGTCTTTTCCTAGGTTTACTTTTGGATATGCCAATAATTAATTATAGTTGTATATGAGAATAAGTTATTTTCTCCATTTCAGAAAAAAAAGTTACTAGTCAATTTGTTTGTTGCATAATATTTACTTTTATTTTTTAAAATTTCAGGAAGGGAAGGAGAAGCAAGGAATTCCTGTTGTCCAGCTGAATGTTATTCGACTGCTAGCTGACTTGAGTGTTTCTGTGAATAAGTGTGAAGTGGTAGACATGATATTACCCTTATTTATTGAAAGCTTAGAAGAGGGCGACGCTTCATCTCCGAGTTTATTGCGTCTTCGAGTATGGAACTTTGCCTTTTGAGTGTTTTCGTGCTATTTAATGCTTCATCTTTATTTTGCCTAATGATTCTCACTAAGATGTACCCCACCCCACTTGTAATGAGGTAAGCTGTGCCAAATGATTCTCACATAAGATGTTCCCCTCTTGTAATGAGGTAAGCAAGATGGGTCAAAGTGATGACATTCATCATAAGATTGACGTGATTCCCATCACTTAGTTATTCTATGTTTGTTGAGGCGGTAAAGACCATTTTAATTTGATAGTGAAAATATCATTTTGGACTCGGTGTTGTTTGCGCCATCGAATAAATTGCGGTTGATTATCTAATATTAGTTTGCCTCATGAGTCAACCTGAAGTGATTCCCATATAGATCATGTCTGAATTGGTTGTCAGAGTGCAATTCCCTTGTAAGAGATGATATACTATTCAAAGTATGGTAATTTCTTATTCTGCAAAGTAAATCCTGATAGATGGCATCCATATTTCGACAACTATTGAACTTGGAACTCAACAGCTCCCTGAACGATAGGTGACAGAACTGAATTTTGTGTAGTTAGGGGTGATATTTATCCTATTAGACCACTCGAATGATATTTATCTTGGATCAGTACATTCGGCTGTGACTAATTTCCTATGATGCACAGAAACGGCCAAGACACGTCATATAGACATGGCAGGGATACTGATTTTACACATAAAAAGTGAAGTATCGGGTATGATACGACACGATACGTTGCCCATTTTGAAGTATCCGTGCATCATAGCTAATTTGACCTTTCAGAGCGGCAAATTGTTGGATTTTATCTTCCTGTTGTGACATGTTATAAGGCTGAACTAAATATACCTAGACGTGTGTGTTACTTTGACATGTGCGGTGTTGTCTGTTGAATGGAACTGCGCATGCTCAGTTGAGATCCAATGTCATGGGTTCAATCCTGTTAGGAAGTGTCTTTAACTTGTATGTGGAGGCGCAACATGTTGAATTTGTTTGTAAAATGTATGGTTATCATATTGCCTTTTTTTGCAAGGAATCTCCTATGGTTATCATGTGCGGTGTTGTCTGTTGAATGGAACTGCGCATGCTCAGTTGAGATCAAATGTCATGGGTTCAATCCTGTTAGGAAGTGTCTTTAACTTGTATGTGGAGGCGCAACATGTTGAATTTGTTTGTAAAATGTATGGTTATCATATTGCCTTTTTTTGCAAGGAATCTCCTATGTTCTTTAAATTTTCATGAGGACATCTTTTTCTTAGTAGGACTGCATGGATGTAAATAGCGGCCGATTCGTAGCGTATCGGTCGCAAAATCGGGCGTAGCGGAGGTCACCGCTACGCTTTTTAGTACTTATCGGTGCTCACAACTGTAGCGGCCCGTAGCGGCCGCTACATTAACATAGCGGCGCTACGTAACAGGTCCTGCTACAAAAGTTTAAAAAAAAAAAAACAGAAGAAGAAAAGTCCCTACCCCTGTATATTCGTCCAACCAGGTATATTGAAGAAGAAAGAAAGAAAGAACAAAAGAAAGAAACTGCTTGTGCAAGAAGAAGAAGAAAGAAAGAACCAAAGAAAGAAAGAAAAAAAGAATAGCAGCTGCAAGGGGACATACCTGGAGAGCAGGAGGACAAGCAGCAGCACCATCTAGCACTAGCAGCAACCACCAACAGCCACCACAGCAGCAGCAGCATTGAATCGCAGCACTCTTCCCTTCTTTTCCTTTCATCCCGCCTTTTCCCTCTTTTCCTTTCCCGCTCTCGATGCCTCTGTTCTGGCGAAACCAAAAGGGCAGCGAATGCCCTAGCCAATTATGCCCTCCCGTCTTTTTTAAAGCGTAACATTTGGACCCAAGTTGACCCACGGCCCACCTAATGGTAGATTCAAATAAAAAATTAAATGGGCCCCAGCAAAAGAACAACCTTAATTGGTGGGCTCCACATTGAGACCCAAGTATTAAAATAAAAAAAGCCACTCCCCAACCATATATTATTAGTTAATTGAAATTGCGGACTTAGTGTTTTAAAAATAAATAAATTAAGGACTTAGCCAAACTTCATTCTAATTAAAAATAGCACCTAATCAAAATTTCACTCTAATTGGAAATAGGCCCCAATCAAGATTTCACTCTAATTGGAAACCATCCAAATTTCACACCAATTGAAAATAGAGCCCCAGCGAAATCTCATATTAACAAGAAATAGAGCCCTGGCAAATGTCACTTTACTAAAAAAATAGAGCCCAACCAAGTTTCACTCTAATAGGACATATGACCTAGTAAAATTTAACTCTAATAGGAAATAAGGCCTAATCAAATTTCACTTTAACTGAAAACTTCTCTCTCTCTCTCTCTATATATATATATATATCAAAATGTAACTCTAAAATGTTATTGTCTAAGCATAATGGTGATGATATTTTGTTTGATTATAAACATTTTTTCAGTTTTTAACTTAGCATAGCTTACCAACATGAATATATATGAAAATATATATTAATATTATTGTTTTATAATTATACAATGATATAGGATTTCGTGCAATGAGGGGACTTCTACGTCCCAATATGTTAGTTACTTTTGCAAAAAGACCATATGTTCTAGCATTTTCCAATATTTTGTATTTTTTGGATTTTTTT
This sequence comes from Litsea cubeba, assembly GCA_012931725.1. NCBI lineage: Eukaryota > Viridiplantae > Streptophyta > Magnoliopsida > Laurales > Lauraceae > Litsea > Litsea cubeba. The sequence goes on along the minus strand of CM022947.1, from coordinate 5,278,773 downwards.
GGATTTTTTGACAACTTTTTTGAATCGCACCGCTATGCCGCTACGTAGTGCTTACTACGTAGTGTTTTGGAGCGGCCCGCCGCTACCGCTATTTTCATCCTTGAGTAGGAGGGGTTTTCTGCCTTATTTGTGACGTAGGAGAAGTTCAAAATCACGCTGGAAGGACAAGGGTAAGTGCTATTGTTTAGGTAGGAAGGGTTTTAGTTTTAAATTTTGAGTCGGAGATTGTTAAGGATAAATGATAATTTTAAATTTTGAATATGAGATTGTTTAGGAAGGTCATAGTAAGAGTTTATATGGGCCATTCTTATGTTTTTAATGAGAAAAGAATACAAAAGTTCACTCTCTATTGGGATTTTCCCTAGTTCTTTCTTGTGGACTCAGGGTTATGATATTAGGTTTAGGATGGTGTTTCTTCATCCTTAATCCTTTTGCGCTACCATTATAAAAAAAACCTTTTGTTTTTGCTACCCCAATTGGTATCAGAGTGAGATTTTCCTTGGTTTAATGGCCAACGACAGATCGGGTATCAGAGTGAGATTTTCCTTGGTTTAATGGCCAACGACAGATCGGGTATCAGAGTGAGATTTTCCTTGGTTTAATGGCCAACGACAGATCGGATAGGAATTTCATTGGTGGTGCTCGCAAAAATCAAGCCTGATTGTAGCAATGTTTGAGGCTTTCCAGCATCAAAATGAATGGTCTCTCTCATTGTGAGGAGGTTGATTTGCAACCAAGTAGAAGATCCATCACAGTGCCGCTACATATTCAAGACTAGATGCAGTCAATCAAAGGCCTTGCAATGGACAAGCTACAGATGAAGACAAAGAAGTATTCAACCCCTCACAAGTTTGGTTGGGTCAACAAAAACCACTAAGCGTAGGTAAGTGAGCAATGCCAAATCCCTTTTTCAATTGGAAAATATTACAAGGATTAGGTTATTTGCGATGTGGGTGGCATGGATACCCGTCATATTGTTGAGAGGCCATGATAGAGATGCCATGTACAAATGTAAGGATCATGGATGAAAATATCGGCCACTGCTGCCACGCTAAATGGAAAAAAGTGGGTATCGCACTGTAGCGTCCCGTATCGGCCGCTATTTACCTGGGCGCGTATCGGCCGCTACAAACTATGAACAATAAGGATGGGGAAAAAAACATGCCCTCCTCCCTCCAATCGTTTCTTTTGACTAGTGGAAGGAAAAAAAAAAGAGGAAAAGGGGAAGAAAGGAAGGGAAAGAGAGAGAGTAGTTGTATACAACATACCTGGATGCTGCGGCAGCAACAGCATAAGCAGTAGCATTAGCAGGCGGCGGCGGCGGCAGCAGCTGCTCTTCTTCTTCTTTTCCCTCTTCTCCCGTTGTCTCTTGTCTCTCGTTCCATTCACACGAATTAGGGCAGCACATGGCCCTTCCATCTTTTTCATTTAAGGTCATTTATGGGCCCCACAGTGGCCCACCTTATAAAAGGTTTAAATAAAGTATAAATGGGCCCTCAAAAGCTCTTTTTTCTTCTTAACCATTGATGGGCTCCACATTGATGCCCAAGTATTAAATAAAAAGGGCATGTCTTACCAAATATTACTTAATTGAAATTAGAGCCTTAGCCAAATTTCGTTCTAATTAGAAATGCAACCCAATCAAATTTCACTCTAATTGAAAATAGACCATAGCAAACTTTGATACTAACTAGAAATGGGCTCCAGCCAAGTTTCACATTAATTGGAAATAAGTTTTAGCCTAATTTCAATCTAATAGGAAATACTGAAATAAGGCCTTGACCAAGGTACACTTTAATAGAAAATGAGCCCTTTTCATTTTAATAGGAAATAGGCTCTAATCAAATTTAATTTTTAATAGAAAAATCTTTATGAGCCTTTCATTAGTTTTTAAGTTAGCATAACTAAGCAACATGAATACATGTGAAAAAAATAATCATTACTATTATTTTATATTCATACAGCGATACATGACCTCATACAATGTGGGGACCGCTACGCCCCCTTATCTTAGTTACTTTTGCAAAAAAAAAAAAAAAACATTTTCTGTCATTTTTCAATATTCTGGATTTTCTGGAATTTTTTCAGAATTTTTTGATGATTTTTTCAAAACGCACCGTATGCCGCTATGTAGCGCCCGCTTTGTAGCGTGCGGCCCGCCGCTACCGCTATTTTTATCCTTGGTAAGGATAATGTCTACATTTTTGTAAAAGATGGTAGAGAAACCACTTTTGCGATGACAAGGGAGAACTAGCCCAAAGCTTCTAAAGTGGAGGGGAAGTCCTTTCTAACCATTAGCGACATCACGAAAGTATGAAAAGAGGCTGGTGATGATGTAAAGCTATGAGGCAAATTAATACCTAGGAATAGGATTGACAAATTAAGGAGATCATGCCAGATGATCTTTCTGATGGATCCTCCTATATGGTAAGATCTCATACCCGGAGCTAGTTTGCCTAAGATTTATTGCATGACCCCAAAAGAGAATGAGATTCTATTGGGTCAAGTGATGCAGATGGACCTCAGGCCACGTGTAGGGCCTAAGTAGATTTAGGATTTTTTAATTCAGTAATTATATGTTAGTTTCTAATCTTATTTTTTATTAGGATTTGATTTCCAATGTTATTCAGTTTCCTAGTTTGATAGGTTTTCTTAGCCACCAAGTTTTCTTTCTTATTTATATTGCATTGTAAGAGGAGAAATTCTGAGAGAGTTTATTAATGAAAATTGGGGTTTTCCATTGAGGTGCGTCCTCGTTTATCGTTTCTACAGAGACTTATTGTGTCTTCGGACACGTGCTTTGGCACCCATTGTGCTTTGAGCACTTCCCACGCAAGCCTTAACCCTAGGGCCTGCATCCTTGAGTAGAAACAAATGATTTAGAAGCATCAGGTCACAGAGTATATTATTTTCCAATAACACCACTACCTCTGGGTCTTGTCTTAGATAGTTCATCTATAATACAAAAGAACTCCCTAAAAGACTAGAATTCTCATAAAATCCAACAGAGGCAGCTGCAACAGCAACAAGGTGCTTCTTCTATGACTTCTCACTTGTCATCATAAACGGAGCAAGTTTTATTGTAAATGTGTTAGGAGCCAAGTTGTTTATTGCTAATGCAGAAGAAACCTAGACTAGATATCCAGCCAGATCATGTTTTGCAGCAACAAGTTATTCAACAATTTATGTGAATGCATGATTCTACCAACTACAAGGGCATAATTCACAATAGCATGATATAAGTCTCCAGCAGGGACACCTGCAACAGTGAAATTTACAAGAACAGATATTGCAGACTTATGACTTCATGCCTCAAATGCAGTGGGACACTTCCGGCGGTAGCAATGACAACGTATCCTATATCTTTCATCTAGTATGAAGTGATCTTTTGATAGGGTACACTGTGCTCGATGCAGTACATTTATCATCAACAATGACCACCCGATCATTTAATGTTGCTGATTTGTTTGAGTACCAAGCTCCGGAGGAACCAAAACAAAGCTCACTACCTCCCAGGGCTCTTCTGATTTGCACAAATGTATAAACAGCATTCTCACTTCACTAAATATTGTGATTCTAGATAGATCTAGATTCTAGAAGTATTCAAAAGAAGGCTGTTAAACATACAGATACATGGAGTTATGCCAACAGGAACCTTCTCCAAATTTTTTTTTTTGAAGTAACAATAACTGCTATTAAAGAAAATAAGTGCAGAAAAAGGTAAAGATAATATGCTAGGAAAGAAAAAAGGGAAATGAAAATATATAAAGAAACCCAAACTACAGGAATGACCATTTAAGAAAATAGTTCTCTCCGCTCCTTGATTTGCTAGAATATGTTAGCTTCCATTCTAATGTGATGAAATGACACATTCAGTAATCTTAGAAGGTTGGAAGATTTCGTGTCATGATACTATGACGCTTCCACTGGATGGTCGAATTTAAGGCATCCAATGAGTCTTTCTATTGTGATCGTGCTGGGAAAGGAATAATCTTTTACAATTCTTAACACGTCCAACGTAGCCAACTGTTTGGCTTCTTTGGACTCTAAAACTCATATTGGCTTTTGTAGTCTCATATCAACCCTCCTATCCCTGCTGACCTGGTTTATCTCTAGCTGCTCCAGCCACATTAAATTTTAGAACCACGTAGGGGGAGCCCACTGGATTGGATCTTCTCATTTCTCCCGTCTCTTAATTGCATTCTTCCGATCGCATCCTAGTATGGATCATTTCTCCATTCCCCTCTTTTCTTTGCCCTCCTTTTCTGTATTGGGAAGTTCTAAGTATCATTTTCTAGCGATCACATGGACAGAAATACGGGAATTGAATTTGTTAGTATTATTTTAAGTATTTTCTTTTTTGTTCCATGCCATTTTCTAACTCTCTAATTACTCCTATATTTCTCTGCTGTTTTCATCTCTCTCTCTTCTGGTGTGAAGCCACCCCCACCCCCTCCTCTCTCTCTCTCTCTCTCTCTACTTTGGGTGATTAGAATTGAGTAAATTATTAGAGCAACTCGTGCTGTCATCTAAGTAGAGAGGTTCTAACCCTAAACTACATTGAATATCCAAGGTTATCTCATGTCATAGGCGAAGGTTGAAATCCTTGTTGGGGTGCTTCATTGCAGCAGACCACTTGGATTGCGGAGATGTGTCTGTGGAATATTTCTCATTTGGATTTTTAACATTTTCTTTTTATTATCTCTAATGCAAACCAGACATAGAATCATGTATTTTATTCGAAAAATATTTCCAGCATGTATTAAATGAGATTTTTTTTCTTGTTTTCGGATATTTATTTTAAGAATGATAAAAGGATTAACTGGAATTAACCATTAAAAAAAAGATTAACTTGAATTCGTTGAGAAGTTATTGAAAATACAATGTATCATGGTATGCATGGGTGATTCAATAAGTGATTTTCTCAAAATATCCTCCTGATCTGACGCATCAAGCATTTATGTATAGACAAGAGCCCATAGCACAGTTTGAGAGGTGCTCATTGTTGCAACTGCACGGTTGCGGTTCAGGTCATGTTACCAATTATAAATGAAAAACAAGCATTATATATATCTCCTCTTTTTATGATAAGCTCCACCAAGGAATTTACTGCTTTGTACTATGTTATTATGTACAGGCATGACTGTTTTGTTGAATGATGCAGCTACTTGATGCAGTTTCCCGCATGGCTAGTTTGGGCTTCGAGAAGTCATATCGTGAGACGGTTGTTTTGATGACAAGAAGCTATTTGGATAAACTTTCAACTGTAGGGTCAGCAGAAAGCAAAACATTGGCTCCTGAAGCCAATACAGAACGTGTAGAGGTCTGTAATCTGTATATAGTCTTTGATGTTGTGGCTGTTGGAAGTAAGCTATTGAAGGATCCACACTGAGCTTCCTAGCAAAAGCAACAATTGCATTTTTTTTTTATTGTCTTTTTTCTTATAAAAAAGGGGTGCTAACTGTACAAGCTTTTTGTAGACTCTTCCTGCAGGTTTTCTTCTGGTTGCTTCTGGTCTTACCAGCTCTAAACTGAGGTCTGACTATCGTCACCGACTTCTGTCTTTGTGCTCTGATGTTGGACTAGCTGCAGAGTCAAAAAGTGGGAGGTAAAAAAGTTATGCATTTGAGACAAAAAATGGTATATCTTTGAATTCATTAGTTTAATTGGGTTGTAATATGATTTTTATGGCATTCATATCTCTGTTATAGATTAATGATTCTTTGGAGTCACAAGTTCCAGTTCTTACATTGCTTTCCTTTCCAAAGGTGACTTGAGACATGCTGTTCACTGCTCTTATACCCGCTATTCTGGCATTGCAGGAGTGGAGCAGATTTCTTGGGTCCTCTACTTCCTGCTGTTGCTGAAATCTGCTCTGATTTTGATCCAACCTTAGATGTGGAGCCTTCACTTTTGAAATTGTTTCGTAATCTGTGGTTTTATATTGTTCTTTTTGGGCTGGCACCTCCTATTCAAACAAATCAGCTGCAACCAAAATCAACTTCATCTACTTTGAACAGTTTAGGAAGTACAAGTACTGTAACTCTTCAAGCTGTGGCTGGACCATACATGTGGAACAGTCAATGGTCTGTAGCTGTTCAGTGTATTGCTCGAGGAACACCACCCCTTGTAAGTTGATTTTGGAGTGAATATGAATGATTTCCGTGTATTTTCTAGCATAACATATTGTTTGCCATCTTTATGCAGCTATCAGAAGTTGCAAGGCATTGACTTTAGTGATTTGTAATTTGTTTTAAGAATATTATCTTTTGTCATTGTTGGATTATTTCTTTTAATACAAGAGCGTGTAGTTGTAAACTTGCATTTCATTATGCATAAAAGAGAACAGTACACCTGCACTCTGTGCAGATATAAAATCTTTATCTAGGGTATGATGAGATTTGAAAAAATTCTGGGTCTGTTTTCTTTTTATTGTCATCCAAGTCAAATATGGGTCAATTTATTTTTGGATTTGAAGTGCAAATATATGGTCCTTTGTTTTTGCATGGTATCCTATGGTTTTTAGTGGGGCCTGTGGTTTGGTGATCTGGATATGTCTTATAGCCCCTCCTTGAATGGATCATCTTTAAGAGAGTCTCCACAATCTGTTGACCCTAATCCTTCGGTCATCATGCAGCAAATTTTTTTTTTTTTTTGAATATTCATTGTCCATCAAATTGATGTGAAGGGATTTATTTTATTATATCTTTCAATTTATTATTGTTATTATTTTTTGAGAAGAATTGGCGAGAATCATGTAGCTGATATGTCTTGTTAGCCTCACCTTGGATGGATCATCCTTAATAGAGTCTCCACTCTGTTGACCCTAATCCTTCGGTCATCATCCAGCAATTTTTTTTTTTTTTTTTGAATATTTTCATTGTCCAGCAAATTGATGTGTAGGGATTTATTTTATTATAACTTTCAATTTATTATCATTATTATTTTTTGAGAAGAATTGGCAAGAATGATGTAGCTGATGTATAGTTGGGACAAGCTTTGATGATGATTTTTTGAGAAGAATTGGTAAGAATCAAATGCAAGCAAGTTCCGCTTTCAAAAGATAAAGGGCAGATATGGAGATAGTAGATGCAAATCTTTGGGTCTTTTCTTGGATGGTTTGTCAGATGAATTATCTGGATCATCATACCTCGGTTCCATACAACATTTCAACGTATGATGATACTATAAATATCCTTGTGTTAGGGATCTTATAGTTCCCCTCTATTTTAAAAACACTTATTTACAATTTATTATACCTCAACTGATGTCGATTTTGGAATTTCTGTTTCTTGCTTCCTTCCATATGTAAGCAAGACCTTTGACATTGAAGCATCCTTACTCTAGGTAGTTAGCTCAGTGAAATGGCTTGAAGATGAATTAGAACTCAATTCTCTCCACAATCCTGGGAGTCGTCGAGGTAGTGGCAATGAGAAAGCTGCTTTAGCTCAAAGAACTGCTCTTTCTACTGCTTTAGGTGGCCGTGTTGATGTTGCAGCAATGGGCACGATTTCAGGTCTGAATGAAATTTTTGATATAGTTTCTGACAACTTAGCAAAAGTTAGTGGATTGATTGTTTTGTTGGCCAATGGCATGGTATTGGGCTCAAATCTCAGATCCAGTTGTATTGAAATGTTGTTCAATAGAATCTCATCAGTATAATTTCAGTCTAAAGTACATTATTCTTCTTTATCCTAAATGAAGTCGTGGAATTTTTGATTTCATATGTATATTTTTTGACCTTTTCCCCACAGGTGTAAAGGCAACCTATCTCCTTGCAGTAGCATTTTTGGAGATCATTCGCTTTAGTTGCAATGGTGGCATCCTTAATGGCGACTCTAGTTTTACTCCATCTAGAAGTGCCTTCAGTTGTGCGTTTGAATATCTTATGACTCCAAATCTACTTCCGGCCGTATTCCAGTGTTTGACGGCAATTGTCCATAGGGCTTTTGAAACAGCTGTGGCCTGGCTGGTAACTTATTCACCTTGTATTTTTTTTGGAATAATAATATTTCTATTTAAAAACAGCAAAAAAAGAAAATAAAGATTAAAAAATGTCAAAGGACTTAAGGAGAACAAAACAGAAAACAACCAGGGAGAAGACCCCCCACTAAACCTCACCACAGGTAAAAACCCATAAGCACACTCACCACCTGAGGGTTTAAATGTGAAACACTCTGTATAACACTAAAAGGTTTCTCCTGTAATCAATCACAATTCACTAAGCTTTGAAGATTTATGAGCTCATATTTTTTTTCTTTCTTTTTTCTCTGGCTTTGTTGTTGTTGTTGTTTTTTTTTTTTTTTTTTTAATTTTTCCGTCCTTCCTCTTTCCATCACATTCATTATTTTAGACTCACTTTACTAATAATTGCATATCACTGTAATTCTTAGAACTATAAATACCCATGACTTTATCAATCTCCACCATTTTATGCGCCATATTTTGGTGATCGTTTGCTATTATCACATTCTGTTTCTACGAGTGCAATACTACCTTGATCATCAATATCTGAGGCACCACTAGATCCAGTCATGATCCATCTTTCTTACCTAATCCGCCTAGCTAGTACATTCAAATTATGGAAAAGGCAAGGCCTCTTATCAACAAGCTTTATTTTTGTCCATATTTGATGCAGGGATCTGCTATTCGCGAATAATCATTGCAAAAACCATCATCTAGTTGTCTCTTTCATACTCGAGAGTGAATCTTGTTGACCGTTTTGGGTATCAGAAACTTCATCTTGAGAGTTCTTTGCAACTTTACTAACAATGATAACATTAGAAACAGTGCTATCATGTTCAATCTGACCATTTGATCAAGAATCTCTAGCAGGAAGTTCATCCTCAGCTTTCCATCATCCACATGAATGCTGCCCTCTCACACTGACTCTATTTGTAACTCACCATTTACTCCCCCTTCCCTTTTTAGTGCTACATTTGAAGTATACTAGTAGAAAGGATGATTAGGACCTAAAGCACTTGTCATCCAATGAGATGCAAGCCAGGTATCAAGAGGATGACCCTTGGGCATGGCTATATTCCCATGTGAGGCGCCTTAGGTTACAAATCTATGGAATTGTTTGAAACAACATTTCTGTTTGGTGCTTGAACTAGAGCAAAGTAGTTTTCAGTTTTACTAAGTGCTATACATCCGGTAGGCATTGCATATAGAAAGGGATAATCTACTCATTTTCAAAATGACCACGTTAAATTAGTTTGACTTTTCAAAGATTTCTTGTCGAAGGCAAAGGATTCTTGACTGATTGCACATTGACATCCCTAAGATGAGCACGTTCTAGTTTCCTGGACGTACCTCACGTCTATTTTCTCATTTACAGGAAGCATCATCATACAATCAGGGATTTTTTTGGTTGAAGATGCTCCCTTCTAGTGACGGAAGATTGGAAATATGCATCATAGGTTCAGGAAGACTCGGGGAATCAATTTTTGCCTTGAAATGAATTTTGACTACTTGTAGAGGAATAGATCTGGGGAATCAATTTAAGCATTCCATGACTTGGATCCACTTCTTTTGGTTTTTATTGATAGCACTAACATACTCCAAGTGGGCACTCAATGATCGAATAATGCCCTTAGACCTAGCATGCACTATGATCCCAATTAGCATAATCCATATTGGTTTCAAGATTGGACCAATTGCCATTGTCCTCGATCTAATCTGCATAGAGTACCATCATGAAAGGAAGCCTTGCATTGGTCATTCTTTTAAATTCTTTGAATGAATTAGTAGAATTTCAGTTGTGTAATGCCCCTAGCCTCTCGATCTATACCCTAAAGAGCAACCTGTTAAGCAAATATATCATCAACAAATTCATCCGATGCAGATGTTGTGATGCAAGGCCCTCGGGTTGTCTGAGGAATCCTCAGAAGTTGGGAATCTGTCAAATAAATGCAGCTACGAGGGACTTTGTGGATTGGATTAACCACAATACAATATGCTCTTTAACTATCTCTCTGGGGATAAAATGCAGTCCAGGCCAAAGGTGCAAGCCTATTATTGGAGCCTGATGTGCGAGATGCACGTCTATGTGTGACGCACTTGCAATGAATAAAAAGGAAATAACAATTTGTAATGTATAGCTTATTTTATAATATCACAATTTTTAACAAAATGAAAGTAATTTGCCTAAATTTGTTTAAAAATCTTTCATGTATACCCTTATTCAAAATTGAAAATAAAAGTATATGAAAAGAAAGAAGCAAGGAACCATGATACCAACTATAATAAATTTTTTTTTTGAATGATGATACCAACTATAATATTAGTAATTCATAAATTATAACAATGCATCAAACGAACTACCATTGTTATAACTCATAAATAAAAAATCAAAATACTTTACAACAGTAAAATTTCAAGAGGTTAATAGAAATTTGTACTGTGTTTTGACTACATCCATTGATTTCAATCAATAAATTCTATATTGTTTTTTCCGCATGCCCATCACTTTTTCAGACTTTCAGTTGTTGCCTTTGTTGACATATTCTTTATTGTTAGTTTTCATCCACTACCTTAGGTATAGGTTCTTCTTTGTTATCATCTGTTCTTTTCTTGACTTAGTACTTGTCCTTGGCAAAGGATCTTTCTAAATTACTAACCAGGTGAGTACTTATTGTCACGACCAATGGATTTCATGGATTTCTAAAGACGTCCATCTTTTGAGCAGTTCTCCTTTTACTGCATTTGCGTCCTGAGCATCAGTTATTACATATTCACCTGCAAGCACCAATTGTAGTGTATTAGGTTTATGGAAACATAGCATGGAAGCATACCATAATTACATTCCATACAATCTCAAATAGAATTGAAGACGAGATGAATCTACAGTGTTCAACGATAATCAAAGTGTTCAATGATAATCACAATGAGGCAGGAATATGCAAGAGTAAAGACAAGTTAATACGGGATCATTAAAGCAAACTAAAAACATAAAGAAACACCTAAGATGTTTTAAAAAATAAATAAATAAAGAAACACCTAAGTGAACCTGGTAGTCCTCATTGGCTAAGGTGTCACGCAGAAAGTTTCTCAACCCTCCTTTAAATGTGATGGGGAAACAAAGTTGCCACAGAAATTATAAGCAACCGTCATTTAATTGTAGGTGGTACAAAAGTAACTGGGATCCAAATTCAATAGTTTGATCATAGCCTTCAAAATCCGTATGTTGGTTTCAAAGTGATAGTTGGTCACTTCCAAAATAAAAGACTAATCTGCAGATAGTTCAAAATATATAATCCTTACATAGCGGCATCCCAATTCCCAACTCTGCTAGATTTAAACAGCTTAGTGGCGTCGACTCAAGATTCCAAATAGAAAAATACATGAAAAACAAGAACCATTAAGGAACTACTCCAAATACAAACTAAGTCCATAATTTCCATGTTCTAAGTTGAGTAGTCCTCTAAGAGTTCCAAACATCTTACAGACATATAAGCTAAGACGAATAGGGTATGTAGGTTTGGTTTATTGCGACTTCATACACTTGCTAGAATTAGTCAGGGATACTAGGTTTCATTCGTGGTTTAGATTACACCAGTTTTACCCATTAACATCATCTGGGCAAGTGGCTAGGGATTAAAATATAAATTTACAAAAATTTGGCAGTTCTCATTGGCAACCTTGTGGTGCTTTTAACTTTTTCATATGATGTCCGAATTCGATGATCTATATGTGGATCTCATGCGATTCAATGAGACGAAGCCATAGGATCACAGATCTTCGAATTCTGATATCATTTGACCCTCGAAAACCGAGCCAAATGCTTGCTGCCTTTTCCTGAAAATTGCCGTTTTACCTCTTGTTAACATCCAATTATCCCATCTAATCACTAATCGCGTATGGAATGACAATCCTACAAAAAACTAGGGTTTTCTAAGCCATTCCTAGGGTCTAACAAGACTTCACATGAGATAGCATAATTTCGAGCAAGCATTCTAGACATGGTTTGATACATGTGAAACAATTCATGTAGATTGTCCAAACTTAGGAATTGGATCATCATCCACATGCAAGTACCTATGCTAATTTAACCCTATGATATTATGAAACCCTATACACCATTAGATTGCCCTCAACCCGGTTTGGGCAATCACTAAGCTCTCCAAATTTGGTTTGGGTCTATTCTTCTTAGCACTTTTGATGGTAAATTTGGTGCCTTAAATCCCCATGGCGTCATACCTTTAGGTTAGAAATATTCTACGCATGCTTCCTGGAGTTTCGTTGGTGAATGCTAAACCAAAACAGTCACCTACTACTGGTCTCATTTTTATTCATCATTAATCAAGTTCAAAATCCAAAGATACAAGTCCAAATCCTCAAACCCTAGCAAGTCTATATGTGAGAAACACCCCCTAGAACACGTTCTTCAATTCATGTTCATTCACCATTTTGTTTAGTACTAGTAGTGTTAGTTGTTCTATCATGTTATGTTCATTCTTATGATTATGTAAATTTGCTTTTGTGCTAATCTCACATTGTTTATCCTTGCCTTTGACGTCATACAATCATTACTTGTCTATACTCTTATTTGCGTGATTGTATGTGGTATGTTGAAGGCTTGCTTGCTTGCTAGGTTTTCATAAACTTAACCCAATCTATAGCACTTTACAGGCGAGGAAGTAGTACAAAATCCCGAGAAGGATAGTGTTTACGAACGGGAATCTCAGGAAACAAATGAGTGGAGTGCAGATGATGTAGCCTAGAGATTGTCGAGCACGTTTGCAAATAAACATATAGTTTGCTTTAGTTTCTTTTCGAGTTGGATGAATGTAATAAGACTCTAGAATTGGTCAAAGTTTATATGGTTTGATTTAGTTTATTATCTGGTTAGATTTTTTGAAGTTAATTAATAAATTAGGATTTATTAATATTTGTGCTTTATTATGAAATATCTGATGTTTGAAAAAAAATAGTCCGCTGTCATTCGATTTGCCCTAATCTAAAAAATGCAGAAAAAATTACCTCTCACGAAAGATGGGCTCTCTTGTAATGAATTCAGGGTTTCGGGTTGTGATAGTTTGTTCTCTTGTAATGACTCTTTGGGTTATCTTTCTGGGGATGTGGATATCAGTCTTGTTCTGCTTGCATTTTGATCATTCTCATGTTTCTTTTCATGTTTGCATTGCATACATCATCATCATCATCATCAAAGCCGTGTCCAAACCATGTTGGGGTCGGCCACATGAATTCTGTTTCTCCATTCCGATCTATCCTTAGTGAAATCCTCATTTATGTTTGCATTGCATACATATCATATATTTTAGTTGAGTTTTAATTATTCAAAAGCAAAATGTTCCCTCACATACTTAAAAGGAAATGAAAAATTGAACTTTTCTTCTTAACTTTTCGTCATCTGATTGAATAAATTGTGGATTATTATTATTATTATTGTTTTGCTTACTTGGCTCAGTGGCCAAGTTGGAGAGGAGTAAAGCCACCCACCAGGGATCGATCCTGGGTGGGTGGGATGGGAGTGGAGCCTTTACCACTAGGTCATCCCTGAGTTCCCAATTGTGGATTATTTTTAGTCCCGAGTAGTTTTGAATAATACATGAATAATTTTTGTTTATATTACTTCAAAGAAAAAAATAAGTTTTCATGGAAAAGAAACCTTCCCTCCACCCAAAGAAAGAAAAAGCAAAAAAGAGAGTTTCCAAATAAGAGAGAACCTATTCGAAGTTATCGGAAATATATATTTATTATTTTTTGATAGAAATGTTCTTTTTTAATGATATCCGGATACGACATTTGACTTATGGTACCCATACCAATACGGTACGATACAGATCCAGGTACGGGATACGGCGAAACATGGCTACGATACGGTGCAAAAATTTCAGGATACGGCATGGGATGACTGAAAATGCCCTAACCCCAAAACTGTCTTTAGAAAAAAACTGCAGAAATCTGTTTCCTCCTTTTTTTTTTTGCGACGTGGAGAAAGGAAAAAGAATGAAGAAGAAGAAGATGAGAAGGCGTACCTTTCACCGACGACCAGCGACGATGGGACGAAGCTAGATGACTGGCATCTTCTCTTCCTCCTTCCTCCTTTTCCTTTCCTCTTTTCTCTTCCTCTTTTCTCTTCATCTCTCCCTTTTCCTCTTTTGCCTTCCCTCTGTTTTCTCGATGTTTCTGTCTCGAGGCTTGAGAACGATGTGATGAGACGGCTGGGGTATTTCATCTTCTTAACAGGGCTCTTCAGATTTGTGGTCCCCACAGTGGGCCTAAAGATCCAAACCATCTAATAGAAAGGGCTTGGGGATCGTTTCCTAAAAGGACTTGACACTTTTATTAAAAAAAAAGGTCGGGGCTTATTACCTAAAAATGTCCAGATTGGGTTTAACTCTCTGGATGCATTCTAGTCTTTTGGAAGCCCTCAGTTTAATTTTAACATGTATACGAAAAAATATACTTAATTTTAGTTACTTGATTTGAACTTAAAGGACCTAATGGAAGACATTTAAAAAAAAAGATTAGGCTGTTATCTGATTGGAAATTCATCACATGTTTATGGGTGTTCTCATAAAAGGTGGAGACTTATATACAATTTCCCCTTTCCTTTCTTTTTGAAACATGAAAACTGCCAAGTTCTGCTTCACCCATATTTGAACTATGTGACAATTATGTGTAGGTTATATCCTGTGTCCTTTATTCATGTAATAATCTCTCTATGTATTCTGGAATTGGTGTTCACTGGCTTGTGGATAATTTGACATATTTTTACTAGCGTTTTTCTTGATCCATTAAGAATTAATTTCCCCTGCCACGTCTGCATTGTGGATAATTAAGTGCTGTAGGGTTTTGATTGAGTTGTATTTTTGGCTTCAGGAGGAAAGAACTACAGTTACAGGCAATGAAGCTGAGATACGGGAGTCCATTCTCTCCACCCATGCGTGCTTTCTTATTAAAAGCATGTCTCAGAGGGACGAGCATGTCCGTGACATTTCTGTTAATTTGTTGGTTAAATTAAGAGATAAATTTCCACAGGTAACTCGATCTGTATTTTAATACTCATAGCTGCCATTGGTGGAGACAGTTTGGTTCTGGGCTTGACTTAAATTGGGTACCATATGCAGGTTTTGTGGAATTCATCCTGTTTGGATTCGTTGCTGTTCTCAGTGAATGATGCCACTAGTTCTGCTGTTATCAATGATCCTGGTTGGGTAGCCACTGTCCGCTCTTTATTTCAGAAGGTTATTCGTGAATGGATCACGAATGCGCTTTCCTATGCTCCATGCACTACACAAGGACTTCTTCAGGTATTTCCATATCTACATAAAATTTTTGAGATATATAGTTTGATAGGTAGATAAAGAAAGATCTATTGTCGGATCCAGCTGGTCTTTTTTGTCGATGGTTCATTGTGTACATGGTTGTGGTGATATTAGTGCAGTAGAGTCTGAGAAACTTTTCCTGCTAGTTCTTTGATTGCAATTAGTGGACGTGAAATACCATTTGGACCTTGAAATATCTGGCTGTCAGTCAGCCACACAAATTGACTGTTTGACCTTTTCTAACAGTCAGTCACACAAATGGACATAGAATCAAGTTCTGTTGGTTTGTGAACAACTTAAAATAGAATCAAGATCTGTTGGTGTGTGAACAACTTAATAATGGACTTCTTGGGTGTAGTTTGTCAGGTCAAAGAACCATAAAAAATGGTCAAAATACAACATTGATCAGCCTAATAAATCATAATTAATAGAGATGTCAGCTTATATTTGAACCTTTTAAGTACTTCAGATCAAACAAGCCTCCAAAAATCGGTTAATGATCTCTCACTCACTCTCTCTCATAACCTTAAAAAATGGTCAAAATACAACAGTGATCAGTCTCATTGATACAAATGGACCTCAGGCCACATGTGTAGGGCCCAAGTAGATTTAGGATTTTTAATTCAGTAATTATATGTAGTTTCTAATTTTCTTTTAATTAGGATTAGGTTTTCAATACTATGCAGTTTCCCAGTTTAATAGGTTTTCTCAGCCACCAAGTTTTCTTTCTTATTTATACGCATTGTAAGAGGAGAAGTTCTTAGAGGGTTTGATGAATGAAATTGAGTTTTTCCATTGAGCTGTGTCCTTGTTTATCGTCTCTGCGGAGACTTATTGTGTCTTCGGACACGCGCTTCGGCACTTCCACGCAAACCCTAACCCTAGGGCTTGCATCAGTTGGTATCAGAGCGAAGATCCACGTCGCTCTGATCACCCTCCTGTCACCAATTGGAGCATATCCATCCTAGCATCCCACAATTGACCGAAACCTATTCACTGCTGAGATCCCTTACTCGATTCCATACCACCATCTTCCAGCAAAACCAGCCCCAATCGCACATTCTCCAAACCCAACCCTTCACTGCCAATACCAAATCGAGCCCATCCCCATCTCAATCCATCCGAAGCTAGTCCCAAATCTCACCCAGAAACCCACCCACGTCCCTGCCGAAATCATCCCGAAAAATCGGACCCAAGACCCCTCATCCGGAACCATCCCCATCCCCAAAATTTCCGAAAATGTCACTTTCCTAAACCCTAATCGACCACTGCCACCCACATTCCCGAACCCCACTGTGCCAATTCCCCAATCTAAACCAAAGCCCCAAACCAGTCCCCAAGCCACACTCATCCATCGACCGAACCCCAGTCCTATTCCTTGGCCTCCCCAAACCCAAAAAAGAAAAAGAGAGAGAGAGAGGAGCAGATGAGAAACAGAGTAAGCGTACTTGGCTTCAAGCACTCCGCCATCGCAGTCGTCGTGCATCGTCGAGCCCTACCATCGTTGCCCTCATCGCCACCACTGCACGTATTTGCTGCACCACCATCGTCCATCATCGTCGATCGCTACAAACGTCGTCGCCGAAAGTGGGCTGACCGTGCCAACCCATCACCATCTCTGTTTGGACTTTGACGTCATCCCTCCCTTCTTTTCGAGGTAGCAGCAACAAAGTGAAACGAAGGAAACTCTGTTGCTTTCTTTCTTTCTTTGCGGGCACGAGTATTGAGAGGGAGTAAATCTGGGTTGGATACGGGCCAGATGATAGTCGCTCCAGGTCAGTTCGACCGTAGGCCAGACTTGACCCAATTGGAGAATAAGCCCAACAGAAGTCTAGGCCTTGACATTTATTCAATCCGGGTTGGATCTAGGCCATTACACACTTGGATTGAAACAACCTGGGTTGATCTGACCCATTTTTTTTTTCCAAGGAAGCAACCATCAATTAGGAGGTAGTGGCATCAGCCGCCATAGCAACACTAACAGTCATTAAGATTGACTAATGCTTAGACATTGATCTTCTTTTGGCAATATCGGAGCCATCTCAACTTCGATTTCAAATCAGTTTTCGCCAGTGTACTTGTGGAGAGCCGATCTACCTATTAGGTGAGTTAATATTTTAACTTGCATAAAAAAATGCCTCCTAAGAAGCAAGTAGAAGTGGAGTTTTCATCTCCATCCATGGAAAAAATTTACCGGAGCCGTTCCTCCATTATCCACATCTGTCAATCAAATTAAACTTGCAGTCATTCAAATCCAAGCAACTATTGCAAGGATGGAAATCAGACTTAGCAATTTAGAAAATTATCACCATGGGGATAATTATTGAGGTGAAGGTCAAGAAAAAGAGGAGTGCAAGGCAGATTTCGATGCAGCCACCTTTAAACATGAGGACGACATCGATCAAATTTAACATGTAGAATTAGATCAACCTGCTTAAGATGTTAAGGAAGAGGAAGGCAAAACGGTCATTGAAGACATGGATCTAACAACTGGTTTAGTGCTTTCACAAGAAGATTTATCCATTGACAGCACTCATATTGACTTTATCTTTGGGGGATCAACAATGGAAATTTGGAGTTGAACAACAGCTAGTCAGATATTGTGATTTGAGGGTGCATATTTATCAATTGAAGCATCCAACGGTTCGATCACTCCTCTGCTCAAATCACGGCCATCGAAAGAAGTTATACTTGAAGCTGTCCCCAGAAACTATAGTTCAGCCAATGGATCGGAAGTTTGTTTGTCACGACCCAAATTCCGGGGCCCTGTCGGATATCCAGATCGTGATAACTTGGCAACATATACCATACATTTATCAAATAGTTCTAGCAAGATGGTAGCCATTTAAATCAAACCATAATTCTAATTAAATTGTGAAAAGTCAGATACACAAATAATCTATGCATAATAAAAATCCTTATGCCTTGACTGAGTCAATAATGTATTAAAAATATTGAATAAGTTCCCTAAAACAAAAGCTAATCTCTCTAACAACTATTTAAATGTTTCTCGTTCTCTCCCTTCAGCCACGCATGCCAAAATCTACGTGCTGAACGCCGTCCTGTTCTGGCCCACCCGCAATAAGATTACCTGAAGGGGGCAACATAACATCAGTATTACTGGTGAATGAATATTCGTAATTACACAAGTCAAATATAATATAACATCACATAATTCAACAAATCTGAATCAATAATCAAATATCATTAGAAGTTCTTTCATATACAAATCCGTGCCCATGCACATTACCACGCCTCAAAGGCCTTATCGTATACATGTATACCGGTCACCATGACCCTGTCTCATCAGACACGTCCACCAAGGACCAGCCATCATGATGGCCACTCATGTCCACTAAGGACCAGCCGCTATAACGGCCCGGACACTAAGTCCAACATCCCATGTCCGGGACCATCCCAAATCTGGGACCCAGTGCACAATATCTCATAATCACAAGTTCACCTTTCTAAACATGTCATAACATTACAATAAACAGAATCCAATTAAATATCCATAACTTATACACAAATCAACAGAGCGTACCAGTCCCCCCCCCTACATAATTTACATGTCGCTGCCCCACTTCTAGTCATGACAGGTAGTGATTGGTGTAGGGGTGGCCCACCTTTATTATAACCAGCATATTACACAAGTTTACAGAATCATGTCCACATTCCCATTCAATTATACATAATTCACATAAAATCTTCATTTATCTAAATAAGAAGGTTATGTGGTAATTGCATAAGAAATCCAGGGGCTGTCCCAATTGACAGATTCCATCCAGGCCTCATCTTCACACACACAACATAAAAGAAACAACATATCACGCCTGAATTGTTTGGTGTAGAATGAAGTGGGTCCCACCGATCAAATCCATGATCAGACTTAATGTTCCAGGTCGCCCAAGGCTTGGAGTATATATCAATGGATCTGTTTCATTATCAGACCATTATATGAGGCCCACAACTCCATGACAGATTTCTAAAATATTCACAAGAAGTCACGCCTGGGTTATTTGCATCCACTGGATAGTGGGTCCAACTGTTCCAATACCCCAGATGTCCCACTTCTCCATGGTCGCCCAAGGGTTGTCTAAAAGATGTGTGGTCCTGATCTCAGATCAGGTCCACTGATGGGTCCCACAATAGCTGTCGACATTCAGCCCTGTTTTCATCAAACTGACGCATGTAACATTAAAAACAAGTGAATAGTGGCCCAAACGGCGCCCACCTCACATGGGTCCAAGTCTATCTTGGTCGACCATGGGTCTGCCTCCTACTCTATGGTCTAGATCTATCATACAGTGGGCCAGGGGGCCCCACAACTCTAGTCAATTCCTACGATTGACGCCAGTCTCTGTTTCAGCAGATTTGCAAGCCTATTCGATGGATGTAGGATTTTTATTCCAGATTATTGGTATCATACAAACAGAGCCATTCCTACACAATTCCTTGGCTCCAAAACATATTTCAAATCTATTCCATGGTTACCGACAATCACCGTATAGATAATTAAATCATACTCCATTATCAATCATCTTAATTGAACCATCTAAATAATTAGGAAGATTCACTCACCTTTGATAAACGATCGTCGCCTTTGCAATATGTGAATGCGAATAGGACATCAGTATAGCCTTCCTCTCCTTCCCCTAAATTGCAACCCACAAGACTTTTCTCTCAGAATTTCTCCAAGGAAGATGAATAGGATGCCATTGTAGTGGTCGTTGGTTCTCCATATATATAAAGGGAAGATAGAATTCTAGTCATCTAAGACTTCCTATTTAGAGTTATTAAACAACTCCACTCCTTTCCAAACCCAATTACTCGGAATACTGCCAAGTTAATAATAAGCAAAACTTCTAATTCCATAATAAGAACTTAACTAAGATACTACCTGGGCCAGACTAATCCTAGGCCCAGGTAACTCAGGATATTACATTGTCCGATTGATCTTTGACCCATACGGACATTTACCGAATTCGAGGTCGAGTTCTTTCCATGCCGGGAAGAATGATGCAGATGGACCTTAGGCCACATGTGTAGGGCCTAAGTAGATTTAGAATTTTTAATTCAGTAATTATATGTTAACTTCTAATTTTATTTTAATTAGGATTAGGTTTCCAATATTATTCAGTTTCCTAGTTTAATAGGTTTTCTTAGCCTCCGAGTTTTCTTTCTTATTTATATGCATTGTAAGAGGAGAAGTTCTTAGAGAGTTTGATTAATGACAATTGGGTTTTCCCATTGAGGCACGTTGTCGTTTTTCGTCTCTGTGGAGACTTATTGTGTCTTCGGACGCGCTCTTCGGCGCCGATTGTGGTTTGGCACTTCCACGCAAGCCCTAACCCTAGGGTCTGCATCACTCATAAATCATAATCAATGCACATGTCAACTTATGTTTGAACCTTTTAAGTACTTCTACTTCAAACAAACCTCTGAAAATAGGTGAATGTTCTCTCTCTACGTGGTTAGGAAGAAATGGTGAAATGGGGTGGTTGCAAGACTTTAGTGATGCAGGTTGCAAGACTTAAGTGATGAAATAGGGCTTTGGTGAAATACTTAAGGGCTGAAAGATCGGTGATGGGATGATTATGCAAAATGCACTTATGTTTTTAAGTTTCAGAAATGAGTACCTATTGCCATAAGTCCTGTTCAAGAATTTTTTTTCCTATGCCTCTTGAGTCTGTGTTGGAAATTCCACAAAAAAGGGTTTTGCATATATGGCTATGGGACTGGGGAACATGTAATCATTGTATATGTGGGGGATAATCAATTTATGTATGTGATTGTAACTATGATCAAGTTGCATTTTATGGGATGATAGTTGCACTTGCCTCTATTATATGAGCAATAAAGGAAGTAATCATTCAAAAAATAATAATAAACAAATAAAGTATAAAAGAGCCTGTGGCACAGTGGAAGGTCCTCACTGTTGCAACCTTGAGGTTGTGTGTTCAAGTCGTGTTACCAATAAAAAAACTAAATTAATAATAATAAGAGAAATAAAAAAGTACAAGACTGTTGTAGCGATGTACATGGTAAGTTAGATGTATTGGGGTTGAAAGAAAGGATTGAAATAGTAATGTGTATGCAAGAGGAAGCATATAGGTATAGCTAAAGAAGGGGAAAAAAGGAATTTTGTTTGAGATGGTGATGCGGGAGGATATGACTTCTTACCTAAAAAGAGAATGAGAGAAGGAGGATAATGACCTCACATCGTGACCCTGTGATGAAAATGAATGAAAATTGATATTATTATTGCTTGGTCGTTTGTTGCCATATATAATGATTAACCATGAAGAGGGATAGAATTTCCTTGGTAATACTAGTCAGCCAACTAGATTCTTTCCTCAGTCCGGAACTATCACTAAGACTTTTTTAAGATTTAGTTAAGACCTTAAAATGTATGTAAGCGCGTGCGCCTGTGTTTGTGTGTGATCTCATGTAGGTCTGTGCTACCCTAACTCAGCCAAATCTGGGCTATATTAGCATTCTGGTTTATTATTGGTATTGATATTGACCGACACTCAGTTTACTCGAAAAAATCAACTCAGTGCTGTAAGAAACTGCATAGAATTGATGCCAGAGGAAATTTTATTCTATGCATAGAGTTGTCCCTGTTTCTGATGAATACCACCAATATCAATTCTATCCAATCCCTTAATTTCACTCCTAGCGAAGTTGAGCTTAAGTAGCAGTCCCAATTTGACTCAATCAGACTTGTGATCGGTCCAATTGGTGAAACAACCAATAACCAGAAAAATTCCAGAAATAATGAATGTGCAGAAGCCAAGTAGTAAATAAAATCAGGATTAACTATGCAGGGAACAATGCAGAAAAAACCCAAAATCTGAGCTTAAGAGCCTTCCTCAATCTCCATCCACCATAAAACCATGAGAGGGAGGATAAAACACAGCATGATAATGCTATTTTTCATAGAATAGAACTGCTGAACAAGACTCACTCCAAAACAGTTGATCATACCACCCTTTTATATAGCATAAACCATTGTAAAACCCTAAGAACCCTACTATAGTTAAATCCTACCACAAATAGAAGTCTCGAACAAACCTAATTGGAATATATCCAGAAATTAATAGGAACAATAAAGGAAATCAGAAAACTCCATAATCTGGGTCGTCTCAGGCACTTTAGAGGAGATCTGGTGCAGGGCCCAGACGGGCCATGCTTTGGAAGTCAGCACTCAACGATCTTAAAGAGCACTCATGGGCGAACCTATTGATACTGGTCTCATGTGGATTGGATCTAGTTTGGCCCACCGAACTGTGGCTTGAAAACTGCTGAATGTGAGGCTTCTTTTAATTCTGGTTTTTCTGAAAATCTGCAAAACAGCCCCTATGTTTCTGTCTGGTCCCAAAACGGCCCCTGAAATTCTTATCACAGCATAATTTCTGGCTGTTTGGGTCCAAGTCTTCAATCAAAATTGTCGGGAACCTTCCGGGCCACCTTGGGCTGCTCCAATTCTGCCATATAGGATTCAGCTAGCAAAATGATATCATCATCATCAAATTCTACATCAACTAGTCCCTCGGTGGATGAGTCCATGTCGCCCATTTCTGTTACTCGAGTTTACCACCAAGGGCCTGGATTTGGGGCGTGACTTCTTGAATTTTATGGGAATCTAGGATCATAGGTCCGCAGTGAGGTCCAATTTAAAAAATTTTAAACAGTATTTTTTTTTTTTTGATAATGGAGGGTGTCCCAGCCCTTTGGGCCAGTCTAATCCCTACGGGCCCAGGGGGAGCCCGGTAAATCCCCTGTGGCCCCAGTGTTTAATACTTTTTAAATAGTATTAATAAGAACGGTTAAGTGCAGAAGCAATAAAGAATAGCGGAAGCAATAGAACTGATCGAACCCATGGTATCATCTTGCATATGTCAAATGAAGTGGTACAAGTCCAAACTAAAATCTCAAGTATGAATATAAATTGTGTACAAATCCATAATTCCCAAGCCTCACATGAATGACAGTCAAAACCCAAAATGAAAATCACTCAACCCCCTGCTCATGCTCTCCATCCACGGGCACCGAGCCCACCCGTACTCATCCGCTAGAGGCGCCTCGATGAACGCCTCGCCCTACGGAGCAATAGGGTCTGTAATGATACCTAAGTACCAAATGATAATTGGTCAGATCCCAAGGGACTTGGTAGCACAGTATACCAAATAACATAGTACGGATGCATCAAAAGGAAATAATGACAGTAATAAGATCAATGGAGTAACAATGGTGACAATGCTAGGCAAATCATGCAATACAATAAACATCAGGGATCAATTTAAAAAGGAAACATGCTAACCATCCATCTAATCAATATGGCACACCCATCCACACAAGCTAGTACTGTGGAAAATTATGGCGCTGCCCTCTCGTACTACATCTGAGTTGCGGTTGGGAAATACACGGGATCATCGCCCTGCCGTATCGTATTACCGTAGTCTTCCGGCCGTATATTGGTATCGTGAAGTGTCGTGTGATACCCTTGTGGCGTACGTCCACCTTACCAGCTCATCATGATGGCCTTATATATCTAATTAGCCCCTACCAAGAGTGATCAGTTCCAAGGCTAGGCTTGTGGATGTTCTTCTCGACTCATAGGAACCACATAATAAGGTCAGTGTTTGGCTATGCTACCCTTGCGTGAGCAAGGTCTCATCGGTCCATACAAGGTCCAATATCATAGTCCAATCCATACCATAGTCCATACCATACAGTCCATCATCATGTCCATAACCACAGTCCATCATCATGTCGATCCATATACAATCAGCATATAGTCCATCCATATAAGGTGCCTAATCCATGTGATCCATCCATCTACTCCGTGGTTATCATATCCATCCATCCATTAGGCCATAGGAATAGCCTGCCTAGCCACAGACATGGGTCAAATATCCTCCGTACACATCCAAGGTCACCTTTTGGTCAGCCCTAGGTCAATGTCCTCATTTCCATTATTAATCAGATTTAACAACAGTAAACAATAAGGAAAGAGCATTAAGAACATATGACATTGATATAAATCAATGGAAGGACATGTACAAGTGATCCAACTAGGCCAAGGCCACACATTCAGATGTGGGGTCCCGACTTGGCCAAGTCAGTGACGGAGCCTCAGATGCTGAGAGAAGTGTATTTGGTGCTCTGAAGATAATTAGCATCTAAGTCAACCATGAAACACTGAGTTGGCTTCCATATTAGCCCTAAACCGTACTTTAGGTGGCTAAGCCCAACCCTTGACTCATGTCTGGTCCACTCATCTCAGTCCAAATGGAAGGTCAATGGGGCCTAATGAAGATCAAATCATAAAACAAATAGAATCTAGAATGCACTGTAGGTATGCAGTGTATATGGTCGACCCCATGAAGGGCAGGTCGACTGGATGCACTGGAAATTTAAGGATCTGAATGTCAGGTCTGTGTCCAAGTGCAGTGCACTCGGTCAACGTTCGGGGTCCTCAGGGCGACCTTGTACACTGGAGTTCAATAGTCCAGGCCTCACAGTCAGGTCTTTGGAAATTATTTCAGCAGTCTGGTCGGTCGATCTGGGGAGAAGACCGGTCAACCAGCTACACTGGCATGCCTAGGAACCTGCCTGTCAGGTGGTCTCAGTTGTGCAATGTACACTGTCGACCTGGTATGTGGCCGGTCGACTGCCTACACTGTGGTCGTAAATACAGACATGACAGACCAACTTTAAGTTATTTGGGAGTTTGCAGTGTCTCTACCGGTCGACCGGATACATAGATTATGGGTTTTCTAGAATTCTTTAACCTTCTACGTTCATCAAATATCCAACATAATCCATCAATTTCGTCCAAATTCAATACAAAACCATCTCCATCCACAAATACCCCATCAATCATCATCATCTCATCATCAATGGGCCATTGATCTTCTAAATGGGGAATTCCATCCATCAGTGGCCAAAAACCAGAAAAAGATCTTAGAGGAAGAAGTCGGTGGACCATCTCACGGTGAATTGCAAATCTGCCCATTACATTTGGCGCTCGGTGGTGAAGTTGTTTGATTGCTGCTGGGTCTTTCCGAGGACCCTTCCAGAGCTTTTGCAGTCGTGGAAAGCCCCAATTGGGGTACCCAGGGGCAAGGAATTATGGAGGCTGACTTTCCTTGCAATTATTTGGACAATCTGGAAGGAGAGGAATTTAAGGTGCTTTGAGGGTGTTGGTAATAGTGATAGCTCTTTGGTGGAGAAAACAAAGTTTTTGGTCGCGCAGTGGGTGTCTATCAATCCGTCTTTCAAGAACTACTCATCCGAGCAAATAATGATGCATCGGAAGGAGTTGGCTTTCTCCCTTTCAGGGCCAACTTAGTCTGGTTTAGTGGATTGTTCAAGTTTCTTTTGGTTTTCCTGTTTTTCTGCTTTTGCTTGTCAGTATATTTCTCCTGTACTGATTGTTTTTTATTAATGAAAGTAGCCATTCAAAAAAAAGAAAGAAGAGATCTACAGTCCTAACATCAAATCAACCATCCATAGACGAATTCGATGAAAGAAGGCATGCATTCTATGCTAGATGTATATAGTACTTGCCTTTGGTCTCCTTGCTTGATCTTCAAGATGCAAGCTCAAAAGCTCTAGATCCAAGCTCCAAGGCTTCCAAAGTCTCTCAACAGCCCCCAAGACACAGATCTCTACAGATCTAAACCTCCTACACCCAATTTCCTTGGAGAAAATGCATAAGGATGGAATCGTTTTTGTTTGTGGTTGGAGGTTGCCTGTATTCATGTGTCCGTAGTCCTTTTTGTATGTGGTAGGGTCTGTCTTTACGGTTCCTGCTTCCAAAGGAATCGTTTCTGCTGTTTCTCTTTTCAGTACAAGTCTCTTCTGCTGTTTGTTTTTAATGAAATTAACCATTCAAAAAAAACAAAAAAATGCATAAGGAAGGAGAATTCTATGAAAAGATGATAGGTCTATTTTGGAAATTAGGCTAGGGAATGAAAATTACCTTAGATTGTAGAAAAGAAGGAGATCTAGGAGATGACAAGATTCCTCTTGCTTGTAGATGGCTGTAGCTTGGAGAGATCTCTTTATCTTTGATGGAAGATGGCTTAGATCTAGGTGGGAAGCCCTAATTTTGATGGAGGGGGAAGAGAGAGATGGAGGGAATTTGAAATGGAGAAGAGAGGGAAGAGAGGGAGAGATGAGATTGGAGTGGGATAGGGGCTGGGTTTTATTTATAGGATTTGGTTTGGGCAATTTGACTAAATTGCCCTCCTATGGTTAGTTTAGTTATAGATAAGGCCATGGGTATTTTGAGTTTTTAGCACAATCCTCCTAATTATCCTATTTATTACTGGGGGCCTCTAACCAACTAACTAATCCTAGAAAGTTCATCTAACTCCCAATGAAGCCTATAAATCTCAAAAAGACACCTAAACAACTAAACTAGGCCTAATTCCTAGGAAAGGACTAAACTACGGACTACCCTTACTAACCCCTCTTAATTAGCCTAAATAGATATAATATACTATAATTAGAATATATAAAATATAATTAGGGCCCACAAGGAGGCGGGGCCTCACAGTCCATCTCATTATAGAGAGTCCATCACTCATGTATGCCCCAAATCAAGCATAAAAATATCCTTTAATTCTCTAGATTTTAAGGTTTACTGAATCACCATCCAATGGATCTCCATAACCACAAACCAAAATTTGCTTTATTTCAAAATGTATGGTTTCCTCTTTATTTCCATAGAGCCCACAGATCACTTCCAATGCGGTGGCACAAAGTAATTCTTCCACTGGAGCATTGCTCCATACGCCAATACAACATTAGTTGATGCAAAGATCATTCTCTGAAAATATGTTTTCTTGGAAAGTTCACACTCAGAGATTTGATTCTGTATTAGGTTGAGCTTAGATTGTATGATAGATAATGGTTTGGAAGAAGACGTCTCTGCTAAATGCTCAGCAGAGGATTGGTTTTTAGTTTTATTTGGTTTATTTGACCAATCATAGATGCATTATGCTGTTATTGTTGAACTAATTACTTTTGTGCTACCAACTGTTTATTTCAGGAGAAGCTTTGTAAATTAAATAAATGGCAGAGAGATCAGAGTACGACTGATGTTGTTTCTCTTTTATCTGAAATACGACTTTGTAGTGGAAAAAATGATGGCTGGATGGGCATTCGAACAGCAAATATTCCTGCAGTTATAATTGCTGCCGCTGCTGCTTCTGGGTCAAACTTAAAATTCACTGAATCTTTCATCTTGGAGGTACTCTCTACTGGTATGCTAAGTGCTACAGTTAAGTGCAACCATGCTGGGGAAATTGCTGGCATGAGAAGGCTGTACAATAGCATGGGTGGTTTTCAAGGTGGCCCTTCCCCAATGGCTTTTGGTTTGGGTCTCGGCATTTCAAGCTTCAAGGGTGGATCATCTCCGCAGCAAACTAACCTTGAAAGCGATTCATTTGGTGAAATTCTTCTTATGAAATTTGTGCACTTTCTCCAACAATTTGTTAACATTGCTGAGAAAGGTGGAGCGGTGGATAAATCAAAATTTCGTGAAACATGTTCTCAGGCAACTGCATTACTTCTTTCGAATTTGGTAATCTCTTCATCCTTTGTTTTGGGGTTGATATTTGTCTTCTAAATATAGTTTGGTCCTGTGGTCCCCATCCAGAGTGTTTTTATCCATTTTATTAACCTCTTAATTTAGAGCTGTGACGCCATTTCAGGAATCTGATTCAAAATTAAATCTAGAAGGCTTCTCACAGTTGTTACGTCTTCTTTGCTGGTGTCCTGCTTACATTTCAACACCTGAAGCAATGGAAGCTGGAGTGTTCATCTGGACATGGATAGTTTCTGCTGCACCTCAGTTGGGATCTCTTGTCCTTGCTGAGCTTGTTGATGCATGGTTATGGACTATAGATACAAAACGTGGTTTATTTGCATCTGAGATGAGGTGTTCTGGCCCTGCTGCAAAATTGAGGCCTCAGCTTACCCCAGGGGAGCCAGAAGAGAAGCCTGAAAAGGATCCTGTTGAAGGAATAACTGCTCATAAATTATGGCTTGGCTTCTTTATGGATCGTTTTGAGGTCAGAGACTAAGTTAAACCCCTTAAGTCATGATTTATTTGCTACATTTGATTTGTAATTTTTCCTTGTCTGATTTAAATCTCTATCAATCATGCACATATGCATTCATGTGGATATATATGTAGATGAAGGCCTGTTGGCTCTATATTCCCCACTTTTAATATAAGTAATATGAAGTGTGCAGTGATGTTATAATGTAAAAGTATTCAGAATTCCCTCTTGTGCTGTGAGAATAAATTTTGAAGCGTCACTCTGAAATTTAGTGGTTGATGTGTTTGCCCAAGTTCGGAGCTTATATGACATTGTGTATCTATCTACTTAACACGAGCATCTATTTTAATTATTTATATGGTATAGTTAACTTTTTATTTTCCTTTTCGCTTTCGTTCCTTTCCCATGTTACACTTTTGGTTTGAACACTTGTGTTTGATTGCTTATGATAGTTGAGGCATTTTGTTTTATAAATATATGGAGAACTACAAGGGAGACAAGTTAGTGGTAGAAAGAACAAGAACTACTAAGCCGGGACAACCTTGAGGAGTGTTTATGTGACTGACAAGTGCCAATTGTCACACCCCCATTCCCTAAAATGGGGATTATGCGTGAGATTAAGGGCAAATTAAAATTGTCGGCATAAATAAGTCCACGTGGCCCCCAATCATAGTCCCTTAAGGATTGAAGTCCACGGTGAGGTATAGATATTTCCTCGGTTCGCACAAAGTATAGTGGAAGCTTCATAATGTAACAAGTGGCATCGATATAAAACATTTAAGAGCAAAGCATGATTATTATAACGAACGTTGAAGTTTAAAAGTTAAACAAAAGTATTTTTATACACCAATGGCCACTACAAAAAACTGGGCCAACAAGATACAACCAAAAGAACAAAAAGAAGAACTATCCATGTATGCGGGAAGGCTCTTGGGTGCGGGGTCAGAACAACTACACTATGTCTGCACCCACTCGTGGAGGTCATCAGGCTGATCCGCCTGAACTTCCTCCATCTCCTCCTTGGGATAAGTGGGCTTGGTACCTATACACCAAGGTAGCATCATTAGACCACATGGTCGGCAGGTAGATATACATCGGTAATTAGAGTTACAGATAACATGATTATCAGAGTTTCAGTACATAATGAATCATAACGAAAGACTTAACATGAACATCCTAACAAATAGGCAGTCCACATAAGCCAATCACCACTGGATAGTATCGCTGCCCTCCCTACTCGTACCGAGTTGTGGTAGAGTGAACGCACGGGAGAAAAGCCCAGCTGGAAAGTGATACTAGGGTTACAAACATCAAATTCCTATCATCATTGGTATCCGATGGTGTACAGCCATCCAAATATATCGATATGCAATCGTTCAAAAAAAGGTCCTATCACAGTGGCACCCCAGCTGTGTGACGTTACAACTGAGTGGTGCCTAACACAAGAGTCCTAAACAAACGTCAGTGTGGGGCCAGGCTTCTCTTGTTGCATGAACAAGATTCATTGAAACAAAAGAGAGACTACCCTCCGTCATATAATCATTCCAGACAAATCCCAAACGAACAGACGATACATTGAGACCATAGAAGTAGTCCTCTTCAAAGCCTTTACGATCAAAGCCACCTAGCCTCGGCACTTTAGTCACAGTCCCAACAAATAAACGGATTACAAAGGGGATCCTAAGTCCAATCCATCTAAGTTCTTTATGTGATCCCATCAATACAATACAATACAATAACAAAGATATGGAACATGCACTAGGCACGTGAACATCAATACCGAAGTAATCAATTCAATTCCGATCATCAATAGTCAAAGAAGAGTTACAATCCAATCCTAGGTCAATCATTGCCTTTTTCGTATGAGACATCACTACGCTGCCCAAGGAGAAGATGAGGTCATGATATCCCGTCAATATACCTCGGTGCATAATCAATTATTGGATATCCCATTTCCTCACTTCATTCTAGTTTGATGTAAAGTGTACCTCGTACGTTAATCGAACAATCTGTAAGGGTATGTTGGCTCAAAACATCCCTCACTCTTAGTCTCCCAATTGGTCCTCAAAACGTAGTGCCAAGGGTGCCCAGCGAAGTTCACAAGGCCTAGGGTTTACGCAGTATTTATATGCAACCGCAGTTATGTCCAAAATGATCAGCAATGGGTCATGCTTTTTTTTTTTGAAAAGGAACAGTGGGTCATATTGAAGCTTCAGTAAGAATGAGTATGTACAGGCACTTGAAAAACTGACGAACAAATGAATTTTTTAATAATAATAAAAAAGTAATAAACAATTATAAAGCAATCTGATTCATGAATAAAGAAATAATAAAAAGCATACTTTTGATTTTATTTATTAGTTTTCCATCCAAAACCCTCTCGTATACATTCTCTCGATCATTACCGTGAGGCCTCCCACAGTTCGCTATGGGGTTCTCCACGGTTAGCTGTGGTTTCTCTATGGTGGGCACACGGCTTGCCGTAAGGAAAAAAATAAAATTCCGGAGGCTCAGGTGTCATGGTTCCATGGTTGACTGTGAGATTACAGTCACAGAAACCTGAACTTGGGTTCTATTTCAGTTCCGAAACAGGGGGAAATTCCTCCCTTTCCCATACACCTGATAATCAACATTTCGAATGGGCCGAGCCCTCTCCAAAACAATATAGACAACCTCTAAACCATCCATTTCAATTCCATTCGAATACCAACCTAACCTAGCATATGAATTTCCAATTTAACATAAAATGAGCACAGGGGTGTCTAGAGTTGAAATTAGATGCTAGAATCATAAAGAGAAGCAACAGATCATAGTATAAAATACATATCCACTTGCCTTTGTTGAATGCATTCTAAAAATAGGGAAAACCTAGCTAGGAACCCACTGACGGAGCTCAAATCCGGGAAAACCATACAACTACCAACACAACCTACAAAATGCATGCAGAGGGTAGTAAATAGCTTCCCTCAACCATTTCTAAGCAAAGAGGAAAAAAACCCTAATTTCTACAAGCTTAGGAGCTTGCATAGAGATGTGGAGTTGGTGAGAGGCTTGGAGGAAGGGATGCTTGAGGTCGGTGGAGCGTGGGGAAGACGATGGATGTGGTCTCTTGGGCTGGGTGGAGCTCAAACACTTCAAAGGTTTTTTTTTTTTTTTTTTTTTGTTTTTTTTTTGTTTTTTTGTTTTTTTTTGGTGGGTGGGGGGGGGGGGGGGGTGTGTGTTTAGTAAAAGAAAGAAAATGAAAGGGGAAATGAGAGAGCAGAGAAAGAAAGAGGCTGGGGTCGATGGTCTTATATTTAGGGATGGATTTCAGGAATTTACAGTTTAGTCCATGCCCAACTATGGCTTGGGATTTGGGGCTCTTCATCGCACCACCGGATCGAAACACAACTAAAGGGAAATTATGAGACCTACCCAATGCACCTAAAATCACGAAAACCCGAAATTATGAAAAACCCTTGAGAACATCCCAAAATTGCAAACCACCCGCTACTGTACCCAAACAAACCGGAATCGCGTGAAACTTCGCATATGCGATTCTAAGAGCAAACCTGACTCGCTTAGACTCTAATCCCACTTAATTACCTAAAATACAATTATTTAAGAATAATATGGCATTAGGTTTCGGGACCTTACACCAACTGCCAAGCACTACCAATGGATTCTTTCACAAGAGACAGTTTGGCCTTGTATGTTTTATGGAGATGAATATTGGGCAATCAAGAAACATGAAGCATCCAAAGTTCATGTGACCATACTGCTTTTACTCGGAACTTAGAAGGATGACATTTTTACTAGAAAGGATAAGTAGGGTTTTTTATGGATAATTGCACTTGTGGGAAAAAATTAAAGGACATCGTGTAGGTGGTTTGGGCATGTTTATAGAAGGCACAAACTGATTCTGTAAGACAAACCAATTGGGTACTAGGAGAAGAGGGAGGGAGGCCATTCAAGATATTGGGTGAATCAGCGAGGAATGACATGTTAATTTGTGTAGTATTTGAGTATTTGAGAGCATGAGATTGAGTGGGGTTGTTGAGTAGAAGTAGAAAACTTGCAATGGCGACCCGTGGATACATGCGTTTCAATGTTGATGATGACTCGGGTGTATCCTTAGCTTGTCAAAGGCTGATTGTCTATGACAGCTGATAGTCTGACATGTATCATATTATATAGGTGGAGAACATCTTATTCTTCTGACATGCATATATGTATATGGCAAATGATCCTGTGCATCCGACTGTACATACCACCTAGTGGGGCCCACCTTATGACCCATCCGAATGGGACCACACCCCCCCTATAGTCACCGTTCCCATGGGTTTGCACCTATCCGAATGGACTCCACCGCCTTGTTCGATCGAGGGTCAATTTTTTTATTTATATAAAGCCGTTAAACCTGTGTGCCGTGGATGGAGGGGTTAGAGGCATCGGATTGACTTCAAATTTGATATTTGGGGTGGTCAAACTTGGATCTTTCAATCCTATCTATACCATAATTTGTGGGGTCCTAGGTGGGCCCAACCATGGATGAAAATATTGGCCGCTATGTAGCGTAGCGACCGATATATCGGCCGTATCACCCGTAGCGGCCGCTACGCTCGCTACGGGGTGAGAAAAATTCATACTTTCTAATTTTTTAAAAAATGCATAATAAGACTTATTTCTTTTCTTCTTCTCTCCAAATAACATTTCTACACAACTCTTCTACCCTTCTATGTTTAAAAGAACACCATAAACCACATGATCTCGCCGAATTACAGTCGATACAGAGAGTTCTTTTCAAAGATTCTTCTCTAAGTACATCCTATTAGACACCTCCTTTGGTAGATGTATTTTTTTCTCTAGGTACTCTTAAGTCTTGACTTCATGACATAGTTTTTTCTTTTATGAGCCTTTCATTAGTTTCTAAGTTAGCATAACTAAGCAACATGAATACATGTGAAAAAAATGATCATTACTATTATTTTCTATTTATACAGCGGTACAAGACCTCATACAATGAGGAGACAGCTACGCCCCCTTATCTTAGTTACTTTTGCAAAAACTTTTTCTCTCATTTTCCAATATTCTAGATTTCTACAATTTTTTTCATATTTTTTTGATGATTTTTCCAAATCTCACCGCTACGTAGCGCCCACTACGTAGCGTTTTGGTGGTGCTATTTTCATCCTTGGGCCCAACAACTGGTATGTACTGTAAGGATGTACAGGAGCAGGCCCTATATTTATATATGTAAATGGTGTAGATAGTTTTTTCAATAGATAAGTAGAGAGATAGACAGGAGAGGGAATACTATAAATGATAGATAGATAGGTAGAGAGATGGAGAGGAGAGAGTGATGGTTCACAGTTCCAGGTGAGATATAGAGTAGAGCATTTTTTTTTTCCAACTGCAAATTGATGGATAATAAGTCTGATGATACTGAATTGTAGGGGGAATCATAAACTAGGTTTCATTTTGAAGGCAGTAAATATGCCTTTACATCAGTCCCATGAGCCAATTTTGGCTAAAAGGGGCTTAGTAAAATTCAAGCACTCACACTCGCTCATATTTTCCCCCCTCTTTTGGGAAGGGTGCTAGTCTTCATTGTCGTCAATTTGAAGGCTAGATTTGATGCTGGTGTCTAACACGACGTGGCACCGATTAGTATGAATCAAGTTTGTTTCTAACGCTAGCTCGGTTTAACTGCATATTGAGACACATTGGTTGGTTTGCCATTTTGGTGTTCCATTTCGGAGATTGTTTTGGAAAAGTACTTGATATTTAAAAATACACATTTATTTAAGAAGTATTATTCCCAGGGAAGTGAGTAATATGAGAGAGAGAGAGAGAGAGAGAGAGAGAGAGAGAGAGAGAGAGAGAGAGAGAGAGAGAGAGAGAGAGAGAGAGAGAGAGAGAGAGAGAGAGAGAGAGAGAGAGAGAGAGAGAGAGAGAGAGAGAGAGAGAGAGAGAGAGAGAGAGAGAGAGAGAGAGGAGAGAGAGAGAGGAGAGAGAGAGAGAGAGAGAGAGAGAGAGAGAGATGAGGAGAGAGAGAGAGAGAGAGAGAGAGAGAGAGAGAGAGAGAGAGAGAGAGAGAGAGTAGAGAGAGAGAGATTCTGTGAGAAAAAGAAGTTGGGCTTTTACCTTAATGAGATATTTTCTTAAAAAAAAAAGGGTTCATGGGGATTTGGCCAAAATTGTGAATTTTGAAATTGTTTAGATCAGCAAATTCAAAATTGGAATGTAGATTTTGATCGATCAAGACTGATTTTTTGCCCAATATATATATATTTGAGGTGGGGTATGTTGAACTGAACCAAATAATTTTGACTTAGTTGGCCCAAATGAACTAAGTTTGGCTACTGCGATGAATATGTGTAGTTGTAGAGTTTATTTTAGATCTCGCTAGTATCCTATCTCCCCCCGTCACCACCACAGCCCCGACCTACCACCCTCCCCACTGTATCCTATCCATAGTTACGAGATTCGGTTCGTTTTGGCCAAAATATCCAAAACTATTTGGTTCGGACAGTAATCCGAAACGGATAACCCTCCCAAAGAATTTCGACATAAATTTCGGACATGTTTGGCCGATTCATTACAAAGTCTATGATTTCGGCCGAACATGTTTGAAAGTCCTCTATTTGGCCAAAATTTTTAAAGGAAAAGGAAAACCCTAATCCCTTAAATTTTATCCTCTCCAAAATTTTTGAAGGAAAAAAAAAAAAAAAACCTAATCTCTTTCAATCTATCCCCTCCAAAAATTTAAAGGAAAAAAAACACTCTAATCCTTTTCCTCCACTATCTGTTGTTTGATTGAAAGAAGGAGGTCGTAGAGGAAGAAGACTTCACAGAAAAAAAAAAAGAAGAAGAAAGCAGCAGAAGAAAAGCAATCGCGTACCTGGACTGGAGGGAATCTGTGCTCGCTGCTCGCTGCCGCCACCGCTACCAGCTGCTACCTCTTCCCTCCATCCTTCCTTCTCCCTTTCCTCTTCTTTCTTCTTCCTCATTTTCATTTTGTTTGTTGTTCAGCCGATAAGGCAGAGGCGAGAGGGTTTTCATTTCATTCAGTCAATAAAGGTGAAATGAAAACTCTTTTGCCCTTTTAATAAGCCAAAAAGGGTCCAATAATGGGTCGAGTTTGTGGGCTGCACTCGTGGCCCATGGGGCTGATACATTAAAACTATTTTAGCCATTTAAAATAAGCCTACTCATATGTGGGCCCTAGAAAATTTTTACTATAACATTACATAGGGTCTTAATCAAACTTCACCCACACTAGGATATATAGCCTACCAAATTTCACTATTTTAATATTTATTATATATATTATAGTTTTCCGAAATATTTCGCCGAAATTCCGAATCGGCCAAAATTATTCAGTTTGGCCTCCAAACCGAAACACTGTCCGAAACGAATTTCTCAACACTGATCCTATCTCATATAAAATGATTTTTAGTATTGTTGAGCGCTGGGCTGCTGTGGTGTAACATGTGACTACTAGCTTTTATGAATACATGATAAAATACCCATTACTGAAGCTTAGCAAATTTTACTAATACCCATTATTTAAGTTACTTTATTTCTCATAGTCTTCTCCTCAATAGCGTTTTCCTAAAGTTATCTCCACCCATATAAGGTTCCAAATCACTAAAAATAACACAAGTTTGGCTACTAAACAAGATTTGAATTCTTTTAATTAAAAAAATTCACAACACTACGCCGCTATGTATCGCCACAACCGCTACGTAGTGTTTTGGCCACTTACTGCTATACCTACCGCAATAGCTATTTTTATCCTTGCTCCTGAACACATCCATTACCTTGCCGAGCCTTGACCCGACTCGGACTGGACCGTCATTGAGTTCACTTGGACGAGTCAATCTGGTCCTGACCGGGATTTAAAACCATGCCATCGGGGCAATCATTGTTATTAAATGTGACTGCGTTATTGGAGATTAAACCCCTAATCAACTTTATTAATTATATAATCACACTCTTGTTCATTTTTAATAATTATATAATTCACCCATAATATAGTGCCAAAATAGAAGCTTATCGAAAGAAAGTGTTGCATTCTTGGGGTTATTGATGGAGCCATGGGTCTCAAGAAATAGAAATTGAGGCACACGAATAGGCCCACTGCTAGCCAGCCCATTGGCCCAATCCATAGTGGTCAAGATCGTTGGGCTATTCCCATAGATGAGCAATTCATTGGCCTAACCCATGGACTGCTAGCCCAGTTTCCCAACTATGCTTACTTACATAGCATATAGCTTTCCAATAAAGTTTTCTAGATCTGATAAGATCTAGCAGAATAATTTGATTGGCATGCAATCAATTAAGATAATTGATTGACATGTAAGTCGGAAAGAAAGAACGTTAAGCACCAAGAGAGTGGCATGTTATAAATTCATGGAGGCAAAGGGAAATCTTATCAAGGTCCCTAATAGGTGGGATTGTTGTTGGACCTACATACGATGGAGTCCATGTTTGTGTAAAATAACCTTGTAATCTTCATATGATTTCTAAGTTTAGAATAATCCCTAGAATCTAGGGATTTCCTAGTTTTTTATTTCTACAATGAAACACACAGGCTATAAAAGAGAGGGGATCGATCACACTAATGATCACTTTATTTTCTCCCAAGATAAATTGGAATGAAAAAACATAATCCTTGATCTAGTTGGTTGTGCATAGGCTCCATGGATCTACTGGTCCACTAATGGATCATCTAATTGGGCTTGTGCCTCCTGAGCTGTTGTGTCCAATGGGACTTCAGCTGGCCCATGGGTGACCATGGCCTTTTATTCCTTGTTGGTCGATGCCGAGCCTTTATAACTAACGCCTATGCACCAAAGATTCTATCACATTGGCACCATTACTCGAAGACTAACTCCCTTTTTCTATTTTCTAATATGCTTTTTACTCTTGGTCATCCTTTCTACTTGAAAAGTTTTCTCAGCCTAATTGATACAATGGAACTCATGCAGTCATACTCATCTCCCTTACCATTTATTAGGAATTTCTCTCTAGATAGAAGTCTCTTTGAACTTTTTGTGGGAAGGAATTATAAATGGATACCTTGTGGGATTTCGTCCCTAATCTCAGATTCTCCTCGATTCCTTTACATTGCTATGAATTATGCAAAAGTCCATGCTAAACCTACTCAAAAACAGCAATGATCAACAATCAGCACCAAGCTCCACTCAGGCCTGAAATCCGGTTGTAGGCAAACTCTGTATGCTAATCTGCTATTAGCTCCTGTGATAAAAATCATAGCACAAGTCTCGTCGACTTAGCAAGCATCAACCTTCTATGAGATGTGTAAGAGATCAATCCTCACCCTTTTTTGCAGTTTTTCATTTTATTTAAAACCAAATCACATCATATATAACTTAAATTCACAAATCGCATGCATTAAACTTCAGCAAATATCATAAATGCGGAAAAGAACAAACATTGAATCATCCAATTCATTACATGGAATAAAATTCTAAGCAATCAGTATATAACATTTAAATTCACTTATACAACATAATTGGACTCGGACCAACCAATGACAAATGACATGTGAAACAAAGTATAGGATGGACACAACTGATTTGCTGTTGGTGACTGTCCTCACCAACTATGACATCTGAATTCCCCTTTCTGATTAGGCCGTCGGTGCAGTCCCCACTGGAAATGTATTTTCATTAGTATAGTCCTCTTTTCCTTTAAATATCTACTGTGATAAGGATATCATCATCATGGTCCTCATCATATGAGTGAGATCAAACGTTCTCCTCAGAGCGGAGTGACAACATTTCTAGCTGCAGACCATGTCTCGAACTGCATTGTGTTCCGTCCATAATGTAGAGTTACTGCTTGTAACTTCATGCTGTAATAGGGACCTATCAACTGTGGCCCCCTACCACACATGCAAGTGTCTCCAGACCGCAGAATCAAGGAATGACTCTGACAACATGATACTTTCACATAATCACATCAATTCAATCTTTCATAGTCCTGTAAATCTCGAAACACCTGTATTCATCCTCATTTCATCATGTGAACCAGTCATTCAGTCTCAAACTATAGATTCAATCACTACTTCATTAATATACATGGGCCCATAAATGAGTGCATCATATACCTTACAAAAAAAAAGAGAAAAAAAAAAAAAAAAACCGTGTGCATCATATCATCAATTACACATGACCATAAAATAGCAATTCTGAATTATTTTATTGCACTATATATATTTTTAAATTTTCTATAGACCTCAGTTGGGTCTAATTTAAGGTCAGAATATCTTACGTATATGAATGTTTATCCCTGAAAATTTTGGAAAATTTCCACCTTCATTTGACACTAAATAGAATATATTTTCTGAGAAGGACACAGATGCCATTTTAGCAATTGTTGGACTACTCTTTCTCATTTTCAATGCAACCATACTTCCTGTAAAGAGATGCTTTTAACTTAATTCCACTTGGTTTAATGGAAGTGTATAAGTTAGTAAACCCACATCTTACACTTGCTACTCACTCAAGATAATTTCTGACTAACCAGAATTTCTTAGTGGATTGGTTGTTTTCAAAAAATTTGCCTATTTTTGACCTTGGTTTAAACCCAATTTACATCGACCTTGGTTTAAACCCAATTTAAGTGCTTCTAGGTTTGTTTGGAAGTCAAATTTGCCTATTTTTTCTATACGAAACTGAGTTCAAACTCAATTTCTATGGTTGTTAAATAGAGGCCTACATTTGAACCCAGAGTCATGTTCTGTGCAGAAATTCTGCAGTAAATATAGGTTCACTTAGTACTAGTCTTCATTTATTTCAGTTTTGTACACTTAGATACTCTTTGTAAAGCTCATTTCATAAAGTATCATTCACTCTCATTTTTGCCTCCAAATAAACACATTTAAAGGGTGAAACCTGGACCCAAACCCTCAGTTAAGCTTTCATATACTCCATCTTCCTTAATAAATCACTGGCAACAAACTGATCCATTCAAACTTCATTAACCTTCCAGGTATCCGACACTAGTCTGATATGTATTTATATAAAATAAGTACCTACTTTACTCACCAGAAGTGTTTATCAATAGATATGTATACATGTAATCCTTTTAGCCGAAACTTTAACCTCATTATTTTAGCTCTTAAACGTTCACATAATCATCATTTACTTGCACCCTAAGTTGTAGCATCATCATACATCATTAAATGACCACATCCACCAAACTAATTTACTTTAAATATGAAACATGATGTATTAGATAACATAAATAAGCAGGTCATCAGTTTTCAGTTCATAAAATCAGTAATTTATGTAAATGAATTAGAATATTACACCTGATCCTCATCATGAAATATCACAAAAACACCATCATTTTTCAAAACTATAATCGGGCACTATCATATCTTATAACTTTTGCTATCATCATAAAGCATCAACTAACAGTATAAGCATCAACTAACATCATACTGTCCAAATCATTAATTCAGATCTGATTACATCATGCTACCATCAAAAGCAATAGTTCACAAGAGTTCCCCATAAAATCCAATAAGCCATCTCAATTCCAACACCATTGATAAGATAAAAGTTCCTAACTTAAGAAGTTACATGAAGCTGGTAATGAAACAGTAATTTTCAGCATAAATCATAGCAATTATGGGTTTGTTGCTTTGATCTAAGAGATCTTGGCGTAGATCTAGAAAATCGTACTATAAATCTTAGATCTATGATTGAAATTGAAATAAAATAGAGCTTGATCACACACTTCTTGATCTATGGCTTACACACACACTTGCTCACTCTCTGGAAAGTAAAAGAGGAAATGAGAAAGGATCTCATCTCTTGGGAAGTGCCATGTAGCTCTCTACTTAGTCTACACAGCAGACATTAGAGACATTAGATTTAGTGTTATTTACAATTATGCCATTACAACCACCTTTTGCCAAACTACCCCTACATCCACATTTTATTTACTTGGTTGGCTCACAAGATAACTAAAAGAATGTTAAAACAATAGCAACCCATCTTATATGAGATGTGAGTCCTAGTGTGGGGGCCCAAGCATGTGTCCTACAACCTATTCTTTTATTTATTTACATAAACCCCCTCATATTTACTAGTTATTTCTTAAAATACACAAAACACATAAAATAAGTGTATATTCACATTCAGCCATTCTGAAATTACTTCATTATTTATTTTCTGATTTATTAGATTAAATGACCATTTTAAGCAATTGATTACCTTATTTCATCATTTAAACGCTTTTATGCGTAACTGCCCATTTTATTTGCAACCAATTAGATTTATGCTATTTAATCCATTGATTGAATGAAAATAATTTATCTTGATTATTCCTACCATTTAATTAATTAATTGTAGAATTTTACAATTATTTACTAAATAAAGAAGATTCATCACCATTTATATATTAAAGCAAACTTAAGGCAATAATTAAATTTAAGTTAGGGTTGAGGCCTTACAGACGTTGCATAATTGACATTTTGCTGGTGGGTAGAATGATAATATTGGAAACCATTCTATGTCATTTAAAAACCATGCAATCTTCCCTTGTCTTCATACTAATTGGTTGGATGCCATATTCTTTCCATTTCAACATACTAGGATTTAAGTGCTTTTTGGTTTTTTGGTTGTGTAGGTAGTTCGACATGATAGTGTCGAGCAACTCTTGCTTTTGGGCCGGATGTTACAAGGAACCATGAAATCTCCTTTCCATTTTTCGCGCCATCCTGCAGCTGCTGGTACCTTCTTCACAGTAATGCTTCTTGGACTAAAGTTTTGTTCATTCCAATCTCGGAACAATCTGCAGTACTGTAGAACCGGCCTTCAATTGCTAGAGGACCGTGTCTATCGGTGATCACACTCTCCGTTTCATATTTGTTTACCATTTCTGTTCCATGCGGTTGTCCTTAATGTTTATGTTTATATGTATGTTTGTGTGTATTATTAAATAAGACATAAAGGTGGTAAAGTATAATTTGTGGGGCACAACTGGATGGCTTCCAACACATTTGCGTGGGGGGTTGGGGGATTTGGCCAGGAGGGGATTAATGTTTGCCGCCTCCATAAATATAGTCAGGGGCATGTACGGTGGCCATGCAAAAATCGAAGAAGGGTTTCATAGAAACCGAAGTTTCTTTACATCAAAACACAACAATAGGATGATCAGCTGTGGTGTCCAGATACTTCAAAATAGCCAATTAGACAATAGGCACCGTTTCAGGGCATCATAGATGATCAGATGGGGGTGAAAGTTGACCCACTTATTATCCGAATTCTTCCCTACAGAGTCCATCTACCTTTATGAGTTGTCTGGTCTCAATGGGTCCCAGAACTTGGCATCGCACCATGGCAGCACTCATGCACACAATAATCGTTAAGAGCCTATCAAATGAATCAAACCTACTGCCTATCAGATTTAATTTCGGGGGGTGAAACTATGCCTATCCCCTATCTATGTGGTTACCCGTCTGCAGACCTAACTCAAGCCGATGTTATTTTTATATATTATATATGCTTAACTATATTATGTGTTATTAGTTTATTTATGTCATATGCTTGTCATATGGTATATTATTATTTTACAAAGACATTATACATTGAGGTATTTGGGTCTGGATCGGACCCATCAAATGAGTCCCAATAGAAAAGGGTCCATACACAGATTTTTCTCATGTCCTTTGGCCATCAGGTGATTCCCCCCACCCCCGTGCGCGCACACACAAAAAAAAAAAAAAAAAAAGTTTTTTTTGGTATTTTTGCCCAAGCAGGTCCCAAGAAACTGACCCTCACTTGATAATTGTTATGTATCACTTTCTTACTTTCAATTTGGATAATGTTCAAATTGTAGTTTGCTTTCTTTGCCATAACTTTCAATATTAGTAATGCTTTTATTTTTCTAATCATGCACATATATATTAAGTACGTGTCATATTAAACTTGCTGCTAGCATTGTACTGTATGTACATTGAGGAAAAAACTCTGGTGTTGGTTGTGACTGAGCTTAGTCGGTTCCATCCCCAAATTTCTGTTAAAAAAAATCTCAAAAATACAAAAATAGGAATAATAGTAAACAATGAAAAGAACGGAAATTCATAAATGTGGTTATTTAGTTGCATGTTGAACCAATACTAGTGTTTTTTTCCCAGAAGATGTTAGTGCATTGTTCATCACTTCATCGTGTATTTTAAGGATCCTTTATCAATTAATCAAAGCTATTAATTATTCAGTCGTGAATGCACAAGACATGGTGGCAGTGAAGTTTTAAATAAACTGATACACTTATAGGCATGAACAAACATATATAGACTTGGGTGTTTATTATGACATTTTCATGGGGGTATAGATTTAATATTGAAGCCATTTTGAGTTCAAGTGTTATGGGCCTGCTTGTTTGCATGGAGTTGAATGCATAGGAATTCATGGTCCGATTGTCTCTGACTAAAGATTATAAAAGGGGTGAGGGCTGAGGGAAGGAGGAGATGCAGCTGCGACCTTGACTTTCCTTGGATTTGAATTACTGGGGTGATGGGTGGGT
This sequence comes from Litsea cubeba, assembly GCA_012931725.1. Taxonomy (NCBI): domain Eukaryota; kingdom Viridiplantae; phylum Streptophyta; class Magnoliopsida; order Laurales; family Lauraceae; genus Litsea; species Litsea cubeba. Next base: position 5,235,845 of record CM022947.1, on the reverse strand, counting down.
ATTATTTCCCATCTCTCCTTTATTAATTTTCAATTAAAGGAATGATCAATTGATGGTCACTTTTGGATATACGGATCTTATAATTCCTAGAAATTCAATCACATGTAACAAGCGGGCACTAGGAGCTTAAGCTGTTAAGGGACGTTAATATATATATATATATATATAGAGGGAGATGCTCCTATGAGAGTATATATATTTGAATGGTAACTAAATTTTATTAAAAAGCCATCAATATAAAAGACTAATACTGAAAAGAGCAACAACAGAACCACTCGAAAAACATAAAAAAACAACCAACACCCTCAAAAGAAAGGGTCACACCAAATGCGAAGGAACAGAAACATCATAGAGACAAGATCACCGAACGCCTTCCTTTGTGTGAAGTCAGCATCCTTGTTAGTGCTACGAAGAACACGCACAAAAGAAGCATTGAACCTTGAAGCAAGCTCAATCATCTCCTCGGCCACGTTAGCCAAACACAAATGCCCAACGAATGGCACACCAAGAATCTTACAGTAATATTAGAAAGACCCAATCTAGGAGACTCCCGAAGACGGAAGGATAAGGGTTGCCAATGGCAGTATGACACTTCCATCAGAGTTAAGATTGAAAAACCCAAAGAGGAAGAGACCAAGAAGGACGTGGCTGATCCTTGAAATGAGAGGACAAAGCCACCTCCTGCCGACTTCTCAACATGGAATCTATAGAAATACCTCTAAAAGCAGGTAATATGAAACCCAAGAAGCTACATAAAACTTGATAGAGCTTTCTAGCTTCTCCACACTGGAGTAGTGTCTGTCAAAACACCTGCTATTCCACTTGTTCCAAATCACCCAAATAACAGCTAGGAAGGAGGCTTTCCACATCACCCTTCCTTGAGCATAACCCATACCATGACCCTAAGCAGAATAAAAACTGTAAAGAGAATTTGGCGTCACCCAATTGCAACCAAACCTGCTCAGAACAGAGTTCCACAGAGACCATCTGTCACGACCCGCATCAGGGGCCCTGTCAGGTTTTGGATCGTGTCTCATGAGCATAAGAATCATACACTTGCATAGGTTAAACCAAAATTACATAAAGATTCAGGCATTTACCTACTTAAACTGACTTTCATTAAAGGATCCAAATCAAATTAATAAAGGTAACATTGTCCAATAAAAATAAAACAACTACAATGTCTTTAAAATTCAATGAAATAAACTAAACAATCTAAGAAATCTAGTTCTCTTCTCCGTTAGGTGGCTCTGACGCTCAAGTATGCATCCTGAAGCACATCGCTTTGCCATCATGGAAATCCTTAGTCTCTAGATCTTGGTCAGGAGTCCGTGGACATAGAGTGATAAACATTCAAATCTATTTGCACAATAAATAACACAATAATTTAATAATGCAATATAAACTTTAAAATAACTATGAAAGATGGTAACACAAACCCACGGTTATTATCATCCATTGACCACCAGGCAACCACTAGGTAGCACAGGCCAACACGGGATCAAGTATCACAAGTACAAGATCATACATGGGTACCTTAAGATTCACATGTGCACATATCCCGGTGATCCATCAGTCACATTATCATGACGGTACCAGAGGAACAAGGCCTCCCATGGCTGATCCATAGTCAGTCAATCCACTAGCATGGCTGGCAAAGGGCCACACAACTTTCCACGGTTGACATGAAGTCAGACAACACAAACTTACACGGCCATTGTACGAAGGACATCAACTTCGTATAGTGCTAGTGGTCCAGGGGTATCCACGGGTAATCCTAGACTATCTCTGAGTCCATGGTCATTAAATAACTTACTCTTGTCTTTGCTCAACTTTCAATCAGATGTGTTGCTTAATCCATTCCAGTATCTTAAGTCAAGTTGGTTATGCAATCATCTGCTCACATACCCTGGATTTACTCTGCCCCTCTCCAATTCGATATTGATACCTGTTGTGCATGGGTAATCACACTGTAGAAGATAACTCATAACATAAAAAGGCCCATCTAGGCCCAAGTAGAATATCCCACGTGTGGGACTGTATTGAGTAATGTACAGCTTGTCAAGTAAAATATCTCATAGATTTACTTCCATGTATAGAGATTAACATTCTTTATTCTTTATATTCTGATTGTAATTACTGCTGATTTATAGCATGTGATTAGGGTTAACATTATTATAAAATGGTTGGTCGATCCTCAATTGAGTGATGACTTTTCCTCCAAACTCTTCTCTTTCTCTCTCTCTTTATGCTCTTTTATACTATTTCATGGTATCAGACCTCAAGGTTCTGAGAGATTTCCTTCATTAGTCTAAGAGTTTTCCCAACCATCATCGAGTGCTTCTCACTAGTGTCTCTTCGTTTCTTCTATTCTCTCTGCCGACACTGCCTGGACTACCACTGATCAAGGTGGCCCACCTCTGATCAATCACTTGTCGCCAGCAACCTACATGGTGATGATCGACTATTCTTCAGGGTTATTTTGAAGATTTTTCTGGATTTTTTCATCATCCGTTAAGGCACTGTTCAAACCCTTCTTCGTCTGACGACTTTGGGTTCTTTTTCTCAAAAGGATTTCATCACGACCGTACAGATTTGTGGATCTATATCCAAATCCCATCAAACTTGGACAAGAGGACATACCTTTGGTCTCCTCCAGGATGATGTCCTCTGATCTGTGATTGGACCACGTTGTGGGGCCCACGACAGCTTCTGCCCAGAAAATCTAGGTCGCCTGGCTCTGTTTTAGTCTGTTATGTGGCAAATTCTGCTGGATGCATATATCAGCCATTAAAACTGCATCTTTCATGCTTGGTTAGTGAAATCATCTCAGATTACATCTTTTTATCAATTGTGATTGGTTCTTTCTCTGCTGCTGGATTGTTTGAGTCAATTGTGATTGGTTCTTTCTCTGCTGCTGGACTGTTTGGTTCTTTCTCCGCTCTTGGACTGTTTTAGCAATTGTGATTGGACTATTTGGTTCTTTCCTACACCTAATTGGCTCATTGATTTGTGTGTTATCTCTCTCATTCTGCGTGATTCGGAAATAATGGAAAAATATGATGTTATTCCAGTTAAATTTAATGGGAATAATTATATGGCCTGGTCTTTTCATCTAAAGAATTTTGTAGAAGGCCAAGGACTGTTTGGTTATCTTGATGGATCGATAACTAAATCTACTACTACAAGTACTACTGACACAAAAGCCTTATCCACCTGGTCTGAAGAAAATGCTAAGCTAGTCACTTGGATTCTTAACTCCATTGATCATTCTCTTGCCATTGCTCTTCAAGCATATACTGCTGCAGCTGATATGTGGGCTCATCTCAAAAAAGTTTATCATCAAACTAATAAAGCCTGCAAATTTCACTTAGATAGTGAAATTGCTAAATTCAGTCAAAGGCGATAAATCTGTGCAGGCATACTTCAATGTATTTCTCTCCTTATGGACTGAAAGGGATGCTATGATTATTCAAACTGTCTGTTCTGAATTTCTGTCTGAGGCACTTAAATTACAAGAGGAAACTCACATTAGCCAGTTTCTTATGAATTTTAGACCATAATTCGAATATGTTTGGCCTGCTCTCATGAATAGAGAAGTCTCTGCGAACCTGGATACATGCTTCCAAGAAGTCCTTCGAGAAAACTTCGACTAAACTGACAGCGTGCCATTCTTGAAGAACCAAAAGCCTTCTTAGCTCCTCTTCTGGCTGATTCTGCTCTTGTGGCAGCCGCCCAATCAGAAGCCTGCTCAATGCTATGAATGCAAAGGCTTCGGTCATATTGCCAAGAACTGTCGTAAGAAATGCAGATATTGCAAACGCTTTGGTCATCTTATTGATGATTGTCGTAGCTTAGGGCGAAAGAATAGGCCCCAGCAGAAGGAGAATTCTTCCAACTTGCATAGACAAAATGTTCCAGGCTTCCAGCCGCGTTTCAAGCTGAAACACCTTCACTTGATATGGGAAGCACCTCTTCCGGGGCCGTATCCATGACTCCCGCCCATATTCAAGAACTGATTCAAAACACGGTGACCTCAGTATACGCATCAAACTCATTCTCCTATAGCATTTCCTGTTTTTCATTCTTCAGTCTCTCTTTCTTCCTCTGTCACCCCATCCACATGGTTTCTAGATTCAGGAGGGGAGGCTCGAACCACATGACATCTATAGAAAGTAGCTTTCTAGACTCTCACCCTTACCTTAGAAAAGACAAAAGAACCACTGCTAATGGAGACCAATCAATCATTTCTGGGGTTGGTTCCATTACTTTATCTAGTGTCTCTGGCCAGTCTATCATCCTTCTCAATGTCTACTTTGTTCCAAAATTGTCAGCTAATTTACTTTCTGTAGGACAACAGACAACTTATTGATGATGGATACAGGGTTAACTTTTCTTCCACTGGTTGTGTCATACATGGGCAGCAAACTGGGAAGGTGATCGCGACGGGGAGTAAACATGGTCGACTGCTTTTGCTGGACATTGGACATCATTCCCTCTTTTCTTCTTCTTCTTCTCCTAATTTCAATAAAATGTATACTGTGTGGCATAGTCATCTTGGTCATGTGAACAATGCTTATTTACTTTCTTTGTTTAAAATTGGTTTTTTAGAACCTATTATTGATAATAAAATGATGTCCCCTTTACTTCAATCAAAATGTGAAACGTGTTGCTTGCTTAAGAGTCATATTTTGCCTTTTCCTATTCATCATTCTTGTGCGTTATCATCTTTTGACATTATTCACACTGATGTTTGGGGAATTGCACCAACATTGAGTGATTTATTTCATGCGCTTCAAATCTGAAGTATTTTCTCTTTTCCAAAAGTTTTGCAGTATGGTTCAAACACAATTTAAGAAAGCAATAAAAACTCTTAGGTTTGACTCCGGTGGAGAATACATGTCCCATGATTTTTCTGCCTTCCTTTCTGATAAAGGATTCTTCATCGAAAATCCTGCCCGCATACTCCATAGCAAAATGGTGTTGAGGAGAGGAAGAACAAGCATATTCTTGAAACTGTTCGTACTCTCCTACTTGCATCCTTAGTTCCTCCGAATTTTTGGTGTGATGCTGCACATACTGCTGTGTATCTCCTCAATCGTCATCCTAACTCCGTTCTAGGAAAGACTACTCCTTATGAAGCTCTATTTGGTCATGCCCCTTCATACTCTCACTTATGTGTTTTTGGTTGCTTGTGCTTTGTTCATCTTCCACCTACTGAGCGCACTAAGTTGTCACCTCAGGCTGCCAAATGTATCTTTTTGGGTTACAGTACTAAACACAAGGGATTTCTATGTTATGATCAGTCCGAAAAACTCATGCGAATATCTCGTAATGTGATCTTCTTGGAACATATTCCTTTCTTTTCTTTGCATTTGGATAATCATCCTGTTGTCGTGTCTCATCTACCTCAATTCCCTGCGACTACACCACCTATGACCAATGTTTATGTCTGGCGTAACACGGTTCCTCCTATGGGGCCTCCTCCTCCTGATCCTCTCCCAATGTCGCATACCGCGCCTTCAGATATTCATACTTCTTCTATTGATAGTATCATACCCCTGCGATGCTCTAGTTGTCCTTCAGTTGCACCTGACTGATATGGCTTTCCTGCTCTTTTCACTTATTTGGATAGTGCTCCTATACCCACGTCATATTCACAGGCTTAGAAGATAGCATACTGGCAGGATGCTATGACTGAGGAATTGCTTGCTCTTGAAGTAAACAAAACATGGGAATCGGAACTAGCCCCGGCCGACGCATCTGTTATTGGCAGTAAATGGATTTATTCCATAAAAGTTCACTCTGATGGGAGTTTTGACCGCTACAAAGCCAGATTAGTTGTATAGGGTTATGAGGAGACCTTCGCACCAATGGCTAAAATGACCACTGTTCACACTCTCCTTTGTGTCACTGCAGCCCACAACTGGCCCCTATGGCAAATGGATGTAAAACATGCCTTTCTTCATGGCGACTTACGTGAGACTGTTTATTTTAAGCCACCTCCGGGTTATGCTTGTCCTCCACAACAAAATTGAGGAAAGCTCTTTATGGCCTTAAGCAGGCTCCTCGAGCTTGGTTTGATAAATTTCGGGCAGCAATCCTTCAAGCTAGATTTCGCTAGAGTGATTCTGATAGTTCCCCCTTCCTCAGATGGACACCGAATGGATACACATTTATTTTGGTTTATGTTGATGATATGATTATCAGTGGCAATGATGTTGCTGGCATTACATCCCTCAAACATCATCTTACTCGCCATTTCCGAATGAAGGATCTTGGTCCTCTCACTTACTTCCTCGGGCTTGAGTTTGTTCGTAACAAATCTGGCATTCGGGTTCATCAACGTAAGTGTGCTACAGATTTGGTAACTTCGGCTAGACTTAATGAGGTTAACATCTTTGCTACGCCTATGGAGCTGAACAGCAAAATCAGTATGGATGATGGCTCTCCCCTGGTTGATCCTTCCATTTTCCGACGAATTGTGGGTAGTCTGCTCTACTTGACTATGACCAGGCCGGATATTTCTCATGCGGTTCATATTGTTAGTCAGTTTGTTAGCAATCCACACACGCCTCACCTTACTGCTGCTTTGCGCATACTCCGCTATGTTAAAGATACTCTTAATCATGGTCTTTTCTACCATTCTGGTGCTTCTCTACACTTAACCGCTTATGCTGACACTGACTGGGCTGGCTGTCCGGATACTCGGAGATCTACCACTGGCTGGTGCATGTTTCTTGGGGAATCCCTGATTTCCTGGAAGTGCAAGAAGCAAACCATAGTTTTGAGATCTTTTGCTGAGGCAAAATATCGAGCCATGTCATCTGCTAGTGCTGAAATCATTTGGCTACGACGTCTTATTTGTGAATTGGGTGTTCTTGTTGGAACTTCTACACCTCTGTATGGGGACAATACCAGTGCCACCCGAATAGCAAACAATCCGGTCTTTCATGAAAGGACAAAGCACATTGAGATTGATTGTCATTTCATTCGTCAGCATGTTGTTGCTGAGAAGATCATTTTGCCTTATGTTTCTACCCATCATCAGTTGGCAGATATATTCACAAAAGCTCTTCCCAAACCACGGCATGATGATCTTATTAGCAAATTGATGTTTTGTGTCTTCCCACATCAATTTGAAGGGGAGTGTACAAGATAACTCATAACATAAAAAGGCCCATCTAGGCCCAAGTAGAATATCCCATGTGTGGGACTGTATTGAGTAATGTACATCTTGTCATACAGATTGTCAAGTAGAATATCTCATAGATTTACTTCCATGTATAGAGATTAACATCCTTTATTCTTTATATTCTGATTGTAATTACTGCTGATTTATAACATGTGATTAGGGTTAACATTATTATAAAATGGTTGGTCGATCCTCAATTGAGTGATGACTTTTCCTCCAAACTCTTCTCTTCCTCTTTCTCTCTTTATGCTCTTTTATACTATTTCACGCAAAACCAACCCTTGATAGATGTATGGACAACTCTTAGCTTACATAATGACATGCCACGGTCGTACAAGGAAACATGAATTTAAGTACAATAATAACGCTTCGAATCAGCTATGCATAATCAAACCATAGACAGTATACTACACAATGAATCACATACACCGATTGTTACACATGGGGACGCACATTAATTCTTCAATATCATGTAGGAAGGATAACCGCCACAATCTATACATCATATAGAATATAAAGAACCAATACACCATAATTTAAGGTTGACTACAAGTACAAGATGGAAATAGCATCAACCATCCTCCTTTTCAGTTCAGGATTTTCAGGTCAATACCATGTTTTTTGTCCCATTTAATTGAATTAAGATTTTAGCATTCAGCAACTTACATTAGTTATCCATAATAACATTACGCAATCAACACCCTAAGAAACTGTTGGTTTGATCAATCCTAATGTCCTAGACCTGGGGTTTCTATAATTATATGGCCACAATATCGGTTATTATTATATAGCCACATTATCGGTTCAGATCAGAATCCTCTTTATAAGATTTTCAATTTATCTCTAGATCCCTGAATTCCTAACAAAGTAATGGACATGATAAAAAATGGAGGTTCCTCTGAAATTCAATTAAGACCAGCCCCTAATTAGTGGTTCAACTACTGTCCAAAACCTCCTATGATGTTCGGCCAACCTGAGACCCAAGGATTGAGGTTCTATCGAGGGTAAAATCCTAGGGAAATTTTGATGCAGCCAAGTAATGGATCCGAATTGTTTGTGAACCCAATACCCTAAAAATCCTTAATCAAACAACTTTCTACGCAGATACAAGGAGGGAGTAGTAGATTAACTTACCACAAATGGTGACTAATCTGCTGTAACTTCAATCTGATGGAGATTCAATCAATCCAAGGAGAAGAGAATAAAGGGAATATTCTTTCATTCAATTTATTTTTTTTTTTGAAATTGCTTACAACCCTTATATTTATAATACCCTCAATCCCATACATTAAGCAGTCAATCCCTTCAATCACTCATTCCTCTCAATCCCATACATTAAGCAATCAATCCCCTCAATCACTCATTCCTCTCAATCCCATTCATTAAGCAATCACTTCCCTCAACAAGCTTTGACCTAAATGACCTATAACATGCTAGAATTTTAAAAGGCTCATGTAAATGTCTATTTTGCCAAACCAGCCTAAAATAATAAAATTTATTAAATATTTTGGCCATTTGCTCCTGCATCAGGCTCCCACACTGGGAGAGGACTCGTCCTCGAGTTAGCTTCACATTGCTTGACTTCCCACTTTCTTTCCTGTTGCAACTCATCGACATCAATCCCTTGACTTTCGGCCTGCACCTCTACATGTCTTAATAAAAATATAGTACTCCGAGCTTGTCTTCAGGTGGTATATTTGCAAAAACCGTATGTTATATCCATCCAATCCACCCAGTGTGTCTTGATCCATTGATGCACGACCAAATCATGGATGAATTTCAAATAAAATTGTTGCGGATGGACCTGACTAAATGGATCATCAATCTTGTGGGTCTTTTTATACCAATTTGTTGTGAAGGAAACAATAAGGTCTAACATAGTGCCCTTTGAATCTGACTTGAGACTGTTGAGGTAGGCGTCATAGAAGATTGAAGCGCCAATTCCACCATTAGGATAAACATCAAAAACAGATTCACCATCCTGATATGAATAAAAAATCGGTTGATCTACATCATCGTCTTGATAGACACCAAAGAGCAGTGTATCATCAATAACATTATATTAAGATTTGTCAAAGATTTGACCGTATACAATATCATCATCTTCATAGATATCAAATTTCGGAGTGTCATCCTCATCTTGATCTTCATCATAGATCGAGTGATCAACACATTCACCGTGGCTATCTTCATCAAATATCGAAGGCTTAAACCAATCGCCTTCCTTTGATGTCAAAGATTGGCCATCATCACTGAGAACATCTCATCATCACTATCTTCATCCGATCTATCATTATAAATCGGATTATCAGTGTCACCATCATTTGATGACTCATCAAACGGCTGATCCCGTGGTTCAAATCTGCGCAAACATCGGGTCATGACATAAGCCTGCCTGCGTAGATCCTAGATTTTCAGATCTCGCGGGTCAGAAGGGTTATCTCCTTCGTTCTCAACGTTCTGCCTACGAACACAATTTCTTCAGGGAGGCATTTGAAAAATGGAGAATGACAAATCACATAATCAATCAATTAGAATCCTTCGGCTCTGATACCAAAATTATGCAGCCAAGTAATGGATCCTGATAGTTTGTGAACCCAATACCCTAAATTCTTAATCAAACAACTTTCCACGCAAATACAAGGAGGGTGTAACAAATTAAACTTACCACAAATGGTGACTAATCTTTAGTAACTTCAATCCAATGGAGATTCAATCAATCCAAGGAGAAGAGAATAAAGGGAATGTACTTTCATTCATTTTTTTTTTTTTTAAATTGCTTACAACCCTTATATTTATAATACCCCTCGATCCCATACATTAAGCAGTCAATCCTATCACACAGCCATGGTCTAGTAATTAGGGTTCTTGAAAACTTAGATTTAGAGAAAACTTCATGGTTTTGCAAATACAATTTGAATGCTACTCACCTTTGGTAGTGAAAGTTGCCCTAGCAATATGAGGGAGGCTATAGGTCATTTGAAAAAGGCTCCCTCAGCTGGTTCTCTTCTTCTCCTTGTCTTTCTTCTAGGGTTTGGCCAATCTCGTCCAAAATTAGGGTTTGGAGTGGGGAAAACAACAACTAAGAGAGTTAGAGAGGAAGAGAAAGTCGTTGGATGGGGATATAGCTTCACATGATGGTTTTTTATTCCATTAACGGTTGGCAATCTAGTTTGAAAGAGGAAAGGATTCATTGCTCTATGGGGATTGGGGAACACATGCGCACCATTCAATTTCTAATGGGTTTTGTGCGCAGCGCGGCCACTCTTTCTTATTAAATCGTGGGGCCCTTGTATTGAAATAAAGCTACAATTAAACTAACACCTATGGGTCCCATCTCTCTCATGTACATGACTATTTCTCATAGGCCCCTCCTTCTCATGGTTTTTATGCATGATGATTTTTTATTTTTTTTAGCATTTTTCTAATCAAGTTAACATTTTGCACACGTTTCAGAGCCTCGTTGGGTTGGTTTGCTTATGAACCAGAATGGTATGACATGAATGATAAGAGTTTTGCTCAGAGTGAAGCTCAATCGGTTTCCATATTTGTCCAACATCTTATCAATGATCGAGTGGATATTCCTCAATCTGATACATCTTCGAAAGGAAGAGGACGTGGGAGTGGAAGTTCTTTGACTACTACGGTAGGGTTGGTATCTTTGTACTTTTTAAATGCTCTAGTTCACTGCCTTTGTGTTATGCAGGGCCAGCTTTGATATGGTTTTATGATTTGTATTTTCTTACCATGAGTTTGGGATGTACAGGTTTTGTGGCTTGCTCACTGAATTTGTTTTGTATATAGATGGATCAGCAACATCCCATCTGGGGACGGATGGAGAACTATGCTGTAGGACGTGAAAAGCGAAAACAGTTACTGCTGATGCTATGCCAACATGAAGCTGATAGGCTTGATGTGTGGGCACAACCTATAAATCCAAAGTATTCTTCATCAAATCACCTGATTCAGTGTTTAAATTGGTAGTTGATTAAATGATCATCGGACAGTATATGGGTGAAGCTCATATGGAGTCTAGACTTCCACTTTATTTTCCATTTAACTATATTTCATCCTTTGCCAGGGAAAGCGCTCCTCGGCCTAAAATTAGCTCAGAGAAGTGGATTGAATATGTAAGAACTGCATTTTCTGTGGATCCTCGGATAGCTTTTTCCTTGGCCTCAAGGTTTCCAGCCATTTCTTCTGTGAAGGCTGAAGTAACACAATTGGTTCAAGTATGTATTATCATTTTCATCTCAGGTCTAATGACTGGTTGTTTTTACATGTTTCATTTAATTGCTTGAAAGCCTTATTTCTGCTTATTCATTGGAAAGGAAAGTTCATTTCTGAAAGTTTCTAAAGCCTTAAGATCAAGACACTCATATTGTAGGATAAGTGTTCAAAAGAAACTGTTTTACATTATGTGAACTCTTAGTTATTAAGTTTTGGTCATGTTCTCCTTAGGTCGGCTAACTCCTTGGTTACTAAGTGCTCTTAGTTATTAAGTTTTCTTAGGTCAGCTAACTCCTTGGTGGATAGCCTAGCTAAACAAGGGGTAGATAGTCTCACTATGGGTGGCTCATGTTATGTGATTAGCACTTATTTATTCCGTTTTCTATCTCAGCGTTGCTAGCCAGTAATCCTAAATTGGTGATAGGAAACTGCACAAACAACTACTTAACACCCCCCCCCCTCGGGTGGGACACTGCCCAGATCCGAAGCACACTCCTGCACAAGACTACAACGCGGCATGGGGCCTTCTTGCCCTGTGCACTTGCGCCCACACAAACACATAACGCGGCGTGGGGCATTTTGGCCCAGTGTGGTTTCGAACTCGAGACCTCTAGCTCTGATACCATCTCAGAGTTGCTAGCCAGTAATCCCAAAACCAATTGGAGATAGAAAACTACACAAACAACTACTTAACATGCTATTGGGTATAATCTCTAATTCCCTTGCAGTTGTCTTTGTACTGCTTTTTCTCTTAATATATTCGTTTTCATGTTATTGATCCAAAGCCCAAAAAAAAAAAAAGTTTTGGTACAATGTTCAATGATAGCGACGATGATAAATGATTATAATGAAGTTTGTCATGGGCGCCGGACCACATGGAAGCATTGGAATTCATTCAGTGGGGCCAAATCATGTCTTGACCTTGGTTTCGAACATTTTGTGGAACACCATGCTTTCCATCACTAGCTGAGTCCAATGTGATTTTCATCATTAATGGGCCTACTATGATTCAATTGTTCTGTTGCCAGGTTGTCTCAACATTGTCTTCGGTCCACTATTTCTGCCATTGGAGTATTAGGTTCCCATACTTTTTTCTCTTTTTTAACAAATCATTGAAGTAGTGGTGATTCACCAAGTTATAAAGGTCAGGAAAAATGTGCTCTTAGAATAAATGAGGTGTTATGCATTAAATAAAAAGAGGAAATGATAAATGGCTATTTGTTGTAAAGTGGCCATTGAAGATGGCATTTTAAGAGATAAGGAATTGTGGAGATTGTCATTTCTTGCGGTGCTGTGGATAATTTGGAAGGAAAGGAACTCAGGTGTTTTGAAGGGGTTGCATCCAGTGTCGGCTGCTTGGTGGAGAAAACTAAGTTTTTAGTTGCTCTATGGGTATCCATAAGCCCATCTTTTAAACGATACTCTATGGAGCAGATAATGTTACACTGGAAGGAGTTGGCCTTCTCTTATGCAGGGCCTTAGCTGTTTCGTCTTAGGGCCCTTTTTTCTTTTTCATGTTTGCCTGTTTTAGCCGGTCAGTAAACTCCTCTTGTACTGCTTGCTTCTTTTTTTTTTAATGAAAGTAACCATTCATAAAAAAAAAACGATGGCATTTTTGCTCAAGCGGAAAATAGATCTCAGAATTTGCCACATCATGATTTGTTTTTGGGGGCATAGTATATGTATGTATTTTTTTTTAATGATCATTGTTTATGTATGTAGATGTCTAATTTGCTCAAATGGGCAGTTTTGGCTAATTATCTTTTGAGAAATTATTTCATAGTTAAGTAGGATATGTTATAATTATTTTATTAGAACTTTTAAAAAAAATATATATGTTATCAGATTTAGAAGACTTTCGTCAACCAATTAGTTAAGGAGGCCGTCATTTGTCGAAATCTGATTTCTGATCATTCCTTGATGCCTTAGTTTGTTTTCCATGTGTGCCCTTGATTGTGTTTTGCGCTGTGTTTTTTTTTTAATTAAAGCTGTTCAGTATGTCTCATGTACGTTTAGACTTTTTTTTTTTTAATGACAGTCATCATTCACAAAAAAATGGGCAGGTTTCTTTGACATTGATCATATCTTTTGGTCTGTCCATCTTGGATTGATAGTTTTGCTGTGGCCCATCGCTCTTGTCTTGTAAATATGCTTAAAAGTTATAAATGTAATTCACGCAAGAAGCTTCTGGTTGTTTTTTGTTTGTCATTCGTGCAAGACATTGTTTGTATTCACTCAAAAAATCCTAATAATGGATATTGCTTGGGTTCTGGAGTTTGAGATTAATGAATGCATAAAGACTGGTTTTGCATTGGACTAGGGTTTTGTTCTCCTTTCTTCTTTCTTGTTGTGATTTTTTTTTTAAGAAGGAATTCAGATCTACTAGATTCACTTCTTTTCTCTTGTTTTGTTGTCTTGACTGGGTTAGGTCATCCTGAGTAGATTAGTTGGTATCAGTCTGTTATAATAACAATTTAGGGTTCCACAAAGTCTTCAGTCCACGTAATGGTTAAGTCGAAGGGAGGGAAGGAAAATCATGTATTTGACCCATCGGCACATGGAAGTGGCCATGAGGCATGACCCTTTGTCCAATGATGATAGTTATCAAGAGTGAAACAGTCCTACCACCCCTCTTGGTGTGCTGTAAGGAGAGGTCACAAAATTTGGTTAGGTGATACACACACAATGAGCGATATTGGGATTTTGGCATGAAGGTAGAGTTGCCAGAATATTTGGGAAGGGTGATGGTTATTGGTTTTTCTTGCATTGTAAACGGATCAGGTCTCGTCCTGGCTATTCGGCCTGATAAATAAATGGAACTGGGGTTGACAAACTCTGCACCGGCTCAACCTGGGCCGCGAACACAGCCCTAGTCAAATCACATCACTTACTGGGATGCGATCCCTTTTGGTTTGTGATTGTGATGGGTACTTGTTAAATACTCTTAATGCAGCAGCTGTTGATTCGTTGTGATGGCTAATACCTTGCTGTCAATGGATACATGATTTTAAATGCTAAGATACTTGGAATTAAGTACCAAATATGGATCCAGAATTTTTGACAAAATCATTGTTCATGTGCAGATAATCTATCCCTTTTTTTCTAAATATATTTTTATTGACTGCTGCCTGTTAGGATATGTTTGGGTCTATCTTACCGATAGTAATGATCAGTTAATATCCTAGATTAGGATTGTATTTGATTAGGTTTACGGTTGGTTATGGTTTTATATTTTATCCCAGATATTGCACCCTTTTAATTGTAAATATTTCTTTAAACGTAATTTTATAGTCTAATTTCATAAATTTATTAAATTTACATGGTATCAAAGTGAGGTCCTAGAAGTCGAGACCAGATAGATTAAATCAATTCTAATAATAAACCTAATCAAATCTAATTCTAATCTGATATCTTATCAGATCATTATTATTACCATCATATATCGAAATATTTTCTAACATGCTTTACTGATCAGCAGTTTTGTTTTTAAAGGAACCCTGCCTCTATAATGTAGGGGATGCCTTGCTATTGCTCCAGGCATTGGTTCTACATCATCAAACCATGAAACCATAATATTTGGTTTTGAAACACATTAAGCATGTTTAGGTCTCGGAAATGGTGTATTTATTCAGTAAAACACAATGTATTAGAGGTTTCATTGTGGAAATAGTTTCTGTTTAGAAGTAGACAAGGTAAGAAGGGATGAGGTTGAGATGGTTCTATTACCAAAAGTGAGCTTTTGAGAAATGTCTCGATTTATCATATTTGACTAAATTTGAGTAATGAAGTTGTTTATGGTTTTCTTTCTGCTTATGTATCAACACCATATTGTTGGTTTAGGCGCATATTTTATTTTATTTAGTGTGATATTTTACTGCCATGGTTCTTTAGCTCTTTATTGTTATTCATTTCAAATGATCTCTTCCCACCTTTTCAATTTTCACGTTAATTTTCTGCATCAGTTTAAACTTTTTTGGGCAGTATATCATATGTAATGGTCACTAAGTCTGGCAAATCACATGCAGTTGCACATATTGGAACTGCGCTCAATACCTGAAGCCTTGCCATTTTTTGTTACTCCAAAAGCAGTTGAAGAAAACTCAGTAGTATTGCAGCAGTTGCCACATTGGGCTGCTTGTTCAATTACGCAGGCTCTTGATTTTCTTACTCCTCCTTTTAAGGGGCATCCTCGTGTCATGGCCTATGTTCTTAGGGTTTTGGAGACCTATCCTCCTGAGCGGGTCACGTTTTTTATGCCACAGCTCATACAGGCTCTCAGATATGATGAGGGGGTGAGTTTTCACTTTATCATTATTGTTTATTTTGATAGCTAGTCATCCCATTATTTAATCTATTCATTGTTTTTAGTTGTAGCATTATTGCCCTTGCTATGATGTTTCTCTTGTCATTTCTGAAGTTAATTATTTTTTTCTTCAACTGCATTAATCTTTTGACGCCTCGCGGTATTATTATGTTTCTCTTTTTATCTTGTGACTATTGTTGTTCTGCAGAAGTTAGTAGAAAGATACTTACTTGGAGCAGCTCAAAGAAGTGATATATTTGCTCATATTTTGATATGGCAACTTCAGGTAACTTCTAACTATATTTCTTTCCCAACCACATATTTGTGAAGTTTAATGACTTTGTACTTTGACTTGAACAGTAGTGAAGTGTACTTGAATGCCGCTTATTGCAACAATTGATTAAAAATATTTAAGATGCTTGCAATCAAGCCATAGATGTTTTTTTCAGTGTTTATGTTCCCATTCTCCAATTGATTATTCAGACCTATGATTGTCAATTATTGCTTTATTTTAAAGTTACTACATGAGAAACAAATTTATTGGATGGTTTTTTAGTTTTTCATGTCATTATATCTTTGTTTGTACTTATGTCCGTACTAAAAATGTAGGGGGAGTCATTTACTGATGAACCAGAAAAAGATGCAGCTTCCACAAAGGTATGCTTCCATAATTTTCCCTTATTTTAAGTAGTATGCATTCAGTTTGACAGAGTG
This sequence comes from Litsea cubeba, assembly GCA_012931725.1. Lineage (NCBI taxonomy): Eukaryota > Viridiplantae > Streptophyta > Magnoliopsida > Laurales > Lauraceae > Litsea > Litsea cubeba. The sequence goes on along the minus strand of CM022947.1, from coordinate 5,219,403 downwards.
CAAGATCTGTTATTTCAATTTCTCTGTTTTAGTTTATACAAGCAAAATATCCGGTGCATTGGACCATAAAAAAAAAAAATGAAAAGAAAAATAAAAAAAAGGCTATCAAGAAAACAAAGGGAAAAAAAACTGCTAAAGTCAAATATGTATTGATAAGGAGGACCTATCTCATTGTAAAGAGGAAAGATTATCTGAGGTTGTCCACACCATGGATGCAAGTAAGGTTGAGTCAAACTTGTACATTTTTGCTCTACTTTGTGAAGATCCCAACCATTCAAACATAGTGACAACCCGTGTTTCCCTGCATAAGTCTATAATTTATAGTCACAATCACCGTTAGGTTTGGACAAGTTTGAAAGGAGGTCATTAAAATTTTATCCCATATCCCTCTCATATTTTTAATAAATCATAGTTTTCATAGAATGGGGCAATATAACGTCTATCCAAACCATGTACTCATTCGTCTCTCCATGAGTCGTTGGACGCCCCAACTTTCAGGTCAATTGGACCAATACTATCAGATTGGCCATGTGAAAATATCATGGCTAACTTGTCAATTCCAAAGTGTGATTGTAACTCTGTTTGGATGGAAAAAAAAAAAATATATATATATATATAGCTGTGACAGAGGAAGCTTCACATCTATTGGACGGTCTGGATGACCAAAAGTGAGCCTTGATGTGCAAGGATCAAAATAGCTGTTGCGGTGGCCAAAACGCTACGTAGCGGTGTGAATCGAGAAAGATGTCAAAATTTTTTTTTTAAATATTCAAAATATTGGAAAATGTTAGAATTTGATGCTTTTTTTCTATACTAACTAAGATCGAGGGGTGTAGCGGTCCCTTCAATCCATAGAAATTCTGTATTGCTGGACGATTATTAAAAAAACAATACTGATCTAATTTTTTTCATGTATTTATGTTAGTTAGCCATACTAAGTTAGATTCTATTATGCATTTCTAAATTCATAATTTAAATATGCAATTTAGTACAGCTGTATATAACAAAGGATATATAAATTATAAAATAATGCTTAAATAGAGTTTAAAGTTCAAATTTTGAAGTTCAAACCAAATAACAAATTACTTTTTATCAAAACAAACAATGTGTTTTTGTTGAGTGTAGAGAAAATAATACCTCTACCAAAGGGGGTGTCTATTAGGATGTAACTAGGGAAGACTCCTTGATAAGAACTCCCTGTATCGACTGTAATTCAGCGAGATCATGTATTTTTTGGTGTTCTTTTAGGCATAAAAGGGTAGAAGAGTTGCGTAGAAATGTTATTTGGAGAGAAGAAGAAAAGAAATAAGTCTTATTATGAATTTTAAATTTTTTTAGAAAGTAGGAATCTGTCTCACTCTGTGACGGCCCCGTAGCGGACCGTAGGGGTGCTACAGATGTGGGCGGCGCTAAATTCTATTTAATGTAGCAGTCTTCACCGATACACCCATAGCGAAACAGCCGCTATTTTGATCCATGTTGATGTGCGTTAAAATAAGTTTATTAATAAATCATGATTAATTAGTGCTTTTATCACATGTACCCCCTAATAACTGTTCATTTTGCTTCTTTAAAGAGAATATCAAGCCTGCCATAGTCACAACTTGAAGTTAGATATCTTTGGAAGGTGGTCCCAACATCTAGATTTGATTTGACCCTACTTGACCATAGCGCCCAATTATAGATTTTCCAATCCTTGTATTCAACAGATTCTTTTTTGGAGATTTTTGAAAAATAATTGAAAAAGTAGTTGCATATTTCCAAAACCACAGAGATTAAAAAATTCCAAAATTGTAAAATGTTGAGAAAAGATTAAAAGGTTGAAATGTAAATTAAAAATAATGGGGAGTGATAACATGAGGTTAGCCCTACCGAGAAGGTCAAGTGTGGCCAAGTTCTGCATATGCACTTTAGGCGCACAACTTGGAGATCCAAACGATTATAAGGATGCATACAATGTTTCACCCATTTGGGTCCATGTTTAAGTTTGACCATCACCACCGAATTGGGAAAGGTCATAAATACATATATATATATATATATAAATGAATCCCTTAATATGTGACAGTTTTTGGAAAAATTTGAATATTTTGTATATATGATTGTTGGATGCTCAACTGATACATATTGACCATTTGATAATTTTTTTTTGAAAAAAGCAATCAAATTCTGATGGTCGATCCAATGTTTTTATCATCCCGTTCAAAGTGATAATTCATGAGGTAATGGATGGACCAATTGTGCATCAAATGGAAAATTTGGATCCCTAAAAAGTGTGTCCCATTGAAAATGTCGCTCTTAATCCGACTATAAATGTCACTCTGATGAAAGCAGACACTGGGTCAACTGGGGTAGAAATGGATTGAAGCATCATGCGAGAGGTTTAGATCTTTGAAAGGTGGCCCCACATGCACAGATTTAATTTGACTCACGTGACGTTATTGATATGGTCTTAACCTTATGTTATCACTCCCCATAAATAATAGAAAAATCATACAAAATACAAACTTTGAAAAAAAAAAAAAATGAAAATACCCACACACTTGATGGACAAATTTGTGACTTATTTTAATCAGTGCAGGGTTTCTAAACAGTTAGATTCATTCATGGCAATTAAACTCAAAAGACCATGATATTTTTATATAACTATAGCAAACAAGGCATTGCCATGCAAAAAGAATACCTAAAAGTTTGGACTAAACAGGGAAAAATCTCCATCTACTTGTTACTACAAATTTCTTGATGTTTTGGAAAGAAAGTAGCCCTTTATAATATGCAAAAGTAACCCTTTATAATACATTTATAGTCGGATACTATCATGCTCAGCTGCATGATGGATATGGTAAGGACATGGCATTGATGCAGTAGGGACACAAACTTGATAGAAAAATAAAGTATCGGATATGATATGTTGCCTATTTTGAAGTATCTGTGTATCATAGGTCTGAAACCACCAAACTTTAAACAATTTTTTTTTAATGCGGACGGGGTTCGAGATTGCGGGGCGGGCAGGGGAAGATGGAAGAGATGGGGGAATACTTGGCCTCACGCCAAACTCCAATTACTGGAGGATAGGCCTCACGCCAGACCTTTCACGGGAAACGGAAGAGTGCAAAATAACTCATTTTTTTTCCATTAATCATATCATCATACCAAAGGAGACATTGCATGTCTATATAAGCAAGTAAAAACCCTAAAGTTAATCCGGACCATCCAAGCACAACGATGGCTAAAATTAAAACATCCAACTAAAAACAACTTAAAATATAAATAAAACTCTAAACAATATAAATAGGTGGGCCCAAAATCTGTTAGAGATAGATGGCCTGTGCCCAAAGGCTGGTCGACCCATGGGGACCATAGGTCTGTACTGCATCATGTTTTTCTTTTTTCTTTTTTGAAGCTAAAAAATTTAATTAACTGAGACGATGGCTGGAGATGCTGTTCCACTCCCATGACATTAGAAAAAGAAGTTTAAGGAACTACATCAACAAACCAAAGAAAATTTTGTGATAAACCTGTTTTCACAGATGGTCTGGTTGGTCATTCGGGTTTTAGGACACCAAAGATTAAAACGTTGCTTATATGGAAGCCTATGAAAGGTCTCATGGCTGAAACAAAGAGTACTAAACGACGACTGCCAAACTACCAAGGAAGCATTTCACTGATCATTTATAAGACTTGAGATTTAGTTGAACCCTGTAATTTTCTTCCAGATAATCTCCAAATTGTTCCAGGGCAACTAGAAACAGATTCTTTGACTAGAAAGATATCAGTTCAGATGTAGGATATGTATCCGGTTTCAGTTCGCCAGGTTGTCTCTTGCCTTCCCTTGGATATCTTGCAGTTCGAAAGGTTGACCTATTTGGGAATCTCCGTATCTATGTAGCAATTGTATTCTAACACCAAACCAAGATATACCTAAAAATGGTCCAAAACATTTCAAATCCTAGAATAAAAGATTAAAGCCCATTAGAGGTGGTGCACATTAGAAAATCCCCAGATACATCTCCATTCTTTCTTCATTCTTCTTTCTGTAGATACCTCTATTGTGCAACGTCTCTGATCCTTTTTCTTGGACCCTGCCTTTCCTTTTTTAGAAGAGCATTCCTTTAGGAACCATAATTATTTTAAATTCTCTTTCAGGATTGATGTGCAATGACTTACTTGTCTTGGACTACTGCTTTTACAATGTTTACACATTTTTGTAGGGAGATGATATTCCCATATGCATGTTTATGTGATTCTCATGTTTGCATTTGTTTCCTTCCTAACATGGCTATGATCCCGTCTGTCCTTCAGAATAGCAATTTTCTGGCATTGTTACCTATTGTTAGGCAACGGATTATTGATGGTTTCAACCCGACGGCCCGTGATGTGTTTGAAAGAGAGTTTTCCTTTTTTGATAAAGTCACGTCTATTTCCGGCGTTCTCTTTCCACTTCCAAAGGAAGAACGCCGAGCTGGTATTAAAAGGTATTGTTTAAGATCCATTTCTTTCAGCCGTCCATCAAGTGCGACATTTAAATAAAAATCTTTTTGCTATTTGTAGGGAATTGGAAAAAATAGAGGTGGAAGGGGATGACCTTTATCTGCCTACTGCTCCAAGAAAACTCGTGCGGGGCATTCAAGTTGATAGTGGGATTCCCCTACAATCTGCAGCAAAAGTCCCAATTATGATTACATTTAATGTGGTGGATAGGGATGGTAACCAGGATGTTATAAAGCCACAAGCCTGCATCTTCAAGGTAATCTATTTATTTTTCCATGGTTTTGACTTTGCCATGTTGGTACCTACTGCTTACTCATTTTCTTGTCTTCATTTGAATTACCTTTAAAGTCTCATTGACATGTCATTAAAGAAAATAGTGAACTGAACAAGTGTCATGCCTATAATTTATTCCACCACCAAGGCCCTTTGACAAGTAATATGTCATCTGCATACTTGTGCTCTTCTTATTAGCATCATTGTTAAAGCTTCACATTATGTACGAGTGTTTTACTTCTCCCAAACAGCAGTTCAAATGCCAATAGAAATTGTGGGGCTCAGTTATCTATCATTCCAATTATTTAGAGGGATCTATTTCTTTTTCACAATATTATTGTAAAGAATCAGGTTCCTGACAACCGAGCTTCCATTCAATGTACTGTTGCTTGATGCCACTGATTACATACATGTTGGGCCATTTGATATGATGGGCCACCATCCTTGACATGGAAGACCATAACTTCTCTTGTCTGACACCTTTTCTTTCTTTCTTTCTTTCTATCTTTTCTGATTGTTCGTGTCCTTTCCTAATGGTCTACTTTCAGTTTACGTTTCCTATCTAGGTTTTTATTTATTTACTTTTGAGAAATTCTCTTTTCCACAATGGAGTTTGTAATTATTGATAAATGATCGTTACTAGAAATTGTATTAGTTGTATTAGGAAACTACACTCCTGATACAATAATTGCTCGTCGTGTATCGACTTGGCCTCTCTTCTGATGGAAGTCTAGACAATTTTATCCTTTTGTTTTCTACTTGTAACTTAATTTTATTAGAAGGAGCTTAAACAGTATGAGATAAATATATGGAAAAGCTACCAAAACAAAACCCCGGGAACAATACAAACATAACGAGGATCCTAGATAATAAGCAAGAAGATACTCATCCCGATCAGTCATCAAACTGTGGAGAATGGCTATGGGCCGAACCGGTCCATATGCATCCCTACTGAATATAGTGGCTATGGGGATAACATGAAAAAAAAGGAAGGTTTGGATGCCGTGCAACTAAAATGGGAAGTAAGTACGATAGAGTTACAAACACTTGCATATTTGTTTGTCATGAAATATTCCTATAATGAAAAATACATTGTTGGACAGATCATATATGTATATAATCATTAAATATGCACGCATTAAAATCCAATGGCATGGATCAATCTGATTTGAACGTAGTTTGGGTTAGTGTCTTAATTACTTTAATGACTATAGTATAAGATTGCTTGTATTGTATGTATACTATTTATGAGAATAGTTTAATCATACTTTTTTTAACTCGGAGACTTGGTATAATTATGAAAGTGGTTGATTACTGCCAACTCCTCTTTCTCTCTCTCTCAACGTCTGTCATCATCATCATTATTGCATTGTCCCAACTATGTTGGGGTTGGCTACATGAATTTTGTTTCTTCATTCCGATATTTCCCGAGTCAAATGAACTGGACCGTTGCATCAAGTGTGCACTTGTTTTGGATTGAGTGGGGCCGTTGATGATTGGAGCCTCCGTCATCGTACACGGACAGTCTTGGGGGAGATCTTTCGATCCCCACCCCCCATGCCCAGGCGGGGCCCGAGTTGGGGCCCACAAGCAGTGAGCGCTGGCGCACAACAGAGGTGTCACATCCCCAATTTGGATCACCATATGTCTCCCAAATTGCGAGGCATAAGTAGTGTGGGGTTTGAGTGATTTCGACTATTAAAATACTTTCCCCTACACTACACCCACAAGATATCACATGTGAGTCTTTGTTCAAATTTTCATCCCAATTTATAACATTTTCCTATGGAAGATTGAGTAGTCAACCAATTTATAATTCTGAGAATTTTTTGTCTCTTAAGTCAACCGATTTTGCTCTTTCCAGGTTCATTTTACCATCCAAAGAACGTAATAAATTGATTGACTTAAGAGACAAAAAATTTCAGAATTTTTAAGCTCTCTTCAGCACATTGATTACTACTAAGGAGCCTGAGAAATATGGATCTTTGAGGAAAAGGAGTGTGTGTATGAGAGAGAGAGAGAGAGAGAGAGAGAGAGAGAGAGAGAGAGAGAGAGAGAGAGAGAGAGAGAGAGAGAGAGAGAGAGAGAGAGCATGATGGGACAAATCCGAACCATCCACACATATGGGACCTCCTTGAATTACACCGAAGCCCATGGGTTTGCACCCATCCGAATGGACTACACTGTTGGATAAGGGTCAATTTTTTTCTTTCATGTGAGGATAGTGCATATACACAACCCCCTTATAGTCACTGAATCCCATGGATCTGCAGTGATTCGGATGAAGCTGTTAAACTTGTGAACCGTGGATAAAGGGGCTAGAGGTATTAGATTGATTTCAAATTTGATATCTAGGGCGCCCCACTTGGATCTTTCAATCCCTCTCTGTCCCATGATCAGAGTCCCCACCGTAAGACCGTGATGACTGTCCTCATAGGACCGGTTCCCTATATGGATATATATATTATGGTGAGTGCCGATGATTCAAAACATGTGGTGGGGCCCACTTTATTGTCCATCAGAGTGGACCATTAAGTAGGGACCCCCCTTTCTCTTATAGGTATGTGTCCAGGGGTTTGGCACCCTTCTGAATGCACTAGACCATTAGATCAACTATGCACTCATTTTGGATGGTGAAAACTTGTGGGTCATGGATCTAGTGTGGGGGCGATGAATATCCAAGCCTCCATCAGCATACATAGGGCCGTGGGGGATCTTTCGATCACCCCCAGTCCCATTCGTAGCTAGGGCTTGAAGTGGGCTCCACAAGATCCGACGCTCACGTTATGTATATATGGCAGAGCCTCTCTCAGCTCATGCGGATGGGGGGAACCCATCTGCTAACACTTGTGGACCTCACTATTAGCCCATCCGTGTGGACCACAAAACAGTCACCCATCTGAATGGATTGGACCGTTGGATTGACTGCGCAACTTGTTTTGGACGGTGAAAACTTGTTGGCCGTCGATCAAGGGCTTGGGATGATCATCCGAGCCTCCGCCACCATACACAGGTAGTTAGTGGGGGATTGAAAGGTGGGGTTCCAGGTGGGCCCCACAAGCGAGCGGATGGGAATTTATATTCGCTCGCATGGAGAAGAGTCCCATATTCCTGTTCTTCTGTATGGTGAGAACTTTCGGCAAGCCCACCTTGATATTCACCAGACATCGAGGTTTTCACCCACTGAATGGATTGGACGGTTGGATTGATGGTCATTTTTTTGTTTGTTTGAGATAAAGTTGTTAAACTTGTGGGCCATGGATCAAGGGGTTAGAGGCATGAGATTGACCATATTTTTTTATATCTGGGTTCATCATGAGTAGATCTTTCCATCCCCCCTCTCTCCCATGATTTGTGGGGCCTAGGTGTTCCCATCTAGGTTGTGTGCACGGTGGATGCGCACGAATTTTACCTTATTTAGAAGTGTCTTTGAAGTAAGACACTAATAAAATTTAATAACGTCATATTGTAATTTACTGGTTGAACATATATGCAACTTGTGCTTTGAGCATGGTTTGATCATTGCGTACATAGATAAAAGGTTTAAAGTCATCATTCTACATGTTGCCTCCATGGTGGACAGCTTGTGCTTGTTTCATATTAGTTTCATAATTTGCAAATTATGAAACAATAGACTAAAGTGAGTTAAGAATTGCATACAGTAAAAAGAGTGCAAATTTTATCAACTGAAGCAAAGTTGAGAAACTGTGATTTTCTTCTTAGTTAGGATCAGTAAACACTTGAAATGTTTGTCTTTAACTTCCTCTTTTCATTTTCTTTAATTTTTATAGTAGTGCATCCATTTTGCTACCTTTGTTAGTAGTGTTTTTCTATTTATCTGTGACACTGAAGCGGGTGACATATATTAGAATTCTTCCAATTCTAGGTTGGTGATGATTGTCGGCAAGATGTTCTTGCTCTTCAAGTGATATCACTCCTTAGAGATGTATTCGAAGCTGTTGGACTAAAGCTCTATTTATTCCCTTATGGGGTTCTCCCAACTGGCCCTGGGAGAGGAATAATTGAGGTGAAGTTAATTTTGCATTTTACTTGTTGGAGATAATATTGATTTTGACTTTTATGTCAATAAGATTGATTTTGAAGTGTATTGCTTGGTTTTTCAGGTACTAGTTTTTGTATTTACATGACTTCCATGTCAGTTGTTTGTTCTGGGTACATGGGACTCATTTTGTATTCATTATCAATAAAATCATCAACACGATAATATGCCATGCAGATTTTCTTATATAAATTATTTGTAATAGGTTTTATTATGTGTCTTATTTTGAATATACTGGCATCATTAATGGTTTAGTACTATGCATTTCAGAATTGGTTTTCTATCTTTTACGCAAAAATTGATTGGCATGGCCATGTTAGTAATCGTTTTTATTGTAATGCATATATATTAAGATGAATATCTGAGAGTATATGAAATGTGTTGGTCCGAATTGAAGGCATATTAACACTGTGTAATCGATTTTAATATCTAGGAAAAAATGTAGAACAATTTGGTGGGTTTGAGTTAGATGTAGCAAATGGGATCATTGTAGTGTGTGGGCTAATTGGAAACCAGTGGAGTGTTATGTGGTCTTCGTGTGCCCTTTCAATTCAAGGGAACATTTTATTTAAATGGTAGGTAGATCCACTTTTTTATTTTTCTTTTATTATCAGTAACAATAACTTTTCATAAAAAAAGAAAGGAATACAAATAACTACAGACTGCAACCAATAATGAAACGAGGATCAAAAGGTATAAAAGCATTATACCTGCACAAAGAAAACAAAGAGAGCAGCAACAAGGAAAAAATGCAGCAAAGCAACTAGGTAAATATGACAAATGGGAGGGATCTTTCCACCATTAGCTTAGTCATCAAGTCAGCGAAACCATTAGCCTGCCTTCCCACGTGATGGATTCCACAGAAATCGATGAAGACAACTCCTCAATCTCATTGAAATAAAACTGAAATCTCCAAGGAGGCAAAGCACGATATGTCACTTAGGAGATAGCATTGAAGGAGTCACTCTCCACCACTGGCTTATTGGGAAAATGGTGTACAAATAACTGAAGAGCTCCTAGGATAGCCAAAACCTCCGCTTCATTATACACCATGCACCTCACAAACTTAGAGAACAAGGCCAACAAAATCCCATCACTGTTTTGTAGCATCCCTCCAATCCTGGCTTGCCTTTTGTTGAACCATCTACATTAAACTTCAAAGCACTTGGACTCTGAGGAGCCCAAGAAACCAACTTCCTCGCCTTACGGTCCCCACCTAAAAGAGAGGCCTCCCAATTATATAAGGCCTTGTCTACCTTCAGTTGGCAAACTTCCTCCTGCAAGAAACCGCTTTGTTCGAAACTCCCCTAAACAACCTTACATTTCTCTCCTTACTAACTAACCAGAGAACACCAAATGGAATGACCCTCCACAGGATCGCCCCACATCTAAGAAAAGGACACAGCCTCCATACCTCAAACGAGCCCACCAATGACCCTGGGAAGCACCAAGAGACACCACTCTTAGTGTCACGACCTGAAACCCAGATTTCTATAAGAGTCCATCTTTTGTGCCACTAATATAATCTTGCCACGTTTATGAGATTGGGTCAAATCATAATGCAGCAGTTTTTTTTTTTACCAAACATCAATTATCAGACATTCATAACAGAGCACAAGTAATGGTAAATCCTAATTCATTAATCAACTTCAAATTGTCTACCGGATTATAAATTAAATCAAAACCATATAAAAATCTTGACCAATTATAGGGTCTTATTACAACTGTTAACTTAAGATAAACCAAAGCAAATGAAATGTTCTCTGAGAGTGTTCTTTGACGTCTCTAGAGTCTAGACTACGCCATCCGTACCGAGGTCTCCCTTTGAACATGTTATCCTCCTTAAGATTGTTAACCACCTCCTTAACTCTAAAGTGCCAATGAGTGGGTTAGGTTTACGACAACATATCAAGCAGCCCTTTAAAAAACTCCATAGAATCGCAATTAGAATTAATGACAGAAATGATCACATTAGGTCAGAAGCTGGATATACAAATGCTAGATTGTGCAACAATTTAATTACATCATAAACATGAATCATCATGACAATGTCATGACGATAACAAGCCACTGAGCAAAATGGCGATCCGCATGAGCTAAAGGACTGGTGTTTCTAGCCCCATTTCTAAGCCGACAAAGTTGCCATAGATATTATAGGGCGCTCCCTTTATTGTTGCGGGAACAAGAACTAAACTGGTACCCAAGATTCCTTGTAGGAATCTACTTGATGGTTATCAAATCAGATTTGGTACCATGTGATAATGATCGTTTCCAGCAAGACTAAACTGCTGCTGGTTATAACATAAATGCAAGAACCTCCACACAACGGCATCCCGGCCATGCTAGATTGTTAATTGCTCAATGGTGTCGACTCATTATGTTTCAAAGTTTTCCGGCAAGACATAACCATAGGCAAGTACATGACAAACAAGGGTCTACTCTAAGAATAAGCAGGTATCCATACTAGTGCTAGTTCTCCACTTTCTATGTGTAGACCATGATTCTGTTCAATGGGACTGTCCACTGGTTTTGCACCTAACTTTCCAGTTTCTTTGAGGAGATCAAGGATATATTTCCTTTGTGATATGACAATTTCCCTTATCGATCTTGCCACTTCAATTCCTAGGAAATATTTAAGCAGGCCTAGGTCCTTTATCTCAAACTCTGTTCAAAGAAATACAAGTGATAATCCATGATATGAGACAAAATTTTGGATGGGATGGTGTGTAGCACATGATCTTGCACCTTTCCTTAAGGCAATGGGAAGGTCGAAATCAAAAGAGAAAATACCTAGATTAGGAACCTCTGACTGAGGTGGAGGATTAGACGGAGGATTGAATGACAATGGAGGACCTGAATAAGGAACATCAGATGATGTTGGTATGGATGAGAACATCGGTCTCTTTTTCCTGGAGTACACTTGCAATGGCTCCTTAAACTTGTCTGTTTTCTCCTTTACTTCCGTATGCTGCAACTTTGTACCTGTCTCTATGGTTGATCCTTGATTTATTGGAGTGGGAACTAAGTCAAAGGAGGTAGGTTCTCCTCTTCATTTTTCTGTTCCCCTTTTTCATATATCAGTTCCTTACTCGTAGACGAATAGAAAGGAATCTCTTCATGAAAGCTTACATCCATTGTAAGAAATACACGACCCTTCTTGCCTGGAGCATAGCATTTGTAGCCTTTCTGGTTGGATACCCCACAAATATGCACTTAATTGCTTTCAGATCTAATTTATCCCGCCGGTGTTTAGGAATATGTACAAAGCATGAATTTTGACAGTGGCATACTAGGACATAACATCTCTATTGGACTTTTTCCTCCCTAGATCGGTGAACGCATTCTGTTTCTTCAGATAAGCTTCAGTCAGGACACCATCTGACCGGAAACATTTTGGAGCATTCATCTCAAACAATAGAGCTCATGCAACTTCCAGAAGGTGTCGGTTCTTATGCTCAGCTACCCCATTCTGCTCTGGAGTATACACACATGATGTTTGTGACTCAATCCCATTTTCAGAGTCAAGTACATCTAAAAAACTTGTGGTATATTTTCCACCATTATCAGATCTAAAAGCCTTTTTTTTTTTTTATATCAAATTGAACTTCTATCATTTTATGATAAAAGGTCATCACCTAGTGCAGTCCCACCGAAGCAGGGTCTTGGGAGGATCTAGACTAGAGACATACCTAACCTTTGGTAATTTTGCACAAAGTGGCTGCCCGCAGGTCTCGAACCTGCATTATCACACATGGCACCCGAGTGCAATGACCCCTATCATTTTATGCTAGGTTTTGAAAATACTGAAATCCTCATCTTTTAATTTCATTAAATACACCCATGCAAGTCGAGTTGCATCATCAATGAATGTAACAAAACAACGATGACCATAAACGGAAACCACAGGAGTATACCACACATCAGAATGAGCTGCATCAAACGTACTTCTTTTATTAATATTTACAGAATATGTAGTTCTCCTATTCTTAGCAAACTGACATGCATCACATCTCAAAACATTATTATTGTTGTTCTGAATATTCAGAAAAGAGCTTTATTTTCATCAACTGTTTCTGTCTGTTAGGTGCATGGCCAAGATGATGATGCCACAATTGCACTTTATTTTCATCAATTGTTTCTGTCTGCAGCACTTGAGGCTCTATGTTCTTCAGATCCAGAGTATACAGACCATTGTTCTCACTACCACTACCAGTCCTCTGTCCCGTCCTCATATCCTGAAAAACATAATAAGATGGATAGAAGATGACACCACAATTGAGGGTTTTAGTTAGAGAACTGACATACGTAAGATTAAATGAGAAACGTGGAACATGAAGAACAAATGACAAGGAGAGGTCAGGTGAGACTTGAATAGTTCCTTTTCCAACTACAAGAGCATATGAACCATCGGCAATTCTCACCCTCCCTTGAGTGTTAGAAGTATAAGGTGAAAACTCTGAACGTGTACCTTTCACATGATCTGTAGCGCCTAAATCATTGACCCATGTGGGTGAATCAATGCCATAGGATTATGAGAAGAAGTCACACCAACAAATGAATCCTGAGTAACATCTTCCAATGCAGCTAATCTCTGTTGAAGAACCAAAAGTTCATCCTTCCAATGTTGGTTGCATGTCTCTTGCTTTGTAATCTCATTGGGATGCTCTACTTCAGCTGGTGTGGCAGACAAGTTGTGAGGCATACCATTCAAATCCCAACAAGTCTCTCTAGTATGTCGATATCTCCCACAATGAGTGCAATAAAGCTTATCACGATCAGTGTCACGACCACCACTGCCACGGCCACCACCATGTTGACCTCCACGACCACGGCCTTCACAACCATTATATCCTGTTTTAGTTACTATGTTGCCCTCATTACTATTTGCAAGAGCTAACCGATCAAGCACTACATCTTGTTTGACATTCATAACCACTTTGCGACTTTCCTCCCCTTGTAACAATGCAAACACTGTGCCTATAGGAGGTAAAGGATCTTGACTTGTTACTTGTGCACATATAGCCTGAAACTCTGAATTAACACCCCCAAGCAATTCAAAGATGTGTTGGTCTTCTATTAATTTTGCTTCCTTCTGAGAACAACATTGTTTCTTAGCACAACAGAGTTCAGGAGTCATGTACAACTCCAATTCTTTCCATAAGCTCTAAACTTGGAGTAATAATCACCAACAGACGAACTCCCCTGTTTGCATAAAGCTCCAATTCTTTCACCATTCTTGTTTGTGATTGTGGGCGAAGCTTTGAGTCGAATGGTTGAAGCGGCAGCTAACAGGAACCTCATTAATGGATTTAGAGCTAGTATTAATGGTCCTACAGTTAGTCATTTGCAGTTCGCTGATGACACGCTTCTCTTTTGCGATGCGGATGAGGATGAAATTAACAGTGTTATGGCTACACTGCTGTGTTTTGAAGCGGCTTCTGGTTTAAAGATTAACTTTTTCAAAAGCGAATTAATTGGTGTAAGAGTGCTTGAAGATCATCTTTTCGCTTTGGCTGGGGTTATGGGTTGTAAGGCAGGTGTGCTTCCTTCGATCTATTTGGCATTGCCTCTTTGCATCGGATCTCCTTCTAAGCATCTGTGGTCCCCGGTGATGGAAAGGCTAGAAAAGAGACTTGCTCTCTGGAAGGCTAAGTATCTTTCCCTTTGAAGTAGAATTACTCTGATTAAATCAGTCCTTTCCAATATGCCACTATACTTTTTATGTGTGTTTAAGTGCCCCATGGATATTATAAATCGCATTGAAAAATTACGGCAGGACTTCTTGTGGCAAGGGGCTGAGGTGAAGAAGAAATTCCACTTGATGAGATGGCAAATGGTTTGCAAAACTAGAAAAGGAGGAGGCCTGGGAATTCGACCAATTAAATCTATATCAAGATCTTCTGGCTAAATGCTTATGGTGCCTCGGGGATGAGTTAGATGGTCTCTAGAAGAAAGTGCTCTTTTCAAAATACAGTGTTGCGAGAGATGGTTGGGAGGTGCATGGTGATTCTCGTAAAGGAGATAAAGTTCTATTCTGGTTGGATACTTGGCTTGGGGACTCTCCTCTGGCTTTCCAATTCCTGAACCTATTCCGTTGTGCAAAGGATAAAAGAGCTCTTGTGAAGGATTATGTGGATCAAGTAGGAGGGAAAAATATATGGGGTCCTATTTTTAGAAGAAATATTTCTGTTATGGAAGAGGGCCAATTTTGCTCTTTGTTGACCCTAATTGATGAGGTATACATCCCGGTGGATGGTAAAGACTTATGGATATTGATGAGGCACTCTCGATTGAATCTCAAAGTTCCTTTGTTGTATCGAACTATTTGAAGCTCTTTGCAACTCCTCCTTCCATGGAATTTAGGATCCAATTCATAACTAACATGTTTTCGGAGACCCAATCTGAATATTTGGGATCATTTTTATTTGGTTCCTCGATACTCCCGTCAATGTAACCAAGTCTCCGTGTTCCTCCGATTGCCATTCTAGCCGAGTAAGCCCAATCTTTATAATTGGAGCCATTAAAGAGCTCAGCTGTTATTTTAACATTTAAACTTGCAAAGGTGGGAATTTGTGAGACAGTGGTGGTATTTGAATTATCACTTTTTGACTCCATCATACTTAGAAATCAAGCACAATTGAATTCTGACATAAATTGAATTCAAGAAAATGAATTATCACATACCAGTGATCACACAGAAGCCTGCTGAAGACCACACCTTCCCTAAAAACTCACACATGTACACCAAGAGCCCAAATGTTGGTATTGACACACTGGAGATCATCACAGAGCTTCAGCAACCACAACACGGGTCACAAAATACACCTCTTAACAATCACATGCTCATCATTCAAGCCTTACAGAACATTGTCGAGTCTTGCACACCACTATCGACCCATGACAATTCACCAAATATCCCTAAAAACATCACACACTTTTCATTCAGACATCACAAAATGCCGTCGAGCCTTGCACAATACTGTTGAACCAAGAAACAGAGTTATTCATCATGTTTTGATGAATACCGGGTGTCCATTCCTCCCAGCCGAACCTACACACATGTTCGGCTAGGGTTTATGCCCTCCAAGATGGTCTTTTCTTCTAGATCTGAACCCTTAGAAACCTCTATTTGCAAGTCTTTTGAATGCCCAGTGAGCTCTGATACCAAGTTGTAAACCTAGATCTTCCTAGATCTAGGGTTTTATGCCAAGATGTCAAAGAAATGGAAAATAATAAGAAATTGAAAATTAATTAGAACGAGATGAGGGAACGGAAAATGACAGAAGAGTTGATTAACCTAGACGGCTAGTCGACCCTTGTTATAATGTTACTAGAAATTTCCCGTGCCTGAAAGCATGACGCACCACCGGACCTGGATATGCCTCAGACCGACTGAACCTAGGTTCCATGCGTCTCGAAAGCAAGTCCAACCATAAAATGGATTCAACAAAAAAAAAAATCCAATTGATTGCCAAATGATATAATTCCATTCATTCATTTATTCTTAACAAAACTGAATCATGAAATTTTTCACTCAATTTGCTCATCTCATCTTCTTATCTTGGTCCCATCTCATCATCAATGAAGTTGTGTTTTTTTTTTTTTAAATGAAAAAGGGATGGCAATACCCGTAAATAACTCAAACTTGCTGACCCGTTTTGCTTTTTATGAGGATGGCAAAAACTTGTAAATTTCTCCAACTTTTAGCCCAGTTTCTTTTAAATGAAAAAGGGATGGCAATACTTGTAAATAACTCTAACTTGCTGCCCCTTTCTGCATTCCCCTTTTAAATCCAAGGGTCCAAAATATCCCTTGGATTTAAGTACATAAATCCAAGGGTCTAAAATGTCCCAGGATTCAAAACCTGAGCTGCCATATTATATAGATTTCATTATTTCTGGTATTTACAAAAAAGCCCCTCAAGTTTCTGGTATTTACATGAAGATCTCTAGTTCACCACAAATTACAAATCAGTCCTTCTCCTTGACCTACAACACTGGGTACCTATCACCACGAGTAGCATCATCAAACTACGAATAGCCGGCAGGTGGATATACATAATAACAATAGATATGCAGTATCAAAGTGGAGAAATTACAATGTGATCATGTGAAGTTCACTAAAAGAAGTCTAAGCATAGATGCTTGAATATCAATAAACACTGAATCAGAAAAGACGATGAAGCAGGACAGACCCATGGTCCTAAGAATTAGTTTTTTCCAAGTTATGTGATCATCAATTTGTCATGGTATCAGAGCAGTATTGATCTTAGACATCTTCAAGTCTCTCTCGTGCAGTAAATAGATCCAGGATCAAAGTTCCAGCGACATCTTCCTGCGTCAGCGACAACCTCTTGGTGGCCCACCTCTGATCAAGCAGATCAGCTTCCGAAATCATTCCTTCATGGTCGCCTGATATCTCTAAGTATATTGGTGATTTTTCCAGATTTTTTAGCAACTCTAGGTTGATGTTTTACCCATTCTCAAGATTTTCCAGAAATTAATATTGTTTTCATCAAGACCGTCCAAAATCTTGGATCATCAGTATAATCTGATCAAACTTGTTTCAATAGAAGCCAGAATAGAGGGCTTACCAAGATCAGTCCAATGATCTTTGGCCAGAACCATCAGTGGGGCTCACGTGGTGAATCTTCAGCCACTTTTAGGGTCGTCTGGGCTGTTTTTTTTTACACATTAGTGTGCTGCGGTGTTCTGTTTCTTCCTGTTTAATAGGATTGAGATATTCCCACACAGGACAGACTACCTACATTCTTTATCTTGTCTGTTGCTAGTTCTTTTCATCTTCTCCATTGATTTTTTACCTATTTCGGTCGAGATGGAAAAATATGAAGTTACCTGATCCGATTCACGGGAAAAAATTACCCGGCTTGGTCGTTCCAATTCCAAATCTACCTTGAAGCTAAGGAATTGTGGGGTTATATTTCTGGATCTGACCCTACACCCACTGAAGATGAGAAGAAGATATCCACTTGGCATACCAAAGATGCCAAATCAAGTCATGAATCCTTGGATTCGTCGAGCCACATCTGATAATGAATCTCAAACCTTACCCCACTTCTAAAGACATGTGGGGGTATCTGAAGCAAGTATACCATCAAGATAACTCCGCGCGTCAATTTCATCTTGAATGTGCGATTGCTGAATATGCACAAGGGACCTTGTTGATCCAAGACTACTATTCGGGATTCCGAACCCTATGGTCGGAATACGATAGCATTACGTATGCAGATGTGGTTGCCGACGTTTTGATCGTCATTCGCGATCTTCAAGCCTCTAGTCAGCGAGATCAATTTTTGATGAAGTTACGGACTGAATATGAAAGTGTCTGATCTGCCCTAATGAATCGGACACCTTTACCTTCCTTGAATGTATGCTTGAATGAACTCCTCCGCAAAGAACAGCGCATTGCGACCTTGGCCCATATGTCTCAAAAGACTGAGACCTATTCCGTCGCATTCTCGGCAAATAAGGCTTCTCCGCCTCGAGACTTGAGCAAAACGCAATGTTACAGTTGTCAAAAATTCGGGCACATTGCTACTCAATGTAAACAGAAGGTCTGCAGTTACTGCAAAAGTCGGGACATATCATCTCTGAATGTCGCCGCCGCCCTCAACGTCCTTCATCACAGTATCAGACTTCATAATATCAGACTCCACAGTCTCAGCCTCCACAGTATCAGACTCCGCATCGTATGTGGCTTCTTTGGTTATGCCTACTCCTCCATCTGCACCCTCACAGCCAGGGACCTCATCCTCTCTCACTCCTGAATTAGTTCAGCAAATGATTGTCATTGCCCTCTCTGCCTTTGGTCTCTCAGGTAACTCCCCTTCCTCTTCTACTTGGTTCCTTGATTCTGGGGCGTTTAATCATATGACGTATTCCCACATCCCTCTATCCAATGTGACAAAATACAAAGGCAATCTTCACATACAAACTGCTAACGGAGGTAATATTCCCATTACTGCTCTCGAAGATATCCCTAGTCCCCTCCCATTGAAACATGTTTACCTTTGTCCCAATTTAACTTCAAACCTCTTATCCGTCGGGCAACGTGTAGAAAATAATTGTAACATTTCTTTTTCTTCTTCTGGTTGTGTTGTGCAGGACCAGATGTTCGGGAAGGAGATCGCGAGGGGACCTAATTGTGGGCGCTTGTTTCCGCTGGATTTTTCTAATATTTCTAGGACTAGATTTCCCAGTGATGTGTTTTGTTTTGCTATTAGAGATAACTGCCAATTGTGGCATAATAGACTCGAACACCCTAATTCCAAGGCTTTGTCCCTTATGTTAAATTCTGGTTTGTTAAATATTCTATTGGCTTATCTTCTTGTGTGCCTTTTAATTGTGCTACTTATAAAATGGGAAAGAGCAAAACTCTTCCTTTTCCTATTTCCACTTCACACAGCACTCGGTGTTTTGATTTAGTTCGTAGCGATGTATGGGGAATTGCTCCCGCTCTTTCTCATGCTCACGATATATACTTTGTGACTTTTATCAATGATTTCAGTCGGTTCACATGGGTTTACTTTTTGCATTCCAAATCTGATGTCTTTAATGTTTTTCAAAAAATTTAAGCTTATGTTGAGAATCAATTTTCCACTTGCATCAAAATCTTGCGATCTGATTTGGGCGGGGAATATGTATCCTCTGATTTTCAAAAGTTTTTACAAAGCAAATGCATTATTTCTCAGAGAACTTGTCCTTATACTCCACAGCAGAATGGAGTCGCTGAAAGGAAAAACAGACATCTCCTTGATGTCACTCGTTCCCTTCTTCTTGAATCATCGGTTCTGTCCCGTTTTTGGGTTGAGGCATTGGCAACGGCAGCTCATCTTATCAATCCTATGCCCTCAACCTCTATTGAAAAGCAGAGCCCATATTACCACTTGTACCAGACATCTCCATCATATGATGATCTTCATGCTTTTGGCTCTATTTGCTTTGTGCACTTGCCTCCTTCTGAGAGAACCAAACTTACAACACAATCAACTCAGTGTGTGTTTTTAGGTTATGTGCCCTTTTAACTTACAACACAATCAACTCAGTGTGTGTTTTTAGGTTATGTGCCCTTCCAAAAAGGGTTCCTTTGCTACGATCCTCACATTCGTCGCATCCGGACCTCTAGAAATGTCGTTTTTTTTTTTAACAAAGAATTTTTTTCAAAAACATCTTGATCCTCCTGCCTCCTCCTCCTTGGTGTCTTTACCTGGTTTTTCTGACAACACCTCAGTTGTTCGTTTTAATCGTAACTTTGTGTATCACAGACGGAACAACGAAGCACCTCCCAGGGATCTCCCTCTTGATCTTCCTCCAGCATCCGTTCCTCCTCCGACACTTGGACCATCTAGCCCTCTTTTATTGCGTCGCTCCACTCGCATTTTGGTCCCACCCGATCGCCATGGGTTCTCCCATACTTCCTTAATGGCCACTTTGTCTTTTTCCATTCCCCAATCCTATTCTCAGGCTGTGCAGGATACATGTTGGAACAAGGCTAGGCAAGATGAATTGGCTGCTTTAGAGAAGACTCATACTTGGGATATTGTCCCCTCTCCTGTGGGTGTCAAACCTATTGGCTGCAAATGGGTTTTTTCTCTCAAGTTAAGATCGATATAAAGCGCGCCATGTTGCTCTTGGAATCGGCAGGAATGTGGCATCGATTATGATGAAACTTTTGCTCTCGTCGCCAAGATAACCACCGTACGTATTATCCTTGCTGTTGTTGCATCTCAGTCCTAGCCTTTATATCAAATGGATGTCAAAAATGCGTTCCTTCATGGTGATCTCAAAGATGACGTTTATATGCGTCTGCCTCCGTGGTCCTCATCTGGGAAGGGTATGGTTGCTAAGCTCCGTCGCTCCCTCTATGGTTTGAAGTAAGCTCCTCGTGCATGGTTTGAGAAATTTCAAGATGCCCTTATCCGCTTGGACTTTCATCCTAGCCAGTATGATCCTTCCATGTTTTTACATCATGCTCCGTCATTACTGTGCTACTGGTCTACGTTGATGACATTGTCATTACTGGTCCCAATGCACAAATGATTCAGGAACTCCAAGCTTCTCTTCATTAGACATTTCACATGAAGGATCTCGGCCCCTTACACTATTTCCTCGGTCTTGAAATTCATCAGTCGACTAAAGGTATAGTTCTCAATTAGCACAAATACACGGTTGCCCTCATTGACTTGGCTGGCCTTACTTCTTCAGCTCCAGTAGATACGCCGGTCGAACTGAATGTCAAACTCAGTAAAGAGGAGGGTGACCTTCTTCCAGATCCTACCGCATATCGCTAGTTAGTGGGTAGCTTGATCTACCTCACGGTCACCCGTCCTGATATCTCATTTGGGGTCAATCTAATTAGTCTGTTCATGACTGCTCCTCGTCACCTTCATCTGGCTACTGTTCGTCGCATCATTCGGTACCTTATTCGCACACCGGCTCGCGGGTTGTTTTTTCCATCAGACAATCCTCTTTCTCTTGTCGCTTATTCAGATGCTAATTGGGCTGGTTGTCCAGATACTCGCAGATCGACCACAGGATGGTGCATGTTTTTGGGTGATAGTCCGATTTCCTGAAAATGCAAGAAACATGGCAAAGTTTTCAAATCTTCTACTGAGGCTGAGTACCGACCTATGTCTGCTGCGTGCTCCGAAATCCTTTGGCTCCGAGGTCTGCTCTCTGACATTGGCTTTCCCGTAGAAGGAGCTACCCCCCTCTATGCAGATAATACCAGTGCCATTCGGATTACTGAAAATTCGATTTTTCATGAACGCACTAAACACATCGAGGTTGATTGTCACTTCAAACGTGATGAGCTTAAGCGTGATGTCATCAGCCTTCCGCATGTCTCCACTGAGCTTCAAATTGCTAATATCCTTACTAAAGGTCTTCCAAGTCCTCGCCATCAGTTCTTGGTTGGCAAATTAATGCTTGTTGATTCTCCCGCATCAATTTGAGGGGGGGTGTTAAACAGGCCCAAGGCCCATGAACAGATCATGTCCAGAATATCACATCTCACGTGGATGTTGATTGGCTCAACTTGTAACAGCTGTACATATTATCTTAATTAGATTTTCTCTTGCAATTAGTTAGTTTCCTAAAGTTAGAATAGCAATTGATTTAATTAGCTAGTTTCCTAACTTAGAAGCCTTGATTGAGGCATGTAATACTCTATATATTGGAGCTCAATCTCCAAAGGAAAACACACAGAAATAATACAAACTGAGAATTAGTTTCTTCCAAGTTCTATGATCATCAATTTGTCAAGTCCCTCATGGGTCGACCCGCCAATACGCCCAACCCATCTATCTCGACCAGTTCTTTGGGCCGAGCCCACCTATCTTAGTTTATTTAGAGTTTTATTTACCCATTTATGTTTTAAGTTGTATTTAGGTAGATGTTTTAATCCTGGCCATCATTGCATTTGGATGGTCCAGATTATCTTTAGGGTTATGTATTCTCATATTTAAGCATTGTACAGCCTCCTAGGCTATTCAGGGTATGATTAATGAAAAGTTTTAAGTGCTTTTGGGATTTTCTAGGTTCTCTTCTACCTCGCCCATGATGGGGAGTTTGGCGTGAGGCCAATTTTTAGGTGCGAATCCTGACCGATCCCATTCCACCCGCCATCTCTGGTCTTTCCTTCTCTATCCACCCCGCATCTGGTACCCCACTCCATATCAGACGATGTTGTAATTACAATATTATAACAAAATAGGCAGTCCACATAAGCTAATACACTACAGGATAGTACCGCTAGCAGCCCATCTCGAACCGAGGGTGGTAGAGAATATCCAATGGGAGAATAGCCCAACCAGTCAATCGAAATGGTATTGGAGGTGGCAAACAATCAAAACCTCACCTTTCCTTGGTACCCAATGGGGTACATCTATCTCAAAATAATCGATCTTCAGTCACGAAGCAAAAGTCCTTCCAAAGTGGTGCCCCAGCTGTTTCAGACGTTAACAGCTAGGTAGTGCCTGACTCGAAGAATCCTATCAAACAATTCGTGAGGGGCTAGGCTTATCCTGTGTGATCGATAACAAACAAAGGTACTGTTGATATACATTATTGTGCCGTTCGCTGACAACTCGAGCTTTTGGTGTTACTGGTTATTAACATGGTATCAGAGCCAGAAGCCATGAGTTCGAAACCCCTGGGAGGCATGTTACCTCCATCAGTCTATCTGGTTTGTGTACGTTCCATCTGTCTGTTGGGTTTCAAATTCGAACGGCCTCCTGTTCAAGGGGGGTGTTGTTATATATTGTTGTGCCGTTCACTAACAGCTTGAGCATTTGGTGTTTCTGGTTGTTAACATGTACGAAACACAAAAGGAGTCCTAACTAAGTTTTGAATGTAATCCCAACAATACAAATACATAGCTAAAGAATATGCTCGAGGCATGTTGACATCAATACTGAAGGTATACAGTTCAATTCTAAATATGCAATATCCATAGGAAGAATTACAATCCGACTCTAGGTCAATGCTTGCCTTCTTCGTACAAGACATTACTACTCAATCCTAGGAGGAAATTGGGTCCTCGATATCCTATCAATTCACCTTTGTGCATAATATAATAGTGGATATCCCCTTGCCTCACCACATCCTAGTCCGATGTAGATTGGACCTCGTAGGTTAACCAAACAGTCTGTAAGGGCATGTCAACTCAAACATCCCTCGCTAATTGAAGTAGGGCGGGGAATAGGAGATTGGCCAACATGCTAAACTCCAAGCCAAACGGCTTAGGGTAAGATGTCTTGGTCTCACACCAAAGACAAGAAGTACACTCACGCTGGAGAGGAATCAATACTCTTATTCAATTCAATGTAGTCAGTCTTAAAGAGAGGGGATTGCATCCTTCTCTAATAGTAGCCTAGGCATTGATTTAGAAATCAAGTCATAACAAAATTAGAAAACTGCCTAATTATTGCTCAATCATAGCAATTATAAGAAATCTACTAAATCTAGGAAATTCATAAAAGATAGAACTTGGAGAAGAATTATTCTTTGATGGGCTTGTGGGCTTTGGGCTTTCTTGTATAAACTTTCAAACGGGACCCATTGGTCTGGGCTGCATCACTAATGGTCTCCCAATTAGTCCTCAAAATGTGGTGCCAAAGGTCCCCAAACTAAGCCCAAAATATCTAAGGTAAAACCCCCTTCAAAAGGAAAATAAGTATCCACGATTAGCCGTGGGCTGGCTCAACAGGGCTTAGAAGTCCCATTTTGTCCACATTCTGTCGTTGTAACCGTGACCTTTCATGGTTAGCCATGAATACACTACAGCAGGCTCAGGGTTAACCATGAAGTTCACCGCAGTGCAATTCCTGTCAGTAAGTAAAAACAGGTAGGCTCAAGCTGCCTGTTTGAGAACCCAAGCTGGGATCTCACAGTTAGCCGTGAGCTCCCAAAAACTGAAATGGGGAGCCTATTTCCATTCAAAAATAGGGGGGAACATCTGATACACAATTAACATAGGGCCTAGCCCTCTCCAAAATACATATAAACAACCTCCATCAGCCCCCTTTCCATTCCATTCAAATAAAACCACATTAAAATGACATTTTTAAAAGTAACAACAATTGTGCAAGAAGGGTATCTAACAACCTATCCAAGTCTAGAATCATCAATAAAACAGGCATACCACTTGCCTTGGTTGGTAGAGAACTTAAAGAAAGCAACCCTAGCTCAACACCCACTCAAAAGATCAATCTTTAGGAAAACTCAAATCAAACCCAACACTCCTAAACAAAACAATTAAGAGGACTAATGAGTTAAGCAAACACATTTCTAAGCTAATTAACTAAAAACCCTAACTTTTATGAAGAAAAACACATACCTAGGGTTGAGAGAAAATAGAGAGGATCCTCGAAAATGGTATGGGAAGACTTGTGGGTCCTTGAGGAAGGTGAAGATGATGATGGATAGGTGCTAGGAGGCCTCTAGATCTTCACTTGAGCAATGAGTACTTGCAAGAGAAAGAGAAAAGAAAGGAAGAGGGGAAAATGAGAGCTCAAAAGCGAATTGAAGTGGAGGTCACTTGCATAAAAGGTTGAGATGAGGTTTTGCATATTTACAGCTAGTCGTCAGTCCGTTCAAGCTGGAATTTGGAGGCCTTCGACGCGTCTGATCGAAACTCGATAGAAGAGTAAAGGTCGGGAAATACGGAATAAACCCTCAAACTTTCATAAAATTACAACCCCCCTCTCTCTCTCTCCACTTTGAACTATGACCCTATGAACTCGGAACTCAATGAAACTTCGTAGACACGATCCTAATAGTAACCCGGACTCGCTTAGCCTCTAATCGAGCTTAATTGACTATAGTACAATTAGCTAACACTAATTATGCTATTAAGGGTCGGGACCTAATAAGCCATACCTTGCCAAACAGGGGAACTGGAAGGCCTAGCACCTAGCTCCACTTCCAAGCACCTAGCAAAGGACATTGAATAGAAAACACCTAACATGCATGGCTTCCATATATGATGATCCAACTCACCCTTGCATATAAAAACATTTGAAAGAACCCGGCCCCACTCATCCTCACCATACTTTACCGTGTTGACTCTTCTCCATAGAGCCTCCATCTCTTCCTCAAATCTATACCACCATTTAGCCAAGTAAGATTTTGAATTTAAAGTTCCCAATCTCTAAGCTTCCCTTACCTTTCGGCTTTATCATATTATCCCACATCATCAAATGCAATTTCCTCTTCTCGCTCCTTCCTTCCCAATGAAAATCCCTCCGAATCCTCTCCAGCTTCTACCTTATCGTCATGGGCATAAAGACGGGTGACATGAAGTAGGCCGGTAAATTAGACAAAGAGGCCTTAATCGAAGCAATTCTCCTGCCAAAAGAAAGATATTCCCTCCTCCAAGCGGAGAGATTTCTTTCAAAATCCTCAATGGTGGGATTCCAAATAGCTAGTGATCTTTAGTTAGCCCCAATTGGTAAGCCAAGGTACACAGGCGGCAGACTCCGATCTTCCAGCAGACCTAATTTATCGTGTGTAGTTTGAAAGTTGGGCAACGCAGAAATGATGAAAGCTACAGTTCAAGCTGTTAAGATGCTTGCTTGGATGTGTGGATTTATGATGCAGTCAGGAAAGCAGTAATTACAATTGATGGTGAACCCACGATACTCGATCTTTGATTAGACAGAAAATCTACACACAAGCAGAAAGATAGAGATTCACCTACCGTTGATCGTGAAAATCCACCATCAATACCTTCGATCCAATGGGAAACGCTCAACCAAGGGAGAAGAAATAAGTAAATTGCAAACACGCAACTTCAATCAATTTCATAAAAGGAAATATCCAAGACTAGAGACTGCCACCTCTTACATGGATTTATATTGGCAAAGAAACAATGAAAACCCTAAGAAACTTTCTAAAAGACTCCTAATACCACTCTTGTTTCCAACTTAATTAAGATTAATTTGCCAAAATAAGGAAAGAAACTTGAAACTCTCGGACATGAATATATGGACCTGTCAACTGCTGGCATTCATATTTGGCCACCAAACAACTTTGAATCCTAAATTTTCTCTCTAATTAGATATCCTACTAACAATATGAGTCCTACTCAATATTCTCCAATCCAAACCATCTGGAATTACCAAGGAAATAGCACAGATTTTGGAGATTTCCAAAATCATGTCATTCTTAGCATTCTTTGGAGAGTCAATGTGGACCCCACGTGGGCCACTTATTGATGAATCCACCAGCCAGATCTTAAAGAACATTCTTGGGCGACATTATTGCTGCTGGGCTTGAGAGGATTGGCTTTGGCATGTCCCACCAATCAGGCCTCCAAAGTTGCTGCATGCTAGGCTCTCCTAAGAGCTTCAGAATTTCTGGGAACAAAAAAAAACACCCTGTATTTTCTGTTTTCTTCAAAACAGCCCCAATTGTTCCTTTGGCCCATTTACAAGTGCCTCCATGCTCTGCATGCTTTATCACAAGCATCAAATAATTAATCTTCTTTATCTTTATTAATTCATGGAAATTGATCCACATCAATTTACAGGGATTGGACTATGAATTGAGTTCATTAGATGAAACTTACGGGTAGTCTTGATGGAATAAAAAATATGTTTGTGATACTTTGGGCATGTGTATAGAAGGCAAAAAACAGCTTTTCTAGCTTGTACTGCTAAATTACAAGTTCAAGGAACTAGGACAACAGTGTATACCAGCAATGATCTTGACTGAAGTAGTGAGAAAAGACATTAAAATGTGGAGTTAAAAAGAGCATGATTTGAATGGTACTCAGTGGAAAAGTAGGACTCACAAAGGTGACCTATTTGATGGGCGTAGGTCTATATGTTGAAAGTGAAGATGATGAAGAAATGACTGATTTGGAAGGGTAGCATATAGCATATCAATCGCTGACATTGGTTAGAGAGGACGCCACATATCTTGGTGCTTTGTTGTTTTTGCATGTTGATACCTGTAATTCCTTATGGACTGTTTCCTTTTTTGTCTTCCTCATGTATTTCCATCTCTTTCCTCACAGTTAACAATTTGCCTCCTAGCTTTCATTCTCACTCATGAACACATACAAACACACCCCCACCAGACAATTGTTGGTAAAGTAAAGCCCCACATCCCACATTGCCTAAGTAATGCCTTTGGCAAGGCTTCATGTACCCGTTTGGGCCTTCCACCTATTAGCTTAAGCTTTTGGGTTGGTATATGGTATCTTACATGGTATCAGAGGATGTTTTTATCCCGTCGTTCTTGTATAGCCCACGTGGCAGGCCCGTCTATGAAATCTGTTGGGCCTGCACGTGAGGGGGAGTGCTGGTAAAGTAAAGTCCCACATCCCACATCGCCTAAGTAATGCCTTTGGCAAGGCTTCATATACCTGTTTGAGCCTTCCACCTATCAGCTTAAGCTTTTGGGTTGGTATATGGTATCTTACAGACACAACACACTGACTATACACAAAACGAAACTATTTTCATCCCTTTTCATTGTGTACCAAGTAGCTCTGCATTTGCAGGATGTTGGGACCCACCATATTCTTTTGATAATTGACATTTTGAGGACAATATAACACATGATGACCTAGTTCTTACAGACTATTATGAGTGAATCATACTGTGTCATACTTGATAAATACTCGAGCTTAGTCATAATTCTAATTTGTCTGAAATCAATTGAAAATTTAGATTTTGGTTTGTGAAATGTAAAACGATTAACTATTCTATCAAATCTACAATTATGGGGTTCTTACTTTACCCAATGTGAGAAATTTGAATTGAATAATGACAATGCCATCATTACTAATTTATTGTGGTTTTTCTGTAAATGTGAATTAAATCCTTATTATTCTTTTACTTGTTACTTGAATGACTTTTGATTCTGTTGTGTCTCAGCCACGCATTATTAGCCTGCTTTTCAGTTCTTTAAAATTCAGTAACTCTTCAGGTAGTCCCAAATACGCGTAGCAGAAGCCAAATGGGTGAAACTACGGATGGTGGTCTGTATGAGATATTTCAGCAAGATTATGGGCCTGTTGGCTCTCCCAGTTTTGAGGCTGCCCGTGATAATTTCATCATCAGCAGTGCTGGTTATGCAGTTGCCAGTCTGCTGCTTCAACCTAAGGATCGTCACAATGGAAATCTCCTTTTTGACAAGTAAGCGCTGCTGTGTTTCTTAAATATGAATTTTTCATGGGCAATATTTTGTTTAGGTTCATCTTCCTAATTAGGGTATTAAGTCCAACTTGAGTCCAGTTTGCCAGTCAGGTTCTAAGATTAGTGTTCAAATCGAGCTGGGACAGTTTATCTTGTAGGGCTTTTTACTTGGGCGTAGGATTTGGGCCAGCCGAAATAAATAGTTAGGGGGTCAGAGTACTGGTAAAAAAAAAAAGATAGCCCAAGCTCAGTTGCTCTTATTTTCCTTTCTTTTAAGAGTTTCAATGACAAACCTCGTTCATTTTGCAGTGTTGGAAGGCTTGTCCATATAGATTTTGGCTTTATCTTGGAAACATCACCTGGTGGCAACATGCGCTTCGAGAGTGCCCATTTCAAGTTGAGTCATGAAATGACTCAGCTACTTGATCCATCTGGGGTTATGAAAAGTGAAACCTGGAATCAGTTTGTCAGGTGAGTCTTACTGCATTTTCACTTATTGAACAGGTGTGACTAGGGGTGCTCATGGGCCACGCTTGGATATATAATCTTGAGCCTGTTTAGTAGTTGTGCCAGGCCTGATTAAGTGATGGAAAGCCCAAAGCCAAGCTGGACCTGGCCCCAATAATGAGTGCTTGTAATTAATGATAATTTGTCCAAACAATTGCTAGAAAGTCCATACAAGTAATGAAAGCCTGGTTCGACCCAGTTGGCCATTGACTAAATGGGATGGCTTGGGCATGACATTTCCGTGTTGGGCTTGGGCTTGGGCTGGATACGGCCCTGTGTTTCTAAGTCTGGCCGGGCCTCGATATGCCCCAGCCCAGCCCATTAATGCCCTCTCTGTGTGACATCCCAAAGGCAAATTTTATTTTCAGTTGTGCCTTCACAATGTTTTCTGGATGAGAGGAAGTGTGGAAGGTGCATTACATTACAGGGTCCATTTTTTTTTCTTTTTATCTCACATTAATATTGATGATGTCTTAGGTCCGAATAGGCCTGTCAATTTAGCCCGTTGAAATGGGTACCTGGCCTAGCCTGCCCAAGCCCGAAAACACAGGGCTTTTAGAAAAGTTTGAGCCCGGTGGGCTGGGCTTGGATAATTATTTGAAAGCCCGGCCAAAATGGGACTGGGAATGGGCAGAGCCTGCCCAACCCGGCCCGCCCATAAGGTTATTTTACTAATTTTTATGTATTTTTCCGAAACTGCAACTTGCCAGCCTCATGATTGAAGTAATGAACACCTTCCAACTGTACTAATATACACATTTCCTCGATCCTTTACTATCCAGCTTCCACTAATCTTCTTCCATGTCCCAACAAAGTCTTCCATCCAAACCCAGCCAAAGCATTTCCTTTCTAACTGCCCAACAAGCCAAATTCAACTTGATAGCCTCAACTCTTTCCCACATTCCGAGATTGGATTATGTCTTTCTTCACATTTATTGATTCGAAAGCATTTCCTTACATTTGGATATTATAATAGTTACTAAACAAAAATGAGGAAAACCTCAATATTTTAGGAGGGGGGGGGGGGGGGGGGGGGGGGGGACAAATAGTAGTCAATTTCATTTCAACAGAAACATTTCACTTCAGAACGAGTTCTGAAATGATACAACCTAGTAACTTTTTAGCCAGAATGTCAGAACCCCTCAATCAAGTTCTCTCTTAAGATTATTTCTTTGTTCTAAATTTTTTATTTTCAGCATCAATGTGTTCTCCAAAATGGCCCATTTTAGAGGCAATTGTAACTTCCCCCAAAAAAGAAAATTTGACATCTATGCATAAAAGAGCTGCAGATGTCTCACATGAATGAGCACATGATCCACCATTTCTTCATCCAATCCACAACTAGAACAACTGATATAACAATAAAAATGGTGATATAATTTTGGCAATTGCATGATTAGGAAAAAAAAGGACTACACAGAGTAGCAATGAACATTATTATTCAATTGCTGCTGCTGTTCTTGTTGTTTTTGTTGTTGTACTACTGTTGTTGGAAAGCTATAGAAGCAAGCAGTTTCATGCAAGCCGTGAGAGGTTAAATCCTAGCAGATAGAAACCCAATATATATAATAGTGGCTGGGTTTAAAGCTCGGTGACAGTATAGGAATAATTAGAGAATGTTGATCTTATGTTCAAGATCATGCTAAAGCCCAGGCCCAACCCGTGCCCAGCCCGAGCCCGCACGGATGGGATTTGACATAGGCCCGCTCAATTTAGGGCCGGGACTGGACAACCCCGGCAAGCCCATCTAATATTCGGGACGGGATTGGACAACCCATGCCCAGGCCCGGCCCGGCTCATTGACAGGCCTAGGTCCGAAGCAAAGCCATAGTCAATGCTTATTTGGATAGAAAATCAACCCATCTACTGAAGGACATTTGTTTTCAGCCTTATTTAACATTCCTTGGACCTGTTACCACTACTCAATTTTGTGGATAATTAAGAGTGGGATTTAAATGAAATCAGCAAATGAATTATAAAACCTCATTGCATTGTGGCCGTTATACTGCACAATCGTCATTAGGATATACATGATCCCTTATTCACCTTCGTCATTAGGATTATTCACTAACCTTGATTCTACAAAATGGGTGATTGTACCAAATTCGTCAATTTTCCATTGTTGAGTCATTTTTTAAGATGGTAAGGATAATTTAAATTAGTTGAATTAGTTGATTGGGGGGGGGGGGGGGGGGGGGGGGGGGGGGGGGGGCATTTGGTATTTTCGATGACTCTTTGTATCCTGTTACCCTTGTCCTTCTAATTCTTAATATATATTTGCTAATATTATGGGGGACGTGTGAAGTGGTGGCATGACATAGTGTGGACAAGTCAAATGTGCATAAATCCAACATCCGTGGACCTGGGGCCAGCAATCTAAACCATGCCCACTCCATGAGTACCATAGTTTTAAAACAACTTGCTGAGTTTCTATCTGACTTCAAGGTTATCTGGTGGCCTGGGCATGTCTGAATGGCTTTTTTATAAACTATGACACTCTGCCGGCTAGGTCCCTTCAAGTTGAGTTGATTCATTTAATTAGGGGCTAGTCGAGTTGAGTTTTTAACACTAATAAATGGGCCTGGTGTCAATGTTGAATGCAGACCATTTGTCAACATTTTTTGTAACAGTTGGTTCTTTGTACAGTTTGGCCAACCTGATGAAATATTTAATTGACTAGCATGAATTCTGGGCCGACAGCTCCTTGAGGAGGGTTTGGTATTCAGATCTTGCAAGTGGGCCCACCCAGAACATGCAACAATCTTTACACCCTATACTTTTTCTAATATATGGAATTATGATGTGTGTATATATATGATGCAAAAATATGCATACATGCATGAGATGTGCATATGTCAATATAATCTGGTGTATACTTGTAATGTAAATGCAGCTTCTAGCCCCCATTCTAATTGTATACTTTATGGTGGCAAATGCAGCTTGTGTGTGAAGGGATACCTTGCTGCACGCCGTTACATGGATGGAATAATTAGCACTGTGATGCTGATGGTGGACAGTGGGCTACCTTGCTTCAGTAGGGGTGATCCCATAGGTAACCTCCGCAAGCGGTTCCATCCCGAGATGAGCGAGCGGGAGGCAGCAAACTTCATGATCCATACATGCACAGATGCCTACAACAAATGGACCACCGCTGGCTACGATTTGATTCAATACATACAGCAAGGTATAGAGAAGTGATGCTCGATGGGCCCTGACCAAAGGAAACATTGTCCAGTTCATTGTACACCACTATTGCATGGAAGTCCTTTGATAGCTATTTTATTGTTATTATTAATATTTTTTGTTCATGGTAGTTGTTTTGTTTTTATTATTTTCTTCTTTTTTTTTATGTACCCTAGTTATTAGAATCTTTAGCCATTATTTTTTGAGGAGCATCTAGATATTTCTAGTTCCTCCTGTTTCGGAGCTCCTCTTGAGGTATGTAGAAATCCTTTTGTAATTGTATCTCATCGATTCAAAATGAAGGAAAGTGCATTGTGGTGAAATAAACTTTTTGAATGAGTTATGAAAAACTTGGGCATGTGGGGGTCCTAAAGTCTTTAATATAGCTGTTTGGTACACTAGACCTGTTGCTTACTTCTGTGGATGGATCTTGCCTTGCACTAAAATGTCACTCCTTATTGAGGAAAACCCCAGCCCCAAATTGTTGAACATGAGAATCATTTTTATCAGTGGATTATTCATTGTGGGGTTGTTTCAGATCATTACCTGAAGACATCAAAGGTTACAGGATATTGGATTGCATGACCAACCAACTGAATATATACGCTGGCAATGGGTTGTTGTTAAGAAATGCTTCAAACCTCAAAATTGAATTGAATGTTGTAAACAGGACCAAATTAAAACGGTCCACAGTTGATTTGCCACTGTATAGATGAAGTTTCAATGGTGGTCATCCACTGAACTGTCATGCCACCAAAAAGCTCAAGAGCATGCAATGGCTTATTTTAGGTTTCTTTTTTTTTTCCCTAGTGTATGTGGCTTGCTGTATTGTATAGGGCACTGCATTCGTTCTTCTATACGTGATGCATGTGTGTACATGCCACGCTATTTATTTATGTTTGGTTTCTCGGAAGAGTAATACTACTTGGACATACTTTTTGGCATGAATTGTGGACAAACCCCTATGTTATCCCTTGAATATCCGAATTTGTTAAAGATTCATGCCAAAAAGTACGTTCGAGTAGACTTTTTATTCTCGGAATGATTGAGTAGGTTCGTTCACTTCAGGACGATATTATCATCTCCTGCTAGCTTTAATGCCGTATTACATTTGGAAAGGGCCGTTAGAGATTCAGTTGACTAAAATTTTGTGAAAAAAAAATGAATACGTGTTGCTTCACGTAATCAAACAACAGCTGTCAAGCACGTTTTAAATTTATATTTTAACCAGTGAGAGGATTTGAAATAAACCCAGTAGTTTCTAAATTCTCCCTCACATGTCCTAGCCCCAAAAAAAAATATCTACATCACATGTGCTCTATGAAGAGAGTCTACTTACACAAAGCAGAACAGCCACATATTAGTCCACGGATTAGAGGGACACGTAGCGGTCGTGGGAGCATGTTATTAGGGATCTAATCTCCATCCTTTTTTATATATTTTACATAAAATTGAATTCTTAAAAATTCATGGTAAATGGGTTTGAAAATGGAATCATTAAAGAGGTGACTGGTGAAAGACGTGAGGTGGAGATTGTAGATGGGAGTTTGGCTACTGGGAATTGATTTATAAATCTTGAAAACATTTTTCTTCAAATATGTGACAAATGCTATGAAGTTTAAAACTTTGACAAAGTTTTTATTATTGATAGATGCTGAGTTTAATATTTTTAATGTCTCATTTTCAAGGTACACTTATCCTAACAAATATCGAATTATAGCTTCTTCTTTCTTTTTTTTTTTTTTTGCAAGACTTTAGCTACATTTATAAACTCATCTTCTTTAGTAAATGTATATGTCTCTGCTTTTAGTGCAATCTGTAAAACTGTGTCACACATTTTGGACACCTTTTCACAAAAAGGTTTCAGTTTTATTGGAAAAAAGATTTAATATCTATGTACTTTTTGTTAAAAATTTTAGTGTTTTTTTATTTTAAGTTTTTAGTATATTCTATTTTCACCGTTCAAAAGAAAAGTATATTCTATTTTCAAATTTTGGCACTTACAGGTGATGATGATATGACTATTTCACCTAATTTTCTAATTTGTATACAAATCTACGTGCCCATGATTTAAGTACGTTTGTTTGTATTTTCTTTTCGTTTTTTTATTTTCTTGAAAGGCAAGTACTCATTGCACCCCTCACCCAGGTCTCCCACCATTGGTGCTACTCTTAAAGGGAGCTCTCTCACTAGGGATGTAATTGGGTCTCCGATTCTCTAATTACTCGGAAGTTCTAGCCCATTAAAAATCAGGTTTGGGTCCTTATTTAGGCCCCGCTAAGTAAATGAGTTCGGGTCTAGGTCCTTTTTTTAGACCGGTGACCTAAATAGATCTAGTTCTGATTCCACATTGGTTCGGACCCATGAACCCGACACATTACTTTAATTTTCGAGAATCTCTCCTTAAAATTATATTTCTTTTTTTCCCATACCATTGTCTATCTAGACGCGGATCTAGACCCAGACCCGCCCCATATATGGTTCTGATTCCGAGTCCGGTTCTAGCTTCTCCATATCTGTTCCAGGTCTATAACCAAGAAACTAGCCCCGAGACAATTTCGGGTCCGGGTCCACCATGGACCAGGACAGGAACCGACCCTTTTACATCCCTATCTCTCACCAACTGACCTACAAGTGGATTGAAGCATGGGCTTTTATGATAGTTATTTTTTAAAAGCAATAAAATCCCTCTACTTCTTTTTCGAAAGTAAGAATCCCTCTAATTATATTACATCAAAACTATGGGTTCTCATAGGCCAGGTCGGGCACAATTGAAGGCATTTCCTAGCCCAGCCCAACTTTAAAAACATAGGCCTGTAGCTCGCCCGACTCTGACACAGCCGTAAATGTTAGGCCCAAGGTTGCCTATTTAGTCAATCCGGTCAAGCCAGGCAAAACCAGCCTTTCAAGCAATTGTTGGGACAAATTATCATTAAATTACAACCACTCATTATTCGGATCGAATTAGGCCGAGCTTTTAGCTTTCTATCATTTAATCTAAGCCTGACCCAATTACTAAATTAGCCCGTATAGGATACCAAGATTGGGCCTGGCCCGGCCATGAGCAGCACCCTCGTCTGAACTCTGAATTGAAAAAGCAAGCCATTCAACGGTGTTGCGTGTGCTAGACTCCCCAGCCTCCTTTGGGAAGCGTAAAAATTGGAAAACGGACAATCCGGATCCGTAATTCATATTCATATTCATAGATGTTGACAGAATTGGCACAACTTAGGGTTACATCTATAAAAGGCTTTTACCACTACGTTTTTCCTTCAATTTCTTTTAAATACATAAATTACCCTTCATTTGTTGCTATAGCTTGTTTCCTGCATCTATGTGAATTGTTGTTGATCACTTATGAGGACGCATGACACCGACGTGGGGTTGTTAATTGTTGTTGATCATTATGAGGATGCACGTAAAGAAACAAATAGTCGCAAGAAAATAACTTTAAATAGTAGATTGCCCTTAATTGAAAACTTATCAAAAAAAAAATAGGTCATAATTTAAAAAGTTTTGAGACTTATATCATTTTTTGAAATTAGATAAAAGAGGATTTTACCTAAAAATGGACCCAAGATGGTCACTAAACAAAAAAAATTGGCTACTAGTAAATATGGCACGGAAATGGTCCTCTGGGACCACTTCCGTTTTTTTTTATTAATGATCGAAACAAGTGACGACGTCGTCGCTTCTGAAACATTATTTTCCCTATTTTCCCATCTTCCTCCCATCGTTTTCCCCCATTCCCTCTTTTAGACCACTCCCCTTTACCCCTCTCCACAACACAGCAGCCCTCATCCCTCTCATTCTCTTCCGCTCATCACTCTCTCTCTCATTCTCCACTCCCTCTCCTCGCTCCCTCGCCGCCGTCGGACAACGCCGCTGCCATCACCATGACTGAGCTCCTCTCTTCTACCATCTCTCATTTTTCTCACTTATCTCTCCCTCACCCAACCATGCTCCCGGAGCTCCCTATCGCAGTCCGTGACCACCACCGGCACCATCACCGCCGGCCACCATCATCTCCGACGAAACCCCCCCCCCAACCCATCTCTTTCAGCACGTTTGGTAAAAACCATCTGATAGGAATCCATAGCGTGTATCTGTGCTATCACGGAAAACCCATGTTTGTGTGCAACATGGATAGAATGAAATCCCCCAAGTCTCCCGATTTCGAAACCCTATCTTTCGTCTCCAATTTTCTTTGCTGCAACTGCTACTAGGGATGGCGACCCGACCTTCTGTGATGGGATGCGAGCGCACCTGCTCCGACACGACCAGAGGTGGCCGGACTCTGTGTCGTGCACGCTCCTCCCTCCTTCCTTGTTCTTCTTCGTTGAAACTTCCGACTTCATCCATCCATCCCGTAGACTTGTTTGTTTGGCGGGATGCTTCCTATCCGTTCTCCTCTCCGCATGATTCAGTTTCTATTTTATGGAACTTACCAACTCCGTACATCGCCACGGTCGAAGATCTAGTGGTTTGATTTTTAGATATCCAGCAGAGATGAAGTGAGTAGATAGATTCCTTTCACCTTTTTGATCTTCATGCATCTGCTGCTCCTCTTGTTCTTAGATTTCTTATTTCAATTGATGATTATTTGTTTGGAGAAATGAGAAATTCAGTTTGTCTTGGAGATTTAGGTTTCAGCTGGATTTGATTTGATTGGATAGATGATTGAAGAAAATTTGATATAGTTATGGATTGAGTGATATGGTTATGGATCGAGAGATATTGTTGTGATTATGTTAGACCTTGTTGTTGTTGTTTTTTTTTTTTTTTTTCCTTAGATTGTGTTTGTTTTTTGTGGTGTTGAAGATTAAAATGATACCGCTGTATTTTGAAAAGTTAGATAGAACCCGTCCAACATGGTCTTATTTAACCTAACTATCAAATTCTGCATGATTAGAATGAGGACTGAACTTGCAGGACTGAAAATGGATAAGTCTCTCCCTCTGTTTTCTTCAGTTCTGTCATGTGGGAATGGGCATCAGAGATATCTCTCTCTCAAACCTATTAACATTTTCCCTAATTACAGTTTGCTTGCAAGTGCCTGATGTTATTGACAAGCAGTGCTTGATGTTATTCTTTGCTATTTTCGTGTTTATTAGGTGAATTGGTGATCTGGTGTTTTAAAATCATAACCTGTTTGCAAATGAATCTTCTGTTTCCCTTCATTTTTTGTTGGAATTCAATGAGCTAGTTCTGGTAAATGGTATAATATTGGTATTATTTTGATACAGGCAAGACTCGTGACCTCAAGAAGAGTGGATGAAGCACATAAGGGAGCTTTGGATTTTGAGAGGAAAACTCGAGACGCTACGGAAATGGAGGATAAGCTAAATATGAATCTGAAGAGGGACACCAATACAAAAGAGGTGAAAGAAGGTGGCCAGCCTAGAAAAAGTGGATCTGATCGATCCACTATTGTGCAGTCAACATGTGTAGTATAGATTTAGAAGGGAAACATTTTCTATTCTGTGAGATTTACTTCTGTGTGTTTCTGTTTCACAACAAACAACTTGGTACCCTAGAAGGCCAAACAGATACTAGTGGAGATGATACAATTCGAGATGCTTCAGCTATGGAGTGATGTTTAATATTTTGTAATGGAGAAAGAGTTGGGGTTTATTTCGTACCAACCAACTTATTCTGTAAGGCTATTGATGATTGTGACTTTTTATGTAGATTGATGATTTTGAAAGATCAACATTTTATATTGATGAGGATTGATTAATATGAATATTTGAATGCCAAGTTATGTGCTTTTTTATGGCAAAAAACGAAGCTTGTGTGTCCATGTCTTGTATTGCGCTCGCACATAAACCAATACACACATCATTTTTTTCGATTGCAATGGTCAGTGACGACGTCGTTGCAACACAGAAGATAAAATTTGAAAGGAAGTGTGCTCTAATATCTGACGACGTCGTTGCTTCACAGAAGCTAGTGGAAGAAAGTGTGCTATAATATCTGACGACGTCGTTGCTTCACAGAAGCTAGTGGAAGAAAGTGTGCTTTAATATCTGACGACGTCGTTGCTTCACAGAAGCTAGTGGAAGAAAGTGTGCTTTAATATCTGACGACGTCGTTGCTTCACAGAAGGTAATGCGAAAATTACTGTGTTAATCTGTGACGACGTCGTCGCTTGTAGAAAATAAGTAAAAAAATATATTTTTTGGCGGGAATACCGGTTTCGTAGCATATAAACTAGTGTCCCCTTTTTCGTCTAGTGACCATCTAAGGTCCTTTTTTAAGTAAATTCCTCTAGATAAAAACTTTAGACTTTATTTAAAATTTTCCAAAAAAAAATCCAATCGTGGGATCCAATCACCTTCTCTAGTAGAGAAGTTCTTCAGATTCTTCGGAATCTCTTCAATTTCGATTCCATTTCTTCAAATTCTAGTTACAGCTCTTCATTTCTTCTCCTCTGGAATATCCCAAAACCGGAGAAACGTAATTTCATATTCATAGATGTTGACAGAATTGGCACGAGTGGAAAAAATACAAGATTCAACCTGTCGCGGTGTTTACCAAAAATGCCGGAGATCCGAGTGAATGAAATTGCCAGCAAAGTCAGTAAACTGAATATTCAATTCACCAGTGGGAAAAAAAAATAATTTCCAATCATCGGTTCGCATCACCTTCACCAGTAGACGAGAATCCTCGATCTCTTCTTCAGATTCTTCCGAGTCTCTTCGATTTTGATTCGGTTTCTTCAACCCCCAAAATTAGAATTTTCCAATTACGTGCATTGATTTCCGTATCTGGAATACAAGATTCCTTCACTCATCTCATTTGCTGGAATTTTTTTATAGTGGGTGTGTACTCGTTTCAGTAGAAGCAATTTGAGCATACCCACCCATCTCTCACAACTCTGTCTTGTGGGTATTGCTGGATTTTCAGTTCATTCAAGATGGTGTGGAAGATGGAAGACAACACTTCTGCTTCATCCAACATGGAGGATCCTTCACTAGATTCAGGTCTCACACGTTTGCAAGAACTCGGTTATAAGCAAGAGCTGAAGCGTGATCTATCGTAATGATTTCAAACTTTTTCTTCTTCATCTTTTTAATGGTTTTTTTTTGGGATCTGGGTTTTGATTGTTTGGTGTTTTGGGGTATTGGGTGTTGTTTGGCATTGCAGGGTGATTTCGAATTTCGCCTTTTCCTTCTCAATTATATCAGTTCTCACTGGTATAACCACCCTTTATAACACGGGGTTGACGTATGGTGGGCCTGTCAGCGCCATCTATGGGTGGTTCATCGCTGGCTTGTTTACCATGTGTGTGGGGCTTTCAATGGCTGAGATTTGCTCTTCTTACCCGACGTCAGGTGGTCTCTACTACTGGAGTGCTAAGCTCGCCGGGAAGAACTTGGCGCCCTTCGCGTCTTATTTGACAGGCTGGTAATTGTTTACATATGCTGTTCTTCCCAACTTTGAAGTTGAATTGTTTAATTACTAGGTTGGATATTCATTGTCAGTTCTTCTTTATGGGTTTTTTTTTGTTCACTTTGTTGGTCACCACAAGTTTTCCCAACTAGGATTTTGCAATGTTGTAGTTTATTTAATGTAACTTCTAAGTTCTAACTCTGCGCGACCCAAAACAAAAAACGCTGAGCAGATAACCATCCATTTTACCAAATAATACCTAGGGACTTCTAGTTACATTCAACACACTATTACTTACAACTTATAATGGCAACCAAAATAGTAGGAAC
The DNA here is from genome assembly GCA_012931725.1 of Litsea cubeba. NCBI lineage: Eukaryota > Viridiplantae > Streptophyta > Magnoliopsida > Laurales > Lauraceae > Litsea > Litsea cubeba. Next base: position 5,179,499 of record CM022947.1, on the reverse strand, counting down.
CAAGCGCGGCCTAACCGTTCCATACCAGCCTAAATTTATTGATTTGCATTAGTTTTTGAATTTCTGTTTAGTCTAGCAAGTTTAAGGCTTTAAACTTGTTTGAGCAATCAAAAGAAAAGGCTTTATGTTAGTTTGATTTTGTTTGCTCAGCCCTTGCCACTAAAAGGGGAAAAAACAACGAATCTGAAAAATGTAATCTTTATGTTCATCCTATGCAATTAAAACGAGAAAAAAAAACAATGAATCTGGAAAATTTAATCTTTATGTTCATCCTATTTAAACTCGAGTAATTGTCTGTTGAGTCTCTCTTTGCTCAAGTATTCTAATTCTCTTCAAATGAAATTCATGCAGGTTCAACATTGTTGGTCAGGTATTTCTGAGAGTAAAAGGGCTAGTGTGGTAGACCATGATTATTAGTCTTTTTTCCTCCCATTGGTTGAAGCCATCAAGTTCCACCAATAGGGTCTCCAGACTACTGGTCCACAGGCCACAGACCTTTTCTTGAGATTTTATTTTGAAGTTCAAAAGCATCATTATATACTGGAAGCAATTTCTCATTCAAGTGTTGCCTTTTGCAGTTTATTCATAGTGTTGAGCATCTTTTATGTGTGCAGTGGGCCGTCACAACGAGTGTAGATTTTTCACTTGCACAATTACTTCAAGTGATAATTCTACTAAGCACGGGTGGCACCAATGGCGGTGGATATCTGGCTTCTAAATACATAGTTTTATGTTTTCATGGAGGAATCCTTCTTTTACATGCTCTATTGAATAGTCTACCCGTTACATGGTTATCCTTATTTGGACAGATTGCTGCTGGATGGAATGTTGTAGGTACGCTATTTACAGTATGTTTAATATGCCAGGAACAGTGTTTGAATTGGGTTTGCGTGTATATATTCATTAAAACCTGTAATATCTTCCTTTCATTTTTCAAATACAGTATTTACTTTAAGATACATACTTGTGGCATTCTCCCTTTATAGTTCTAATCCTTGCGTCATTGATAGGTGTTTTCGTCCTCATGATTCTCGTACCCACTGTTGCTACTCAAAGGGCTAGTGCGGAGTTTGTTTTTACTTACTTCAACACAGATAATGACAAAGGGATTCACAGCAAACCTTACATTTTTCTTTTGGGGCTTCTAATGAGCCAGTATACACTTACAGGGTATGATGCATCTGCTCATATGGTAAGAGTTCTTACATATTTATCAATTTTCAAGTTATCTTTGAAAGCCACAAACACTCCTAAGTGTGTTCCAATGCATCCTTATTGCAAAATGGTTTGAGCAGAATCTATTCTGTTATTATTGGGGTGGCACATAAATCACCAACGAAATTAAGGTACTGTTGATTTATTACCTTCCACACACCTAATATTGAGTAATAGCACTAGCAGATGTTGATTTAGAACTGAAAGTCAGTATGAAAATATTCACTCTTTATAATGGCTTTCAGTTTCTATGGTATCCTAAATGTCGGCAGCATACCGATAAAAAAAATAAAAAATAAAAAATGTCGGCAACATAGATAAACATCGATTGAGTGAAAATATTCAAACCATCCCAAAACTAAGGTCATCACTACTTATTTAGGGTAGCCATCCCAATTGCGAGAACAGCTAGCTGTCCGATTTCTGTGCCATTCTAAATGCTAGAACAGATAGCTGCCATTCATTTGACATCCAATCCTATTGCAACATGGGTAATGCAACACCCTAATTTTCTATTTGTGCTGTGATTGTTGTATGCTTGAATGAGGCATATGATCCTAAACTAGAATTTGGTTAATATAAAAATGCGGGCCCATGGTTCAATGATCTTGATGATTGGTATGATGGGTCCCATTTAAATTTAATGTCCATCATTGAATGCAATCAAAAAATTTGGATGATGGCCTTAATTTGAAAGAAATATAACCATGCTACATTCAACGTAAAAGAAAAGCTATCAAATATATGACAAGTAGATCTTCCAATATGGGTTTATTTGGGTCATGATATATGTCCAGTGGGGCTCGTCATGTGGGCAGAGTAGATCACTGAAGCTTGAGTCCGATGCAGCCTAAAAAGGGGCGATGTGCTTTGGATAACGAGCCGGATCCAACCTTGGTCTATAGGGCCGAAGCCCAAGAACTTCAGCTGGTACAGCTAGAGGCCTAAACTCCCAATAAAGCAATAAATTAATGTGTCCTTTATCATCTTTTCTAGGACTGTAAAGTATCTTCTTTAGTTTAGTATCTTGTTTTTTTAGGGTCTAGGTTCAATGAATCTTTTATTTTAAAAAACGAGAATCAATGCCTACAAAGGAAAATTTCTCTCTTTGGATGTCAAAGAGGCCTATTTAAGGATGTCTAATGTATTCTTTAAATCATTCATTAAGTAAATTCAGACATTCTCTTCTCTTTGGTTAGAACCCTAGAATTACTTGTGTGTGCTTGAAGGTGCCTATGTGGGCGGATCCTTCCGCCAATCTGGCTGAGTCAGAGTCCTATCTTCTATGTTCTCAGACTCAAGGTCCAAGTATAAAATGAATCTGTCATTTTATATTTTTCCTCACTCCTTATCATAGCCAAATTAGGTCAATAGGACCTGCAAGAATATGAGTTTTCCTTTCTTTTTTGGGTTACATGGATTAAGCCATGGTTTTGTTCAAGAAAAGGATTAACCCAGGACCTTTCTACTATTAGAAGAATGCCTTAATCATCATGCTAGTTTCCTGCATGGCTGCTTTTTTAATGCTTTATTTCTTTTCGATGTGCTGACTCCATTTTTGTTTGAAAAGTAATTATATCCACAACTGAGTTTGACATTATTTTGAACTTTTGTTGTTTAGTCAGAAGAAACTAGAAGTGCTGATATGAATGGACCAATAGGGATAATAAGTGCTATTGGAATATCTATCGTTGTTGGCTGGGGCTACTTGCTTGGCATCACATTTGCTGTAACCAACATTCCAGACCTTTTGAACAGCAACAATGATGCCGGAGGTTATGCCATTGCTCAGGTTTTTTATCAAGCCTTCAAGAGTAGATATGGGAGTGGAGTTGGGGGAATTATTTGCTTGGGAGTTGTTGCTGTTGCCATATTTTTCTGTGGTATGAGTTCTGTGACCAGCAATTCGAGGTACTGTTGTCTGTTCTCTATTGCCAAATGTAGTTGTTGCCAATGATCTAAACTTTTTTTCATTTTTATTATTTGCATTGTTTTTTGTCTGTCAGTGTTACTTATCACCTCTTGTAGAAGATAAGTTTAAGGGAGGACTTGGATTCACTGTAAATCACAATCACTTTGTGCATCTTGGCAGAGTGGATAATTTTTTACACTTGTGCGTTTGGGAGAGTGTGATCGGTGGGAATTGGGATGTTATTACGTGCTTCATGTCTCACATCAATTTTGGCAGTTGTGATAGTTACACAGGGAAGAAAAGGCAGAAAAAAGTTCCTCACCTTATACGTGTGTATAATGAAGTGGATAACCATCAGTCCCTCCAGAATGTTCAAGCTGATTGTTATTTGGTGCAAGTCCAAATGCAAATATAGATTGCATGCAATCCTTGATTTTGAATGCAGTTATTTCTTCATTTCACTGATTGCTATTTGGTGCAAGTCCAAATGCAAATATAGATTGCATGCAATCCTTGATTTTGGATGCAGTTATTCCTTTTTTTCACTGATAGTTATTTGGTGCAAGTCGAAATGCAAACATAGATTGCATGCAATCCTTGATTTTGGATGCGGTTATTCCTTCATTTCAATTTTTTCCTGTCTATATATATATATATATATATAAGGTGTTTTTTTCTTGAATCTCAGGATGGTGTATGCATTTTCAAGAGATGGAGCCATGCCAGGTTCATCATTGTGGCATAAAGTAAACAAGCAGGAGGTCCCCATAAATGCAGTTTGGCTTTCTGCTTTTATATCATTTTGCATGGCATTAACGGTATGCAAATGCCACTTCTCTTACATCCAAGATTTGAGCTATAATCATAGATCTTAACTCCAAAATATTTTTTTTAATAAGAAACAGAACCTCGTTCTTGGACTACACATGAACTTGTTAAGGGTGCATTTTATAATACCCTACGTCGCAGCCATTTTTGTAGTGTAATTGGTTCAGTGTGGAAATCAGAAATCACACTAAGATGGATAGTTCGCCTCATATCAGTATTGGCAGCTGCTGCTTACGATAATTTGGGATGGAAAAGGCAGGAAAAATGTATCTGACTTAATGTTATTTCTGATTTTTACCTCTTCCAAATGCAAGTCAAAGGGATAACCATCTGTTCCATAAAAAAAAAAGTCAAATTTCTTGTGATTTCAGGCTCTTTGAATTAAAATTCAGGCCCATTTGGTGGATAGTGTTAGAAAACTGAGTCATTTTGAACGAAGGCAATCTAGAATGCTTCTTTATGGAATAATTATTATGTGCTTTATTGTTTTCGGTAGGTCTGAGGATTTCTGTTTGGCTTTCTCATGATTTTATTAAATATATGTATGGAACTCACATGAACAAATAGCATATGAATATGTTGTCCTCTATCCATCACCAGCAGGCCATTTCAAAACCAACAACCAGTCATTTGATGCTTTTGATGGAGAGGCTGGTGCAATATAAGAGCCATCTAAAAATCCCCACTTTCATTCTAGAATATGGAAAAAAAAAAAAAGGACTTTGAATGGATTTTAGCATCCCTAGCATTTTGAAATGCTAAACACCGAGAACAGAACATTTTTGGGGCAGCATGAGAATATAGGGTCATCTATAAAACTCCCAAAATCCACTCCAAAAAACGCTAAACTTTATAATGAGATGATTGTTCAAGATTATCATTACAAACATTTCTACCAAATGGAAGTTTGCCCTCTGTACTATATGGTGTGCTGGGAAAGTCCCACATCCGACATCACCCAAGTAATGAGTTTGACACGGCTTCATATGCCCGTTTGGGCCTTCCAGCAATCAGCTTAAGCTTTTGAGGTGGTACATGGTATCTTATATGGTATCAGAGCGGGTTCCTATCATTCTTGTGTAGCCCACGTGGCAAACCCGTCCATGAAATCTGTTGGGGCTGTACTTTTCTGTCGTTCTTGCGTGGCCCACGTGGCAAGCCCATTCATGAAATCTGTTGGCTACACATGATGGGGAGTGTTGGGAAAGTCCCACATCCCACATTACCCAAGTAATGGGTTTGACACGGCTTCATATACCTGTTTGGGCCTTCCACCTATCAACTTAAGCTTTTGGGATGGTACATGGTATCTTACATGGTGTGCCTTTGTTTCATATGCCAATTGCTTATCAATCAAAATCTGTTGGCTTGAGATTTTGGGTATATGTACAAATCCAAGGAAAAGGAGGGAAAACAGAGAGGTTAAAGTATTTCTAAAGGTGTTTTTTGGATGTCCTTCAAATTATGGGTGACAACTGACAAGGAGATGCATCTCAACAGTTTCGGATCTTTTAAGCAGGCCATTTAGGTTCCTATGGGTTTCTAGAAACATCTGCATGGGTGGCGTCTTTTCCCACTCCACCATTGTGGCTAGCAATATTTCGGATAAGACCTGGAATGATTCCCCTTGAGTTTACATATTGGAAGGGTAAATTCCCACGCTATCATTTGGGGTCATCCATGTGCATATCCCCCCGTTCCCTTACGTGCACAACACCCTCCATGTGAGAATCCAGTGCAACAAGGCAGAACACAACCCCCTGACTCGAACACTTGACCTTCCGCTCTGATACCATGTGGACAACTACTTACTCTATCACAACAATCCAATCATAGCCTCAAAGAGGAATTGAATTCTGGAAATGGTGACATACTGTTCTCCAAACCTTGGGAAGCTTCCTTAGAGATCTATGTTTGTTTTCAATGACATCCGGGTCCAGCTTCAAGGGGTAAGAATTTATTTGTCTCATGTGTCAAGCATGAAAATATATATACCAGATTTGTTAGCTAAGAAGGGTTTTCTAGAGAGGCTATTTATGAACTGTTGTTACTCATCAATGAATTTTTTTTTTAGTCGGATGTCTCTGAAAAGACCATCACAAAAATTGATTTACTTGTTTGTGAACTCTCTACATTTTACTTTTCGATAAAAAAAATAAAAATAACTGAACTTACTGCCTTTCATGTAAAAGAAATTGGATTTTCGAAGTTCAAGTTTCTCACATATTTGAAATCCACACATAGGCTAAGATATGTTGGACACCCATTACTATTAGATAACACTAATGTCTATTTTCTGTTTTCTTTTTCCTTGCAGTCCCTCAAAAGCCTTGTGGCATTTCAGGCAATGGTGTCGATTGCAACCATTGGACTCTACATCGCTTATGCACTACCTATCATCCTTAGGGTAACACTGGCCCGCAATTCCTTCCGTCCAGGCCCTTTTAACTTGGGTCGCTTTGGGGTCCTTGTGGGTTGGATTGCAGTTCTTTGGGTGGCAACCATCACTGTTCTATTCTCATTGCCTGTTGAATACCCAGTTACCAAGGACACTCTTAACTACACTCCTGTTGCTGTCGGTGGTGTATTTATCCTTACAGTTTCCGGGTGGATCCTAAGCGCCAGACACTGGTTCAAAGGTCCCATAACCAACATAGGTACTTGATTCTGATAAAACTAAATTGTCAAGTAGCGTATATCAATGCAAGTCAGAATCCTCTGATGATGTTGAATGAGAGAAATCCTATAAGAGGCCTATAAAATGCATCAGTGGGACCATATCTTTTAAATCTAAACTGCGCAGAATAATAACCCTTTTCTATACTCACTCTAGGCGAGTTTCACTCCAATAGGAGTTGGGCCCAACATCAGATTGTTCAAGTCTGTTTTATTCATTTGTTGTACTACATGCGACCTATCGTATGGTGGGCTTAACTACTATTGCAGCGAAGGAATTTATTTTAAGTAGTTTTGACTGATGAATTTAATCGGCCACATTATAGGATTTGGACTCTTGACAGTTCTGTTGTTCTAAGTCATTTCTTCTCAAGTGACCTTTAATGTGGGCTATATTGTTACCCATCTATTTGCAAGTGTTGATCACATTGTTGAGAGATTATTCCATTCGGGATTGTCATTTTTTTTTTTTTTTTTTGGGTAAAAGAGATTGTCATGGTTGTCAGAATAGATTTTTGAACGTGGGACACTGTTGAGACATTGGTCAAAACAATAGTGTTTTTTTTTTCATGGGACATTGGTCGTACATCGGTTTTTAGATCTAACATTCGTTCATAAAGGGTCGAAGTTATAGTATTCCCGATAGAACTATTCATGCGATATCTCAGGGTCATGTGATATCGCACACATTAGACCCTGTAATATCACACGTATCATCCTGTGCAACATCCTAAGGCCATGCGCTATTGCACCATTTTTGTACGTACAGCTCTTCGAAAATTATTAAAACTTCACTTGTTATGGTGCAAATGTCAGATTTATGAGCAGTTATACGGGCAATATCCTCCTTTTTTTTCACTTGTCTGTGAGAAGCTATTATATACAAGAACATTTCTTGTTAAGGCTGACTATTGGATCAAAACATTCCGTGATTTGCCTTTGGTTGTATTGTCACTTATCTAATTGATATTGTAAGGTTTTCTTCACATTTAAGTACCCTATACTAAAACCCATGAGGGAATGAAGATTTTTCTCTTTTAGGTACCTTGTGAGCAGTATAAATGTTCATCTAGGCTAAGTATCTTCTTCCAGTAGGACCTTAAACATATTACTGGTAGATAGGGTAGCTTAAAGGGGTAGATTAGGATTAAAAGGAAACACTCAAATGGACCAATGCAACCCTAACGTGTATCAACTTATAAGATGCTAAAATTTTATATATTACACTTTAAAAACCTTGTAGCAGCTGATTTAAAGGGCATAAAGTACTAATTCATCAGTCAATCAGATTCTCGTCCAAAGTCAAAGTTTAAAAAGGTCAAGTCTTCCGTGCTATATATCGGTGCCTCTTGACGGAGTTGGAGTGGAACTTTTCATTGGAGCTCATCTGTTGAAAATCCCTCTACTCACCGTATATGATTGGAATGCACTGGCCGTGTATGGATTGGAGAAGCTACGGTGGGGACTGGTGTCCCAATGAACTGATGGCTCCCGACTAGGAACAGACCCTGGCCTGTGCCAGACCCTTTGACTACAGCATATATTTAGAGCTCCTAACCCCACTCAAACTCAAACCCATCAGTCCAAATGAAATGAACCAACCCAGGGTATTTCCCACCCTGCCCACTACAGGAGCCTTTGGCCCTTTGTCCGAGGGACACTCGATTATGGACAACTGAGAATTAATTTCTAAAGGCACATACAAACCCTCCTATCCACATACACCCGGTAAAATTATAGGACGTGGCCAACAAAAGTAGACCTCTCCGTGAGGCATAACTGGAAATATCATTTTTTTTCTTGAGCCTGAATCTGGTGAGGTTTTATCCCACGGTGACCGTGAGTAGCTTGCCTATGCCTAAGGCAGGGCTGCCCACGGTGGCGTGGTGGACCATAATTGGTCAACACATGATCACCTTGGGTAAACCCCCTAGGTTCCCAATTCCTTTTTCATAAGATGATGAATCCCAAAGATCGAGCCACAGGTACGTCCAGGAGCAGGGCTCGCGTTGGAATGTCAGCACAAATATTAACGTACGTGGACGAGCAACTCGGCCCCAAAAAAATGACAGGTTAAGTTCAAATTGTCATGACCCAAATCTCATCCTTTTTTTTTTTTTTTTTGGTTCTTTCCATCTATCAAGTCCGGATCTCAAAATTCAAGCCGTGAATGACTATCAATCATGCGAGATTGATCAATTTGTAACGGAATATCGTAAATAAACAAATCACATAATTATGATTGTCACCACAAGCATAATTAAAACCTCAACTTTATTAATTATATAAGCATAATGAAATAAAATATAATCAAAGATTCTAAAATTAGCCAATAATGGTCTTAATATAATCCTCAAAATATACTCAATAAACTACTTCATTATGAACCATTACTAGGTGTCTAAGTTAAGTTTACACATGTTAGAAATATTATGCACTCAGCAGTCCCTTACTGGAAACTGTAGTAATTTATTTTTCATTTCAAAATCTAAAAGACTTAAGGTCTCCAAATTGTTTTTCCTTGAAATTATCTTTATTGGAGCGATTTACCTCAAAATATGGAACCCTAATTCCATTTGTGAATTTCTGCACAATTTTACAAAATTGCAGTCCAAGGGATAAATTCTCGTTTTAGTACAAAATTTCATAGCGCATCATTTTAGTAGAAAAATCACCATAATTCATGCCAAGGTCATAAGAAAGTGGTCTTAAATGTTCTAGGAAGATAACTCAGAGGGCCACAACTTTTATTTTTAGGCTAGCTCTAGAATCCTTATGGATGTGGCCCAGCAGTCCAATCTTTAGAGAAAATGTTTTTAGGATCAAACTCTTTTGGCACCCAGAATTGTCAGAGCAATAACTCACTCATCCGACAAGATTTTGAGGTGTAATTTTTTTTTTTTTCATTTTGGGTGCCTCAAGCCAAATAATCTTGCTATCAATTTCTTCAAGGGAATTTAACGCAAAAAAACCCTGATAAACAGGGTATTATTGTAATTGGCCCTAGTAAAAAAGATTACACCGATTGAACCCTGAATACACATTTTCCTTTTTTTTTTTTTTGTCTTTTAGCGCAATAGTCGATATCGACTATCCATAGTAAATACACTTTATACTCGTAATCGCACGCACCTTCTTTTCCCCTTTACATATTCGTTTCGTCTGATTCCTGCATCACTACCTGGCGACGGAAATCAACTGCAGCTCTTTTATTTGCTCCATGAATGGTGGTGGGTGCACTTCTTTAAGAGGTAGGTACATACATGAATCTTTATTATTAGTTTGACAGTTTCCCAAAGCTTGGCTCATTGATTCGTATTTTGGCTTTTATATTTTACCAGCCCTAGACAACTAATCAACGACCCTGATCTGTCCCAGAAGGATGCGATCCAAGTGCTTAAAGAGTTGCGAACAGTAGATATCTTCCCCTAAAAAACCACTACTTGTATTTTAATTTTATTTTCATTTACGTTTTTAGGTTTAGGGTTTTTAAATGTGCATTTTTTTACTGACCCAGAAAATGTCACCTAAGTGCATTCAGAGTTAAGAACGGTGGAATTATTCTCCTAAAGAGGAAATACCATCTTTAATATTCACTTGCATTTTTTAGGTTTAGGATTTTAAATGTGCTTGCATTTGACAATACAAACTTCACTTCTGTTCTTAACTGTATTATTTAGCCTAAACTAAAACACAACAGTCTTGCTCCAATTTTAAATATGTTTCCACTATTTCATTTTACAAGATCTATAAATTGTAACGGCACATGGACCTTGTCCCATGAAATTGTTATAAAAGATGGAAATGCTCCTACAGTTACATTATCTCATTTGTTTTGCACATTTGTTTATTATTATTTTTTTGGTGTAGGGTTTAAAATGTACATAGAATCTGTATGGGATTGTTTAACACGTATAATAAGGATTCTCCTTGGAATATCACAATGGATTTACTTTAAACATATACTTGCCCTTTCACCATGGGCATTGCTTATGCATACATATTTATCTTTTGTTTCTATTACTATTGTCTACTAATTTTTTATTTTGTAAACAGCATGACTGACTTATGGGTCATTGGTTGCTGAGGCAATTGAAGCATCCAATTGGGACTCATCGACTGAAAGTTTAACCATACAATATCTTCATCACAATGGACGTGCATTTTCACTGGCTAGCATTGAGGATGATAATGATGTAAATAGAATGATGAAAGCATCGGGTCGGGATACAAATGGGATATACTTATATGTTTCTAACAGTTCAAACAATGGACAGTGTAGAGGAGGAGAACAATCTAGGTATGTTAGCATGTTGTATTCTAAATTAAACACTTATCAAGTATTAATCTCATTCCCTAACTTGTATTTTGTTATATTGTTGATGCTATGTAGGTTTCAGAGGAATGACAAGCATCGATTTTTCATGTAAAATCGAGGAACATTGTCATGTCAAAAAGCAAGGGAAAAGAAGTGAACGATATGACAGCCGTTTCAAAGCTTCCTACAGTTGATCTCGAATAAGATAATGACATGCATTTTTCAACTATCCGAAACAGTACAAGTCCACTGCATGATTTCGGTCAAGAGATTGATGTTGATAATATAAAGGATGGGGAAGACTATGGCAATGAGAATCATTCTGATGATAATAATTTCATCGGACAAATACCAGTGGTTGTGATGGGCGCGGACATAGGGAATGTTGCCAGGGATGATCCATATAACAATGCATGTTTTGATAATACAGAGGATGGGGCAGAGTATGGTGATGTGAATCAATTTGATGAAAATAATCTAGGAGGACAAGTTCCAGTGATTGTGATGAGCTCCAACATAGGAAGAGTTGCCAAGACTAACCCAGTCAACAATGCATGTGTTGAAAATATAGAGGATGGGGCTGAGTATGGTGTTGATAATGATTTTGGTGAGAATAATTTCACATGTCAAATCCCAGTGATTGTGGTTGGCTCGGACAGAAGCAACATCGTCGGGGCTAATCCAAACAAAACTAGTTGTCCTTCAAGTGAACATTCAGGTGTTAATTTCGTTGACAACATGGTACCTGAACAACTGAATACAGATGTTGGAAACAACTCAGCCCGGGAAATGTGGATTGGCCGTGAATTCCCAGATCGTGACACATTCCGAAAGACTCTGGCTAAGTTTGCAATTTATGGTAACTTTACTCTAAAGCACTTGAGGACCAACAGTTACAAAGTGACAACATGCTGTAAAGATCAAAGTTGCCCATGGCGCATTCATGCCTCTATCGTGGAATCCGGACCACAATTCAAAGTACGTACGTATAATCCAATCCATAGATGCTCGAAGCCAATGATGGGGACGGCACACAAACAAGCGTCAGCATTGCTAATTGCGGAGTTCATCATGGACAGAGTCAGACAAAATCCCAACCTGAAACCAAAAGAGATCATGAACGACTACCAAATGGAATTTGGGACAACTATTACATACAGAAAAGCACATGTAGCAAAGGATATTGCCCTGCGTGCAGTGCGAGGATCTTACGAGGAATCCTTTCAAATGTAATTTCGACTATCACTGTAATTTCCCTCTGTCAGCTAAATAGTCGATATCGACTGTCACTGTAATTTCCATGTTACAGTTAAATAGTCGATATCAACTGTCACTGTAATTTCCATGTTATAGTTAAATAGTCGATATCGACTATTATTATACATTAAATTTGATACTATCTCCCAAGCTAAGGATACCATTCCTTAAACAAAGCCGATGCATATAGACTCCCTACCTAGAAATTCCCTAGGGCAAATACAAGTCATACATGGTTTCCATATTAAACTAATATGCTAAAAATAAATAAATAACATCCTTGTTAATAGTGAATGCATACATTCTTTTGCATTCACATGAACCATTAAAATGTAAAAAGGGGACATCCACATGAACCATTAATTCCAGGTATAAAAAGGGGACATCCACATGAACCATTAAAATGTAAAAAACTTTGGCATTAAATATTGACACAAAAGTTTTTACAAATGTAGTTACAAGTCCACAAAAGGATTCACTGATCCTCAGTCAACATCTCCATCTACTGTCCAAGACCTTTCACAAAACTATTCTTAACCAGCCACATAATATGATCAACCCGGCAAGTTCAACAAGTCCAGAAGATTCAGCCTGTTAGCATTCACCTGCCAACTTCTCTTGAATATTTCAATCACAATTTTGCTACGAAAGTAAGGAATATCAGACTGTTTAAATGTGATTGGACGGCGATGAACACAATGCTCCGTATATGCAATAATGAATACTCCGCAGTCATTACCATTGTCTTGGTGGGGAATGTCTTCCTTGATCAGTACAGGCCATAAAAATGGATCCGTCCAGCCAAAATGCATGTACATAGAATTCAACCACCCGATCTGCAACAATATCCAAATGGGGGGATTATCATAGGTGATGCCGCCAAGATGATAAACCTTATTTACAAACATAAATAATACTTACAAACTATTCAGCTTTACTCTGTGTCAGACGATCACCCGGCAAACTGTTGTAGAACTCCCACCTCCTTTCATCAACATAGCCTGCCACCAACATGAAATGATTTCTGTAGTGGAGCACAAACACTAGTGTTTGTGCCTCCCGGGCCTCCCATACTCTATGGCCTTGCTTGCCGAATGCAGCTTCAGCACTGGTAACAGAACCCTCCTGCCACCAACTCTGCATTGAGTTACAGCTCCAAATCATCATCTTTTTCATTATAAAGGATAATGCGTAATCGCAGTGTTAATAAAATATAATGTGAATGATAGTTCAGCCTAGACTTACAGATATACCGGGGTCCGCGATGAAAGCGGTTGGACACCCTGCTCTTAGGATCTCAAAGTAATAGTACATAAGATTAGTGTCCATCCAAGTTCCCTCATCAAGTGTATTCTTTAAATCGCGGCAGAAGACCATGGTACATATGCTGGCTAGTTCAGATTCCCTACATGACAGATATTGTATGAATAAGTAACTGCAACATGGATAGGTTGGGAGTATTGGGTACAGTTTGAAACATAGTGAAATAAACTTCCATACTTACTTTGTACTATAATATTCCTTGAAACCCTGCACCAGAAATTGTTCATGTTCATTTAATACATAACCCGAATGCACGATAGAATGAGAGTAGTCGGAGAACTTTACTGGGACCTTACGCATACGGGGCAGGCGCTTGATTCTCCAAATCAATGACATGACACTAGCCATCGGATGGGCAGCTACTATTGTGGAATCACTTTGAACTAACACCGGAGTGTCAAACAATACCCTGGCTAGTGGCGGTGTCTCGAGCACCTCTTCAAATGGTGGTATGTATGATGGATGACCCTCGCTTTGAACGTTGTCACGACGTTTTTTTCCCTTCCTCGTGTAAGTTTTCGCTTTTGGACTTTTAAGAGCTAGTTTAATCTCGGATGAGAAGGAATATTGTAGGAAGGAGGGGCAGGTGCATGCATCGGCCGACATCTGAGGGGGATCAGTCTGGAATGGAGCAGCATCGGTGTCTTGAACACGCTGATCGGGAACAGTACAAGATGGACCAGCATCAGTATTGGGAGCCCTCTGAGGTAAACCCTTTGAGATGAACCATTATGAGGGGTTTCAGTGTTTGTCTGAAAGTTTCCATGTTACAGACAAAGTCAGATTGCATTTCTGTAAAATATAGAAAAGTTATCGACAGACTACCTTATCTACATCCTCATCAGACACTGAGCTATTGCCATCTTCCATGTTGAAGTTTTCGAATTTCGTCCCGAATGCTGCCTTGAACGTCTTTAATTTTTTCCAGATCGAGTCCGCCAAACTTAATAAGCCTTTCTTCCTCCTGTCAGACCGGTCACATGACCGCTCCAAACGTGCAACAAGTTGTTCAACCTGGATTCATGTATAGGAATTTATGCCATGCTTTAAACAAGCAGTATTACTTTCATATAAAAAGGAAAAACATCAATTCAATTACATTCAATACTTACATATTTTTGTGGGACACACGTGTAGGTAGGATGCGCATGTACTTCAGCCTCATTAGCATCACTTTGCCCAACCCTCCCTATGTGCTGGACTGTGTTGGCAGCATACCAGACCAAGTATTCTTCTGAATGCATGGACTAAGTGCACTCCTCTCCGCGTAATCCGAGCTGCCTTCTAGCAGCCCACAATGCTGCTATCTCTTCGTCCATATGCAAGCTGTAGTCAATTACAATCCTCTCGATACGTTCTACTCTCACGTATGGCATAATGGGGGGGGGGCCTAGTTGCTTCAGTCCAAATTGCTTAATGACTCGCCAAGTGTTATGCCGCTCAACAATCCAGTACCACACGAGCACGGTCGATGAAGAAAAAAGATCCCGATCCCCTTTGGGCACACTCAATCGGAATTTCTTGCTGTAGTTATTATACGGCTGCCAATTGAACTACATACAATTTAAAAAGAAGAAATTAGGCAAATGCAATGAGGAATGAAAGGATTAATTATGTTTTTTTATGTTATGAT
Organism: Litsea cubeba; assembly: GCA_012931725.1. Classification (NCBI taxonomy): domain Eukaryota; kingdom Viridiplantae; phylum Streptophyta; class Magnoliopsida; order Laurales; family Lauraceae; genus Litsea; species Litsea cubeba. The sequence continues at coordinate 5,164,337 of CM022947.1, read as the reverse complement.
AAAACCAATATATTTACCCCATAGGCCGGCAAGGTGTTTAGCTGGTGTCTTACTTCACTGACTGATGATGTGTGTGGGTGTTCCCCAAGCCTCCTATGTCATGTCTTGAAAAGTGGGAATTTTATGTCTTTCTTCCAAGATTTATCTGGGAGAGGACACCGGCCAATAGTCATCCGAGAATAAGCCCATATCTGTGATGGAAAATATTAAGACATAGGCATTAGTTAGGCTTTAAATTATGCAACATTTTGCGTTGTCAGTTTTTAAATTAATGACCAGTATAAGCTGCAAAGGCCCCGTTGGTGTTCTGCAGGACTTACTGTCTTCCTCCTGCGAACCTTTCTTCTTACCGTCATCCTCTTTCTTCTTTCCTGCATCCTCTTTCTTCTCCTCGCCCCACCAAGTTGCCTTTGCCAACATTCTATAAAGGTTTGCAAGACATGCAGGGGCCCATGCGTAAGGCTTGAATTCCCAAAACAACTCAAGCAGATAAGCAGGCCCCCTCGCACCAGAAGTATGTGTGAATATTTGACCGGACACCAAAAAAAAAAAAAATGCCCGGGTGGCTCTAATCTCATCATCTTTTTGAATCTTCCTACCCTCATCCGCCAAGGCAGCAGGGCTAAAGTTATCCTCAAGCCACTTGAACTTTATCGTTATGCCAACATAGTCTTGCTTCTTCTGTGGCGTGATCCCAAGCAACTCTTGACAAAGTGGCTCTACATATCCACCCGAAAAAGTCCGTCCGGTTACGATCGGGCCATCGACAGGCAATCCATAGATATAAGCAACATCTTCAAGTGTTATAGTTGCTTCACTGGTTGGCAGATGGAATGAATTCGTTTCTGAACGCCACCTCTCAATCAAAGCTGTTATCAAGGCATGATCTATGACCATACGATCTATGTCTGCCAAGTGGTGTAGACCCGTTTGCCGTACGTATCGCTTTTGATTGTCTGTAAGCACCCGTACATCTTTATCGGGGTTTGTTGGGATACACCTCATGCGCCTGAATTCCTGGTAAGAACAATAACCAGTGAACAGATTTCGTGGACAATACAACCATAAGAAAAATTATAAGATATTGAAGTTATAAGTAGAGACCGTATCTGTAATTACGATATACCTCTCCTTGACGAATTCCCTCCAAAATATGATTTGTTTGCTGGAAGAGGAGTAAACTGGACCCATCGCTACTGTTTTCTTGACGAGCCTGCAAAATATCAAATGTGATAATTGGCCAATTAATATGGATAGTGGACAATCAATTTAGTATTGACTATTCGGAGTATGGGCCATGCATCACAAGGGCAGCAACTTGTGCAGTTGTGGGAACATAATCTCCTAATGTGTAACAATTCAAAGTCAGAAAAATGTATATAGATAGGGAATGCTTAGTTATAGCTTGGATTACAAAGTCCAATACCGATTATAAATTCGTAATGTCCACAATGATGCCAAGTTGGTGATTACAAACAAACTCCCTCATAAATCATCCGTTACTTTTATTAAATAGATGGAATGAACTTTTAACACTTATATGTGTAGAAGGCCCAAAAAGATTTATTGCAAATGGAACATGTAATCCAAGAATTCACACAAACACAAATGTGTACAATAGAACATGTAATGAATGCCGACATTTGCTAAGTTACATGCCAACCTCTCATGAAATTTTTAGGTGACCAAAAGTCGTTTTATAGACTACTATAGGGTATTATAATATATCTGTAAATACTCAACAAATCACGTACAAAATGGCAGTTGAATGTTGTTATTCAACGCCTATTCGAAGACCCCCATTCATATTGGAATTATTAGGAAAATATCAAGTCAAACATCTACAAAATCCGTAGCATATTCAAATCTGTTTGGATCTCTCTAATTGCTAGTCTAATCGCATTGATTAAACAAATGCCATGTCTTGGACTATTCTATTGTTGAGAAATGAACAGAAAAAAATCCACTAGTCTCACCCTCTTTATAAGATAGCATATCTTTAAAAATTAGTCAGTCAATAAAAGTTATTTTGATTCGAAGTCTATTCAGAAAAATTCATTAATATGATAGTATCTAAAACTGGATAATAAAGATGATGATCCACAAATGACTATCACAATATCATCTTTTTGATGGCATATCCACCTTATAACCCTCACCCCTTACCTGTATGAAATTGTTTCAATATAACCCATTTCACTATATGATTCTGACGAATTTAATTCAATTTAAACATATGGCCCCAATTATAACTAAATTTAAAACATTTATATCAAAAAGTCGTATCAGAATAGATATATAAATCCGAAGCAATCAAATCAGATGTCCATCAAGTTATTCGTAAAATTTGGAAGTGTTCGGTAATACTGGTATGCGTAGTTACGGTATAAGCGATCAACAGCTCCTTTTCTTTGGTGAGACAGACTAGGTTGGTAAGGCATAAAAGGGTTTTTCCCATGTCTTTTTCCATCTCTAATCATGCCAAGCAAATGAGGAGGAAAAATATGCCAAGCAGTCCTATCCAATCATGGATACATATAAATATTTGTTGATTAATAATGCAGTTGGATTTCAAGTGAATGAGGAGGAAAAACATATATCCAGTATATATTTTTGGAGAAGTGATGTGTGGTTCCCAACTGTGACTGTGTCAAATTATTACTTTCTTTAGGTTAGACAACTGCACTTGCTACATTTTTAAAGAGGGAAAAAATCACTGAAAATAGGAAGCATGGATCCTATGCTTCAAAAGTGAAAATTTTCATCCTCAAATCAAAGAGTGGGCTACTTCTACTTTGTTATTTGGAATCCAGTTGGTAAATTCCATTGAGATGTTATCTTAAATCAAAACCAATGTACTATTATTCCATATAACCCAACAAAAAACGAACAAATAGCAGCGCTCAACTTCGGTGCAGTCATTTCTAAATGGGCAAACTAGAACGTGTGTCGCATTTTATTGAAAATACAGAGTTAGAAGAGAGTGCAAGGTTGCTCCCTTCCAAGCGATCAAAACCCATCAAAACACAATAAATCCCACCACAAATTTATAGTACAGATACTCCTAGGGCACAAATACGACGACGAACAGAAATATACCTCCATGTGCGTCGCCCTATATGATAATGTTGCGAAAAGTCCGGAAGATTGATACCCTGGGACCACCGTCTGGGACCACCGTTGATAAGAGAGAAGACGACAACGACGATGAAAGGGAAAGGGAAAGGGAAAGGGGAAAAAGGGAAAAGGAGACAGAGACGGTGCGAGTTGGTGGGGATACGAAATGCGCAGTAATAGTCGATATCGACTATTGCGCTAAAAGACAAAAAAAAAAAAAGGAAAACGATTAATTGGGGCCCAATCAGTGTGATCTTCTTTACTAGGGCCAATTGCAATAATACCCTGTTTATGAGGGTTTTTCCCATTAAATCCCCTTTTTTCAAATTTATAGAGGTGCCCAAATTGTAAATCATCAGTATGGGTTTTTGGTTCAATTCTTTTTCTTTTCCGGGTTCCCACTTTTGAAGTTCCAAATGGTCAAGTCTTTCCCAAACCATGTTAAAACCTAAATAAAACACCCACATCAAATCCATATAAGTCTAAAATACTATATTCAGAATTTATAAAATTAACACATAATTCTAAATTGAACTTGTCAATATGCATCACTATTGCATGTTATATGTAAGATATGAAAGACTAAATGCAGATACTAACCTAAATGATCAAGATGTAAATCAAATCCTTATTAGTCTATAATGGCTGAGTATATCATGGAGATTCAGAATTTAAATGAATCCAATCTAGGCTTAAATATTGCAATATACACAAAAATCTCAACAATGCAAATACCAATGAGTTAATATTTGGTTTCCAACCCTTGACTTCCAATCATATTAGCCCAAGGATCATCAATTAAAGAAGAGTAAGGCTCTCCTCAGTTCAAGCTTAGGATAAAATTTTATAAGCTCATGCTTGTGGGGGCCACCTTTGGTCCATCCAAATGGACCAAACACATGACCTTCCTAAATTACACATGTCCACCAACTTTTGGTCAAAACCGAATTTATTGGACCGTTGGATCGACTATGTATCGATCCGAATGGATTATTGACCATTAAAATTTTGGGCCCATATAGAGATGATAGAAATCACAGTTGGGGCTGATTTTTTACAGAAATGATTATCCCAGGGAGTCCTTGAAATCCCCCCATCTCCTTCCCCATGTGGAGCCCATTATACTTGAGCTTACCTTATTTTAAATTTGAGCTTAGGAGAGTTGGTCTCATTAAAGAATTGGATCTTGAGCAGCTCGTTACACTTCATTTGCTCAAAATTTAATGTGAAGAACATGTATAAAAAGGCCGAACTACGGATCAAAATTAACGAATCAATGATAGTTTTATGTAAATTGCATATAAAATTCACATATACTTGCATCAGTTCTGTAAAGTGATAAAAAGTATAACGAATGAGTTTTTGGAATCTGACTTGGAATAATCCTCTCCTCTTTGAACTTTCTATCTAGTATCTATCAATTTCTCACTCACTAAACTCCTCTCAGGGTTCTAAAACTCAGTTGAGCGTAAGGCTGCCTTTCGGTCTCTATTTATAATGTCCTATGGCACTATTAACAAGGAACCATTCCCTTTCAATTCTTGTTGAAAAACAAGGTTTGTAGGATGATCTTGTGAGCTATATATTGCAGGACGGTTATAGGCAGCATGTATTTTCAATGGCTACTGTGCAAATGAGGACCACAGAAGCCTTTTCGGTGGAACTATTCAAAAATAAAATATACATTTAAGGGTTGTAACGAAGAAACGGCTCTCCTGCATACGCTTAAGTCTTGGTACATTTATCTCTTCCTATAGATTTATTTATTCACAAAAAAAGGTTTATATACTTAACTAAACATGCTAAATTTATGATTTTCTATCTAATGAGTTCAGTTTTGTTATTTTTCAAAAATCATGAAAATACCTCTATAATTCTTTTAAAATAACAAATAGGTTCTCATGTCCCCAACAAATGACTATCCGGCTTCCATGTGATCCTACAATAGTGTCCCAATAATTCTTCTTGTTTCATGCTTCAAAAATTTCTGCAAGTCTGCAACCTACAACTCCTTTTAAGACATCCAACAAGAAGACGTGCTTTTACCTTTTCTTCTCTTGGATAATAAGATTTTGAGCAAGTGTAGATAGGTTAAGAATGGGAATTGAAGAATCTCTTCTCCAATCTCCATCCATCAAGCATTCCTTATTTGTTCTCCTTTCTTTTTTCATTTTAAGTTTTTCCCAAAATCAGCAATATTTTTATTTTCTTTTTCTAAAAGTCAAAACCATATTTAAAAAATATTCTAAATGATGGAGGGCCAAATCACTGATTTGGGAGGTTTTTGGGGCCATGGCCAACCACCCCTTCGCTAGCCCTCCTCCCATGTTTAACCACAAAATGGTCACTCGTAGACCTTCACCTTTACCTCTTTTTTATCACTTTGAAGGTAAGGGCATTATTGATTAACACAAGCTATGATCAAATTCTTTTTAATAACGGTCCCGTCAAACTTGCATGCATTGTCACAATATTGTTGTCGAAATCACACATTTTCAAAGTTAGGTCTTTCTTGGGTATAAAAGAAAATCACAGAGAATAAATCAATTATAAATAATTATAAATTCTAAAAGGGGTTTTTACGCGATAATACACTTTAGATGACCACTATACGCAATAGTGCACTTTAGCCATCTATGCACCTAACAAGGAATCCGTACAGGATTTTCAAAATTTTTTACCATTTTTTTTTGTGGTCGAATTCGACCTTCATTTGCTGTGTTAAAGGTCGAATTCGACCTTCATTGCAGCGCTGGAGGTCGAATTCGACCTTTATTGCAACGCTGGAGATCGAATTTGACCTTCATTTGCTGTGTTAAAGGTCGAATTCGACCTTCATTGCAGAACTGGAAGTCGAATTCGACCTTTATTTATATACGAGGTGAGTTTTTCGCGGGGCCCGCTCATTTTTTCATTTCCCCCCTTCTTAGACCTACCCGCCCCTGTCTCTCGCCTCTTTCTCTCTTTCTCGCCGGTCTCTCTCAGCTCTCTCTCTCTCTCTCTCGCCTCGCTCTCAGCTCGATCTCTGCTCTCGCTCTCAGCTCTCTATCTCTCCCTCTCAGCTTCGCTTGTCGAGATCTCTGGAAGCTCGCGAGCAGCACTATTCTCTCATCGATCGAGCTCTCTCACCTCTGTACTCCCTCTCCCGATCTTGTCGATCGAGCTCTCTCGCTCTCAGCTTTCATCTCTCCCGATCTCGTCGAGCTCTTCTACCCTCGTTGCTGCTATCCCTCTCTCTCTCTCTCTCTCTCGCCTCGCTCTCTCACTGCTGCCCTCTTTCTCTTGCTGCGATCTCCCTCACTGGCCTGCTGCTGCGCTCATTCCTCGCCTGATCTCTCTCCCTCGCTGCCCTACTGCTGAGCTCGTCCCTCGCCTGATCTCTCTCCCTCGTTGCCATGCTGCTGCGCTCATCTCTCACGCCCCCTCTCTGCTGCGCTCATCTCTCTCGCCTGATCTTTTTCCCTCGCTGATCTTTTGGCCGACAGGATAGGAAAAGTGCGCGAGTTGAAAATATAGCAAATGCGATTGATTCCTATCCAAAAATTGCAGATTTTGAAGTTCATTATATGGACTTCGAAACCCCCAAGTTTCGTTTAAAAACTCCATCGGGAATTGGGTTAATCCGTGCCCTAAACATGGGTACTCAACAAGGTTTCAGCAGATTTGGCCGACAGGATAGGAAAAGTGCGCGAGTGAAAAATGCAGTAAATGCGATTGATTCCCACCCAAAAATTTCATATTTGAAGTTCATCATATGGACTTTGAAACCCCCAAGTTTCGTTTAAAAATTCCCTCGGGAACTGGGTTAACCAGTGCCCCAAACAGGCGTGCTCAGCAAGGTTTCAACACATTTGGCCGACAGGATAGGAAAAGTGCGCAAGTTGAAAATACGACAAACACGATTGATTCCTACCCAAAAATTGCAGATTTGAAGTTCATCATATGGACTTTAAAGTCCCCAAGTTTCGTTTAAAACTCCCTCGGGAAGTGGGTTACCAGTGCTCCAAACAGGGGTACTCAGCAAGGTTTCAGCACATTTGGCAGACAGGATAGGAAAAGTGCGCGAGTTGAAAACGCGACAAACACGATTGATTCGTATCCAAAAATTGCTGATTTGAAGTTCATCATATGGACTTCGAAACCCCCAAGTTTCGTTTAAAAACTCCCTCGGGAAGTGGGTTAACTCGTGCCCCAAATGAATTATATCTAACGGTCGAATTCGACCTTTAACACTGCAAATGAAGGTCGATTTCGACCTCCAGCGTTGCAATGAAGGTCGAATTCGACCTACAGTGCTGCAATGAAGGTCGAATTCGACCTTCATTTGCAGTGTTAAAGGTCGAATTCGACCACAAAAAAAAATGGTGAAAAAAAATTGGGAATCATGTATGGATTCCTTGTTAGGTGCATAGATGGCTAAAGTGCACTGTTGCGTATACTGGCCATCTAAAGTGTATTTTCACATAAAAACCCCATTCTAAAATATAAGAAATATTAATTACTGTTGAAAACTGATTTTTATTATTTTTACGATTTTATTCCAACTTTATCATGATTTTAAAATTTCTCTTGCAACATTTTCAATTTTTTATATTTAAAAAAATCACCATGATAAGATCAAAAAATAAAAGTTTTATGCTAATATCACAATATTTTTACAAAATGCTAATAACACATGCGTGATGCGTCCTTATGGTGGAACCCATCTGTTGCAGCAAGAATAGTTGCACATGGATCTTGCACAACTCATTCCACAAAAATCAAAAACCTTCTCTGTAGAGTTTCTTGATTGCAGCCTGTATATCGACCCTTCATTAATGAAATTAATTTAGAGTGATTAATAGATGGTTTATGACACTAAACACATGCATACAAAAAAAAAAGGTTTTACAAAGATCTAAGTTTTTTTGTGTGTGTGTGTGTGTGTGAGGCCTCGCCCCTTTACTTGCCTTAGTTATATTTAATTATGCTATTTAGTAGGGGATTAGTAAGGGTAGAAGGATAATTTCCTAAGAATTAGTCCTAATTGTGTCAGTTAGTAGTGATTATTAGGAGCTAGTTAGTGAGGCCATTAGATGTAATTCTGGGTTATAACAGGGTTCTCTTGGAGAATTGTGCATTAACACTTAGAATTCCATAAATCCCCTTTAGCCCCTTACTTAACCATGCCATTAAGGGAGGGCATTTTAGTCATTTCACTCATCTCCAAAATCTATAAATATAACTCCCTCCCCTATCCAACCAATTCATCTCCATTTCCTCTCTCCCTGTTTCTTTGTTTCTTTCATTTCAAAACTCTCTCTCTCTCTCTCTCTCTCTCTCTCCCTCCCTCAAGAAGATAGGGTTTCTACACCTAGATCTAAGGCCTTCAGCACCTAAAGCAAGAGAATTGTCAACCTTCCAGCTATTTACAACAAGAGATCATCATCTCCTTCTCTAGATCTCCTCTTCCTCTTCAATTCAAAGTAGATTTAATGATCTAGCTTCAATTGCCTAGCAATCTAGGTTCTTCTTGTGAATTCCTTTCTCTTATCCGCTTTTCTCCTTGGCAATGGGCTGTAGGAGGTGAAGATCTTGTTGTAGCAGCAGATCTTGTGTTGTTTTATAGTCTTAGAGGGCTTAGAGGCTTGAATCTTGAGTTTAAGGCATGGATCTTGAAGATCTAGCTTGGATTACCCTTATAGGTCAAGGCAAGTACAATATACACTTAACATAGCATGCATGTTTACTTTTCTTTGATTTCTTTAATTTGATCTATATTTGACGCATCGATCCTTAGAATTTCCCATTTCTAATCTTTGTTTATGATTTTATGGTCATTTGATGGATGGAAACCCAATTTGGAAGATAATGTCTCACTTATTGATGAATTGATGATGGATGGAGGTGTATTATTTGTGAGACATGGTTTATTGGTGTTTTGGACGAAATTGAATGAAATTTGGAGTGATTTGGATGAGGAACAGATCATGGAGTTTTCGGCTCTATGACTCCACGGTCGATAGTGGACACACAGGGTTGACTGCGGTTACTTCATGGTTGACCGTGAACACTGTGAAATTCTCTACCTAAGAATTAACTGACAGAACTCTATTTCACGGCTAACAATAAGGCAGTCGTAGTATCCACGGTCGACCGTGGAACCTTTCACGGTCGATTGAGAACACTGTATTCTATCAACTCCATATTATGTATAATTAATCAGAGTTGGGGCCCATTGACCTTCGATATGGACTGTTATTAATGGATTATACATGAGCCAAGGGCGGAGCTTAACCTTGACCAATTCAGCCACCCAAAGTACGGTATAGGGTTGTGAAATGGAACCGATTCATTGCTTAAAGGTGGTCTTGGATGTCAATCACCTTCAGAGCACCAAATACCTATAATTAGGCACCCGAAACTCCTTTAAACACTATGTTGGTAAAGTAGGACCCTACACCTGAAGGAGTGGTCTTGACATGCATAGGTTAGATTAATTGTTGATATCTCCATTTATTGATTGATATTAATTAGACACGATGTATATACTCATTTTCCTTGTTTACTCTTATTCGTATTTGCTATTGTACATGTTTAAAAATGGAAATGAGGACCTTGACCTAGGATTTACCTAGAGGAGAACTTGGATGTGTTTGGAGCACAATCATCCGTGTCTATGGCTAGCCAGGCTATTCGATAGCCTTATAAATGGGATGTACTTTGAACTATGGAGTAGATGGATTGTTGCATGGATTAGGTACCCTTTAGATGGATGTTATGTTTTGGATATTGATGGTATGGTTATGGATTGACACTTTGATGGTCTGATGGATGGCTATTTGGATTCTTTGATGGATGGACGGTTTGGATGGTTTGATGGTATGGACCGTGGCGGACCCAGGATTTTCATTTGCGTGGGGCGGACGATGGTCAATGAAAAATTAAAAAGGTCAAAATCAACATCAACTACCAATAATCTCCACTTCTTGCATGGTTTAAAGATATTATTTTATTTATTTTTTTGGCAAATTAAGTATAAAGAACTCATATCCCGCTACTAATCAACATACTACTTCCCCACATATTCTGTAAAGGTATGGTAAGAGGGCGGACCTTTATGTTATGCTATTGTGTAGAAACCAAACTGTCTGAGCTTGAAGTAGAAGAAGGAGAACGATTGAGCGAAGGGTTCCAAGGTTTTTCGTTCGGGAGATCTTTGAGACGTAGAACAAAGGGTTTTTCGAGACCTGGGGTGGGGCGATCACTTTATTGGAATGGGGCATGGGCCATATTTAACCCTTTTTCGATCAGACCTGGGGTGACCGCCCAAGGTCCACATAATGTAGGTCCGTGACTGGGTATGGACCGGACTTTGATACTGGGCTTTGTTTGGACCTTTAAGACCTTGCTCGCGCAAAGGTAGCCTACCTAGACACCGACCATATCGTATGGTTCCCTTGAGTCAGCATAAACATCCACTTAGTCGAAGAGCTTAGCCTTGGCACTTATTACCCTTGGTAAGAGCTAATTTTTATTTCGTCATCATGATAGGTTATTTCAAAGTGGACGTACGCCACTAGGTATGGGTATCATAAGACACTGTACGATACCAAACTTTGGACGACAAACTCCGATAACTTTATTTCAACATGGCTATGATCATGTGCGTTCTTCGCTGTAACTCGTATGTAATCTGAGAGGGCAGCGTCATAATTTCCTACGGTACTAGCCTGTGTGGATATGTGTCATATTGCTTCGATAAACGGTTTAACATATTCCTTTTATACTAATTCATGATGCGTATATTGTTATTGTATAATCTGCTAGCATTGTTTCCATTGTTACTCTAATGATCTTATTTAATGTCCTTACTTCTTTTTCATATATTCATACTATGCTACTTGGTATATTATACTGCCGGATCCTTTTGGAACTGATCTTTAATATTTTGGTGTTGTAGGTAGTATTACCGACCTGCAGGACGCCAGCAGCGGAGGACTTTGGGTGGGGTCCCAGCGACATAGTTGAGTTGTCGGATGAGGGAAAGCGTGCACACGAGGGCTGTTGAGTCTTGATGAGTTGATTTCTTTTGGAATGATATAAAATACCGTATTTCATATCTGCACACGTAGTATGTGACTTGCACCTTTACCAATTGATATTTGCATGGATGATACCGTTGGACCGCTGTGATATTTAATTCCGCTGATTTTATATTTCTAATGCTTCCATATTTTAATGTTCTTTTATGGTTTAAAAAGTTATAAATTGGACCTCACTGCAGACGAAGATCACTCCATTCTGAGATCCTAAAAAGTCACATCCCCAAATTCAAGTTTTGGCGAATTGGGGGTGGAAACGGGGGAGAGAAAGGGCATAAAAACCACAAACTTTTCTCTATAAAATTATATATAAAAAAAAAAAAGCACGATACAGTTCTATTAACATGCATGAAAAAAAAAATTACAAGAAGGAAGAAGTGAGCATCTGTCAGGTGCAGTCGCAGCAGCACAGGTAAGCAAGGACCACAAATTTGATGGGATTAATATTAATGGAAGTGTCAAGTTGTGGCCTAGGCCATCGAGGCTACCATTTTCTCAAGCTGTGTTCTGTTGGCACCTACAATCTTATCCAACTGCTGCCCATCTTTGAGGAAGAAAAAGCTTGGAGTTGCCCGGAGATCCCATGAAGAACTGAGTTCCTGCACCAGACATCATTTCTCTCATCAACAAAAAATTCACGCATGTACGGTGTAACACCATAATGACTTTAACAATGCATTTTATGCCTCTGCAAACAATGCATGTTAAGCCATTCTGAAAGCAACCAGTTACTTTGGTCCCACGGTCCCACCATATTTCTAGTTTTCAATGAAACTTTATTAGCATGTTTGTCCATAAAAACTTAGAGAGAGAGAGAGTCAGATATATCCTGAGAATGTAACAGTATTAGGTCCCTAGTACAATCCTCATGTACACCCGTGGTGGAGTGATACACGAATGCCTTCCTAATAGAACCGATAGACCATAAAACCATTGTTGTGCCGTTTTTCATCACTGGTTGATTTTGGGATAAGTGATAGCTCAATGGAGTATGAGATTCTACAAGTGGTATCAAAGCCTGATAAGGTTGGAGGTTCGAGTCTCCTCTCGGTTGGCACCGGTGAAGGGTGGATTGTTAGGTCCAAGTACAACCCTCATGGCCACCCGTGGTGGAGTGATGCTCAATTACCATAACACAACCGAAAGTCACCAATTGATCAACAAAATGTGCTTTAAAAAAAAAACAAAGGAGGCACTACTTACTGCTAGTTCATCCACATCTACTGTTAGGAAAGTAAGTTCAGGGTATTTCTCAGAGAGCTCACTATAAAGTGGAGCAATTGTTCGACAAGGAACACTCCATGTAGCGCTGAAATTCACCACAACCTATTGGAAGTATAAAAAAAAAGAACAAGAAAAAATCAGATATGGAGATTGCAATAAATAAGGGATCATTGATATTCTAGATAAGCAGCTAAAAAAACAGAAACTCATCAGATGAAATTGCACTGAGTGACATGCTAGCACCCTTCTTCCAGCCAGTTAATAAGCTTCATGGATCCAGTAAAAAAAAAAAAACATATATCTAGGTTCCCAGTGACACTAAGAACTTCTCCAAATTTTAAAAAATTGAATAATGTATTTCATTATGGGAGTTCTAGAACTAAATGTCAATAGAATATTTTTGTTGGAGAACCATGTCACTACCCAATCAACAACTGATGGTGGACGATGAACCAAATGAAAAAATGGACTATGGACCCTCCTTGATAACAGCACCTCCAAAGGCAAAAGTAAATGATCCAATTTCCTATCCACATAAGACAGCTTCATGGTCAAGTTGGCCCACTTTATCATTAAATCACCTCTCTTCAAAAATGGAACGACACATGGCATAGTGGTGGGTAATCAAGCCTCATCAATACATAGCTTAGACAGGTGGCAACCAATGGGGCTGTAAACCACCAATGGGGCTGATTTACCATAGATCGATGTTAGAGCTTGTTTGTGTAAAGCCACGGTATAGGAAAGCGGGTCTCAAGAAATTTGAGGAAGTGCAGATTTAGATTTAATGGCTATTTATTCCGTGACAACTTATGTTGTACTGAACAAAGCTATTTGGAAGAATATGGAATCCTGGATCGATTTCCATGGAAATGACGCTGCACTAGCGTGCCCTTACTCGAACTCCCTTTTCATCTTTGGCCAAGCCAACCCCAACAACATGCCATATGTCCATATTTATCATTGTTGTGAGGTCGCCGAGCCCAAGATGTAATTAAAGCGTAATTGCCTTTTCATCACCTATACCTATTAGAGAAGAATAGTACCTCCTAATTTCAGCATTGACCGTTCATTCAATAGAAGGGGTAAAAGTACAATTCATGGTCAAAAGGCCAGGTTAATTTAGTGATCTGTCAGTAAATAGAATGATCCCCTGGCCATTTTATTTAAAGGATATATATATATATTATATAAATATAAGATACTCCTTATCCATTATTCTAGTTTCTCAATCCATACTTTGTGGCTGGAGTAACAAGTGCCCTACAAGATTCATTGTTTAGTGTCCTATATTACAAATAAAATTGACATGGTGGAACACAAACGAAGGAAAAATCTATTTAAACAATCTCCTCGAAAAATATATATAGCATTGAGAAAACTCATTAAAATAAAAAGGAAAAAACTTACAATCTTTCCATCCTTGCTTGCTTGGGCGATCTCTTTATCCCAGCTTTCCATGGAAGTTATCAGGTGCACATTTCCTTTGCTGAAGTCTATCTTATCATCGGTTTCATTTTTTGTATTCTGCAATTTTTATGAAGAAACTGTAAAAAACTTACCGTAAGCAGCATGACAAGAGATGCCTAACCAGACTTTAAACTTGTTTGACAGTAACTTAACAAGCAACTGTATGTCATTTGGTAAGGGGGTTTTGACACATTAGTCCTCATTAAATTCAGTTAAATTCAGTTTTTTTCAATGTCATAACCGAAATTCAAATAATGTCACCAAAGTCGCTTGATTGGGGTCAACACTTTTTTTAACCTTTTTGCCCCAAATCCCATGATATCATGGGAACAATGTATGTCAAAGAAACTGATAAATACTATGATGTCATGGCTTTTATGCATTATCTTTGGAAAAAAAATTTCTCGAATGATAGAATCTGAGAAATGGTGGTTCGATGCGTATTTACTTTTCCGATTGTAAATTTAGGTTCAAGTTTCAAATGCCAATGGATGTGGAACAAACATATTTAATTTGACTTTCACTTAGTACTTGAGAAGATTGTATTTGACAAAATTGCCACTACATAAATCAAATCACAAGATCCGTTAGCCGACATGTTTTTAAGTCACTTTCAAAAGACCAATCTTGCACTTTCACAAACAAGCGAAGCATGATTGGCATTTGCACCCCCAGCTTGAGGGGGAGTGTCTCTCTCTCTCTTTGATTGGTTTTCTCAGCTTGATTAAGGGTCGTAAGCTTAAAATTTAATTACTGCAAATATCACAGTGAAATCTTATAAATACAATGTGTGTTCTCTCTCTCTCTCTCTCTCATGTCAAATAACAGAAGGCAAGAAAATGCAGATAAAAGAAGAGAAACATCTATGAACCACAGCCATCATATAGTATAAGAGGTTAAAAAGGCTTACCTTGTCCATGCAACTAAGCTTTACCGTGCAATTTCCCATTGAACGTTAGGAAACTGATTAGAGATATAGAAATATTTGTGCACCCTGATACTAAAAAATAAAATTTAATTCATCAAATTATACACATGACAAAAAAGATAGCTATGGGAAGTAACTTAAGGAAAAACAAGATAGCAAGCATGCGTAAACCATTTACATCTATACAAGAGATCCAATAATTTATAAGCCTATTTGTTCAGCAGGAGTAGTAAGGGGGGAATAAAAGTAGGTCTTCATGTATCTTCTTCTAACTTCATTGTTATTTGGATGGAAAAGTGAAGTAAGAAGCAAAGCACTAATGTGACGTTTTTACTTCATTACTGGTTAGATGGATATAGTGTAGGGGAAAAATAAAGTTATGTTATGACACCACTAGCTCTTTCACTCCTCCTTGGTCTCTTTTTTTTACTACCACCAAGTGTGATAACTTGGAGAGAAGTAACTTTCGTGAAAAAGTATTATTTTTTTTTAACTGTAAACACATTTATTTTTACTTTATTCATGATTTGATCCCTACCTTATTTTTACTCCCTCACATATGTAAAGCGGGTGCGCCTCTTGGAATTTTTAAGAGATGAAAAAATGGTTTTTAAACATGATGATTAGGTACAAAACTAATAAAAAAAATTTTACTTTAGAAAGTGCAGCAAGTTTTTTCCATGTGCGACAAAGCCACCTCTCATCAATCTAAAACTTCAACCCCCAAATGAATTGGCACTCGACCCAATTCAACCCATTATCAACCCTTGCTTTCAATCATGTTAAAAACTGCATATGTAAAACCATCAAACTGTGAGGGCTAAAGATGGAAGTGATATTTGGCCTACCCTTAATCCACATCAAACCTTTCCATCCCCCTTAACCCCTGTGATTACATTTTTCATAACTAAACTCGGGCTTTTTGAAGTCGCTTTCGACAACCAATACACAAGTAAATGCATGTGTAATGAGAATTAAGGCTTTTGTTTTATAAGAGAAATGTTATAAGCTAGGCAAGAGATTTGGGCGAAGTTGTCTTGCGTCAATGATCCCAACCACTATATTTATATTAGTGTCTCATGTAGACTATTAGCAATGAGCTAATATATATATATATATATATATATAGGTACAATGAATTTGACTAATAACTATTTGAATCTAAGAAAATGTATGGTACATGAAAACTATGGTACACTAGAGTGTCTTCACAAACACCCACCCTCCCTTCTGAAGCAACTGCATGCTCCTTTTCTCTGCAACTACTTGCCTCTTTTCTTTCTTACAACTGAGTGTACCCCCCACCCTCCTCTTTGTTTCTCTACCTCTCTGTTTCTTTCTTTTTTCTTGTTTTTTTTTCTTTTTTTCGACCGGTATTTTAAACCGAGACAGCAACCTAATATATAAAAATAAGGGACAAGAAGAGCTGACTAACCACTTGGGCTAGAAAAGTAATGTCGGAGCAAGTGATGGTTAAATAGACAAGATTACCAACAACTTGTTTATAGAGTGGGATCAAAGAGGAGTGTCATCAGAAACAGAGAACTTTTGATTGAGCTCAAGTGGGTTCTAACATTTTGGAATTGGTTAGCCCTGTTATGTCTCCTAGTACTTCATTTCTGAAAGAAGGTGGCCCTGAGAAGCCTAGGCAACTTCTATGCAAGAAGTAGCACAAAAGACCAAAATCCTTCATATCAAACTGTGAGCTGAGAAGGGTCTTGGAGGCTGGATTCCTTCTTGATCATCGCTTGTTATAAGCATATCATCAACATATAGAAGAAGGAGCACTCAACCACATTTGAATAATAGAGAGGCAAAACAGTATGAAACCATTGAGAACTTTGGGAACAATCCATGCTGAGAATGGCATTGCTGAAGCTTTCAAACCAAAAAAGTAGAGCTTGTTTGAGTCCATACAGAGCGTGTGCAGCTGACAAACATAGTGTAGAGGATGAGGATATATGAGGCAGAGACATGTGAATCTCTTTCATGATAAGGCCATTTAAGAGCGCATTATTGACATCCATTCAAAAAAATGGCCAGTGACAAGCAGCAGCCACAAATGAGACTGCCAATAGTGGCCATTTTGGCCACTGGATCAAAAGTTTCTTCATAGTGAATATCATATTCTTACTTGGAGCCTAGTGCAACTAATAGAGCTTTTTGTCTCATCCTCTTATTTTGTGTCCACCAGCCAATGGCACTTCCACTTAATTTCACTGCCACTAATAATTTGACTTTCTTAGAGTATGATGTTTCTTTATATTAAAAAACAGATTCTACTTTCTCTAACCATCTAAAAATTCTTCACCACTTCTGCCACAGTTAAAAATCTGAAGTTTTAATCCTTAAATTGAGATCATTGTCTTTTTCATACTTTTCACATTCTGTCCATTCTGAATCAAAGAATGGTACTAATGGATCAGATTCTCAACTTGTTATATGGTAATGGATACATCCTCCAAGGAACGACATATTATCAAAGGATGGAAACAAACAATCAATCTCATAGGATCCTTGGGCTCTGATACCAACTAACATAAGTTAGTAAAATGAGACCCATCCAACAAAACCAAACAATAAATCTCAGTTGAATCTGTGTCCAAGAATCAATTATATGCCCCCTGTAAATGTCATAAATTCAAGCCAATCTCAAATTCCTATATTCCAAAATTCCAATATCAAGATAAATTTCAACAAACAACCAAAAACTAAGAAATTTCAACAAATGAAGAATAATCAACAAACAACAAATTACAGAAAACTGAAAGAAAAAAAATAAGAAGAAAATATTAAGATAAAACGAAATCCTATCATGAAAAAATAATAATATAATAAAATCGCACTAGCTTACCTTTGATTATTATGGTTCTCTAGTATAGTTTCCTGAATCTCAGAAGGAAATTCAGGAAATCAGAGAAGAAAAAGAGAACCCTTATTAGAGAGTAGTACAATATATGCGTCTTGTCGACATTTTAACAAGGAGGAAGAGGAGGAGAAGAAAGAAGAGAGAAGCTTTTTTCCGCGTTCGATCTGGTTTGAAATCCAGAGCAAACAAGAGTCTGTCGTCGTCAGGAAGGAGATTTTCCCAACGGAAAGACGACGACAGAAGCCGAGAGTGGGCCCGCGAGCGGAAGCTTTCTCTCCTCTCCGTCTTCTCTGCCGCTCTCATTTTTCTCGTTACGTGGAAAAGGTAGTGGAGGAGAAGGACGAGAGCGGCACTGCTAAAAATAGAAACTTCCGAAGTAACCGCTGACTCTGAGCGACGACAGTTATCTTACAGTTATTATAAGCCAGGACTCGGGCCCACCATCATTCCACAAGAAAGAAGAAATGGGTTGGGTCCCTTTCCATGGCCCACTTGCAAATCTTAAATCAAAATTCCTGGTGTTGTGTCACTCTTGATGAAACTACTTTAAAAAAACTATATCTTAGGGCTTGTTTGCTTGCATTAAAATGCATAGGAATTGAATGAATAAGGTAGTTAAAAAAATAAAAATTAGGATTAAAGGTGGATTTTCAAAAGAAGAAGTTATTTGATGTTCATTTTTAGAAATTACATTTGCTCTTTATTTTTAACCACCCTATGCATTTTAATACAAAGCCTTATAGCATTTAATCAATGTGGTTTCTTTTAACTAATTCCCAATCTATGAAATCGACAAAACTGGTTTCAAGAAATCACTGATGAAACCCACCTCCAAAACATCATCTCACATAGCATAGGAGATCTTTCTAAATCAAATGCAAAATCATTTTCAAGAAATAAAAAATAATCTGATCTAAGAAATTAAGAAAACTCATTTCAAAAAAGCAAGGAAAAAAGAAGAAGATAATCACCATGAAACCTATTTCAACCACTTGTGATTGTACAATAGACTCACAATCGCAGGTCATTAGTATTTTTGACAAAGGAAAGAAAAAGAACAAGGCCTACAAGTGCCCTATACAAGTCCTGGAATTAGAGTATTTTAAGATTTTTTTTCCGGTACACGTCTCTATCTATTAATCCAACGGTGCCTATTAAATACTCCATATATATTAAGTCAGCATCAATGAACTGTGCAGAACATTTAGGCAAGGACCCCTTAGATCCATTCATCATCGCTTGTGATTAAATTGATTTGAGATATTGTCTCGCAGTCGCAGCTGTAGCTCACGGTAGAGTGCAAGAGTTCAAATCCCATATAAACCAAACCAAGCCAAGCCTTGCCTTTTCCCACTAGGTGGGGTCGGCTATATGGATTGACGACGCCAATCAAATCTGTTTAGGGCCATGTCCTCCGTTAGATCCATGTAGGCAAGATCATGTTTAATAGTTTCTTTCCAACTTCTCTTGGGTCTCCCTCTCCCTCTCCTACTCTTGGCAAACTCCATGCTTTCACACCTTTTAGTTCAAATCCCATATATAGCAAAAAATTGAAAGACTGCATTCTATTAAGTTCAGTGGGATATCTATGAACATGTATGTTTTTACATTAATGACATCCCAATGCAGAAGGCCCAAATCTAGACTGCATTCTACTAAGTTTAGTGAGATATACATTCCCAAGGCCCAAATCTGTATCTCATCAAAAATCTAATTTTCATAAAAATGTATATGATTGTCAATGGCAATCGAAACTAGAATTCTCCTTATTTTTTAATGCTCAATGTTCAAACCAAAAGGCAAGACATTTGAGTTGCACGCTGTGCCCAAGTGCAAACACAGGAATATACCTTAGGACGTCACATATAGAAGCCTCTGATGGTAGAAAACCACACTAGCCAGGCAAGTTTCTGTTCACTTCGCTTTTTTCCACTTTGAAGAATCAATAATCCAACTAGTTGGTAACTAGAAGAAAATGGTTTGATAACTAGGAGAATTGATTTTCCAAACTCCTATAAAGAAACGGCAAAGTGTTTTAGCCAAGTACAGATCCTCTATCGTATCATACTAATCATATGCAGGCTAGTGTGGCAAAAGAAACCAAGATGAACCACATTAAATGGAGAAAATACCAAACTATTCATCTGTGGCTTCAATTAGCGCAAGCAAGATCAAGCCATGGAAAGTATAAACCGAGCTCATGCTAAAAGATCATCATTTGCCATGGCCTGTCGTGCTCTAAATCCACACTTTTATAACCCGAGTCCCCATCAATACACTCCGCCAGGTTCATAGTGTGGACCAGCCAACCAGATTGTGAAAAGTTGTGACCATAACCATGAGATTGAATCCTTATCGTTTACTAAAAGACAGTCGGTGCCTGATTTATTAAAGAACAATCACTCCATTAGACACAACCTTATAAATAAATATAAAAAAAAAAAAAATCTCTGCAGCAGAAGAAACATGGAAGAGCTTTTTGAACAGAAGCAATAACTTATGATCCTTAGTACAGTTTTGAAAGTCTCTAGAATGGAAATTTCACAATAGCATGAACCAATGTCTATTTTAATTACCAATAGAAACAGATGCCTACCCCTTTCAGGTGCAGTGATATTGAATATCTGGGTTACATTCTTTTAAGAAGATTCTACCGTCCCAAGGTGCAGTGATATTGAATATCTGACATACATAAGCTCCCAAGGATTCTACTATCCCATGGCATATTTCTGTGTCCAGCTCCGAGCAGTGCTTTCATACTTGGCCCTGTCGGTCTTGTACATATGAGCAATCTCCGGCACAAGTGGGTCATCTGGATTTGGATCCGTCAATAGTGAGCAGATGGAAAGCAGAACCTGACACATAATTACATCGACAATCAATTAGAGGTTTATAGGACAAACTAATTCAGAATAAATAATGAATGAAAGATGTCTGTCTCACTAAGAAATATGTAATTAAATTAATATCTAATGACCCAATCAGTTGGTCAACTGTCTTCTTTTTTTGACCTTTTCTGCAACTAGGTTGTGTTTCTGCAACTTAGAGGGTGTGTGATTCCGGCAACCATCATCCTTTCCTTCTAAATGTTAGCTGGAATGCATTAAATAAAGAAGAATGTATAGAGAGCTCTCAAGAGGAAAGATCATACAGTACACAAGATGACCTGCTGCGAGAACCATAAAATTTAACCATATACAACTTAAATACTCACGAACAGCCCCACCTTAGCAACATGTTACTTCCTTGTTAGCTTCTTGCTGTATTTGAGAAAGTAGGAGAAATGGAAGGTTCCAAGGCCCCGATATGGCTCTTTCAAGACCACAGATAAATTCCAATCTATGATGCATGGATACTTCAAAATGGACGACGTATCGTGTAATATCGTATCCGATACTTCACTTTTTACATGTAAAATCCGTATCTCTACCGTGTCCATGGCATGTCTTTGCCGTATCTATGCCGTATTTGGGCATCATAGATTCCAATCACCTTCTACTAAGTAAAAGCCTATGCAGATGTGAATTAATGAGTAAATCTCTCCTTGATTGTCCAAATCTCCTTTCTATTTGAATCTTCAATGCCAACAACCGGAGGAGAGAACGACAGGGATACTGATCTCATCCTTTATCAGATCACCCAAGAGGATCAAATATTAATCCCCAAGGATTCTCAAATATACCCCCATGCAATTTCGGGTGGTAGCACTATCCATAAATTTAATACCCTCTTAGTAAGGGAACCCGCACACCCATCCAAAAGGGACCAGAAAGACGCCAGAATGACCCAAGAAACCGAAGAAAAATTTATACACAGACCAATCTAATTAAGTAAAGTGGTGTATGAAGATATTGCTTGCACATTCCTCAGTGACCCAACAATGCAAACAAATGCTGGGTGGTCAGTAGAGTAACACTACAAGAGTCAAGAAAGCCTGGTATTAAGATGTCACGTGGAGGTCTCAGTGTTTGCCGACTCAGCAAGTTACCTTGCACTCATCACAACTTGCCAAGTTAGGGTCAACTCTTTTAAGTTTCAGAGTACCCACTCATACCTGAGTCATTTTGCACATCAGCAAAAACATAAGAGTAAGCGGAGTAACTTGAAGGGTGAATCAACTCGTTGGGGCTCTTAGTTTGTATTTTAAAATGTTAAAAAGAGAAGGATTCGAGCATGGGACCGATCTTTATATGGTTAGCACTTCTAAAGTACCTACCATGAACCGCATTGAAAGCAATTGTATTTGTTCATATTTAAATTCTTATGAGAATAAATAAATGGGTATGATTGTAGTAGCATGATCTGGGAGATCGACTCAATCAAATACTATCACTTTTAACAATTGACAATATGGAAGATTGGTTTCTTAGAGAATAAATATTTAAACTTTTGATTGGCAACTTCAACTCTTGAAAGAAAAAGAACATATAAATTTTCTTTTTTTATTGATAACACGACTCTAACACACAATAAGGGTTTTGTAAACTCCAAAAGGCTGGGATACCCTCCGTTGTCAAAAAAAAAAAAAAAGGGAAAAAAGGGGGGGGGGGGGGCGGGGGGGGCACGGGGTTGGTTGTTTGAAAACTCTAGTCTAATCTAATAAGAGCTAATCTGGCTAAGGTCTAAAATGAAAGAACTACCTTTTAAGTTTCAATTTACAATTAACCTGTTTTGTAAAATTATAAATAAATAAAAACTTACTTCACAGTATTGCTTAATAAGAATACATTCTGTGTCACTTCCTAAATATTTTTTTTACGTCGGAGCCCAACTTAAAAATACATGGGACCCACTTCTTGAAATTAGGAATACAACATTAGGAATTAGAACATGGGCCCACCTTTATAGGAATTGAAATGTGAGCCCACCTTTTGTGATTGTGAACGTAAGCCCCTCTCGATTACTTTTTATAGAAGCCAAAGCCCCATTTCTACTAAAACTTAAAAAAATACAACTCGAGGTTTACCAAACGCTCTAATATGTAAATAAGCTCTAAATCATAAAATAAGAGATTATGGCAACCATCATTCTGTTAGCCCAATCAATTGGACAATCCAACCATTCAGAAAGCATATCTTCTTACAAGATAGCAGACAATCAGAATATTTCAGTTAACAAATTTCTTAGCCATCCATTTCTTTTCCACTAAACTCCTAAAATTGAATGAATATGATGGTCTTATCAGTATAGCTATTGGATTATGATAACCTCTAACCATCCAAACTACAAAATCTGCACGGGAAAGATAGTCTCGTAAAGTGTCCATAAAGTAAGATAAGGGTGCTGGACTAAAAACCATGTATTACGAAATGATTTTTCTTTTATACATCTTATTCATCGTTTGCAAGAAAGTTTCGGAAATGTGAGTTCTATTGCAAAGGAAAGGCATGTTAACCTGGGATTAAACCACTACCAGGCCAAAAAGGTACGAATCACATTTCCAGATACATGTCTGTCTGTAAACTTTTGGCCAACCAGGATGAATAACATTATTTCTTTATTTTTGGGTAGGGCAGGGGGCAAAGATTTAGTTTCTCCCTAGGGCTGTGTAAAAAAAATAAAGTAAGGACCTGGCACGACTATTGCTCACCATTGGATTGAAAATCCAAATATGATTAGTTATAAAGCCATTAAAATTAGAGGGTCATGGAGTTTAGGATCACACTACGGGGGTGATATTATAATGTCACATTGCTCATCATATGTTGTCATATTCCTCTAAGTAATCTGCAACTTTGCATAAAGTTCTATAGTTTCGGTGGGTATGGGTGGAGGTTGAACATCGCACATTTGTATGGTTTCTGCCTTCTACTAAGCATCATGTGGATAGTTCTTTTTCCCATTAATGTTGTTACAGATTGGAACTTTTTTTTATTCCTTTGCCATGCGTCATGGTGCTAAGCCCCAAAGAAGGATGATTGACGGCAAACAGAGCATCAACCATGAAAACTTGTCACACCAAATTATGAGTCAGCTAACTCCACTTGATGGGATAGGGTTCTAGGAAATAATAGCGTTCAAATATATTCTAGTGGGAAGGAAAGGTCCACCTGATGGGATATAGTTCTAGGAAATTATCAAATACATTCTCATGGGGAAAAGGGCCCACCTGATGGAGAGAGTTCTAGGAAATGATAGCATTCAAATTTCAAATCCATTCTCATGAGGTGAAAGATGAAGAATCATTTCAGAGAAAGTCAAAAATTTCTACCATTGACTTCTATAATATGACACGCTCTTAACTGGCCAAAGCTCTATTTCACTTGACGAGATGATTGTGAACCTCCAAAATATATCAAAGAGGATGGAAACGAACTATGTCGATTTTAGTAAATTTCTAGGTGATTCTCAAGCTAACTGGCGCAGCCCCGGATCCCAATCGAACCAGATGAATCTCCCAAGGGATTGATCGAACCCAAGGACAGATTCCGGAATCTAAAGCACACTCATAGCAAAAGGGAACACCATATTGAACGAAATCTTCTTGATTATTGATTAAGCATGACTAATTACAATGGGAATCAACTATATAGAACAGCATTGTTTCTTAACAACCAAGATATTCTAAAAATTAAGAAACTGTCTAAAATCTTAATCAAAATAAAATTTAGGAAGCAAATTAACTAATTTAGAAACTATCTAATTAAGGATAAGGATCTCTGATCTTGGGAGGATCATTGATCATGTGGGACCCATCAAGGCCTGTGGGCCTGAGATCTGGACAGGATCTTGTGTCAAGCTGCATCAATTGGGCTCAATGGGTTGCCCATTTAATTAGGAATCTTATTTACAGAGTCTGATTTAGTTAGAAGTATTTTAAATTAGGAGTTTTATTTAAGTCAGATTTTTAGGTAAGTTAGTGATTTAGCTTCCTTCATTGTTTAGGAAAGTCTTGGTGTCCAAGTTACAGCCTACTCTATATAAGGGTTGACAGGCTTCGATGTAATTCAGGATTATTATCAATTAAATCTGAGTTTTTCTGAGTTTGAGATTTTCTGTCAGTTATGGTATTTCTCCTCATCATGAGTGTGCCCTAGTGGGTGAATCCATCATTCGATTAGAACAATCCTTTTTTTTTTTTTTTGAAAATGGTGACTGATGGATTTGATCAATCCTTCGGGAGATTGATATATTCTTCGGTCACAGATCAGAGGATGCGTCACTACCAAAACACTCTTTATATCTTCTTACACATAAAAACACAATCCTTTTATATCAGTCAGACAATTCTACTATAGAAAGAGAATCATTAACATAGGAATCAAAGGCGACCTGTAAGGTCTACACGTAAGGTTAACAAATTTTAAGGAATAAAAAAAAAAAAAAAAACAAAACACAAAACAAAAGTGATCCCACTTGGGCTCCAACACCCTTGTAATAATCTCAAGTAAACATCAATTCAAAAGCCCAACAGAACAAAGTTTACGGTGGTTTAATCCAATGGTGGATATCACTTGGATCCAGGTGAAACCTCTCCATACCATGACATGGGCAACGGCTGTGATTGATAGTTTGGATTCACCAAAGACGAGCGAAATAATAATATCACGTGTGACCAGGTCATGTGATTACTCAATTAAGCGCAAAGGGTGACTCATCTCTTCCAAACCTTTTGTAAGCACCTGCGCCAAAGCCCTCATCAAACAGAGAAGGGACCCACCTTTCCAGCTTGGACACAACATGTGGATCCTTGCATTTAAGCAGATCCAAAGAGGAAAATAATATGCGTAGGGTGTGCAGATAAAACTGGCCCCAAAACTTCAATATGAAAATCAAGTCCCATTGCCCACATCTGGGGGACATTATAATCCTTAGCTGTCAATTTTGGTTCTGTTTGGCTGAAATGGCTGAATAATTTAAGTTCGGACCGCTAGCGGTATAAAAACTCACTCTGGAATGGATTTCAGCCCATTTTGATGGATTTCGGTCCCATTCTAACAATAATATAGGATGGTTTATAAGTAGCATGTCATATTATGAGTTGAGAATTAATGATACATGTCTAACTGAAACCAACACATAGGTTATAAATTATCCATTTCGCATGTAGACGTAATGCATTTGTATTATTGATTATAATAAATTATATTATTTTTAAATTTTAATATTGTTTTACATATATATATATATGTATTTTTTCTCTCTTGATATTTTTTTGAAATGGAATTACGGACCATAATTCAAAATTGGCCAAAACATTTCAAACTGGAGCTAAACATAGATTGGATCCAAAACGAAACTGACAACTATATTCACTTTCCTTAAAGAAGAACTCTATCGCGCCTCTTCCCTTGAGGTAAAACAAAAACCCTATAAGGCATGTAGACGTAATGCATTTGTATTATTGATTATAATAAATTAAATTACTTTAAAATTTTAATATTGTTTTACATATATATATATATATATCTATTTTTTCTCTCTTGATATTTTTTTGAAATGGAATTACGGACCATAATTCCAAATTGACCAAAACATTTCAAACTGGAGCTAAACATAGATTCAATCCAAAACGAAACTGACAACTACATTCACTTTCCTTAAAGAAAACTCTATCGAGCCTCTTACCTTGAGGTAAAACAAAAACCCTATAAGGCTAGAGGGTTACGTCCCTACCCAGAAACTTCTAGCCAGAAGATTAAAATTCAAATGGATAAGAAGGCATCAAAATAGCACCATGCATCTGTGCATGCCAGAAGAGACAAGCATGGCATGAACCCCCCAGCAAGCAAAGAAACCGACAATTCATCCAGCAAACAAATGAAGTAGATCAGATGGATCATGAGTTATGACCATACCCCACCCCGCAGTAACTACTAAGCTTAAGATTAAAACCAGATGCATAAGAGTGCATCAAAATAGTATTATGCATCTGTCCATGCCAGAAAAGACAAAGCATAAATCCCCAGCAAACATAAAACTGAAAATTCATCCAGAAAACGGATAAAGTAGAAGAGAAGAAAAATCCCCAAGTTAATTAATCTAACCTTCGATATGGTCAGAGCAGGACTCCATTGTTCCTTAAGGATATCCAAACAAATGCTCCCATTGCTATTGATGTTTGGATGGAAGACCTTCGTCCTAAATGCAACCTAAAACACAGAAAAAATTGATGAGCCTCCTTTTTTCTGAATAGGCAAAAAAAAAAAAAAATAGAAATACTCAATATAAAGCAAACATAAAAGAGTGATAAGAAATATATGAAAAGATAATACTTGGAGCACAAAGAACTTTAGCAATATAGTACACAAACCATAAACAGCACAGAAAAATAAATAGTCAAGATGATAAAACGGAAGCACAGAAAGTTAACAAATTAAATAAGGGGAAGCACGTGATGAAATAATCAGTTCCTACAAATGCACCAAAATAGCAGATTACTTGCAAGTTGCCAATGCAATGTTGCAGAACAACAAATGCATGAGATTTTTTATTTTTTTTCAAGAAA
Source organism: Litsea cubeba (assembly GCA_012931725.1). NCBI lineage: Eukaryota > Viridiplantae > Streptophyta > Magnoliopsida > Laurales > Lauraceae > Litsea > Litsea cubeba. Next base: position 5,137,197 of record CM022947.1, on the reverse strand, counting down.
GATACTGACGAGCATATTACTTTAAAATTCAATGCCGCTGCACATGAACTAAACTAGATTATCTTTTCCATGAAAGATATGGACACAAGCATTTCGTAGCACATCCAATAATTAATTCGTTAACCTTAAATGATGTATGAAAACAGTCATTGTGCAGCATTCCAGCGGAAATATTCATTGGGACGGCATTGAGGTTAGGGTAGGCCGGGGATTGGAAGTCAAGGATCAGATGAGGGTTTTGATGGGTTTCGATTGTTGTCTTGGTTTACGATTTCAGAATGACGATTTTAGGGTTTGGATTTGGGGATTTTGGGTGTAGCTTGAAGATGTCGGGGACATCTGTGGACTGTTTGGTGGTGGTCTTTAACGGTTTTTAGCAGGGATATGTCGATTGGATTCTGAGATGAATGGAACGGAACAGAATCGAATCAACGGGATAGAGAGGTTTACCTTATCAAAATGATCGTCGGGAGCTCTGATACCAATTGATGCAAATTCTATGGTTAGGATTTGGATCATAGGTGTTGCAGCACAATTTCGCGGTATCCACAAATACTTTCACTTGAGGACGATAATTCCAATAATCAAAAGTCTAAGATTGATTCTCTACATTATGCATATGAATAAGCAAATAAAACCTTAGGGCCTGTTAGTTTGAAAAAGAGTAAAATGAAGGAAGGTTGAAATAAATTCCAACGGTTGGATTCTTTAACCCAGGAAGTGTTTGTTTTAATTAGCCAAGACAAGTAAAGTAAATAGGCCTGCCCAGCTGGTAGTTACTCCCCCACCGTTACTTGGAGATACCATAATAAAGTGGGGTGGTAGAGTAACTCATTCCCCATTCTCTTTATCCAACCAAATGCAAATTTAAATTTTCCTTTACACCAACCATCCAAACGCATTAAAAGTAATTCATCTATTAATTTCTTTCAACCCACTCCTCTTTTAACTTTATCCTAATGTGACATCCTTCTATTCCTCCCCTCATGCAAACAAACAGGCCCTTAGGGGCTAAGATTCCTACTCAAACTAGGAAAGTAAAGAAATTGAAGACTATCGTAACTACAACTCATTAATTAAAATTAGAAACTAACAACAATTAATTAAATAAATTAAAATAAGAAAACTTCTAAACTTCCTTGGGTCCCAAACGTGGACCACAAGTCTTCTTGCACCGGCTCCTTAGATTGCATCAAACTGCCATGGTACTTTTTACCTCTCATTTCCAATTACCAATATATAATCCCAAGAGGTACCACAAAGAGATTCATTCCATTACCTTAGCTCAATAATTAGTAAGGATGGGGAGATTGATGAAGATTACGAGCATAGGATAAAAGTTGGATGGATGAAGTGGAGACTTACTTTTGGAGTGCCTTGTGACTGACGAATGCCAACAAGATTGTAAGAAAATTTTTACAGGACAACGATTAGACCAACTATGACATATGGAGTAGAATGTCGGTCAATCAAAAAGCAACGTCTGCACAGAATGGATGTAGCAGCTATGAGAATGTTGAAGTGGATGTGTGGTAAACTAGGAAGAATAAAATTAAAAATGAGCGCCTTTGAGAGCAATTAGGGGTATCACCAATAGATAATAAAATTATAAAAATCTGTTTGAGATGGTTTGGGCATGTCCAACGCAGGCTGCAATGGCATCAATAAGGAAAAGTTTGGCTATGCAGTTGATGTCCCGCCAAAGGGGAAGGGACATGGATGGAAGTAGTATAATTAGATATGAAGAAGTGCAACTTCTGAGGATTTTGCTCAAGATAGATCGTGGAATGGAGAAACAAAATTCATGTAGCTGACCCCGACATAGTTGGGACAAGGCTTTGATGATGATGGTGATGATTTCCAATCACTATTATACCATCTACAATTTTACAACTTACATTTGCTATATATATATATATATGACAGCAGCCCCAAATGCAAGGCCTTGAAAGACTACAACATGGAGTAAGGACGAGGCCCAATACCTTGGGCAAATAATGCCAATGATGATGATTATGATAACGTTGATGAATAATGGCAATAATGACAAGAAATGAAATGGAAATATCATTTTCTTAACCTCTTTCATTATTTTTGGATGGAGACGCCCTTGCTTTCATTTTGCTTTAGGGTAAGATTAAAAAGAAAGGATAAAATAGGATGAATAATATATCACGGGAAATTATAAAATTTCAATTGTTACATTGATTGATTAACATTCAAGCTCAGGCAGGAATGCATATTATAGTAACATGATAATTTTTCATGAACAGATTGGGCTACACATGGATAATGAATATTTGAACTTTAGCAATTTTTTTTAATTCATGTTTGGAAAAAATAACTTTTTAAATGGTTGGGATTTGATACAATCTCACCCCATAGCAATTTAGGTTAAAAATTCAATTCCAAAAATTGATTCTGTACCTTTAGTGGTATCACCAAAACATGATCTGACAGAAGCCAACATAAGCATGACCATTGAAATTCATTTCGCTGATGTAAAGGGGATTGATAAAAAATGTAGAAGTGCAAGAGTGGAGTTTCATAAATACGGAAATAGATACAAGGGAGTTTCAGCAGAAAAACGGCGTAGGATACAACTACAAGCTTCCCAAGATAAAAAGCAAAGATACGCCATGTTCTATTTGGCATTTCTTGTAAATTCAGCTGGTTGCAAAATCATCAAAACAATAATGGCCATCAACAATTTAGCTTGCTGATAAAACACATAAACAAGTTCACAAAAATTAAATGCCATCTAATTCAATGAGATCTAGTGAAAGTCCATAGAGTTAAAATAAAGAAACGGGGAAATGCACAGTACCTTTGGAGGCTTAAAAGGATAATCTGGGGGAAAATGAATGGTGACCAGAAATACACCTCCTGCATATGGACTATCAGGAGGTCCCATAATTGTCGCTTGCCAATGAAACATGTCTTCAGCCACAGGACCTGCAAAAAATATACGATCCTCAAATTTTGAACAAGACACTCCTTAAGATAACATGGTGTACATAATCACACACATAGTATGGTGAAATGTTTTAAATTCACAAAACTAACAATAGTATTAAAATGAGACCAATAAGTCCCACATCCACGTATAAAGCAGGGAGCCATAACCATCTTAACTGCATGTGTTCTCTATCCTTACAAAAAATCTACACCTCTACTTTTGATAACTGAAGTTTATCCGCTCTAATCTAAACTCTACCCTATTCCTAATATCTCCAACACTTTCATCATATTTTCTTTTAGGAAAAAAGATAATGGATTTTTACCTTACAAGGGTCCCTTAGACCCTAAATTTGCCACAAAGTGCTTGACTATCAAAATATTATTGCAGATGGATTCGTACCAAAAAGGACACATGGCAAATTATTAAAGAACTTGTTTTCCTCAATACCACACAATCCATGCACAGTCTTGTCTAATGTCAAGGTTTCTTCACAACAAGAAAATCTCCCTTACTCATTATTCTCTTCTCATTTCTCTGAACCTGACCCTCCCTCCCTCATCTCACCCACACACACAGCCAACCTCCCATTTCCAGGAAATTCAACTGCCATTTCCCACTGATCTTGAAAATGGACATACGTAGTTCCACAATCCATATATAATCACAGTGATGGGCATAGGCTGCAGCCTAATCTTTTCATTTCTCCAAACCGCTCGAACAGATTCAACCCAAAATCCAAATGACTTGGGACAATGAAATAGGGTCTTCGCTTATCAAGACCTCTGACTTTTCTGGTACCCCTTTCTAATTCATTAGAATGAAATACACATGCATGAGTGCATATACGCTGCTCTTCTAATGGATTTTGGTTGCCATTGTGAAGACATTGTGATACTGTGCAATATACCACAATTGTGCAGTATCACACAAGATAGGCATTTCAGTAATTTGACACATGCCCATTTTGCTATGAACCCCTCTGTGGCAATATTTTGAAAGCCAAGCACTTCTCCATAAATTCAATGTGTGAGGGATCCTGTATGGTAAAACCCCGAAAAATTACAATGCTCGGGAAAACAAAAAAAAAAGGAAAAGAGAAAAGAGAAAGAGGAACCACTTATGAGAATTTCTAGTGGGTGTACAGGGATAGATCATCCAATATGACAACCCATCCTACAATTTAGTTTCTAATGTTACAGTGTTACACACTTACACTACATTAGAAGAAAGGCAAATTCATATCAGTCCTTGTCTTTTTACCTAAATATTTAGAAGTCCATGTGGTGTTAAAAGTATTTAGTACTAACTTTTGCAATTTATTAAAGTATAGCCCTTTTAGTCAAACTACATCACCAAAATGGCACAAATGCCACTTCATGGTGAAAAGTTAGTTCCTTTTATCATTTGACTATTAAAATCATGGTTTATAATTGTGGGCGTTACCCTTGCAGTTTCCTCAAACCCCACCCCAACAACACCCACCCCTACCGGCCCCCCAACCCAAGCCGAACCTAGTAATTTTATGGCTCATGTTGATCCTTCTTATTTTCAAATATAGTTTAGGTAAAAATTAGACATGAGGGGCAGGTAGGTCACCCTTGAGATGAGTTTATTATGCCGGCTTGCATAATTAATGCATGGGTCAGGTTAAGGATGACATTTCTGACCTGAATGATAAATGGGATGGGTTTGAGTGGGGTCCACTATTACTATTTTGACGCTCCAGCTCAACCTGGCCAAACTAGTCACACTACGACCTGCCAAACAAACCCAAATTTGGCTTGTCACCTAAGGGCTCAAGTTGAGCCCTTTTATTTTTAGAACAGTTTTTGGTTGACATTTTCAACTTGATCGTTATCAAGTTTGACTTGAGCCTCATACATGCTGCATCAGGTTAGCAGTTTGAATACAAAGAACAGACTCAACGTTGAACCCAAAAGGATTTATTAATTAGGTCACCAATGTCAAACCAAATCCAAACCAAAAATAAAAAGATTATTCAAATTGGGTTGGCAGGTTGGGGATAGAATTTGTCACCTTTAATTGGACCATCAAACCATTAGATAATTCCAGTGAATACAAACCATGATTTTAAAATTTAAATAATCAAAAGAATTGAGTTCTACGCCATATAAGGGCATTTGATAAATATGGTTTGACCAAAAGGACTGTACTTTATTAAATTGTAAAAGTTAGTAACTAAAGAATAAATATCATAGTATATAGAATCCAATGATCTGGAAGGAAGGCAAGAACTAGAATAAATCTCCCTAGAAAAAACTGTAGCCATCAAGCCATTCACAGGGAGCAAAAGTATTCCATACCTTCGCATTCTCAAGACATGCACATTCTCAATTCAGCTGAATACTTTTCATTCTATTAATTTTCATGTAAATAGAAAACTAGGTCCCATACACTCGTCCAATGTTTTTTTTTTTCCTTTTCCTTTTTTTTCCTCAAAATAGTCTCATTCAAGCTATTATTTATCCACACATGATCGCTCCTCAAATCCCGTTTTACCATTAGGGCACCCAAGAAAGAAGAGATGAGCCTAATGCCTTCCCAATTGTCCAAAATTGAGGCATTCCTTCACCACTAGTCTCCAGACTCCAATCCCTCAACCTCATGTCTTCCCAGAATCTCTGCCGATCACCAGTATCTCACTAGTGAAACGTAATTTTTTCTATCCCATTCTTCAATTCACCAATCTGTCAAAACAAACCCAACAGCTACTTCCAGAATTATCCTGAATACAACGAAAAAGACAAAATCTATTAAAGCCAACTAGGTTTCAGTTTTGCGAAAGACCCCTCTCATGGGAGGCATCATCTACCATCATCCAAGGGGCCACTACTATTTGGTTTTCTCCATTAGTAGACGGGACGGGATGAAAAGGACCAGAGCATCTCTATCGTGAGTTGGTATTATCAAGAAAAGAGTTTGTGTAAGCCCAACACAGCCCACACACTTAATATGAGAGTAATTTACAATTTTACACAGCAAGAAAATAATTTCAAATACTTTTTGATGAATGAGACACGTGGAGAAACAAACAGACATAAATATAATGGATATCCAAACGAACAATTAGGAACCCAATATTTTAGAAATGCCTAGGGAAAACATCATATAGATAGCAAAACAAAATATTTCATCAACTGAATTTCAGTATCAGTTGGGTGAATTCCAATTTGGAACCTATTTATCGTAAAAATCCAAAGATTTCAAAACTGATTAAATTCAGAGATCCAAATGATCCCTCAGTAAATCCACTAGATTTGTATACCTGCACTGCAAGAAGTAGGAGGATCCTTCTGCAAGTCCTTGAGTTCCTTCAAGATGCGCTTTGACGCCATGATAAGTAGCTGCAATTACAGTACCAACAATAGACAGAGTTATCAAATTGTAAGAAATAACAGGCAGACTCCATGACCCTGAAAAAAAAAAAACAAGTATTTACAAGATTTTTCTTTGATAGGTAACATGACTTAAACCATAACATCAAGGTTGAGGCAACGAGCACATTCCAACTGTGCTACAGACTCAATATTTACATGATTGATCCTTCCCTGGATCCTCAAAACAAGATTAAAAAAAAAAAAAAGGCCAAGGAGCATATAGGATGTTCCAGACCCAACCACAATCAGATGGGATCAGATAACCCTAGAATCCCCACACAAGCAAGCAAACAAAATACAAAAGCTCCCCCTTTTTCACAGAAGAGTGAAATCCTAGAATGCCAAGAGTAGATCCAGAAACCCAAGGGAAAAAACAGACACACACAAAAAAAATCCAAATTTCTTAGCCTGGAATAAGTACCCTAATAAACGCTAGAATCTCAAACCATCGCTATTGAAACCTACGAATCTAATCCACCTTAAAATCTCATGAGAACCCATCATCTAATCCATAGCGGTCCATATATCGACCAAAACTAGGGTTTCCAAAGATCAAAACTTTCTTCTCTCTTCCATTTCATAAAGCACCAAACTTTCCATGAAAGTTCCCTTGATTCCCTCAACGGATAGAATCCCAACAAAAACCTTGAGATTTCTAGACCGGGTCACACCAAAAGCCAAAGATCTTCCACAAAAACCCTTAAAAACGGTGGAAAAGAAAGCGGAAAACGCATCAGATCACACAAATCCAACACAAAAACCATAAATAATGAACATCAGAAGCTAGATCGTTCAAAACAAAACACATCGATTTTCAGATGCGATCGAGATAAAAAAAAACAAACCTGAAACGAAAGGAAGGGGTTTTAGATCGAAGCTCTTTTCTTTTCTTTTGAGGTGGAGGCGGATCGCAGATGGAAAAGAGAGAGAGAGAAAGAAGAAGCCTTTCGGTCAGATCCAGACCACCAACCCCTTCAGAAAACACGCACTAGAGAGAGAAAAAAAAAAACGAGATTCTTCACTCAATGGAGACGGAAAGAAACAGCCTTTGGTTTCTGCATTAAAAAGACCATAAAGACCCCTTTGCGTGACTAAACAGCAAAGTGGAACCGAAAGCAAGTGTCGTAGAAATTAGAATAGAGTGTGGGGATAGGTGGAATTGAGCGTGGGGCCTACCTTATTGGTGATCCCAACCGTTAAAATTGAATTTTATTATCAAATTTTATTTGTATAGGATTTGGACTCACCATAAGATTGAATGCATTCTTAATAGTATGATTAGCTTAATTTTATCTTTATTAATTCTATGCGTTAATTACATTTTTCAGTCATGTATTATGTTCGATCGTATGGTTGGCCCAATCGTGTCGATCCAAAATTTGAAGATAAGCTAATGAAGGAGATGGGATTAAGCTTTAACGGTTTGGATTATTAGTAGGTGAGCCCCACAATGAGCTCTATGCATCCAAGTCGTACAAATAGTTTAATTTCCCACTAGGAATGTGGATCTTCCTAGGCTCTAACCTAGAGAAATCCTTATTTAAAAGACGTGGAAACTCTATAGTAGGGCCCACTTATTAGAATTCGAATGATTAATCAAAATGACATCGGATGCATGGGATGTTATCAAATTTATAAGTTTTTCCACCGTTTGATTGGCTGTTTAGTGAAAATGTCATAATGAATATGGTTGAAATTGTGTTAATCATGATTCTTATCAAACAATTAATCCAACCAATAGATGGGCCGTATTATGGAATTCTATTTCTTTAACTCAAGATTTCTCTTACAGTTATGTTAAATCAGCCACTTGTCTAGTCACATGATCCATCATCTAGTAGGGTACAAGTAAAACTCTTTCATCACACTAGTTGGTAGAGATAATATAGTAAATGTAGGGTTGTAGCTACCAATGTCTAAGAATTGGCGGGGTACAATATCCTGTGAATGCATTTTATCTAATTTTGCGTTCACACTTTTCAATATAACTAGCGAAAAAGCCCCGTGCGTTTCACGATTAAATACCTCATCAATTATTTTATAAATTAAAATTCATATCTAATTTAAATTAAAATTACTAAAAATGGATGAAGCCTACACAAATGCATATCAACATGAGCCATTGCAAACTCAATAATTTTCCTTAGGAGGGCTATCTTTTTTTAGTAGAAGAAGGGGTTATCAAAAATTTTGGGGCTCTTTTTATTGTTTATAAAAATGGGTAGAGGAGGCCAATTTTTTTCTTGTTTAATTCTTTCGGTAGGGTAGGTTGTTGTCACTAAAAAAAATAATAGAAGAAAGAATATAAGAGGGTAGATTCTCCATTACCATATTCACACAAATGGCTTACATAACATAAGAAGGCCTCTCGATTTATTCTAGTCTTCTTGGCACTTGATTCAATCTACTCTCCTCTGATTTGGAAATGGCGTAGGAAGGCTTTTGGAGAAAATTAAAGAAGACCATCCTCGGAATGAAGTGCTTTTGAAAGCAGAAATCAGCAACCAGGTCATGAGTTTCTATCATCTCTGTCATACAAGTTGTTTAGTTTTGTTTTAAGATTGAATACCGAATAATAAGGATGCAGTGAGTGCCAGGGCTTTCAAATCTATTCTCACTGCCTTCTCAGTCATTCAAGATGGAGAAAGCCAGGATTAGAACATTGGTGAGAAGCATAAGAAGAAGAAGGGTTGTTTTTGTTTTTGTGTTTAAAGAGTGAAGAGTCGTCATTTCTTTGTATGTGTTCAAGAGAAAGAAGCCGTTTTTCATTCTATTACTACGGTTTCCTTTTTTTCAGGAATCCTAGATTGAGTCCACTAGTGTTACCATTTTGGAGCCACAGCCATTTGGGTCTGGAGGGATTAGTCCAGTCCAAAGAATTGGAAACCCTCCGGAGAAGCAAAAAAAAAAACACCTAACGTGGCTCACGGAGAATCCAAAATGAACCCTAAATGAACCCTAAATGAACCCTTTTTTCTACAACTATCATCTTGCTTTAAGGAATAAAAATGGGATTTTGATTTCGGTTTAAATTTTAGATATGGGCCTATTGATTTGTTTATAATGGTCCGGTTCGGCTTTACTGAGCCCATCTTGAACATTTCTAAATTAACCCACGTTGTTTCCAGAAATCAAACCTAAAGGTGGACTTTGACTTGCCTGCCTCGAGGATAATTTCCGTGAATGGCTCACCGGTCACGAGTGCTTGGATGCAGCATTTCTAATTCAGGTCAGTAATTTGAATCAACTGACTTGATGGGATTGACTTTACACTTTACAAAAAATGGGAGTCCACAAAAGCGCCTCGTGAACAAAAGCGCGTCGTGAGGAAAAGCGTCCAGGAGTAGGCTCCACCGAGTATGAAGTGTGGAAAAATATTTATGCTGGTTCTACTTAGACATAGAGTTTTTTTTTTTAAAAATGGTCAGCTAAGAAAATTCAATATAAATATAAATTTAGGATTTTCGATGGACCCTATTATGGAATCCTGAGTTAAAGAAATAGAATTCCATAATAAGACCCAGCTATGCTTTGTCATGGACCGTCGGGTACATCTGGCAGTTTGAATTAGTCGATGTGGGAGGTCATGGGCAAAACCGCATCAACGTGCGAAAACTGTCTACAACGATCGACCAGTTATTTAAATTGTTCAATGCCGGCAGTCCTAGGCCGCAACTTCTCTGGGTGTGAAGAGCGGTTTTGCCCGGCAATTCGAAGCAATGAAATATCTTGGCATTTTCCTTGTGGTTTTGATTTTCATTTGTTTTGAAACTTTGAGGAGACCTTCCTAACCAATCGCTCGACCTTCCTTAAGCTTTGACCTTGGGAGTTGACCAATCTGACCCCCCAAGTGGCCGGTTGTCTCCCTGCTATGCTTGTCTTTGACTTGATCTTTTTTTTGAAAACATTTTTATGCCAACATCTCCAAGCTCCTTGAAGCTTTTGATAGCAATGATTATCATTGATCTTCCTTCTCAATATCTTAAAAAGCCCCTTTTTTTTTTGTATCTAACAAATTGAACTCTTTTTGGGAAAAAAAATACCGAGTTAATAGTTATCAATGTGGGATTAACTAATCTAGAATGGGCTTGGCTTATGGTGTTGTTGAAGCTAGTAGTTTTTCTGCCTTTCTCCTCTTAATTTTGCGCTTTCTCATACTTTGTCTTGCTTTTATGCTTCTACAGTTTTGTTTCTATTATCTCATTTCTACATTTTAGCTTGTAATTTTTTTTCTTTTAATTAAATAATCTCTTTTTAACATGGGTGCTTAAATGACCAATTAAAATATTGGTTCTATTGGCAAATTATATGCAAAATGGATATCAAATGAATAACGATATCATTACGTACAATATCGTCACAAGGGTAATTCTATCAAAAAAAGATAATGAACCCTAATCCGTCAGTTATATATTTTTATTTTCATAATCAATTCATCTAATCATCGTTTAAAGCTATTTTTTTTTCATAAAAACCACATGACTAAATTAACACATTAAGTTACTAAATAAACATATGGACGTATGAAAATGTGAACAATATTATTTTCTTTTCAGATGGACTCTTACCGATCTTGGAAAACCAACCCAACTAGAAATTCTCCATTACTTAGAAGCTGATAAGATTCAATTAGGCTTCTTTATTTATCCTTCCCCATTTCAATTTTGACTTCTTAATTGTAAACTTTTTGATATTTTTCAACCCTTCAATTATTTAAGGGTAAATTAAGTCATTTTTTGCTTTTCAGACAAGGTTAAGATAATCTTCTCACATGGTTCCTAATGTCCATTGATTAGAATGAAAAAAAAAAATTACATTTTCAATAACAAATGAGCAGACATGTATCACTTAACAATTTAAAAATGATAGCCAATATACCATTAATAATTATATAATTTTACTTTGACCAAGTAACGTCTGTTTTTTTTTTTTAGCTTGTGAGTAAAGCCTACTTTTTAAACTCATACCCAATAAATACCATTATTTCACTCTAATTGGAATCAGACCTATATCTAAATTCATTGACCCCTATGGGTGCTAATATGACTAAATTTTGTTTTACTTTCTATGCAAATACATGCATGTGCTTGAAGCATGCGTGGTCAAGCTGGTTTTAACTGAAATGAGATTCATAGAAACTGCAGAGCAAGTGGAGTTCCAAATAATAAGACATTTGTGAGTTTTGAGAAGATTTTCTTTCACTATAATTGCTACTTTTAGAAACCTATTCTGTTTTCTTTATGATAGTTATTCAAAATATCCAACAATGCCTCACAACTTTTCCAACATTAGGGACTTTTCCAACAAAATCATACTTGTAAATCTAAAATGTACCCAAGTTTTTAGGGATCCAAATCATCATGTGATTCCAAAAGGTTTCAACTCTGTGTATTCATTTTATACAAGTAGATTAAATCATCACTGTCAACTATAGCATGTTCCTCTACAACCTTTTTTCTTATGAAAAACTAAAATGATTCATTTGAAAATAGCTTATAAAAAAATCGGGCATATATGTTTACATTAGAATACAAATAAATTGAATACATGAGATTATTAAATAGGTAAACTGTGAATGATATGAGGTGAGGGCGAAGGATAATAATGTACCAATATAGATGAAATTTTGACTTTCCTAAGAATTAAATTACTAGGGTGCTGGCTAGGTATTCACTTCCCATATTCCCTTGGATTTACTTTCCATTAAAAGGGAAGTTATTTGAGTGCCAATCTTTATATTCACTATGGACCTACATATTCAACCACTTATAGCATAAATTCTTATGTATTCTATGCAAATAAATAGTTAACGTTCTTCTATTCTAAGGATACTAGTGCAGCAGGCCTGCGTTGGATAAAAGATAAATAAAAAATTAATTAAAAGTAATTTAAATAAATATTAACTTGTAATTCATAATACAAACACAATTAAAATTGAACTTCAAAGATCAAAGTTTTTTTTAAAAAAATAAGTAAAATAATATAATCAAATTATCTAATACATGATAATGAAAAAATGACTCAATTCCATAGAATAACGGGTTAAAGAAAATGAAAAAGTTGAAGAGTGATTATGAATAATGTAATATACGATGAAGAATAAAACATATAAAAGAATAATCGGTTTGAGTTGTTGATGGTATGAAGAGTAAATTAATTTATAAAAATGCTCATGCTTAAAAGACTCTATCCATTACTTGGTCCAACTTCTTAATTTGCCATATTTTATTATTTCTTTGATTATCCATATTTATTATATGGTTAAATTAATAAATATAAATGATAATAAGAAAATATGTGATAAAGATGGAAACCTACGAGAGAAGTTTTAGGGACATGGGAGATTTTAGTGCAAGATCAAGTAAACATACATATTTTAGGGCCTTGATTTGATTATATTCGTGCTTAGGCATGAATTAATTGTCAATTTTAAATTTAAATTGCCCCCCCCCCCCCCCCCCCCCAATATTGTGAGTGAAGAAAAACCCGACTTTCACAATGGGACCCCACATATTTATTTAGTCATATTAGTAAATGTAAAAGGCTAGTAAAAATTATAAAAAAGATGAAAGCTCGTAAGAGGAATTTTAGGGAGCTAGGAGATTTTAAGTGAAGGTCAAGTAAATAGTAGAGACTTTAGTATCTTAATTTGATTATATTTGTGCTTAGGCATAAATTGAGCGACAATTTCAAATTTTAATGTGGATTTTGAAATTAAATGGCTTCCATAATGGACCCACAAATTACTTCTATCGGATATTGAAAAGAAAGATAAGGAGAAAGAAGTAGCAAAACATAACCCATGAAAGTTGAAGCTCCAATAATGTTGTTGAGAAGCTTGAATCAGTGTTTGGGATTGGTGCAACGGTACCCGATTGGTTGTTGACAAGATGTGGGATAAAGTCATACAAGCTAAAGTCATAACAGGGTCCCGCATTTGAGAAATTGTATTGATAAGTCGTGCTATCCTAACACCGACGTCTGTTGATTCACCATTCGCACCGAGTAGAAGACAATTTCCTATCAAGTTGGCATTTGCAATGACCATAAACAAGAGTCAAGGACAAACTCTAAAAAATGTTGGGGTCTATCTACCGAATCCTGTGTTTTCACATGGCTAGCTATATGTAGCTTTGTCGCATGCTACATCTCCGTCATGTTTGAAGATGTTGCTGATCAATAAAGAAGGGATGCCAAATGATATCACAAAAAATGTTCTGTACAGGGAAGTCTTCAACGATATCTCCCATTAAAATATGTTATAAGGTTTGGCATTTTTTTGAATTTAGTGTAATAGTTGGTTGGTTTTTTCTTCATTTGACGATATTATTATTTTATTCTATGTTTTCTAATTTGTCTTTACGTTTATTTTACAAGTATTTCATAATGTGTGCCAAGTTATTAAATTGCTTCCTGTGTTATTACTAATTTAATTGATCTGTTGTTGCTTTCATTTAAATTATAATTTATAATTTATTTTGGAAAACTCTAACCCAGATAATATGAGTACACCACTCGAATATCGTCGTGGAAAAGACTCTTTACGTGTCGGGAAATGGGCAAATGAGTTCGAAATTAAACCATTTGAAAATGACACCCCAATAGCAAGACATGGTTCCAGAAAAATACAGCTAGCTCAGTGCCTGAGAGTCTGTGGAGACTTCATCCCTGAAAGATATGTAATGATTAAAATTGCTGAAAGTTTGCCACCAGCTTGGGATGCTGTAAAAAGGAGGATATTTGAGATTTTTCGACCATGGCATGCAGTTGAGTTTGTCGACCTCTTAAAATCGTTTAAGAAGTATATTCATCCCTTATGGATACAGTTCAGGACAGAGAAAATGATTGAAGGAACGGGTGTCAGAGAACATTTGCTAACCAAGGAAAGGTTGTATTACGATCTAAAAAGGAGAGGATTTGAACCAAATATTGCAGATCTGGTACGTTCCATAATAAGCACTCTACCACCTCCTTGGCCGGTACATGACATCCATGCTAAAGTCAAGACTAATTTCGTGGACATGAGGGAATTAGGAGAAATGCTGGAAGATATCGAGTTAGACCTTATAACAATAAGGGTTTTAGAAGATTTAGATGATGGACTGGAAAAAAATAGCAATGAGATATGAAAGTCAATCTCCATATTCCAGGTAAAAATGTCCTCTTATGATGACTTCTGCGATATTTTCAATTGATTATTTACCATTAACATAATAATTTATTAATTATTAACATAGTTTTTATATGCCTACAGGTCCACCGCAAAGCACTTGAAAGATGGATTTACAATTACTCGGCATTAATATTTTGTTTGATATTGTTAGTGTCCTAATTTGCACATATTTATTGTCTTTTCATTTGTATAAATCGTACGAATGTGTATATTGTGAACCCCGTGTTAGTGAAGCTACATTTACTTGTTTTATTCTGTTGTTTTGTTGTTAATATGTCTTCAGATTAATATTTTTTACACGTGCTCGGGCTGCATCAAACTCAATGTACAACTTGCGTAAAGAATAAAATATCTGGAAAAAAAAATAAAAAATATATCAAATTAGCAACAAAAAGAAGGACACATAAAGGTTTACTAATTAATAAATTTAATAAAAATAATATGTATAAATCTGTGCATCTGTTGTTTCTGTGGTCCGTGCATAGCACGGGGATTTATTAGTAATGATACTACGTCGTTGGTAAGAGGTAGAGATGTCAAGTGGGCCGTACCGGCCCGTTAGTCAACGGGCCGTGGCACGGCGCGGCCCGGTCAACGGCACGGCCCATGACGTGGGCCGTGCTGGGCCGAGCGGCGCAGGCCCGCTGGCCCGTTAGGCACGGCCCGCCAGGCCCGCCAGCCTAGTGGGCCAGCCCCTGTGGCCCGCCAGGATCGGCCCGCCAGGCCCGCCTGGCACGGCCCACCTGGCCCGCCAAAAAAATTATTTTTTTATATATTTTTAAATTTATAAAAATCTAATTCCCAGCCAACTAACAACCCTAGGCATTTTCTAATAAAAAAAATACTTACATAACTTGGTAAGGTAGGACTTTAGTGTAAATTAGTCACACTAATAAAGAGGGGCAATGTGTTTTGGGGAGAAGTAATAAGGGGAATGTTTTGGTGTGACACACTTACCTTTACTAAATTTGCCCCGGCCCCTTGCCTTCAATAATTTTATTTTCTTCAGAGATATTTGAGAATCTCAAATGAAATTCCCTACCTGCATTCATATATATTCAAGAACCCCTGAGCATTTGAGAAGTTGAGATTCTTTATAGGTTGGAAAGCTCAAGATTAAACACAAGAGTATGTTTATAATTCAGTCATTTATGTTCAATATAATCTCGTCACATGTACCTATAACTCCACTCTCGATCACATCACATGAAGCCATATATTTACATTGATATGAACACTAGGAAAAAGAAGTAAAAAATAGGTAACCATGATAAAGATAATGAGAATTATTGACTAAGACTAAAAACCCATAACTAAAAAATAAAGAAATTGATGCAAATCTAAATAAAATGAAGTCCAAGGTTGTGGTTTCATGGTGGGTCATTTGGAAGACTTGAGATGATTATTGATAAAAGTAGAAATATTTAACCGCGCTAAGTTCTTGTTTAAAGTATGATAATTCAGCCAAAAAATAGAAATTGAGTTTGCCATCTCAATTGAAATATCCTTAACCATGGCATTTCAATTTGGCTGAAAAATGAGTAGAAAAAAGGACATGATATTTTTTTTTTTATATATTTCAGGTTGTTTGAATGAAAGAGTAAAAAGTTGGATAAAAAATGTGTTAGCTTCTCATCATATCTAAAGTAGTTAAGTTCTCATCCTAATGTAACCAATAGTTTAATATTCATGGTGAGGTTCACATCCTCATCTAACTAGTTTTAATATTGTTTGAATACATATTAGTATACAAAAGTTAGGTAGTCTAGTGGTTGTGGTTGTGTTTATCTTTCACAACCTGTGGGCCGTGCCGTGCAAGGGTTTTCCCTGGCGGTAGTAAGAGGAATAACATTGAGAAAGAGAAGTTAGAGAGATTTTCATTTGAGAGATTAAATAGGGAAGGTATCACATTGAGAGATCGATTTTAGAAAATTCAAAAGATGATTATATAAGGAAGGGATATTTTCATTGAGTGCAACTACTATGTGGCATTTCAAGAACACCCTATTGTATGCCACATGTCCCTCTCATGAAAAGGGTTGCTGTCATTATATATAATAATAATAATTATTATTATTATTATAGGCCCAATACATTTAAAATGAAATCCATGTCACGATTTTCATACGTTGGGTATAGGTGACATGATTTATGCATAAATGAAGGGTTCATTCATTAATATACCTTGAGATGCTTGTAAGTAAAAGTCGTCTAGAACTTATCTATAACCAATTTCAGACCAGCAAAGTTACAGAAAATTGTAAAAATTGAAACAGAATCCTACTCTAGTAGTAAGTTGCAACAATTCTCACCTGATTGTCCAATGATTGACCTTTGCACATGCCACCTTTTCTCACCCAAGGGCTCGTGGGGCCCTAGCCCCTGGGTAAAAATAGTTACAAAAAATTAACTATAATACGAAATTGCGAGGCAGGCAATTAAGTTCCAAAGATGAAAAAAAAATTATTGCCAAACTAGTGACAAACGATGGACAAGTGAAAATGAAACACCCGATGGCCGAGAGGTCTCAAAACACTAAAAAGTTAAAAGGCCCTTTTTTTGCCCTTTATTTTATTTTTCACATTCAGGAGTCTCCCGCCCTACAAAAAAAAGTGGACACCCTCGGTGGGAATTTTCAACACCCACGCTCCAAAAAGTGGAAACCTCCTCAATTAGAGGTTGGGCAGTAAATCACGCAAGTTGATAGGTTCTTACTGATCGAAAATTTGTACGCACCTTTCAGCTATCTAAATTCAAGCTCCTTTCAAATGGTTAATACAAAAATCTATCATTAAATTGGCCGCATTTGCATAGGTTGCGATAATGGAACTAATTATATTGTTTAAATTAGTAACCTAACCACTACATCACACAGTATCAACATGTAATTATTTATTAAAAAAAAATGTCAAAAGTAGTTAGATGGAGAGAAGACCCTAGCCAAATGGGTCATGCCCGCACTTAGCACGGATTATTGTGCTAGTGGCTATATTAAACCAAAGCTTTCACAATAGTTATTTTGGCCTAGTAGGTATGACTAATTATGAGAAATCTTATTATCTTATATGCAGCAGAGAATTATAGATTCTCCGACCCCAAGTGGTTTCTAAAATACTCAAGTGTAATCCAACATTCAAAAAGCTACGATTCTAAGAAATCTGGAGGCCAAAAGTCACTTTTTACAAATTAGTTTTTAAAATTCTAGGATTCAGATGGACATTTTCAAATGGTTTAAATCTCAACGCCAAACAAACAGTTAGAGGAAAACAGGCCATTTATTAAATACTGAACAAAAAAAAAGTCAAAAAGTTCACTCTGTTATCGCCTCCTAATTCAAAAGTTTGGGGTGCAGCCATTGACTTCTGTGGTCGCCTCCTCCAGTAGAGCAGATAGGAGGACCAGTCTTCGAGTCAGTAGCTCCATAACGGACAAAAGAGTTTCAGATTTAAATAATATTGTAATTATACTAGGGATTTCTTTGTAGGGCAAAGGGCAAAGGGCAATGGGCAATGGGCAATGCAATAACAGTCCTGAAGTTCGGTGTAAACTAATAAATTTTAAAGCTGTAGAACATACTTTCTCATCTCTGATGATTACAATTTGGTTGGTGTGTAGAATGGTGTGGGGAGGATCTTCTGGTGAACACAATGCTGGAGAGCCAGAGCCATTACCTTGTGAAGGAGTAGGAATGCAAGATTCCTCCCCCGCATAAATGTAAAACTGCAAACTAGGGAATTCTCTTCTCGCACTAGCAGTTTCAAAAAGGTTGTCAATCAAGGACCTCAACCTAAATCTGAAAGCAATTGAATTTATTTCACTTGTGAATTTAGATACGCCTGGGATTTCTTCTACATGGGAGATTGGCTTGGGGTCAGCTAAGTAAATTCTATTTTTGTCATTACTAACAGTTTAATAGGAGTTATATAACATAATATAATATCTGGATGCTACTTTTCATGTATTTCTTTTACAGTACTCCTGGAACACTATTTTTCTTTGTTTTATTTTGTTGCTGTTACATTTATAAATGATCCCCAAGCCTGTTTGGCACCTTGGAAAAAGTATTTCATTTTTCCAGGTTTACACAAGTACACGAGCTCTGATCCTTCTGCATTGGGGAGCTTTAATGCACCTTTTTTAAACAGAAAGGGAAGAGCTCGAGAGATGCATTCGCGTTGGATGTTACCAATCCTCCAGTCTTAAGGCATGAACTAGACTACTAAAGAAGTTTCTCTCTCTAGCGAAATTATTCTCCACCTGTCATCTTTCTCCCACAACTTTTCTCCAATTGAATAAAAAAACAGGAGTTAAGCATGGGGAAAAAAAGAAAAGAAAAGAAAAGGCAGACATTTTTTTCACCTCTAATTTCTCTTACCTGAAAATCCTCACTTCGCCGTTTTCCCTTTAACTGAAGATGGCTCAAATCTAAGTTGAATTTCTAAACTACCAAGGGAAATAAACACATTAGAGAGCAATATCTAAAATGCAGATACAGAGAAAAATGATGCGGCAGATTCAATCCTTTAAAAAAAGAACAGGATCAAATAATTTTTAAAAAATATTATATTTAGAAAAAAAACAAGAACAACCCGAACGTTATAGAAGGCCAAATGGTTCTGGCAGCGGCTCAAATCGGTGATCAAACACGGGGCTCTGATCAGACTTGTCATCAAGACTATGCAGCCAGTTTGTATTCTTTGCATCTTCTTTAAGGAGAATTGCATCATATCTGGAGCTTCCATAAGGGTCTATATCAGAGACTTTTTCAGTAAGCTGCTTGTCAGCTTTGCTAGTTTCATGATCTGGAGACGGGTCAATAATATTTCCATTCTCAGACAGGAAACCATTCCTCTTGATAGGAGATGGTGCATCTGAGACACGGGCTGGTCGGCCTTTTGGAGTGCTGGAACGAATGCTTTGAGGAAACAACGTAGTGCCAGTCAGGGCCCGGACATTCCCCATACTGTGCCGGATATCCTAGAAAACAAAAGACAACACCACCTAAATGACTATTGATCTATTGCATAGGGTTTAAATGAAGCAGATGTGCAGGCAACAAGGAATCAGCCTCATAACAGGAGACATTCAAACATAGCAATTTTTCTCAGGGTAATTTCATGAAAATCGACCCAAACTAAAAATTAACCAAAGGGAAATACATCTAAAATAATATAATTATTATATAAAATAAATGATTTCAAACATAAGATACTAAGAAGTTTCTGGAGTATAATCTTGGGTATCTCAATTTGTTATTTTATCAAGAAGATATGATATCACCCATATTTGTGACCAAGCTTCCGAAGCATACATTTTTGCCGATGTGTCTAGACTCTAGATTCATAAACATGAGAGCTCATGGTTTGGTGACTTAGGCTGTCCTACACAAATGTGGCTAATGAAAATTCAGACATGATTCACATTTGATGGGTTATAGGTGATAGGGCATCAGTGATAGCAAAGAGGCCACCGCATCTGGAGGTATAACCACCAAACAATAAGCCCCAAGGACTTGATTGTGAAATGAGAAGATTCTGTTACCTGCGCATTTCTGAATTTGTACAAAAATGGATGACCCAACAATAGGAGATAAAAGAGTAAATGAGGTGCCAACCATAGTTAATAGATGAATGATTGGGGGAATGATGCAAGAGACAAATACACCTGAAGTGCCTAATTTGGCAACAATGTGTATGGTGTTTAAGTGGTAAAACCAGTGCATCAAACATAGGTAATTTTAAGAGGCAGTATCTATGGTGCCAACATCCAGGATTTGACTTGCCAATAAAATTCCAGACTCCAATAAGTAAAAAGATATTAGAATCACCAAAAGCAGCTAAGAAACATACCATATGCCTCAGAGCCATATCGAGCGACTTCTTTGAGATTGTCCTTCCAAATCCAGTGCTCTCTGTAGATGTTGCAGGCTTTACAGTCCTGCGAGCAGCTGCCTCTGAAGCCACTGGCTTTTGAATTTCAGGTGGGCCAACATCATGCCCATTGCTGTGCAACCGAGCCCTTCCAGAGAGATCAGGAAGCCTCCCCCGTGTGACAATTGGTGAAGATGAATGCCTCCGGGGTGGGTTTGCAGGCCCTGCTGTCTCTGAGTTTGCACGAACAGTGACAGCAACCCCTGGGCGGGACCGACCTGCAGAAACTGGTCGCTCTGGCAGAGTTGTCCTCAGGTTCGGGGGGACGTCAAGTGGGAAGTCTGGAAGCACAATGGGCTGTGGAGGGACCCGAGCCCGTGGACCTGGTGAGCTAGCCCGGGATGCTGGAGCTGAACTCCGGCCATTTGCAGGAGGGATCCGTCCAACAGAGGAGGAACGTGCAGGCGGAGTCAAAGTAGGTGCTGAATTCCGGCGGGTTGGAGTTGATGGGCGGGAACTTGACCGAGCAGTGGAAGAACTCAAACTTGCTGGTATCTGTGGACGGGCAGTTGGAGTTGAGGGTCGTGGGTTTGGAGATGGTCGGGTCTTGTTTTCACTAGAAGAGCTGGTAGATGGCCGAGTTTTGGAAGGAGTTGCTGATCTCGCTGGCATTGAGCGGGCAGTAGAAGCTGACAATCTGGCTGATGATGTCAAGGTCGATCTGGAAGTGGGAGTTGAGGGTCGTGAAGATGTGACAGAGGCTGAGCTAGTGTTTAGGACTGAGGTTCTGTTAGAAGAGTGTGAGTAGTGTGTGGTAGAGATGGAAGCGCGAGTAACCGAACTGCTTCTAGTAGGCCTTGCAATGTGGCTGTTCTCTGAATGAGATACAGAAAGCTGAAAGAAATAAATGAGGTCAGACGTTCATATGTTTTCATGTATATCTCTGGAAAATAGATATGGAATAACATTCTGAGCTTCCTAAAATGCGTGGTCTGCTGCAGCACAAAGTAACATGCATGCAAGCTTGTGGTCAGATATTCTTTCATACAGTTCCATGCTTATCACTAAAAAACAAACATGTGTGAAGCCTCAAGAAGTCAACATAACAAAGTATCAGGGAGCTATGTAGGATATTTCAAAATAGGCAACATATTATCCAATACTTCACTTTTATGTGTAAAATCTGTGTCCCTGCCATATGCATGGTTTGTCCCTATCCTATCAATGCCATATCTAAGCATCATAGCTGGGAAGCCAAAGTGAGAGGACTGGGCCCACTGGACATGCACTTACCTGAACCTTGTCCAAGCCATGGTATTTTCAGGACTGGAACAAACCAAGTCCCAACTCACTAATTTTTTTTCCTGTGATATATGTGTGTGTGTGTGTGTGAGGAATGCTACAAAACGCCCAATATGGGCAACGAATGAAAATATAAGCTTATTCTGACATGAACTTGTCTTAAATAAAAGAGTTCCATTATTTTCTCTTTCTTTAAATACCAACAAAGGATGTGGCTTGTATTGGAAGTTTTAAATTTCCTTTTTTTCTCTTTTCCAAAAGGGTTGTCAGCTGTGTGAAGTTTTCATCTCTATATAACGTCTGAGACATTATTGAGCAGGACCCTAGTGGTCCCCACTTATGGAGTATAAGGTTTGGAATCAAAGGGTTCCAGTTTAATAAGGGTCTTCACAATCATCATACTGCCTACCGATAGATTTGGTAAGAGGGCCCTTTTGTTGAATCATTAGGTTTGGAATCAAAGGGTGCTAATTTAATAAGGATCTTCACAATCATCATACTTTCTAAATGATGGGATCTACTCAATGAAAAAATAGACAGATAGAATTTGGTTACCCATTTTGAGGCCCATACGAATTTTGAAAGAAAGAACAACCCACATAACAAAGAAAGACAGATAAAAAAGAAATCCCTATAAACTTGCATACCTCATGCTCAATGACTCCTTACTTTTCTGTCTCCCTCATACAGTTGGACATTCAATCCAACATGATACTTAGCAATAAATATAGCGATTCTTATTGGATGTCATATACCTTTTTAACAAGGGGAGTTTTTGAGAACCCCTTATAATATAATAAATATATATAGGGTTATGACCCATCCAAATTGACGCAAATCGACCACAAATTCAAGGACAGTCCTTATAGGAGCCGAATACCATCCTGTGTGTGAGGAATTCTATAAAATGCCCCTTCCAAAAGGGGCGTTTGTGCCCCTTTATAACAACATCCAATAAGAATGGCCGCATTTATTACCATTCCGATAGGCATGATGATGAATTAAATGTCTAGCTGTATTGAGACAAAAAGAGAAAAAGGGGGAGGCATTTAGGCGTGAGTTATTCAAATACTACACAGATTCAAATCTTTCATTCATTCTACTTCCTTTCATCAAAGTGATATGGTCCCTACAAATGGTTTACGTAATTGATATGATATTTTGACAGTGGGTCCCATCATTTAGAAGGTATGATTATTATAAATCCATGAGGGCTTTTTTTATTAAACATTATCTAATTTTCATTCAATCAGAGGCACACACAGAGTGTATAAAGGGTCCCACTCAAATAGTTTTAAACTCTTGAGATGGAAAGCCCCGGTATAACTCAGACCCTCTTGAGAAGGAGAAAAAAAAGGAAGTTTAAACATCCAATAAAACTCATCATTAGTTAGTTTTAAATAAAGTCTTTCTCACACCAAAAAAAAGAAAGAAAGAAAAAACTCCTACATTTAGGACAAGTCCACGTCACCATAAGTGTAAACTTTCATTCGTTAAACACATGCGGTTATGCTTTACTAAACTGCTGTATGATTGAAAGTTGGTGAAGGCATATAGAAAATGGGACCTTTAATTTTGATCCGTTTGGATATTCCATAATGAAACCACTGATGAGTGTTATGAGTCTCTTCTTCCTCTCACATAATGTGCTGCTGTTCCTCTTAACCGAACAAAAAAAGAAACGGAAAGACATCTTCCTTCTAAAAAGGAGAATTAGGGATAGTCAACCGTATTTTTAAAAAATGGAAAAACTAGATTTTCTTTCATAAGTGGATAATAATTCCAACTGAGGAACTGAGAAAATCTTCTCAATAACTCCTCTCCACTTTTTATTGGTTGAACAAAGGGGACGTTTTTCTAGCCCTCATATATTAAATTTTTATTTGCATTCTTTTTAATTCTGATTTTTATTTTAATTACTTGCAATTGGTTGTTTTAATTCTGTTTATTTTGGTTATAGATTAGGATTTCTAGTTTAGGTTTTTAGATTAGGAATTTATTTTAATTGGGGTGTAATAATTGTAATTAAATTTATTCAAGAACCCAATTTGATGTATAGAATTTGTTTATGCTAAGTTTAGAGTTTAATTAGGATAGTAAGGTTGTAACACTCATACACACCCGCACGTTTTAAAAGTGACTTTCTAATTAAAGAAACCAACCCACTAGGAAATTAAGACATGTTAGTATATTCATTTAAAATAAGACAAACCCCACCACTTTTTAGAAAGAGAACCAAGGCTCTCCTTCTCCCCTTCTATTTCCCCCCAGTGGATATCCAAGACTGCAAGGATAGAATGTTGGATCCTTGGGTTGTGCGGATTTGATACATGTTGGGGTTCAAATAATGGACCGCACCTCTTGACCCGACCCTATCGGTTTGCTTTCTCTATTTCTACCACTTGTATAGGAAATTCAAATGCTCTTTGTGAAGGAAAGTCCGTTCAATTTTTACATATTCGAGGAAATTGTGTTGCATGCGCCGAGAAAGACAGAAAGAAAGCAATAAAGAGTACACAAACTCTCAACAATTTTCCTCCTACGGTAAGATGGTCCCTCAGTGTCTAGGTAGTCCTTGCTTGCGGGGAGAGGATCCTGTCCATCCCTGTGTACTTTCTCCATACTGGAAAAAAGGCCATGTCGTCCTCGCTCACCAGGTCATGCGGACGCTCCTCTTTCATCAATTTGCAACCCCTCAATCTTTTTTCTCTTCATTTCTTTGCGGTAGCTTCTTCGACCACAGAAAACCGTAATCTTCTCACCGAAAGCTTTAGATCCTCCTCCGAATCCCTTCGCCATTTTGCCACCATGTCCGGAGGATCCGATGATTTTGTCAAAGGAACCGTCCATCCCAACAGCTTCGCTCTAATCACCCTCAACCACTCCAAAGCTCTCGGCCATAAGATTGCGCATATGATTAAAAATGTTAAGTACTCAATCTTATAGTGGGACCTACTCTTATCAGAGTAAAACTTGAAAGGGATAGATATTCAATAAGTGGACCTCACTATGGAATTCCACACCCCTCATGGGAAGTGTTACTGAGATAGTCAGAAGCAGGGACAGAGCTACACAAGGTTGGCAGGGGGCAACTCAACTTGTTCATTCCCTTTAAATCTAGAGAAAAACATGGATAGATATAGTTTGATATATCCTTTTGCCCCTCCTCAACTTTTCTTTTTCTCTTGTTTACCCCTCAACAATCTTTTTTGAGAGGTGCTAAATGCACACACGATTTTTCTGTCCACATACTGCTTCTCTCTACACCCACTACTTAAATTAAAAAAGTTCCAAAATTACTTTCTACACACCCTATATTTCATAAACTACCCTACCTGTACTCTCTAAACTTCTCTTTACACTCCGCCCACTATCCATCCCTCCCTCTCCGCCCACTCTCCCTCTCTCCTCCTCCCCGTCTCTATCCCTCTCCCTACCCGCCTCCCGCTGCCCCCGTTATCCCTCTCTCTCTCTCCCTCTCCCTGCCCGCCTCCACTCGCCGGCTCCCTTTCTCCCTCCTTATCCCTGTCCCTATCCCTGTCCCCGTCCCTCTTTCTCTTTCCCTCTCTGTCCTTCTCCCTCCCTCCCTCTCTCCCTCTCCCCTTCAGCGGTGCTGCCGGAGGGGCCAGTGGTGGCTGGGGCTGGGGTGGGGGTGGGGGTGGGGTGCAGTTAGTTTAGGGTGAGTGTAGAAAAAAATTGGGGAGATAAAGACTTTCATAGATGTCCTTTTAGGTAATTTACCACATGGGTATATTGGTCATAAAAAAATTCAGTGTGGAAAGAAAAATCGTGTGTGCATTTAGCCACTCTCGCTTTTTTTGTCTAAATAAAGAATGGAACTTCTAAAACACATAAGGGGAGTTCGGTTTTTTACTCATAAAATAAACAACTCATCAAATCACCAAGGTATACATTATGCTTTGATTTTTCTCCTTTTCATCATCATCAAAGCCTTGTCCCAACTATGTTGACGAATTCTGTTTCTACATTTTGATCTATCTTGAGCCAAATCCTCAGATAAATTACACTTCTTCATATCTATATTTACTACCTCCATCCACATCCTCTTAGGCCAATCTCTTCCCCTTGGTGGGCCACAACCTTCATGGCCAAACTTTTCCTTACCGACTCCGTTACCGGCCTACGTTGGACATGCCCAAACCATCTCAAACGAGTTTCTCTAATTTTATCCCTTATTGTTGCTACCCCTAAATACTCTCGAAAGCGCTCATTTCTAATTCTATCATTCCTCGTTTTACCACACATCCACCTCAACATTCTCATCTCTGCTACAACCATTTTGTGCATATGATGCTTCTTGATTGGCCAACATTCTGCTCCATAGATTATAGCTGGTCTAATCGCTGTCATGTAAAATTTTCCCTTCAATCTTATTGGCATTCGTCGGTCACAAAGCACTCCTGAAGCAAGTCTCCACTTCAACCATCCCGCTTTAATTCTATGTTCGACATCTACATCAATGTCCCCATCCTTGCTAATTATAGAGCCAAGTAGCGGAAAGAATCACTTTGTGGTATCTCATGATCTTCAATTCTCACAGTAGTTTAAGCCCTTTCTATATGCTCACTGAAGTTACAAACCATATATTTCGTCTTTGTATGGGCTTATTTTTCTCCTTTTATTCTTTCTTTTTCTTGCCCATTATTGAGCCTAGAATCCTAATCCTATCAAAGTTTGAAATTCATAATCACCACAACTCATTTAATTTATTGTCAAATTTTGAGTTTGTAGCATTTTACTTCAAAATATGCATTAAATAAATCTAATTTATTCCTAAGTAAGAAATTTCAGGTTGCTATAAATAAAGGTGCTAAAAGTTTTTTTTTTATACTAATTACATGTCAAATGTTCCATCAAGGTTGGTGGTTTTATTAAAGTTTTAAAAAGGATTTGGGCTCCAAATAATGGGCCAAAGATCAAGACTTTTTTTTATAAACATCAACCCCATATTATGATCTTAAAAATTATTTAATTTAATTTTGAATGAAAATCATGTGCTCATGAGTAAAAACTCTTCTATAGTCTTTCGTACCCATTTTTATCATTGTTGGATATAAAGAGCAATCTAAATTCATTTTTTAAAAATATTTTTGGGGTATAATGTAATAATTAGTCCATAAATTTTTTGTACCCATTATACTGTAATAGCAGTTTTGAGGTATAGTGTAGTAAAATTTTAACTCTTTCTCAAATTCCTCGCTAAGAGAAACTTTTGCCCCCTCTAAGAGAAAATCTTGGCTCCGTCACTGGTCAGAGGATCTGGACTCCTAACTTTCATTATCATATCATTCACACCTTAAATGTTCACTTTTCATGACATTGTCCTCTTGACCATACATGCCTACTACAAGCATTGTGGCCGATCAAACAATCACAAGAAACCAATTAATAGGTTTTCAACCATCCATGCTCTTATCGCATGCATCGCAGTCCATAAAAAATGATCAGAAGTAACCAATTGATGGATTTTCATTAATTAATTGTGGGTGGATTGGATTACATGTAGCAATCCGGCATGGATCCTACTTTGATTAAAGTGACAACTCTTAGTACTAAAACAAATATAAAATGATTATTTTGAGCGGTTGGGATTCATTATGGTGAGAGCCTCTTATTATTTCTGTATTTTAACTGCCCTCAAAATTTGGAGAAATCACGTCCTTAAAAATATTAAGGTATTTTCAATTGCAGGATTTTTCTTCAGATATAATTAAAAGAGCTATAGAAAATAAATTTGTTTTAAATGATTACAAAAAATAAATAAATATAAAATATCAACAGTTCGACTATTGGTTCCCCAACTCACTCACAAACACCGCCTCCACTCCCCAACCCCCAACAACAACGGTGGGGAAGAAAAATCTGGCTCCGCCACTAGGCACAGGGAAGTAATGTCGGCGCATTAGGGGTAATTAAGAAAAAAAAAAAGAAACAAGAAGCTGCAACTCACTGAATCAGTTGGGTCAACTTCAGAGACCAGCAGTCTAAGTCATAAGTGAAATCAGAATATATGGACAGCAGTGACAGCATAGCCAGGGAAAGAAAAGTCAGGAAAGATTAAAATTCATTTGATGCATGAATGGTAGAGTGAATACTGGATTCAAATCAGAAACAAGTCTCTTGATTTTATCTTCACCATTGCCAACTCCTTAGAAAAATTAAAGGCTTGCAACTAAAGTTTTATGATCTCAGAAGTAAAAAAAAATCTGTAGCTCATTGAAAGATACAAACAAGCAAAATAATAAATTGAGAGAAACAGGAAAATGTGCAGAGTAAATGAACCATTAACATTAGGCAAACATGATGAATAAAAAACGAAAAGAAAACAATCCCACAAATACAATTAATATCCACAAAAAAAGAGAACTTGAAAATTAATCAATTTAATTTCCAAGTACAGCTATGCCAGGTCAATGAAAATTTGCAAATTCAGACTTCAGACTCGTCACTCATGAGCCCTGACAAAGTTTTCCCAGTACAGTTCTGGACTTCTAGGCCAGTCCATGGGGGGTTTATGAACATTAGATGATCCACAGTATTTTCTGTTAATTCTAGAGAAACGATAAGGAAAATACAGGCTATATTCACACAGGGATAGGCCCAGATAAATCTTAAAATCAGCGTTTTTGCAAGCAAACCCACAAACATATACTCATTACCTGCATTTGGCATGTGCATTGATTTACTAATAAAGATGCAAGAACAATCTTGTGAAATATATGAAAATCTTGACAGGAAAAGTCAAATGTTCTATGATTCATTGTCCAAAAGGTGGGCCATGTGTCTAGTTTCTGAAAGCAACCTGATGGCGGAAGCCATCATGGACTGGCAATGGACACTTCTTTACCCTATAGGGTCTTTCCTTGACATGGAGAAAAAGGTGGAGAAAACTATCCTTAGTTCAAACTTGTGTGTGGACCGTTGTCTCTACTTGTTTCTCCACCTATTTTCTCACAACCATATAGGTCCTAAAAGCCAAAATACAATATTAATAATATGAAAAAAGGGATTTCAATGCAAGGGAAATAAAGGACTGACAGTGGCTCATCCATTGCAGAGGTCTACTCCATGAGCATTTCAGACCACTGGTACACAGGGCCAAACCAATGGAGATGACAAACCACTGAAGTCAAGATCCAACCTAAAACCCTGACCAAGAAGAGGTTTCCAAATAGGAACTCATACCCTCGAAGCTTTAGCAGTCGTAGCTGATGATCTAACCGAGGAACTGCTCCTCGAAGCCATTGGTGGAGGATCATTAGCATCCGATGAAGAAAAAAGCGGAGTTCCAGGAGGAGTGAGAAGCCTAATCACCAAGGAATTAATTAAAAAACACACACATTTGAATGAAGATAATGTTCATGCACGTAACTTGACTAAATACAGTCAGTGTAAGTATTTAATGGGGGAAACTACCACAGCAGATTTTACTATAGTAGGGAGTTGGAACAGAAAATTCTGCCCGTATTACACTACCACATAAGGCAATATTAGTAGAAACATTGGTTTATGCAAGTATTCTTTAATAAATTAATGAAAAAAAGGCTTTCCAATTACAATTGCAATCTGAAAAGATTTCCAACCCTGAGAACAGTTTGCACCCAAATTTGACACTCATGGGAGTGTTCCTGGGTTGATCATGCAAATTTTGCATCCAATTGAATTTATCTAACGGCTAGGATTTAGACAATTTTGAGGTCATCAACATTTTAACTCCCATTATCAGGTTAAAAAAAAAAACAATGATTGTCTTACTTCTGGGTGGGCCCCATGCAAGGGCATCGCTGAAAAATTATTCTTTTTGATAATCAACATAACTTTTTTTCAAAAAAAAAAAAAAATGATAAAGGGAAAAACGCATGCCAACATCTGATTGTATCACAAACGTGCCTCTAAACCCCTCAAATGGAATTGGTTTGGCATGCCAATCAGTTGATTCAAATTTAAACAGCAGAACAGCTAGACAACAAGGAAAACAGGCTCTAGGGTTGTAAATGGGTCGGTTCCGGTCCGGGTCCACGGTGGACCCGGAACCGGAACCGTTAAGGAGAAGGTGGAACCGGATCCGGAACCATTTCAGAACCAGTTTCTTGACTCCGGAACCGGAACCAGAACCATATATGGGACGGGTCTGGATCCGGATCCGGGTCTAGGTAGAGAATGATATTTAAAAATATATATAATTTTTAGGAGAGATTTTCGAAAATTGAGGTAATATGTCGGGTCTCGGGTCCACGGGTCCGAACCAAGGTGGAACCGGACCCAGACCCATTTACTTATCGGGGCCTAAATAAGGACCCAAACCCGGTTTTTTAACGGGTCGGAACCTCCAGGTAATCGGAGAATCGGGGACCCATTTACATCCCTAAAAACAGCAAATGAATACTAATTTTATCAGGTAATAAACAACAACATCAAAATGTGTAAATGGGTAACTAATACTGTCAAGTATCAACTCTAACTACATCATTAGAAATATAACCATCCCCTTGAAAATTCACAAGTAAACCAACTTTTAAAAACCCCAATCTCGATTTTACTTAGTGAGGTTAGAACTGCACATAGGAAGAGAATAACAGTTTAACAATGGATGAAAGGCTGACAAAGTGTGCGCATGAATTAGAAGTTCAACAAGCACCTGTTTGCTTCAAGAGAGGAATCCAACTTTCATAGCATTTTAGGTTCAGTAAAATCAAATGAATTCCCACAAAGTAGGATGGAAGCTTGAAACTTTGGCTGGAATCTTGGAAGATTAAGATAGACTTTAGGGGTTGTTTGTTTGCAGTCATTTACATATGTAAATGATTCTCACATGTAACGGTTAAGCATCATCACATTTGTTTGCGCTCATTTATGCATGTGTTGTGTAAATAAGGTGTGAAAATGGTATGTAAATAAGGTCATTTACACACAAAAATTTTCACACCTAAATACTTTCACACCCCTTCGAAAAAGGCGCTAGTACAGTCTCTTACACAGTAATTGTATTATTGTGGGCCCCATCAACTACTTTATTTTTTCTCATTCCCATGGGTCCCTTATTTGTAATCCAAACCGTTCATTTTGTTTATTGAAATAATAAGCCCCAAGACCTTGAAGCTGATTGACTATCTTAAATCTTCATAGATTTTAAGTAATTTGTGAAAAAGTCCCAACCTATAAATATAATTTTCTGCACTTCTATGGGCCATCATCAATTCATAATCCGAACCGTTTTTTTATTCTTGTATTAAATATCGGGACATTAGTTTCATATCTTAATTCTTCATGGATTTTAATAAATTTGTGAAAAATGTCCGAAAAATCCAAAACTTCAAAAACTGTTGGATGTACTCATTTACTTATGTGAAAATAGTTATTTTGACAAAACACATTAATGTGTTTTACATGTAACATTTGCATATGTAGCATTTACATATGTAAATCTCATTTTCCCATCACACATGTAAAAAGCATTTCCCCTTGATGCAGAAATTGATGAACATCTCATTTTTGTAATGGATGAGACCTATTTGCAGCAATTTGAGCATCCCAAGAATGTCCGCGAGGGTCCCGACAAAACGTGATCGAGATTTGGAGCCCAAACAGTACAAGTTTCTGTTTAAATTTAAAATTCAGGGACTATTTTGGGAATATGCAGAAGTACAGTGACTGTTTTGCAAGTTTCCTACATGCTGAGTGTTTAAAAAGGGCCGAAAGTGCGGGTTCTTTGATGCTTGGGTTCATGGGTCAAACTGAACCCAACCCATACAAATTATACATCAAGTTCATCGCCCATGGGTCCACCTTCAAATCATGGGCTTTGTGTCATCAAAGAGTGGGCCATGTGGGACCCACAACTAATCTACTGCAGAGCTGTCTGGAACAATCTGATTACTAAATACTGCCTTATTTGCTTATTATGTTTAGAGATTTCTTCTTTGTTTGGTTGGAAAACAATTATTAGGAATTATATTTGTAGTAGAAGTTCAATTTGGTAAGTTTCTTTTTGGGTATTTGGTTGTTTTTAGTGATATATAAGGCTATAAGCACGACAGTATTCGAATGGGTGGATGGTTCATGTCGTCAGTTTTTATATTGAATAGAAAAGCTATGTTTGCTTTTATTTTTCCTCTCCATTCTGTCTTGTGTGATGCATGGTGATTGAGGAGGCTTGTACAAGGTGAGTTAGTTTTTTACAAGCATTGTTCCTTCACCGTTTAGGGTCTGGAATTTCTGTTCTTTACTGCATATTAATGTAGTTGCTGGACTGTTCTCTGGTCTTTTAGATTCTTCGGCCCTCGCAAGTCTGATTGCGTCAAATCGAGACTGTGTTACCCCTTTATGTTAATTCATTTTCCTTTTCTTGAAAGAGACTTGACAACCAACTCATTCCATCTAGTTATAGGAATTCAATTTTCTCCAAATCCAAGGATTTGCAGTTAAAGTAGTTTCAGATCTATAGTGAGCTTAAGAAAGCACTTGTTTACTTGAAGAAGGGAGTCCACCGTTCATAGCATTTTAGGTTCAATAATTATTGAATTTCCCAAAAGCAGGGTGGAAGCTTAAAACCTTCGGCTGAAATAGGGGTGCACAAAAAATCCGTCAATCCGGAAATCCGATCCGATCTAATTCGATTCGCGGGTTTTTATCTGATCCGAAGGTAAACGGATTGGTGACGGATTGAAAATTTTGTAATCCATTAGCAACGGATCGGTGGTGGATTTCACCCTCAATCCGCGGATTCAATCCGATCCGATCCGTTGATATTAAATATAAATAAAAAAATATAAGGGGTCTAAATATAAATTAAGATGTCTAAATTTAAAATAAGAAAAAAAATTTAAGGGGTCAAAATGTAATTTTTTTACAACATATTTGATATTTTTCTTTTAAAATTGGATTGAACGAATTAATCTGATCCGATCCGGTCCTCCACGGATCGGATTGGATCGGATTTTAACAGCTACGGATTGGTGACGGATTCCAAATCCGTCAATCCGCAGGTAACGGATTTGGCTCAATCCGCACCAATC
Source organism: Litsea cubeba (assembly GCA_012931725.1). Lineage (NCBI taxonomy): Eukaryota > Viridiplantae > Streptophyta > Magnoliopsida > Laurales > Lauraceae > Litsea > Litsea cubeba. The sequence continues at coordinate 5,104,456 of CM022947.1, read as the reverse complement.
CGATCCGTGTACACCCCTAGGCTGAAATATTGGAAGATTAAGATCAAATTTTAACGTGAATTCATTTCCCTTTTCTTGAAAGAGACTTGACAACCAACTCATTCCATCTAGTTATAGGAATTCAATTTTCTCCAAATCCAAGGATTCGTGGTTAAAATGGTTCAGATCTATAGAGAGCTAAGAAGGCACCTGTTTGCTTGAAGAGGGGAGTCCACCTTTCACAGCACTTTAGCTTCAATAATTACTGATTTCTCAAAACGTAGAATGAAAGCTTAAACCTTGGCTGAAATCTTGGAAGAATAAGATTGACTTGTAATGTGAATTCATTTTCCCTTTCTTCAAAAGGACTTGACAACCAACTTATTCGATCTAGTTATAGGAATTCAATTTCTCCAAATCCAAGGATTTGTGGTTAAAATGGTTCAGATCTATAGTGAGCTCAAAAGGCACCTGTTCGCTTGATGAGGGGAATCCACCTTTCCTAGCATTATAGGTTCAATAGTTATCGAATTCCCAAAGAGTGGGATGCAAGCTTAAACCTTCTGCTGAAAGCTTGGGAGATTAAGATCAACTTTGAATGTGAATTCATTTTCATTACTGATGATGCCAAAATTGGGTTTCGGACACCACCGGTCAAGTAATAAATGCGGTAAATTAATGAGAGAAAGGGAATTTATAGTGGTTCGGTCTGTGTGACCTACATCCACTTTATAAAGGCAGAGGTCGCCTGTTGGTATTTTACTTCTCCAATGAGTAGGGATTACAGGCTAGGAGAATACAAGAGTAGAAAATGGGAAGATATCAATTGCCCCCAAGTGCTGGTGGGGCTCCTCGATTTATAGTCCTCCCCTAATAGATGGGGACGACTCTTCAGCAACGTTTGCCCTGCTTGAATGGAGCCTTCGAACTGCCCTCGCGCTGGACGAGGCAGGTGAGATATTCTCCGCAGGACCTGGTAAAAGCGGGACTGCTTCCGAAGCGACGTGGCTGCCTTGACTTGGCCAAGGTATGTGGATCTGGACCCGGACCTGAACGGATCAATCGGGCTTCCACTAATTTGGAGCTTGGCTCATTGGGCTATTCTGACCTGACTCATCCTCATGGGTTGGGTCATTTGGGCCTGACTCATCATTTATCTTGGAAAGGACTTGGCAACCAAAAAATTCCATCCAGTTATAGGAATTCAGTTTCCTCCAAATTGAAGAATTTGTGGCGAAAAGGTTCAAATCTATAGTGAGCTCAACAAGCACCTGTTTGCTTGAAGAGGGGGCTACACCTTTCATAGCATTTTAGGTTCAGGAAAGTGAACTGAATTCCCAACATGTAGGATGGAAGCTTAAAACTTCGGTTGAAATCTTGGAAGATTAAGATCAACTTAATGTGAATATTTTCCTCATCTTCAAAAACTCATTCCATCTAGTTATAAGAATTCAACTTTCTCCAGATCGAAGGATATGTGGTAAAAATGGGTTAAGATCTATAAGAAATCTAAGACTTCTTTTACTCTATAAGCAAGCATCGCTTAGGTGCACTCTCACAAACTGAAAAGTCGCTGGATTATTCACAAAGATTTTTAAAAGCGCAAATCACTGAAATAAACCAAAGCAGTTCCATATCTGCCACGCAAGAAATCTAAAAGATCTCGATGCCAAAGGGTTAAAAGGGAAATTTCAACAAAAACCCAACTCCTCAGCAGAGCCTAGTATGCAAGTCATAATATTCAGATAGAGAGCTGTCAATATTGCAACCCTGAATCCAAAAATATGTTGAGGGATGAAAGTTGAATTTTTTATCTCCAGATTCACGTATCAGATCTCAAACACTCAAAGGAATTCTCACTAACCCAAAACGCAGATAAGAAGAGATCAAATAAATCTTCAGTGCTGATTGTGTGCTGGTTCAGGCAATCAGCTTTCGATAGAATACCAGATCAGTGAATGACCCTTTTCTCGTCTTCTTCCTTTGTTAGGTGAATCAAGTACATCGATCAATCCGTTCAATGAGAATATCTGGATATGATAAGAATTATGGTTTTATTTATCAATAATAGATAAAGAGCTGGAATGTCTCGCATTAAGATTTAAGATAACTTTATATTGGTAGAAAATCCAATCAGAATTTCCTAGGTAGGAAATGGCTTTTCCCAGAGTAGAGAAAAAATAGTTCAATTTCTTCCTCTATATGCCAAGAACAGCACCGCAACAAAACACGAAGAAATGGAAAGTGCTGAAAATCGGAGGCTTCCCTGGTACCGAGGAACCCTCTTCGTTGGACAAATGTGTCCTAAATTTTAGCAAAATGCCCTTGAAGACAACATACGGTTTTCAATCACTGCAAGAAGATCTGAAAGCATTTTGATCTATTCAGGGATTCTGGTGAGGCTTCCAAGAATCCCACTAAAATTCAAGAGACTTTCATTACTACACACATAAATTCCATAGCAAAGAATTTAAAAAAAAAATCAATGAAATTGTAATTACATTGAATGAAAGCAATAAAATGACAGATCATTTTTTTTTTAGATCTGCGCAAATCCGAACTAAATTTTGAGAATGAAGTACCAGAGTCTTAATGGAATTAATGATTAATGACAAATTGCACTAAGAACAAGCGGAAATGAACTTCAACTAATAAATAAGAAGATAAACAAAGCAAACAATCTTAACTTTTTCTCTTTTACAAAAGAGAGTTTAATCTTTAGAAACAATACAATATTTTAGCATGTCTTTAGAATCTCCACAGCTTTTATTTGACCCTAAAAATATCAAAAGAGAAGGAGAGTTATGTTTCTTTCTTTCCTTTTCTCTTTTCAAAAGAAAAAAAGCAATGAAATTGAGAGGACCAGATCCAAATCTTACCTGATAAATAGAGGATAAACTACTTAAACTTAATTTCTTTAATCAAAATGTGTACCAATTGAAAGAAAAGATCCAGTTTCCTAATTAGCAAGAATGAGAAGACACAGATCCAAAGCTGCTAAATACATTAAAAAAAAAAAAATAGAACTTTTATATTCTAATAGACACCTGAAACAAGGAAGAAAAAGATTCAAATTTTGACAAATATAGTAGAGATACTAAATTTAAACAAAACATAGAGCAACAAATACAAAAAAAAATTCATTCCCATGGAAACATCAAGGATTAAAAAAAAAAAAAAAAACTGCAGATCCGAAATCCGTTACAAGAATATTGCTTTTAAAATCCATACCAATCGTAATCATGCTTTCCTCCATCTGTAGATCCTAACAGATCGTCCATTCCGCTCTTCGGAAGCTTTACTGACCCGACTGAAATTCTCCCCAATTTCATCATAACTACAAGAATCAAAACCAAATCCCTCAACAATCTCACAAATAGAAGAGAAGAGAAGCATTTACAGTTGTAGTACAGAATGCGAAAAATTCCCACTCAGAAGAATCAGATCTCAGAAGATTTCACGAACTGAAAAATCAAAACTTTCTCAATTTCTGCAGAAAATGTAAGTATCACCCCCAAAAATCCCCGCTACAAATCTGTAAAAATAAGAAGAAGAAGCAGAAACAAAAAAAAATCCTCATTTCAGCTAAAAATGCAAAATTCTTGTCAGAATAAAAGGATTTAGAAAAGTAACAACTTGGAACTATCAAATCGAGACCCAAAAACTAACAAAGAGCTCAAAAAATCAAGAATTACAGAAAACAAACTCGAAAAGCACCGTCGATTGTACAAGAAAATCGGCATTCATGAAAAATTCAAGAATTCACACGTAAACAACACTTTCTTCCCCAAATCGAAAAATCCACTAAAAAGAAGAGGAAAAAAGAAGGCAATGTGGAAGAATTTCGGACCGTCGGATTCGTCGTTGGTGGTGATGGAGAGGCTCCGACGGTTCCTGGAGAAGAGATCGAGATTCTCGTCCCGATCGCCGGAGATTCCCGTCAGGCTCCTCCCCCTCCGGTGCTGAGATACCGCCGGAGCATTCCTCCCTCCGTCCAGAGCTTCCCTCGCTATACGATTCATATCGCCGACACGGTCACCGACATCCGAAACCGATACGGACCAATATAAGCAAATGAGAGAGAGAGAGAGACAGAGGTTGCTTCGACGAAGAGAGTGGTTTTTATAGCTGTGTCTTTCAGAGATTCGTCACGATCTCATCTGAGATGGCAAAAATGAGAATGAGAGGGGTTTTAAGACTAAAATAAAAGAATACATGATCCAGATCTCCGTTTTGTAGCTCTCCCTCTTCTCCTTCTTCTCCTTCTTCTCCTGCTGTACTGAGGAGTAAGGTGCGTTACGTGTGTATGGGAGGGTTATGGTGTGCGTTTGCTACAGTTACAAACACGACACGTGGTGTGCATATTTCAGTGAGCCCGGTTCACAGCGTTGGGAAAACAATTAGCCAAAGTGGCATGTAGGGCCTATCTAACCTTATTCAGTGAGCTTATTTTTGTTCGTTTGTTTGGAATTTGGATGGACAAAGAGCAAGAGCAACCCTGTCATTTAACTGACGGGATGTCTTTTTTATTCGGTTGTTTATCAAAGGGGGGTGATTTACTTATCTAGGAATTGAATACACAGAGCAGTTAGAAATAAAGATGGATGATAAATTTTAAAAACTTATTATCAAATAATATTATTTTAATTTTAAAGGATTTTACAGGTAAAAGCCCTTTAGGATCTGTAGCACTGAGGTCCCAGTAGCACGGTATAGACGGGAGGAATTTACTAGGTGCATTTTGGATATTTAATTTTAACCATCATATGTTTTTGATTCGCATGTATTCTATTGTAAATAAATGCGGAATAAGCACGAGGAGATTATATTTAGTTTTTTTTTTTTTTTGCATTTTCAATAGGAAACTCCAGTGTTTAATTTCACTCCTTCAGCTTAGATTTTCTGAGTTAAAAAACCTACGGAGGACCCGGACTCCATGTTTTGGGTGATGTACTATCATAAATCAAGCAAGTGATGGATAAGGTAATAACCTTATTAGGGCCCGTTTGTTAATTTCACCTTAAAAGTTAAGTCAAGTTAAACATCACATCAAAATCACTTTTTACCAAAACTCCCTCCATCTTTTTCAACAAAAAAGTCAAAAAACAACTATATTTACTCACTAGAAGACAACAAAACTATATTTTCCCATACAAAAAGTCAAAAATATTCCATCCCAAATAATTAAAAATAAAATACCATCACAACTCACTTATATTTTATTCATTCTTTTTATTTTAAATTTTTATTTATAAAAAATAATAATGTGACATATACATCACCTTCTCTAAACCGTTTCAATTAGCAAACGGGTGTGAATTGAAAAACCAGACATTCAGGCTGCAGATTGAAAAGCACATGATTTTATGTGTTGAATTGAATGAATGTGGCACATGGGCCACTTCACCATTTATCGGCGTCCTGTACTATGCTCCAGGTGGAATCATCTGGTGCGAGGACACAGTTTTCCAATTTTAATGCAGAGAGGGAAAAAAGGGTCTCAGATATCCGGGGCCCTTAAAGCATTTGTAAATTTAGTTGGGAAATAATCTTTTGAAAAACTTAGATGCCCCCAAGATAGGGATTCTCAGATATAAGATATCCTTAAACCATATAGGCACTTACTTTTTGAAAATAAAGACCAGCTGTTAGATATTCATTTTCTACATTCTTAAAGAAAGGGTTATTTGATGCTTACTTTTATGAATTCACTTTTGATATTCATTTTTAACTGTTTTAAAAAATATTATATCTATTTTAACGCAAACAAGCATGCGTTGGTCATCATAGACACTACATATGCCTTTATTCTACCTTTGTAGGCCAAGTCCAAAGCACGAAGAGATGAAAATCACTTTTTTAAATTTATATAAATTAATTGGTCATCTCCTTACCGTTCATATATGAGTCTTTGGGCCTATTCGGTAACTCTAAAAATAAGCACTTATTAAATGATTTAGAGCTTATTAAAATTTAGAGTGTTTGATAAAACTCTAATCATGATTTAAAATTAAAACTTATATTTAGAAATAAATGATTTTAAGCTCTTAAACATAAGCTGCTTTGAGTAGTTTTTTTTTTTTCATAAATTTTTTTTTTTTAAGTCGGGGAAGCCGTTTCACGATTTCTTTCTCTGCTACTTTTCTCTTTGCACAACCATCTCAAGGAAGACGATGATGATGACTTATTTAGATGGTTATCAAACACTCAATTATAAAATAAGAACTTTTTTTTATAATTTTACCAAACAATCTAATTATAAATTTAAACTTAAAAATAATTTTACCAAACAATCTAATTATAAATTTAAACTTAAAAATTAGACCTTTTATTTTAGACCTTAATTTAATTAGCTCTTATTAGATATAATAGAGTTACCAAACTGGGCCTTACTGTTATCTTTACAGTAAACTATTTATAGACCAACTAATAAGAGTACACTATTTTTTAGTCCTCTTATGAATTACTTCATCTTTGAAAAAACGTATTCAAGCAGCATATTATACACTTTCATTGTGCAATATAAGTTTTAATTAGAATAAATCACTTATTTTTTTTCTCACCAGTCTTCAGTTAAAGCTCCTCTCACTGAATTAAGTTAATGAAGCTTTCCTTTAAGAGAAAATGAAATGGAGAGCCCAAATTTTCAGAAAAAAAATAAAGTACGATAAACAGAAACCCTATTATGAAACAAAGAGGAAGTACGAACTCAAGTCATATGCTTGATCTTAGCTCCTTCCCATCTAATTGATACAGATTCATGTACAAATAGAATGATTCATCGAAACTTAATTCACGGGCCCCCATAGTATATGATCTCAAAAATCACTTAGATGAAAAGGAACTACTTATTTATATTTTGGGCTCATCTTTCATGTGCCACTTTAATTGTTCTACTGTTTTTTCTATTATTTTTTTAATTAGGTTGGCCTACTGATTAGGAGTGATACTATCAAACTACCAACCGTGAAGATCTGAGAATTGATCTATGTGCTTGGGTGTATTATCGAAGTGCCAACACTAATCAACAATGAGTCTGTTGGCACTTCCATTGTTCCACCGTTAACCAGTCATTATTGCCAATAGTTAGGATGGACATTGTTATAAAAAATGGGGGGAAAAATAAGAATATATAGAAAAAATGGAGAGTGAGAGGAAAGGGAGGTGAGGAAGATGTACAAATTGAATGGAGAGTCCAGTCCTTTTTATCTTTCCCCCCAAAACGATATTTTTTAATGTGATTTTTGCCCTCAAAATTGGTAGTTTGAAGGTCGTGAGTTAGGAATTTTTACTATTTCAAACATAAGTGTTATATTTGTACCGTCGTTATACAACAACTAGATGGGCAAAAATGTGTCATCATCATCGAAACCTTGTCCCAACCATATATGTTGGAGTTGGTCACATGAATTCTATTTTTCCATTTCAATCTATTATGAGACAAATATTAAATAAGTAACGCTTCTTCATATCTATTTTTATTACTTCCATCTGCGTCTTTTTCGGCATACTCCTTTTTTTGGTGGGCCATCAACCTATATAACCAGAATTTTCCTTACTGGCGTAGTTGCCGGCCCGCGTTGGACATGCACAAACCATCTCTAGCGGGTTTCTCTCATTTTATCCACTATTAATGCTACGCCTAAATGCTTTTGAATGCGTTCCTTACTAATTTTATCCTCCCTATTTTAGGGCACATTCACCTCAACATTCGCATCTCTACTACATCCATTTTTTGTGCATATGGTGCTTCTTAATTGGCCATGCTCCATAAGCCATAGCTGGTCTAATCGCTGATTTGTAATGATTTTTAGAAGGGCAAAAATATGTATTTACTTAATTACAAAATATATATTATTCAGTTCAAATTCTCATAGGCATGAACTCCTAAGAAATTCATGAGGCTCCTTAGACACTTATCCATTAAAAACTTAAAACTGCCCAAACTAATTTTACGTGATAGGAGGAGTTGGGCCCCACCAATGGGCACCTTAGTGGATATGGACCCCAAAAACTACAATTTTCTAGCCTTCATAAAAAAAAAATACTTTCTATGTTTTTTTGGCATTTTTTATTATTGTGTCAATCCTTTGTTCAACATCCATTTATGATGTGAGTGATTGAATTTCGCTCAGTGCATGTTTGGCATCTCTATTTTCAACCTTAATGCCTAAAGTAGGTAGAGATATGGAAAATAAGAGCCTTGATTCTACTCCCTATCAGCTTTAGAGAAGTAAAAGGAAATTTCCTTAAAAATGAAAAACCCCAGTACTAGGATCCTAAAAGTAAGAGCTGCAGGTCTAAAAAAAGTAGATGTTGAAGTATTTATTTATCAAAAATAAGAGTGGAGATCCCAAACAAGGCCTTAAGAGTTAATTTAATTTATTGCACGCACGTATGCAATAGGTTTTAGATTTGGATATGTCTTGCAACTTGAGAAAATAATGACAAACAGCTTTTAATTAGTTGAGTGATAGTATAAAAAAAACACCATGGCGTTGAAGACATTACTGCCAATCAAGTTTTTTAAGGGAAGTGTAGTTTTCATCTACTGTATCTTATTTTTTTAATTGGTACATGTACTGTATCTTGATGCAATTCCTTCAGAAAAAGTAGTTTTCATGATACAATTTATAATGACAGAAACGGGTGGTTGCATTTTGGGAAGCGTTTGTTTGCGGGCAGCCATCCAACTTTCTTTGATTCACCTATTTCCTTTGTTTGGTCCAACTAAAAAAACATGATTTTGGAACCAGAATTTCTTTGTTTTCGCAATTGACATATAGAAAGGTACTTAGATAACAGCTCCCTTTTGACCCATTTCTGACCTTTGATTTTATTTTTTTATAAATGTTTAGTATTGTTTTCTAGATGCATTTTCTTCCCGTTGTTTAAAATATACGTGCATGAGAACAATTACTTGTGCTAGTCAATTTAGTTAGTTGCAAAACTATTCATAATAAAGAATGAGATTCTCACATTTCTTGAGCATTATCATCATCCATGGAATTTTTCATTCCAATAGATGTCAACTTTATGAATTCTAGTTCTTCGTATCTTTAGCTAAACACGTTATACTATATAAAAGAGGAAGGTTTTGGTTATAATTTTGACGGTTAGTTGGAACTTTGACAGTAAGTTATCCAATTTTTAAAACTTCTCTCCCTACTTATTTAACTACCTACTTTATCTCATTATAATAAAAAAAAAATTATAACCACTTTCCACTTCTATTTTACTGCAAAAGCTTCATTTCAACCCAAGTTCTGCAATCCCCTTTCTACTAAAATTCTTCTCTTTCCACCACATAGCTCTTCAATTGCAATATTGGCCATATACATGCTGAGCAAGGGTTATTATGCTAGTTTTTTCATTACCCTACAATCAAATGGTTTTTCAAACTGTTAGTGTGTATGCTCTTTGTGGGACTACGCCGTCAATTGGGCCCTCCTACAAAGATACTCAGGTTGGCATGCCCTTTAAAAAGCCCATAAAATGAGGGCTTAGGACTGCTAATTTGAGGGCCGGGCTTGGAAAATAAAAGCGCCACCCCGCCTAACCCCATTTTTTCTTATTTCAAATGAATTATGGGTTTATTTGAGTATACATGTGAGTTTATTTGAGCATGATTTTTATGTTAATTTTATAATATAATTCTAAAATGATTTTCATGTGATATTTATGTAAACAAGCCATGCATGATTCTTATGCATTTTTTTAGTGGCTTATCTACACAAAGTTGCTATATGTGGGTTTTTTAACATGATCCTTATGCGGGTTCTAAATATTAATAGCAGTCATTAATCACTTCTCTTTAGTTATCGGATCTTTATATTCAAATTCATCTCCAATACCAACCATGCACGTTACTTGTTGTCCTTCACTTCACTTCACTTCTTTCTTTCTTTCATTATTTTATTTACATTATATATAACATAAATACTTTATTATTGAAAAAACACTCCCTATCTTGCATTATATAAAATTAGGAGAAGTCCTTATAAAGAGAAGATATGAAGAAGGTGGTGAAATGAAAAGAATCGGTTATATTAGATGCGGACTTGGTAATCTTATAAAAGGCATTTATTTTCTTTTTTAGAAAATATCCTACACTTGTTGCATTGCGTTGAAAGTTGAAACTCAAATAGAGGAGGGTTAACATCAAGTTCACACAATTTGCCTAATGATAGTGTAGAACAAAATCACAAAGTGGTTTTTCTTCTCTTGACCTTGGGCCCGGCCTTGACCTTCGAGGACTGTATAAGGGCTTAGTTGCAGGCGTGCCCAGGATCAGCCCATATATGTTGAGAGTAAGCTATGGGACCCAATAGAACAGGCCCTTTGACAACCGCATATGGGACTCATAATGCTGAGCATGACCCAATACATGACTCGATCTATGGTGTTCTCGTTTTTTTTTTTCTCTTTTGGTATCCCAGTATAGAGGGAGCTGGCCCACCTAGCCCTCTGGAGAGGGGGCCCTCGGGTGAGGAGAGTAAACCTCGGGTGAGGTGGGAGGCTCTTTGATGATGTATCTCAGCTTCGGGTGAGGAAATATGCCTACTCAAATTCGACCGGCTGATAAGAACAGCCGCCTCTTACCCATTAGGCACATTTCCTCACCTAATACTGTAATACCTTACAAGAGGTCTTTTGCCCTCGCCAGAGACCTCCACCTCATCCGAGGTTTGCTCCCCTCTCCGGAGGGCTAGAGGCTCAAGCCCCCCTAGCTAGGATAAAACAAAATAAAAAAAAATCTTTTTTTGTTAGAGACGTTACAAATGAGGAAACGTTTTCCCAAAAAGTCACGACACTGTGTTTAGGAAGGGAGGAGGGGAGGGGAGGAAAAATTTGAGGGGAAGGAAAATGGAGGGGAGGGGAGGAGAAATTTTCACTTCTCTTGTTTAATTATATTCAAAACGTAGGAGGGGAAGGAAAATCCCCTCTTTGCAAGCCTCTTTCTCTCTTCTTTCCCCCCATTTTTGAAGGAAAAATTTAGGGGTAAAATTTTAAAAATGTCACCCCCAAATTCCCCTCTCCCACTTTTCCTCCCCCTTTCCCAAACACCCTCTATTTTAACTTTTCCTCCATTTTCCCCTCTTTTTTTTTTTCCTTCCCCTCATTTTACCTCCTTCCCAAACATAGTGCAGTTTCCTATTTGGAGAAACACAAAAAATTCACGAATAAAAAGACCTCAACAATTAGGCTGAGATTTCTTCCGATGATCATCACCAACCTAGGGCCCGTTTGGATGTATACTGAATAAAATATTTACACATTTAATTATTGCAAGAATAAAATAGTATAGAATAGAATAATATAATATTACAATATCACAATATTTTTCCTATTTGGCGATTTTTGAAGGATCTTACAGATTTTTAATTGAGTTGTTTGGGAGGTGCTATGATTAAAGTAAATTACATTATTAGAATAATCTTTTATTAAATATTTTAATTTAAATGTAATTTTTTCCACATTTGGATAAAAAAGTAGTGTGATATAGTAAAGTTCAACTGCGATGTTTTTACCTTAAGTTGCTTTTCTTTTATCACATAAAACCATGGTAAAGTAAAGTCAATACAAAAAATAACTACTTTACAACTCTCTCTCTCTCCCACTTTGTTTTACCACATACTTCATCTTACCTCACCTTTACTATGATATGACATCAATCTTTGTTTTACTTTACCACACATGTAAACAAGTCAATTTTACTTACCATATAAAACTACGATAAAACGTGATAAAGTAAAATTGAATAAAAATAAAATACTTTACCATTCCTTTCCACTTTACTTTACCAAATATTGTATCCCACCTTTACCATGCTGTGACATTTATTTTTACTTTACTTTACTATATATGTAACATCATGATGGATTTAAAAGTCTTTACTTTACTTAACCACTTTGTAATCGTCATTTTGAAAGATTCTTATCTTGTAAAAAGTTTTCTACATGGGGGAGCTGTCGGAAAAAATATTGAGCTTTTTGAAAGAAAAGAATATTTTCTTTAAGTTTTTCTTGTGTTACCAAACGCACAAGATTCTCTTCTTTAGAAAATGAAAGATTAGATTCTATAAAATATTATTTTCTTCTGTTTTCTTGTGCATCCAAACATGCCCCTAATGATACTCTTGTCTTTATTGTATTTTTTTTATCTTGTTTGTATAATAACTTTTAAAAAAGAGCTCCTAGCATTGTCACTTTGCATCCAACGATGAGTATAAGAAATTTTCTTCAAACGACTCTCATCCACACCACCTCTTCGGGCCGTTTGTATATATCCACCAAAAGTCAGTTTTGCGGACTTTTTCCTCTCACGTAGGAATTTGTTTTTTCACCCCCTAAAAAAAAGCTTTTCTACAAAATGCAAAAAATCTCATTTTTTGCACTTTTTCCTACAAAAACTAGCCTGACCAAATGTAGATTTTATTATAGAACGGAAAAGCATCTCCGAATCCTCACTTTTTTCACGGAATACGCTGCAAAAATGTACCCTAGAAGTCATTTGTCTTTTACGCATGCAATAGGAAAATATGTTTTACTTACATAAATGGCCCATATGTAAATGTCACATATGTTAATATTATAGATGTAGAATGCATTGCCATGTATGTCAATTAAATCACCATTTTCAGATGAGCAAATGAGTACATCCAACAGGTTTAGATGTATTTAAATTTCTTGAATGCTTTTCACAAGTTTCTCAATATCCATTATAATATATTAAGCTAAGAGGTTTTGGCTTTAATTTTGACCGTCAGTTATAATTTTGACCGACGGTTATGTAACTAATTATGCAACTACCCACTCATTTTTCCAACAAACCACTCATGTTTACTTGTTCCTATGTAACTATACTCTTTTTGCTCCAATTTCTCTATTTCTATTTTATCCAACTTGTCATATGATATGTGATTATTTATTTTGTAATGCAGGGAGATACCATGTTGAGCACGGGTTATTGGGCTAGTGATGAATTAAGATAAGGAATTATACATCATCATGTTTATTTTTATTACAAGGATATTGAGTAGTTCAATTATGAATTGGAGGCTTACAAAAGTGTAAAAAATTAGATCTATTTTTTTATTGAGATTTTTAACAAATTACTCAAAATATATGAAGATTCAAGATAGTCGGCTTTAAAATCTTAATTCAATATTCAAACCGAACAGTTTTGATTACAAATATAGAGACCATATGAATGAGGAAGCAAGGTAATTATGGGGCCCACAAGAAAAAATAATCTAAAATGGATTGTAATAGCGCCTTTTTCTATTGAAGAGTGTAAATCACTTACACACACAACATACATACTTAAATCAAAGCAACATGCGTAGTCATGCATACTCATTAAGCACAAGCAAATGACCCTTCAAGTTTCTTTATCAACATGCCGTGTTTGGCTAACTGACATTGGCCCAACTTTGCAATATAACCAACATTAATTAGTTCAGCAGTGTCCATTTTATTATGTTCCCATATGTAATCATCCATAAAATCCAATCTGATAATTGATTGATTGATGATGGGATTAGTCTGGCAATTTTCATAATCAAAATGGTGGTCACCAGCAGTGTGGCCTAAATTTGCAAGTGAACAATTTAGTTGTAATCATGATTGGCACACTTCTTATGGAAATTGATGGGATGGTCCACCCCTTTCCCAACCAATCTGATAGTCAGAATCATGGGAGCAAGGCCTTTTGAACAAAGCATGTACTCTAAACGTGGGTTCGTGGTGTTGGACTTTTAACATCATGATAATGACTCTTGAATCTTTGAGAAATCACTTGAAAGGTGACCTAAATTGATGATCTAACCACTTTTTGTGGCAATTTAAAGAGCCATCAGATTTATTTGATTAGTTAAACACTGAGTTTGCTATCATGAGACCAATCAGTTGATCATGATCAAAGACTATTTTAAATTCGGATACGCAGCATGTTGGTGGAGTAAAATGGTTGCACAAGCATTAGGAAAAAAAACACAAAAAACATTCTATGGAATTTTTTTCGGATTTACATTATTGGGAGGTTTTCAGATTTTGGCATTTTCTTGGTATCTTTAAAGTTTCCCAAAATTCTAACAGATGAAAATCTAAGAAAAAACAAATAGTAGAAGTGAAAATGAGAAGTCTCAAAGAAGTAAAATAGAAAATGCTTTCAAGATACATACTAAAAATAAAAGAGAAAATGTATGATTTCTTTTATAAAAAAAACATCAATTATATTTGTACATTAGGCATTTTTCGAAGATTAGCCGCATTACTTTCAAAGAAAGTTTCCAAGGATAATTGATTGAGGATAGATTGATAGAATGATTAGGCATACAGGGGACATTACAATAATATGATCAATTTAAATTCCTCATTCATAAACACCCCATAACCATTAATTAGACTTCACCATAATTTGGCACTCGGATTTAATAGTCCATGTATCATGCGCGAAAAAAGATCTCATAGTTTTTTTTGTACAAAAAAGGCTTTCATGCCAATTTTAACCTCTTTTTTTTCACCTCTTAGATGAGCGACGAAATCGTCACTCGGTCGAAAAAGGTCAAAAAAGAAGTTAAAATTAGCGGGACTTTTTTGTGCAAGAGATACTTTGAGATCTTTTTTCGTGGATGGACCATCTAATGAGTTTTTCCCCCATAAAATCCTAAAAAACGAAAAACCCACCAAATATATTATAAGAGCAAAATATTCACCTTCCAGAAGATCCACCTGCCCATTTCCATCCTTAAAATGGTCAAGGAGGCATGATGAGGGCCCATAAGAAGAGGGGGATTCTTCTTAACTGCTTAACAACCCTTTTACGTAGTGCTTCCTAGTGAGACCCACATGCCTAGCATTGGTGGGGGTGGGGGGCTTACCAAAAGAAATCCATTGATGTGCCTTGAGTTAGGTCTAAAATTAATGATCAAGTAGCAACTTTTTTCTGTTAAATATCAATTTCTGTTACAACCATTTGTAAGATGAGGTACATATTTGGGCATTTGCTTGTGTGAACCCTCACCTTGATCCAAACAATCCCATAATTGGAACTTCTAAGATGTATAAACTCATCATCTTGCAAATGGTTAAAGTGTACAATAATTTTTCATTTTTTTTTTTACAATGGTTGAATGGAGGTAAGAGCTTGTTATGAGTTCAAATAGTTATCACAAAGTGAGAGCCTGGTTAAAGTGAACTTCCACATGGCATCCAACCATGAGATCCGTGCTCATCTTTTCCTACCCTTGTCCACAATCTGGGATTTCTTTCCCTACAATGGAAAAGCAATAATGCAGGAGGTCCTCTTAGTGCATATTCTTGTGGCTAAAAGGTAAAAGTCACATGAGATTGCTTTCTTTAGTGCTTTTGGGAGAGATAATGTGGCAACTTTGTAGTTCATGAATCTCTATCAAAAGGAACCTTTAGAAACAAGAAAGTCACTCTCTCAAGTAACACATTTTAATTACCCTTCTAATGAAAAGGTTAGACAATTCATTAACCCTGTCCTTGAAGATTAGTCAAAAGATTATACACGAGTTATAAAATATAGATCACACATAAAGTTATTGCTCATATAGTGCTGAAAATGACATGCACGTGGGCATGCACACACTCTCAATGGGTGGGACAGATGCTTTGTATTGTATGACATGTGAAACCTTTTTTCCACCAGAGATGGTGGTGAATCAGAACCGTTCATTTTGGACCTGTCACGGGCGTACCAAGTGCGAAATGAGGGGATACAAGTGATCAATTGAAAATTTAAATACAAGGTCAAGATAAATTTCATTCCAATCAAAGTTGGGCGCATTATCAGACTGATCATGTGTTTACATGTGATTAAAATAATAAAATATTAAAGCGCATGGTCCTTATTTATCATGTGTTTTAGCCTGTTAAAGTGATATTTAATTAAATGCCAAAATAGAAGGGGCTTTTAATTTTGACTGATTTGGACTAAGAGAATTGACCCAAGAGGATTTGGACAGAAATCAATAGGCAACTAATAGTTAACTGTGTGTCATTTTTCTAAACAAGAAGGCTGGCCATATGTTCAAATGAAAAGGCTAGTCCCTCCTTATTAGGGTTGTTAATGGCCGGTCAGCCGGGCCCAAGGATAGTCCAAGCCCCGCCCATGCTGGATCCAGCCCATGGGCATGAAAGTCAGGCTTTGTACCAGCCCATTTGCAAAATTTATAGTCCTCGGTGCTGAGTATGTCAGGCTTTGATAGAGCTTTGAGCATAGGCCCTGACCACTTGGCATTAATTATCTGGGCAGAAAATAGGCCTGTGTCTAGCCCACAGCCTAAAAACACAGCTCAAAACTATCTCAATGGGAGCCAGGCTTGGGTCGGGTCAGATTGGCCTGGCCCATCGCACCCCTACTCCTTACTAGTTGGACAAGCTAAAAAGAAGAGGTCTGCTATTGGCACACAAATTTTCTCCCTTCGACACACACATTTGAAAAAAGATAATAATGTGAAATTACATTTTTGCCCACCTCTCCCTTTCTCTCTCCCCTTCACCTCCGGCCGGCGGCAGATCGCCGTTGTCCCCTCTCCTCCCCTTCTCCCTCCCTCCCCACTGTCTCCCCCCCCCCCCCCACTGTCTTCCTCCCACCCCACTGTTTCTCTCTCCTCTTCCCTTTCTCTCCCCCAACCTCCCCATTCACCGACGGCGATGGCCGACCCCTCCCCTCCCTCCCCACCGTTTGCTCTCCCTCTCTTCCTACCTCCTCCCCCCACCCCACTATTTTCTCTCTCTCCCCCTACCTTCCCCTTCACCTCCGGATCCGGCCTGGACCGGCAAGTGCTTGCTGCCCTCCCCCTCCCCCTTTGTTTTCTCTCCACCCTTCTCTTCTCCCCGTCTCTCCCTCCTCATCTCTCTCCCTCTCCTTCTTTCTCTCCCTTCTCCCTGTTTCTCCCTCTCCCTTCCTTTCCTGGCGGCGGCAGATCGGGCAGCTTGGCGATCATTGCGACCGCCCGACCTGCTGCCAGCCGGAGGTGAAGGGGCTCTCCCTTCCTTTCCCTGGCCAGCGTCAGATCGGGCAGCTTGGCGATCATTGCGACCGCCCGACTGTCCGATCTGCTGCCAGCCGGAGGTGAAGGGGGAGGTGGGTAGAGAGAAAGGGAGAGGGTGGGCAAAATGGTAATTTCACAGGGTATTTTCTTTTTTAAAAATGTGTGTGTGGGAAGGGAGAAAACCTGTGTGCAAATAGCAGCTCTAAAAAAGAATTTTCACCTAATGAGGACTGCATGCAGGTCCCATTCAGGCTCGCCTCTGATCAATGTAGCTCTTTTCAAACTCTTGTCCCCCCATGATCTGTCACCATGCCCAGTTTTATGTCCATCAAACCTTTACACACCCAGTTGGATTGAAATAAAATAATTTATTATTAAAATTTGATTAAATTTTAACGTTGTTAAATCAATGGCTAAGATGATTTGATCGTGTTACTTTCTTGCATGACCATGATCTATATAGAGACCTTACCATCCATCCTACTCTTCAGTGGGTCCCACGAGCTGAACTGCGCATATGCATATATGCTGTCGGCTTGTTGGTGAAAGTCTTACCACAAGTTAAATGGAGGGACTGATAGCAGCATCTGTAAACATGCTTGGCCTCTATTTCGACTGAAGCCACTGAAGTCCTAATCCAAAAGCCAGTGCTGCGTGCCAAATATCAATGCATATAGATGTAGGGGAAGATGTAAAGTTTCCTTCTTCCTTTTTCTCATTCCTTTCCTGAGAGATTTCTTGAGCACAAAATCTAAATACCCACAAACACATATCTACACGCATGCACATTATTAAATTCAAGAGAAACTGTTGTTATATAATCCTTGTGCATTTAGACTTGGATAGACTCAGAGGTCCTGTTTGGCGACCAATTCCTCGAGGGATTAGATTTCCGCTTTTTACAAATTCGTAAAAGATCCACGTTTAATGATTTAGAGTTTTTGAAAATTCTCATTTTTAAAGTTTCTCAAGTCCGGCCAATTCCCCTATAATTAGATTTGAAAAGACTCACCTTTGCAGATTTTCAAAGAGAAACTATTTTTTTTCTCATATATGCATTGATATCAATGTAACACCTTCAACTATACAAATTTTCAATGAAAATCTCTGTTTCAAGGATAGTGAGAAATCTTCAAATTTATAGATTCCTTACCTATTATCGAATATATTGTTAGTAGTGTTTTATTTTGAAAGAGCTAGATAATTAGAACGGCTCATAACATTGAAACACCTAAGCAAAAATACCTTGGCCTTCATAAGCGATTTGGCATGACCCACCCGTCACATGACCAACCAAATTGCATTCTTCTTGATAGTAGACCGACACAGGATGTATAGAAAATTTAGATCTACGTATCTTTACTACATGATATACAGTAAAAACATCTATAGTAGATCCTTCTCTTACAATAAAATTAGGTATTGCTCAATGTAGTCCTGCTCATGAGGCACACTTAAATTCACGTCTCGCCTTATGGATGAGGGAGAGCCAAAAAGGAAACAAACAGTCCATTCAAATTATCATGGCCCTTGATTTAATAGATTTAAAATCTAATAATGTCTTGATTGTAGAATTTTTTTAAATTCAATTTAACGGTGAGTGAACGTTTAATGAAATTAAAATTGTGCCACGACGGGATGACAAGCGTATCAAATGAGTTGAACTGACAAAAGCTGAGTCTAAAAAGAGCCCATAAAGCTGGACTAGATACATTGGGAGAACATTTTCCTCTACCACAACAACATGATACAGCAAACTATCAGTATCATCCACACGAAGAGACAAAATATTGAACGTGATACTTGGAACCTATCCATTTAATTGTTTGTAGTTGTAAATGGTACATGTAGCTTGTTGGAGCATTTAATATTGAATGGGACAATGATCCTTTTTCCGCGATATCCTCTCTCCTCACAACTGGTCGTTGCTCCATCCTTTCATGCTATCCGTGGGATTTGCCATTTGTGTGGTTTGTATCAATCAATACGTTGACTGCTCATTTTCCTTCATGGCCCACTACTATATTAACACAGACTCCTCTCCCATTCCCCTTTTTTTAATGCATTCGGATAAGTGGACTGAGATTGATAATTTAATTGTCTGTCTGAGTCTATACAATCAATGCCCCCACTCAACTCATGTTTTCTTTTTTTTTTTAAACTTCTGTTGATGATGATAATGTATTTATCGTAGGAGTTTGATGAATTTCAGCTTTTCTTTATTTGATCCAATCTATTTACATCACAAATCATACAACTTGTATGGCACTCAGTCAAAACACCAAATTACAATTCATTGTCCATGTTTTGTGGGTTGCAGTTGGACACATTTCACCTCATTTTTAATAACCCAAGTTCCCTATAGGTAGGATGAGATATTTATGATCCCACACATTGATATGAAAATGCTTTTAATTTACAAGATTTTTTAAATTAGTACTTTCTAATTTACAAATTGGGCCAAGTTATGTATTTAGAAATCTCGAGTCATTAATATAATGGGCCAGTGCAACCCTAATTGATTTGCAATTTAGATTATAGATTGTGAAGATTTGGGTAACTATTTGAAAAGGATGATGGTAATAATGTAAAATCGTCTTATATTCCGACCCAAAGAGAATTAACCTACAATCGGGATCTAATTTATTGTATGGAATCGTGTGGCATCTTATCAAGCAGATGGCAATTGCAAAGAGAGATTAGGAATTTCACTAAGATAAGACATGATCTCTTGTAGATAAGATAGAGATCCATATTAATCAATGATTAGTGGATCAAATCTTATTCCCACCTAGAAAACTCCTAGAAGGACTAGGGGAGGAGGGTTTTTAGGCGGAGACTCTAAGGGCAGGTTTATTAATTTCATCTCTGAAGTTAAGTCAAGTTAAACATCACATCAAAAGAACTTTTTACCAAAACTCCCTCCATCTTTTTCAACAAAAAGTCAAAAAGCAACTACATTTACTCATTAAAAGACAAAAGAAAAATTACATTTTCCCATATAAAAAGTCAAAAATATTTTATCTCAAACAACTAAAAATAAAATATCATCATAACTCACTCATTCTTTTTATTTCACTTTTGCATCCATAAAAAGCAATGATGTGACATATACATCACCTTCATTACACTATTTAAATTAACAAACGGACCCTAAAGATTGTCTATATAAGGGAGATGGGAGTTCGGTCAACTAAAGGTCAGCCTTGCACTTGTCGTATAGGTGATTAGAATAATGTAACTCAAAATACCAGACTACTATATTGATTATAAACTAATTAGAGCTTTGATTAGAAGTTTATATGGAATTTTGTGTTAAATCAAAGTATCATAGTTTATTTACAATATTAAACTCAACTAGGGGTAAATTGTGGACTGTAGTTGAAGGGCATTTCCATGCATCCTTTTCATTTCATAAAAACTTCTAATGAAAGCTAGCCCAAAGTTGCCAAAAGTCCTTGTTCTAGCCTTTTACAACTAATATATACCGTTAATCACTGGCAGATCTAAAGGGGGGCGGGGTTGGCCATATTGTATAAAACCTCTTAGGCTTTTAGAAAATTTTCTGTGGATTTTACGCATTGCCTCTCCAAGATTTTTCTTTTTACATAGTGGCCCCTCCAAGGAGTATTTCCTGGGTCCACCCCTGCTGTTAATGGAGCATGGGTGGTTGTCTATATGGAGTAAACCAAAAACTAAAATGATTGTTTGTAAGTAATTAGAAAGGCTGAAAGTTATTTTAGGAGTGATAAATTATCATTAAACTAAAATAGGAAGTAGCAAAACTACTATAGAACTTAGGGGAAAAAAAAGAATACATAGGTAAACTACTGCCCAAAGTTACATGGGTAAACTACGGCCCCAAGGCCCTGTAAACGATGTTCAGTTGGTCAGGGATATGTGATGTACACGTAGACTGAAATACTTTTTAAATCTCAAAAAAAAAAAAGGAAAACTACGACCAAGAGAAGGAGGTGTGGTCCTCAATGTAAATAAAATCTCAACCAGCGGTGGAGAGACGAAAGCCAAGTTTTCATGGTGAAAAGCGCAAAAAGGGGCATGGTGACTTTGGCCATGTTGTCTACAATATGATTAGTCGATTAGCAAAAGTGGGTTTCCCAATTGGAAAACTAGTCATGCTAATCACATTATTCACCGTATAGTCAATCTTACCGTGGCACCCAACCTTATTGGAGTAAAACTTGGGACATCCCAAATCGGTGAGGGTGCTCATTTTGGGCGGCTCAGTCTTTCAATAGGAGGGCTCCGCCATGGAGTTTTATTCTGCCAACTCAAGAACTCTAAAGGGTCCGTTAGTTTACATGAAGGGAGTAGTAAAAGAGGAGTAAAAGTCACATCATAAATAAAGTTAATGAGAAATATGTTAAAATAATTGAATATATAAGTAATACTTTGGACGTGTTAATTTGTTTGGATGATTGGTGTAAATTGTAAAGTAAAATAATAAAAGGTTTTATATGAAGAGTATAGAGTAAAAAAGACACTTTATTATAATATTATAGGCATAACTCTCAGCAGAGGGAAGAGGAGTAAAAGAGGAATCTACATCGACAGATGTGTTTACTCCTCTATTCTCCTCAAGGCCATCCAAACATGTTAACAAGTAAAATCTGCTACTATATATTGGGGTCAAATCCACTCCTCTTTAATTTCACTCAACTAGTGCTAAACAAGCAGGCTCTAATTAGAGACTAAGAGGATCTAGACCCATGCCATGAGACGATTATCTCTTGTTTGAGAGAAGTGTGTCACCTTGGGTGGTCATTTGCCTTTAATATACGAAAATGGATTTTACATATGTAAAGGGTTCATATGGAAATTTTACACACGTGAGGCATGTTACTATGTTTGTTTAGAACACCATTTTCACACAAGTAAATGAGAATAATGGATAATTTTTTAAGTATTTATGTTCTTCATTTCTAAAAAATGGTGAGGATTTATTATATGAAACTAAACATCTTAATACTTGTCATTTATATGAGAATATTGAAAGATTCGGATCATGAATTGGGAGGCCCACAAAAAGTGCAGAAAAGCATATCTATAGGTTGGGAATCTGGGACGTGTTTCATATGTTTCTCTAAACTTATGGAATTTTAAGATATGAAACTAAATGTCTTGGGGTTTATGAATAAAAAAAGATGAAGAGTTGTATCATAAATTCATGACCCATGGGGCTTCAAATAAATAAAAGCTTTATGATGGGATTAAGAAATGAGGGAGTTTTATAATACTGCTTATTCATATGGGCAGTGTGTAATGGTTTATCACCTGTTGAAGTGTGTAAATTTGATCCTATTTAGGCATGCATGCATAAATGTGTGTAAACGAACGTAACCAAATGTTATGCATATGCAACCACCTGGTGGGTGGCTTAATTCCTCTCTAACTTGGCCACTGAGCTAAATAAGCAAATAAAAAAAATGTTATGCATATGCAACATTTGCATATTTAAATGGGAGCAGACAAATGACTCTTGTATGATGAGAGGGACCGCAGCGGTCAAATGGCCATGAGTGTTGCCAATAATCTCCCTTGTGACCAAAATCTGAGCCGAAGAAGCGACAGACCTATCAAAATTGAGTTCACACCAGCCTATGCACATATTTTTTTTTATCGGTAACACAACTCATATTAAAATAAAGAAAAGATCAAAAAAAGAAATCAAAAGAACAAGTAAAGGTACAAAAGCCTTATACCAAACCCCATTCAAAAAGAAAAAAAAAACATACAAAAAGGCAGCACTAAAAGAATCAAATACCAACAAAGGGACTATCCCTATCCACTCCTTATTTAGCTTTCAAATCCGCGGTAGTATTAGCGGACTGGACAACATGCTTGAAGACCGCGTGCATCGAAGAAGACAAAACTCTAATCTCATTGAAGATGTAAAATAAATTTCCAAAGAGCCCTACCTTTCTATGAAACCCAAAATACCGCATTAGATAAATCACTTTCCACAATCAAGTTATCACCAAACGATTCAGAATAAATTCTCAAAGCCTCTAGAATGACAAGCGCCTCCGCCTTGTTAGAATCTTTAATTCCAATCAACTTGGAGAAAAAAAAAAAATCAAAACTTCACCTTTAAAAATGTGAAGCACTCCTCCAATACCAACGAGACCCAACCAGCCTATACATATTGTGTGGCGACTTAACAAGGAGACGACTTGGGCTAGTAGTTATTTTAAAATAATATAATCAAACTGTAAATATCAAAGACTGAGGGTTTAGGGTTTGAGATCTCTAGATTGGTCCACTCAATAAATCAACCCACTAGTGCAAAAATAATAAACTACGCAGCGGAAATAAAATCACAAGCACACACCACAAGGACAACAAATTTAAGGTGGAAAACCCAAACCGGGTAAAAAACCACCGATCCGTACTGGATCTAATCAAACACTATGAATCTCGCAATTACAAGAAACTCAGATTTCTTCCCTAGATATCCCCTATCTAAAGATTGAAGTTACCTTGTGTCGCATCACGCTTCAACGACATCACACCGTTGATTGCAACAGCTCCAACGCTTGACTCCTCAAATCTTCTATGCAAGAAAATGATCTTCTACAAGGGATGCAGAAGAAACTTTGCTCTCTAGAGTACTTGGCAGCACAACTCTTCAAAAATCTCTAGAGAAAATTTCTCTCAATTAAATCACTAATTCAGAACTTGAGAGATGATTTCTTGTCTTTCTCTTACCTTTGGGTTGTGAGAAACACCCAATATATAGCCCCTAATTCGTACTTAAGACTCCTTATTATAATCCTCTTAAAAAAGAAGTCCCTCTCAAACTTTATCACAAAGTCCGGATCAGACTGGGCTCTGCGCGTCATCCTCGCTATAGCGAGGCATGATTCTACCAGCAAAATTTTTCTTTCTTCTTCAGCCCCTTTTGTTGACTTTTAAGCCCTGTCAGTAATATTCTAACAATCTCTCCCTTTTGGCAATTGTGGGACAAATCTCCTAGAACAATACAATAAGATCTACCCAAAATAAAAATCCAAAATACAATGAATTTTTAAACAAAAAAAATCAGCACTGTAAATCTTGAATTGCCTTAGCTTGTAGAACTCTTCTGGGCTTCATTATTATCCCCCTGAATTTGTCCATAATTGACAAACAAAAAATCATGCAGCTTCCGTCAATCTGGATGTAGTAGCTCCCCCTCGATTTTGACTCCCCCTCGATATGATCTTCGTATAAGCACTGGGGATGGGGACTTGACCTCCTTGATCAGGGCTTTTTATGATTAGCCACCCACACTTTTGCAGTTTCAACTTTCAGCACAGTGTGAGCAAACTCCTTAGGCAAATTAGATTTTCTAACCCAAATTTGAGTTGTCTTGGGTGGAGAAAAATTCTTTCGCCATTGCTTGGTCTTAGGTAGACTTTGCAGCTTCTTGCAATGGGGACGAATGTGTCCTTTCTTTCCACAATGGTGACAAGTGGATGTGCGTGCAGTGCGTGACACATACTTTTTCTTGAAACTACTCGACACATTATTTGAAAGTGCAGTATCTGGAGTAGCATGTGCAACACTAGAGACAAAAATTATTTTACCTTTAGCATTTGAAGTGGATGCACCATGATCATAACCGAGACCTCTTCTGTCAAACTGAAACTTCTGACTACACAAGATATTTGTAAGAGTTTTCGAACCAGTGTTCATCTTGTTTAGTGAAGCTTGTTTCACTTCTAACTAAGACATAGTGATCTTCAGTCTTCTTTGCAAATCTTCTTTTTCAGATGTAACAGTCTGCAACTCTGTCTTCATATTCTCAATATCTTGTTCAGCCTTTTCAAGTTTTTGACTATCAGTGGTCAAATTTTCAGCCATGCAGATCTTATGACTTTCCAAGAGATGAACCTTTTCAAGTGCTTGCTCTAATTCAATTTTCAATGCAGAATTTTCTTCTTGAGCAGCTTTAAACTTGATAGAGATCTTGTAGCCATACTTGGACATCTTAACACAATCAGCATATGTTTTATGATACAACGCTTCATAATCTTTCTCTTGATTTGACATCTCATCAGCATGATCTTCATCAGTATCATTGTTAAATAGAGAATTAGTCATGAAAGCCACAAACTTGCCATTCACAGTTTCAGAAGTTTCAGTTGAAGGATCTTGTTCTTCTTCTGATGACTGTTCCTCCTAAGTTGTGTTGAGAGCCTTTTTCATTGCACCCTTTTTATTGTTGGCACACTCACTAGCATAGTGACCATAGCCATGGCACTCAAAACACTTAGTTCCTTTTGTAGAATCATTTTTCGCAAATTTAGGACTCTTCCACTTGACTTGTTTTGACTTCATGTACTCCTTGAAGCAATTGAACATTTCAGTCAAATCATCTTCAGCCTCATATTCAGAATCAGACGCAATTTCTTTTCAGGCTTCTTTCTTGATTCTGAGATGGCTTTCAAAGCAATACCTTTCTCTTTTGACTTTCCTTTATCCAAACGGTTTGATTCAAAGATTTGAAGATTTCCAACCAACTGGTTTACCTTGAGGGTATCAAGATTCTTGTTTTCTTCAATAGCATCAACTTTAGAATAGAACCTCAAAGGTAGAGACCGCAAGATTTTCTTGACAATTTTGTTTTCTTGAATTTCCTCACCCAGATTGAAAACAGAATTGACAATATCATTCAGCTTTACATAAAATTGATTAAAGGTCTCATCTTCTTCCATCACGATGGTTTCAAATTCTTTAGTCAGCCTTTGCAATTTAGATTGCTTCACTGTGTCTGTACTCTCATATACTGTCTGTAAGACTTCACACGCTTCTTTTGCAATTTTGCAAGTGGAAATCCTACGGAACTCTTCAGCAGACACTCCATTGTATATACTATTCATTGCCTTGTTATTACAAGTGGAGGTATGCTTCTCATCTTTAGTCCATTCAGCTTTAGGTTTGGGAACAGTTTGTCCACTAACCACAATTGTTGGTTTGGAGTAGCCCTCCTCAACAATATCCCAAACATCATCATCAATAGACTTAAGAAACCTAATCATCCTTTGCTACCAATATGCATAATTATAATCATTTAGCAAAGGGGGCTTAGAAGTTGATGTCCCTTCTCGATTGAACACCAATCTAGAAATCTCTTTAGATCAAACACAGCGAATTAGTGTAACCCGCTCTGATACCAATTGAGGGTTTAGGGTTTGAGATCTCTAGATTGGTCCACTCAATAAATCAACCCACTAGTGTGTAAAAACAATAAACTACACAGCGGAAATAAAATCACAAGCACACACCACAAGGACACCAAATTTAAGGTGAAAAACCCAAACCGGGTAAAAAACCACCGATCCGTACTGGATCTAATCAAATACTATGAATCTCGCAATTACAAGAAACTCAGATTTCTTCCCTAGATATCCCCTATCTAAAAACTGAAGTTTACGCTTCAACGACATCACACCGTTGATTGCAACAGATCCAACGCTTGACTCCTCAAATCTTCTACGCAAGAAGATGATCTTCTACAAGGGATGCAGAAGAAACTTTGCTCTCTAGAGTACTTGGCAGCACAACTCTTCAAAAATCTCTAGAGAAAATTTCTCTCAATTAAATCACTAATTCAGAACTTGAGAGATGATTTCTTATCTTTCTCTTACCTTTGGGTTGTGAAAAACACCCAATATATAGCCTCTAATTCGTGCTTAAGACTCCTTATTATAATCCTCTTAAAAAAGAAGTCCCTCTCAAACTTTATCACAAAATTCGGATTAAACTGGGCTCTGCGCGTCACCTCGCTATAGTGAAAATCATCCTCGCTATAGCGAGGCATGATTCTGCCAGCAAAATTTTTCTTTCTTCTTCAACCCCGTTTGTTGACTTTTTAGCCCTGTCAGTAATATTCTAACAAAGACATTCAGTTCTCGCTTCCTTTTCCAAGAAAGTTGTTGTGTTCCTTTCTAACCATTCCCACAGTCCCAATCCAGAAGTTGAAGTTGACGAATCTTTACACACACTTAATTTGTTGGGGTATATGATGAATATCCAATCCAACTTGTAACCAATATTGTAAATAAACAGTTGGGTTGGGGCAGTGTCCATGGGATATGGATTTAGATGATGGCCTCCAGGTCTGCGTCTCAAGCCTAGGATCCATAATCTAGATCCAATTAAAATAATTTGTGTTAGGTGAGATATCAGTCATGATTTAAGGTAACGTTTCAGCTTTCACTGATTCAGTTTTGAAACCCATTTTTTCTATACCAGGAATACAACCTTAATAATAAATGCCTGGATATCATTAAAAAATAACTATACATAATAAGGGAGATAGGGAGATGCTGTTATGAGAGATGCTCTCACCTTACTATAAGAGATAGAGGTGGGGCCCTCACATTTAAGTTGTTGACATTGGATATGGATGTGAGGGCCCCATCTTATTTCTCATAGTAAGGTGAGAACATCTCTCATAGGAGC
Source organism: Litsea cubeba (assembly GCA_012931725.1). Classification (NCBI taxonomy): domain Eukaryota; kingdom Viridiplantae; phylum Streptophyta; class Magnoliopsida; order Laurales; family Lauraceae; genus Litsea; species Litsea cubeba. The sequence continues at coordinate 5,076,981 of CM022947.1, read as the reverse complement.
ATCTCCCATATAATAATACGTTAGGACAATGATATATATGGCTAATTAAATCAGATCTATCAAATATTGGGCCTGAGACATGACCTAACTCAACTTAAGAGACGTCGTAAGTGGAAGTGGGTCAGGAATCAGGATCCTTAACACATATTTTGATCAAAAACTTTAAGACGTTGGGCCAGGCTTCGAACGGGCCACAATCCCCAAAAGATGTACACAAGTTGAAAGTTTAGACCTAATCTAACCCATATCAACATTTTTGGTGGTTTGGGTCATCATAGACATAATCTAATCTATAAAAAAAAGATAAAAAAAATAAAACAAAAAGATAGAATGATGGCTGACTTCACAACATGTTTGGATTCGGATGGTTCAGGCCAGTACTGAGGGTTCATAAGAGGGACCACCACTCAAATCCAAAACACCCAAGATCAATGATTGATGCTGGGCCAAGGCCAAATTCTACTCCAGTCCGAGTTGGACTTACCATCAGATTTATCATGTATAAAAAAAAAAAAAAGTGTTTATATATGATCAGCAAGTCTATGGACCTAACTAGAACATAGAATAGAACTTGGTCCAATGCCCAGACATGGGGCTACAGTAGTCCAAAGAGGTATTCAGAGGTGGGACCCACTTATGGATTAAGATGACTAGCCTCAAGAATTCTCTGAGGCTTGGATCTGGATTCACATCCTACATGGTTTGTTATAAGGTGATTCTCCCAAGTTCAGAGAAGGAGTGGAAGTGGAACTCTATGATGAGCCTATCTAGAGGAGATCTGAACCACTCAAAATGACCGTCATGCCCTTGTACAGAAAGTCCCTAATTTTACTCTGATAGAATTTGGTCCCACAATAACATTGAACACACGATTAATAATATGGTTAACACTATCTTATGCATTAATCATATTAATTAATTACATTATTAATTATACATTTAATCTTAAGGTGAAAACATAAATCCTGATTTGATTAAACGGATAAGTGTACTTAAACATAAAAAATACAGATGTGAGTGCCTTACATTTTTTTTCTTTTGCAAAAACTATGGAAAAATCTTCTATCATTTTTGAAATATTCAATTTTTTTTATCTTTTTTTGGAAAATGACCCAAAAGTTTATATATATTTTTAAATTTTCTAAGATATAAGAACCCTCTTTTATGCTTTCATAGGGTATTTATGTCATCTTCAAAGAAAAGTCGCCAGAGAGAAACCACCATAAGGACTTGATTGAAAAACTATGAAATACTTTTATACTATTTTGAGATATCCAATTTCTCATATACTTTTTTTTAAAAAAAAAGAGCCAAGATTTTTATGCTTTTCTCAAAAAAAATTATTTTTCTTTAATAAAGTCAAGTATTCATATTTTGTGTAGATCACATCTTTAATAGGTAGGCCACACGGCTCATAGTCACCAACTAACCATATTGTGTGAGTGATGGACTTGATTCTCACATATAAAGACTACAGCATGTCTCAACACATGATCAGTCCCAAATTAATTTGCAATTTCCGATATAAATGCAATGGCTATTCTTGGAAATTCTGAATTCCCAGTTTGATAAGGTTTGAATGGTGAGGAATTTTTTTTTCTTTTTTTTTTGGACAAAATGTGAGACTTAGTTGTGCTGGCCATGTAGAAAGTCACATTTCATCAGCAGAATTCTCAGAATTTCTGATTTCAGAACGTGATTTCTGCCATGAACATTTTGTTATTCTACTAGGATGGGCAACCCATCAGTTCCCTCAATTCAGGGGCACTCATTCTCTGGTTTCAGTGCACGTAGGCCATGTGCATTGTGGATGCTCCCAGTGTGTATTAAGATCAATCATCCAAGACAAGACAAGTCTGGTGGTGTTGCAGAAACATGTGCTTTTGAAAAGGAGAGGCTTCCGGTCAGAGAAGAGAATACAGGAGAATGTGGTGGCTATGGATGGATGGGATGGATGAGTATTGAGTTGTCTGTATCTATCATATAAAGATTATAATGTTTTCCTGTGATTTATTTTTTTGCTGTTGTGGGATTCTGCCATGACTGAGATGTGGGTGGGGAGCCCCACCTCTGTCTTGTGGATGTGACCACAATTCCTTTGAAGCAAAGCCACCCAGAAAACGAAAGAGGTTCAGAGGAATCATGGATGGTGATGACTCATAGTTGCCCAAGCCCCAGCAACTTAGAAGGAGCCGTCTTCAAATTAAACCATACCTTGTATAAAATTTCAAGTCAGTCCTACCATTCTAACTCTTTATAATTCGTGGCCTTCTTTAATGGATTTTTATTTATTTTGTATTTTTATAAAGGTTTTTCCGTTGTATTGACCCAATAGGACTATTCCTTCGAGAGAGGTGCCCAGCCACCCAGACACCGTCCGGATAACGCTGGGCTTGGGGAGCAAACCCAAGTCTTATTTGCAACGCACCCCTCTTTATTGGTATTAAAATGCACAATTTTATTTTATTTCGATGTAATTGTCCAGTTCATTCAAAATGTTGTAAAATTCATAGGATTTGTGGATGATAGGCCCGGATTGATTATTTGGGGGCCCAGGTGGGCCCCATGGCGCACAGGAACCTGAGCGATTGAAATCAAATGAACAAAAAAAAAAGTCTCTTGGACCCCTAATTTATTTTCAACAATAGGACCTACAACTTTCATCAGTTAGAGAGCTCTTGCACAACTTGGCACACCCCATTTGACTTATATCAAAATGACCATTATCCGCTGGATGTAGCTGTAAAACAAAAGGTTAACATCAGCAAATCACAAATGGTTTAAATACTTGGCACATGCTCTTTCATAGCAAACCATTTCAGTCTTTTTAGCAATGTGTTTGGCACATATTCAAGTGGGCTCCATGTGTATGGGCAAGGGGAGGGATATAAAATCTAGGGAGATATTGTTTCATCTAACCAAGATTTGCCAACTATATAAAATCTCATTTATTTCAAAAAAGCAATGGAGAGTCCTTGGAATGAAAAAAATAAAAGAAGAAAAGAAATTTTATACCGCTAGCAAATGTTGATGAAACAGTATCTCTATGGTAGCGTTTGGTTCGCTGTAATGAAAGTCGGAATGGAATGATCATTCCAACGGAAAGATCATTATAGCGTTTGGTTCGCAAAATGTGACGGAATGGCTATTACCTCCGGAATCATCATTCCTTTATACGAGGGAATCATCATTCCATTGGGGAGGGGAAGGAATGACCATTCCATTCATTTCTAACTTTTCGTTGAGACCAAAATACCCTTATTTCACATCTACCATCTACCACTATTTAAAAGAGAGTAAGATGCACTTTTTTTTTCACTACACACCTAGCCAATCAAATGCAAGATATAGGCCCCACTTATTTTTTATACTTTATTATAATAATAATATAATCTATGCATTATTATTATTATTATTAAGAACAAAATGACATAACTTGTGTGGACCCCACTTATATAATAATAATAAGATTATCAAAAGAGAAGAACTTGTGTGGGCCCCACCTATATAATAATAATAGTATAATCTATACATTATTATTATTATTATTAAGAACAAAATAACATAACTTGGGTGTAGTACTGCAACTTTGACTGAGCCAAAGATAAAAATCTAACAAGGGTATTTTGGTCAGTCTTATGTAAATTTCATTCCATTTCGGGACTCATTCCAGCGTACCAAACGCAGGAACATGAATCAAAATTTTATTACTGGGTTGATTCCTCAGCGTACCAAACGCTGTAATGGAAATGACTATTCCTACCTCATTTCATTCTAGACTCATTCTAGTCTCCATTCCATTTCCGCCTACGACCATTCCAGCGAACCAAACGCTACCTATATTTCAACGAAATAAGGTATCTGGGCTCAAAATCTATAAGGCCATCCGTTGACACTTGACACTAGACATTTCCTTAACCTCAGTCTCTGCACCATGTTGCTAGTAGATATGCACTCCATTGTGCATTCTTGCATGTGTGTTCCAATGTTTGTATGTGTTGCAAGCTGAAGCTTTTCCTGCTGACAGGACAATCAAGGCAATTGGTATCTGTTACCTAATGTTAGTTGAAGATTTTGAGTTTGGGTCCAGACTTGGGGCCCAACTGAGATTTGGGTCTACATTGAGGTCCACAGTTATGAACTAACCATGTAACCTTGATATTTAGCCTCTTGACAAGCAGGTCCACATTCCCATCCAGTCCACAGTTATAGATGAATTGAGAATGAGCATAGCAAAATCAGGCTTGGGTTCATGTCTACAATAGATCCAGCTCAGCCCGATCCATGAACATTCTCAATTCTCATCATGCTTTGGGCTCTTAGTTTGCAATTAAACATCATAGTTCACTTTTTCCTTACTTTATCTGGGTGTGGAGGCTTATCGTGACCATGACAGATTGTTTCTTTGCCAAATCAAATACAGTTATAACTTAATGAAGCAATGCACTACCAAGACTGAAAAACTTCAATCATCTCGTTATCAAGGTGAGCCCTTTGAGATCCCTGTTAATTATAGAACTAGCACAATAAGCCGTGCTAAGCTCAGGCGTATTTACCAATAAAATTTGCAGCAACATATATAAAAATCAATTGAGAAGAAACTTATATCACATAGAATCATCCCCAAGCAACGGGTAGAAAAAAGGACTATGACGATACCTCCTCTTTTTTTTTATTATAAAAAAGATCTAAAATTGCATGGCGTAAAAATGGAGTAAGAAAAGTGGGCTGGAAAGGAAAGAGGAGAAAAAGTAGACTAGGTGAGAGGGAGAATGTGGGTAGGTTATAGAAAAGGGATATAACACCCAGTCAAAATCTGTAGTTATGGTTAAAATTGGCTTTAAAACCCTTAACTTTAATATAATATAATGGTATATTGTTGGTTGTCATTAGTACCTCAATGTTGAGCCTTGGGCCAGCACGCATTCTTATTTGGTAGAAATGGTGCAGCTTGCTTGTCACAGGACTCATTTTGGATTAAGCAATTGGGTAGGACCAGTTAAGGCTTTATTCATGACCCTAAAGGGAGTTTGGACTTGACTCAAACTTTTGTTAATAGTGTTTAAAAGTGCTTTTTAGGCTTTTGGCTTTATAAAACCTTAATAAGTTCTTAAAAGTTAATTAGGTTATTAGATTTCTATTTTTTTTTTCTTTTTGGAAATGCAAACCTTGATCGCCTGTGGTTTCAATAATCACCTCTTCAATTTTGCATGAGAGTCACATGCAAAAGTGCCGCCGGAAGAGTTCTTTCTTTTTCTTTATTTTTTTTTTTTTTTGTTCTTTATCTCCTCTTCTTCTATCCATCTACGAGGTCTACCTATGAAATCCAAACCCGTCAAGATCAGATTGTATAATTGTGTCGGGTCATATTATACTCCAACTTAAATCCGTCTTATCATCAAACTGATGAATTGTTAAAATTCATTAAAATACACAGATCAAAAGGAGATAAACAATAGTGGAATCGACTTTGAGATACTGACTCAGTAGATAAAAAGATTAGCCTCAAAGCATCTTGACACTGGTTCATCTCCAAGACCAAGAGTAGAGATTGAAAACTATGACTGGGCACAGCCGTGCTTGTGCCGGGCCGCACCCAGGTTGGCTGGGGGTCGGCCCAGCATGCCCTTGAGGCACGTGCGGGCCGGGCCTGGCCTTGGGCCGGTCCTTTCTCATTTTCTTTTTTAAATTTAAATACAAATTATCAATGAAGAGAAGATAATTGTCAACTTGATAATTTACAAGTTTGATAACTTACAACTTTGAACATCATTTTCACAACCATCAATGGGAACTTTTTTTTTTTTTTTTTGTTAAGCACCGGTGTCCATAAGCCCACTGGCCCTGACTAATCCGGTTCGAGCCAGGTCGGCCCACTAAGGGGTAAAGCTCTCCCAAGCCCAGCGCAGGTTTTCTCCATACACAAGACTCAAACTCGAGACCTTGCTTAAGGGGAAGGAGTGCCGAACCACTAGAACCAACCTGCGTTGGTCCATCAATGAGAACTTGAGATGGAGTTTTTATTATGAGAATTCTCATGAATATAATCTACAAGTATGGAACAATGGTTTCACAGCCTTAAAGTTTAATAGCTTCTTAACCGTGGAGTTTTATTGAGATTTAATCCAACAATGAATGGCGGTTTAATGAGTGTAAGATTAGGTCTAATACCAGATTATGGGATGACTAGATTATCAAAGGGGCCGATGCACTGATCAAATGTGGGCTCGAGTTGGCTCCATGAACTGGACATGTAGTCTACTCATAGTCGGGTTGGCAATGGGCCCTAAACCCAAACCCAACTCGATTGGAATTTGCAATGCCCATACTTGCCCCTAGGGATAGCAATGGTTCGGACTTAAACGGGGACCACCCCACATTGACCCACTCTTATTAGTGGTGGGTTTGACACTGTGTTGGTAGGGTTTGGGTCGCGTATGGTTTTCTATATATTAACAAAAGTTGGGCTTGGGGTGGGCTTGGGCTTTGGGTGTGCCTAACCTATCCCACCCGGGCCACCCCCTATGTCTTCACTTTATATATTACCAAGTAGGGTTTTGTATATGAAATTTCGTTAACGTAGGTGGTAGTAAAGAGTGACATCTTCGGATCTTCCTAAATGCCATGGTTTCAAATCTTACATAATACATAATACATACAACCATAAAACCCACCCATGACATCCTATATAAAGTGGAGGCATATGCGGCCGAACAAGCACAACTATCAAACCCACCACTAATAGGAGCAAGTCATGGTGTGTCCCGTTTAAACCCAACCCATTGTCATCCCTAGCTCATAGGAGAACATTTTCCCTATTTGCATTGCAAAAAGGAGCGGGCCGCATGAATCGAATCTAAACCTAGGTCCAAGGACCATAATGTTGGGCCCATTGCATAGTCATATTGCCCATTTAGCAATTCGGGCCAAACCGGGTCCATGGACAACCCCAAATTTTACTAGGGCTTCATCTCCTTTTCTTCCCTACTATAAATACAACCCATTCTCATTTCTAGGGTTCTCCTCTCTCGTTCCTGCATCTCAAAACCCTAGAGAGACCTCAAAGAGCCGCTCGCCATGGGCAGAAGTAATATTCTCTTTCACTCATCTACAATAGTGTGATGATTTCATTTGCCTAGAATTTCGATTTCACCGTTTCTTTAGAATATCGAAGAAACACGCGCTTAGATCTGCATATGCAAGTGATGTTGATTCTTAGATCTGCATTTCATTCCGAGATTTTTGATATTGGGGTTTTAGGTTTAATGGTATTTTGGGTTGTGTTGTAGAACGTTTCATTTTGTGGAATCGTGATATACTAGTCATTTGATTGTTCTTTGTACTCATTTGATGTTGGAATGAACTGTAAAGAAGTCTGTGGGATTGTGGGATTTCTATGTTTTAGATCTTCATGACATATTTAATAGGTTTAATGTGAGATTTCTATGTTTTGTTAGTGGAACTTGATTGTATCTCATATATTGTTTTTGGGTTGCAGTTGGATTTAGAATGAAGGAATTGATGAGTGTGAGAAATGTATATGTGCGTAGAAGAATTCACTGGGCCTGCAGTTTGATTAGATAGTATTGCTATTAGGGGATTTAGGGTCAGTTTAGTCTGCGTTATTGGTAGAAAATTGAAGTAGAATTGGAGGGAGCATGAGGATTGTTTTTTCTTGTTAGAATAAGAAAAAAGAAAACAGCCCATTATGCTAGGTCACTCTTTTAGGTACACTCACTTGACTTTTATGGTGAAGATTTTTTCTTTCTTTAGGTCTTGCTCTGATTATTTTATGGCGGGTGATGATGGTGAATGCAAATAAACGTTGAATGTTAACAGTGTCTCATTGTTCGAATTTTCATTTTGTTGAATTTAGACTTGCAATTGTGGAAAATTTTAGATGATATTTGTTCTGTTTTGCCTTATTCCAGGTTTCAGCATTTCTTTATTTTTTATCTCATAAATCAAAAGTTGATGTGACAGTTTGTTTCACCTTCTTATTAATGTTCAGTGTATTCCTGAAGGTTTAGTTTGTGTTTTGAAACTTGGTTTAGCTTTTGATTGAAAGTACTGGTCGAGGGGATTTTGTTTTAAAGTTTGGTCTAGCTTTTAATATGAATGTTTTGTTCTAGGGGATTTCCGCTTCTCTCTTTTTTCAACAACTGGATTGATTTCCCAGTCTCAATATTCATAAATGTATTCATTGTCACAACTCACAACTGCAAGGTTCTGGGTTTGAATCATGTTACCAATAAAAAGAAGGATGTGTTTCAGAAAATTGCTTCTTTTTATTAATGTGAATGTTTTGATATATATATATATATATATATGAGAACTAGTTCTCTACTATTACATGAGAACTTTTTTGCGGGGCTCAACTAGCAACCCATCCAAACCTAGCAACCAACAGGGAACCTCCTAATAGTCACTAATCCCAAGGATTGGCACACATCCGAATAGACTGAACCATTGGATCAAGGGTTGAATATTTTTATGAATATGAAGCTGTTAAACTTGTGGGCCACAGATGAAGGGGGTTAGGGGCATGGGTTTGGGGTCAAACTTGATACTTGGGGTGGTCTCACATAGATCTTTCCATCCCCCCTGGTCCCACCCCTTGGGCCCCACAAAAAAATTCTCATATAATATGTGAGAACTAGTTCTCACCTGAATATTACCCTATATATAATGTGTTTATGAGAAATTAATTTTTAAAATAGTATTTATGAGAAATGAATTACATTTTGGTATCTGATGCATTTTTATGATTTCTCTTTGGTTTTTATCAATTAAAGAAGTGTCAATAAAACCAATAAAAAAGGAAAATCAATATAATTAATATACATAATTAGGATTTTAATAACAGGTTCATATCACTTAAAAGAATCTCTCAAGTCTCAAAGTTCTTCAAATAGCTTAATTCCACTACTATCCATATCCAGATATTGGATACTCAGCGAAATTTGTCACATCCTAGGCATGCAATTCAATTATGTTCATATGTTATAGTCGTGACTAGTTAGCTACTTCTCATCTCAGGACCTGCAAGATGCTATCGTCAGATAAAAAACAAGCCATATCCAAAGTCACGTTATTGCCGTGGTGTCCCTGATCCAAAGATCAGGATTTATGATGTTGGAATGAAGAAGAAAGGAGTCGATGAGTTCCCATTCTGCGTTCACCTAGTGAGCTGGGAGAAGGAGAATGTGTCAAGTGAAGCTCTGGAGGCTGCCCGAATTGCTTGTAACAAATACATGACAAAGTTTGCGGGAAAGGATGCCTTCCATCTGAGGGTCAGGGTGCATCCATTCCATGTTCTACGCATCAACAAGATGCTTTCCTGTGCTGGAGCTGATAGGCTCCAGACTGGAATGAGGGGTGCATTTGGAAAGCCTCAAGGAACTTGTGCAAGGGTGAGCATTGGTCAGGTCCTTCTTTCTGTCCGCTGCAAGGATAACAACAGCACCCATGCACAGGAAGCCCTCCGGCGCGCCAAGTTCAAGTTCCCTGGCCGTCAAAAGATCATTGTCAGCAGGAAGTGGTACATATTATCTTCCGCTTCTTTAGTTTTCTTGTATTCTCATTGTTTAGTTTTACTTTGGATGTCTTTGCTTTCCATGCATCACATCTGTTGGCCCATATCAGAGTGGCTATGTTTGGTGTTACCACTCACCAGTCTTGTTTGTGCATTTGGCATCCCTACAATTAGGGAAACAGTACTAGTAAAAAAAGCTAGGGAAATAATTGTAAATAAAATGTCCGGTTTCCTTCACCATCACAAGTCAACAGTAAAAAGATAGTTTCTTACTACAAATAGTGTTCATTTGCAATTTGAGTTAACCCTCCTTATTTTATAAGGCTGATGAAGTGTTCAGACGTCGGACCATCTATTCTCATATATTTGACTTTTGGAGAGATTATGTAGTACAATCCTACCCACAACATGATAAGCTGCAGGACTTGCTGGACCCACTTGAAATCTTACCCCCCTGTCATATGCACACCTCGTTGTGCAGCCCACTTGAGGTGAGTTCCTACCACCCATCATGGTCCAGGGTGAGATGGTAAGTGGTAACATCTCATCATGGGTGAGGTTTGGGTGCAAGGCTACAAGCCCATCCTTGTGGAATGAATCGTACTATAGATTTAAGGGACCCAAAGCTTTTAGAGTGTAAACTTAGGGTGTTCCAATCCAGCAGTAAGCATGACTGAGTAGGATAAAAGTTGGGCCAGTTCCTATACGCTTGGGTTTTCGAGTCTGCTGCGTTTGGATTGACCACCTATGGGCCCCATGTAAAGTTTGTATATGCAGTTGGTCTGCACTTGTATTTCAAAGCATTGATACTTTTTGACCGAGGTACCTCTGAGTGTTGGATCTGTGTTCAGGCTCGGTGTTGGAAACCTGACTATAAATCATGTTGGTTCTCACCATTAAAAAAAACAAATTATGTTGATATTCTTAGTTCCTAGATAATCCAATTTTTTTTTTTTTAAGTTTAGCATTGTGCTAAAGCTGAATTAATTAGCATCAATAGCTATGCTATTGGCTGATATTTATCAAGTTGATGGCTATTACAAAGAGATTTTTTTAATTTCCACTGGATGGGAAAGAGATAAAATGGTTAAGTACCTATCAAAAAATAAAAAATACAAATGGTTAGGTTTGAGTGCCACATCCTTATCTGCTAAAACTTTAGTGTAACTTGTCAGTTTATGTTTCTTTTCAGGGGTTTCACGAAATTCAGCCGCACTGATTATTTGAGATGGAAGGAGGAGAACAGAATTGTCCCAGATGGTGTAAATGCAAAGGTTTGTTGATGCTGCATTTAGCTTTTTTTCCTATTTCCAGCTTTCAATTCTCATGGAGGACTATTCAATGCGCGACCAAAGTTAAGTGATCCACATAATTTACCTGGTGGTGTCTATCAAACAAAACATGTTTTTCTTTGTTGTTTGTGGTCCACAGATTAAACCATCTATTTGCATTAATGGTGCTTTTCTGGGGACAGCCATCTATACTAGGGGTTCCCAAATGATCAATCTGTATAATACTATAATATGTGTTCCACATGCCCTTTTATTAATATAAAACTAATGTTTTATGAAATACTATTATTTAATAACTAGCTGATTCTAGTCTGAAACTTTTTGTTTTTTTGTTAGAATTCTAGTCTGAAACTTTCAATCAGCTACTTTTCTTGTGTACTTAACCCTGCCCTTGAAACTTACTTTATGATAAATGTGAGATCCTCACAATATACTTGCTTTTGTTTGCAGCTTCTTGGATGCCATGGCCCTCTCGCAAACCGTCAGCCTGGAAGAGCATTTTTAGATGCAACTGCTTAATGCTATTTCCTGCAAATAGCAAAGCATTATTTTTCAGCTTCATCTGCTCTGTTTTTTACGCTTAGAAATAGAGGACTCGGTTGTCTGTGCCCTCCAGTTTGAATTTTAAGTTTTTTGTTTTACATATTGAACTTGGTTGCAACTTGATGCCATTTTTGAATTGAGCATTGTGTATGTTTAGCTTGTTTCAGACTTTTTATCATATGTGAAGTTTTTGGCAGTGGAATTACTTTAGTCTACTGAAGTGGCAATGGAATCACTTCAGTCTATTAAGTTACTGCCCGAAATTCTCTCTGTCAGGATTGTTTTAGTTACGAACTAAAATTGCAGATTTCTCTTTTACGTGCACGTGTAGTGGCAATGGAAATACAAGACCGCCTACACAGGTTTGGTCACCCTCCCTCCATCAAAGACCATTTACTTTTTTATTGATTAAACAAGTATATGTGATGATTCATTGTGTTTTTGTACAAAAAGTCTAATTGGACATACTTTTTGGCACTGATATTCAAGGGGTAATATAGGGGTTTGTCCAAGATTCATGCCAAAAAGTATGTCTAAGTAGCATTACTCGTTTTTGTAATGGTTCCACTCAACTGATTGTATATATTGATGTTTTAAGTCCATTTGTTTTGGGTATATGATGTTGATAGCAGTGAAAAATGTGGTATGTCAATTCCTAGTAAGGTGAGTGAGTGGGTTGGTTTGATCATCATGTGGACCAGCTTGATTTTATCTAACCCAAAACCACTTTTTAATTCTAGAAGGTATTTTAACTCAAGTGAAATCTCATCCCCGATGTGACTAATCTGATTCTCAGTTCTAATCAGAGGTCAGTTTTTAGTCAATTTATTTGAACATGGTGCAAGTTGTGCCTAAGTTTCCTTCTCGCAAGTCATCCGTGAATATAACTCCTGAAAGATCACCCCTTTGTTGGACTAGTTAAGGTGACGTTTGACAACAGTCCATGCTAGGACAGAAATCCCTGGTTTAGAGGATTTTCTCTGAAATCCCCGGTTTAGAGGATTTTCTCCATCTCTAAAGAACCATTCTCTCCATCTCCAAAGAACCAGGTATGATTCCTTTCCAAAGAGTTCCATATTTGGACTGTTTTGGCATCAGTATGCATTTTCTTTGAAGATTAATGACGTTTTGGAAGATATCTTGAGATATAAGATGAATCAACGGCTGAAACTTGATCACCTTGCCGTGCCTGACCTTCCCGAAATAATGAACGGTTCCGATCTTGATTGTGGACCCCACAGAAACAAAAAAAATGAAAAAAAAGGACTGTTTTTCACCCGGTATGCATTTTCATTGAAGATTAATGACGTTTTGGCACATATCTCAAGATATAAGATGAATCAACGGCTGAAATTTGATCACCTTGCCGTGCCTGACTTTACCGAAATAATGAACGGTTCCGATCTTGATTGTAGACCCCTCAGAAACCAAAAAAAAAAAACGGACTGTTTTGGCTCCACTGCATTTACCGTGAACAGTAATGATGAATTAACACATATCTCGAGTATTATGATGATTTAACGGCTGATATTTGGTGAGGTGGCCATTTTGAAGTTTTTAAATGTGACTAACGGTTTGGATCTTAACTAGGGAATCTAAAACCCAAAGCAAAAACTTATTAGGGACACATTACCGTCATAGTCACTGTACATTACCGTCACAGTATCTTATCGTCACTGTCCAAACGATTTTGCAAATATCTCACGATCTAGGATGAATCAACGGTTGAAATTTTGGGACATAGCCGTTATGGACCTTCTTAACACAATCATCGGTTCAGATCTTGATTGTGGGGCCCATAAAAACCAAAAAAATGGAAAAACCGATCTGCCATATGTTACCGTCAGAATCACTGTAGCTCCGCCTTTCTCTCATTCGATGGATTCTGCGCATCCGACCTGGGGAGGTCCGACCTCATGAATATTTGAAAACGGGCATTCCTTGCATCCTCAAAGAGCTTTTCCACGCGTATCCAAACGTGGATTTTCCACGGGATCGCGGAAAACCGACAGAAATCCGCGGCGAGGACGGTTGTCAAACGTCACCTAAATGTTATAGTTGTTAAGATTAAGAATGGAAAACTCAATAAGTTAAGACTCTTGACTTTGCCAAGTCACTTTATTGATTCATCCAACTGAGTCAAATATAGGGTACATTCAACCAACATATATAGGGCTTGAGGTTTGGAGTTTGCAATTTATAAATTATTGATTAAATTGTAATAAACTTACTAATTTGAATTCATTCTTATTAATACACGTAAATACATGCATAGCTAATTTTATAAGTAGATGGCCTATTTTTAAAATATTCAAAGAAAACATGACTAGCAAGTCATCGAGTTGACTGTCCAGTCAATATTTTAGAGTTGATGGGTAGAGTCCCGAGTCACAAGTTCCCAAATCATGATTCAAATGGGTGCAAAAGGACTCATTCGATTTCTCTCTATTCTTCCTTATTCTTCTTTTTTTTTTTTTTTGGTATAATCCGTTCTTCCTCTTGAGATTGTTTGAGTGCTGTCCCCGAGCATTAGGTGGCTGCCCATCAAGACCACTGGCATAAATTATAATTTGATGATCTTCCTGCCAGTGATTTTGGGTCTCAGAGGGTGGAAGCCTTTTTGTTCTTGCTCAGCTGCGGATCCTAAATGCAGGCCTAATGCTATGCCATTTGTAACTCAGGGCATCCAGACTAGGGCTGTCGGTGGTCGGTCTTGGTCGGTTTTCAGTCACCTCTGCACCCGGGCCAAATGTTCGGTTTTTTTGATATAGATAACCGAAAACCTACCACTATATTTAGTGCAAGTGGGTAAACTGAACATTCGGTTTGGTCGGTTTCAGGTCGGTTTTCGATTTTGGGCTGGGCCCTAATTTGAATAGGTCAAGCCTCATTTTGTATTGGTCTAATTGTCCATGGGGCCTTTAATTTCATTAAATAAATTAAGTGTCTAATCTAATTTAGTAACTTACACACAAATAAAACAGGCCCCAGCAGCAATTAACAATAAGTACAGGCCCAGCAGCTAGCTAGTAGTACTTAAAAAATGCAGATGTTCAACAGTTCAAGTCACTAAGTCAGTGCATTCTCCAGTTGCTTAACAATTCGGTCGGTTCGGTTTTATCCGAACGGTTTTTTAGTTTATAAAAAAACCGATCGTAGTTTAATTTTAGGTGAAACAAATAACCGATTGGTCGGTTTTCTTTTAAAAAAATATATAGAACCGCCCAAACGGTCGGTTCGGCCGGGCGGTTCGGTTATTTCGGTCAATTTTCACAGCCCTAATCCAGACGCAAGACCTGTGAATGGATTTTCACAGAGGAAGATGCTTGTGCCCAGGTTACTCGGTGCTTGCCATCCCCATCACTCTTGTGTGGCAAACTCAGGATCAAGGGGCATTTCATCATTACAGCGAGTGCACCTTATTGCTAGGTGGATTCTTGCCTTTGGATAACCAAAGTTACCACTGGACAGTTAATTTAAACACTCACTGGTAAACCAAGTGCGACCTACCAAGTTCTCAGTATCCGTCCAAACAAGGGCTTCAGAAAGAATAAAAAGAGAGAACCTGTATCTTGAAGCCCTTCGCATCCCCTGCATGAAATGGTATTGATCCACCTGAACCCACAAAGCGGCTTTCACTGGATTATTCTTCTGCAAAGAAATGTTAACTTCAACTAGCAAACTGAAATGATCAAGATCATTCAACCAGGAGAGGGATGATACTGCCATCTGCAGCGGAGATTCATTCCCACCGGACACAATCTGTGACAACCATGTCATTTAAGGGATAAAAGAAGCTAATTAAACCCATTTGGGTGATGCATACAAAATATGGTACTTGATTTTACATAAACAATCCAAATCTGGAGCCGTGACAGATTGACTTATCAAAAGATCAACCTATGGATCAACCAATCTAATCCTATATCATTGGTGAAATGTCAAGTAAAAACCCAAGCCAAATCTTGTAAAGATTATTGACAAGAAAAGAAAAAAAGGATGGATGGACAATCCATTTGTGAAGCCAACAAGTTTTAGGTATCATTGTCAGATATTGAATAGAAAAACATACATGGAAAGCAATAAACAAGTTAGTGACTTTTATAGATTCCATCTTGTTTACAATGTTTCCAAGTTTTGAAGCTGGTTTAAATCAACCCAAATCACAATCAGAACATTTCGGGAGAATCAATGGTTAGCTATTCTAATGCACATTTAGGACCATATGGAAATGGGGAAATGCATTAGGTGGGATATGTTATTTCAATTTCTTTTAACACCAAAATCAGTGAAGGCATTTGAGCATTTATAATTATTTCATCTAATAAAGTTCAAATCCCCCATTCTAACCAAAATACAAAATGAAAAAACCATTCATCCTGCCCCGAATTCTTTGCACACCCAAATGTACCCTGATAGAAATGATTTTGAAGCTGAATGCAAAAGCATTCGGGAGCACCAAATCTATCGCCAAGACTTCCGGACCACTGACTTGCAAATGCATGTGGTACCTTGTGACACATGCTAGATCAAAGCCCCTTTGAAAACAGGGTCCACTGTTATGACCACCTTCAATCACAGTAGATTGGCAAATTGTATGTAACCATTCATCAGACCATAGTTTTCATAGACATCCTGGTCACATTGTACTTGAACTGGGCTGATTTGAATGCCAGAACTTCACAGTAAGCCCCACCAAAAGGTAGCTTCACTGTTGCATGTTGCTGAGGTACCAAGTGATATGCAACTTGGAGGTCCAGGCATGAGGCACAAAGGCTTGGCAGATCCCAACCTATAAATAGTAATGCAGCAGCACTAATTGGTGAATAATCTCCTTTAAGTGCAACACAGTTGACTGGACAGCAGCTGTCACCCAAAACCAGGAGGAAGATCTGGGTCCTCATCACTACCATCATCGCCTCGTTTGTTATCTACAAATATAGTAGAAAACCCAGGTGGCCCACCGTCAATCACACCTGATACCTCACAAGGCAGCTCTTCCACAACTTCTAGCTGCTGCTTTTTGGCTGGTGACTCCTTGTGTTCCACCTGACCATCATTTGATTGCTGCCGATCACATGTAGAAAAGCTTGGGGAATCCTTACGTTCACTCTGACTGGAATTGGCTTGCAAATTATCACATGGAGGAAACCCTGGTGGTACTGCTGGCTCTTCATCACAAGTACTTCCATTACAGGTTAGGCTTAGGGACCCATTAGCTCCCTTATCATTGGGAGCAGATGCATCCTCACCAAGTTCCTTTTCTTTTGGCTTCACCAATTTATTATACACGGATTGTACTGTCTCTGTTATTTCATTTTTCATGCCATTACTAGATTGGATTACCTCCCACAATCCATCAGATATCTGACCCATCACTTTACTCCTGCAATGTAAACAATAGTTTCAATTGAAATATAACATCTATTTGTAAAGAGATGGTTTAAAATTGTTAATCTTTAAGTTATGCCAATCCACCTAACCTGGGTTTTTAAGGGATGACCAGAACAAAGCTTATATAATAGGCACAAACTTAAATCTGAAAGGACCTGAGCTTCAGGAAATGTATATTTTGTTTAGCTCATGCACAGGTCACAGGGTACTTGGCCATGGTTTAGTGGTAGAGACTGTTAATCTGATGGGTACCACAATGCATGAACAGGATGGTAAAAATAAGGAATAAAAAAAAGGAAACCAAACAAGAAAAACAGAAGGGTGACTTCTTCCAAAAATGAGAAAGAGGGTTCCCATCAAATCAATAGTCTAAATTAAATATTTTAAACCTCAGACTCAGGGCAACGCATCACCATCGAGTCAAGTTCACTTGGCCAAGTTGGACTGAGTTGACCCTAGAGATGTCTCATACTCACAACCCACGTATTCGAGTCAACCTCCAAGTCACCCCTTTGGCCAAGTCAACTTAAATTTCGACAATTTTTAAAACCATACTCTAGATCACTTAACCATGGAGCCCACATGCACTAGGGGAACTTAAGTGGGTCAGTCGAGTTTAGGCCAAACCAAGTTCGACATGAATTCTAGGGGGGTCATCCCATTATGAGCTCAGTACAAGTTGAGAAATTTCAGGTCCAAGCTCAAGTCTCAAGTCTCAACCCAACCTCACAAAAAGCTTTTGGTTAAAACGTTTGGGTTCAGGTGGTCTGAAACCAAGTTGCACCTCTGACATGTTCACACAATCTACCCAGTTGTAGATGCTCAAGACCCTAAAAGAAAATACAACAGTATAATGCCAGGGGCATCCTATACCTACCCAATCTCTTCATGAATGGCATCAGAAAGTTGTCTTGGTTTCAAGTTCTCAGCTCCAGGACGATTAAGCGCTGCTGACTGCTTCACTGCCGAGATAATGCTGTTACGCAGGCCATCCTGCAGTAAAATGCTGAATTCAGTGACTGTGTTTATACTTTAAGTTATACCCATTTACCTGTTTGAGAAATTATAACCTCTTTTTTTTAATGGTTTGAGAAATTAACCTTTACAATAGAAACTCCAAATATTGATCATCAAAAGGTAATTAAGAAGTATAAATTACTTCCTTTTTTTTACGTAGAGATATATAACAACTTACAAGGCAGAATTTGGCCACCAGTCTTTTCACAGCTGAAGCGATAATTGATTTAATTGGTTTGGTATGTGCATACAAAACAGGATTTGGAGTCCTCTCAGCTTAGGGGATGGTGCAGAAAAGGATAACTTCTTTTCTTTATTTCATCCTTTTTACACTGATTATCAATCATTGGGCAAGGAAAAAAATAAAATCATACAAGTACCATCAAGAGGGCATCAAAGAAAAACAAAGAAAGGAAACAAACTATGAATGCAAGAGAAGGTGTATCTACCCCATCTTAGCCTACCAATGCATGTCCATTCTAGTCGTTATTATGTCTTAACAGTGTTCTCTTCTTTTTTTAACAAGAAACCCCAATGGAAAATCTATGCAGGTTGATGGCCCACCAAAGAGAAGGGGTAGGCTGAAGAGGATATGGATGGAAGTAGCAAGGATAGATCTGAAGAAGTGCAACCTATTCGAGAATTTGGCTTGGAATAGATTGGAATCGAGAAACAGGATTCGTGTAGTCAACCCCAACATACCTTGGACAAGGCTTTCATGATGAAGAAGAAAAGGCCCAATACTTCTACTAAAGCTTTGATCTCCTCAATCCAACAACCCATCCTCTAGAGGCAAACCAACTCAAAGAAAGCCCACTGGATGGAACAAAAAGCATCATGTTCAATGATATACCTGCCAAACTCATCTTGGTAAGCTCTCCACAAACAGGTAGAAAAGCAAGCACCTCTTCATCATAATAGCAACAACAACACACCCACCCAAAAAAATTCATACAACCAGCACACATAATAAGGTTGTCTACTGGCTGGGCCTAGGCTTGGGAAGACATGGATTTGAATACACCCAGCCCAAAACCCTACCATGGTTGGGTCAAAATGGAGCCTTGCGACTGGCCATGTATAACTCTGATCAAAATTTTTTTTTGAATGGTATGTATAACTCTGATCATGATGATGTAGAAAACCCGTATACACATATCCTCCGAGGCGCACACAGCCTATTCAAGTCACTATTCTCACTGTACTCAGATGAGAAGAGGCATCCAGTAACAACACATAAGATATGAATCACTAGAGTCTACAAATTATTGGCATATGTTCCAATGAACCATTCTTCTTTTTGTCTTCATCACTAAACCTTTAACCATACCAAGTATTCCTAAATCTTCAATCATTCCTTTCTCTTGATGAGGCCACAAAACATTAAAGAGCTTCACTAAAGAATTACCCTCTACAAAAACCAATCGTGAGCTACCACGAGGCAATAAGCAAATATCCCCAAGAAAGCAGGATGTAACCCATTAAACACAAAAGAGTTGCATAAAGGCAGTTTGAACTACCTCTTTTGCATGGATGAAGAGGACAACAGGATTTGAAAGTCCGTCCTGAGGCTTTTCTTCCAAGTAATTTTCCCCGACTCATATCACTCACCGGGAGAGATTCGGCGTGCTTGCTTGTCCAGAATGGTTTGGCTGCTCCTTGGATTCAGGAATTTTGTCAGCTAGCTATCTCCAGTTAAGTGCATACAATGGAGGATATGACGAAGGGTTGTAGCATTTTCGCATGGATCCATCCTTTGGCCTTTTGTGAAGCAAACAAGTCTACTGATCATTTTCAGGGCGTCCATTTTTTGAAATTTTTATGTTAATATTTTTTTATAGTTGAGGCTTTGGCTAGTACTCTTCAGGGTATGGTTCAAAGTTGGGTATCTAGAACATAAGAATGATAAAGTGTTCAAGTGAGAAGAGCATTCAGCAGTGAAGGTATTTGACCTAGGCACCTAACTAGAGTGAGGTTGGCTAGATGAATTGCAGTGAGGAAAGAATCTTACGGTGTCTGCAACTCTGAATATTTGACATATAGCAGAATCGGAAATGGTTCATGCCAGGTGAGGAAAACATTAGAGAAAAAAAAAGCACTCTAATGGCACCTTCCCCCTATAGCATCCTTAAGTTCAATGGATTGGTGATGGTGTTGCTTCTGGAAGAAACTGTAGGTGTTCTTAGGGATTGTAACAAGTGTCTTTGGGTCTGATGGGAATAAATGAAAGCAAAGAGATGGAGTTATTATCCTCCGAAGAAATGCATTAAGAATTTTTTCTAAGAAATGTATCCAACATCTTGAAATTGAAGGGAGCAATTCAAATGTCGTTGGATAAGGAGCTAAAACTGGAAGGGGTCATTCCCTGGTATTTAGCTTTTGTAATGAAATCAAACATTTGATGGAGACTAGTAAAGTCCCCCTGGTTCACGTATACAGGACAGCAAATTATCTTGTGGATATTTCAACAAAGGCAGGAATTGGTTGTGAAGAAATGCCTTTTGAGTACTATTCTTAGAGAACAAGTTGAGTTACGTTCATTTTTTTCATGACTACTTGTTTTAGGACTGCATACATTTTCTAAACTGTGTAGTTTTTTTTTTTCCTTGTGACTTGTGAGTCCTTTATACTGTGGAGTCATCTTTGTCCTTTTGTCTTATATAAATGTACTTTTGTAACAAAAAAAGATCAGAAGATTAAGCTGTCAATGCAAAAGGACCATAAATCAGGAGATGGCGAGCATCATCTGCATCATTAAGATTGCTAGTTTGTGAAAGAAGATGGTAGATGGTTAAATTCTCATCCAAACAGTCACCAAGCTAAAACAATTGGGCGATTTCAAATACAACCTGAGTTTACAACAATGGCATGACAATTGGTAAGATGACCAAAAATTACATTAGAGAGAATGAGCTGATTGGATCTAGCATCTTGCCATCAATGAGATAAGAAAACCTTTCCGGGATGGTAAAAAGGTAGTGACTGAATAAGACTCCTCAGTCGTGACCAGGTCATGATGACTAAACTACTTTTTTCACCAACCTCCACAAAGCTTTCTTCACAATGAATGTCCTGTCAACAACCGCGTTATAAAATGAAAAGATTTGGCAAGAAAGCCCATTTGCAAACCAGACATCCTCAAAGTATCTGCCTAAAGCCTATCACGGACCCTGTTGTTTAACACTAGGTGAAATCTCACCAGCACTTCAATGATGAACTTTGAAGTCCTGAAGCACAATAATTAGGTTGCAGTACATGCCTTCTAAGGCTGTAATTATAAATTAAAACTTGTTACCAAATCACAGTCACTAGTTTTCGTCACCAAACACATCATAACCATTTTCTTATTAGAGCTTACTTAACCTCCTTGAGAAAATTCACACAATTCACACACACCCCTCTCTCGGGCTTACACACTTGTATCCAATCCACCAAGTGGTGCTGTCATTGTCTTCTAAATCATTCCAAAAAAGTCATGCTGAATCCTCTCCATCGTCTCTGCACTCATCAGTCATCATACATGTGAAAGTCTAACAGATAGACAAGCAAACTAGAAAGTACTGACTTTATAGTTCTTCCCCCTGAGAATGCTTCCTCTAATACCATTCAATCATCAAATTCAATAAGGACGTTGGCGGTTTTGCCAACAGCATAACAGGAATCCCAGATAAGTAGATGGAAAGCTCCCTCCAAGATAGCAAAAAAGTATCCAGAAATGATGAAATTCTATTAATCTCTAATTCTCTAGGTAAATTCCTAGAATCTCACATCCAGCATAATTATTCTTCAAACCTAACACGGCATCAAACCAATAAAGAAACACCTTTATATTCACGGACTCCCTTCTGTATCACCAAAATATCATTGTATTGTCCCTGGATTGATAATTAGTTATCCTTTTTTTCTTTATCAATAGGTAACCTCATACAAACCTCAGTCATTCTAGCATTTTCCATCATCAGATTAAAGAACTTCCAGCCACAGCCTTCTTAAAAAAAAAAGGTTTTCTTTCTGATAGGTAGCAAGAATCGAACCCACAACCACATGGTTGCAGCAATGAACACCTTCCAACTATGCAACGAACTCCAGTTGAGCAATACAAATAGAAAAGGGAAAAGGAGTTTACTTGGCAAAAAATATAAAACTTTCCCATTGTATTATTGTAAGGTTTTATTATAAGAGCATTATTATAATTTTACAATATGGCCCCAATTTTATATTTGCATTATCATCCCAATCAAGATAGATATAAACTCTATTTCTTCTTCATTATCTTCTCCTATTTAAATTATGATGATTCATTGCTAACAGACACCAACTAAATATCCAGGTATAACAAATCTGAACCTAAAGTCCTCTCATTACAGATGAAGACATAGTTGTTGGATCAGAACAAAGGTAGTACACCCCTCTTGCCTAAAAAAAAAAAAAAAAACTACTTTGATTTAGTGTCAGCTTGCAGCATAGCTTTAGAGCAAGGTTCTGGACCTCAGATCAAACAGGTTCAAAGCCAATATGTAGTGACCAATATATATCAGTCTGCGCCGAAATATATGGTCTATATCATCTCCTTTTCCAAAAAATAAAATAAAATAGGATTAACAATATCTTCATTCTTTATATGGTTTTAAGCGTGTGTAATGGCGATAAAGGTTTGGTAGGGTTTAAGGTTTTTGACTAATACCACGAAAGATGCATACCAGGCAATCCGAAATCAGGTCGCCCGGTTCCTTCTACGTTAAGATTCTATGTTTGATGCATGAGTAGCAATTCAAGTTCATAATCAATAGTTAAAACAACTACTGCAACGACTCGAAAGAGTTGTGCTAAGAATCCTAACCAAAGCTTCTTCTTAAATTGTTACAAGAAGCATAGGAAGGCCTCATGCAATTTGTATGGCTATATTTACAGCATTTAAACCAAACTTTTGATACAAGTTTGCCACAATTTGAGGTTGGAAATAGCAATTTGAACATCTGATTTGTGATTCTAACCCCCAAAAAGATGTGTTTTTTTTTTTTTTTTGGGGTACATCTAATTCCCTTCAAACACTTGTAATAACAATTCAATAGTCCAGTTCTTACCGGAATCATGCAATCTTTTCTCTCGTTTTGATGGGTGATTCAATAGGCTATCGTTTCTGATCTAGGTCTTACAGAAAGGGATAATATATAGAATCTTCCGATCTACTTATTTTTCATGGAATGTTCTAAAAACTATCCACGTTCTTTGAAAGGCAAATCATATTGGACACTGGGGTAGAAGAACAGGAGAGCTGATTATCGGGAAACCCAGTCGCATAATGCCATACGTTCGACCGATCAATGCAGATAAATAGTGATTTGTTTGATGTACATCCAAACGCGCATATTGGTCCAAACCCTAAAAAGAAATTCAGATTCGATTGACCTAGAGAGAAAGAGACAAGAAGGGGATTGATTTACGTTTTCTTTGAGCTTGCGGATGATTTTGAGGCGGAGAGTGTCGAAATCGCCATCGTCTTTGAGCTTTGAGATGACATCCTCTGCTGTGATCTTCGCCTTCTCTTCGTTTTTCTGCATCTTCGTCTTCGTCTTCGTCTTCGTCTTCGTCTTGGTCTTGCTTTAGACGGCGACCAAAGCGTTTGGTTTAGTCTACTCACGCACCTTCTTTTTTAACCTGAAGAAACAAGCGAGTTTGCATTGCATTGCATTGGACAAATAAATAGGTGCACAGATAAACCGCGAGACCGATCCGGACGGATCCTAACTGGATCGGTTTTTGTAGTCAAAAAGTCTATATGGACTAACTGGAGTTAGTCAGTCCATGGACAGACCTTATGGTTTTGGGGGAAAAATCACCTGATATGAGGTAATTTTCCCCCCCAAAACTATGAAGTTAGTCCATGGATCGGTCCATGGGTTAGTCCATGCAGCAGTGCTCGTTTGTAGTAGATTGGTTCGATCGCCATTCGAATTTCCTTCAAATCATTTTGTTGGGTTCCATTTTCGGTTTTGCAGATGCGATTAAACCGTTCAAATTGAATCCAACCGAATTAATTATATGAATATATTTTTTTTATAATATATAAAAGAATATGAAAAATTATTTGAAAAAAAAACTCAAACTCTCACTCCGTTACTTGAAGTTCAATCTCTCTTATCTATTGAACTGTCATTTTTTTTTAATAAAAATAAAAAAAACCGTAATTGAACTGAACCAGTTCCTTTCGGTTTGATTTGAGCACATGGGTAGTTCGATTCGGTTTAGGAAAATATAATACCGATGGGTTCGATTTAGTTGATGGTTTCCCCTCTAAATAGATCCGAACCGCCCATGTACACTCCTAATTGGATATGATTGTCAGGGAACTCTTACTCGACCCATACCGGAAAAGAAGTTTGTTTTGTAGGTAAAATTTTAAGTTTAAGTGGGAGAATAGATGGCTAAAGTGAAAAAGGGAATTTTTTTCTCCTTCTAAATGAGGCCTTTTTATTGGGTATTTATAATATATTGAAGCCAAGACTTTGGGTTCAATTTTGACCATATTCCTTTTAATTTTGATTTTTTTTTATTGAGCCTTGGTAATAAAACTAAAATAATGTAAAGGTTGAGATATCTGTAACCCATGACCATTAGCTTTTTAAATAAAGCTAACCTAACCCCCACACCACACAAAACTTATGTAATTATTTAATAAAGAAAATCTCAAAAGCATATACATGGAGCGAGCACCCTAGCCATGTGGGTCATGCCTGTGCTTAGCATGAGTTATTGTATTAGTTATAATACACTAAAGCCAAAGGTTTGAGATTCAATTTTAATAGTACGTTATAATTTTGACTGTTACTTTATTTCAAATCTTTCTCGCCACTCCCCAACTCTTTCATTCTTATATCACTTCACTCACTTTTATCCTTTCATGCAACAACTCACTTTTGTATAACTGCTCCATCTTATCCTTTATCTTATGTAACCACTCATATAAGTACTCCGCACTTGAAAACTTGCTTGTTCTCTATAAGTTGAAAATGTTTGAATTCATGGCTTCATCGTTGTTCCTCGAAAAAATGGCAATAAAGATCAAGAGTATAATTTTTTTTCCTGCAATTTCTTTATCATGATTCCCGACCCTGCAGTTCCTGTAATTAAATTTAAAAATTATCTATTCACATGATTTCCTAACTAATAAATTCAAGTAATATATTTAAAATTTTATAAATCGTTAACTTTCGTCACGTCTTTTTGTTAATTAATTTTTTTTACCATAAATTTTACATTTATATTATCCATGCTAACCACGAGCATGTTTTGCTAGTTAGTGATTGGTTTGGTATCAAATAGGGAATAATGTCAATTCATGAGGTTGAATGTGAAGGGATTAAATAATATTTTTATTGATTGGTTTCATCATTTTGTGGCAATTTTGAAATCCACGAGTGGGGCCTCTTAATTTATTTGTGATTGAATCCAATAAAATCTAATGGTCAAATTGGTGCCAAAATGGAAATAATGCAAATTCACATGGGATAGGTGAATGTAAAAATCTTGGATTCACCCAAACGTTGGTGTCAAATTGAAAATAATACCAATTGATAAGTAGGTGAATATGAAGGACTTGGATTTGTCCAAAGTTGTACCCCCATCATCCTACAAAATAAAAAAGAGCAAAAAAAAAAACGCCCAAGGGATTTATACATGTCCAAAGAAGTTCTTTTTATTTTTCAAATTCAAATCTCCTACTTCATAGTTTTTTAGATAATGTACATGCCTTATTTATTATCCTACTTCCTTTCCTACATATCTATATTACTAAAGGGATGTATACACTTCATGAGAAGTCTTGGAGGAGGACACCTGGCATGTCTTGCAGATGGACACGTGGCAGCAAAGGGATCCAAGACACGTGGCAGCAAAGGGATGTATCACCCTTCCATTCCTCCCTTCCATTTCCAACCCTTCCATTTCCAATCATACAGAAATATCTTCCTATAAATCTCCATCATTTCCTAATATTTATCCATCCACCTTACTACAAAAAGAATTTCCATTCAAGTAATATCTTCAACGATTTTGTGGATCAAATCCAAACCTTTAAATTCAAAAAATTTAATTTATATCAATCAATT
Source organism: Litsea cubeba (assembly GCA_012931725.1). Taxonomy (NCBI): domain Eukaryota; kingdom Viridiplantae; phylum Streptophyta; class Magnoliopsida; order Laurales; family Lauraceae; genus Litsea; species Litsea cubeba. The sequence continues at coordinate 5,051,092 of CM022947.1, read as the reverse complement.
CATGGGTCCCGGCCCGCATCATTTGATTTTATGGACGGTTAGAATAAAGATGGTGGACCTCATTCATTTGGGTCCCACTTAAAAATATTTGATCAATTTGTTAGGTCTATGATCATTTGATCATTTGATCTTTCTTAATCAATTCATGGGTCTCATCCCGCATAATATGATTTTATAGACGGTTAGAATAGAGATGGTAGATCCCATTCATTTGGGGAGGGTTCCACTTAAATAGGTTAGGTTTGGTCAATTTGTGAGGTCTATGATCATTTGATCCTTTGACCTTTATCAAGCAATTCATGGGTCCCAGCCCGCATCATATGGTTTTATGAACGGTTAAAATATAGATGTTGGACTCCATTCATCTTTGGGGTCCCACTTAAATAAATTTGGTTTGTTCATTTTATGAGGTCTATGATCATTTCAACTTTATCAATCAATTCATGGGTCTCGGCCCGCATCATATGATTTTATGGACGGTTAGAATAGAGATGGTGGACCCCATTCATCTGGGTCTCACTTAAACATATTTGATCAATTTGTTAGTTCTATGATTATTTGATCCTTTGCCAGCCTACATCATATGGTTTTATGGACGGATAGAATATAGATGGTGGAGCGCATTCATCTGGGTCCCACTTTAATAGGTTTGGTCAATTTGTGAGGTCTATGATCATTTGATCCTTTGATCTTTATCAAGTAATTTATGGGTTCCATCCCGCATCATATGGTTTTATGGACGGTTAGAATAGATATGGTGGGCCCCATTCATCATGGTCCCACTTAAATAGGTTAGGTTTGGTCAATTTGTGAGGTCTATGATCATTTGATCTTTATCAATTAATTAATGGGTCACAGCCCGCATCATATGGTTTTTATGACTGATAAAATATAGATGATAGACCCCATAGGTTTGGTCAATTTGTGAGGTCTATGATCATTTGATCTTTATCAAGTAATTTATGGGTTCCATCTCGCATCATATGGTTTTATGGACGGTTAGAATAGATATGGTGGGCCCCATTCATCATGGTCACACTTAAATAGGTTAGGTTTGGTCAATTTGTGAGGTCTATGATCATTTGATCTTTATCAATCAATTAATGGGTCACAGCCCGCATCATATGGTTTTATGGACTGATAGAATATAGATGGTGGACCCCATTCATCTGGGTCCCACTTAAATATATTTGGTCAATTTGTTAGGTGTATGATCATTTGATCTTTCTTAATCAATTCATGGGTCCCATCCCGCATAATATGGTTTTATGGACGTTTAGAATAGAGATGGTGGACCCCATTCTTTTTTTTTTTTTTGGGTGGGGGGGGGGGGGGGGGGGGGGGGTTTAACTTAAATAGGCTAGGTTTGGTCAATTTGTGAGGTCTATGATCATTTGATCATTTGACCTTTATCAAGCAATTCATGGGTCCCAACCTACATCATATGGTTTTATGAACGGTTAGAATATAGGTGATGGACTCCATTCATCTTTGGGGTCCCACTTAAATAAATTAGGTTTTTTTCATTTTATGAGGTCTATGATCATTTGAGCTTTATCAATCAATTCATGGGTCCCGGCCCGCATCATATGATTTTATGGACGGTTAGAATAGAGATGGTGGACCCCATTCATCTGGGTCTCACTTAAACATATTTGATCAATTTGTTAGGTCTACGATCATTTGATTATTTGATCTTTTTAAATCAATTCATGGGTCTCATCCCGCATAATATAGTTTTATGGACGGTTAGAATAAAGATGGTGGACCCCATTCATCTAGGGGGTTCCACTTAAATAGGTTATGTTTGGTTAATTTGTGAGGTCTATGATCATTTAATACTTTGATCATTATCAAGCAATTCATGGGTCCCAGCCCGCATTAGATTATTTCATGGATGGTTAGAATATAGATGGTGGACCCCATTCATCTTGTGGGTCCCACTTAAGTAGGTTAGGTTTGGTCAATTTGAGAGGTTCTATGATCATTTGATCATTTGATCTTTATCAATCATTAATGGGTCCCGGACCGCATCATTTGATTTTATGGACGGTTAGAATAAAGATGGTGGACCCCATTCATTTGGGTCCCACTTAAAAATATTTGGTCAATTTTTTAGGTCTACGATCATTTGATCCTTTGATCTTTTTAAATCAATTCATGGGTCCCATCCCGCATAATATGATTTTAAGGATGGTTAGAATAGAGATGGTGGACCCCATTCATCTGGGGGGTTCCACTTAAATAGGTTATGTTTGGTCAATTTGTGAGGTCTATGATCATTTGATGCTTTGATCATTATCAAGCAATTCATGGGTCCCAGCCCGCATCAGATTATTTCATGGACGGTTAGAATATAGATGGTGGACCCATTCATCTTGGGGGTCCCACTTAAATAGGTTAGGTTTGGTCAATTTGAGAGGTTTATGATCATTTGATCTTTATCAATCAATTCATGGGTCCCGGCCTGCATCATTTGATTTTATGGACGGTTAGAATAAAGATGGTGGACCCCATTCATCTGGGTCCCACTTAAAAATATTTGGTCAATTTATTAGGTCTACGATCATTTGATCCTTTGATCTTTTTAAATCAATTCATGGGTCCCATCCCGTATAATATGATTTTTTGGACGGTTAGAATAGGGATGGGTGGACCCCATTCATCTGGGGGGTTCCACTTAAATAGGTTATGTTTGGTCAATTTGTGAGGTTTGTGATCATTTGATCCTTTGATCTTTATCAAGCAATTCATGGGTCCCAGCCCGCATCATATGATTTTATAGACAGTTAGAATATAGACGGTGGACCCCATTCATCTTGGGGGTCCCACTTAAATAGGCTAGGTTTGGTCAATTTGAGAGGTCTATGATCATTTGATCTTTATCAATCAATTAATGGGTCCCGGCCCGTATCATTTGATTTTATGGATGATTAGAATAAAGATGGTGGACCACATTCATCTGGGTCTCACTTAATACATTAGGTCAATTTGTTAGGTCTATGATCATTTGATCTTTCTTAATCAATTCATTTGTCCCATCCCATATAATATGGTTTTATGGACGGTTAGAATATAGTTGGTGGACCCCATTCATCTTGGGGGTCCCACTTAAATAGGTTAGGTTTGGTTAATTTGAAAGGTCTATGATCATTTGATCATTTGATCTTTATCAATTAATTAATGGGTCCTAGCCCGCATCATATGATTTTATAAACGGTTCGAATAGAGGTAATGGGCCCCATTCATCTTGGTCCCACTTAAATATATTAGGTTTAATTTGTTAGGTCTACTATCATTTGATCTTTCTTAATCAATTCATGCCTCACCTAAAGAATATAACATTTGAAAAAAAAACATAAAGACCAAATTAGTAACCAAAAAAAGGACTCACAAGTTTACTAATTAATAAATTAATTAAAAATAATTCATATCAGTTTGTGTATATGGTGGTTTCGTGGTTATCCATGGATTTTGCTAGTTCTCCCTAAAGAAGAGTTTTTCTTTTACAAAAGATTTATAAAATAATCAAAAGGAACGCAAAAAACAACCACATCAAGGGACTGACTCAACCAACCAATATGGGTAAGAGTTCGACCACTCAACATCGCAATTAAAAGATAAAATCTGACCATCCGATGTGCCGCCCCATTTAGCCTTCTAGGGATGTGACGAAAATAAATTATATCAAAGTCCTTGGTGCCTGAAAAAATATATGCAACAATTGAGATTAGATCTCAATCTTTGCTATCATTAATTGCTTGGATTGCCTCTATCGCATCACATAAAACTTGACATCATGTCTTACACCCAAAACTTTGGATCTATTCAAAGCAACAAGGATCGCCCTTGTTTCGGCCTCTTTTGATGAGATGTACCCATTTCCTCTAACTTATTCTACACATATGATAGATCCATTAAACCATAAGATGTACCCAAAAGAAGCTTTATGATCATCTAATCTTCTAAACGCATCATCGGGAAAAAATTAAAACCACATATTTCCTAATAATCATACCAAGGCTTGGGGTCTTTCCATTAGACATTTCCTTTACTTTCCTCGAATCAGGAAAGGATAACAGCATCAAATTCTTAATTTGATCGAGAGATTTAAAGGGGTTTAATTTAACACCCTTAAATACATAGTAATTTTTAGCCTTCCAAATGTTGAGGCTCTTAAACATTCTTTTAGAAGAGTAATTATTGGAATGTCTCTCATTGGTTATTAAATAGGGGCATAAACACCAATGCTTAAATATGGGAGCTTTTGAAAAATTTCTCCTTATAATTGCTAGAAAGTCCGTACAAATGGTACGAACTAAGAAGCTCAGTTCGGCCAAGCCCGATTGACTAAATGGAGAAGCTTAGGCCTCGCATTTACAGCATGTGTTAAGCTTGGGCGAGATGGAGAACTATGTTTCTAAGGTTCGACCAGACCTGTATATGCCGCAGTCTGGTCCAGCCCATGACACCCCTAAAAATACATCATGCTGTGATAAAGTAAAGCGCCCCCCCCCCCCCCCCCCCCCCCCCCCCCCCCAAAAAAAAAAAAAAAAAAAAAAAAAACGCTCAAGCCCTAGGTCTCGACTGTGATTAGGCTCAAATCTTAACTCAAGAAAATGGATCTTACGTCTGAATTCAAGCTTATTAGCAAGATTAAGGGCATGGAGTATGTCTTCTATCAATCAGTTAATACCGTATATCGGATGCTACCTAAAACTTTTACATGGTTTTTATCAAACTTATAATGGAATAAACGTAGACAATTATTATATATTAAATGCATACCTGAGATTACGATCGATCCCTTTAAATTTGCTTAATGATAAAAAAAAAAAAAAAAAAACTTTGATTGGATAGGATTTACAACTTGCCTCTTTTCTTTTAAGTGTGATTTTGATAGGCCAATATGCCAATATGCAATGCTTTGAAGTAGAGAGTCAAAATCATAATGCTAGGTTTGGATTGATTGTTAGTTGGGCCTCGCAAAAAAGTTCTCATACAATAGGTGAGAACTACTTCTCACATATTATATGAGAACTTTTTTTGTGGGGCCCAATTGTGGGGCCCATTTGGGGATAGGACCAGGGGGGGTGAAAGATTTATGTGAGACCACCACAAGTATCAAGTTTGACCCCAAAATCATTCCCCTAACCCCTTCATCTGTGGCCTTTAAGTTTAATGGCTTCATATTTAAAAAAATATTCAACCGTCGATTTAACGGTTCGGTCCATTCGGATGTGTGCCAATCCTTGGGATTAGTGTCTATCATGGGGGTCTCAATTGATTGCTAGGTTTGGATGGATTGCCAGCTGGGCCTCGCAAAAAAAAATTCCCATATAATAGATGAGAGCTAGTTCTCACTTGCATATATCCCTTCATTAAATGATTTCCTTCTCTTTATAAAGTTATCACTTGAATATTCCCCTTTATTAAATTATTTCCTTCCCTTTATAAAGTCCTAGTTATATGAGATTTTTTAGTCCCTCTTTATTAGCTAAAATAAGGCCATGTTTGGTATCTCTACTATTTTTCTGATAGACCCATTAAAAGTATAGCCATAAAAAAAAAGAGTCATACAAAGAAGAGGCCAAAACTCTATTTTTCAGCTGCCCACTTTTTTGAGCATTTGGATTTTAGAGGATTTGTCTCAAAATGTCTAAAATATGACAGATGTTAGAATGTTGTGTCAAACGCTCTTATTTTCATAACCTTTGTACGCTTTAGACATTTAGACAAGTAGAGGTTGGAAATAGATGTACCAAACACGGGCTAAGAATCGTTCAGTTATTTCCTTGGAATGCGAGCACCTTTTTAAGGAAAAAAGACATTTATTTTACAGCTTATATATCAACTAACAAAGAAGGGCTGTAACCTTTATAGAAATAACCTTCTAAACGATTGAACTCCCGAGCTCATGAGTATGCTCTCGAGCTTGAGAATAAACTCTCAAGTTCGCGATTGAAATCATACATCAGTTATTTTTATATTCTAAGTTGAGGGAACTAATGAAAAAATTTATAATTTTGGAGCTAGTCCTCGTCAAAGTGAAGGCCTAAAGGAAGCGAATGAACAATATGCTCAATACTACATGTACAATCCTAATTGTTGCATGGACCTAATCGTAAGCTCGAAATATTACTCGCAAACTTAAGAAAGAAATACAAGTGAAGAACAATTTTGTTGACACTTGTGTGCTCGAGAAATTACTTATGAAGTCGAAAAAAAGCAAATGAAGGGCAATTTGGTATCGAAAAAGAAGATAACATGGTAGAGGATTGATTTGAATAATATATATATATATATTATTGGGGCGTTTGGCCGTGCAGGTCCCTCAACATTGCATTTTTTTCAAACAACCCACGTTTTATTTTCTCTTAGAGGCAAAAGCCTTTTTCAAGTTTTAGGTAGTTAAAAAGTAAAAAATGCCCTTCATGATACACTCTCCGCGTTATTAAAAAAACGCTCAAAATTAGCCCGTAATTTCATGAAGACGAAACGTCTTGACAAATTAGGAATTTCGATAGAGGAGATAAGAAGAAAGGGGGAAAATGATTCAACGAAGCAAATATCATCATATTGCACTTATTCTTCTTTTTCTTTTTCTCCTCCTCCTCCTCCTCCTCGTTCTTATTTTTCTTCTGATTCATCTTCTTCTTCATTTAATTCATTTTCGCTTAATCCAAACAAGAAGTAAGTTGAATATTACAACATTTGCAAACAGTGATCGTCTTCAAACCCTAGCATACTATATATCAAATGAAACGACACAAATCATCACTAAATTTTCCCTTTTCTAAGTTATCTTCTTTGTGCTCACGTCTATATAGGGGATGGCTATAATAAATATCAAACTTAGATAACTTCTTTTAAACTCAGATAAATTATTATCAAGGACATTTAACTTCATATGAAACACATATAACTTTATATTAAACTCATATAAAATCATATATAGGTTTGATAAAGTCATATAAATTTATTTGTATTATATCACAAACTTAGATAAAATTTATCTGAGTTTGTTTCATTGCTTATAAATTTATCTGAATTTGTGACAGAAAGTCAGATAAATTCACTTCAAACTCAAATAAATTCATATGGATTTATTAAAGAACTTAGATAAATTTATCCGTATTGCTTTCAAAACTCAGATAAAAATTTTGAATTCTTTAAGAAACTCAGATAAATTTATCTGAAATTTGCTAGAAGTTCATATATATTTTTATGAGTTTGTATACAAACTCAGATAAATTTAACTATTCTTTGGAAGAAACTCAGATAAGTTTATATATATTTTCAAATAAACTTACATACATTTATCTAGCTTTCGAAAAGAAAGTCATGTAAAACTGATCCAAAAATTGAAAAATACTCCGAACAATAAACGATGACAATACAACAAAAGGAATGAGATATAGTAGCCATGCGAGGAAGAAAACCATAAAAGATCACGAACCCATTAAAAAAAGTAGTCAATACTGATCTTGTGTGGGGCAAAGATCAGTTCAATACTTCTCCTATGTCTTGGTACAATTCATCTCCTATATCTTATGGGGGCAAAGATTACAGAAACTCTCATTCACAAGAACTCCTCAATAAGGAGGTGGGGTAAAGATTGGTTGGATTTTGCAGGCATATATCTATCAATTATCGTTCCCCCCATTTGAATTTCGAAACTTGATCTAAAATGAGTAAATAAAATCTGTCAGACAGCTTGATGCGTTTACAGAGACAAATCAGCCATTAAATATCATATTAAGCAGCTTAAAATTAGGTATAAAATGCATGGCATAATTTCAAACAATTAGAATGGCAAATAAGTCATACATATGTATGATCAGACATAGTTAGAGACCTTCGCTTGAAAATAAGTCCAGACGCATAGACTAGAGGCATTGATAAAAAAATTATGTGGATTAAAAAGCCTTTAAACGACAATATTAAGGGACTTCTCACTATTTTTTCTATATTTAAAGACTTTTTTTTGGGGTACAGGGATATTTGAATCCTTTTTTGGTAAACATCCCTTCCTAATAATATCAGTTAAAATTTGAGAAAAATGGCAGATATTTGTGAAGGTTGTGCTACAGTCTACAGAGGCATGAAACACACCTACAGTTCTAGGTCGCAGTAGTCAATGCTATTAAATTACAGAGCCATGCGCAAGGGACCGAATATTCCTGATCCCCCCATTTTCATGCATGTGGGGCCCAATACGGCTGACCTCTATTTACTATCAGTCACATCACATGAGTCCGGATCCTCTGAGGCCCTCATTCAACAGGTAAACGGATTTTGGCCCAAATGGGGGCCACACGCATGGGGGGCGGATCTGTTCGGTTCAAACAGGGTCTCCTTGTTTGGAACCGGTTGCACGCAACAGCTGCCCAGACAGACAAAGTGGATCTCCAGAATGGGACCAATTTATTAAACATCTAGACTGTTAAAAAATAATAGCCTCCTCATATATTAGGTTTGACCAAGATTTATTATAATAGGAGTTGGCCTGACCGTAGAATTAATCATACGATGAAGAATATATATATATACAAAAAATTTATTTTTTATTTATTACTTGTTTTTATTTATAATTAATCTTACAGTGAAACAAACTTTGTTAAGAGTAAAATTTGGGTACATCTAATAACAAAAAGGCTGTTGGGGATGAATGAATGGTTTAGATTAAAAATAAGTGGGCCCCACTGTAGATTTCTGATAGTCTCCCCCTTTCATTCTAAGTGAGTGGGAGTCTCTGTGCATCCTGGCTCTATATCAAAATTCAAAACCCACCTAAAAACAGAGACTGGCTTCACCAAACCAGATGATGATGACCAGAGAGTCCTCTCACCTGCAGGTCTCTAAATCTACCAGTGGGTCCCACCACTCTTGTCGGTGACCCAAGTTGAGTGTGGTTGGCACACCTTTCACATACTTGTCCAGGGTGGTCTTTTACTCCTTTTAAGGGCATTTTTTTTTTTTTTTACCAGCCCTTGAGGCTAAAATAATCCATAGTCTAAGGGGAGTCGAATAAATTTCTTGTGGTTCTAGTATGATAGTGCGGTTTTGAATTCTCAACCTTCGGATGCAAACCGTGGTTTTAAGTCAACTAAGCTACCCCATGAAATTTTTTGGGCATGTTTTGGGACTTTACTAATGGTAGGGCTGTGAAAATTGACCGAAATAACCGAACCGCCCGGCCGAACCGACCGTTTGGGCGGTTCTATATATTTTTTTTAAAGAAAACCGACCAATTGGTTATTTATTTCACTTAAAAATTAAACTACGGTCGGTTTTTTTTTATAAACTAAAAAATCGTTCGATTAAAATCGAACCGACCGAATTGTTAAGCAACTGGATAATGCACTGACTTAGTGACTTGAACTGTTGAACATCTGCATTTTTTAAGTTCTACTAGCTAGCTGCTGGGCCTGTACTTATTGTTAATTGATGCTGGTGCTGTTTTATTTGTGTGTAAGTTACTAAATTAGATTGGACACTTAACATATTTAATGAAATTAAAGGCCCACTGGCCAATTAGACCAATACAAAATGATGCTTGACCTATTCAAATTAGGGCCCAGCACAAAACCGAAAACCGACCGGAAATCGACCAAACCGAATGTTCGGTTTTCCCACTTGCACTAAATACAGTGGTCGGTTTTCGGTTATCTATATCAAAAAAACAGAACATTTGGCCCGGGTGCAGAGGTGACTGAAAACCGACCACCGACAGCCCTAACTAATGGAGTTGAGTGAAGTATAGATTATTTTGAATGAAAAATAAAATAGAAGTGATTTATCGTGGTATTTTATTTTTAGTTGTTTGTGATGGAATCTTTTTGACCTTTTGCATTGGGAAGTGTAGTTTTTCTTGTCTTTTAGTAGAGAAAGGGGGTTGCTTTTTGACTTCTTTTCGAAAACTTTGGTGAAAATTTTGAATTAAAGTGCTTTTTATGTGACTTTTTTTTTTGAGAAATTGAGACTTTATTTTACTTGACTCTATTAGTAGAGTTGCTAAATAAGTCCAACTTATTTGGTGAAAAATTTGAATTAAGGGCTAGATTTTTGCATATGCTACAATTATGCGGGAAGCCTCCTTTTTGTTTGCAAAAAATGAATGGAAATCTTCCACCATTCTACAGGAATTAAGTTGGGGCATTTGGCGTCAGGTCCCTCAACATTGCATTTCATTGCCGGTGGTCCAAGTCTTTTTCTCATAAAGATAGCAGTCCTCTTTTAACATTAAATGAGTCAAAAGACAAAAACGCCATCTCTTTATATATCCTATACGTCACCAAACATGCACACGCACTACTTCCGTAAAAAAGATGCTCTCCGATTTGGAGTAACCAAATGCTTGATGTACATGTCCCACCACACCTTGAGCACAAATAAGATCCTGTCCCCATGTTTGAAAATCCACTTTCTCACTCTCGTCAAAAATATAAGTGGCCTCATAACCATCCAATTACCAACGCCAAATCCCAACCCTGCCAATACGAATTGCCAATTAAAACTATTTCTAAATGGAAAACTCACACTTCCAAGCTGCCATGGTGGCTCACATTGCCTAGACAATGGGGGCCCACATAATCCAGGATTTCCTTGAAAGGAATCGTATGCAGATGTAAGGAATTGTTGGGCCTGTGGTATTCTTCCAGTGAAGTTGTTTTGAGAGAGGTTTAAAACTGAGAGGAATGTTAGAGCTGCTAGCTCTATAGGGATCTCTCCACAGAGCTGGTTCATTGATAAATCTAATGATTCAAGTTGCAGTAAATTTTCAAATGATGATGGTATTATACCAATGAATTTATCTAAGTTTTGTATGTGTTATTTGACTTTGGCATAATGTTATCTGACTTTGGCATGATGTTATATGTGTTTGGTATGAATTTATCTAAATTTGATATGAATTTATTTGTGTTTGCTTTGAATTAATCTGAGTTTGATTCGAATTAAGTAAATTTATCTGAGTCTGTTGTGAATTTATCTAACTTCGATGTGAACTTATTTGACTTATGAGTTTTTTTTTTAGTTTTTAAATGAGTTTCTTTAGTTTACTGTGAATTTATCTAAGTTTTGTATGTGTTATCTGACTTTGGCATAATGTTATCTGACTTTGTCATGATGTTATCCGTGTTTGGTACGAACGAATTTATCTAAGTTTGATATGAATTTATTTGTGTTTGCTTTGAATTTATCTGAGTTTGATACGAATTAAGTGAATTTATCTGAGTTTGCTGTGAATTTATCTAACTTTGATGTGAACTATTTGATTTTGCCATGAGTTTTTTTGAGTTTTAAATGAGTTTTTTTAAAATTCTGTTGTGAATTTATCTAAGTTTTGTATGTGTTATCTGACTTTGGCATGATGTTATCTGTGTTTGGTACGAACGAATTTATCTAAGTTTGCTATGAATTTATTTGTGTTTGCTTTGAATTTATCTGAGTTTGATACGAATTAAGTGAATTTATCTGAGTTTGTTGTGAATGTATCTGACTTTGATGTGAACTTATTTGACTTTGACATGAGTTTATACGAATTTATCTGTGTTTAAAAACAAATAATGTCACTTCGATATGAGATTATCTAACTAGATTTGGTTTGGTTTGACTAGATTTAGTTTAAATTTATCTAACTTTGATAAAAATTTATCTAAATCTAGCAACCTATCCCACGTGACTTATGCAATCAGTTGTTCAAGTAATCTCTTAGGTTTTCTTATTTAGCTCCTCATTTCTGTTGAAACATTGTCTTCCATCAATGTGCTTTTCTAATGTCGAGAAAGAAATACTTTTCTCAAGGTTGTTATAGGAATAGCCATGAGGATTATGAAATAGTTCACTTGCCATGGTCCAAGACCCAACCCGTTAAAGATGGTAAGGACCTTGTAAAAATAATTCGAAAATGACAGTGATGTCACATGTGTAGGGACCACATACCCATTTAAATGGTTAGAAGGGCAAATGAGTCATAAAAAATCTGATGTCACATGCTTAGGGACTACCACCTTAATTTCATGCGCAAGGGACTCTAGACCTTAAACATTAATGCTCTGTCCTTGAGACTTTATAACCTAATAATGAGGGATTTCTCCCTAATTTATCCAATTAAGCTTTCTAAGAGAAAGTTAAATTTCAGGAACCCTTACTTTCTTTTGGCCAGTTTGGCACTTTACTTTTAAAATCAAGTGGAGTGAAGTAAAATAAAAAGTATGAATAAAAAATATAGTGAGTTATGATGGTATTTTATTTTTAGTTGTTGGGGATAGAATATTGTTGACTTTTGATATGAGAAATAGAGTTTTTTTGTATTTTAATGAGTAATTGTTTTTATTTTTTTTATTTTTTATTGAAAAAATAAAAAATAATATAAATAACTTTTTGATATTATTCTAGTGACGTTTTACGTAGAAATACCAAGCTAGCCAACTTGGAAGTAATACTCTCGTGCCAGTCCAACTTTGAAGGAAAAGTGTCCCCCACTCTAATTAAAGTTACACGTACCATGGCATTCATCAGGCAGATACACAATCAAAGGTTATAAATATGAGTCATATCAATCACAATTCATACCAAAAGGTAGGTCCCATGAGTTTTACATTAACATTAACAGAACCAACAAGTCTGCATCTCCTCTGGACTTAACTCAGAAATCCTGAGCTATTAAAGGAGATAAACTCTATGTGAAGGCCCAGTGGCCCACCCATTAAAATTCAAACCTCACAATAAATGCACTCAAACTATAATCTATTTAGTTATTTTATTTATTTATTTATTTTTTGCTATTGGAGGATTTCCAATTATTTGGACTGGACTAATCCCTTTGGACCAAGGAGAAAGTCGGATTAACGCTCCTGTACCCCAGTATGATAGTGCAGTTTCGAATCTATAATTTTTGGGTGTAAAACGTGGTCTTAGACCAACTGTGCTACTCCTTGAGATTCTATTTAATTAAATCCGAAAACACTCAATCCAACTGTAAAACAAATTATTTGGAAAGCTTCTTATCTCATTTAGGTGGGCCCATTGTAGATTTCTACTGGTTCAAATCAGGATTTCTCTGTGTTAAAAGCCACAGAGGATCCAGAATGTAAACATAGACATTCTCTCCTCAGCGTTCTGCAACGTCTGTCTCTCTCGTCACACTCCCACCGCCTACGACGTGGGCCGTTTCTGCCCGCACAAAACGTCTCCCGCTATAAAAAGTAAAAACCCCCACAACCTCTCAGAGAAAAGAAAGCAAAAAGAAGAGAAGCAACGAATCCATCTGCAACCTTCCACATCTTTCTTCTCTAATTCTACACAAAATATCTGCATCATCAGTTCACACATGCATGTACATGGAGGTGTGAAGGGGAGAGAGAGTCGATGCTGATGCTGATGATGGGAGAGACGAACACGTCTTCTGTGGGCGATGTGGTTCCGTCCGTGAAGGAAGAAGCGAAGGCAGTGGTGGCCTCAGGAGATGATGGTGCTGTGGGTTTTGCAGGGGAGGCTGCTGTGGTTTTGGATAAGGACTTGCTGTGTCCGATCTGTATGCAGATCATGAAGGACGCGTTTCTAACGGCCTGTGGGCATAGCTTCTGTTATATGTGCATTGCAACGCATCTTAATCACAAGAATGATTGTCCATGTTGCTCTCACCACCTTACCACTAGCCAGCTCTTCCCCAATTTCCTTCTTAACAAGGTCTGTCTCTGTCTCTAGGGTTTTGGGTTTGAGTTCTAGCTTGCTTTTATGCTAATTGAGGTGTGAATTAGTATGGGTTTTTTGTTGAAATTGAAATTTAACTTGAAATGTGATCTGGGTTTTTTGTTTTGTTTTTTTGTTGGGTGGATTGTGGTCATTGGTGGTATGCAAAGCCCAAATGGGGGTTGTTGAAAAGAAATGATATTAAGGATGAAGAGGGAAGGAGAAGAATTGGAGGCTTATGTGGGTGTACCTCCACCTAAAAGGCCTTTTTCTATTCCATGAATTAACAACCAAAAGGGTTACAATTGAGAAGGTCTACCAGTTGGAGGGAGTAGGATTGTTGAGATTTGTGGGCAATGGTCCATCTATGGCAGGACTGTCTGTTGAAAGAGCTTGGATCAGAGGATGGTGTTTGACAACACTCATGATTGGAATGTCATGCACTAGATAGGAGAATTGGTGTACTTGCTGGATGGATTTTTGCAATTGTAGAAATGATAGTTTGGGGCTGTTGCTTTTTTTTTTTTTTTGAGTGCTAATTTTGGGCTATTGTTTGATAAATGGCTTGAGCAAAAAGTGGGAATGGTTACCATTAAAAAAAAAAGAATAAATGGGAATGGTTAGGCAAACATTACGAGTTTTTGTATCATTTCATGTTTTACCTTTTGGGGAACATTTTGAATTTAAATCTTGAAATATTATACACCATGACCATGGACTTCACCAATATCTCGTAGAAATTCTTAGTTAGAATTATTTTTTAACAGATATTGATTGAATATGTCTTGGAACAATATGAGTGAAGTTTCTTCAACCCAAATGTCTTCCTAGAATGCCAGTTGGTCCTCCCTTGCCCATATTAATGCCAACACCTTAACTCAGAAGATGTTTATAGTGCTTCACTGGATCTGCCATCTTGCATATATTTATCCAAATTCCAAATTCTGAACTTCCTAAGCTTTTCTTTTTTCAATTAATCTAGTTGATGCTCTCTCTCTCTCTTGCTAAGAAATTTCTAGTTGACAGTTTCTCTCACTAGTTTTAATAATAAACATGAACATACAATGATGCCATAAAAACCATAACTTAATAGCATAATGTTTGCATGTATGTTACCAAATGATTTGCATTTTGTTATTGTTTTGGGTGGTATATTGTTAATTGTTGTTTGTTGTTAGGGTTTTTTTCAGATGAGTAGTACCTATGAAGTACTTTATTCAATATACTGTTTTATTGTTTACCACTTCTAGCTTCTGAAGAAGACGACTGTTCGCCAAATTGCTAAAACTGCATCACCTGTGGAGCATCTTCGGTTGGCATTACAACAGGTTTGTCATTATTTCTTAATTAGATGTTGTTGGAGGTCATTACAATTATGTGAACTTATTTTTTGGTAATCTTAAAAATTAGGAAGTCTGACAGGCATATCAAATACATGGCCGCACATAGTTAGCAGATTATTTGAGTGAATGGCCTCCCAGATACTCGATGGCTTTACCAATTTGAAGCAACTACAAAATGTTTCTTCATATTTCTTTTAGGAAAAAAATGACACAGATCTTGCTAAGTAATGCTTGTTGTGAGGATTCTAATATTCAAATATGCTGAACTAGTTAAATCTTTACAACATTGATATCAATGATATGATGAAATAGCTGCTTGTCAATCTTTCATCTATTTACCTGATGTATATCAAGGTATGGATGGTGTTCTTATTTTGCTATCCTATGTAAGTGGGAATGGTTCCTGGGAACCTTCTCATTTGAATAGCTAGACAATTCAATTTTAGGCCTTTTTTCTAATTATTTTAAACAATATTCATTTTTACAGTAACTATCAATTTGTATGCCAAAGGTTTGAGGAGTAACGACTGAAGATCTTCCAGTCTAGTTGATTTTTTGGGGTACCCTCCCCCATCTCCAATAGTACTTGTGGAAAAATGCGTGAAGAAAAAGTACGTACATATTGAAAATACTCAAATCTACAAAGCAACGGACCTGACTATCAATAAAATTATATTGGCAGATGATTGTTCTTAAAAGACAAGCAAAAAGACTCTATATATTATTAAAAACTACACAAAATCTGTGCTTAAAAAACAAAATCTTATTGTAATGAGGACTGAAACACACAAAATGAGGCAGTTAACATCTAAAAATACAAATTCTAAGTTCTTTTTTTTTTCATATTTCTTATGTTTTAGATTTTTTTTTGGAATTTGTTCAACCTTTTTTTTAAAGTTATCTAATATGGGGAATCAGAGGTTGTTCCATGTAGCCAATTCACATGGACTCCCACTTGTAGATGGGCTGTTAGACAGCGGAAGCAAGCAACATCCACTAGAATTTGTAGATTTTTTTTCCTCTTTTTTTTTTTCTGGTTTTTGTTAGATGTCATTTTACTGATGCAAGTATTCCTCTAATACTGCATTTTTGCCAGTAGAAAAAATTAGTTCTGACTTAAAATAATTGAAAAATACAAGCCAGACTCCTTGTCCTCATCAGTCTTTAGGTGAATGCTGGTAGGGAAAATTTATTACAGTCCAAGTCAAATAGAAGATTGTGGAGCATGCCTTCCCTACGAAGTGAGGTGCTGATAACCTACTTTTAACATCAGAACTTGACCACATTCTTAACTGGACTAGAAGAGCTGAGCTTGTTTAGCTTTTCCGTATATAGATTAATCCACAATGGAAATGTTTGGAAATCTCCTTGATAGAGAGTGGACTTTCTTGTGCCTGCATGTATTGTCTAGAGTGAAGTCAGTTTGATGGTCTCTAGTGAAAAAGAGCTCTGAAACTACACTATACTCCTTGCAAATAAAAATTAAAAGCAATACATTGATGGTCTTCAGGGCCTGTTTGCATGAAATTGATTTCTTCTTAGGAATTCTAAGAAATGCACTCCTCAAAGTGGCTAAAATTGAAGAAACAATGGTGGAGATGCATAAATGGTCATCAAATAATCTCCCCTATAATGGAAAATGAGTTAAGGGAAGTTGGAAAATGAATACCCAGCCATGAACATAGTATAACAAATCCTAGGAAAGTCGGGGTCCTATCTAGATCTCCACATTATATCCTTCATCACTCATTTCTTTAATAATCCTTTGTTGGAGCTCATTTTACCATGAATTTTTAGGGATTAAAGTCTATGCAAGCAATCCAGGCTCTTAGTATAAAGGAGTTCTAAGATTACTCTATACTCTTTGCAAATCAAATTACAAGCAGCACCCTCTGCAGACTCTTTAAACATGTCGGTTCATGGCCTCTTATATAGTCATTTCATAGTTAAATACTTAAATCGACTCCCATGCACACTGCATCTGGGAAATGACCTCTGGATTGTAGCCTGTAGGACTTCTCAAATTCTGGCTTGTCTTCATATCCACTCTACACATACTTTGCATTTAATTTTCTAAATATAGGTCCCATTGCATGTGAGGCCCCACCCTTGGTGGGCCCTCATTTTGAATTTGAATATTATTAATAATAGTAATAGTAGTATAATTGTACTAATTAATAGGGATTAGTAAGGGTGGAGAGATATTTTCCTAAGTTTTAGCCTATTTTGTAGGAATTAGGACTATTGTGTATTTTATAGGATCTATAGGGTATCTTTCGTAATTTTTATTGGGTTCTAATGTTTGAGGCCCTTACTAGTAAATAGGATTTTATAGGAGGGGTATTCCACTTGAGAACATTTTGTAAATAAATGTTTTTTTATATTTTATAAGTAATGGATTCATTTTTAAATATTTTTGAAACTATTAAAAAAAAAAAAAAACATTACTCTCCCGAGTCTCCGTGTTGACCTATTCAAGTATTTTTTTTCCGCATTGGACGAGTTGAGTATGAGTCACGAGTTTTCCAACCTTGGTTTCGGCTCTTTGCATGTCCACATCGAAGTTGCAATCCATATAGCCCTCGGATTCTAAAGCCTCCCACCATCCCGTTATAAAAAAAATAAGCCTCCCACCATCTCTCAATTCATCCACCCATTTGCAAATTATATTACTCAAGATATGAATGCCTCATACTCATTGTCAAAATATTTGCTTGTAAATTTCTGATATTGAGGATGGTATTTGGAAGACTTTTAATGGGACACCTGTGGTTTTTAGACAGGGATGTGAACTTTCAGTTAAGGAGCTAGATGGCTTATTATCTCTCCTTGCAGAGAAGAAGAGGAAAATGGAACAAGAAGAAGCTGAGACGAACATGCAAATTCTGCTTGACTTCTTGCAGTGCCTGAGGAAACAAAAGCTTGATGAGCTGCATGAGGTTGAGTTCTCAGAAATATTAACTTTTGCTATTTTGCAATCTTCTCTGGGTTTGGTTTAAGAATGTATTCTTTTAATATTTAAGTAAATCTTCTGTGTTAATTAATATATTCTTTCAATATTTAGGCATGTCTTCTTTGAATGTACCTATCTGGAGTGTTTGAGAGAATGGATGGTTATCTGTTCTGTGCTGCATTAGGACAGCATGGTAATCAGAAACACAATTGGTTACCATGTGCTTTGTCCTACTAGTATGGTTAAATGAATGTTGTTGATCAATGCCCAGAACAATTTGGGCTGGAAAATACAGAACATCAGTATCCCATCAAATATGCTTCTGATTTCCAGACTGCTCCAAATGCATGGCTGAAAGTATATCTATCCATCCTATTCTGCCAAAATATGTTCTCATTTTTAGCGATTCGGGGTGCATGCTTTAAGTCCTTTTTTAATGAATACACCTTGCTAATTAGTTTGCAAAATTGCATCTTTGGTGGTCCTCTGTAGGTACAAACAGACCTCCAGTATATCAAAGAGGATATTAATGCTGTCGAGAAACGTCGAATACAGTTATATCATGTGAGGGAGAGATACTCAATGAAATTGCGCACACTTTTGGATGATCCAATGGCAACAAAGGTTTGGCCATCTTCAATTGATAAGCACAGTTGTGGCCCCATCTCTAGTGCTCGTAGTGCACAAGGTGGAACATGTTCTGGCAATTTTCAGAACAAGAAAGTTGACATGAAATCTCAAGGAGGCTCCCAAGGACATCAACAAAAAGATACTTCCAGTGGTTTGGAGCCACAGAGCGTTCTTAGTCAGTCAGGTCTGGCTGTGGCAAGAAAAAAGAGAGTCCATGCACAGGTTAGTAATTTCATATGGTTCTTTTAATGTGAGCTCAGCTCATCTATGTGTTTCATAAAGGGGTTTCGCCTGGCAAAGATAGCTTTTAGAGGTACAGGATTCTGTAGATATGGGGCTATAGTTTAGTGATCCAAACTCTTGTGCCTGTTTGAGGAACTGTTTATTGAAGAGTAGGAACATAGGCTCTTAGTTGTCTGCTGCCCATAAGAGTAGGAACTTAGGCAGTTAGTATTGCATTACTGACTCATGACCCGCGGTTGACCAGCCCTTTGGGCCCATTCCAGTCCAGCCTTTTAAATTTTGTTTTGTTTATTTTATTAATTGAGTTGTAAGTAGGGTCCAAAAGTCTTAAGCAAATGTTTTGATCTCAACCTTTAGTATGTTTCCTATGGTTGAGAATCATGAGATTGAGTTTTGGAGTAGTTTTTATTTATTTATTTAAAGCTTTGTAATGCCTTTTTGGCTCCTTAGATTTTAATTAATGAAAAAAGAAGAAGAATGAGTGATTCTGCAATCTTTCCTGCAATGTGAATGGTGCGAAACCATGGGCGTGAATCTTGAGATGTCAGAGTGTGAAGCCCTCTCGACTCCATCTTCCCCTACGTACTCTGCATCGATCCCTGTTCTACATCAGTTAGGCTCTTATAATGTGATAGACTTTCGGAGCATACTTCTTCACAATGGGGCCCATGTGATCATTGGCCTGGATTTCAAAGCATGATCGATACTTTTACAGAATATTGCATCTTGAGAACTATACATTTGTCAGTGTGCTTGTGTGTGTTTTATGTTATTTAACAACTTCTTGATTTTCTTGAACAGTTCACTGATCTGCAAGAGTGCTACTTGCAAAAGAGGCGTCATGGAGCTAACCAATTACTTAAGAAGGAAGAAAAGGATGTGAATGCCATCAACCGAGAAGGTTATCATGCAGGTCTTGATGACTTCCAGTCAGTGCTGACAACCTTCACTCGATACAGGTTTTACAGTGATGCATTATTGCGTTATTTATTTTACACTTCTCTACTCCTCTCTAAAACTTTGTTGTATGTTGGGTTTGGCATCAACTCATAGTTTTTTATGATGACACTTTTGTGTTTTTTTCCTTCTTTCTTTTTCTTTTTTGACATGAATCAGTCGTTTGCGGGTCATTGCTGAACTGAGGCATGCTGATCTGTTTCAGTCTGCCAATATTGTATCAAGGTGAGGACACTATTGTCCATCTTTTATATTTTTGTGCATGTTTCTACTTTAGTGCCCATTTGGTTACATAACAGAAAAACTACAGATTTAATACTGTCAGATTCGCAGATTTCATTTCTGTAGAATACAGTACTTGGTTATGTGTTTCAGCAGTTGTTTCAAATTTCAAAAATCCTAAGCTAAGGCATTTGGTAATTTATGAGGATAATCAAGTTGGGGTTAATGTATTTCCCCTCCTCTCATGGGAAGCACTGGAAATCCATGCGAAGGGCATCTTAGGCATTTTATAATTACATTGATAAATAATTGCAAAAAAATTAATATCAAGAGACCCATGGTGAAAAATCTCAGACAATTAAGGAACACACCAATCAAAATGGTTTGGCTTTCATGTTGGAAGGAGGGGGAGGATGAGATGGTAACTTTTGCTAGAGATGTATAGGAGGAAAAAGAGTTGTTCCCCTTTCCTGTTTGATGCATGAGGAATTATTCTGTTTTCTCACAACAAAGGAGGAAGGAGGACGTTTGGAGGAAGAGAAAATTCTAAATAAAGAAGAGAGGAAGACAGAAACTGGTTCTTAGAAATAAGTTCTGGAGGAAGAGGCATATGAGAAATTGGTTGAGACTTGAGAGCAATAAGAAGCTTTGGAGGAAGATAGGTGGTATGGAGGAGATATAGATATATAGACATTTTATAACTTCATATTGATGGGATACAACTTTGTTGTTGTTGATGTGATGACAGTTTAAAGACATTTGTCAAACATTAAAATTTAATTGTTTAACTTCATTGGAGGATGTCATTATTGAAAGGGTTGTCTATTAATGTGGTAGTGTAGATCTTAGATGTGACAATGGATAAAATGATCTCCCATAGTGTGGAAATGAACAGGTGTTTATCCAGTAAATAACAATGGGTTTCTATTTTATAAATTATTTCTAACAGAAATATCAAGAACTCTCACTCCCCTTGATGTAGCAGATTGGATGAGAAGATCAACCCAATCAAGAATGCACCTCCAAACATAGCTTAACACTCCACTAGATCTAGAGCTGCTTGCGAGCTCAAAGCACTTCGATCATTGAAGGGAAGAAAGAGAGATATCTTATTTATTTCTTTTTTTTAAATGATGAGAAATACTTTTATCAATAATGTGATTAGTGAAAAATACACATTTGGAGCTTTGTAAATGGCAATACTATTCAATGTAGTCCCTCCATTGTTGTGGTTGTAGTTTCCTAAAATTTAGAAAGCAAATAAAAATTTATTTCCTCTTCAATAGGTATAATGTACAAAGAAAAATATGAGAGAAAATACGGAAGAACGAAAAAATATAAGAGGGAAGTGGTCAGTCTCTCTCTATTTTATCAACCAATTGGAGTCCACAGTCCACACTTATAATTTATTGTAAATGAATGTGAGTGGGGCGCTCATGGGTTTTAAAACAACTGATTTTCCCATGATGTACATCTGGATGCCTTTTCTCTGCAAGTGTACATGTGAAGCCCAGATGGACCAAGGCTTGTGCCTGGCTCATCGGCCTTGTGCTCAACTAGATGGGTCCACCTCCCAACTCCTCTTCTTTCTACTCCAAAATGAGAGAGAGAGAGAGAGAGAGAGAGAGAGAGAGCATGGTTCAAATAGCTACGTAGCGGCCGCAGTATCGGCCGTTGCAGTTGAGGCCGCTACGCTATTTTGAAAATAGCGGCGCTACGGTGTAAATCGTAGTAGAGCCAAGTAATTTTAGTTTTAAACATTGTTTTCCTAATTCTTCTCCTCAATAGCCTCTCTTAAAGTTGTTTCTACCCTTATATGGTTTCAAATCACTAAAAAAACACAATATTGGTTGCTAATATAAGATTAAAAAACTTTGACCATTTGAAAAATTCACACCACTACACCGTTACGTATCGGCGTAACCGCTATGTATAGCCCGCTACATAGCATTTTGGCTACTGACAGCTACACCTCTCGCAACTGCTATTTTGATCCTTGAGAGAGACCACCACCAAGTGTAGCTTTTGTTGTCCATCAAAATTAGCGGCGGCAATTTTGACCCCGGCTGGTAACTCAGGGTTCAGGTTGGCCTTTCTTTTTTTCCCCAAGGATGGATTCTGGTTGAAAACTAGGGGGTTCATGGGCCAGTTGGGTCCGGCTGAGGCAAATCCAGACCCGGCCCAAGTTTAGAAGCAAGGCCTGTATCCGAACCAAGCCCGACACTGTCCATAAATGTCAGGGCCAAGCCTGCCCAGTTAATCAATTGGGTTGGGCTGGGTGGAATCGGGCTTTTTATTAGTTGCATGGGCTTTATAGCAATTGTTTGGTCAAATCATCACTAATTTACAAGCACTCCACATTCAGGCTGGGCTGGGCTGGGCTGGGTTGGGGCTTTCTATCACTTAATCCACGCTCGGTCCAACTATTAAATGGGCCCAGATTATGTATCCAAGCCTGGCCCAAAGCAGTCTGTGCCCAGATTGGGCCCGGGCCAGCCCGGCCGATGTGCAACCTTACACTAAACCCTCAAACCAATGCACTTGACTAATCACACTTGTGACCTGAAAGTTCAGATTGAACCTCAACTCTGAGTTGGGGTTGGACTGACAATTTCCACCCAATTAATAACTTGGTTGTGTGGGGTTGAGCTTATAATGTCACCCATAGTGCTCAACCTGGCCCGACCCATCTCCACCTGTAATCAAATTGGTCTATTGACTCCCGTTTTGAAAGTATCCACTTCCTGATTTGCTCAACTGAACCTGACGAATCTCTTAGGTTTGTCATATAGTCTATGGACTCAGTTGCCTTTCCTTTTGGTAGATGCTGTTACATTTGCTAATAATCTCCGAGACTGTTTCTCCTTTCTGTCAACCCAGCTAATATTGTCATGCATCAGCTCGAGGTGTTATGGAAGGAGAGAGAAATTACTTTTGAGACGGAAGTCCGTAGCACAATTGGTAGGTGGTCATTGTTGCAGCCACGAGCTTGCTGATTGAGCCATGTTACCACTCAAAAAAGTACTTTTGACACTTTGAAGCACGCTTAAAATCTCCATTGTTTGAGTCCATGGTACTCAAAGGACCTCAGTATACCTACCTTGCTGCTCCCAAAATAGTGATGGTGACCTATGCTTGTGATTCCCTGCTCAAAGTTCCCTATGAACTTTCAAAGTTGAGTCCAAGTTCTTTCTAGTGGAAGCTTCTTTCTGTCACGGTGCCGCTTCCATTACTTGATTCTACCTCTCAGTTGCATGAAGTGATAGGGAATTCCATTGTGAGAGCATTGGGAGAGAGTTTCTTAAAATTCCAGTTCCTGCGAATGCCTAGGAAGCAGAGGTGGCACCTTTGATGGAAGGTTCCTGCTAATAAACCCCAGCTCTTTTCAACATCTATATGCAGCATTATCTCCAATCCATCTCAATGCACAGTTTCCAAGAAGTTTGATGTGCTCAAAATAATTAACCGCGGTCACTCAAATTTCTATTAATTAGACAGTGGCAAGTATGGGTCGATCAATAGGGATTTGTAAAAACAAAAGATCCACACAAACCTCAATCTATTTTCACACTAAGAATTTTGAAAACACAATTAATTAAGAAAATAATAACTAAAATACTATCAAAGGAAACTAAAACAACTGATCAGAGAGAAAGAGATCGGGGTATCAAATTCCACCAAAACCGATTTACTCATCCTAAAGTTACTTCATAACCTTATCCCAATAAAACTCAACCCAATGAGCAAGTTGCCTTGGATTGGAAGATTTAGCTTTGAAAACCCTTTTTCTTAAAAATCCAATTCTCTAACAAGTACCGACTCCCTTCACTTCAACATGTTGAAACTCTAATCACTATTTATCAAGATCAAGCACAAACCATTAAAGGATTTTAACTTAAGCATGGTATGTCAAGATCAAGAATAAAAAGAAGTAAAAGATATTTCAAATAACCTTTACAAAACGAGAAGTTGAATAGCATTCATGAAGGAGAACCTATTAAATCATTAAGCATAATGAGAGAAAGACAGAGAAAAATAACAAAGAAAAAATCTCACTGGTTTTGGTTTCCTCCTCTACCCTAATCCACGGATTAGCCAAGCATTGTAGAACAAGCAAGAATAAAGAAACAAATATTCATCACTGAAAGCCTTCAAAGTTGTCTAATACACCACTCAATCTCCACCTTCACTTTCAAATAAAAATTAAAGCAATAACTAAAGAACAAGAGAGCAAGAGAAAGAGAGCCCAAAACTAAAAAGAAAACAACCTCCTCATGCTCTCCCTCTCACCTCCTTTTAAGAAGAAAAGTAGAAGAAGAAAAAGAAGGAAAAATCCCCCAAACTCGTCATCCCTCTCATCTGTTATCTTGCCAGCCTGTTTTGACCCACAAAACATCAGAATTAGGAGATCCTCGTGAAATATGAATTTTTTTTTCTCCTTTTAATCGTCTTTCCAATGCATCCAACCTTGCCTTAATCCGAGTTTTGAGTCAAACGTTATGATCAAAACATAAACATGTGCAAGCTAGGCTAGAATTCCGAAAATCCTCTTTCTTTCAAATATTGAGTAATTGCTAAATAATAGCACTCTTGTTGCTATCCACGAGATTCTTAGCTGTTCTTGTAAGGTTTAGCAACCATTATCTTCTCCTTGATGAACTCGAATTAGAAAGGTAAATAAAAACTGAATTTGCCAAGGCTTGATCTCATGACCTCTAATTTGAATTTCCAGCTCCCCTCCACCAGGCCTACATGCTCTTTGTGCATTGCTTTTCTCTCTAAATGGCTTTTAGCTTTAAACATCTCCAAAATAAGCTCAAATATGTTCAACTCCCTCTAATTCCTACATAATAAGAAAAAAAAAGCTATGATTAGAACATTTAAGACAAAATAAACAACTAACAAATTCAAATAAAGGGGTAATTGTTAATATTATGTCATGCATATCAAAATTGCATACCAAAGATTTGATCAATCATATGGTGTGGTTATTCAGTGTCCGATTGTCTCTTGGTGTCGCAATTCTAGTAATAGAAGTGAAAGAAATTTGTGTTCCTCAGTCAAATCGGTCCCATTGTTGACCTTGAGATTTTTGGATATTCAATATTTTACTTAAAAAGATCTTTGTGATATTTGTATTGACTAAATGCCATTTTGATTCTTTCAACCTTTCTAGATTTTCTGGGTCAACATTATTTTCCTTTTGAATTTTCTTGGACTTTTCCAATGGGCCAGACAAGTTTCCAATTTGTGGCTTAATTAACTGAGCATTTCCAATGTCGAGCTTTTGTCTTCTCTTGTTTGGTCTTCTTTAATGACTAAAATTGCTGACATCTATTTTGGTAACCATCCTAATGGTACAGCATAGAATTTGATCGTGATGATGAATTATTTGCGACTGCTGGAGTTTCTAGGCGCATTAAAGTTTTTGAATTCTCAACAGTAAGCTCTTGCCTTCATAGCATACTTACTATTGAATGAACACAAACGGATTATTTTTTTTTCTACAGAGGACCATTCCATACAGGTGGTGCAACGTTTCGGTAATGCGTACTGTTGCCATCCTATGAGCCACATTGTGGATGAGGCCCAAATGTGTTACATATCTGAAGATCCTAGCCATTAAATTTTTGTTATTTTCTAGCAAGCATTTCTCAGATTTTTCACACACTCCATTTTTTATTGAATATTGGATGTGTAGGATCTTCCAATTTATTTGGTGTCATCCTTGTATGGTGGCATCAGGTTAAGTTATTCTAATGTGTTTGTTCAATGGACCATGGGCATTATATGGACTGATGATGCTGATGCATCCGCAATAAATGTCCCCATGCATCATAAGTGTAGAAATTTTTATTTTTAAAAGGGGATGGCAATCTTAGGTTATTTGATTTCTTTCCAGGTTGTAAATGAACCTGCAGATGTGCACTGTCCAGTTGTGGAGATGTCCACACGATCTAAACTTAGTTGCTTGAGTTGGAACAAATATGCCAAGAACCATATAGCAAGTAGTGATTATGAAGGGATAGTAACTGTTTGGGATGTTACTACTCAGCAGGTAACAATAGTTCCTAGTTTTCTGCTTTTTTGCCCTTTCTACTACAGTGAAGTGCATTTCTTTCTGATCCATTGAATGAATAATGAATTTATATTAGATCTTTCCAATATTTCAGAGTGTAATGGAGTATGAAGAGCATGAAAAGCGAGCATGGAGTGTTGACTTTTCACGCACAGATCCCTCAATGCTTGTGTCTGGTAGTGATGATTGCAAGGTAATCTTATCTTTAACATTTTCAAAGCGACAATCATGGGGTAACATTTTTCTTGCTAAGCTTTTTACATTTTAGAGAAAACATTCAATCATTTATGTTTGGATCAGTGCTAACTCTGAGTGGAAGTAGAAGGTATGAGGAAAGATCGTCTTTTGAGGTTGAATTATAATTGGAAACTGATTTTTAGCCCTTTTCTTCTTCCTTGCTGTTGAAATTCTCTATCATTTTATCTATAGGGGTTTCTGCTTTAAAAATATTGTTAATACTTAATAGTTGGTAGCTCTTCCTGTATGGTTGTGATATCTCTTGACAAGGATGTGGCAGCTTGTCTCAATGTATTTTTGTGGGAGATGTTGGTGCTATATACCTGGATGCGTACGCACAAGATAATATTTTCAATAATAAATTTTATACATTCTATAGTAGGTAGAATAGTGGGCTTTACGAATGCAATTATTTTACAAATTAAATATTTTATTGAAGGGGTGGGGAAAGATGACTTGACACAAGGCCAGATGTGTCCTTTGCAACCTGTGACTGGTAGGATCTTAATGTATCTATGCAATCTGGTTTGGAAGGAAGGGCTATGCCCGGTTTGGCTTGTTTTATCTTATGATAGAATAATGGTTACAAGTTGCACTCTCTGTGAAACAGGTAAAAGTTTGGTGTACGAAACAAGAAGCCAGTGTACTCAACATTGATATGAAAGCGAATATTTGTTGTGTCAAGTATAATCCAGGATCAAGCATTTATGTGGCGGTAAACTTTCATCCATATCTGTGTTGTAACCATGTAGATGTGTGGTCCATCCAATATGACTGGACTAGATATCAGGGTCTGAATTTATATTCACTGATCAAGATTATTTTATATTGAACTCTTATATTAATATTATCCTAGGACCTGAACCCAGATCGTGGGTCCTAATCTTAAGTTTAGCAGGCCTGATGGCCCATCAGGTTGACCTAAATTGACATCCTTATTGGTGTGTTTTGCACTGTCTTAATTTGTTGAAACAAGCAGAGCATGTTGGCATTATGCAGGTGGGTTCTGCTGATCACCATATCCATTACTATGACTTGAGAAACAGCAGTGCTCCTGTTCATGTTTTCAATGGGCACCGGAAAGCAGTTTCATATGTGAAATTCTTGTCAACCAGTGAGCTTGCTTCCGCATCGACAGACAGCACACTGCGGTTGTGGGATGTAAATGAGAACTCTGCGGTACGTCAGTACATGATAGTTTCTATTGTCCTGTATTTTCAGTAACTACTTCTATGAGGATGTATTTTTGTTCTGATGCATCACGGGTCATTTTGTTTATCCATTTCGTACAAATGGGTCCCACAGTTCCCATGATCCAGAATGCAGAGCGCACGCATGCAGAGAGGGTGGGGTGTGCGGATTTGAACTCTATTCCCCCCCCCCCCCCCCCCCCCCACCCCCCCCCCCCCCCCACACACACACACACCACCCAAACCAAAAAAAAAAAAAAAAAAACCCTGGCTCTCTCAACTTTGAGGTTTCACTCACCTATAATGAGGGGGTGTGGAACTCTACCATGGAGCCCACCTATTGAAAACCCAAATCACTAATTTTATAATAAGAGTTGGTCCCATGGTAAGATTGGGCATATGACATTCTTAATCATATATGTTTAATTTTATGTGGGACCAATTCCTATTTGGAGTAAAAATTGGAAAATCTCCACTGAAAGGCAAGGAGTCTATTTTGTCCAGTTCAGATATTCAATAGGTGAGCCCCACTGTGAAGTTCCACTCTGCTCACGGAAGCATGAGTGATTGTCCGGACTCTTAATAATTGTATTACCCTACCATATATGCCTTTAGAATTACCTTTTTCGTGATCGGTGAAGGGAGGGCTTTAAATGCTTCACACTTAACCATCTATCCCTACTATGCACATTGTGGCCCATCAAATGATCACATGTAACCAATCAATGGGTTTTCATTAATCAATAGTGGGTTGATTGATTTACATGTGATCAATCTGGCATGAGTCCTACTTCAATCAGTGCGAGATAATCAATGCTAACTTTAGGAGAAAATGATTATTTTGGGCAGTTTGGATTCATCATAGTGACCATCTCTTGAAAATTGTTGGGGTATTTTCAAATTTAGAATTTTTCATCTAATATTATTAAAAGTATGCACCGGCTCCGCCACTGCATCCAGACTATTGTTGGGCCTCATTTTGGATGTGTGGTCCTCCCTAAGTTCTAGGTTGTAAGGTTGATAGATTCTAGCTGTTCATTCATTATCCCTGTCAGTGTCGACTGCATGATATAGACACTGTGGTTCTTATGTACTGATATATAGTCATGGGTCCCCACTAGTTCTCCAGCAGAAGGCAGGCCTCAGAGTCTAGCTTCTGTTGAAATTTGCTGGATCACTTGAGCATGGACATTGCTTTTACAGAATGGGTACTCCAGAAAATTATAAGTCTGATGTGTTTGTACCAAGTAACCCTATGGTTCTGCATGGGGGCAATGTCATAGAAATATCGGCTTCTTCTGCATAACTCCTCTACAATTTCATCTATAGAGGAGTGCTTTTTATGTACTCACCCTTCAGGATGGGGATAGGCTAGTGTGTGATGTCAGCCTTCTGGTAGTAAAATCGTGTGTTGATTCATCCACTATACACATGCATCCAACCACACCAATTTGGACAGTATCAGTTGACATGCTTAATATCCAACCTATATAGTGGGATGAGTCACCAAAAGATTTTGCTACATGGAAAAAGAAAAAAAAAAGAAAAGAAAATCTGTGACTAGCCATGTAATCATCTTTTGGGGAAACTATAATGTTTTATCCCTTTTACCTCTTGGTATGTTTATGGGCTGAACTGTTCATCCTGTGGGGCTTATATGAATGAGCAAAAGCCCAGAATTCGCTAGTTGGACAATCTTAATCTTAAACCTTTTATCTGAATGGCTTATTGGAGAAAATAAATGGATTTTGAGTAGACATTTGGATGGCTTTTTTTTGCTTAATTGTTAATTTATGTATTTTAAAAAGTTATGCAAAAGTGGTTGGGATTGTGAAGTTCTTAGTTTTGGCCTTTGTACCATGTACTTGGCACATGTGAACAATTCAGTCTTTGACAAACAACTTACATCAGGCTTTATCTATTATCATGAATTATAGATCCATATATGAACAAGATGTACACAGTATCATGATGCACCAGTCTAGGGCTTATGTTGCTGGTGATCCAGGCCATAAATAAGATGAGTGCTTTAAAAATTCACCGGATTAAATGTTTTTGCTCCTTTTGACCTCCACACACACACCCAATTCTCTTGCTGTCTTGTCAGTTTTCTTTCCAGGCTATTAAAGAAGGGTTAGGAACTTGGGATCTCCTAATCTGGAAGGATTTCCACTTGAGTCCCTCCTTTTAACTGGGGGTTTCGGGTCTCCAAATGTCCTCATGCATCAGGAGCTCTAATTCCTTGTTTGTTTAACTAACTACTAGCTAATAAGTCTATTGACCAGTAGTGAACTGGGCCGAGCATGCTCACCTTGGCCCATGTCTAGACTGTCTATTGGTCCATGTGCTGAGCCCCTGAAGTTGTTGCCTAAAGGCCGACCGTAAGCTGGACCAACCCAGATAGGCCCAAAATGACACTGTGAAGCACACTGGCTCCTTGTACTTGTCTAGTGGGACCAGGCCTTTTAGACCCGTGTATTGCCCCCCTGACACAAAATTCTGTTATGGAATAATTGTGCTGGGCTCATAAAAGCATCTGCTTCCCAAGTTGTAGCCCCAACTCTTGTGCTTCTGTTGCATTACTTGATTCTATTTTTCTTTAGCCTTTGCTGATGCTTTTTGTGAAGTGTAATTCATCTAAGTTGTGAGGCTCTTATTTATTTTTATTTTTTTGTGGCATATATGCCCAGGTTCGTGCATTCAGGGGCCACATGAATGAGAAGAACTTTGTGGGTCTCACAGTGAACAGAGAGTATATTGCTTGTGGCAGTGAAACAAATGAAGTTTTTGTCTACCATAAGGTTAGTGAACTTATTACAGTCTCTTTGGAATCTCTCAACCAACTACAATACTATGCGCATCCCAAACTAACAACGTTCTTTTCAAGTCCAATGTTAAATTGCCTTTCAATCCTCGGACTTCTTCATTGCATTTAAGACTGCTGCCTGTTGGCCCCTACTTTACTTCTTACCCTCTTTTCAGTTGAAGCCAACCATCAGTCCAATGAGGTGGTTCGCTGCCTCCTTTTCCATCAATGGTGGAACACATTAATTTCTTTAATCACTGTTCTCTGCCTCTTCCATGAATCTATCTCTGATTAATTTTATTGCTCACCACCCAGTAAAAAGGCGTCACCTTTTGAATTTGTATGCAGGCCATTTCCAGACCTGCTGCTCGGCATAGATTTGGTTCTTCTGATCTGGATGATACAGAAGAAGATGCTGGGTCATACTTTATTAGCGCTGTATGTTGGAAGAGTGATAGCCCCACCATGTTAGCGGCAAACAGTCAAGGAACCATTAAAGTGCTTGTACTCTCTGCTTAATAACAGTTGGAAAGGAAAAGAAAAAGGAAGTTTAGAGAACTTTTTATGATCCCATTGGAGGCATAATGGGAATAGTTTTCGTTTATCATCTGTACCACTTCAATGTTGAGAGTTAGTAGCTTATAGATATCTTGTTCTGACTTCTGAGTCTTCATTCACTATGTTTGATGTTTATGTTTGGCAGGTATGCTTCTTAAAGTACTAATCTATCCATTTGTGAGCGGAAACAAAATGGGATCTAAAAAATAAATATATATATGTCTGATATTTTTCAGTTCCTATACTTCTTAAAGTACTATAGAGTCCAATTGTTAGTGTCCCTAGGGTTTTGTTTGGCTTTTACACATGCGATAAAAAAATGGGTTTACATATGTAAATGTCACGGATGTAAATGTTATATATATGGAACACATTACCATGTTTGTCAAAGTCATCATTTTCACAAGTGTATGGGTACATCCAACGGTTTTAAATGTATTTAAATTTTTTGGTTGTTTTTTTTTATAAATTTTTCAAAGTTCATGAAGAACTATAATATGATATTATATGTCTTGATGCTTACCAATAATACATCCAAAATTGTTGGATGAACTTATTTATATTGAAGAAAATGGTGATTTTAACAAACATGGTTATGCATTTCAAATGTATAATATTTACAATGTAAAACTCATTTTCTTAGCACGTTTGTAAAAGGACATGGACCTGTTAATTAATTAATTTTTTTTTTGTTCTATTATCAACGTTTTATTTTAAATAATGATCTTATGCTGATTCAACTTGAGATTTTGGATGTGGACAAGTCAAGTTGACCTATGTGACCTCACTTTTACTTGATTAAATAACTTCATTCACATGACTTGTGTTAATATTTTATTTTATTTTCTTCAAGGCACTTAAGTGAGTAATATTTTTGTTAGACTGATCAATTGACTACCATCTACTATATATATATAGTAGAGATGAAAATGTTAACATGGATGCATGGC
Source organism: Litsea cubeba (assembly GCA_012931725.1). Taxonomy (NCBI): domain Eukaryota; kingdom Viridiplantae; phylum Streptophyta; class Magnoliopsida; order Laurales; family Lauraceae; genus Litsea; species Litsea cubeba. The sequence continues at coordinate 5,019,226 of CM022947.1, read as the reverse complement.
ATAATTAGGAAATATAGAATCATAACTGAATGCTTTCAAAAGCATTTAGGTATAACACCGATAGGTGATAAATTAAATTAAACTTGTTTGAAATAATTTGGACATGTCCTAGACACATTTTTGAAAAAAAAAGTTTTTCTATCTATGGAGGGTGATGGCCCACTATAAAAAAGGATAGTTAAAAGGGGACGTGGATAAAATAGTAAGGATATATATATGAAGAGGTGTAAACTATTCAAAAATTTGATTGATTGAGAAAAATAAAGATAGATAAATAAAATTCATGTAGCCAATCCAATATAGGTCATCACTTAGTGCGGTCCCGCTGAAGCAGGGTCCGGGGAGGATTCACACTAGAAACAAACCTAATTTTTATCAAATTTACACAAAGTGGCTGATCATAAATTTCGAACTTGCATTATCATACATACTCGTGACTTTTACCATTGGACCAAAAGTAATGAATATAGCCAATCAATCGGACCAAAGGCTTTATACAATTCCTCTTTTAATATTCAATGTCATTTTGAAAACCTAAAATTTTGACAAATTTACAATATCACATTAAGAGGAGAAAATTGGGGAGAACTTTTAATGAAGGCAGGCTCTTGACACGTGTAAGATCTTGGTCACGTGTCTTCACGCGGATGTAGACAAAATCCTCAACTACAAACCACTGCTGTAAAAATTGCAATTTTCAACGGAGCGAGAGAGCGAGCGCGCAAGAGAGTTCGAAGTTGTAGCGAGGGGACGAGAGATTTCGCGATATGAAGATCCTTCACATCCCTTGCTTGGAAGATAACTACGCTTATCTGTAAGCAATCGCCTTCTCCCATCTCTCTAAACCCTAATTTCAGCTTAGCCTTTTCGAATTCAAAACCTCTTTCTACAAATGAAATGGTTTTTTTTTTTCTTTATGGTGTCAAATTCTCGCACTTTCTTCTTCTTCTTCTTCTTCTTAAACTTCCAAAGATTTGATCTTGGGAGATGTTGAATTGTAGAATCATAGATGAGGAAACGAGAGAAGCTGCAGCGGTCGATCCCGTCGAGCCCGAGAAGATCCTGAGTGTCGCCAAAGACAACGGCGCCGATCTGAAGATGGTTCTCACCACTCATCATCACTGGTATATGATTTATTTGATCTGATTGGTCAATCCCAGCCGTACGATGCTGGCCTTGAAAGGAACATCGAAGGACGTTTGCCCAAAATCCAAATTATTTGATGGACGGCTAGGATAATCCGATCTTCTTTTCATCTCGTTGTAACTTCCATTGGAATTTGAACTGGGGCTAATTCTGAATTTTGGGGGTTTTCAGATTCTCTCTACTGCATTTTTTTTTTCTTCTTCTTCCTCCTGTTTTTGACTTTTGCGTGTCCAGGAATTTAGGTAGTTCCCACCGTACAAATACTCGATGTGTGGGGCCCACTACTCGGAACCCATTATACAAACATCTCTAAAGGCTGTTCATTGTTGAATGGATTAACTTGATTTTGGATCTGTTTAGTTGTATTTGTGATGTCAAGTTATTATTATTATTATTTTTATAGGGATCATGCTGGTGGTAATGAGAAGATAAAGCAGCTAGTGCCTGGAATTAGGGTTTTTGGGGGCTCAATAGACAATGTAAAGGGATGCACTGATAAGTTGGAAAATGGAGATAAGCTGTCCTTGGGAACTGATGTGAATATATTGTCACTTCATACACCTTGGTATGTTTTTCCCATCTTGTTTCTCTGATTTGCATTTTGCTTGTATTTTCCACCTCCTTTGGCATCCATTGTCGTCTTTGTAGCAGATCTTATTTGAAAGCTTTAACTTGAAAGCTTTAAAGGCAATACACATGGGTAAATATGCTATCCATAATGACATTATGAATTTGCCTTGACTCATTTCCAATGTGAGAATACATGCACATATTTTTGTATCGCATCATCTTGTGATTTTAAAATCTGGATGCTGCGAAACCTACCGAGAGCTCGTTTAATTGTTTTAAGGAACCTTATTGCTGACTGCAAAGAATTTAGCGCGCTCTCTCTCTCTCTGTGTCTTCCTTAGAGAGGCATTTTTTTTTTGAAGATAAAAGATAGATGCTGAAAACTAGGAACTAAGATACCAAAGCGTAGAAGAAACATTTTATTTTTGAAAGGAAGAGGAAGGCACTCGTAATGATTCTACACAATCTTTACATCTAGCTAATAGGGTGTTTGGAAACAAGATATTTCAAGAGATTTTGTCATATTATATGCTAGTTTATAATATAATCTATGCACCAAAAAAGGAGGTGTTTGGATAACTTAGAAAGTATATTACAATATCTCTCTTTCTTCTAAAAACCTTCATTTTACATTATTCAAGGATATACTGTATAAGATAATCTTTTGTTACAAAATCTTTTTTATTTAGAAAGAACTCATGGGCAACTATTAATTATAGTGGCTCGCTATATTTTTTGACATTTAATGATCCTCATTGCAACTATGAATCCTAATATTACATTGGCCCCACAATGCTTACAAATTTAATGTGGGGTCCTATAACCATATCACAATTACATGGCCATTTTTAATTATCAATATTATGAGGGTCTTATTAATGTCACACTAGAGACCCTTCATCATGATTACCAACATTAGGTGGGTCCCATACTATCAAAATTAGCTGGGTTTCTAATTAATTACCAAAATTGAATTGTGTGATTGTAGTTAGAAGTTTGTCATCATTAAATTGGTCCCACTATTTGATAGCTCCCCTTGTGTTAGTATGACTACAAATATCAAATGGGTCCCATAATGATTTCTCATAGATAGATTCATCAATGATGCTTGACATTAGATAAGGTTTTACCAAAAAAAATATATATATATAATAGATAGGCTCATTTGTGATAATCACCATTAGATGTATTACACTATGGCTATCAACATTTGGTGGACCTACCTTAATCAAACAGTATTGCTTGGATCTCAAGGTTTTAACATTTAATCATGTGATTTTTTAACAATAGTGGGTCCTACCATGATTATTAACACATGTGATTACTAATTAGTGGGTCCTGCATTGGGTCAATTGATTACTTTCATTCCGTTTTTTATTTAGTATATCATCTTGTGAGTTTTTTTATAAATTGCCAAACACTTCAAAGGTATATTGAAATTTGTAAAAACTGCCAAACACCATAAGTGACACTATATAATAATATGACACTATTTTATTCTATGATAATGAAATCTTATAATATTTAAACTTGTTGATATTATATTATGTAGTTATCCAAACACCCTCTAAATTTTGGCTATATTGATTGCTTTTAATGCATGAAGCATTTAAGGCTTGGTTCGAATCCTTTCCATTTTGGCACTTTGGGAGTAACAAATATTTGATTATTGGGCAAGTCCTGAAATGAAGTACTCTGCTCCCAAATGGCAGAGAGCCAAATGAGAGGAGGGTGGCCTTGATTTTAGAACCATGAGACTGATGAGTTAAGACTTTAGTAGGCAAATAGCTATGGAGCATTGGGAGGACTCATAGCAGATCCGATGGGAATGGTGGGACACTTGGGAGCCAAACTCTCATGAATCAAAGATATGGAAGGGTATCAACTGTCATGTCAGTTCAGGAGGGTTTTTCAAATAATATCCGATATCGTATTGGCACAGGTGATCGGTTTTTGTTTTATCTGGATACTTGGATTGGAAATTGTTCTTTGGCTTGTCAGTTTCCTACGTTGTATGACCATCATGCGAAAGTGATTCTGCTACATGGACCGGATTGGTGGCCAAGTGTTTTTGGTGCTATGTTTAGTAGAAACCTTTTGGAGTTTTTGGAGGAGAGTAGGCCTTTTTTCCTATCATCTTCTTAGCAATTTTTTTCACGGAGGAAGGAGTGATAGAAATGTTTGGATGGGCTCTTCTGATGGTTCCTTTTTGTTAGCTTCATTCTTTTTTCAGCTATTATGGGAGGTTCCCCACTCCCCAGTACCTCTGACTTTGCAATTTGCATAGCTTATGGAATATCAAATCTCCTCCGAGAGTGGTGCATTTGGGTGGCCGACACTCTTTGGTGGTATTTTCACTTGGATAATCTTCTTCATTAGTGGAAGAAGATCTGAAGGTTTGCCCTATGTGTTTAGCAGATGGGGAGTCACTGGACCACCTACTTCTAAATTATTGGTTTGCCCAATTATTGTGGAGATCTGCCAAAAATTGGTTTGTATGTAGCTGGGTGTTTTTTAGGAACCTTTGTGAATTGTTTGAGGCTGGAAAATGGTCGTGGGATCATCAAGGGGCAGCATAAAGTGGGGATCTTACTGTATGGCTATTTATGGGGCATGAGGAACATAATCCACAGTTCTGTTTTGATGGGAAAGTCTCTAAAGTGCGTCTTTGGTGGACGGTGAAATTCATTGTTGTCTCATGGATTTCTATTCTCCCCCATTTCCATTTCCAAGATTATTCCTTTGATACCATCATGGTGAGTTGAAATGAGGAGGCAAACTCATCCAAGGTTGCCCACCCTAGTCGGCCCAGATGGTCCCCTCCCTTGTCATCCATGGGCAGCCTAGGGAATGCAAGCATAAGAGGGTATTTGAGATAATGTAGCAGCATCTGTTCAATCTTTGTTTTTTTTTTTTTTTTAGGTGCAGTGGGTTCCTGCTCTATCAATAGGACAGAATTGTTGGCATTGAGGTGTGGTCTCTGTAGAGATGTAAACCAGGGTTGGAACTGGGGCCGAACCATGGTGGATCTGGATCTGGACCCGAATCCACCTTTATAGATCCGCTTCCGGACAGGATCCGTCACTGAACCTATGTGTTGTATTCAGATCAGGGTCCAGCATCAACTTTTTTTGATCTGGCATCAACCTAAGGAAATGGATTTAGTTCCAGATCTGGATCTGAAATAAGATGTAGGGTGCATTAGTATAATTGGATAAAAAAGCTTTAGATTTTTAATTAATATACAAGCGGGAGTATTAAATAGTATATGATTTAAGCAAAATAGACTCTTAAATACAAGCATAACTCAAGCTATCTATGCCTTTAAAGCTTATATGTATTTTTAATATTGTATTTATTCGCCTTGGATCCAGACCCTTGGGTCGGAACATGCAAGCATCCAGTTCTGGATCCGAATGTTCCAGATCCTATATCCATGGATTCAGAATCGAATCTGATTTCTCCAACCCAAAAATAGGTTCCATACCTGCTTTATTTAGAACCAGAGACTTTAGATACCCAGTTAATCAGATACCCATACGCAACTCTAGGTCTCTGAAGGCATTTGTCTAAGTTTCAGCATATAATGGTGGAAAGTGATTCTTCTAGCATTACTTGTGGGGCTTCGGGTTGATGTAAGGCTCCCTCAGAGTTTGGCAGACATGGTGGACGAGGTGCTGGATCTTTCTAGAAATTGTGAAGTATCTTTTTTTCATATCAAGAAAGGCATTAATAAGTTTGGCTGATCAGCTGGCAAAGGAGGGAGTCATGGTGCCACAGTTCGCACACATCATATGATAGTTCTTACATATCTTTATTAATGTTTCTCTTTTTCGGCTTCTTGTTTTGTTCTTACCGTGTGGCCTTTCAGTGTATTCCTCTTGTACTGGATTAGCTATTGCTTAATGAAAGTCAGCATCCCTGAAAAAAAGGCAGAGAGAGCCAAACACTGGATTACAGCTTTGTTTTCGCTCACGTGTTGTCTATTTTCGTAACAGGGAGTATTTGTCATTTTGTTTCTCTCTCAAAGATAGAAGGATGAATGAGTTGAACTACTCAGATGGCTCGTTGTATTGAATTTTTTAATCTGATGTTTCTTGGAAAAAAAATGAAGATGCTATCTACCCTTTTTCTTTTCCACACATGACAAATCACTAATGAAATATTAATACTACACTACTAGTTGCTTCACATACTCTTGGATACAAAGTAGCTATACTAATGCTGGTCTGGGCTATGTGGTGTTCTAATACGTTTGACATCAGCCACACCAAAGGTCATATAAGTTACTACGTGACAAGCAAAGAGGAAGAAGATCCTGCTGTGTTCACCGGAGATACTTTGGTAATTCTTACACAATTGAATTTATTTGTGTAGGGTTTGACTGCATATAACTTTCTTAATTTCCCCATAAACAGTGTCCTGTTCATTTTTTTCTTCTTTGTTATTTGTAGTTTGTTGCTGGTTGTGGGAAGTTTTTCGAAGGCACAGCAGAACAGATGTATCAGTCGCTATGTGTGACATTAGGGTCATTGCCGAAGCCCACTCGAGTATACTGTGGCCATGAGGTAGGGCATTTTGTTGAATGTGTTGTGAAGACCTCACTTTGAAACTTAGGCTGCACTGGTACTTTCTGTTACAAGAATGGAGGAAATTCTGTTGTGGTTGAGGGCTCTATCAGTAGAAAGAACCATGAAAAAAGGAAGTGAGAACTCACTCCTCCTAAAATGGCTCATTAGCTTGTATCACTTCAAAGCATCATGAACAATGAGTAGACTTCACTCTTCTCCCATCGCCAAATAAAAAAACAAATGCTGGGTTTTATAAAGTTCAGTATTTCCTTTTCTGTTTGGTACAATCCTTTTATACCAAGATAAAATGAGCTAAGATGTCATGTAATTTGATAGCTTCAGATATGCCCACAGCACAGTTGGAAAGTGGTGCTCAGTGTCACCGGCTAGCTACAAGGTTACAGGTTCGAGTCATTTAACCATTCAAAATAAAAAAAGAAGATTAAAAAAAAAAGATAATTTGTAAGGTTGGTAAACTGTTGAAAGCAGTCAAGTTGTTGATTGCATATAGTAGGACTCGGCAAGGAGGTCTCCCACAATATGATTGTGGGCATCTAGATTGGCTTGCAAGTAGATGGGTATGAAGTATCTCACTTTATAGGAAGTTGGATGCACAAACTGTTGATTTTTTTTGGCCATGCATTATGTTATATCTCCTGTTACATGAGAATGGAGAAGGTTTTTGGTTATCTGCCTACCACAATGTGTTGTAAGGTTAAAAGTAGATTATCTCCTGAAAGCAGTTAATGCATTAACTGCACATGGTCGGACTCAGCTAGGAGCTCTGTGGATGGACAGTTGTGGTCATCTGATGATTGTCTTGCAAAATGGATGGATAAGATAAGAAGGGTCTCTCTTTATAAAATTTGGCTGTACAGTCTTCCGATCCTCTTTGGCAGTGGATTAAAAAAAAAAAATTATCCTCCAGTTACTTATGGAGAAAATTTTGAATTTGTTGTTTCCTATGCACATTAAAAGGAAAAAAGAGAAAGAAAAAGCTCCACATTGAAGAACACTGGCTGCACAAACAGTAGATCCTCTTGGGCCATCCTTTGTGTTATACCTTCTGTTACATGGGTTTAGTTTTCAAGTGAGTTTTTTGCTACCAAGGAACTAATAGGCCTTTTTTTTTCTCTGGTTCAGTACACAGAAAAGAACTTTCGGTTTGCACTGACAGTAGAGCCAGATAATGCAAAAACAAAGGAGAAACTGTCATGGGCTCAGCATCAACGGCAGGCAAACCTACCAACCATTCCTTCGTCTATTGGGGAGGAGTGGGAAACAAATCCATTTATGCGCGTGGGTATGCCAGAGCTGCAGGTACTGTACATGCTCTTGTCGCTGCCTTTTTTGTTACTGCTTGTGTAATATCAACCTTGTGCCTATCACTGGAACGATTCCTGCCTAGAATGTCTGCAGGAGATCTTCATGATACAAGTGCAAACTAGTGTAAGATGCAGTTTGTACATCAGGTGGGGTCAGCTGTGAACCAGGGCTTCAAACTGGGCCAGGCCTAGCCTCCACCAATCCACATTGGGGTGGACTTGTACTGAGTTTATTTGCCTGTAAAGATTTCACACTTGAGTTTCTGTGTCCAACAATTAGCCTGTAGGCCCACGAGCTTGCTCCTGGACTAAACATGAACTCTTCCTAGTTCCTAGCCGAAAGTTGCTCATCAAGTCAGCAATCTGTATAAATGGAAGATTGGCTGTTTGCCATTTACTCTAGATGTCCATATCTCATGCATATGTAGTCCAACAGGTAACTGGAACAGTACATTGTACGGTCCAGGGAATGTTCACAGTGGGCCCCACATGATGAATGTCCCAAATTGTATGATAATTTGGCATGTTTTCTGTGTTTCTCGTCTGTCCACTGCATTTACATATCCATCAAATTATTGGGAGTGGTAACTGGTTACTGATGTTCTAGTGACCAAAGGGCAGCAGTCCCATCATAATAGTCGCTGTGCCTTGAAGTGACTTCTATCATATGTAGACAGTTGAATGATGCTTCAGCGATTCTGTGTTGCTGTTCTTGCCTTCTTGGATCTCAGTGCAATCTGCTTCTGAATTCTGAAGGTGTTACTGCTAGTTTATCCTTGGTATAAAGAAAAGAGAAGGCCAAACCTGCACTTGGCCTGTGATGCCCAGATACTGCATAGCTGTCTCAAGTAACAAAACTCAACAATATATAAGAAAGAGAGAGATGATGGAGTTGAATTGGGCGCCTTTTATGGTGATAGGTCATCTTATTTTTTTACTCATATGGGAGAATTTACAGAGTATTTACAACAACCAGTTTCCCTAATCAATTACAATCAACTATAATAATAATAATAATAATAATAATAATATCCTAAAGCTTATGATACACTACAGCTGGAAGATGTTCTCCGACGAGCAACGGAATGCGGGAAAAACAGATCGGTCCCTTTATCACGGTGATTGTGAATGTAATTGATTATAGATGATTGTAATTGATTGGGAATTTCAACTACATGTCCCTAACCAGCTAAACAATAGCCCGAGAGAGTGCTGACACAGCTCTGGATCCGTGAATGTAAATGTAGATCAATTCCACGGAAGGTTTTGGCTGAATCCATGAAGGATTCTGAAATGGACCAGTCTCCAAAAAGGCTTGGCTGAATCCCCAAGGGATTTTCTCAAACGAGCATTTTCATTCTAGAGAAAAACTCAATTCATAATCAAATGAATTCATTTAATAATCAAAACCTGTCCTCCCTATCAGGGGTTACATACTTAAATATTATGGGATGGGACGTTCCTTCTTATGTTGGAATTCCCATCCCAACTGCACTTCCTGCTCTCTCTCCAAAACTCTCTTAAAATTAGAAATTTTCTTAAACAATCCAAATCAAATAAAACTCCTAATTAACTTAAACTTCCACAGTAATTTGGCTTAACCTGTAGGGACAGTGGGCTTGGTTGACCCTGGATCATGGGTCTGGCCTGCATCGGTGGCTGATGATTTATTTAAGCTACAAATTTAATGTGTCTATTTTCTAGCTATAACCCCCCCCCAAATTTCATAGTAAGTCCTCTATTTATGCTCTTTGGCTGTTATGACTTAAGAGGTCAGAGCGTCTTATATATTGCTTGGCCATCACAAAATAGTGACACCAATAATAGTAACAATTGTTAATGATATAATAAAACAATAATAATATCTTTTTCTTTACAGGAAAGAGTAGGCTGCCATTCCCCTGTTGAAGCACTCAAAGAAATAAGGCGGCTTAAAGATGTTTGGAGAGGTTGAGATGGTGGAACAGCATCAACTTGCCGATACAGCTAGTTTGCAGTCCTGTGAGTCCGCAAAGTACAAGTAGTTCGTGTGTCCTGCCTTGGTATATAAGTTCGCCAGTGACGGAGAAAAAAACATGGTCGTAGTATATGTTCTTGTATGTAAAAATCGCGATTTGTGTACTAATAGTGCTAGTGTTGTTGCATATTAATGCAATGGATTATAATGCGTATTTGTGGAGTGAATGAGGCCAAGGCTTCTCACATGTTCTGTTGTGGAATTTTTTTTTACAGTGGACACTGGACAGAGAGGGCCTGAACATTATGAGCAATCTATGGTATCTGGATACTTCAAATAATTGGAACATTCCGTATCCACCTTTTTTTTTTATACTGTGTGTATAATCCATGTCTTGTCTTATCCACCCTGTATTATACATCATAATGAGCAATTGGTCGGAGTGTCTTCAGCAGGTTCCCACGTGTTACTATGATCATTGTCTTCATCGATATGGTTTTAACTGTTCATTTTGCAGGCACTTGGTTTTTTTCAATGGGTAACCAAACTCTTATTAGAGGAAAGGAATACATGCTCAAATAGCCAGTCCAAGGACAGATTGTCAATTACAGGAAAGGATAACAAAGACAAAAAACATGAAAAAGGAGAAGATCGGTCCTCTTGTTGGGCCAAAAGAATCAGCTGAGGACGTGAGTATACTGCAATGCATGCTTGAAGTGAACCTGAAGTGAAGAAGAGACAACAATCTTTTCATGAAAAAGAAATTTAAAGCTTGATGGACCTAAGAAAATGAAACTCCAATGGAACATTATGAAAAGATGGGACCCATGCTATTGCATTGGCCGAGTCACTCTTCACAATGGCAAAATATCAATGGAAGCAAGTTATTTCCTTTTTCCCCCTCATCAGAAAGAAAAGCATAGTGCAAACCCTTACCTTTGGAAATCCGTTTTCGTGGAAGAGGAAACACGGGCATCACACAAACAAGCCCTCCAAGGAAAACAATGTTTTTGGAGTCCCGTGAGAAAAGATGCATCTTCACCCCCACAACCATGCAAATAATATCCCAAGATGGACCTGAGTTCTTCAGATGAAGTGTGATGGCATTTTATCCCATCAAGAATTGGGAAAATTTTGGTTGAAGGTAATTAAAGGAAATGCTGATTCTCTAACTTTAGCTAGATGGCTTCTCTGTGATTCTTTATGCAGTATGTCCGAAAATTCGCTCATCCATGTTATGAGCTGGCATTTGATATCGTTAATAAGGAAAGAATTCAGTAGTCTGTTTGCTTTTCCTGAGTATGTATGACCACTGCTGTACTACTTCAAATCCCATGGTTGAGTTGGACACAATGCTAGGAAACTAATTGATTCATAAATTATTTAGAATTCTGGTTTTCCAATTTCATTCACCCATATCCATATCAGCAATTTGCAGTGGGTGATTTGAGGAGCCAATAGAAAAGAGTAATACCTATTAAAAATCACATCTGTTACAATATACTCCTTTGTGTATAGTAGTAAATCTTACAGTTCTACTCATTATTTAGTAACTAATGTAGAGGCTCTCGTCTTTGTGAATACGGAACCACGTAATGAGGGACCTGTGGAGGAGATTTGGAGCATTCTTCAGTTTGGAGAAATGGGACACACAGTGCAAGTTAAGAAGGCTTCAGACAAGAAAACTTTAGAGAAGCTACCCCTGATGGGGTCTTGGCTTTCTTGACCCAATCCCCATCAACCCAATATAAGCAATGAGCCGGAATCCCACGACCATCGCACACAGGATCAAGACTGAGACCCAGTTCTTGTCGAGCCCGACGGCCTTCACCGAAGGGAAGTCCCTAACCAAGCACTCATTATTGGGACCACAAATGTAAGTTTGATCACTTGTGTACTGTGTCCCTACTAGGAGCTTGTATGTGTGATGTGAAATAGAGAGGTACTTGGCCCAAGCAATGAAGGCTGGAATGTGTTGCACATAGTATCCTCCCACAAGGTTTGATGAGAGTGTGATGACTGACCCCAAGGTTACTGCGGATTTTAAGTCTTTGATGAAAGCTCCCATTGAGAGCCCGAGACCAATAGTGGCTAAGACTAATTCCAAGAGAATGATGAAGAGGGCCTCCGAGAAGCTGCGGGCCGCGGGTTTGAGGACTCCCATCCAGTAGCTAATTGTGATGAAGGCTGCGGGGAGGGTGAGCTGCAGGGGCAATTCACTGGTCATCCTAGCCATGAAGTAGGCCGAGAGCCTGTACATGCCTGATTCTCTCTCCTTTATCAGCATTGTACGATCCAAAGGGAATGTGAATATGGCTTGTACAGCCCCGAAGATGCACCAAAAGCCTGAGGTAAACATAAGTAGCCCAGTCTGCAGTGCATAAAAAACATGCTAATAAATCACAATGTGTAAAGTAGGTTCTACTGGGGCCTCCCATGGAAATGTGTTCAAATCAACTTTCCTTAACCTCTTTGGAAAGAACTATAGTGGACCATTTTGGACTTCATAAAAGGTAAAAATACACGCAGAGGCTTTACATGTAGGTAGGGTTGGGACTTGGGACTCATCAAATAGGTAAGACTTACAATCAAGATGCACCTGATCATCAGTCAGCATACACTTTGCAGGTAGATAGAGCTCCTTCAAAATTGGGAAAGAAGAACAAGATAGGTGACACATATTCTGATTGGAAGCCCTCACCTATTGGGTCAGTCCAGCATGAGGCACAAATGCTAGTAATATGCCCACGTGAATTAGCATAAGTTTTCCTTTTTACATTATTATTATTTTGGTTTACAAGGATTTCAACTCCTGCACACACCACACATGTTCCTAACCAGAGCAGACAGCCCAAAATTAGCACATATAGCGTTAGGTCTGGCTTATAGCTATTCTGAGGCATTTATGGCATATATCTCTACACACTTGAAGAAGCTGAAAGTTCTCTTATTTCTATTAATTTTCAGCTATATTTAAGGCTAACTGCCAGCCCAGGGATCAATCTCTGGGCAGCTATGTGAGACGAGACTGGGGTGTCTCATGTTTCTCACACTGGGGTTTATCTACTTTGTGTTCAATTCATAGGAATTTTCTAGTGTATGGATCTCAAAAGGAGTTGGGTAGAGATGTGGTTGGAACCATCACTGTGGAGAAATCCACAAATATCCAAAAACCCAAGCACATGTGGCCCAAAGGGCAGGTTATTTGATGGGAAGGTCGAGGGATCATCCCCAACCAAAAGCGTTCAGATTTGGGGCCAAACTTTAGTGCTAGCCCAAACATGGTTGGCATTACAACTCAGAAGTTTAGTTCAGCCCAAGTCAGTTGTTGTTGGGGCCTAAAATCAGCTACATAGGCCAAGCCACATGGTAATATGCTAGCATCCCCTTGACCCGGGTCCATATATATGTAACCAAGTGTGGTGAGTCAAATCAGTCCAACTGAGTACTGACCCATATCTGCCCAAGTTACTCCACCTGGTGACCTTTTAAATTGAGTGTACCTTTTCAAACACAATAATAAAAGTTGCAGGAATGATAAAATTGTAGAAACATAATTCATGTATCCGATTCCAACATAGTTGGAACAAGTTTTTAACGATGATAATGAAGAGGAAAAATTGTAGGATGAACCTGATCTCGTAAATTTATGACGCCGGGCCGCCACCATAGAAGGCCCATAAGAAAAGCAACGGCTAGGATCCGAACAATCCTGAGGGGAGAGAAGGCCTGGTGCTTCTTTTCCTTCATATCCCTTTGCAGCAACACCAAGAACTGATCACTCCAGGTCGTGGCCCACCTTCCCATCTCATTACCATGCACATGAGTTCCCATGCTGCTATCACTGATATCCTGCAGATCCTCCTCAAGCTTATTCCTGATGTTGTCATCATAGGCTGCAACGAGGGCTTGCTTCACTGAAGTCCGATCACCCTTCAAACCGCAAGAAGAAACACCTGCGGACAAATGGATTAGGATCTACTTCTCCACTGAAAAACTTGTGAATATCAAAGTAATTATTAACAGGTGCATGTTCATCTAAGATCTCTGAGGAGGAGGTTTTCAAGGCATGAAAATCAAGTTTGAGACTTTGAGCCTCTTACGATTCGTTTTGTTAGTTGGAGCCCTCATCTGAAGTCTCTCTCTGTTTGTAGAGAAGGCCTCACATATATAAACTGTAAAAGCTAATCAAAATAAGTGATGTGATCCTCTCTTATACTGGATTGGCCATTGCGGACTCAGGATTTATGTTTGAGAGGGACGAATCGAAACAAATAGTTTTATTTGAGGGGAGGGCCGATGATTTTCATTTGAAATTTTGGAGGTAGAAATGAAAAGTGAGCCGGGCCGCTAGGCCCATCACAATCAAGCATGCGGGTCAATGTGTCATGGCATGCGTGATAGGGGCTTAGGCCGTATTGGAGTTAAAAATTATTTGAGCCCACTTGGACATTCATCTCTACGTCTAACATTAGTATAGTTCAATGAGAAACACCCATAGTATTCTATCTTACAAAGCCGGGGGTGGGGGGAGGGGATATCTCAATCTTTTGTGGACTCCATTTCACTATTCATCTATTATATAAGGGAGGACAGTTGATGGGACTTTTGTCCTACGTGGAAGGGGGGGGGGGGGGGGGCGCTGATGAGTTATTTTTTTCTGCTTATCTCAATCTTAGCTGTCCATCACACTTTTTTGTAGACCCCAATTCACTATTCATCTCACTGTTTTAGGTCCGATTTGGTTGGCTAGAGTGTTAAAAAAAAATTAAAAGTTAAGAACATTAAAAAAATAAAGTTTTTTGAAATTTATAGTGTAAACTCTTAAGCATTAAAGCATAAATCATATATACTAAACACAAAAAAAAAAAAAACCTAAACTAGAAATTCTAATAACACTAAATCCTATAAGTAAACCCCTTATCAAAAATCCGAAAAAGAAATCGTAAACCCCAAATCCAAATAAGTTAATTTATGATAATTTTTTTATCGTGCCAACGGCTTGAATTACCGCTAATTATTCTACATTCTGAGACATCTTAATTGATTAGATTGTCAATATGTGGGTGGCACCCAATTCAGTTAAGAACATATGGACATTAAAAACAACCCCAAGTTGTAATACAGCGAACCAATCATTTTGTAGCTTATCATTTTTTAATTTTTTTTTTATGGAGAGGACTTGATCGAAAGAAATATGAAAAACTTTTATAATTTTTGAAATACATAAATCTTCATGTACTTTTTTGAATGCAAGCTAAAAGTTTTGTACTTTTTTTAAAAAAATTTACCAGAAAAAATGAAAGGCCCCTGGGTCAGGCTGTCCTGGCACAGCCCAGCCCAGTACGACCTTGGTCGTTCTCAGGGTCATGCTGGGCAAACCACTAACCCCAGCCTCAGCACGGCCCTGCCCGGCCCAGTCCAAGCACAGTTGGGCCCGGTAAAAACTGGGTTGCGTGGGGTCTATTGGGGGGTGGACCTAGGATTTTCTTGTGGATTTTGGAATGAAACTAGATCCCAAGGGGATGACAAGCTCGTAAGTAAGTCTGCCCATGCCCGCCGTGAAATTAATCACTTATAAGGCATATAAATAAAACCATGCACGCGAGCAGTAATTGGAAAAAGACAATGAAAAAATATAATACAGTGTAAGAGGGAAAGTCAAAAGATAAGAATAGGAGGTAGTTAGAATTTCAAAGTGTAATGAATATAAAATTAAAAGAAATAAATATAATTGTAAATTGTAATCAATAATAAAATCTATAAGTTGCGAAATTTATTATATATGTGAATTCATCAATGAGTAGATTGAATCTCTAAACTATTCATTTCAAATTACAAAAGAAAGTAATGTCATCAAAATAATTAATCAATTATCCACTTGTTGCAATGTTGGATAGTGCCACAATGTTTCTCTTCTCCATGTAGTTGAATTAATTATTCCAATGTTGAGATTTTGTTCTGTCAGTTTTTATATGTGGCCCTCCCAAGAAAGAATTTCTAGGTCCGCCCTGGAAAAGAGTTCATTAAGATTTTTGAATAACAACTTACAATATAACTTACATTTTTCTTCGTTTGAGATTATGAAATTTGACTCATGGAGGAACCATTTTATTGACCATATTACCATGGTGGCATGCATAGATGAAATGTTTAACAACATCTAGTAATATAAATGTTGCCTGTGTAGAATGATTCATAAACTTTATCGTTGCAATGTATCTAGAAATATTAAAATTGAAAATAAAATTTTAATTAATCATAAACTAAATATATAGGCAAGAGTTAATGACTTATTTGATTGGATGCATTTATTTTGTGACTTACTTTGTTGTTGTAGTTGGTCATTACAATGAATGCATTGACCATTGCTGAGAGTTTGATCAATTGTTCTATCGCACTTATTACAAGAAACATATAAATCATAAGGCGTAGCTCAGTTGGTCTAGGACCACGGTTCCCTCTGAGCCTGGAGGGATTAGTCCAACCCAATAGATTGGGAACCGTCCGATACAAAAAAAAAAAAATAGAAAAATAGAAGAAACATATGACAATGATCATTTCATATGCACTATTACCACTGCAACATATTTCACCTAATTATATGTAAAAAATGATATATTTTAGTATGTAATAGAATTGAGATAAAACTACGCGAAATAATTTGAAAAATATTCATTGTTGCGCGCTAATAATTCTACCTCACTGATACCATTTTCCAGCATTGTATTTAAATCTGTCAATACTACTCTGCTTATCTTCTGAATTTCATAATGAAGAGATCTCGTACCTATGATTAATTATTTATATATTTGTTAGTAGTAAGTAACAAAACTAATATAGAGACATGAAGGAAAGTGCTGGCTGTTTAAAGGTGGCTATATATGCTCGGTATGTGGTGGGTGTTAATGCAGGTCGACTTGAGAATGTTGTTTGGTTATGGGAATAAGACGTGATGAAGATAAGGGTGCAGATATGAAGGGAGGTGATGTGTTTGGAAGGTGGGCACAGTGTGATGAAGCTGTTATATTGGCAAGTTGTGAGAATAAGGTTGTGTTGGAGTTGGAGAGATACACAAAATGTAAGTTAGATGGGTGAAAAAGATGAGAGATTAATGAAGTAAAACATGGAAATAGAAAAAGAAAGGAAATGGAGAAGAAGGTGAGAAGAGAACCTGAGATATAGAAGAGTGTAGTGATGCGATGTGAGACCATTCAGGGTCGAAGCCTGAATGATGCCATGATGAGGGTGGGAGTCATTGGGTTTTGTGAATGAGGATGGATCTCCATATATAGATGAGATGGCTGGAGTGGCAGATTTAGTGAGATTGAGAATGAAGTTGTGCAGATTGAAATTATGTTTGATAAAGATGCACATCTATTACATGTCATCTTATCAAGAATTCAAATTCTAAACAAGGGATTGAAGTTCAAATCGAACGGAAGGATCAAAACTGGAGAGGGTACTTCAAGAGCAAAGTGAAATGACGTGGTATGCTGATGAAGAGTTCCAGCCCGACACTAGTATGGTTGTTGCATGATTGCTACAGATGCCTTTGTTTTATGTTACCAGGAATGAAATAGTTGCTTCCAGATAGGGTTGCAAACTGGTCGGTTCTGGCCCGGGTCACGGTGGATCCAGAATCGGAACCGTTAAGAAGAAGGTGAAACCGGATCTGAACCCGAAACAGTTTCAGGACCTATTTCTTGGCTCTAGAACTGGAACCAGAACCATATACAGGGCGGGTCTGAATTCGGGTCCGGGACTAGGTAGGGAATTATATTAAAAAAATATGATTTTTATGAATGATTTTAAAAAATCGAGGTAATATATTGGGTCTAGGGTCCACGGGTCTGAACCAATGTAGAACTGGACCAGGACACATTTACTTATCTGGGCCTAAATAAGGACCTAGATCCGATTTTTAACGGGTCGGGACCTTCAGGTGATCGGAAAATCGGGGACTCATTTGCATCCCTACTTCCAAATGAAATGCATCAAAAAAGATATTCCTAATATATTTTGGAGTTTCTTGAACTATTCTTTAGGACTTTTTAAAATATTTACACATCGTAAAGCCTTTTGTGCTTTAAAAAATGCATTAAAACTTTTTAAGGTCATCAAGGATTCCGTTCCTGAACCAAACACAAATGCATTGAAATCATCAAAGATTTCCCTATAGGACCAAACAACAAACTTAGAGAAATCAGGTCAGACTCCTTTGTTGCACCAAATGCAAGAAAATCGCTATAAATGGAAAAGCACTGCCATTTGCTTTCACTAGCTAAGGAAAATGAGGCTCCAAGGATAGCTTGTAGGCCAAATTCCTATTGCTACACATGAGCCTTCAAGTCAATTTACTATACAAGTGAATTACCCAAATAGGCTAGCTAGGCAAAGCGAAATATTCTAAACCTAGGATTGATTTTAAGACATATGGGTTGGACCTAGGCCTCAAATTTATACCGTTTAATTATTAATCAGGGCTTGGATACACTCCAACCCACCAAACTAGGGCTGTCAAACAGCTGGGTTGGGCCTAGGGTTGTCCTAACCCTACCCTCAATATATGTATGGCCGGGCCTAGGTGAGCAAAAGCCCTTGGGGGGCCTATACTACCTATGCCCTTACTCTCCTTGCAAGGGCCAAGCAAGGATGTCAGGGCTCAATGTCTCAAAATAAGAAAAATTATTATTATTTTTTATTTTTCTACATTGCTACCAAGAATAGAGTGTGACCGAACATTATCGTCTAACCTCACTTGCGACTTTCTTTCATTTGAAAAAGTCATATATGCTTTGGTGACTTGGGTTCCAGACGTACATGTGGTTTTATTTATTTTCTCAAAGAAGGAAAATGGTTAAAGAGTCTAATCTATTTCACACATCTCATATAAACTTCCACATATGAAATTATTCCAATAATGTCTTATCTTTGGGAATTTTAAACTATTTACATTCACATACTTTTTATCAATTGACATGGTTTTCAATTTAACATTGATCTCACTATTAAGCGTTGTTGATTTCAGTCACATACATAAATGCACTTAAAAAATACTATTAGCTTGGACTTTTAAAATTTGAGAGTTATAATTACCTAATTAAAATGATATTTGGATCACCACATATCCTTAAAAGTTCCATACATATACAAACTGCCTCTATGGAGTATGAATTGGTTGGCATCCCAAGTAACTCTATAGAGGAAAATGTATATGGTTATTAATAGAAAGGATTGAACACCTTTTGCACTAACAAGAATATATAAAAATAATATAAGAAGCCTAAATAAGAAACAATAAAACTAAAAATAGATATTAGAAGCAACCGTGCAACGCTTATTGCTTAAGTATTAAGTACAATAAATAATTTAAATAATTAAATATAGATGAAATAAACCAAATATATGTGTGTAGATTTTTAGGACATTTTGTAATGGGTAGGTGGGTATGAAATTAATTGCCTTCATATCCCCATTCTATTACTAATAAGTGATTATGATAAGGGCATTTTAGTATATATTTATATATATATATAAATGTCTATTATATATAAAAAATAAAAGTAGGAGGGTTAAGCCCGGCCCTCTAATTTCAGGGCTGAAAAGAATTTTCCAAGCTCGGCACTGGGGCTTATCCTTAGAACAAACCCCTCATTTTAATGGCTTTGTAAGGGTTGATCGGGCTGGGCCTGTTGTCTCGGGGCCATGAGCACCTACTTTCTCTGTTTCCAAAGCCGCATGCAGTTTCCATCTTACAAAGCTGTAGTGGATCCGCATACGTAGCGTAACGTATTCTGGTTCAGATATGTTTTTTTTTTCTTATAAAAGAAGATTCATTAATCAGAAAAAACAAACCAACAAAATAAAAGGGCTAGGGGGAAACCAACAACCCCTCCAATAAGGAAAATCACCATCCCAACAAAAACTCTTCCTAAGGCAATAACAGTACTTGGCTAACTGATGGGCGGCCTCCACAACAGACCTAGGAACATAGAAAACATAGTTGACACTTTAGAAATAGCAAAAGACTTTTAATGTCCAAAATAATAGGCTTTAGAGCCCAATCTTCTTCCCCGTTAATGGCTTCAACGACTCCCTTGGTATTCGATAAAAAAAATAAGGTCGGAGAATCCTCCGCGACATGCTTCTTTTAATGCAAAGAGGATAGCCCGCGCTTTTGCTTCTTTAAATGAAGAGGCTCTTGACCTATAATGAGCACCCGCAAACGAGAGGGATATTATTCTTTACATACAAAAACCATATGCAGTCTTACCATCTTTAGTCCTAAAAGCTGCATCTGTATAAATCATGATCTTATCATTAGAATTATAAGAAATTGATTTTGAGATAAGTTGAAGAGGGGGAAACATTTATTTCCAACCCCTAGAATATTGGTATTGCATAAATTATTCACCAAAACAATAGTTTTTTTTTTTTTCGGTGCAAATGGATTATCCTCTAAATACGAAAATTTTCCTAACTTTCCACACCGCCCACCATATTACAAGAGCAAGAGAGGTTAGATCGAAATCCTTCTGCAATCCACGCTCATCCTTCAACTCCATAAACCTACTCCACCATCCCATTATACCAATATTCCTATCAAATGAGATAGAAAATCAAAAGAAGAGCCAAACCAATTTAAACAACTCTAAGCATGATCACATAGAAAAAGAGCATGTCCCACACATTTTCTTCACAAAGCCACAAATCGTACAGCTTCTAGAAGACATAGCCAACTTATTACCAATTCATCTTCTAACAAAAAAAAAAAAAAAAAACTATTTTTTTAGACATTTCCATCAAAATAAAAACATGATTCTTAGATGCAAATGTTCTTTCAATACATAATACCAATCGGATACGTTAAAAAGATCTTCGACGAAAGGCTGCCGCAACGACAGCGGGAACTCGAAAGCCTCCACGCTACAAAGGGGCATTTTGGTAATCTCAACAATAAAAGGGCAGAAGAGGACAGAAACGATAAAAAAATGGGAGATGATTTCGGAGACCTTGACGTTCTAAAAATCGGAAATTCAGAATCCGCAGCTCTCGATTTCTTCCCCTCCAAGACGTGCAAAATAAAAACCCCAAACCCTCTTTTTCTTCCCAAATCGAATTAGGGTTTCTAATCATGAAATCTCCACTTCTGATTCGCTTCTCATCACTAGATAACGAAATCGCTTCGATTTCTTCTTGAAAGTTCTAGGGCTTGTTCTCTCATCTGCGAAGAAAAGATCGAGATCAGGTTAGGGTAGGGTTCTAAGCGAAATGGAAGCATCTGGAGTCAATTCCGACCATTACAGGAATTCTTCAGGCGGAAGCAATCCTAGAAGACTCGGATTTCGATTCTTGGCTTCGAATTTCCTTCGCGCGCCAGTATCAGCGATTCTGGAGTATTCTGGAATTCTCCGGACGAGGCCTGAGGTTCTAGAGAACGAGGGTTTGATCGACGGCTCTGGATTTCGTAACCATGTGCAGAGCGCTCGTTTGGATGATCCTTCAACCGCAGCGGCCGGCGATGGCGGTGAGGTCACGATAAGGATCATCGGCGCGGGAGAGCACGATCATGTTCGAAGGGACGGGGATTCTGATGGGAATGGTGTTTCTGCGTCGCAGATTGCCGGCGCAGAGCCCCACGCCAGTGGTCGGAATGATGGTCGTGGCGGCGGAGAGGGGCCGTCTATTTCTCCTGCTGATTCCCCGGGCGGGAGCTCGGGCACGGAGGCGGGGAATGGTGTGGGAGGTAATAATAGAGATTCTTCCTATCAGAGATATGATATTCAGCAGGCGGCCAGGTGGATCGAGCAGATTCTGCCATTTTCTCTCCTTCTGTTGGTTGTTTTTATTCGGCAGCATTTGCAAGGTATATTCATAGTTGATAACATTGTACCTGGCCTGTTATTTCTATAGAGAATGCTTTTACATTGGTAATGCAAAATTATTGAAACCATTAGCTGGAGTTTCGCCTTTCTAATAGAAATGACACAACTTGTTAATAACTTCTTCAAGTTAGAACCCGCCCCCGCCCCCACCCCACTCTTTGTTTCAGTTTTGTGAGATGACTTATGTTCAATAGCCGGGCAAGCGTCAGTTCTGGTGGTGAGGCTAACCAGTATCATGTCACTGGACTCCCTTGTTTTTCTTTTTCCTCCCATCATGACTATATTTCAGGCGTTTCCATATACCATGGCTGATGTGTATATGTTTGTTTTCATATAAGCATAAATTATGAATGAGAAATTATGCATCCAGACTGATAAAAATATATATTCAGAAACGTTGAAGAAAGGTCAATCTAGGTTAATACATATTGATGATAGCTGCAAACCAAAAAAATAAATAAATTTCCATATAGTTGTAACTTGCAATACGCATTTGGGATGCCTCTAACATGTATTTTAGACCCTCAAACCTGATATGTTTACTTATTTGTTGTATCTATAGTTCTATACATAAAAACAATTGCACCCTTGATGAAAACTTTTGCTTTACTAGTCAAGACACTAATTAAAGAGAAACTAGAAGATGTTAATTGAAGCTATATCAGTCCTGTCTTGCCATAGTGTCAGTTAGTTTACTTCTGCAAATTTTTTTTGAGGAAACCACATATTTGATCCTAGAAAGTATCTCAGCCTCCATCGTTCTCCCCTTTTTTTCTTTGCCTATTTATTTGCATATTTGAGTTGCCTAGATGATTAGATTGCCTGGATATCTTTGTTTGAAATTTTTTATTGTTGGTCCGATGGCAAGTATGTTTGCTCCATAAGATTCTTTCAAACTTATCATTCCCAAAAATTACGATGGAACCTCTCCTCTGCAATTCCTCAGCACCCTTCCCATTCTTGCAAGAGCTGGTTTTCCTATAGCTGCTCCATCAGCATCAAATCTCAGCCAAAATGGACTTGGAGGGTTTCAATTGCCCTCATCTATGTGGTTTTCAAACACATCTTTTTCATAGGAAGTTGGTGACTTTTATCTTATATTTTGTGAAAAACTGAAAGTATCACCGTTGCCATGATTTTTGCCACTATACAAGCTGTTTGTTGGGAGATACATGCGATAGTGTAATCTTGAATTATTGGGCTCCAGTCTGCATAAAATTTGGTAGCAGAGCCCCTGCCTTCATCAGTGCAGCCCTCCTTTAAACTGGTTGATGATACTCAGACTTTGGCCCTTTGGGTTCTTTACTTCTTTATCGGTCCAATGTAAGTGACGCCATGTTAGTCTGCATCAATTTTGGATCCAGTTCCTTGTGGACGTTGTCAGTCGTAAGTAGAACTCACAAACCTCACATGCTCACATCTATCTTTGTAACGTTGTCCGCGCACGTGTGTGTTTTAATTGATGATAGGCCTTCAGGGCTAAAAGAGGAGGGGTGAGGGCACTTTTGCTTCTGCAGCCTCATATGCTTGCATTTCTCTTTGTAATGTGGTTCATGTTTGTGTGTGTTTTGTTTCTTTGATTGGTGTTAGGTTCTCAGGGTTAAAAGAGGAGGTATGGGTGCACTTTTGCTTCTGCGGCCTCATATGCTCACATTTATCTTTTTATGCCTGTCTTGCATTTATTATTGCAACTAATAGTACAATATCTTAAACTTTGTGGTACTTTCAAACACATAGATTAATGTCTTGAAAATGTTTTGATTTATTTATGGTTTATATTGCTTGTTTCAAGTTGGTTATATGTAACCTTTTGTAAGCGCTTACAGGTTTCTTAGTCACAATTTGGATTGCTGCAGTGATGTTTAAGTCAAATGATATCCTACGAAAGCAGACAGCTTTAAAGGTGATGCATTTATCTCTGTTTTGTACTCTCCACATCTTTAATTGTGTGTCTCACTCATCTAGATTTGAGCTCTCTCTGTTAATGTCCGCATTGAGAGCAGGCCTAACTTTAGAAAAGATATGCAATTGTTAGTAAATTTCTATTGCCAGGGAATGGTGTTCCCAAAACACGTTCTCTGGGAATGATCAATGAAGTGCGCAACCAAATGCATTCCCATATTTTTCTTCACTTGGAATGAAGAACCATCCCTTCATAATGATGTCAAACGCGTGAGCCAGTTTGGCAATTTACTATTAAAGTAAAAGTGATGTAAAGCATCAAATCAAGAGAGAATAAAATATAAGGGGCTTATGATGGTATTTTGTCTTTAGTGGATTGGTAGGAAATCTTTTTGACTTTTTGTGTAAAAAAGTGGGTTTTTTTTTTGTCATTTAGTGGAGAAAGGAGGTTGCTTTTTGACTTTTTTTTTTTTTGAAAAAGAATGAGGGAATTTTGAAGATGCGTGCTTTTGATGTGACCCCTTGTTGAAAAATGGAGGCTTTACATTACTTTTACTAACCTAGTAAATTGCCAAACGGCCCAGATCTCTTGTAAAGACAAAGCATTGCTAAGGAGGTCATTGTTTTAAGGATGAGAGGAGCATGTATGGGGATGCTTTTAGTGAATAGTTTAGTCATATCTACTATATATATATATAATATATGAGTTTATTCTAGTGAGAACTGTTTTGGCATGTTTATGTGCGAACTTGTCTGTGGGGCCCACCTGGGGCCATGCCAATCATATGGTGTGCTGTCTTGGGGTCGGGTGTTGAAGGATCTCAATGAGACCTAGGGCGTGCTAAATATCAACCCCGTTAAACCATTCTAATCCTTGACCTAACCTATGGCCATCAAATTTAATGGTTTTAAAAGACATTATTATTATTTTTTTTTTTTTTTTTGGATTTTAATCCAATGGTGGTCATTAACCATGTGTTTCATTTGACGTGTCATGTGGACATCTTTTTGGAGTAGTGCTTCCTTCCACTAAGAAATTTGTTGGAAGTTGGAATAGTCTCTTATTGATGGCGAGGGAGAGAGAGGGTCGGTTTGATCATTCTGTGGAATGGTAGTAATTTCATTAATGAAGATTAATGTTGTGGGGCTGATACTTTTGTTTATTTGACATGATTATTGATTGTTGTTCTCCACAGGGCGAGAGAAAATTTTCTGTTCTTGTCGTTATCTCAATAATTTTGATGCTTCATGTGATTGGGATCTATTGGTGGTACAGAAATGATGATCTTCTATACCCACTTGTCATGTTTCCTCCGAAATCAATACCTCCATTTTGGCACGCAATATTCATCATCATGGTGAATGGTAATTTGCTCTCTATTCCCTCTGCAGTCATAGATATGAGTAAAAGTTTTGTTTTTCAAGTTAGTATCAGTACTCTTTGTGTTGAGCAATTTACAATGATCTATTTCTTTTTCTTTTTCTGTTGGAGTGTCCCCCCCTCCTCCTCTTCCCTCTTTCTTCCCCTTCCCCCCCTTCTCTCTTTTTTTCCACGCTTTCTTGTTGAATAACAACTTTGTTGCTTAGATATAAGCCTTCAAAGAGTTATCTTGTCAGAGAGATGTTGTCTTCAGTATTCTTTGTTTCACCCTGCAATCCCCCAACCCCCATCCTTCAAAACTTGCAGCAAAATGGTTGAGTGATGCAGTTAGAATTTATTTGGTCATCTCCATGTTTTTAGAAGTTGGTGTTTGGTCATCTCAGTTTGAGCTTAGTACTTATTTTTATTTATTTTGATGTTCTTATTTATAGTGAATTTATCAGTGGTATAAAAATATACCATGCTGGGAAGTAATGGTGTATTGATTCGGATTGAAAAATTAGTGGTATAATAATCATGACTAGCAATAGAAAATGATGGCTTATATTGAGGTAGAGAGATGTTTTTTAATTGGTTCAAATTTAAATTTTTATTTGTCAAGCCTTTTGATATAACTGAAGATTTTTATCTTCCTGCCATACAATTTTTTCATGTTTATCTGTATGGAGTCCAAATGCCGCCCAGTGGGAAATTTATTGTACTTGAATCATAGCATTGTTGTGGTAATCATAGGAACTCTTTGTTGGCATTTTCTTGATAGCTGTTTACCAGTAAGTTTAAATAAAATTATAGGATTTGAATTCTAAACGTGAAACCTGAGTGTATTTACCTGTAATATTAAATAAAATCTGACTTTGGTTTCCATATATTGGGGCTGAGGGGTATATCCGTAAATGCTCATGGCAAGTTTTTCTCCTGCCGACCTCCGCACAGGACGTCCTGTGTGAAAAATGATCTAGCCCAACAATGCAGAGCCAACCCCCCTTATTTAAAACAGAACCCCTGCATCAAAGGCATCAACCAATTTTCGTGCAGGATGTCCAGTTTGTATGTCTGCAGAAGAAAAGCTCCCTATGCTAAAAAATTGTACTGCTACTAATATTCTGTCATTTTCTTTGTAGCAGTTACTGCATAAAATCATGACTAAAAAAACAGTCATGACTATACATACATACATATATGTATATAAGGAGCGCTAGAAAATGCCTGGGGATTTTTTTTTTTCCAAAAAACGCTCATCCTAGTGGGGCCCATTTGATGCATACCAACCATGGAATGCTATTGTATGGAAAGCATGGTTCAAAATAGTGGCCGCATTATCGGCTGTAGTGGTGGAGGCCGCTGCGGTATTTTGAAAGTAGTGGCTCTACGGTGTAAAACCTAGTAGGGCCATGCAATTTCAATTTAAAATACTGGTTTTCCTATTTCTTCTCCTCAATAGCATTTTTTTTTTAAAGTTATCACTACCCTTAAATGGTTCCAAATCACTAAAAAAACATGATTGGTTGCTACACAAGATTCAAAGTTTTTTTACCACTTAAAAAATTCACACCGCTATGCCGCTACGTATCGTTGCAACCTCTACGTATCGCCTGCTCCGTAGCGTTTTAGCCATTGACCGCTACACCTGTTGCAACTGCTATTTTGATCCTTGATGGAAAGATATGGATAAGACCTACCTATGTGCTAAATTTCAACTCTATTAGATCATCTAAACCCCTTGATCTATGGCTCTAAAATTTAATGGTTTTAGATGCATAATTTTCTTAGGATTTCAATCCAACAGTGAGTAAGTTGGATGAGTGTCAAATTTGGACTTGTGACAATTTAATGGGGGGAAAGAGGATGGGAGGTTAGTATGTGTGAGTAAAGACTGGATTGGCTCAAGATGTGCTCCACGGCTAAAAAAATAGGGGAGCAAAAAGGGGAGTTTTTGATAATTTCTCATATATATATATATATAGCATCTCTCACCTTACTATGAGAGATAAGGTGGGGGCCCTCACATCCATATCCAATGCCAACAACTTAAATGTGAGGGCCCCCACATTATCTCTCATAGGAGCATCTCCCTATATATATATTATGTATCTGTGATGAATTCAAATCTATCATGAATTCATGATTCTGTTGTTGTTCTTTGGGCATCAAATCCTACGCTGTTCTTCGAGAGTGTATGTGATGATTTAGACCATAACTATATTCTTGTTTTTGGTGGAACTCTATTTTCAATATGCATCATGAGTTGGGACTTATCACATGCAGTGTTGTGCTGTTCTGAGTATCAGATTTATGTGTAGACGAGTTTCTCTCTCTTTATTATACCTTGATAAATGCAGCAATTCTAAGAAGCACTCAATCAATCTTTGTTTATGTTTCAGATACCATGGTGCGGCAGGCAGCAATGGTTCTCAAGTGTATTTTATTGATGTATTACAAGAATAGCAGAGGGCGTAATTATCGGAAGCAGGTAGGATTGTGTTATTTTAGATCTCCTCATTTTTCTACATGTATTCATAATACAATATGTATGTATATCTTTTAGAAAATTCTGAAACCGCACCAAGGGGTCCAGCCTTTCAGGAATGTAAAGTTAGATCTCAAGTTATCCTTTTTTGTTATATTGGCAATATCACTCTATCCTTGTGATAGGTGGTCAACTGCAACATCACTCTAGTGGGAGTGACATGCATTTTGCCTGCTGGTTTGAATACATGCTAGGTGGCTTTATTCATCTCCATGCCTTTGTGAAAGTGGGCCACACATTGAAGATATTGAAGGGCTAAATGTATGTTTGCGTGCAAGTGGATACTGAGGGCATGTAGTTGTATGTGCCATGCAGCCTGCATTCTTGCATGTGTGGGGGTGATGGGGTTGCGATCTCGAAGAACTCAACAGTCTTCTATAAAGTCATTCTGCCCTTAAAAAGGTGCAAACAGGATCATGCAACAGTAACATTCCATAACCTTTTTATTTATTTAAACCTTAATCATTGCTGCTATGGGGATGGTTTGGAGTGATTCAGTTACAACAGCAATCAACTAGCTTCATATTCTAGTCAGCAGCTAATCAGTGTCCTTAATGCAAGTCAAAAAGACATTGATTGGATTAAGTGTAGAGAATTAATATGAGCCGCAGGTTTTATGTTGGTAATTGATCTGGAAAATAGAGGAAGATAAGAACTGAGAATTTTCAATCATAACTAATGGCCTATAAAAACTTCCTATGCAAAGGCAAGTGTTACTGTAAAAAATGTTTCTCTTGTTAAAAATTGTTTTTTTACTGCATTTTCTTAAAATAAAATCACTTTTTCACTATGAAAGTCATTGATGGGATAAGGCTTCGGTGCTAATGGTGGTGATAATGAGATATCTTGAGAGATTCATTGATGGGGCTTCGTTGCTGATGGTGGTGATAATGAGATATCTTGAGAGATTTTAAATTAATCATTTTCTTACATGGTTCTCTGATTTTGATTTTCAGGGTCAAATGCTAACCACACTTGAGTACTTCCTGCTGCTGTATCGTGCTTTGCTACCAGCATCTGTCTGGTACAGGTTCTTTTTAAACAAGGAATATGGGAGCCTCTTTTCATCTCTTACCACAGGATTGTACCTAACTTTCAAGTTGACGTCAGTTTTTGAGAAGGTGTGTTGCTACAGAGACTTCTATGTTATGTTCTAGATTTTCTTTGTCTGTTCTCAGAGTTCTAAATGACAATAAATCATTCGCAAAGAAAAGAGTATTTGGGGAATTTTCTGTGGTTCCTCAGTTTAAGAATCCACAGCGATTTACAATCATTTGCTCCCCTTGATTGGGGATGATTACAGCTTAAAGCAACTATTCAGGATACATATTTATAATGTTTTTAATCTCCTAAGGTCTCATATAGTCTATCTTTAGAGTGGGGTCACATGTATGCACGCACTGAATTTTTGTACCCTTGTTTTACACTCCCCTTCAATTTTTTCTTTCTAGGGAGGTTTCGAACTTACGACATTTACTCCCCAAAATTGATGTCCCAAACCAGCTTAGCTTCAGCCGGGAACACACTGTCTTGCCGGGGTTCTTTGTCCTTATCTTTCTTGTGGGCACCTGGGATTGTGTTCTTGCCAGTAGCAGATCATTTTCTTCTTCTTCTTCTTGTTTTTTTGGTGTTCGTGGGGTTGTTTTTTTTTTTTTGGTCGATGTTTTGTTTGTTTGTCCTGTTTTCTTCTTTTTAGACGGGCTGAACACAAATCCTTATTTCTCTGAAGCGTATTCTAAGAATACAATTGCACATGTAGCTAGAGAGAGAACGCATGTGGGTGGGGGGTCGGACAATTTATTTCTCTCATGTCATGTGGTGGGAAATGGACAAAACATATACATCCAAGAGTATGAAAGTTTTGTCGGTAGGATCAAGTTTCATTATTGATTTCAGAAGAAGAAAAAAATTTGATAGTAAGCTAAGAAAGGGATGTCCACTTTTTCATTCTGCAGGAAGAGAGGAGAAAGAGAAGAAAAAAAAGGAGAAGAAAGAAGAGAAAAGAAGGGGAGGGTAGTGGGGTGGTTGGACTATTTATTCCTCTCATGTGGTGTGAGATGGATGAAACAAATATATCTAATAGTACGAAAAAGTTACATGGCTGGGCTGCGTCACCCCCCACCCCCACGCCCACCCCCCCACCCCCACCCCCACAACACACACAAAAAGTTTGTGGAGGGTTTCTGGACTTGGTCCATTATTGTGGTACACAATAGTTCCATCAACCATGACCCACATAATCATCCAAAGCATTTATTCACCGACTCATCCAGTTATATCTAAATCCTGAAATTTCTGAAGGGCCCCTAAAAGAACAGCTGGGCCTCTGGTTAAATGTGAACTTCTCATTTCTTCACGCATGTACACATGTGATGTTGAATTTCTTTGGTATTGCTGTTGAATTTTTTTTTGAAAAGGTGACTGTATTAATAAAAGAAAATTATAAGGTAATAAAAAGGCAAGCAGCCAAGACCCCAGGACCCGCCCAAAACAAACCAGCCAAACTACAAGGGAAACATGATAACGAAAAGAAGCATATTATAGTATTTTGAAAAACTATATTATTTAAATAATGTATGAAACTACAAGGGAAAATCCTAACACATTGCTGTTGAATTTATATGGTAGTTGTGCACATGTATGAAACCATAGTTTTTATTTTTTTATATTAATCTTATATTTTTCTATATGTATGATATATTTTTAATGTTTATATTTTTCCAAAACATAAATTTGCAACTTTTTGCCGAAATTCCGAATCGGCAGAAATATTTCATTTTGGAGGTCAAATTGAAACGGTGTCCGAAATGAATTTCTCAACACCGAGTAACGCGGGTGTGAGATGTATCATTTGAGATGGGAAAGGGATTAATGTTTCATCTTTTACAAGCCTGGCCAGGATCTTCTGTGTGAATAAGGTGAAGCTGCTTGCCCTCAGACTAGGTCTACGGGCGGGCTCAGCACAGGAATATGAAATGGATTGTGGTCGGAAGAGAGTGTCAATTAGATTAGCACGGGTTCTTGTATAGGGCCGTGGTGGTATCTTGATGAGATTGTTAGGGGTCCGGATCTTCTGGGGCTTCATTCCATCATGTTCAGAGAAGTGCCAATTTGGCAGCTGATGCCCTTGGAGAGGAGGGAGTCCGTTGTCAGAGTTTGGCTCAACAGCTACTTCCCTTAATGATTCTTTATTTTCTTTCTGTTGGGGTGTGGTTTCTTTTTGAGTTTCTTTTGGGCTTCGGATTGTCCTCTCAGCTGCACTATGCCCTCTTGTACTGATAAGATTATTTTATTGAAATTTAATGACTATAAGAAAAAACCCCACACCAATTTGTAATCATCTGTTCCTGTTGATTGTGGATAAGTACAATTTAAAGCAACTAATCAGGACACGTTTATGATACTTCACTAACTAGGAAGATATCATATGATAGATTTTTGTAATGGTGAATCGCATGCGTATATTGAATTTATGTACCCTTTGTTGACACTTAAAACTGTTCTTGAAGGGCAAATAATATATTTTTTTTTGGGAAAAGAAACTATATTATTTTAATGAGCCATTTATAGACTTTTTTTTTTTAATGTAAGTGTTTGTACAATTTAAAGCAACTAATCAGGACACGTTTATGATACTTCACTAACTAGGAAGATATCATATGATAGATTTTTGTAATGGTGAATCGCATGCGTATATTGAATTTATGTACCCTTTGTTGACACTTAAAACTGTTCTTGAAGGGCAAATAATATATTTTTTTTTGGGAAAAGAAACTATATTATTTTAATGAGCCATTTATAGACTCTTTTTTTTTAATGTAAGTGTTTGTACAATGAGGGATAATCCATTGCCACATGTTACTTGATTTTGTAATTTGTAGGTCCAATTCTTTTTTGCTGCATTGAAGGCATTATCCCGTAAAGAGGTGCATTATGGTTCTTATGCTACGACAGAGCAGGTAAAAACAATCGACATCTGAAATTGTGAGCTGGGAATATAGTTCAAAATATTAATTGCCACTTGTCATGGAATATATCCTGAGCGATGATAGATTTTGGGTTGATGACCTGAGATAATGCAGTCAAAACTCAAAACTGATGAATGGTGGTTACTTTTGGTCTCTCTCTCACTCTCACACACACGCACGCATATTAAACAGAATTATTATTGTGGATCTGCTCCCATCAAGAAGATGGACTTGTGAGATATAACAGGGTCTGGATGCAAGCTTTTTCCTGTAGTAAAGTACCATTGTGATAATATCGCTCTTGCATGCCCTTGATTTGGCCAATTCATATGCTTTGCCATTTGCTTCCCTTGGAACATGACAGAAAGATCAATCACTGTGTTCTAAAAGGGGGCTTTGATCTCAGGTTTGATACACAGAAGGCACGATGGTTCATTTTCCTTCCTGGCCCCCGCTAGTCCATGGGATGGCATTTCGTTAGGTTCCCTTCCTCAATAGAGGGCCATGGGTGTGTATATCCCTATTTAGGTACATGTCCAGTCCACCTTGGTACCTCCTAACCTCCCCATGCAACCGGACCTGTTTTTCAATCCTATCACTCTCAACTTTTACCTTGTGATTAAACATGACATAATCATTATTATTATGTATCGCCTCTGATCATTATATTTTGATCATGAGAAAGATAATTTAATGCCAACATGCCCAGACATCCTATTGATTTTTTGACATATACAATATAAAATCCATGTATCTTTTACAAGTAGATGTATATATCATATTTATCTTATTAGATTACTAGGAATACACAGAAAGAGTATATGCTTATTGACAATTTTAATTAATGAGGAGATTCCATCTTTAGTTCTGACTTCTGAGGAATCTGCTCATGTGTTGCCACTTATTATCTTACAGTTATGTTACCTGTATATAATCCAACTTATTCAGTTTCAGTCAAAGATGTATGAAGTTTTAATGCTTTGCTATAGCTTTTCTGTTTTAATATAAGGTTACCACTTTTTAACGATTTCTCTGAGTAATACCAAAACATTAAAACACAATACCAAGATAAATTGAGGCATCCCCTAATACAACACGTGCTCAGCACTTGTCTGCAGTCTGCCATTGCACCTTTCTGAAAAATGATTTTGCTTGATGGGTTTGTTGTGCACATTCTAAGTCATTTATGAAATGATGTAGGTTACTGCAGCAGGTGATCTGTGTGCTATTTGCCAGGAGAAGATGCATGCACCTATCTTACTGAGGTGTAAACATATCTTTTGTGAAGATTGTGTATCTGAATGGTGAGGTTACTACTTTTTCAATCTTTTACTTCCTCATTTGGCCTTTTCTTCTAAACTCGGCGGTAGTGTGAGATTGGGCTGCTGTGGGCTGTGCCAATTCATTGGACTCAACCATCTAGCCTAAAGCTTGAAATAGATCTGAGATTCCACCCCCAACATCAAACAAAATGACACATCCACAACACGATCTCTCTCTCTCTCTATATATATATATATGCATCTCTCACCTTACTATGAGAGATAAAGGTGGGGGCCCTCACATTTAAGTTGTTGGCATTGGATATGAATGTGAGGGCCCCCTCCTTATCTCTCATAGTAAGGTGAGGCCCCCCACCTCCCTATATATATTGCTATAAGATTGACGAATGGTGAGAATTTGTATATTTCTGAAGTGAGTTCCATGCACAAAACGACAATCTCCCGAGGGATTTTTCGAATGGAGAAATTTGAATGGAATACCGAAATGGCCCAACATTCCTAGCGCAATCTGGATCCGCGATCGGGATAATTGATCAATCTCCTGTGGGATTCATCGAATCCAAGATGGATTCCAGCCACTAGGGCATCAATCTCCTGAGGGATTGATTGAATCCAAGATGGATTCCAGCCAATAGGGCAAACTCATGATGACGAGAAACACATTATAACTGAAGAGAAAATTCTCGTAACTAAAAAGATTAATTGGAATAAGCATTCTGTTACGGTTGAGGCTATATTGGACTGATAATCTTTCTCATGCACTAAGACTTTCCTAATAATTAAAGAAACCTAATTAAAAGAGGAAACTACTTGCATAACAATCCAAATCAAATAGACTTCTAAATAAATCAAACTCTAAATATAATTCCTAATTAAATGAGTTTCCCTTTGGACCTATGGACTGGACCCAATGGATTGGCCGACCTATTGTCTGGCCTACATCAATTCCACTACAGAAGCTAATTGAAACTGGGTCAGAGTCAAGTCAAAGTCGACAACTTTGGATTGCACCCCTTCTATTTTGTATCCTATTAGTTTAAGCAAAATATAAAACTATTTAGACTCTTAGTGGCTATTTGTTTCATGTAATTGAATTCCTTGGAATGTGTAAGTGGTTAAAAATGACAATTTAAAGGTGAATATAAAAAAATGACCACCATTCAAAATATATATATGAGAGATGCTCCTATGAGAGCATCTCTCACCTTACTATGAGAGATAAGCTGGGGGCCCTCACATCCATATCCAATGCCAACAACTTAAATGTAAGGGCCCTCACCTTATCTCTCATAGTAAGGTGAGAGATGCTCTCATAGGAGCATCTCCTTATATATATATATATATATATGGGAAATATTCAAGTGAGAACTAGTTCTCACCATGCTTCCGTGAGAACTATTGGTGGGGCCCACTTAGAAACCAATCCAAACCGTGCATAATCAGTGACCTCCCTTGATAGTTACTAATCCTGAGGTTTGACACCCATACAAATGGATTGGGCCGTTGGATGGATGATTAAATTTTTGCTTAATATGAAGCCATTAAACTCGCGGGCAATGGATGAAGGGGTTCGAGGCATGAGAACTGTTCTCACTAGAACAAAGCCATATATATATATATATATATATATATGAAAATTCTCAAAAACTCCCCTATTTCAAATGGGGAGTTTCTGCCCCTATCTAATAGCCAGTTATTTGTTAGTATTTTAAGAGATTCACCTTTGTAGGAGAATATTTAGGAGAGAGAATCAGATATATGGCTAAAAGAGGCATTTTTTTTTTAGAAAAACGCCCGGGGAGTTTTGTAGCATAACTCATATTATATATATATATCACCATCAATGACCTCCCCCTAATGGAAATTTAATCAAAGGAAGATTTGAATCGAATACCTAGCCATCAACCTAGTAATTCAAATCTTAGGAAAGTCGAGGTCTCATCTTCATAGCTACCTTATATCCTTCACCCATCACCTCTTTAATAATGCTCATTTGATCGTGCATAGAATTCATAGGAATAATTCATAGGTAGTCATGGTAAAATGAGCTTCACCAAAGGATTATTAAAGAGTTGAGTGTGAAGGACATGAGGTAGCGATTGAGATTTGAATTACTAGGGTGATGGTTGGGTATTCATTTTCCATCCTCCCCTTGATTCAATTTCCATTGAAGGGGAGGTCAAATTTCCATTGAAGGGGAGGTCAAATTTCCATTGAAGGGGGGGAGGTCATTTGATGGTGATTTGTGGATAGTCACCTATTCTTTTTCTTTAAAGAAATACAAGTTCTTAGAATTCCTTACGTTATCTTTATTTTATTGTATTAAGGCATCCTTCCATCAGGACTTAAAACTAAAGACTACTATGTTTGTAACCAAGTGGGACCCACATTCATCATTATACATGCTAAAATATAACTTAAAACCATGGGTCACACTCCACAACTACGCTAAGAGGAGGTCATGGGCGCCTCTTGGTAGAATGGCTAGTGGGAGCCATGATGTCTGGATTCTCGGGAATGCAAGCCAGAGGTAGATGAATAATTACATTGCAAACATGTGGTGTGCCTTTTGTGCTACAAACCTCCTATTCTAAATTCTGAGACTAGAACGCTAGTGACTTTTTGGCATGGACGGAAGATATAGAAAAACAACAGACCTTTTCTTTTGCATGGTGATCCCGCCGAGTTATGACGCAGAGAAATGATGATTTCTTGCACAGGTTTGAGAGGGAGCGTACATGCCCATTGTGCAGGGCATTGGTGAAACAAGCCGACCTGAGATCATTTGGGGATGGTTCAACGAGTCTGTTCTTCCAGTTATGCTGAAAATGGGTGCACACAAAGTAGAGCAGGCAGTGTGCTCTGCATCCAAAATGCCGGTTGAAAATCTGCTCAACCATTTTGTGGTAATGGTCATTCCTGATGTATGTATTTTACTGACTATTAATGCTTATATTTATTTTATTTTATTGAGTTGCTGATATCTAATTATCTAGGTGGATGGTCCTTGTGTGCACATGCTATGCTGTCTGTCTGTCTGTCTGTATTCATTGGTTGGGGTTGTATCTCTCATGGGCCCTTGACGGCGGGATTTTTTCAACTGCAGATGGAAGGGTTGTGTTTGTGATATAAATGTCTCTCCCTCTCTCTCTCATATGTGACTAGGGTACACACAGTAAAAGGCTGCTGATAAACAATGAAACTTGGCATACAGTGTCGATAATTTTGCAACAGTGGTCATTTTCGGTGGAAATACTTGTGACAATTGAATAACATTTTCTTTCTTTTGAGGAATTCTAGGAAGAAAGTCCGCCCTGCTCATTTGCTTCCGGGTGTCCCATGCCCCCCCCCCCCCCTTTTTTTTTCTGTCTTATTTGGTGATATCAAGGTTTGTTTATTCAACAGGTCCTGATGCCCTTGGAGCAGTGATTAGGATCTTAAAATCCTCCATTAAGACTTAAAAGAGGGTGAGAGCATTAAAGCCAAAAACACATGGGGAGCTAGGGGAGCATTACAACCAGTTCGGAATAGGAATACAATAAAAACTTCTAAAAAGAATAGAATTAAACTATGGCCAGTTTTCCTAGGGGGTAAACATGAAATCAACCAAGGAAAAGGAATCCCACAAAATTATTGTCCGAAATAATAGGCATAGTAGACAACATCTTTAGCACCCGACAAAAGATGGATATTGGATATAACCTTCCAAAACTTGCTTCCTTCAGCGCTAAGAGACCTGTGGCCCATAGTAAAGCGCCTACAACAAAAGGATTTTATTCCTTAATATAACTAAGTCATACTCAAGACTATCCATCTCTACTTGTAAATGAAGCAGCCATAAAAAAATCACTATGCCATCATTAGACATTAATATCCCAATGATCTTAGCCTGCTTATTTTTAACCTTTTTAAAACTGAGCAAAATAAAATCGTCGCTCATTTCAGTTGAGCAAATTTATTGTTGCTCATTGTTATTCATTTCATCATTGCCACTACCTTTCAAAGCCCTCGCAGTCCGGATCTGATAATAGCG
Source organism: Litsea cubeba (assembly GCA_012931725.1). Classification (NCBI taxonomy): domain Eukaryota; kingdom Viridiplantae; phylum Streptophyta; class Magnoliopsida; order Laurales; family Lauraceae; genus Litsea; species Litsea cubeba. The sequence continues at coordinate 4,982,675 of CM022947.1, read as the reverse complement.
AATCTAGCCTTCCTCATTTATCTCTCACCATCCCTCCTGTGTAGATCAGTAGCCATTTTTCCACCAGAAGTATCTTCTACCAACTCACAGGATCTACGGGCCTCGCTCGTTTGAATCCAGATCCTTGTGAGATTCTATAATATCAAATCAACTGTTGCAGCATGAGCCTGCATCTCAAATGATGGATCAGATGCAACATCAAAATCCGAGTACTGATGTTGTTTTGAAGCATGTTAAATCGTATGTTACTGTAGTTCTGTATCCAGTGTCATCAATGGCAATGGTGGAGAAGGCCAGTATAAATTTCGGCTCTGAATTTTTGGGGATTTTACAGGAGATGATTAGAAACGAAGTTAAAATGTTATACGAGTGAGATAAATCAAGGGGGTGTGTTCACAATCAAACACTGTAATGACGCCAATTGGTATTGGTGTTGGAAAGATGGGAGTGATCTTAATCACACACTAGAAGATGGGTTTTATTTGTTTTTACTTTCAATACAAAAATAATTTGTACAGTCTATTTAAATTGATAGCGGGTTGACCGAACTGTATAATTTTTGTCTTTTTTTATATAATTTTTAGTGTTCTGTTTCAGATTAAAAGAAAAAAGAGGTGGGGGTGTTTGTGTGGTTGGATAGCCATGAGAGAAGCGTCTGTTTGTCCGGGTCATCTAAGCCCACATAGTGGAAAGAGAAATGTAGGTTCTGTGGGTGGTTGGGCAAGATATGGAGTGGAAAGAGATGAGAAAGAGTAGGAAGTTTAAGACTTGAGTGACGATATCATTGCTCAACTGAAATGAGCGACTATGTCATTGCTCAGTCTAAAAATGCAAAAAAAGATGTTAAAATTGACGGGAGGCCCCTTTTTTTTTTGTTGCCCTAGAAATTATAAGGTCCTTTTTCGTGCACGAGCCATTTAAGATTTTTTTTTCCATAAAATCCTCAATTTTATTTGTACAAAATCCTATCCGGCCATCCCCTCTAAAAATTAAATTATTTCTAGCGTTCCACCATATGACAAGAACAATAGTAGCATGCAAGGGCTAGAATCATCCTTCAACTCCATTAACTTCCTCCACCGCTCCATTATATCAATATATCTTATTCGAGTGGGAAAGGTAGCCAAAGATGGAGCCAAGCCAAATTGCTCTCAAATGATCAAAAAAAAAAAAAAGATGTTCCACAAATTGCTTCTCAATATTACCAATGGGGCATATAGAAGAATATAAGTAGTTTTAGGAGCAAGCCACAGTTTTAGGAGCAAGCCACTTCCCCACAAGAATAGCCTTCTTAAGACACTTTCAACCCAAGAGAAGAACTCTTTGAGGTAAAGGGATTTTACAAAACTTCCTCCAAGCACCACCATCACCATCATTATTATTTCTTTGTGTAAGGACTTTGTATGCGGATTTAGTACACAGGATCCCATCTTTAGCTAAGGTCCAGGCCTTCACGCGTCTTTCTCATCATATTTCAGAATAAAGATTTTAGCAATGTCTTCTACATCATTGGGATCACTAAAAGAATTAGTAATCATGGTAACATTCCAATCTTTATCGACATTTCTAAGATCTTTAACCTAAGTTTGGGATGGAAACTTGAGATAATGGTTTTCTAAGACCAAATTCACATTGGATCCAATCGCAATCCCATATAAAAATATTAATGGAATTTACAAAATCTTTCCAAAACCAAGAGTTTAAAGCTTCTCTCGAGAGAGAGTGATGTAAACATGAACCAACTCACGAGAGAGAGATTTCTAATTATGTAAAGAGTAACTAACTCCCGATATCATATAGTTTGTGGCCAGAGTAGTTGAGGAGGTTTCTCTCCTACGGGATCCCAGTGAAGGATTTTTCAGTTTATGCCTTCAATTCATGGATCCTACTTTTGAGATGGTTGGGGTTGAAAATCCCGCACCACATTTATATTGACTCCATTGATGAAAATCCTACATTGTTGAAAGCTTCTTGTACAAGAAAAGCTCATGTGTTTTACGTTTTAAAAAACCCATAATAACATATCAAAACACGCACACATATTTGAGAACAACTGAACAAGGGGTTGTGACTTGGGAACCCCATTTCTCACCTTACAGTCCTTGGATTAATCCGGGCTAGCCCGAGCCCGGTGCAATCCGATTTGGCTCGGGCTTAGGCCTAAAATTTTAATTCTCGGGCTGGGCTCGGTGTATTTATTTGGGCCTGTGGCTTGGACTTGGATTCAATGGCAAGGAGCCCAAGTCTGGCTATAAAAAAAACAATTGTATCAAAATTAATATCCGAAGACTCAAATCCATGACATGTAACACGGGCACAGATAAGCCAAAGATATTAAAAAGATTCTCGTTTTCTTTTGTAATAACGTCGGGCTGGGGTTGGGCCAGTTAGCTATGGCCCAAGTTGGGCTTGGGCCGGGCTTGGGCCGGGCTTGGGGTTAGAGTTTACGAGTCGGGCCTGGCCCGAACATTCTGCAGCGCAGCCCATGAACACCCCTATCCCCAAGCATGAATGGGTTGCAGTCCATTAGGTGGGTCTTACGGTATAAGCCCAAGTTGCACTAGGCCTGCAACTTACGTGTTGGAGGGTTATGGAAATGTTCGTTGAAAGTTTGTCCAAAATAGCAGCGAAGATTGTGGGCCGTGGGGGCAAATTATAGACAGTGCTATGAAAATGAGGCCCATACTTTGTTTGGCAAGTTGGACATGTTCAGTGAGCGTGGACTGCACCATGGAAAAGAATGATATTTATAGGATGCATTTCTCTAACGGAATTCCATGGTGTTGTGAAAAAGCGATCCCTACGTACCTACCAACCTCTTCTAGTTTTCTATAGTAGAGATAGAGAGATAGGGAATGGAATGGTTTTGCTCGGAGTTAAATATTTAACTCTTTCTGCCCAAAGAATAGAGAAATGGCAAACAGTAGAAATTGAGAAGCGTTGCGTGAAATCCTCAATGTTGCTCCTTAGAAGAATTGGGAGAGATCAAAATATCAAGGCCGAGTGAAAGTATATCACCATCCACGCCGACAAATAAACATTGATTTCATCAGCTGTGGGGAGAGGCTATGGGTTGGTTCTGGTGCCACTTTGCCTAAAAACCCAAACCCAAAGCTGCATCTCCCAATTCCATCACTAGTAAGGGGGATTCAGGTTTTTAATAATAATAATAATAATTATTATTATTTTACTTTTAAAAATAAAACTTTCAAATATCTACTACTAGTTGAGCTACGCAATATATTACATAAATTATTCATAAATGGGGCAGAAAATGTGGCAACCAAAAACCTCCACTCAGCCCAAGCCCGATTTGGGTCAACATCTAAAACCCCACTCACCCTAAACCTTACAAACCCACTACCAAACCTGCTCCTAAGTAAGAAATAGTATTTGCTCATAAATAGCTCAATCATTTATTGTGTTGTGATGATGATGATGATAACAACAACAACTGGAACCAACTGGTAAAACTATTCTATAAGGTGAAAAGGTGCCAGCAGCACATTAAAAAAGCTGAAATTGAGAAGCAGTTGAAAACAAAGCGTTTCTTATATGCAAGATCACAACTAGATGATGAGTGAATTATCATCATATGCTGGAAAGAGAAGCAGAACCAAGACAAGCAAAAACAAAACTACACATGAATCATTTTCCTGGAATCTCAATATAATCAATCAAATAAAATAATTGTAAGGGGCAGAGACAATGGATATATGCAGTTACAATTACAGACAACAAATGGAAGGCCGGTTGGGTGGCGTTTCCGGGCACATGCACAAGCAAGGGCAAGAAGCATGAGAAGAGGGGTTGGTATTATCACATCAAATTCTCGGTAGAAGAGGGATTTGTATAGTGTTGACGATTATTCTGGTCTTCACTTGCTGGAAGTTGGATGTTGGGGGAAGCCACATCTGTGCTTGCTGTTGGTGGTGATGTGGGTGTGGTAGGAATGGGAGCGGCGGTGTCCAAGCCTGTTAAATTTTGAGTGGAGCCAGATGGATGTGGTGGTACTGGAGGACGGGCATCCAGGATGGCCTCTGTGCTTGGAATTGCGTAAACCTCTGTGACCGCTTCAATGCCTTCATCTACATAGATAACATCTTGCATGGTTAGTTGGTGGTACTCCACGACCTCCCGCAGGAACCTGTTCTCACGGGCATAGATGGAATTCTCATTTGCCAAATGAGACTTCTCTGCTAGCAGCGTCTCAAGTTGAAGGCGTATCTGACAAATGACCATGATTTTTTACAATGTTAGATTCACAACATTGGAGTTGTTCCATTCATTGTCAACTGGAACAGCGCAGAATGTTGATTCAGACAATGAAAAATGAAAACCCGGTTTTATACCAGCGATTGTACAAGTGAATTATTACCAAAAGAACCATGCACAAAAGAGGAATAATCTACACCATTACTACACTCATTTAATTTAGTACCATACTTGCACAAAGTTAATGAATCAGTTCAAAGAATTGTTGCCAAAGGAACCATCCAGAGAAAAAGACAAAACTACCAATGAATCTATTTCAGTTATTTGTCAGACTTGGAAAAAGAAAGGTCAGTCTGGAACAAAAAAAATTAAAAATTAAAAATCTGTAAGTACCGTAGCACACACTGACATAAATATCTAGTATAAATATCAAGCTAATCATTCAGGGCCCATTTGTTTCACATAATTGAAATTTAATTCTGACTTGTATTTCTAGAGTGGTTAACAATGAAGAAACAAAGGTGAATGTCCAAAAATGACAATCAAATTATCTCCCCTTTAATGGAAAATAAATATCTAGTCATCATGCAAAGTAACTCAAGTCCTTTACATCTCCGCCTCATATACTTCACCCCTAACCTCTTTAATAATCCCACATTGGAGCCGATTTGACAGTAAATTCCTATGCATTTTAAGCATTATGCAAACAAACAGGCCCTTGTCTTCAGAAGGTATACTTTACTAATCCCTGTTACCTATCTTCTAACTGCACACGGAGGATCTTGCCTAAAACAGAGAAAATTTCTAAACAAGGACATGCCTCTTGAAGGCTCTTTTTTTATTGAAAAATCTCAGATGAATCCCCTAAAAATTTGGATGGAACTAGAAGCAAGAAAATGATGAACAATTGTTTCATGTTAAAATTCGTCTCTCCCATAACTTATGCCTGCAAGCATGAAAACCAACCCCAAACCCAACTTTTTAATCCTAAAAGCATCTTGAATAAATCCCAGTGGTTACACTGGAAAATTGATGTCAATCATGGGATGAAACCTGGATCTGCTAGTGGAGCTAGATTTTGTGCTTGTCCTGGGCCCACTCATGGAACTGCTCCTCCTTTTGATACATCCTTGTCCCTTAGACACAGAGAGGTATGCTCATCATATAAGGTAAGTCTTATCCCCTATTCCAAGTGTTCTATAAATTTTTTATTCATGAATTTATTTTTATTTTTTTATTTATGGAAAAAATATATCATTCATGAACTATGTAAGACAACAATTCCATGGAGATAAAAATCACAGTCTCATAAAATAATTGTTGAATGAGGAATATGAAAGCTACTTCTGATATTATAGGTGCACAATAACTGAGCCATTCATAAAATGAAGCCCACCGTGTATAGCCTAGAAAAAAAAAAAAAACTTAGCCACTTATCATGCGGTTGCCATTTGAATATTGTATGTAAAGTGTAGGTCAAAATTTCCAGCTATCCAATCTATCTGTGCATGTCTGACCTAAAAAAACAAATCAATTTTTTTGGGCCAGGGGCAGCCTGCCCGGTGAATGAGTAGGATCTTGCATATGCCGTACACACACATGCAGGAAACAATCATTCTACCTCTGGCCTTAGCATGGACCTTTATTGAGATAGAAATGAACATGCATACCAGGTCATCCTCTTCTGGACTAACACCCTTTTCATGACACTCCCTGAGTACTTTGTTCTCCTCCTCTAGCTGCGCACAACGTTCCTTCGCAAAAGCTAGGTCCACTTTCATGGTTTTCAGCTCTCGCAGTAGAAGCTTGGCTTTGGCAGCCATTGCCATTGCAACCTAAAGTCAGCCAAGATCCTGTTATCATTCCTTCTACCCCAAATGAGGAAAAATCCAAATGCCAAATTTTCCAAAATGTAGATGGATGAAGCTTACTAATTTGAGTTTTTATGTGCATATCTTACTTTTTTGGATGGAAACATTTATTAAAGTAGAAGCTATACAGTATAAGAGAGATATACTAAAAAGCTGCAGCATCGAACCACAGCTAATATAGGAGTTTTGGTCCTTGGCAAAAATCTAATGTTGCTAAAATCCCAAAACAAAACAACCAAAATGATGGACCTTGTTTTGAGTGGCAATCAAAGTATACGTCAGTATCAGCTCTTCCAGAAACTCTAGTTGAGTGTATAAAGAATTTCAAAGTCAAAGATCAAATCAGTGATCCTGCTTAGAGAAGGCACTGTCAATCGACTAGTAATTGATGATTTTAGCAGTGGTCGCTTGTCCCTGGCCGAACCAACTCACTCAGTAAAGTAAAAATATCAAGATTCTAAACAATATTTCTATCACTGGCACAGAGACGCAATTAGAGATGCTGACTAATACATGCAGAACACTTCATGATCCAGTGATACACATTTGCCACCTTACGTCGCGAGATGCCTTCAGTTGAGTTTCCTGATCTGCTTGATTCTGGGATGGTTGTTGTGGACTAGAACCATTAGTTTCTTGATTTTGATCATGAGGACCACTTCCTTTTCTCCTAATATGCAGCTTACGAGTATCTGAGATGATATCAGCAGTTCTAGTTTCCACAATAGTCTGACCTTCCTGAAGAAGTGCGAAACAAAAATCATTAAAGGCATATATAAGAAATGAAGCACCAACAGAACTGTTGAAAAGTTGATATGACAACTGCCTTTTCTTTTTTCTGTTTCCACAACCAGCAGTTTTTAAATGAACATGAATAAATGTGTTGACTTTTCAAGCAAATGAGGTTGATTAACGACTTAACGTAAATCAATAAACTCTTATGTCTGAGGGTTTGCATCCGTTAGGATATGTTCAGATAAATAGTAATATTGTCTGTGGTTGTCTTGTATGATTGGGTAGTAATTGAGCAACCATGCAGGAGATATTAACTGGATTTGATATCTTTGGTTTTTTTTTATTGCTTTGTTTGTCAATGGTAACTCTCACCTATATATGTGTCACTCCCATGTAATCTTATGATAAGATTTGACAATTTAGAAGCTTCTTAGTTTCAAAATGTTGATCATAGGTGGACCCTGATTTGATGATACAGAAGAAATGAACGAAACAGTTTGCATGCTTGTTTTGAACTTTGACAGTTCAAAATTGTTATTTTTAGACAAAAAAAAAAAAACAAAACAAAAAATCTACCTCTAATGCATTTCCGATGGTGTCACCAATAGAATTAAGTCTATAAGTGATTGCATCTAAACCTTTCTGAAGCCTAGGGCTACCTGCCTTCCGGTGACTCTCAGTCTCAGGTGATCGATATGACTGGTGAAACTGCAATAAGGAAATAAAGAAGAGAAAATAAAAGTTAATCTATTGCATAGCTCAGCAGAAACTGAAACATCTGTCTACACTAGCAATTACATGAAGTGGGATGAAAGTATGACTTTTCCAATGGACCAAGTCTATGATAGACACATACATTTAAAGAAAATTTGTGTTGAAGCCTTATCTTAGTAGTTAAAGAAATAGATGGATGATTTTCTGGGGTTTCACAAGAGCCAAGTCTGGCTTTGATCAGAGAAGACAACCTCAAGTGGAACACCAGGAGCCCAAGGAGAGAATAAACCATTACTTGAGCAAAAATTGAGAATAATGTTACTAAAACAGCATGTTCCATCAGCATTATAAATTATCAAAGTTGCACAAGTCTCACCTTGTCACCTGTAGACAGAGGCGGACCCACGTTAAGGGCATTGGGGGCAGTGGACCCCGTTGGGATTTGAAAAATCCATAGATTTTCCATGGGCCGCTGGCCCATGCCCCCGTCGACCCAACACACTTGCCCCTACCCCTTTTATTCCCCGTACCCCTACCCCTTCCAAAACCCTTCCCCTTCCTCAAACCCAAAACCCTCTCCAAGGGCTCTTGCTCAAACGAAATCCCAGCCCTCCCCTTCAAGCTATGACGCTACGGCCTACGGCAGTCCGGCTCTGACACTCTGGCATAGAAGGGAGGTGTGGTTCGAAGCTTCTAAGTTCCACCATCTCAGACTCTCAAGTCTCAATCAGCCAAGCATCTGCAACCAAACAGTGGTACAGGTACTTGCAATTTGCAAACATTACCTTACACATAACACACAACTCTTTTGGGCTTCTTTCTCTGCAATATTTGTAGTGCATTTTTCAAAATCTGGATCTTGTTCCTCTTTGAATGAATTTCCTTGCTTGCTTTGATGTTTGATCAGATGGTTGAGCTTTCTCGTCTAATCAAATTATTCTTTTGCAAGTTGCAACTTGCAACGAATAGCTTTCATTTCAATGTTTTGAATCTGAAGTAAAATGTACTGATTAATGATTATGGCTTATTGGCTTTCACACAATAGTATCCAACATGTGGAAAAAATCTGAGAATCCAAACACAATAATAGACATAAGAAACAGAGCAAGTAGGCATAAGAAAAGTTAAGCACATCAATGTATGTAATAACCTCCATTAGCTGTATAGGCACTATCAAATCAATTTTAATCCCCTCCAGGTAACTACAAGTTGAACTATAAAAAAAGTGAAATTATCAGAGATGAACAGTGATCTAAAGGGACCAATTTAGGACGAGTTATTTTGATTCAAAAGCTCTAATTGCATACCTACGCATCAATTTTCCAAATCTTCATCGTCCAGTCATGACCAAGGAATGGGATCAATCAGTGCCACCCCTTTTATTTTATATTCCTTTTAATTCAATGTTTGCTTGTAGTATTACAGTCGTAGCAGTAGTGGTTATTTTTATAGTTTTGTCTAATTCGATCAACGAACAAATCATCCAATTTTTTTTAGTCTAATTTGATTTTCATCCCACTTATTAGAATAAGAAATTGATCTCTTGAGAATTGTTAGATGTAGGATTTCTTACCAAAAAAAAATATCGAGAACCATGTCTTTAAACCATCTTAAATGTGGAGATTACTAGTTGTTGGTGTGATTTTGATGGAATTAACTTTATCTTTGTATCAGATATGGAGAATTATTACAAAAGAAAACCAACTGCTAATCTATCATCTCCAACACTAGAAAATGATAACAATGATCAAGTGCCATCACCCTCAAAGAAAAGTTATGTAGAGGTTAACCTAGCAGATCTTCCCGCTGACCCTGGGTTACGGAATCCAATTGCAAACTATCATCATAAGGAACGGGAACAAATCCGAAGAGCGTATCTACAAAAAGGTCCTTGTTAGCCTCGTGACCATATCTTTCCTTATTCATTGTTTGAACAAGTGAAGAGACGATTTAATCCTGCTTGGTTTAATGAGTTTGGTAGTTGGTTGGAGTATAACATTGAAAAAGATGCTGCATTTTGCCTATGTTGTTACCTTTTTGGAGAGCAGACATGTTATGATGTTTTTGTAACTAAAGGATATAGAAATTGGAAGAAAAAAGAAAGAATTGCAGATCATGTGGGAGGCCCTAATAGTGCTCACAATCAAGCATATGAGAAGTGCCCGAATTTACTAAATCAAAAACAATACATTGAGACGGTTATTATAAAGCAATCAGATCAAGCTCGAATAGAGCATCGAATCCGTTTGGAGGTTACACTTGATTGTATTCGCTTACTTTTACGCCAAGGGTTGCCTTTTCGTGGTCATGATGAATCTCAAAAGTCTAACAACATGGGTAACTTTCTTGAACTTTTGAAAGTAATCGCCGAGCAAAATGAGTCCATTAAAAGAGTTGTATTGGATAATGCTCCTGAAAATCTGAAATTAACTTCTCCAAAGATTCAAAAGGACATTGTGAGTGCGGCTGCATTAGAAACCACACAGGATATCATTTCCGAGCTTGGAGATGCGCCATTTGCTGTTTTGGTGGATGAGTCTCGTGATATTTCTATGAAAGAGCAAATGGTCGTTGTTATACACTATGTAGACAGACAGCGATGTGTGATTGCGTGTTTTCTAGCCATAGAACATGTTACAAATACTACTGCCCAATCACTTAAGGCGGCAGTGGAAGCGATATTTTCCAGGCATGGATTGAGTTTAACACATTTGCGTGGGCAAGGTTATAATGGTGCTGGCAATATGCGGGGTGAGCTTAATGGCCTCAAAACACTAATCATGAATGTGAATCCCACTGCATTCTATGTTCATTGCTTTGCACATCAGCTTCAGTTGACGATCATTGCTGTTGCAAAAAAAACACCAACCAATTGCCCAATTCTTTGATTCAGTTTCTCATGTACTGAATGTTGTTGGAGGCTCCAGCAAACGCAATGACTCAAACATATACAAGCTGCTAAAGTTTGCGAGGCACTGGATAATGGTGAACTTGAAAGTGGACGAGGTTTAAATCAAGAGACTAGCCTCAAACAGCCCGGGGATACACGTTGGGGCTCGCATTATGATACATTGCTTAACTTGATCCTCATGTTCTCTTCTGTGGTTGATGTGCTTGAAATTATTGCAGAAGATCATACGAGTGAGCACATGGGTTTTGCATGTAACTTAGTGCTTCAACTTGAGTCTTTTGATTTTGTATTTAAAATGCATTTGATGAGAGAGATATTGGGGGTCACGGATGAATTATCAAAGACATTGCAGCGGAAAGATCAAGATATTGTTAATGCCATGGAACTAGTAAGAATATCAAAGGAACGGCTACAAATGATGAGAGATGATGGGTGGGATTCTCTCCTTTCTGAAGTCTATTCATTTTGTGATAAAAATGAAATCATCATTCCCAATATGGATGATTTGTTTGTTGATCGAAAGCGATCACGACGCAAAGCTAAAGTGACAAACCTACATTATTTTTGTGTGGAGATATTTCTCACTACTATTGATAAGCAACTTCAAGAGCTCAACCGTCGCTTCAATGAGGTGAACACCGAGTTGCTTCTTTGTGTGGCATGTGTAGATCCAAAAGGTTCATTCTCCGCTTTTGATGGGAAAAGTTGATCCGCCTCTCGCAATTTTATCCAGTTGATTTTTCAGATTCGGATTGGGTGAAACTTAGTAATCAACTTGCGACTTACATTATTGATATGCGCACGAACAATAAATTTTCAGAAGTGAAGGGAATAAGCGGTCTTGCTCAGAAGATGGTTGAAACAAAAAAGGATATTGTGTATCCTTTCGTTTATTTGCTTCTAAAATTGGCGCTAACCTTACCAAATTGCCACTACTTTTGTCGAGAGGGCATTTTCAGCTATGAGCATTGTGAAGAATCGATTGCGCAACCGAATGGCAGATGAGTGGATAAATGATTGTTTGCTTCTTTATATAGAAGAGGACATATTTAATAGCAATGACGATGAGAGAATCATACAATGCTTTCAAAACACGAAGAACCGTCGAGGGCAATTGTAAAAAATTTCTTTTAGAATTGTGATATGACTTTTGATAGAGAATGTAGTTGCATGATGTATTAAAATATTTTGTATCTATTTATATGCAAGTCATTCTCTCTTTTGCCATTGATAATGTGAATAAATAACATTAAAATACTGTGAATACATAACAATAAAATAATGTTTGAAATCTTCAATTGATCATCATTTGCCCCCCTTGAAAGAAAATCCTGGGTCCGCCAGTGCTTACAGATGTGTCAACTTGGGGTTTAGTTATGCCAGATGTTTCCAATATCTCAACTATATTGTCATCCTCAAGAATCGACTTGGCTTTTTTAGCTAAGACACCCCATTTGAAACCTACAAACTAGGGAACATCCTCTCTCTCTCTCTCTCTCTCTCTCTCTCTCTCTCTCTCTCTCTCTCTCTCTCTCTCTCTCTCTCTCTCACACACACACACAGAGCCACCCAGACACCCCCACACACCTAGCACCTGTTGGATTGGCAGGACTTCCAAATTCACACCAATCCAACTGGTATTCTTCACAGGATTCACACCCACCCCTAGGCCCTAGCACCCGTGGATTGGCAGGAATTCCAAATTGACACCAATCCAACTATTATTCTCCGCTAGATTCAACTCATTGCACAAAATACATGAATCCAGCATTTTCCAAGAATCCAACTCCACACCAATAGATAATAACTACAATAAATTCTTAAAAAAAAAAAAAGAAGAACACCCCACCCCTCTCCCTAGTGCCCCAAAACACACACACCGAATAAATAAAGAAATAAATAAGATCCAAATTTTATCACTGCATCAACCTAACATTTTCGAAAGTCAACCATTAATAATCCCGACTCCCGAGTAGGCATGTCAAACGGGCTGTACCAGCCACTCCAAGCTCGGCCCGCCAGGGAAATGCCCTGGCACGGCACGGCTCGCAATGGGGCGGGCTGGAGCGGGCCGGGCCGGCGGGCCTCTTTGATTGTTTAAGATGGGTCGGGTTGGGTTAGCCCGACCTGCGTAACTTGTATGTACTTTCAAAAATAAGTAAAATGTGTGTGCTAGGTAAACTCGATCTCACAACCATTGGGATTTGAAAGGTAAACATAACCACTGGACCAACTAACTATTGCATACAAATATTTATCCAAACAATATTAAAACTAGTTAGACGGGGATGAGAACCTAACCACTTTAGAGTATTAAACTACTAGTTAGATTAGGATGAGAACCTAACCACTTTAGATGAGGATGAGAACCTAAAGTAGTTAGACTTTAGTCATGAGGTATTTATAAAAGTAACTATATTTTCATACTATAGATATTGTAATTATTATTTTTTCGTACTTATGTGTTGTACTTTATGCATGGTGGTCAAGCTTTTATTTTTATGATAATCATTATGCAATAAAATTAACCCAAATGAATATGTAATTTACGTAATTGATTAATAAAAATAATAAGTTATAAAAAATAACAACATTATTGAATAAAGACAAATCCACACTAACAATGTAGAAATGAAGAAGAGGGGGAAACTTTTCATGTAATTGATGTGCTACCATGCATACCTACCGAGGGAGAAAGGGTAGAGTTTGATTTCTTTTCCATTTTTTTTTTTTTTGTATGGCTTTGTTATTTAAATTCACAAGAATGGTTCAAAACTAAATGAACTAAATGCTTAGGGTATGGGATTGGTAAGTTTCCTTCAAACTTTCAATCCAATATATTTGATGGTCTTGTCGTACCATTTAAGTGGTTCGGTCAAACTCGACCTACTCCACTGAGAGGAATGGGAGGTATAGACTTTGTAAAATTGAAAAAGATACAAAATACCCCTTATATGATGGGGGAATGGATAATTTTTTTTAAAAAAATAGTCATTTTTAGGCGGGCCGTGTCTAGCGGGCCGATCCTGGCGGGCAGCAGGGGCTGCCCACGTGCCAGGCGGGCCGGGCCAATGGGCCCAGGTGCCTCGGCCCAGCACGGCCCACGTCACGGGCCATGCCACGGCCCGTTGACAGCACGGCACGGCCCATTTGACATGCCTACTCCCGCGCACCAACAAAACCTAAGATTCGCAATTGAAAAGGATAAAGCCGATTAAATGGCTCCACCCATTCATCCAGGGGTTCTTCACCCACCAAACTTTTCCATTGATTCGGGGAAAAAAAAGGACTAACCATTAAAAAATGGATCAGCCACTGTCCACCAATCATCTATATTCCACAAAATTTCTTCCACCGTTTATTCAATGGAAACGGATTTATCCATAAAAAAAGAAAAGAAAATGAACAACTTATTCAATCAATCATCTTGACCGGATTGCCCAACAGAATTCAGCCACAAGTCATCCAATCCAGCAAAATAAAAAACTTAAATTCCACCAATTTGCAAAAGAGTTCTATATCAAATCATCCTCACCTGTCCAATCCACATCCACTCCATGAGATACAAGTTCAACTGATCCATTGCCCCAAAGAAATCTTAGAATCCCGACTGACTTGCATGAAAAACAAAGTATAATAATCATATTCACCTATTCGCTCCATGATCATTTATCCAATCAAATAACCTAAATTGCTACAAATTCAATCATTTCAACCTATTCACAAAGTTGTCATCTTTTCCATCTAAGCGACGAAAATCTCACCAATTCAAAAAAAAAACAACCACCATTTGATCTATATAAACTAGTCATCACAACAGTTTCCAAATTCAAACACCAAAAAAAAACCCATATTTCCCACCAATCCAGATCCATTTATCAAGAAATCACAAACGAAACCAAAAATCCGACCTGTTGCGCCGAATCGAAAGGCTGCCGAATCGATTCCCTATAAGAAGATTCGCTGTGCGCGGAGAGAGGAGATCCTCGACGAGCCGAGGACGCTCGGATCGCTTGAGCGGCGAGAGATGAATACAAAGGAGTAGAAGAAGAAGACGAAGAGGGAGATGGCGAATCATCATCGCGAGTAGATCGGTAATCGTCTTTGAAGAAGGTAGAAACCCTAGAAATCTTGGGATTGAAATCGTTGGAAGTGGAACAGACGTCTTCTTTGAATGTAGAAGCCCTAGAAATCGATTGCCTTCTCCTATACGCCATGAGAAGAAGATGAACAACGAGGACGATCCGCTTCTTTCTCTCTCTGCGAAATGAGAGAGAGGAGAATGGAATTTTGTATAACGAACTGCCTTTTATAGGGTGACGAGAGTCAAGGACGTGGAGCCCCGTCATCAACAAAGGGCGTTTTTGTTTCTTGTTTTTTTGTCCACGCGCGTGATGAGCGTTAATGGAAAACGTGTTACTGGAAAATGAAAATGAAAATGTTTTTAAGAACGTGTAATTTTCAGCTTTTCTATCAAATGGTCAATCCAACGGTGTGATTAATTTTATCTTTTAATAATAGCCAACAGTCAATTAAATTAGATGGGTTCGCGCAGTTGGGTAATGGCGGTGGTTTTCAAGTTAATGGGTGGTTGGTTGATGAGTTTGAGGCACGATGGTTGGGTGATAAGGGCTTGGTCTAAGAATGATCATGATGATAGTCGGGGTAGATGATAAGGAGGAGATGATGATGGATTAGGATTGGTTGAGTGGTGGGACTCAATTGGTTGTTAGGTACAAACCTGGTTGGGCAGAGATGTAGTGGGACTCAATTGATGGCTGAGACTCAAAATCATGGTTGACGAATCCATAGCCACACCAAACGTAATAAGAACCAATTCATCTAGGAAGAAGAATTGCTCCAAATATGAATTTGTAACTTTTGTTGAAATCCATTTATGTATTATCCATTTACCATGGATTTTGTTGACAAGGCGAATTTCTCATTCCGCAAAAAAGGATTATGCACAAACATGTGTAAGTAAAAGCCTTGAGGATTTGGCTCACAAATAAAAATATTTTCATACAATAAGCCTTATTGCCTCATTCTTCCTCCATCCCCTCACTAGTTGCAAAAGAAAAGCGAACAAAAAAAAAAAAGAGTTAAAAAGGAAATTCAGGACCCATACTTTGTACAATTCTATCATTTCATCCAACCATCAAACACCATGAAAGTAGGCTCTAATAGTATTTAATTATTACCTTCTGCAGATGCTTTTATACTACCAAAAGAAAAACGAAGAAGAAGAAATTGGGAGTGAATCAACCTGACTTGGTCGACTAGACTCAACTCGACCCTTGCCAAGTCCGAGTATAGTTTTTAAAACTCTTGGCTGGTGGCGAGTTGGGGGCTGGCAGGTATTGCAGGGGTGCTTCGTGGTAACAAAGGATACATGTTAATATTTTGTTCTGAGCGTATTGGAGTTAGAGATTTTAATGAGGCACAGGTGTTTGCCATTTTAGAGGCTTTGGAAATTTATTCCCATACTTTTCATAAAAAGTTTGATCGTAGGGAGTGATTCTTCTATGCTATTACTTGGGTTTTGCAGAAAGATGACACCCCTTGAGGATTTTACTACTTTGATCTCGACAAGATTAGATTGTCATCTTTGATTTAGGTGGTTTTCAAGCATGTCAATCATTTGGCCAATGTCTTGGCAGACTCTAGGTAGCAAGGAGTGGACAGAAACATTCCTTTTGGTGGCTCTTAATGTTAATTTTTGTTTTGTTTTGTTTTAGAATTCTTGTTAGAGAGTAGTGGTATAACGCTTTTATACTTCCTTCTTTGTAGGTTTTGTTTATGTATTACATCTATATTTTCCCTCTCTTTAAGTTTCATTACTGATAAAAAGATGCATAAATTTTGTGGAGTTCTCTTATTCTTTATGAATTATCACTATTATATATAGGGGATTCAACCATAATTATAAATTTCGTTTCACTTTGATTGAAATGACCGAGATTTTTTGTATCGTCCATGAAGCCAAAATGAAATGCATGTTGTAATCTTTTTGGTTTGACTGTCGGTCAATTTCGGCCAAAAATATGAGTTTCAAATAAAATTGACCGAAATTACTGAAATGTCTGAAATGTTGTGGGGAGTTTGTCCAAACGTTAATCTTAAAGGTTGTTAACTTTTATTGTTATGAGAATTATGTTTAAACTTTATTATGGTAAGGAATGTGCTTAAATTTTATAATATTATTTAATTATAATGAATTATATTTCATATTTTGTTGTTTTATTTTTCTAACATATGTCTACATTGTGATTTTATTTATTTATTGAAAACATTACTCCGAAATCACTGAAATTTTGATTCGGCCGAAACATATTATTTTGGAGGCTTGACTGAAATGGGGTCTAAAACAAAATTAACATATTGTAGGTGAGCTTATCATGAGCCGGAAATGATGTCATTTTTAAATATCAATCAAGTAAATGTAAAATGCCATACGGGACACTAGCCTATGTAACAATCTTTTGAGCCACGGATTCTATCAGTGAAGCTAGATAATGTTATAGTTATCTTGCTTATGTGAGGCCCAATGACCACACGCCCATGTAGGTCCCCCACTTTAGATGACCAACTCACTTAAGGACTCCTATAATAATGGTAAGTCTTTTCTTGGAGATATCTTTGGTATCTTGCAATAGTTGCTAATCTAATATTATTTAAATTCTAATTAAAATAGGACTCCATGATGGGAAAGGAGTTGCTCGGTTAACCGAATCGTAAAATACGATTCGGTTCGGTTAAATAACTGTGAGTCAAGACTAAAAATTGAATCTGCACGGTGAAGCACAATTTTCCGGTTTTAACAACCGTGACCGAAATCGTGAAACACGGTTATTAACCGTCAGAAGAGATCTTGCACAAGCAGGAAGAAAGCCTACACAAGTGGAAAGAGGTAGCATACGTATGGTTCGAACCCTACACAGCCAGGTGGGAACTGCCACATCTTACCAGTGAGGTAAGTGGCTGTTCTCGTTTTAGGCAATGTTAGTCTCCTGTTTCAACAGATTTTCTTTTTCTCGTGGTAAAACTTCCAAAATTAGGAAGGTGCTTATTGTCTCAACCACGTGGTAGCGGATTTGAGTCAACAATACAAAAAAATTAAAAAATAAAAAAAGGAAAAAGGGGAAATTGTTATCTGCTTCATAACAGCAAAGAGCCATAATTGGCCACATTGTGTTTTCATGGATGGCACAGATTACTATTATCAATTTCTAGAGACTAGAATTCAAAAACCACACAGTTTTTTTTTTTTTTTTCCATTTTTTTAACAGGCCCTTTATGATAAGGACACATTCTTTGCCAATGATCGCATGGGAGAGGCTGAAATTGACATCCAACCATCTCTGATTCAATGCAGCTTGAAAAATGGCCGGAAAGTGAAGACAACACTCTGGTTAAAGACAGTGAAATCACTCTTGCAGATGGGACGGTGACACAAGCAATAACTATGCAACTCTAAAATGTGAATGAGGAGAGTTTGAGATTAAACTGGAATATGTTCTTCTCACTCACTAATGAGATTGAAACGTGGGGTGAGAGATTCATTCCATATCAGCTGGGCACTCCACAAGTTAAATCCCAAATTTTCACTAGACCTGATTTCTTCTATCAAATTTTTGATAGAAAGAAAATTCTACACTGCTCCTCAAGTATAGAAGAAACCATGTGTTTTTATGCAAGAATATGAGAAACCACTTCTTATTTTCTTTTGATGAATCAGCTCTGCAGTTTTTAATATCTATTCAATTCATATTCTCTTTAGCAGGAACATAAAGGCAATGAACATAGCCAAGGAGCTGAGAAACTGGGTTGTGTGGCTGATAAAAAAAATCCAATTTTGATTACAGATTAATTGTTCGTTGATGGTAAGGTGAAGGTGATGATCACTTGGACTGTAAATCGTTGGATCTGGAGAATTGACTGAACCCAGAATATGTTCCTTACAGTTTGTTAACAAGAACTTCATAAAAACTTTAGATAGAAAAGTGATCTGAACTCATCTTTTTTTCCCATTTGTTATAAATTAATATCTGCTCTATGGAGGACTAACCCTGTCTGAATTAGTTAGGAGTCGACAGACTTACGGGTGCTCAAGGGCCGGGCTAAGGGATATCCAGGCCCAGCCCGACTTTAGAAACACTGGCCCAGGTCGGGGCCAATCCCAACACGGGCCATAAAGTTAGGACAGACTCCGCCCATTTAATCAATCTGGCTGGGCCGAAGCGGGTTTTTTTTTATCGCTTTTGTGGCATTTTAGCACTAATTAAATTAAATTACATGCATTTCTTACACGGACTGGGCTATGGGCTTTCTATCAATTAAATCTAAGCCCAGCCCAATGATTAATATGGCCCTAATTACATATCCAAGCCGGCCCAAAGAATTCATGTTTATTTATCAAAACGTTCATGTGTCCATACCATTTCATACCTCTAAGAATTCATGTTTATTTATCATAAAAACCCTCTCGCCGGAGTTCATGTTCGAGCTGTGACTTAAGGATACCAGGTGTACTTCAGGGGATGTTATTACAATATGCATCAAAATCAACTCAATACATATGCCAATCCACTCATGGTTGAGTGGTGTTGGCACCCTAGTCCCAAACACATGCTCAAGGATCAATCCATGGGTCCTCAAGTAAAAGTATCACTCCTCGAGCAGTAGCTCAACACTCGCATAAAAAAAAGAAAAGAAAATACACACTCTTCACCAGGTGAGTTTGGTATCACATATTTGAAGCTGACTGTGGGTTATAATGGGTACAAGACATGAGACATTCGTGAGTCTCAGCCCCCAGGTGGTGTGGGCTGAGCTTGACCCATACCAAAATGACCCATTGCCATCTATGGAATGCGACACCAACGGTATTGGATCACAACACATTAGACCGAGTTAGGGGCACGTTAAGCCCAATCACATATGAGCTCAATGCAAACCTGACATATTTAATAATCAGGTTGAAAATGCTACCCTAAACCCAAACCTAAAAGTTTAAAGCCCCAAAAAGAATATTCATTTTAATTTTTTGTTTTTATTCTTTTGAGTTTGTAAAATTAATATTAGAATTTCTAAATTTAGCTTTTTTCACGGTTTGCTTCGAGAGGCCCACAATTTACTCCGGGAAGTCGAGGGTTTGAATTGTCCTACCACACTGGGCCAAAGGTGATTTACCCGGCTCCCCCAGTCTGAAGGGATTAGTCCAGCCCAAAAAGTGTCCCAATCAATTGACTGCTAAGTGCTAATTGTCAAATCAATAGGCAATGTGGTGAATCGATAAATTGATCTCGTCTGTCCACTCCAAACAATATGGTGCAAAAATCTTACTTGTTTTGGAGCTCGCCTTGATGCATGACAATCAAGGAAAGCAAGAGGATAAATTCGTTAGCACATATTAGAGGTGATTTCCATATTAATCTAATCAATCGGTCCTAGAATCTGGTTTTAGCTACTTGAATATTAATAACTATATATCGTGCAAATTTATTGTAATAAAACTCAATGTTTACTTATTTTTTTTTTTTTTTTATAACGCAAGGTGTCTCAGCCCTTTGGGCCAGAATAATCCCTACAAATCCAAGAGAGAAAGCCGGATAAAATTCCCCTGTAGTAAGCGTGCTATATTTATTCTATCTACTTTTATAAAAGAGAGAAAGATGCCATTTTTTTGTGACTACACCATTGTGAGGCCCACTTCATCTATCTACTTATATATGATATATACAATGGGCCCACTTCATCTTTATAAGAGTAGATATATAATTTTCATTATACCTTTGTGGGACCCACCCCAAATATTATAATATAATATAATAATATCTACTATTATAAAAGAGAGAAAGATGCCATTTTTTTGTGACTACACCATTGTGGGGCCCACTTCATCTATCTACTTATATATTATATATACAATGGGCCTACTTCATATTTATAAGAGTAGATATATAATTTTCATTACACCTTTGTGGGGCCCACCCCCAAATATTATAATGCAAACTTTGTCACTACACCTTTGTGGGGCCCACCCCCAAATATTATAATATAATATAATAATATCCACTCTTATAAAAGAGATAAAGATGCCATTTTTTTGTGACTACACCATTGTAGGGTCCACTTCATCTATCTACTTATATACTATATATACGGAAAATATTCATGTGTATCCATCATGGTGAGGGACAACATAGTAGGGTTGACTTTATAACACATTCGAATTATCCACACACATGGAACCCCCTTAAGTACACTAGACCCATTGAGTTTTCACCTATCCAAATGGATTGGACCGTTGGATCGAGGGTCAAATTTTTTCCTTTAATATAAGCTCATTAAATTTGTGGGCTACGAATGAATGGGTTAGACGTTAGAGGCATGGGATTGACCCTAGATTTGATATTTGGTCTCTCCAAGATGTCTATTCCTATCTCCCACAAGTCCCATGATCAATGGGTCCCTAGGTGGGCCCCATTGAGTTTGTCCCTCACCATATGGTGAGGGAAGGATGTACAGGAATATCCCCCTATATATACAATGGGCCCACTTCATCTTTATAAGAGTAGATATATAATTTTCATTACACCTTTGTGGG
This sequence comes from Litsea cubeba, assembly GCA_012931725.1. Classification (NCBI taxonomy): domain Eukaryota; kingdom Viridiplantae; phylum Streptophyta; class Magnoliopsida; order Laurales; family Lauraceae; genus Litsea; species Litsea cubeba. The sequence continues at coordinate 4,961,620 of CM022947.1, read as the reverse complement.
GCCTACCCCCAAATATTATAATATAATATAATAATATATTATTATGATAAAGGGCCCCAAATGTTATAATGCAAACTTTTTCGCTACACCATTGTGGGGCCCACCCCAAATATTATGTGGGGCTCACCCCCAAATATTATAATGCAAGATGTGGGCCCCACTTAAGATAATAATAATATAGTATCGAGAGAAGAACTTGTGCAAGCAAAAGAAGATGCTGACTCTTGGAGAGGTATTGCCTCTTTTTACCTGATAGTGGTTCGTCTTATAAAATAAAACAAAGCACATGTTAAATACTAATATTGATCAACAGGTGCTCTGTAAATCTTACCCGTCAGAGTTTATATCATAGTTCCACCATTGTTGATCCCTGTCACTTGAGGACAAGCTGTATTACTTCATTATTTTTGACGATCGATGTGAGTTGTTATTCTTCTTTGTAAGTTAAGACTAAAACCACCATCTTATTTTTTTTATTCTGATGTCCTTAGGTATAATATAATTAATTTTTTTCCTTAATAGAATCTAATTTTGTAGTGAACATATAATGTTCATGGTAATTGGTTCTTAGTTTTTTTTTTTTTATATATATAAAAATCTAGGTTATCAATTTGACTATGCTTTCGACTGGACTCCAACTTTAGCAGGTCAAGTCTACCAGGAAACTGATAAGTCGACCTGATAGGTTAAATAAATTAAATTTAAATTTTTTTGTACACATTTATGATAAAATATCTATAAATATGTGATTATATTCTCAAAAAGTTATATAAATTCCATATCGATTGTCTTTTGAGATCTCATTTTTTCACTATATCATCGTTTTATTGTTTTCAAATGTATAGGAAAAAAGTAGTGTCAGCTGTATTTGGACATTGCATGGGCCTTGCAATTTACAATCACTCATTTTCTGTTGAAATTTGATTTTTCAATATATTTCAGCTTCTATTAAATTTTTTAAGAGCTTTATTTTTACAATTTTTCTTTTTAAAACTGTGTATTCGTTGCACGCGTGTTGGGCTCCACTAGTATATGTAAACAAGGAAGGAGTGTCTTAATTGGACCTTGCCCTTGTGGTTGACAAGACGACTGACATTCTTTTTCTTTTGTAAGCACACACATGCGGACTCACCCAAGTCCTCAGCATGGCCCCAATAGTTAGGGATTGATATGGTTGCTTATGTGAAAGGAAGGTGCCTCACCGGTCACCACTAAGCTACCCACATACCGGCAGAAATTCAGGTATTAGTTGATTGATCAGAGGTGAATTTTTAAAAATGAGCATCAGATAGTATCTTCTTTTTTCATTGAGTTTTTTAAAAGAAAAATATTAATGTAAGTTTTTCGAAAATTCACCATTAATCATTATTTTTAACAATCCAGTGCATTCAGTTCTTATGTATTCTTATGCAAAATTGCAAACAAATAGACCCTAATGCAAATAAATAGGCCCTAAGAAAAATTAAAAGTTTTAGGATTTTCCAATTTCCTTAACTTCCGCCTTAATAGATCTTTTCTGCTTTTCATAAATCAGGCAGATGGGGTCTATATACTGATATTTATCATGCAAAAGGCCAAGACCCTCCTAATAGTAATACTATTATTTTTTTTCTTTTCAAAAGAAGAAAGACAAATTAATTTTGATGCCAATGTATTTTATTTTATCATCTATTGTTATATGGAGAAATGTTATCCAACAAGCAACAACATATGCAGTCCAGCTTTATAGGGCCCACTTGGGCCTGCCTTTGATCAGTGCAAACGGTTTCACATGCTCATCCCTCCATGATTTAGTAGCAGACATAATTTAACTCTTATTTGGATGAGAAAAAAAATTGAATTGAGGTGAGGTAAAGCCTTTATTATTCACACAAGAAAAAACCAAGGGTCATATTAAAAGTACACAAACTCAAAATCCCCTCCTTTTTTAAAAAAACAAAAGTAAAAAAGCAACTTCATTTCTCCATTAAATGACAAAAAACATCATCTTTTATGCAAAAAATTAAAAAAAAATCCTTATGAAGCTAATAAAAATAAAAGACCATCATAACCCCTTATATTTTATTATCTCTTAATATGATACTTTACTTTACTATACTTCAATTAAACATCCATCCAAACACGCTTGATCCATTGTTGGATTGAATCAAGCGCCAAGATGATTAAACGAGGCTGATTTTTTTTCTTTTTTTCTTATCCTTATCCATGAGGAGATCGACCTTTCCATGTACTCCATCCAACTGATAAGAAGACATCTTAGTGGGCTCCACGTTCTAGTATGCATGTAAGCAATATATGTTGTCTGCTCATGGGAAAACATTACTCTCTTTTCACTGAACAAATCCCCTATTATTTGTATAAATATCCTACTTGTTTTTCTTTTTCTATTTTTAACTTTATTATCCTTTATAAAATGAAATATAGTGAGTCTCATCCCATGGGCCTATTCCTTTTAGTAGGAGTAGAGTAAAAGGAGACTACAAAATTAATTGATGTGACGTAAACTTTACTTATTTTAGTCTGTAAAAGAAGTAAAAGAAAATTAAAAAAGTGATATAACATGAAGTTTTACTTTAACTAGTGTTAGGTGTTTGAATGAAAAAAGGGGGGATAATTAAACTCTTGATGTGATATAATGTAGAGGTGCTCATGGGCCAAGCCAGCCTGATCCAGGCCTAGCTCGCTTGGGGCAGGGCTTGGATAGGTAATTAGGGCCTGATTAATAATTGGGCCGGATTTGGATTAAGTGATGGAAAGCCCATAGCCCTGCCGAACCCTGATTGTGTAAGAAATGCATGTAATTTATTTTAATTTAATTAGTGCTCTAATACCCACAAAAGTAATGAAAAACCCGGTTCAGCCCAGCTCGATTTATTAAATGAGCGGGCTGGGACCTAACTTTTATGGCCCGTGTCGGACTTGGGCCAATGTTTCTAAAGCCAGGCCGGGCCCGGATATGCCCTAGCCCGGGCCATGAACACCCCCAATATAAAGTAGGGGATTTACCCCACTTTATGCTAAGAGAGCTGCTACCTACACACTACAAAACCCTTTCCACACACTATATTTTTAAAAAATAAAAATAAAAATAAAAAAATTCCTAAACTACCCCTATCCCACTCCTTCCCTCCCTCTTCCTCTCCCTCCTCCGGCAACCCAGCCAGCCGCCGCCACCTGCCGCTCGACCCATCTCCCTTTCCTTCCTTCCCTCCCTTTTCCTCTCCCTCCTCCGGCAACCCAGCCAGCCTCCCCACCATCTCCTCGGCCCCTCTCCCTTTCTCTGGTCTCTCTCTTTCTCCCCCTCTCCCATCGATCTCTCCCTCCCTCCCCTTCTCTTTCTCCCTCTGCCCACTGCTTCACCATCCACCCCCAACTCCTCGCCGCCCAGTTCCTCTCATTCTCTTTCCCTCTGTTTCTCCCTCTCTCTGCTCTATTTTCCACCGCCGCCGGCCGCTTGACGCTTCCCCTTCGTCGCCGAGCCAGGTGCTCGATCTCCGACAAGCTCCTCGCCGCACAGTGCCTCTCCTTCTCTTTCCCTTTGTTTCTCCCTTTTTTTACTCTATTTCCCGCCATCGCCCGCCGCTCGACCCCTCCCCTTCGTCGCCGAACCAGGGGCTCGATCTCCGGCTCGCCTCCGTCTGTGTGTGTGGCAGAGGGGATGGGGATGAGGAGCTGGGGGTGGCTGGCGAAGGAGTGGGCGGAGGGAGAAAGAGAAGGGGAGGGAGGGAGAGATCGATGGGAGAGGGGGAGAAAGAGTGAGACCAGAGAGAGGGAGAGGGGCCGAGGAGATGGTGGGGGGTGGGCTGGGGATGGGGCTGAGGGCGGGGGCCGGCTGGGTTGCCGGAGGAGGGAGATGAAGAGGGAGGGAGGGAAGGAAGGAAAGGGAGATGGGTCGAGCTGCGGGTGTCTGGGTTGCCGGAGGAAGGAGAGGAAGAGGGAGGGAAGGAGAGGGATAGGGAGAGGGGTAGTTTAGGAATTTTTTTTATTTTTATTTTTATTTTTAAAATAAAGTGTGTAGAAAGGGTTTTGTAGTGTGTATAGGTAGCAGCACTCTTATGCTAATTGGTTTTACTCTTCCAAATGGGGTAAAATGGGAATGAGTAGATTTTTTTGTTTCTTTATAACCCTAACCCACTCCTTAATTTTAATCTTGATTTCACCTGATCTCCTTACTTCACTCTTTAAGGGGGTGTTTGGATAACTACATAAAATAATATCAACATGTTTAAATATTGTAAGATTTCATTATCATAAAATAAAATAGTATCATATTATTATATAGTGTCACTTATGGTGTTTGACAATTTTTACAAATTTCAATATACCTTTGAAGTGTTTGGCAATTTATAAGAAAAACTAACAAGATGATATACTAAATAAAAACGAAATGAAAGTAATCAATTAACTCAATGCAGGACCCACTAATTAGTAACCACATGTGTTAATAATCATGGTAGGACCCACTATTGTTAAAAAATCACATGATTAAATGTTAAAACCTTGAGATCCAAGCAATACTATTTGATTAAGGTAGGTCCACCAAATGTTGATAGCCATAGTTTAATACATCTAAGGGTGATTATCACAAATGAGCCTATCTATTATTTTAATATTTTTTTTGAAAAACCTTATCTAATGTCAAGCAACATTGATGAATTTATCTAGGAGAAATCATTATGGGACCCATTTGATATTTGTAGTCATACTAACAAAAGGGGAGCTATCAAATAGTGGGACCAATTTAATGATGACAAACTTCTAACTACAATCACACAATTCAATATTGGTAATTAATTACAAACCCAGCTAATTTTGATAGTATGGGACCCACCTAGTGTTGGTAATCATGATGAAAGGTCTCTAGTGTGACATTAATAATACCCTCATAATATTGATAATTATAAATGGCCATGTAATTGTGATATGGTTATAGGACCTCACATTAAATTTGTAAGCATTGTGGGGCCAATGTAATATTAGGATTCATAATTGCATTGAGGATCATTAAATGTTAAAACTTATAGTGAGCCACTATAATTAATAGTTGCCCATGAGTTCTTTCTAAATAAAAAAGATTTTGTAACAAAAGATTATCTTATACAGCATATCCTTGAATAATGTAATATAAAGGTTTTTAGAAGAAAGATGGATATTATAATATACTTTCTAAGTTATCCAAACACCTCCTTTTTTTTTTGCATAGATTATATTCTAAACTAGCATATAATATGACAAAATCTCTTGAAATATCTTGTTTCCAAACACCCTCTAAACATATATATGGTGGAGCTTTCAAACTTGTGGAACTATGGCGGGGGCGGTCAAAATTCAAGTAAGGTCACTTAAGTGTTGGAAAACATGGTGGACCCATCTCTCAAATGATCGAAGTTGCAAAGGAGCCACCTAGTCATTAAATATGATGGGTCGGGGGGGGGGTGTCAAAATTCAAGTAAGGTCACTTAAGTGTTGGAAAACATGGTGGACCCATCTCTCAAATGATCGAAGTTGCAAAGGAGCCACCTAGACATTAAATACGATGGGTCTGACACTCTGACCGACCGAATGATAAAAATATAGTGGGACATTCAAATGATCTAAATCACAATATAGCTATCCAAATGATCAAAGCATATATCTTGGGATTTTGATGCAACCCTCTCGATGAGGACATATGGTGGGGCCACCAAAATGTTGCTAGCATATATAGTGGGCCCCTCGTCAATTGAGGGGAATTATGGTGGGGGCAATCAAATGATGGGAATTATGTGCAGTCCACCTAATGATGAAAGTATGATTGGGGTACTCAAAATGATACAACAATGATGGGACAAGTACAATTGGGTCAATCATAACCAACCAAAACATGTGCAATTTTGATGAATTAAGGCCTCAAGATAATATTTATTAGATACCTTCACCACCTAACATTGAGTATTGGTTTTAATGCCTATTCTACTGAACCAATTATTTGATGGAAGTCAAGATGAGTTTGAGCTGAATTACATACAACAGTTCTAAACTTTGTGTCGAACCCACCAAATTTTCATCATTGAGGGGAACCTGTGAAGAGTAGGCCCTACAATATTTTTACCATTCTGGAATTGAAATTATCGTTTGGGTCAGCCCACTAGTTTCATTGAAAAAAAAAAACATTTGATGGACATTATAAGACTGAAAGTTATATAGAAATAACATTAAAAATAAAATTCCAGAAAAATGAGGGCCCATTTGTGAACAGGTAAAAAATCTTATTATTATGATTTTTGATGAAGAAGAAGAGGATGGTGCTAATTCTTAAACCCTTGACCCCTTGTATGTGTTCAAAATCATGCAACCATAGAGTCTGGATCTTAGGTTCCGACCTGTCTCATGAAAAATTCATAAGGCTTCTACAATGAGGCCCATCCATCTATATATGAATAAACTAAACAACTCGGATAGCAGTGATCTAATCTTAAAATCAACAGTGTTAACCTTACATCAAAATACATATATTAAACGGTGACAAATGTACAAAAAGTGTATTCCTTTTTTTTTTCTTTTTTCTTTTTTCTGGGTAGAAAATTGTATTAGTAGTGTTGGGTACTGCAGAACACAAATCCTCATGAACTCATGAATATATGTAATTAAATGTGACAAATGTACTAATAGTGTTGGGTTCTGGTTGGGTAGCAAAGTTTGAACCCAATCTGAAGATGGCAATTTATTAACCAGGAAGAATTTCTCAACCCAATTTTATCCAACCACAAATTTCTCAACCCAAATCCAACCACAAAGTACAAGGGTCCACTAGAACTCTATACCTACTTGGAGGTGACATTTACATGTAATAAGCAAGGAGGTCGGCACGTGGGATAGAAAATATGAACAAAGTCTAAGCCTGTCCAATTTATTCATGGGTTTAGAAATGCCTTAGAATATTTGGCGTCACTCCATCGCCCTCAAATTTAACGATTTTATATATTTTTTACATATCATATATAAAAATTGAGTGAGTGCCAATAAAATATATTTTTTCATCATTATCATTATTATTATTATTATTTTTTTTGGGCAGGAGGGGTGAGGGGGTTGTTAAAATGGGGTCTACTGGTTGGTGAAAAAATAAGATGGTTTTCAACATCCTTATGTTTGGGCATTTCTTACAAAAGTATTTCTCTAAAAATAATATATAAAAACAGAAATGCTCCCACGGCATGGTCCCTATGGGAGCAAATGTGGAAACCCTTGTTTTTAGGCATTTGCGACTTCCTATCATCAATCCAAAAAAATCTCCTACTTACCTCATTTGAATGTTACTCATCATTCGATTCATGTTCTAAAATGTATGGCTTTTAAAATCATTAAATTTGAGGGCTATTCATCTATTAATTAAAATGATCTAACGATTAACAGTCTAAATTATCACCTGATTCTTTGATCCCCACCTTCCCCGTTATTGTTGTGGTCTCAGGTAGACCCAACATGAGAGAATAAGCCACATAAAAATTAGCATATTACAAGCCGGGTTCCCAGTACAAATACCCAAGCCTGCCTAAATAGCAGACTTCAATATTTGGACTGAAGTACAAATTTGAGTTCGAAGTTTGAACCCGAACAAGCTTAATCCCAATTGCATTTTCGTATGGGCGGCCATGCAAGTTTGAGCTCAAGCTGCTCCTCATACTGTTTATCCTTATCCAGTGAAAACATATTACAGATACAGTAAAGCCATGGAAGTGTGATTCATCATTCAAAAAAAGTAAATAGTACGAGCAATACCAGTCATTCATCATTCAACTTGTAGTACAAAGGGAATGAAAGAGAACAAATGGAATACAGTGTGGCATACAGAGAAAAAGTCATGGAAACAGTCATTATAACCTTCACAAAAGTTCCCACCATTGAAGGCGCAGTACATGGTCAGATACAACTTACAAGCCCAGTAGCCCACCATGTTACCCATCCATCATCATGAGAATGTTATATGGTGTAGAGCAATAGAGCATGGCAGTGGCACTGCTCCAATTACAGTGTCTCCACTGCGGCACTGTCCCCCCAATCAAATGGCCAACTGAACATTTCTTGATTGTGGTTCCACTGCCAATGTATATGGCAAATTTGTGTTTGTCATGTGCAATCCTGTCGATCGATCAATTTTATTACATGGGGAGAAAGAATCCTGTGTCTCTGGGTAGACTGTCTGCAACTTTTTTTGTTTTGTTTTGTTTATAAGTTTTTTCTAAGTCTACACCTTTCTTCCCATATCAAGGGCCTTGCTGTTTGGATGATAGCATAGCCAAAAGTGTAAAAAAAATTAAAAAAAAATTGAAGAATATCATCATATTAATTCAATCTGTTTATAAAATTCTAAATCTACAAAGAAGAATCAAGGAAAAATCCTATAAATAATATGAAATCATGATGCTAGGATCAAAAATTATGACCCTTTGAAGTTAATTGGAGCTATCCTTTTGGCTTGATTCTTTTCCGATCTTCATATTTTGGAAATTGTTCCCTCAATTATTCTACCTACATCAAAGGAATTGCCGACAAGAATTTAATGTATGTTGTTGGAAATATATTGTTGTCTCTAAAGCATTTAGAACCATCTATTATTTGATCGACAAGATTTCAAATTTTCAAAACCCTTACTTTTTGCCTCTTTGATTTTGTAACACTATGTTTGGGAAGAGGGAGGGGACTGGGGAGGGGAGGGAAAATATGAGGGGAAAGCAAAATGAAGGGGAGGGGTGGTGAGGGGAGGGAAAATTAATTTTACTTCCTCTTATTTGGATAGTAAAAAAGTAGGGGAAAGAAAAATGAAAAAGTATAATTTTATTTATTTGTGAGGTAGAGAGACAATTACCATTTTATCTTTTTGTTTGTTTGTGAGGTAGAGAGACAATTACCTTGTTTCAAACAGGGAAATTTAGTCATTTCTGTAAAAATCTCTTCTTTGCTTCTCATTTTCCCCTCGGTTTTGAGGGAAAAATTTTTAGTGGGCCCCACACAAATTCCCCCCCCCCCTTCCCAAACACCCTCCATTAACACATTCCCTCCATTTCCCCTCTTTTTTTTTTCCTTCCCCCCATTTTTCATCCTTCCCAAACATAGTGTAAATTTCAACTTCCAAAATATTGGGTTGGACTTGAGGCTTGAGTATTTTGTAAATCATGCCTGGAGACACCATTTTTATAGAATTTGTATATTTCCCAATAGAATTTCTCAAAATTTCCTATTTCTTTTGCTAGGCACTACTCGTTTGCGGTACCTACTGTCTTAACTTCAAAGAAATAAGCTCTACACAAGGCTGGCTCTAGGGGGTAGTCAACCTAGGCAGCCGCCAAGGGCCCCCCAATATGGCCCACTAAAAAGGCCCATGTTTGGTTCTACACAAGGCTGGCTCTAGGGGGTAGTCAACCTAGGCAGCCGCCAAGGGCCCCCCAATATGGCCCACTAAAAAGGCCCATGTTCGGTGTGACCAGTACTACACTAGGCCCAATTTGGTTCTACACAAGGCTGGCTCTAGGGGGTAGTCAACCTAGGCAGCCGCCAAGGGCCCCCCAATATGGCCCACTAAAAAGGCCCATGTTCGGTGTGACCAGTACTAATATTACAGGGAGTCGAACTTGGGTTGGAATTAAGAAGATATAGGGTTATCACCAGTAGATCACTCACACTTTCATGTTAAGAGAGCCATAAAATTATTTATTACTCTCGTAATAATATGCACATGATTTTTTTACTAAATTTTGTGTCTACAGAGGCCTAATTTAAGAGCTCGCCTCGGGCCCTCACAATCTCAGAGCCGGCCCTGACTCTATACATTCTAATCATTGAAGGTAGTCTCACTTTAATCCAAGTGGAGCATACCATCATCACATTAATCACTTGCAAACACATATGGTTAGCATGTTACTAGCAAAACCCCGTGGATAACCACGAAACCACCAAATGCACAGACTGATATGAATCATTTTTAATAAATTTATTAATTAGTAAACTTGTGAGTCCTTTTTTTTTTGTTGCTAATTTGATCTTTATGTTTTTTTTCCAAATATTTTATTCTTTAGGTGAGGCATGAATTGATTAAGAAAGATCAAATGATCATAGACCTAACAAATTGACCTAATATATTTAAGTGGGACCAAGATGAATGGGGTCCATCATCTCTATTCTAACCGTTCATAAAATCATATGATGCGGGCTGGGACCCATTAATTGATTGATAAAGATCAAATGATCAAATGATCATAGACCTATCAAATTGACCAAACATAACCTATTTAAGTGGGACCCCCAAGATGAATGGGTCCACCATCTATATTCTAACCATCCATAAAACCATATTATGCGGGATGGGACCCATGAATTGATTTAAAAAGATCAAATGATCAAATGATCGTAGACCTAATATATTTAAGTGGGGCCCAGATGAATGAGGTCCACCATCTTTATTCTAATCGTCCATAGAATCAAATGAAGCGGGCCGGGACCCATTAATTGATTGATAAAGATCAAATGATCAAATGATCATAGACCTCTCAAATTAACCAAACCTAGCCTATTTATGTGCGACCCCCAAGATGAATGGGGTCCGCCATCTATATTCTAACCGTCCATAAAAACATATGATGCGGGCTGTGACCCATGAATTGCTTGATAAAGATCAAATGATCATAAACCTCACAAATTGACCAAATTTAACCTATTTAAGTGGAACCCCCCAGATGAATGGAGTCCACCATCTCTATTCTAACCGCCCATAAAACCGTAATATGCGGGATGGGACCCATGAATTGATTAAGAAAGATCAAATGATCAAATGATCGTAGACCTAACAAATTGACCATATATTTTTAAGTGGGACACAGATGAATGGGGTCCACCATCTTTATTCTAACTGTCCATAAAATCAAATGATGCGGGCCGGGACCCATAGATTTATTGATAAAGATCAAATGATCATAGACCTCTCAAATTAACCAAACCTGACCTATTTAAGTGGGACCCCAGATGAATGGGGTCCACCATCTATATTCTAACCGTCCATAAAATCATATTATGCGGGAAGGGACCCATGAATTGATTTAAAAAGATCAAATGATCAAATGATCGTAGACCTAACAAATTGACCAAATATTTTTAAGTGGGACCCAGATGAATGGGGTCCGCCATCTTTATTCTAACCGTCCATAAAATCAAAGATGCGGGCCGGGACCCATGAATTGATTGATAAAGATCAAATGATCATAGACCTCTCAAATTGACCAAACCTAACCTATTTAAGTGGGAACCCCAAGATGAATGGGGTCCACCATCTATATTCTAACTGTCCATGAAATAATTTGATGCGGGCTGGGACCCATGAATTGCTTGATAAAGATTAAAAGATTAAATGATCATAGACCTCACAAATTGACCCAACATAACCTATTTAAGTTGGACCCCTAAGATGAATGGGGTCCACCATCTTTATTATAACCGTCCATAAAACCATATTATGCGGGATATGACCCATGAATTTATTTAAAAAGATCAAAGGATCAAATAATCGTAGACCTAACAAATTGATCAAATATGTTTAAGTGAGACCCAGATAAATGGGGTCCACCATCTCTATTCTAACCGTCCATAAAATCATATGATGCGGGCCGAGACCCATAAATTGATTGATAAAATAATTTTAATCAAATCACGAGGGTGTGATAGAAATGTCTTGCTAGATGTGTAGATGATATCCAAATGGATAAAAAACAGAGATCTCCCCTGAATCACAATGGATCCATGTAGGTTTGCACCCATTCTGACTAATTGAGCCCACAATCGACCACTCTATTTGTTTCTTTTTTTTTAAGCCATTAAAATTTGTGGGTTCCTGTTGAATTGGTTAGGATGATCAGTGGGTCCCAACCTTGACAGTGATGTAGGCCCCAAGTGGGCCCCATAGAGAGCACAGATTTCTTCTATGGAATTAAGGATTATATTTCAATCCTTTACAATTTGAGATTTTCCTCTTCCCCATTTTGTGTGGTTGTCTTGGAAGTGAAATTTTAGATGAAGAATGAGAGATTTTAGGGATTGCATTAGCATGGAGAAGGAGAGATTTTAGGGAGGGAGAGATGGAGAAATTTTAGATGGAGAATGAGAGATTAGCAGAATACCATTTTAGGCTGGCTGCTGCCACGTGTCCATCTCCAAGACATGCCAAGTGTCCTCCTCCAGGAAGTGTATACATCCCTTTAGTAATATAGATTCCAAGTGCGCTTGGCTTAATGGCCTTCTAATTTTAATCCTTCATTTTACATGTGACCAAGCGAACACTCTTTTGAATTTCTTTAGCTAAGAGTTGATACCAAAATCTCGAGGCGTAAATATTTTCCTTATGAGCCCACTCCTCAACACTCCCCCGGGGAACCCAGTCGGCGGCGCACACCGATTAGCTCTGATACCATATTGAATTCCTTTAGCTAACCGTTGATACCAAAACTTCGACGCGTTAGTAGAGGCAGCATAAATACTTTAAAATATTTCTCCTTGGGTAGAGTCCACTCCTCAATACAGTATGATGCCTTGCACTAGAAATTTTTAAGGTGAGGTTGAAAAATCTTCTTTTATTGATCATTATATCTAATTTACTTGAATTTATTTTATGCCAGAAAAATGGAGGTCATAGCTCTTTTTTTATTATTATTATTTTATGACTGAAACAAAACTAGAACAAGATTGAAAGCATTTAAAATTGAATAAGGGGGCAAATATATTTCATACAACAGTGGCAGTTCCTTTAACATGAAAGAGTGACGTCTCAAAAACTATGTTCACCTCTACTGAAATGAAGTCACAATATAATAATTGATACCTGTCAAGGGTTAGTTATTTTGGGACACCGGATATCAACGGGATGTGTCAATTTGCCCACACCGCTAAATCTCACTCTCCCTATCATAATCAAAATATTTTTTGGCTGATGGCATTTGTAACACAACGGGCCTTCTCCACCGTAAAAACTAGCTATTAAAGTGAAAGTAATCATAGGTATTTAATTAAGCTCAAGCTCTGACCTATATTTGAATGTTTCTAATGTGGCACCTGTGGAGTCCCTTATATCACCGGTGTTTTTTGGCGGGTAATGGACACATCAGATTACAATCGGATCTGCCACATTGACCTAGGCCCACCGGATCTCACAAAAAGTTAATAGCGTAACCTCCCATCAGAAATTCTGATAAAAGAATATGCCCTAGATGTTATCAATACCATTACTAACGAATCACATTTATATGATAGATTTTGAGATGCTGCTTTTCACTTATTAATCAACCCACTTTCTACGTTTGTGCTGCTTTTCACTTATTAATCAACCCACTCTCTACGTTTGTTTAATTACAATTGCTTTCTATACCATCTCGTGAAAGGCTTCATGTGGGATATGATGAGGGACAGAAGGGTTTTCTCTCAAGGGAAGAAGTTTATTTTGAAACAATCGTTTTTCATGGCCTGATGTTTATGGCCTGAACATGCCTTGGACCCTAGGATCTCATTTTGAAAATGAGATCCTACGGTCCATGGCATATTCAGGTCATGAACATCAGGCCATTTAAACTTTTTGATTTTGAAAGGCAAATATTGACTTTTGGCAACCCTCACATAAATGCCTCGAGTAAGGTTCCGACTTGTCACAGTGCATCAAGATTGAATTTGATCACTTTTGAAATTTCTTATGTCCATTTTACCGCTTTATATCACTTTGCGTTGGATACGTTTTAGACTGGTAACGGATTTACATTGAATTGAATGACTAATAAGAGCAAGGAAAATTCTAAATGCACCCACATAGAATGCTGAGTATACTCATTTTCTCAAAAATACCCAAAATATCCTCCTCTTCCTCTCCCTCTCCCTCTCACCTACCGCCGGCGACGACGAACGAATGCTGGAGGAGCTGCGTCGCCGTCCACCTTTTCGCCGGATCCTTCTGCAGGCATGGAATCCATCTCGCCTCCATGTGATTCCGATTAAAATATCTCAAGGTCCATTTCTCTCTTCGTTTTCGCGCTCTGAAGCGAAGCGAAGAACATTCGAAAAAAGCATCCGAGATCTGGAAGTGGTAGGGTTTTTGGAGATCTGAGCTCTGACTTCTTGTTTTTGTTGTAGATCGAAGCCTTTTTTTGGTTTAGGGAATGTGAAGAGAAGATGAGATTTTCAGAGGATTTGGGAATTTTCAATCTTTGAGCGTTGGAAAAAATAGGAGGGAAATGGAGAAATATGAGCTGGTTAGGGATATCGGATCTGGAAATTTCGATGTGGCGCAGCTTATGAGGGCGGGCATCGATCTGGAGGAAGGTCTGGACGAAGTGGGCGGCGGACTCAAAGTCCTCGGCGTCGAGGGCCTTCTTGACGCCGTCGAGGCAGCTAGAGCGATCGACGCTGGCGTCGATGTGGGAGAGGGTGGAGTGGACGCGGGATTGGGCGAGGTCGAGCTCGCGGACTTTGCCACTGACCTGGTCGGCAAGGTCGCAGGTGGATCGGATGGAGGAGAGCATGTGGTCGGAGTCGGCGCGGACGATCTTGAGGACGTCGGCTGATCTTTGGAGGGAGTGGAGGTGCTTGTCGAGATCGGAGCGCTGGGAGAGGAGGGTTTTGAGGTCGAGGTCGAGGCTGCACTGGTAGGCAATGCATTCGTGGAGGAGGCGGGTCATGGCGCCTACGTCAGCCCTGCTCCTGTCTCTCTCCCTCTCCCTCCCTTTTTGTCGCTCCCTCCCCTACAGGCAGCACCGAGGGGATGGCGGACGGAGGTTGCCGGAGGTCGCCGGAGCAGGGAGAGGGAGAGAGAATGAAGGAGAGGGGTATTTTCATCATGTGTATATATATATTTTTTAAAGGTGGGTGTGCTCAGCATTCTATGTGGTTGAGTTTAGAATTTCCCTAAGAGCAAAATATGTGAAATGATATGGGAGGCTGGGAAGTGAATCACTCCAATTATTTTCTGGTCCCAATTCTTAGGCATTTTCTGATCTTATATTTCTAAAAGTGGTCAAAACTAAACAAAGGTGAATCCAAAATGATTTTGTTGTATATACCCCCTAAGGTCTTTAGGATTTGTAAATAGAGCCCTGAGGTTTTAGTATTTACAAATGGGCCCCTGTATTTTCATTTTAATACCTTCCGTGTCCCCAAAATAAATAGGCTTCCAACCACTATAGGTTTTTCGAGTGAAATGACGCTTTTGTCCATCTCTTTTTATCCTTATATGCATAATTTCAAAAGCTTGGACTCAAATTTTTTTTTTAAATAAAGCATGTAACATTATCAATTGCACTTTAGTGGGAGATAATAGCCCTACATAAACTCATTTTTTTATCCAATCCATACATGACCCATTGTTGGATTGATGAAAGTTTCAAAATACATGAAGTACATGATTATACTTCATGTGTAGGAGTGTAAAAGAAATATTGGGGGAACGGGCAAATGTAAAAAAAAATATTAATTTTTAGAATTTGCGGGGGTGGGGGGGGTGTTTGGCTCTATGTAAAAAAAATATTGGGGGAAGGGGCAAATATATATATAAAAATATATTAGTTTTTAGAATTCGCAAGGGGAGGGGGGAAATTTAAACTTTTTCTTAGATATGGGTGAGGGCTTCAGTCCATGCCCTTGTACCTAGGTCTACCCCTAGTCAGGTGCGTGAGAGAGCTATTAAGATAAACCATTGAGACTTGAGATAAAATAATAATATTTTTGTAAATAATAATATACTCATTTTTGTTTGATTGATGTAAGGGCAAAGCTATCATTTATATAAAAATCCAACACAAATCTCATAGTGGCTGTTCATTATTGTTAGAAATATTGATTTTGATGACATGAAATGTCACGTCCCTCGGACCCGATTGAAGAATAAACTGGATCTGGAGAATGAATTTTATGACTAATTAAAATTTTGTCCTTTGGGCGCACGGATCGTAAGTCCGCAGTGGGGATATAATATTTCAAGCCTCATGGAGTACAATAATTATAGAGTTCATACAACTCTAGACATATGGAACATCAACAGTGAACAATAATTCTCATTAAATATTAAATAAACAAAACTAAAGAATCAAGTTAATTATTACATTGGCCAACCCAATAAACAAGGCCAATAAAAGAAAATCAAGTCAATGAATAAAGGTCCAACGAGAGAAATAAATAAAAGAACATATCTAAATGAAGTCCATGTGAATCTCTTTCGTGCCAAATGTGATGACGCTACTCTACGTCATCGGCACGCCACTCGCGTTCCTCCTCTGCTGGTTGGAGATCCTCTGGGATCTCTTCACCGACTTACTCCTCATAGTAGCAGTAACCACTTGTGGTGTCTGCACACCAAAGAACAGAGTCAATGACATGTTGAGCAATAGATAAGCAAAACATAATAAACATGACATGTATCAAACATAGAATAATGACAAGTACATGATAATATGAATACAAGGAATGCGAAGTTAGGCATAAAGCGAGAATAATAATCAATAGAAACAATAAAAGGAATCCTAACAATCATCTAACAATAACCACTATCCATGCAATGCAAAATAAGAAACAAGAGGGAGACTCAGAGGATGTCCAAGCCACCTCCCGGGGTACCAGTAACAATCCAGACAAGACTACTGATACCAAAGTTCGGCTCCAGTGGGATCATAGCTCCCGGTCCTGGGAATAGCAGCACGGTCCAAGCCCGCTCCTAGCTATTCAACGCCATGGACGCCATCCAACGCCGACTGCCCACCCCGACGACCGAGTAACCGGCCCGTCAATAAAATCCCAAACTGCAGATGGCTATGATATGCGAATAATAACGTAGTGGTGTTGACACAAGGACAGACAAGACAAGCAAGTCTGGCTAGTTAAATGTACAAGACATGATCATAGGAATTATCTCATTCAAGACAATACAAGACAAGCAGACCACATGATAATCCCTTTCCTTACTAGCCAGTCATGTTTATCAATTACAAGACACATGTTCCTAAGGTACACTCTAAGTCAAGTCCAAGTCCTAAATTCTATAAGAATTTATGTTTCATAGTTAGTTAAGTATTTTATGTCAAGAGAGTGTACAAGGAATATTAACGACGGATACAAGTCACAAGTCAAGGAAGAATTACAATCTAATCATAGGCAAGTGGTGTCATCTATGTATTCTACAAGTCCTAACAAAGTACGTGTGGATTTTGGATTGACGATACTCTTAGGGAAATCCCTTGGTGTATAATCATGTTAAGCATCGGACGATTCAGTTCCATACGTATTCGGTTATCAAATGTAATACACGAATACCTATACAATCCATCGAATCCACACCAAGCCACGTGTTTCGATTTAAATCCCATTTATGGTCATGTGATAGTAGGTTAAAGGTTTCTAGCATCTAAGTTTCTAGCATCTAAGTCCCAAATCATAGGTTTCAGTCTTAGTCCGAAATAAAACAAGACATAAGGCCAATTTCGGTTAACCCTCGGCTAACCAAAGTCACCAGTTTGGTTAATCGAACTTCGAGTTCGGCTGACCGAACTCAAACAGCTGAAAAATCAGCTCTCTGGAATTCGGACCGAGGCCTGACCGAATTACCAGTTCGGTTGACCGAACTTGAGTTCGGCTAACCGAGCTTGGATTTCGGCTGGCCGACGTTCATCAGGCCAAAATATGGCTATTTGGTTTTCTGACCGAACTGGGCTCGGCTGACCGACACCTTGGGTTTGGCTAACCGAACCCTGACCGAGGGCTGACCGACAGTACGGGTTGAATGCAGTTTTAGGCCATTTCTGAAACTCTTCCGCCCCCAATCATTTTCCTCCATTTCCAAGCCTTTCCAAAGGCTACAACCTGCATAAAATAGAGCCTCCTGCTCTCCCCATAGTCCATTCCATCCACATTTCATCCATTAATTAAATAGACAGAAGATTACCAATTTAAAGTTAATCAATCCAAATCCCCAAATCCATACCTAACATATTAATTCTCATTTCAACACAAGCTTGGGATTTAGGTAATCTATCATTAGAACATCATCAATCAAAGAAAACAATACAAACATATATATTATGAATTGCATATGCACTTGCCTCAACCAAGAAGAAGATTGGAAATTGGGTAAAACTCGAGGAGAAGCTTTCTACCGCGAAACCCACGAATCTAATCCGATAAAACGAAATCTAGGAAGCCAAGAAGAAGAAAGAAAGAATCGATACCGGAAGAAAGAGGAGATCGAAAGGATGAAGATTAGCGGTTCGGATCTTCGAGTAGGATCTTCTAGAGTAGAGTTCTGGCTTGAGAAAGGAAGAGGAAGAAATGGGGGCTGCTGCTCTCGTTCATTTGCAGAGATAGAATGAAAAGGATTAGGTTAATCCTTGTTTAAGAAGAAGATAGGGAGGAAAAGACCAAAGTTGCCTTTTTAGTGGGTCCGGTGAAGAATGGACCACTTGAAGGGTTTTTAATTGTCGGATCGCAACGAGTCAAGAGACAAAAATGATCAGCGCGACGAAATTTTTCCAACGAATTCAAAATCACGGCGTTTGGAATATTTCAGAAATACACTCAATTTTTCCTAAATTGCAAACTACCCCCTGCTATGATTAAACGAACTCGGAATCGCACGAAACTACGCAGACACTATTCTAATGCTAAAAGAAACTCGCTCATGATCTAAACCCACTTAAATATTTAAAATATAATTAATTATAATAATAATAAATTAAACGGGTCAGGGTCTGATATTGGGCTCAACTGACCCAATAAGGTCACGGACCTTACATGAAAGGTATTGAAAAGAAAAGGCAGGGTCATATTAACAAATACTAAAGCCTCAGGGGCCTATTTAGAAATCCTACAAATCTTAGGAGGTATATACCAAAGCTCATCCAAAAAAGACCATCAAATTATTTCTCCTCTTGATAAAAAATGGATCAAGGAAAGATTGGAAATATATATGTATTCACCATCAAATTATTTTCCATCCATTAACCTTGTAAACTAAATCATAAGAAAAGGAAAAAGAAAAAAGAAAAGAAAACCCTAAAAAAGTTAAAGTTCCATCAAAAGAAAATCCTAAAAAAGTTAAAGTTCTTCACCGTAGGCTCCTTCCCCATTTGACTACAAATTTCAATGTAGTCAATTTCATTGTAAACGAATCTTTTGGAAACAAATAATTTTTGTGCAATAATATAGCTAGTGCTCCTTTTGAACCATTTGTGCGGGAGAGAGGAAATTGAAAAATGATAAGAGCTGGTGGAGTGCCAAAATGTGCAAAGCGTGAGATCTTCATAATACACAAGTGCACAATAATTTTAGAGATGGGCTCCACATACATGTTAGACAGTCAGTCAATCTAGGAAGGGATTCGAGTACATGAAACACGAGGTTAGGCCAACATGACTACAAGAGTGTGAATAACCTGTGGTCGTCGTCCCACCTTTATAAATTTACTAAAAATGCCAAAGCTCTCTCCCTCTCTCTCTCCCCTTTCAATGGATTAAACCAAATGAATCTCTCCTTTCAATGGATTAAACCAAATTTCATTTTAATTGGAACTGGCTCATTTTAATTGAAACTTATCTCCAACCTAATTAGGATAATGATTTTTTCATAAAAAAAACCTCAACTAAGGGCATGCTTGGTTGCAACCATTTCATGATTTCTTGTCTAGAGCATTTTAAGATTCTAAAGGCCTGTTTCTTTATTGGAATTAAAATTCCTGAGTTCCTAGACATAGTGAAATTTCTGGATGCTCATTCGGCTTGAGTATTCAGGAATTCCACCAAAATGCAAAGCGAGTGAAATTCCTGGATTCCAAAAGGTTAAAAGAGAACTTTCATGTGGCTGGAATCCAGAAATGCTAGTGAAGAAATATGAAATTCAGAAATTTCAGGAGACAACTTATCACATCATGTCCAGGAAATCCTGGACATGGTAAATTCTTGGCAGAAATTCCACCAAAGAAACAGGGCCTAAATATTGTCCCCGGTTAAGTTGAATTCTAGGATGCCCAAGGCGGTTGAACATTCGCCAAATGCTTGATATTTGAGAGAATTTTGTATGATAAAAAAGTCTTTTAGAATGCTAGCTAATAGAATTCCAGTGATTCGAATATACATGACATGTCATTTGGAATTCCACTAACTGTATATGGTGACGGAGGCTTGAATCATCATCCCAACTACTTGATCAACAACCGATGAATTTTTAACGTCCAAAACGAAAACATAGTTAATCCAATGGTCAGACCTATTTAGATGGGTGCCAAACTTAGGGATCAATGACTATTAGAGGCGTCCCTATTTTATGCTCTACTTGAATGGATCACCAAGTGAGCCCCACTAGGGCACACGTTGAGGTTTTTCCATTTATACATATAAATATATTTTATTTCTTTCAATATTGGGCTATTGGTATAGGAATGAAACTTCTCACTCATAGGGATCTTTGGACATGTGTAAACTAATGTGCAAACACTACTCAACCATGAGTGTATTCGCCAGTAGTTTTTTCCCATCATAAATACTCATGCGCCCACACACAAGAGTTACTTCATGAAACAAAAATTAAAAAATCAATGTCTATAATGTAAATATATCATAGCATATTTCATGAAAAAACCCTTATCAAATATATCTCCAATGTATGAGAAGTGAAAGATGACATGGTGTAGAGGCATCACTTCTCACCCAAGGTGTTAGGGATCGCCCCTGGCATTGCGAGAGAGTGCTGGGGGTAGTGTAATTGGATGGAGGATAAGGTTGAGGTATATACTTTGCAGGGTGATGGATAATAAAAGTAGCCTTTGCAAATGGAAAATATAAAGGCAAAGTGAAGCATTCGGTATAAATTAGGCTAGTTTAGGACCAAGAAAATATGCACATGGGCGGTTTTGATCGGTTTAGAAGGAAAACCATCAACCAAACTAAACCCATCAGATTTCTATTTTTCCAAACTGAACTGCCTATGTGCTTGAACTGAACCGAACCGGTTCAGTTCGGTTATATATATATATTTTTCTCACAAAAAAAAATACAGTTCAAACTTGGTAAATCAAATGGAATGAGGAGAAGCTGTAATGAACAATAAAATATATTTCATATTTCGTTTCAACAAAGGAAGCATACATCAAATGATGGATGAACTCCTTCCATCCATCATCCGGTCGCATGATTGAATGGACCAGGCCACGTTCGGCCAACTTTTCAAGCCAATGGGCTGAAGCAGTTCAAATCTTCTGGTAAAATACACCAACAAAATGGTCAAGCACGTACTTATTTCTCTACATAAAACCTGGACTGGACTATATTGCTTGATCTAGACCAATGAATTCAACACAAAAAGGAATTAGTTTTTATTTATTTTTTATTTTTATTTTTATTTTTGCTAACAAGATGGATTCGAGTGGAATGTAGCTCCAATTTTAAACTAATTGAGATGAGCATTTTCATAGTTCACTTTCTCTTAGGTCAGACCAATTCCTAATGCAGCGCTACTAAAAACCCAATAATGCACACTTCTTGTAGAACTTTCATCAAATATGTAACATGCAAGTAGAACATACAAGCGCTTCCCCTAAGGCTAAAATAATCAAAACTCAATATTAAAGTTAATACAGACGGTCGGTTTGGTTTAGGCGGTTAACCGTGTGTTTAAACCAATAACTGATTGATGTAACGTAATTTCTATGATTTTCAAATCATTGATTAAACCGATTTACATAAAATCAATCCGAACCGCCCGATTTAGTCCGATTTTACAATGGTACTGGATTTTTTTTGTACAGTCCTAACTTTTTATTTTCTCACATTTAAAATAAAAATAATATTTTAATAAAGAAAATAGCAGCAGTAGTAATAATAATAATAATAATAATAAGAATAATCCGGGGGCACCGCACAGCTGAATCGAGGTCAGATCGTCTGTAGAGTGGGCCAACCTTTCTGCATGGCTTGTCAAACTAATGGCAAGCTATCATATCAAACATCACTTCTGCTCTCTCTGTCACGTGTATTCAATTCAAGGCTTTACCTTTCCCCAGTTTTAGTCGTTTTTGTTTTGTGCATATGCCCTTTGCCAAGAAGCTCTCTGCATCTGCACAAATTCTACTGGGAAAGCAAAAACCTGAAACCCTCACTGCCGCTGCCGTCTCCCTCTGCTTTCCTCTCTCTCTCTCTCTCTCTCTCTTTCTCTCTGAGATTTGTAGAGATATCTCCGTCGCTTTCTTGTCTCTAACTCTCACAATGAAAATGACACTTCTTTCATTCATACCTCTCTCTCCCTCTCTCTATCTATTTCTATTACATGACTTCTCTCTCTCTTTCATATGTGGAAATGGTTGCTTTCTTTTTCTACTTGGACCCTTCTTTCTTTCTTTCTCTCTCTTTAATATATTGAAATGGATTCTTTCTTCTTCTTCGGGCCCCTTTTTTGTCCTTTTCTTTTCTTTTTTCTTTCTTTTTTCCCCTCCCTCTCGTATATGGAAATGTGTTCTCTCATTGGAGCTGCACTTGGTGGACTATATATTCTCTTCTGCTTGAGATCTTGCTCATCTATGTTCTTTCTTTTTTCCTGCTCTTTACCTGGTTCTCTCTTCCACATGACTCTCTCTCTCTCTCTCTCTCTCTCTCTCTCTTAAATATGTCGGATGTATTCGTACCCTTTTTCCCCTTAGCATTTGCTTTTTTTCTTTCTCATTTTCTTTCTCATGTCTATAAATGAGAGAGTCAGGGAATGTGAGAGTTAGGGATTAGGGTTTCTATGTATGGAAACCAACCATGTTAATGTCCTGACAAAAAGTTAGGGTTTTTAACAGTATACATATTGCGGCCTCGATGTACCATGAGATAGTAATCTCTCTCTCTCTACATATCTACATATATTCTTTTTGTACGGTTACCTTTTGTTTTGTTTGATTTTGCTATTGTTGTTGTTCAATGGCTTTACGTTGGTTTGGTTTAGAGAGCTTCGTCATTGTCGATTTTCTCCCTTAGTCCACTGTAAGATTTGAGGAGCAAACTGTTAATTTCCTCCTAATTGAAGTGTTCTTTTTCCATCCATCTATCTTCTTTGATGGTGTCAGTGTATGGGTACTTTTTTTTTTTTTTTTTTTAATGTGTGTGTGTGTTTTTTTTTTTTTTTTGGGGGGGGGGGGTGGGTTGGGGGGGGGGGGGGGGGGGGGGTTTATGGGTTTCTTCTGCTGCATTTTTTTTTTTCATATTTCTTAAGAGCCAAGATAGATGGTTTTGATTGAAGTAATAATGCTTGATTAGATCCAATGCATACAATTTTTCAATGATTTAATGTACTGGAGCTGTTATCTGCTTATGGTCTAACTTTTGAGTAAACTGCTGCTTTTTCTTATTTTTAATTTCCAGTTTGAATTGATAGAGTATTCCTTGATTAGGGTTGGACTCATATCCTCAAGGTGTTTTAGAAGTTGGTTATAGATGCTTTTTAGGTGTTTATTTTAATGACGAATCAAAGTATGTTGAACCTATTGATGGTTGGGGATATTGATTGCAATTAAGAAATGGCATGTAGTTTTGAGTATTGGAAAATGTCATGCTATAGTGCTTTCTTAGAACGAATGTTAGAAGTAAAATTCCTACAGGTTTGGCTAGAAGATGGGGAATATAAACTGTTAACTTTTATGAGTTCTTTCGTTCATGTGGAACTTATTATTGTAGGCTTAACTGCATTGAGAAATACATCGAAGTAGCCCTTTTTGTTACTATCAGGCAATGAAAATAGTGGAAGAAGTATTTTAAAATTTTGAGCATTTATTGTTACCTGATGTATGCTTAATTAAAAAATTCTTTTCCGTAATTATTTTTTCCTAATTGGATTGCTATGGTCACAAGAACAAGAGGAATAAAAGAAACAACAAGATGCAGAGGCAGGTATTATTTAAAATTTTCGACAGTTCATTGATTTTCTTCATATTACTTGATTTATGCTTAATTAAAAGTTCTTTTATGCAATTATTTGATTCCTAATTGGGTTGCTATGATCACAAGAATCGGACTATTAAAAAGAAATAACAAGACGCAGACCAACAGAACACCTTTTTTGTGTTTTCTCTGAAATTCAATTATTATATAATTTGCTGCCCTATTTTTGTTATTTATTTTCAAGACTTCATAAAACAGTTTACTCTTGTAATTTGCATTGCACTAACCATGATAAACTTTTGAATAATTGTTGGGTAGTGATGTTTCAAGTCCAAATGATATGTTTTTTTTAATAAAGTATGGAATTTTTTAGATGATCGTGAATTTTCATAATTAAATGCACAAACTATTTTTTATTTTTTATTTTGTATACACACACAAGAAGTAAAATCAAAGATCCCCCCTTTAGGTTATCTTTTGTAATAGTTTTCTTGACCTTTGATTACTAGTTTGGAAGGATTTTGTTTTGAAGAAATGGTTTGAAAGAGCTTCCTTCAGTCCACTCATGGGCGGCTTTAGGGGTTGAATTAGCTGCCGACTCATTCATTCAAACACTCGGTAGAAAGGGATGTGATTATTGCTACTTTGTGGATGTGTGAATGATGCGGGAGATAAAATCTCATCCTTTCCCCTCTATGCTTGGACTGAAGGGAGCTCCTTCTTTCCTTTCCTCTGAAACTACTGCTGCTACTACTATATTTAAATGGGTGCTGTATGTAGTCATTTTGATCATGCGTTAATATGCTCTTTCTCTCCTCTTAGTTTTTTTTTTCTATAAATGTAATCACAATTCACATCTTATATTTTTCCTCAGATTATTCATCTCTCTTTTTTAACTTTGAAGAATCAGCCATTTCTCTTCTAACAGTGGTACAAAGTAGTGTAGATTTTTAGTTGTCTTCTTCGCCTGTTTTATCAATTGAAAGTCTGTTGCATGGTTTCTTGGATGGTCTTTGTTCAATTTCTTTCTCCATTTAGCTCCTGAGCTATGCTATTTTCTGAAAACCCTTCATTGATTAATGGAATTGTGTCATTCTTTTTTCTCTTATTCTACGAAAAAACAGTGAAATTGTTTCTATGGTTACTTTCCTTGGATTCGAGTCATGCAGTTTAAATTTTTGTATTGCTTGAATTTCTTTATTTATTTTTCTCCTGTTGGTCATTACATTACCAATGTAGCAAGGCCAAAACGTTCCGGGATGGTCTTCTTTGTTCCTTTACATTCCTTCATCATTTAGACACTGACCCATGCTATCATTCTTTAATACAGTCCTCAAATTAGCAGATATTATATTTCCTTTTTCCTCGCATTATACTAAAAGGCAGTGATACTGTTTGTATCGTTTCTTTTGATTCCAATCATGCAGTTCAGAATTTTAGTAGTGCTTGAATTTGATTTTCATTGGCCATTGAATTATTGATTTAGGGTAGATAGAATTAGCACAGCCCTCATGAAGATGATCCCAAGATCCGTTCAGTGCATAACAAGCACGCTACTTGTGCTGTTGGGAGCTTGAACTTGTTTGATCGAATAATTTTAATCATCTTACAGTTCATTAATGTGTGGATGATTATGGATAGAAAAAAGCATAATCTTTATCCATGCAACCATCATTTATCTCGACCTTTTAGTTCTCCTTGTAAATAATATGTCTGGTTTAGTTCAGAAAGCTGCTCATTGCATTTCCGGAAGTTTTTCTGTTTAATTTGTTATAGTCTTCTTTATTGTTAAATCTCGGTTATATTTGAGTTCTGTTCTGTAGAATATCTGAATAACTTCTTGTTGGTGTATCAAAGCTGATCTTTTCATGTTTGCTTTTTGACCTTTTGTTTCCTTTTAGTGTATATGTTGAATATAATTTGAGATACACAGAAGCTGATTACATGTACTTCTATAATCCAGGGTGCATTATTCTCCCTCTGTGGGTGTGTCTTCATGCAAATGTTATTTTGTGTGCCTGGATGCATGTGCACAGATTTTTCTTTTCCTTGTTTCTTTCCAATGTGGAAGCTGAAGCTTCAGCAGTCAACGTATAGTGGGAAATCTCTTAATTACTACTTCTTTTCGTTGGTGTGTGTGTTTTATAACTAATAATGAAGTTGGCTTAAGTTTCATCAATTGGGATCTCCCTTGGAAATTGCATGAGCTCTTCAAACTATCTTTTCGACAAAGATCTAATCTTTTCTTTTCATATCCTGACTCTCCAGTGTGATGCTACTTTGTCTTAGTTTCTTTTTTATAAAACCTCATCATTCTCTCTCAATAATTTTCTGTTCTCACTTGTTATCTATAGCTGGAAACCTTTGCATCATGTTCTTATGCATATGCTGTTGCACTGGTAAGTTGAACTACTTCTGAGGCCCTGTGTACGTTCCATAGGAAATTCCTGCGCTGCCAATATGTTCTGTTGATTATAACCATGAAGTTCTTGGAAGTTTAGGGACATTGGATTGAGAAATACCAGACTACTACAATGTAGGGGTGATTATGACCATATATTAGTGCCTGAAACTGGGTCAACACCATTTTGCAGGCTGACAAGGGATGCATTTGAACTCCCTATCTCATCAAGGTGATTAGGGGATTTCTTTTTTCTACATTATTCATTGGTGGGAATGATAATTCTTGAAATATCTTGCTTTCTTCTTCTCTTTTGAGCACGCTGCACTTGAAGTTGCTAGTTCTCAGCAAATCTCATTTTTTTTCTACTAAATAAATTCATCTTTTAGGTATCTTGTCTCCTTAATGGGAAAGTTGAAGATTCTATTGGAGATACAATCATACAACACTCATTTGTGACTCTGCAAGTGCATCAACTCATCACCCTTTGTGGATTCATATGTCATTGGCTGACTTACTGGGTCTTGCACTGAGATGGTGGTCTTCAAAGGAACCATTGAAGATAATCTCAACTTTTTCATATGATGATGTTCCAGACTGGCAGATGGTAGCTTTAATTTCCATTGATCTTTGGAGGCGTCAAATTATAGAGGTGGTATCATAAAGATCAAATGTCTGTTTCATCAAACCATGGTATTGGATGCAGCGGCTGTGCATCTATGCACTTTGGGAGGCAATGCTCGTTTTTGAAAGGCACTCTTTCATGTTTCAAGTTGTCTTATTTGAATGGTAGATAAGCTGCAGAGACTGGAAAATGCTAGTTCAAAGCCAACTTATCCAGTCCCTTATTTGATATTGTTCTCTTAATTTTCTTTTCCGTTTATGTATGCACCCATTTGAAATTGAACCTTACAAGGACATCATGTACATTGTTTCACATATATGTTTCCAAGTTGGTTGTCAGTGATTGTGATTTCATACTCAACAGTCAACACTCTAACCTTGCCAGAGGCTAAAGTTAAAAGTGTTTTACTGTTGTGTGTTTAAGGTTGAAGAAATCTACAGACTCGCTAAATATTAACATCTGGGTACACTTCAAAATGGTCTACATATAATATATCTAGTATTTCATTTTCCAGTTTTTCCATATCATCTTGCCAATTTATTCACAGCTCAGACTTCTGATAACTATGTTTTTACGGTTGAGATAATGTTGCTGTAATGCAATTTCCAACAGTACGTCAATGCATTAAATGATGGTTCATGTGTTTGGATAACCTTTTTTTAGCTCGAGGTAATTAAAGTTGCAGGTTGTTACAAGTACACCCAATTAGATTACAACCGACCCAGTTCTGAGGATCCAAATGGTAAGGTGCTTTCTCCATCTCTCATGGGGACCAACCAAGAACGCCGGAAAAAAAAAATGGCTTCCTAAATGTGTGCTTTTCATTGAGCGGTAAGCCCGTAACCCCACTGAAAAGAAGGAAACCGTGTTTTCTTCGAAGTGGGAATTAAGGACCTGAGTAATTCTTTGTATGTATCCCAGCATTATCAAGTTAAACGACATTCTAAATGACTGATTTTCCCTTGGCTTCAAAATGCCGATCTGAGAAAAATTGTGTATTTTTTATTGGAATTCTTCTTTCAGGTCTCCTTTCTTGTTGCTCAAATCTTGTTAGTAGTCTCATCTCCTTCAGTATCCTCTCACACTCATTCCGGCTTTCAGAATCTAGAGCCTTGAGCACTAGGTGAAAAATGCCTTACCCAGTAAGATTAAGTGGACAGTTAAAATTGCAGTAATTGACAAATATAGAAGGGATGTGATCCAGTGAGAGCTGTTCTCGCGGGGTCACCGTGAGAACTTTTTTGTGGAGCCCACTGGGGGGTCCCATTTTAGAACGGGACAGGTGGGGATTGAAAGATCTATATAGGACCACTCAGAATATCAAGTTTGGTCACAGTCCAATGCTTCTAACCCCTTCATCCATGGCCGACAAGTCCAATTCATTTATATAGGTAAATAGTCGATCCAACGGTCCGGTTCATTCGCATTGGTGCCAAAACGTGGGGCGTGTGACTATAAGGGGGTCCTTGTCCATTACAAGGTTTGGATTGGGTGATAGGTGGGCCCCACCCATATGAGAACTGTTCTCACCTTATTATTTCCCAATATGGAAAAAGCAGAACTATCAAAAGAGGAGTATATGATAAAGACCCAGAAAGCCTAGCTAGGGAAACAAGTGCGGTACCCCAAATACTGAAGTGAAAACATCTATATTTTACTTGAGACGAGGAAAACCTCACCAACTAGCTTTGCTTCCCACGGCAATTCATGTCACGTGTGCTACGTGTACATGACAGTGCGGCTGATAACACAAGCACACATATACACTCCTTGGTCTCCCCCAGTCTTTATTTTATTCAAACAAGTATGGCTTGGAACTTGAAGTGCTGTTTAATGTCGACGTTAGGGTGTGTAGTTTATAGAATTTATTGGAAATCCAACAGCGCCCATATAGCCGTTAATGTAGTTTATTAAGAAAAGGAGAGGAGGGGGTTTGAGGAGACCCAACAAATGAAACACTACCCTCCTTGGAATAAGGAGAAAAGAGAGTGACAAGTACAGTTTTCCCAGTTGTATATGCACTGCTTTTCTGCTGTTTTCCACTAAAAA
Organism: Litsea cubeba; assembly: GCA_012931725.1. Taxonomy (NCBI): domain Eukaryota; kingdom Viridiplantae; phylum Streptophyta; class Magnoliopsida; order Laurales; family Lauraceae; genus Litsea; species Litsea cubeba. The sequence continues at coordinate 4,932,651 of CM022947.1, read as the reverse complement.
AATTCCCAGCAAGTACCATGTATACTGAGATGAGAAGTGTATTTAATACAGGTACGAGCTCAGTTCTTTGTGTTGGTAATTGGTGTAGCTGTGAAAGTACACACTCAATTTATTGTTTTGGGCTGCAAACCTGCAAACTGTTTCTCCATTTTTTAAATAATTTCATGAGAAGTCTGACCATCTCCTGCTTTTTGTTCTGGGATATTTTGGGTGGCTTCAGAACACCATCTCGTGTGGGTACCATCTTCTTACAAACCAGGAGGTTTGAATGGGAGGAGGGGTGTGCCTTTTATCTGCATGATCAAATGATCCTATCCTTAGATTTAAGGGTCTCAGTGATTAATGGCTTTAAATAGTTTAAATAGGGAAAACGGGTGCAAGTAGTGTGTGCTGATAGGCCCAAAGTCTGGTTTAAACCCGCATTCCTAAGCCAACTGTGCGCGCTTGAGACAGAGCGCAGGTGCTGTTATCTACAGTGAGCTGTATAGGACCTACCCTAGCTTATCTTTGATTAGTGCAGTTCCTTTTAAATCGCAAAAAAACGTGGTGGTCAAAGGACCATTAAAATTAGAGGTTGTTAAATGAAGGGGTAGGACAATTTGATGGGCTGAGTTTTTTGCATGACTTTATCCGTAAAGAGGGAGAATGTTCACCTACAAGTGGACTGCACAACTCTAAAGGGTCACTTGGGCCACCTTTGATAAGTACAACCTCTTTGATGCTCTTGTCATCTCATGCTCTGTCGTTAGGACCAATTTCACTCTTTAAATCTTCACCCACCATTCGATTGAGTTTTATAAAAGTCTATTGTTAAGATGTCATTAAACTCAAGGGCTATGATAATCCGGTGGGGGTTAATGAGACCTTTCTATGTGCCATCCTCTCACTGATAGACATTTATCTAAGTTGGGCTGACAAGCTGGATTGTATATTAGCAATATGCGGTTTGCACATAATTCGCTCACCGTGCACACCATATAGCGCACGGGTTTCTCTTGACAGGCATGTCCCATCCAACCGTTGTGGGCTCCCGAAGCACTTGAGAGTAGGGTTGTAAACGGGTCGGTTCCTACCGGAACCATTAAGGAGAAGGTGGAACCAGATCGAGACGTGGAACCAGTTTCTTGGCTTCGGAACCGGAACCAGAACCAGAACTAAAACCATATATGAGACGTGTCCGGATTCGGGTCTAGGTAGAGAACGATATTTAAAAAAAAAAGTTTTTAGGAGAAATTTTTGAAAACCGAGGTAATATATCAGGTCTCAGGTCCACGGGTCCGGACCAAGGTGGAACCGGACCATGACCCATTTACTTATCGGGGCTTAAATAAAGACCAGACAAGATTTTTAACGGGTCGGAATCTCCGGATAATCGGAGAATCGGGGACCCATTTACATCCCTACTTGAGAGGGAGCCGTTCTCCTAGGCGATCCTGTAAGGACCGTCCTTACGGTCTGCACCATTCGGAACGCCCACTGGGGCCCACCTTATGACCCATCCAAAATGATCACTCATTCATAACCCCCTTATAAGCATTGACTCTTATGAATTTGCATGGATTCGAATGAACTAGACCGTTAGATTGAGGGTCAGTTTTTCTTCTTTGATATAAAGTTGTTAAACTTGTGAGCCACGGATGAAGGGGTTAGAGGTATTAGATTGACTTCAAATATGATATGTAAGTAGACCCCACTTGGATCTTTCAATCCCCCTCTGTCCCATGACCAGTGGGCACCAATAGACGGTCCGCACCGTAAACCGTAAGGACGGTCCTTACAGGACCACCTCTCAATATATTGCATAGTTTAAATGTAATTTGATATTTGGGCCTAATTTGTGTGCCTAACGTCTGAGCTCAGCCCGAATTCCATTGGGTCTTCAAAACCCAGGCCCAACCGCAGGCTTGGGTCGACCATGTCCAACCCAAATTGGGCTTTCATGTTGGCTTGGATGAGAGAATGATGCACTAGAATATTACCAAATATTATATATATATATATATATGGGGCCAGCTCTCCTAAGCTGAAGCTTAAGATAAGGTAAGCTGAAGTAAGCTCAATTACATAGTGGGGCCCACTTGGGAACCCATATGGGGATGGGGGTGGGGGGGATTTCAATGACTCCCTAGGACCCTCATTCCTACAAAAAAATCAGCCCAAATCGTGGTTTCTATCATCTCCATCTGGGCACCAAAAGTTTAATGGTCAACGGTCTATTCGGATTGGTACATAGTCGATCCAACGGTCTAGTAAATTCGGATTTGACCAAAAGTTGGTGGGCTTGTGCAATTTAAGGGGGTCGTGTGTTTGGTCCATTTGGATGGATCAAGGATGTGCCCCAGAAGCGTTAGCTTACGGAATCATATCATAAGCTTAAGCTTAGGAGAGCCTTGCTCTATATATATATATGACAACGGTAACCATTTAAAATGACGGCCTCTACAAATCTGGTACACGCTGATCTTAGACGTGATTGTTTATAATTTAATTTTGTATTGAAACAACGTTAAGACCTCCTTTTTCCTACCTAAATAAAAAATACATCTTTTCAATCATCTGTATTGGTTTCGACTGAAGTATTTTTTCCTTTAAAACACCCTAAATAGAATTAATTTAGAAGATTTAGATAAAGAATGGGAACGTATATATGCAACTCCTCTGATAGGGTGTACATGGGTCGGGTTTGGCTAAATACCTCATCCGACCCAAACTAGTATAGGTTAAACATTTATAACCCTTAACCAAACCTATACTAGTTTGGGTTGGGTCGGGTCGGGTCGGGTTACTCGGGTTGGGTCGGGTAGGGTTGGGTTTAAATGGGTTGTACTTGTAGCTCAAATCTCATCACAGTAACTCAAATCACAAGATATTATGAGTCTTACTGACAAATATCCAACTTAAATGAACTATCTGATTCTAATATTGTACGGTAACTGTGGTCCTTATATTTGTAAATGTGGGGCCCAAACTTATTTGTAACTGTAGTTCTTATATTTGTAATTGAGTAAGAAAACTGATTGGGTAAAGGCTCATGCTAGATGGGCAGCTCTAACCTATCTAACCTATGCTAGATGGGCTTTGGGTAAGGTGGATATCGTTTCCAAAGAGGCAAGAATCAAACATATTTTATTGGATAACTAGGGTTTGTATTATGTAGGGTTGGGTCAGGTACATATGGGTCGGATATGTACTACATATATATCAGACCTGTTTATAAAATGGGTTACACATTTGGACCTGTACTTGACCCGTTGTGCTGTGGGTTAGGGTCGGTTTTTGTCGGGTTGGGTCGGGTTGATGGGTTGGGTCGGATTGGATATGGGTTTTGTACACCCCTGGACCTCTGATACCCGCCTCTTACCTCACTAGTAAGAGGTGTCACCTTGATCCCTCAGTAGCTATCTTTTCCCACCCGAAGGCTTCTTCCTTCATCCAAGGGCCCCCTTACCACACCTGAGGTCTCCTTCCCTCACCCGAGGGCTCTTCCATTGTCATGGTTTCAATGGGTCCCCAACCCCTTAGCTCTTCTTTTGATAGTTCCAAAGAAGTTAACTGTTAACATCCAGAAGAATGTCAGTTAATTTGTAATGTGTTATATGGGACTTCCATTTATTTATTTATGGGAAATGATCCGGTGAGAACTATGGGTGGAGCCCACCTATCATCCAATCCAAACCTTGCAATAGACAGGGACCCCCTTGATAGTCATACGCTGCAAGGTTTGGCACCAATGTGAATGAATTGGACTGTTGGATCGACTATATACTCATATGAATGAACTGGCTTGTCGGGCATGGATGAAGGGGTGTTAGGAGCATGGGATTTGTGCCAAACTTGAAATTTATGGTGGTCCCATATGGATATTTTAATCCCCACCAGTCCCATCCCAAAATGAGACGCCCAATGGGCCCTACAAAAAAATTCTCACGGTGACTCCGTGAGAACAGTTCTCACTGGATCAAATCCCTTTATTTATAATCTGGGTCTTCCATTTTAATGGAGGAAACCTAGTTTTTGAACCATGATGGTAACGGCTCATAATCCTAAACTTAACATGTTTTGAGGACTAAATTATGCTTCTAGTTGCATCAGATCGAGTGTTTTATATATGTGTTCAAAACATCCTACAAATAAGTGGAAACCATAATTCTTTTTACAAAAAGAAAATTTATTGATTTTTAAGAAGAATTTTTTAGAAAAGAAGGTTTAAAGGGGTCTAAGAAAACTTCCAAACTGTGGTTTGGATCCTCCGAGGCTTGAAATTAGAGAAATTCGTTTGGAACTCTACAGTGGGGTCCATCTATTGAAAACCTAAGCCGCTCAAAATAAACTCCTTCCTAATTTATGGTGTAAAATAAAATAGGCCATGCATGGGATGATGACATTCAGGCCCGTTGTCTGGATCTGGGCCTGACTTTTAGCCCAATAAATAAATTTGCCAGGCTTAGCCTGGCCCAACCATCTTACTTTCGACCTACTTATTTATAGGTTTTGATATGAATTAGGGTCAAGTAAAATATCAGGCAAATCACATATTCCTAATCCATAGTTATTGTTTCCACAAATTTAAGGCTATATATTTCTTGCAAACTCGTCAGGCACTAATGCAGGATGAGAATGAAATTAGAATCAGTGCCAATTCAAGATGCGTGTGAACTGATTGGATTGATCATAGGTGAGCCACCATATAAAAACGAAAAGAGATTCAATTTGGCCTCAGGTTCCTTATTGAGGGACTATAACTGGGGAAAATATGCTCTGATGCTAGGTTCCTTGCACATGAGGTCTACAATGGTGATCAAGAAGTTGGCTCTAATTTGTTCATTTACTAATGGATGGATGGGGACACTTTTAAGGGGTTCGATGTTGTAAAGAATTTTCCAAGAAAAATAAATTAATAAAATGATTTTCAAAAGAGAATGATCTTCCGTTGTTTAACTGAAATAGTTTTGAAGTGAAAGCATTTTCTGATATTTTTGTGGAAAGTAGATTCGGATACAAAGAGATATAATAATAATAAAACCATCTGTTGCAGTCTTACACGAGGTAGAAACATGTTTGTCCATGAAAAATATTCAGAGAAATCCACCTTTCACTTTCATTCCTATTTGATATTGTTTTCTACCTTTTTCCATTAAGTCTAACAGCTTTCTCAACATGATTTCCAGATCTCCAGTTTGAATTTGGATCCTACATTCTCAGTGGGCTCATTTATGAAAATCTAATTTGCTCAAAATTATTTTCTCCTTTTGTTTGGGTCCTTGCGAAATTTTAATCCAATAGAAGTTGGCCCTTTAATTTATAAGATTGATCACTATAAAGCACTTGAGATTTTTAGTCCAACAGTATAATTTAGGCGACTGATAAACTAGCTTGGCTTGTCAAGATGCCGTAGATGATATGGGTCCCATCAATTCAGTGGTTCAGATCATCACCAAAATGCTTCTTTCAATTAGGGCTGTCAACTGGCTCAATATGGGTCATACTCATATGTACTACCCTAGTTTGGCCCTGATAATGATTTCATGACCCCGGCCTAAGTTTAGGTTGAAGCCCACCTATTAGAGCTCACGGGCCACATTATTCAGGCTCGGCCCAATAGTGTTTCGAATCTGTTGTTATTGGATTTGTACCCAACCCCAGGCTGAACCCAGATGAAGCCCTACTCCCATTTGCACCAGCCCATAGCAGGATGATATGGACGCCCTACTCCCATTTGCACCAGCCCATAGCAGGATGATATGGACGTCCATACAGTGATAGACCATGCCTGAATATCCCCGTCAGGTAGCAGTGCTCAAGGGCCAGATAAGACTGAACACGACCAGTGTCAGGCCCAGATTGGGCTGGATATGGGCTCTGATTTCATGCCTATGGGCTGGACCCGGACTAATTATCTTGTCTCGAGAGTTAAACGGGCTGGGCTCTGGCCAATGTATGCTCAAAGGTCCCAGATTAACCCAAGGCACATGGGGGTTGGCCTGGGCCCGACCTTCATCATTGGGGGATGGATCCAGACCTAAATAATAGGCCTGGTAGGTGCATGGAACTGGACTTGACAAGCTTCAACCCAGCTGGACCTATATCACCATCATCCCTACTTTAAGTGGTTAAAAAAAAAAAAGGTACATGGAAATCACTATATGACACATTAGAGTCAAATTATGAAGAACCAAATTGGCATTTTTTTCAGTTTTTCACATGTGAATGTGACGCAACATCAACAAATTCTATAGAGTTAACTCGTCCAAGACTTGAGTGGACTAACTGAGTTTAATTTACTTACAACAAAATGATCTATAAAAGCAATCAGGGTGAAACAAACTCTGGTATTGTTTGCAAGTCTGGCTTCCATGCAGATTTTCTCAATTCAGCCACATCGAACAATAACATCTGACCCACCATAACTTGTCCATTGATGACACTTGAAGCATCCATCGCCATCTGATCAATCTCCGCCGCCATCTGATCAATCTCCTTCCTCGCCTTCATCGATATCAATCCATTATCTGAGCATGGTATCAGCCCATTTGACTCGGCCATGCGCACAAACTTCTCATATGTGTAGTTGCACCTCACTAACTTTTCTGGTATGAGGAAGTAGAGTCGACTGCTATCGAGCTCATCGGATTCCGGCAAGACCATTCGATCCGATCCACACCGGATTATCTTATAACCCGGATAGGCTCCTTCAACCTCTTTTACAAGGACCCTTCTCCTGAACTTGATGAAATCTCCATCCTCTTTCATTACAAGGACACCTCCCTTGGATGAATGAGAGCATATACATGCCAATGAGTTGCCCATTTCTCAGCTGTGGTTTTTGTTTCCTAAGATAATGAAATGATGTTTGTATAATTATAATGACTGAATTACAACATGTAATTAGTAGTTAAGACACGCCATAAGCAAGTTATTGAAAAGTTACCTGGTGACATAAGCTGGCTAGCTATGAACATTCCATTGCATGGATGTCTTCATTGAAGACAAAAAAAAGGTTCGGCATTGATAGGAACAATATGTTGGACCATTGGTAGAATTAATTAAAGTATCTGTGTCGGGTGAGATCCATGGTTCGATGTAAAATTTGGCAGGTATGGGTCCAAGTTTAAGCAATTTGGGGCATATAATTATTTTTCTACATTTTTGGGCACCAATTTGTGTTTCAATAATGTCTTTTTAGTTGTTTTTTTTTTTCCTTCTTTCGGATCTTTTTACGGGTATTCCTACTTCCTGCTTAAAGAAATTTTATGCTTATCATTGCATCGAATCTTTTTTATCAAATTCTGGTACTAGATGATCCCTAATTATATATATAGATAGTGGGATTCTCCAAAATGCCCCACTTTAAAAATGCTCTTTATTCAGCCCCTCTTCTTGGGATCATGGGGCCCGCTTTTAGTCAATCTAGTATTTTTTCACACACACTACCCCCAATGAATAGTCACATGTCCAAATTTGATACTCATCCAACTTTTCCTCACCGTTGGACTGAAATTATAATACAATGATGCCTCTAATTAAACTATTAAATTTTAGGGTCATGGATTAAAAGGTTAAAATGATCATTTGGAGTCAAAATTTTGCATATAAGTATGTCTTATATAGATATTTTCATCCAATGGACTTCCATGATCATGTAATGCATCCCAGTAGACCTAACTAGGAGGGATGCTTTTCTCCTAAGAAATGCCCCGACACCGAGTAGTCCCAACTAGGGGGTGTGTGTGTGGTCCAGTCAGATGGACCATCAGGTGGGTCCCACCCACGGTGCACGATGTGCACCTGATAACTAATGTATACCAATAAAACCTCCTTAGAGCTCGTTTCTTTGCATGGAATTGGATACATAGTAATTCATGGTCAAATTAGCTCACTAAAGAACTACTAAAGAGGTAAAGGGTCAAAGCACTAGAGAAAGTTTTGAGAAGTCATAGTTTGACTTTAAAAATGATCATGTACTGAGTTCCTTTCTCGATTGTATTATATATGCTGCATGCATACAGAGAGATTGTTTGTAGGAAAGATGTAAAGAAAGACTGTTACAGAGATAAGAACTTTAGAAAAATTCAGATTCAGAGAACGTTAATTCACCGAGTCTACTATGGAAATACCCAGAATATAGAGAGCTTATTAATAAATAGATTTTCTGTTGTGCAGTTATTGCTGTTATCTTTCAATACGCCCTCTCAAACTGGGACGGGTTCAGGCCAAAGACCCACTTTGACTCATAGCAACTCAAAAGGACCATGCGAGAGTGGCTTAATAAAAATGTCCACTACTAGATTGGAGGATGAGACAAATCGATCATCAACAACCCAAGTGCCACCTTTTTCCGAACAAAATGGTAGTCAAATTCTATATACTTTGTGCGGGTATAGAAGACTGGATTAACAGTCATACGTAGTAGAGCTATGTCATAACAGAAAAGAGTGGGTGTCTGAAAGAGGCAGAGCCCAACATCACGTAGAATGTATGTTAGCCAAGTGATTTCCACTGCAGTGGAAGAAAGAGCTTGATGCTTGATTTCAGTGCTATAACCGGCCACAGATACAATTAGTGCCAAGGAAAGTGCAGTAGCCAGTTGTGGATCTTCTAGTGAGGGGGCATCCAACCAGCCCAATCCGCATCAAAGAAGGTAGATTGTTCAAGTGATTGGTTAGAGAGCAAGTGAATACCATATGTAATAGTGCCACAACATAACCCAATATATGTTTCACTAATTGGTCGGATTGTGTATGAATTGACACACATGATTAACACTGCAAGATATGTCATGCCTGGTAATTGTTAGGTACAGAAGACCACCTCCGGTAAAGCTCTGGATGTTTGAACGGATTATCATTATGAGATGACAAGTGCAACTTTGTTACCATGGGTGTGGAAATTGGCTTGCAATCTTGCATTTGGGCTCTTTCTAGCAGTTCATTAGCATATTTAGCTTGATTTAACCCACAATCACATATCCATTCATGAAAAGTATCTGTGATTGTTAGCATGAAAAATAAAAATTGAAGGTTTTATTAAACCTTCTATTTAAGCCTTAACACAGGCAAAGGTCCTTTCTCAGATTATTATATGAATTCCAAACACTAATAATTAAACTAATTAATTAAGCTAAGTCCAAATAAGAATAAATCACCACAAAATAGGAAGAGATACAGGTTTTTACATGAAAAACCCAAATCGGGAAAAAACCACGGGTGGTAGAGACCACCGAAAGCAAATCACTATAATATGAAGATTACAAGTGAACTCACTAAACCTTTGACGCAGTTGTAACTCAACCTAAAAGGACTGTGAAGAACTTGCCGACGACCCGCCGTTCACCTTCCACGTGCTAGCTTGAAACCCACCTTGAATGCCCCTTCAAGGTGCTTGATCACAGGGAAAAAGAATAATTCTTCAGCACAATCTCCCTTGCACAAATAAGCCCACAAAACTCTCCAGAGATAAATCTTGAAACTCAAGTGAATAATATATCTTCTGTGTTATGTTTGTGGATGCAAGGGGTTAATAAATAGCCCAAGGTTCGTGCAAAATCATCTTAGAAATAAAACAGGACTCTTAGAAGAAGTTTGGAAACACAGCAAACAAGAGTCCCGTTTGGAACAGAAACTCCCAGCTCGCTATAGCGAGACTACATTCTGTCATTGACAGAACTGCTCCTCGCTATAGCGAGACTGGGTTCTGTCAAAACACTTGTAGTCTGAGGAGTCTGTCCGGGAAAGTTTCTCTTGAGGTCTTTTGATTTCTTTGGAACACTTTTAAGTGTATCAAGGTCTTCTGAAGAGGTCTTCACAAACCAAATGCTTCCTTCACAGTCCTATTCTAAAAGAAATAGAAAATACAACTCAATTAGGACTCTGAGTTTTGTTCAAGATATAGAAATTAGCCAACTAAAAATCTAATAATCTCCCCCTTTGGCAATTCATGAACAAAACTCCTAATACAAACTAGATCTCTTATCCCAGTACAAGATATCATAAACTTAAACGGACTGTTAAACAGAAGAATCCACTTGTCTGGAAATGTAACCTGTCCAAAATGCACACCTGAAATAAACCGTAGGAAAGAACAAGCATAATATCACAGAAATAGAATTAATCAGTTTGTTAAAAAGTCTGTCTAAGTCTAAGACATAAAGGTACTCCCCCTTTTTGTTAATAGGATTGACAAAGCAACATAGAAAACAAGGAAGTAATAAGGTAGCAAAGGTAAAGAAACCAAAATGCAAAACAGAGTTAAATAACAGCACTGTAGACAGATCACTGATGGCGAAGCTAATTGAACATGTCTGTGATGTGATTACGGAGATCAGTGAAGCCAGACGATATCCTGCCATCCAGTTGTTCAATCTGAATAGATTGATCAAACACTGCATGTTCTAAAGCGAGGAGACGATTTTCAACTCTGTTTTCATCGACATTTGCAACTGGAACTTGAGCTTGCTCCCCCTGAATACGATTTCGAACATGAGTGTCGGACATGGCTCTTGTCCTGCCATCTATCTTTTGCCTTTTTGTAATAGGCATTTCATGTGGGTAGACATGGCAACCAGCATCAATCAACAACTTGCTAATCAGTGCCCCAAACGGAAGTTGAAGCTTCCGAGGTTCATCGAATATCTTCAACATGCAGTCAAGAATCGTACGCGGAATATCGACCGATGTGCCTGTACCCAAGTAGTAGAGAAGGAGAGCCTGGGTTGGAAGAAGATCAGAGGAATGTCCTCGAGGCTCAATGTTATGGACGACAAACGTGTTAAGCAGGCGATAATCAGATTGTAGCCCAGAAATTTTCAGCACTGGAGGAGACCATTCAGTTGGTTCTCCACAAAGAATGGTAGCCACTTCATCTAAGAGATAAACTTGATTGTTCAGATCAGGAAAAGGGTAAAGAGGTTGATTAGGTCGCCGGAGTTATAGCAAAGTGGCGATTGTTTTCGCATCAACGGAGATAGTCTTTCCTCAAACAAATGTGCGGAATACGTCTTCTTTAACTTCAAACATATTGCAGTAAAATTCTCGAACCCATTCTTCAAAACATTCACTTATCAAATTCATAAGAAGCATGAGACGATTTTGATAAAGCCATTGAGAGAAGTTTGAAGCAGTTAGAGTATTTTGAAACAACAATTCTCTCAAAAATCACCGTTCGATCTTTGAAGCTAGAGTCGAATCGAGCGGAACTCTCAACATCCCTAAACCGATCAACATCATACTGAGATGAGGAACTAGCAGGACGCTTTCTTTTAGAAGATTTTGGAGCCATGCTGATGCCAAGAAAATGCAAGAAAGCACATAAAACAGTGTAAATATTCATTGTGACAATATCCTAAACACTTTGTGTGCACACATGCATAGTGTAATTTCCAACAAATTTGGACTGAAATCTTTCAGGCAGAGATCGAAGAATTTTCTTTACCACTTTCGAATCTGGAAAAGGTTCTCCCAGGTTGAAACTTGAATTAACAATATGACCAAGTTTAGCATTAAACTCATCAAAAGTTTCATCATCTTTCATATGTATAGTCTCAAAGGCAGATGTCAAATTTTGAATTTTGGTTTGCCTGACTATATCAGTGCCTTCATGCACTATTCTTAAAAGATCCCAAGCCTCTTTGCAGTGGTGCAAGTTGAAATTCTCCAAAATTCTGAATGAGAAGCGCCATTGTACATAGCATTCATAGCCATATCATTCCAATGGGTCTGATTCTTTTCTCCTTGTGTCTAGTCAGCTACTGGTTTGGGAACAGTTCTCCCTTCAACAACCATTGTTGGTGATTTGTAGCCATTCACCACTGTTTGTCAAACATCATGATCAAGAGAACGTAAAAACGCAGTCATCCTTACCTTCCAGTAAGCATAATTGCTACTACCTTCAAGCAATGGAGGCTTGGTGGTAGACGTGCCTTCCCTGGTGAATTCCATAGATCAAATCTGAGAGGATCGCACTTTAGAGTTGTGCAACTTGCTCTGATACCACGTGAAGGTTTTACTAAACCTTCTATTTAAGCCTTAACACAGGCTAAGGTCCTTTCTCAGATTATTATATGAATTCCAAACACTAATAATTAAACTAATTAATTAAGCTAAGTCCAAATAAGAATAAATTACCACAAAATAGGAAGAGACACATGTTTTTTACGTGGAAAACCCAACTCGGGAAAAAACCACGGGTGGTAGAGACCACCGAAAGTAAAGCACTATAATATGAAGATTACAAGTGAACTCACTAGACCTTTGACGTAGTTGTAACTCAACCTAAAAGATTTGTGAAGAACTTGCCGACGACCCGCCGTTCACCTTCCACGTGCTAGCTTGAAACCCACCTTAAATGCCCCTTCAAGGTGCTTGATCACAGGGAAAAAGAATAATTCTTCAGCACAATCTCCCTTGCACAATTAAGCCCACAAACTCTCCAGAGATGAATCTTGAAACTAAAGTGAATAATATATCTTCTGTCTACTGTTTGTGGATGCAAGGGGTTAATAAATAGCCCAAGGTTCGTGCAAAATCCTCTTAGAAATAAAGCAGGACTCTTAGAAGAAGTTTGGAAACGCAGCAAACAAGAGTCCCGTTTGGGACAGAAACTCCCAGCTCGCTATAACAAGGTTCAGTCTCGCTATAGCGAGACTGGGTTCTGTCAAAAACACTTGTAGTTTGAGGAGTCTGTCCGGGAAAGTTTCTCTGAGGTCTTTTGATTTCTTTGGAACACTTTTAAAGTGTATCAAGGTCTTCTGAAGAGGTTTTCACAAACTAAATACTTCCTTCACAGTCCTATTATAAAAGAAATAGAAAATACAACTCAATTAGGACTCTGAGTTGTGTTCAAGATATAGAATTAGCCAACTAAAAATCTAACAAAACTCTTTGATCTCTAAAAAAAAAGAGCGGCTTGTATTTTGCAGAAATGATCATGGGGATCAACGTTCGTATGTGGATCCATCCACTAGATCAAATGTGGTGTGATCTCTTCCAAAAGCTTTGATCATACAAATTAATGAAGAGTTGATGAAGATGGCTGAGATCGTAAGGCTTGGGTGGATAGATGGGAGAGGATGTTCGTTTTATTATTGAAATAGAAAATTGACGGTGATAATTGCGGAAAGTAGGATCATACCCGGATGGATAGCAACTTAGCAAGATCAATGAATTTTTATAAAATCACATAAAGTTTGTATTAATTTCTTACTTCTTATCAAATTTATATTCTTTTATTACTTTATTATTTTCTAAACTTGGACTTTGACATCCAATAAAATCTTAATTGATATTAATTCATAAAACTAACTACATTTTAAAACTTTTCTCACAGCTATCACTACTACAATATAATGAATTAAAAAAAAAATTATGCATATATATGTCCGTGATTTAAGCGTTGGCAGTCAGGCTAGTATTATACTGATATCATTAGGAAAACGGGGATTTTTTTTCTAATTGTACGGCAAAAGTTTCAAGGTATTGGCTACTTTTGATCATAAGTTTATGATATTATTTTGGAACCACATGAAAGAAATAAGAAAAATTGATTCTAGTTTGTTAAGTGCTAATATGCACTTTAAGAGGGATTTTAGTAAAGAAGAATGAATTAGAAAAAATGGAAACTTAAGATAGTTAATTTTCATATAATAATTGGTAAAAGTAATTAAAATCTATATCCCTTTCAGTTTTCCTTATTTTTTTTATCACTCTTCCTGTTTCTTTTCACATCTTTCCCTTTTTTAAAACACTTTCTAGTTTTTGTTTTTTTTTTTTTTTTTTTTTTTTTTTTTTTTTTTTTTTTTTTTTTTTTTTTAAGTTTCTCATTTACACTTACTAAATAAATATCAATTTATAAATATATACAGTAGGGATTAAAATTAAGTGAAAGAGCAATTTGCTATTTTTGTATATATCTGCCATGTTTTACTTTACTTTGTATTTTTAACTACAATTTTCAAACAATATCCGAAGAACACCAAAAATGTTCTCCATTTGCTTGTTTAGGTTGTCCCTCTTATACTTGTGGTTCGTTTACCTTTTTTTTTTTTTTTTTTTTTTTTTCAGTTGCTATATTGGACAACCAGTCTATAATGATACTTTACACCTGAAGACCCAGGGATCAATCCTTAAGCATGTGTGTGATTAATTAATTATGTGCCAGCAGCACTCGACCATTAGTGTGATTAAGACCCAGGAACGTCAAGATGAATGAGTTTACTAAGGATTAAATCGACCAAATTGAACAAATTATTGCAAAGCATTAGTCAATGGGATCACTGGGACCCACTAGAGACCCTATCCTTGCAAGATAGTATTCACTCATGCAATAAGAGACTTTTGTCCCCAAAGATAAAACACCGGTTCCTATGGGGTACCTAGGATTCAAACCCTAGATACTAAAGTAATAAGTGGAGATTGGAGTACCCAATCAAAGAAAAAAAAGAAAGAAATCGGTTCCTGTGGGGGTACCTAGGACTCATACCCTATCTCATTGAATTGCTTTTATCTCACTCATAAGGAATTTCATTAGTCTTTCCCTAGTTAGCCATCAAATAGTGGTGAGCTTAAACTTAATGCACTCCCAATAAAGAAAGGAGCATGTGGAGGCAACTCCAAGGAAGTAAATCAAACACCAATAGAAAAAAACAAAAAGGGAAAACTATATTATTATAACAATATATTGTATGTAAAAATAGGCATTAGAAAAGGGGATTTAACAAAAGAATAAAAATAAAAACCTAGGGAGACAGCCTAATACAAAGGAAGGCCTAGGCTGTCATATGGGATGTCAGCTGTGAAATCCTTACTTTTGAGAAAGAAATAAAACCAAATCATGGGGGTTAAGCATTAATCAAGGTTGTTAGGAGTTGGGCTCAAGTGTTTGTATCATGTTGATAATGTTACTACCTAACGAACATCATAAATAGGGGCGTTTGGTCTAGTGGTATGATTCTCGCTTTGGGTGCGAGAGGTCGCGAGTTCGATTCTCGCAACGCCCCCACATTCCCATTTCTTTTTGTTCCTTTTGCTTCTCGCTCTCTACTTTCTTCACAATCAATCTCTCTCTCTCTCCATCCCTCTCTACTTTCTTTCTTTCTATCAATCAATCTCTCTCCCTCTCATCCTTTCCTAACTAATAACGAAGAGAATAGAAGAGAAGAGAAGCATTTTACTTTCCAACCTCATTATGTACTGCTGCTATTACTCCTCCATCTGCCATCCCCTCACTCGCAGGTTGACGCAACCACAGATTGAACCATCATACTCCAATCTCTTCTTCCCCACCAAACTCAAGTTTTGGAGGAGATCGAGGATGAGTCCAACTCCCAGAGCTGCTGCTGGTGCTGGTTCTGTTAGTGGATCCGGAGCCGACTACTCTGGTATGCAACCCACTATCTCCTCTTTCTTTTCTTCCACCACCATCACCACCACACGACGATGATTACAGAGGATAAGGTTGGGTTGGGTCTATCCCAACCCGAATGAATCAACACTAGATATTGGGTTGGGTCGGGCGTGAACCCGATGGACCTAACAAGGATATAAAACAGGGTGAGTGGTGACTGACCATGTTGGTCAGTCCAATTCCATGCTGTGTATTGAATTCCTTGGAATTCATGGTAGGAAGGGGTGGAGGCTTAAACGTGTAGATAACATTCCTTGGATTTAATTTACTGTCAAGGGTGAGTAATCATTTGAGGGAGAGAATGAGATTTATTTGATTGTCCTTGTAATTTCAGTATCATATTATCTATGTGGCAACAAAATTAAGACACATTGGTGGATAATCTTGATGTCCTTTGTTGCCCAATTTCATTAGTCTAAGTGCTTAACAAGGGGTCAGTAATCAAGATTATTCACTTTTAGGCCCTTGATAATGTTCAATGTAGATTAAGCAAACAACCCAAACTGTCCTGTAGTAATTTTATTATTTTTTTTCTGAATTATCATCCAGAGCAATTGTTGGGCACTGAAAGGAAGCAAAAAAGACAGAGTGTAGCTGGAATAGATCAGGATGAATTATTGGACCCAGAAATGTTAGCTGATGCTGACAGCTGCTTTTGCAATTTTAATGGAGTTCAGATACACTACAAAATTTGTCATGAAGAAGAAGAAGAAGAAGAAGAAGGAGAACAACTAGCTCATCACTTCATACAACTTCACTCTTCTCATCCTTCCACTAGTGTTGCTAAAAAGATTGGATTGCCCATGGTCTTACTACATGGTTTTGGAGCCTCAGTGTTCTCATGGAATCGAGTAATGAAGCCCCTCTCTCAGTTGGTGGGTGCCAAAGTTCTTTCTTTTGACAGACCTGCTTTTGGGTTGACATCCAGGGTGAGTTTTATGGAGCATTCAAGCTCTAGTAGTGAGGATTCTGCACCTTTGAATCCGTATTCTATGGCGTTTTCGGTCCTTGCAACCTTGTCTTTCATTGACCTTTTGGCCGCTGAGAAGGCAATTCTAATTGGGTAAGAAGTTTGCCATTTACATGCATATAGACCTTCTGTTTCCTGCCATTTCTCCTCTGCTGACAACCTGAAAAAAAAACTGAGATATCAGGCACTCTGCTGGTTGCCTTGTAGCAGTTGATACATACTTTGAAGCTCCTGAGAGAGTTGCTGCTTTGGTCCTCATCGCCCCAGCTATATTGGCTCCAATTGTTCCACGTAAGGCCACACGGGAAAACCAAATGACAAAAGATAAACAGATAGTGGATGGATTCTCTGATTCAAATTTTCCAGAGAACCCATTTGTTAGGATTTGGAAGGCTTTATCCAACTTCTGCATGCACATTGCAAAGGTAGCAATGCAAATGATGAAAGCGATGATGGATATGGTTAGCTCTTTGTATAGGAAGGCCTTGTCAGCAATCCTGCGCTCAACCTTTGCTATCGTTTTGGTAAGCTGGAACACTTTCTTAACAAATTATCGTAGTGGTAAATCTCAAATTGCTGAAGCACTTGTATTGTAATTTGCAAATCCAGACTTCTACCGGACAACCCTATTGGGTTAGGCAATGCCCCTAAATCCCTGTAACGCCCCACCCTATACATGCATGATATTGTCCGCTTTGGCCCACTGGCCTCACGGTTTTGTTTCTGATGGGTCTCAAACCTATCAAAAGGGTAAGGGTGTAAGCTCTACATATAATCCCATTCACTTTCCTCTCTATAGTCGATGTGGGACTCCGGGGCGTCACAATCCCCCCAGGATATATAGATGTAACAAAGGTTGGCCATACAATATTAGAGAAGTATGCTCTGGGATTTTCTTATTCTATGGTTCCTTTTCAGACATTTTCTCTGGCTTATTTGCTGTATGGTTTACTTAGCGCGAAGTTCTCCATACACATGCTCAATAAATAGGTGATATTCAACTCCAACTGGGAACTAGTCATCATCATATATAGTTCTTTCACTCGTTAGTTGTTACCACCTTCTCTTACCTGTCTTTTATAGGTTCAATATAACAACTACAAATAATTATATTTTCTTTTCATTGTCCACCAAATTGACTGTCTCAGTCCCCAATTTGCAGACCTTCTCTCAACCAATTAAAGTGAGAGGTTAAAGTTTCCTCTCTATTAGCTTCTGCATTAATTGTCTTAATAGTAATATCTAGCCTCATAAATCAGCTTCCAAAATGTGTTACTTGGGTATGACGCCAGTATTATAAGAATCTAACTCAAACAAACCCAAAGAAGCTGACTTTTCCTTGATTTGCACTATACTAAGATGTAATTATACTCAAAAGTGTGTAATGATAAAAAAAAAAAAAAAAAAAAAAAATCCCGTATCTAGATCAAGAACATCAGAATGCGAGAAGTAATTTCTCCGATTTTGTCATCAGAAATCTGGATGGACTTACTTACTGGTATGGGGAGCTTCTAAAAAAGAAGAAAAAATCTTAATATGCTGCCACTTTATTGAGTTGTTGATTGCTAATATTGTTTACAGGTAAGGATGATCATCGATAAGTTCGGTATTCCTGCTATTCGGAACTCATGGTGTGATGCAAATCAAATCAATGACCATGTCTTAGATGGTTATACCAAGGCAAGTAAAAACTTGTAGCCATCATTTCTATTTTTCCATATGTAACAGTTTATGCCATGCAGGCTTTGAAGCAACATGGTATTGTTGTAGCCCATGTCATTACTAAACTCAGTGCATTTTTTGTCTACGCAGCCTTTGAGGGTCAAAGGTTGGGACAAGGCCCTTTTAGAGTACACATTAGCTATGGTTACAAATTCTGCATCTGAGTCAAAGCATCCACTTGCAAACAGACTCACTGAGATCTCATGTCCAGGTATAGTCACAAAATACATCCAACCATCCATGTTGAATGCCATGAAATTTTTGTGGGTTCTTTGTAGATGTAATTAAGACATTTTGCCTACGTAATATGGTTTCTCTATGATAAAATCATGATTTTTCAACAACCAAGATGTTGGAAAGCGCTCCATCTTATCTCCTCTCCTCTCACTTCTACTAGAACATTAATGTCTACTGACCTGAAATGCACATACTATCAATTTTTATGAAAGATGGATCCTGCCTTTGTGCTTTCCTTGGCAATTCAATGGCGGACCCAGGATTTTCATTTGGGTGGTGTGCTATATGGTCAAGTGAAGACATTAAATAATAAAATTGAGAATTTTATGATATTATCTAATGGGTTTCTCGAATCACGCGGGTGCGACCGCACCCGCATGATAACACTTGGGTCCACCCCTGCTTGGCATTAAACATTGTATCATTATTCAGTTCCTAACGAGATGAAGATAAATTGCCCATCTTTCTTCTCATTACTAAACCATGATCTTTGACCATGCCAAAACTGCTGGATTTGGTAAACAAAAGATGATCTGCTCATGAAACATTAGCTCATCTATAGATCATATACAACCAACAAATCTAGCAGTTAGGTTTGTTTGAGCAACCTAAGTTTTGGACCATACCACATCCATGGCGTTTCCCACATGATGAATGGCTCCAATTTCAGAGAGTTTTGGTAAGCAGGATTGTCATTTCTCTTAAAAGTTACTGGAGCTTCTGTTCAAGGTAAATGTGCTGGTACAGCCCATGTTTTATACATACAGTTTTACTACAGTGGCAACATGGAGTAATATTACAGTTTTGACGAATATATTTAAGATTGACTATTATGACTGATTCTTCTATTTATAATTTCTTTCGCCCTAAATGGGTCAGGAGTCGGGACCCCTACGCTCTGCCCCTGGTGAGCAGGGTGGGTAACTGGTCAGAACCATACCAAACTTTACCTTTACCTTTTGGATGGATAACTGGCCGATATATCCATGTTCTAACCATGGTTAAGACATGCGTCCCCTGCCTCTCAAAGGGACGTCTTTTGTGTCCCTTATCAACTGTGCTAGGCAGGCGGGACAAGATTATCCGTTGTTTTAGGTGTTGTACCTTAGTCCTTGAGTTCGATGATAAAAATAATAATAAAGCAAAGCAGTGGTGATTGTAATGGAGTCTTGTGCAAAAACTGATTCGAAGCATGGAAATTGGAATAATTGCGTCACAGCCTAAACTGGTGCATAAATGTACCGGCTGGAGTCTCACTTACAAAAAGAAAAAATTAACTAGCTGGTTTTTAGTATAGAAAGTCTGAAGGAGCTACATTTCCACAGAAGTTTCACAGTAGCTTTCAGTAAGGGAAAGCATCCTAATTTATACAAGAGTAAATTATTCTAATTAAAATCTAACCTCATTCCAAAGTTAAATTCAAAACTAACATCCCTAACTAACCTAATTATCTCTTGATGTCTCTAACATTTAAAACCCTGACTAACATTGTTGTAGTTTTCTAATCCATTCCAGTTCTGATTATCACGGGCGACAAAGATCGGATTGTCCCTTCTTGGAATGCTGAGCGGCTATCGCAAGCCATACCTGGATCCAACTTCGAACTAATCAAGAACTGTGGCCACTTGCCTCATGAAGAAAGGGTGGAAGAGTTCCTTTTGGCTGTTGAGAAGTTCTTATGGAAGGTGTTTGGCACTCAGGAGCAGCTTTTGCAAGCAACAGCTTGAGTTTGAATTGCATGTTCTTCATGTTAAGGTAAAGTAGAATATGATTTATTATATACTCAGGATATGGTTTAGGGTTACTACTTGAGATTGGATCTAACTAGAGTCCTGATAAACATGATATATTGAATGGTCTATTATGAAATGTTACACGTGACAGGTGCACTGCAGTTCCCTTTGGTTGGTGAATGGTGAGTCGTCAGGGAAGATGGAGCCATGAGGAACTGTATACATGATTCTTAGGTGTTGAGCTATCCGATTCCGTGTTCTAGACTTATGCTTAAGTATGCAGGTGTATTCCTGCAAAACTGAGAGCCACTTTGCATGCCTCTGATTCAGCTTGTGCTCCTCTTCCTCCTCTCTCGAACTTAAATAGATGGCTCCCTGAAAGCAGCCCAAATATGAAAACCATAGCCATCTAATATAAGTTGATGACATTTCCTACTCCAAGTAGAGTGTTGATGTACTTCAGCCACCTATGTACAGCAATTGATTAAATTCTGGAATTGTCATTGGAAAGATTTTAAAAGAATCTTACATTTTCCAAAAAAAAAAAAAAAGATCTTAAAAGAGAATATTCTTTGCATAGAAGGATGTGTTATGATTATGATAAGTTTGTCTTAGATTAGGATTGGAGTAGATTTTATTTATAATGTAATTATGATTCGGAGTTAGATTAATTGAATAGTTTCCTAGTTTAAGTTTATATTTATTGTTCTTTAGCAATAGACAAACTATTCGCAATGAAGAATAATAGTACATTTATCAAGTAGTAGTCCCTAAATTTCTTCCGATTTTGAGTTAGTCGTGATCCTCATTTTTACAGATAAACAAACTAGGTTGCCAAACTGTGTTAATCAAATATATAAATCCGCGGCCGGAGGATGTGATATCTTCATGTTAAGGATTGTACTGCCTCTTTGAACGTTATGCTCTTGCATTGGTTCTTGCAGATGATCTGGGGAGCCCTCTCATCAGAAACTTCAACATCTTGCTTTAATTCTCATATAACCAAGGAGTGTCGTTTCAGAGACTCTTCGCAGATGCCATTGATACATAATAAACTCCAGGACCATACTACTATGCCAGGGGTGTACCTAAGTATAAGGATGCGGGTGCGGTCGCACCTGTCAAACTGTGGTGTGCTTCTAAAACATCTATGAAAAATTCTGGGTCCACTTCCAAAAATCCCATAAAAATCGTAGTCCACTCTCAAAATCCACAGGAAAATCCTTAGTTTGCCCCCCAAAACCAAACTACCTATTAGGGTCCGCACCCCTCAAATGAAAATCCTGAGTCCGCTCGTGAATGCTGGTTGCTAAGTGGTAGATGGAAGCCAGCAGTAGATGCAGGAAGACAACTTCATCTGACCCACATGGGGCCCACATTTGTCTGATCCAAGCCACACATTTCGATGAAAAGCCATTGGCAGGAATTTCTCACAAGTTGCGTTGTATGATGCTAGATTGATGAGCGTGCAAAACGCATGATGATGGATGATGTGAGGACCACAGGATCACAAAATCAGCCCCATTCATTTCCACATTATGGGCTAACCAGAGTGGATCTTGCAGAATGGGTAGGTCCAAATCCAATTAAAAACAAGCTAATTCCACAAGACACTGAAGTTACCTGCCAAATGGGAGATTTTCGCTTGACAATAATACATTCGTAAGTTTGTTACTAGCTTTCAAACGCATGGTAGTATAGAACCCTCAACAGAAGAAAAATAAATGAAGTTCCTTGTTAGATTAAGCTGTTGTAGCCAAGTAGTACAATGTAAAACACTCCCTTGTTTATATCAGTAACGGTAAGATTATATTAAGAGATCAAAGTTCATACAAACAAAAGTAAAACCATCCAATAAGAGATATACCGGACATAGGCAACAGTTACAAAAGAGATGCTAAAAAACAGCTACTCTATTTACCCCTTGTTTTGTTAGCGCATCTGCCATTCCATTTGCTGATCAGCTAATATGATGAAAGACTGCCTTCAAAACTTTTTATCTTATTACTGAAACTTCCTAGGACTCTCCTGCAATGTTTTAACCCAAGATATGGCAGTGAGGAAATCACTTTCCACAAAAAACCTCTAAGAAAGAACCTGAGTGTGGTCGAAGAGTTTCAAGAATGGCTAATACATGCATGGAAAACAAGAGTAAAACTTCCCCCTTGCAATTGCAATTAACTACTAGTCATGTTGGACCCGATTTACCTCTCACCACCCCGTCCACATTGAATTTCAAGGATCCAATAGGAGGTGAGATTTAAGAAATCTCTCATTACGGGGACCACAGACCATGCAAGCCTCTGAATTTGGAATCATGTCGTCAGGGTGAACACCTTGAAACTTCTTTCAACCTGATAGATGTGATAGACTTTATGAAATTTTATACTTTTTGATAAGCCGTTCATTTAACTCCGCCTATGTGGGGGTATCATTGACATAGCCGGTCCCAAGCCCGGACAAAGGAGGAGGGGTTGTGCGTTAGGTAGCCGACAGCCAGCACAATACTCAGTCGGATTTTTTATGGATTTGAGATCTAATGAAATTTCGTTGGGGCGTCCCCTACTTAGCGACGCGCTGTATTGTCCGGGTACAGTGATAAGTGAGTAAGGACCGCTGCATCGGCGCCCGGGTGCAGTGCTAAATAGGCAAGGGTCCTCACATTTTATTGGACGAGTGTGGGGGGTAAGGAAGCTAGTCCAAAATAGAAGGCTGAGATTGGGCACTTGGAACATTGGGAGCCTAACTGGGAAACTCATGGAAGTGGTGGATACAATGGAAATGAGACGAATCGCAATTGCTTGCTTGCAAGAGACAAGATGGGTGGGACACAAAGCAAAAGAGATTGAGAGGACCGGGTATAAGTTATGGTATACGGGACTTAATAGATCGAGGAATGGGGTCGGCATAGTGGTAAACAAGGACTTAAAGGAAGAAGTAGTGAATGTAAAGCGCTATGGAGATAAGATTATTGCAATTAAGTTAGTATTAGGAGGAGAGATAATGAACATAATTAGTGCTTATGCCCCCTAGGTGGGCTTAGGAGATGGACATAAGGAGAAATTTTGGGAAGACTTGGAAGGAGTGCTACTAGAGATACCCCAAGGAGAGATGGTCTTCATAGGAGGTGATTTGAATGGTCATGAAGGACGTGACGTAGATGGATACATAGGAGTACACGGGGGACATGGGTACGGTAATAGAAATGAAGAAGGGAAGGATATCTTGGAGTTTTCAGTGGCTTATGATCTCATTGTAACTAACACATTTTTTAGAAAGAGAGAGGAACATTTGGTGACTATAAGAGTGGCTCATCGAGGACACAAATTGACTTCTTCTTAACCAGGAAAAGAGACCGTTTACCCTTGTAAAGATTGTAAGGTTATACCGGGGGAGAGCTTGACTTCCCAACATAGGTTGTTGATCATAGATGTGTAGTTACAAAGGTGGACTAGAAAAAATAAGTTATATAGATGCTCAAGGACTAAATGGTGGAACCTGAAAGGTGATAAGCAACTAGCTTTAAGGGAAAGAGTACTAGAGGAAGACGTTTGGGCGACAGATGAGAGTGCAAATAATATGTGGGATAAGGTAGCAGAGTGTATTCGGAGGGTAGGGAAAGAAGTCTTAGGAGAATCTAAAGGGGGTGCTCCGGTACAGAAAGAGGTATGGTGGTGGAGCGAAGCCGTCCAAGACAAGATAAGAGTTAAAAGAGAGTGCTTTAAAACTTGGCAAAAGGATCGAATTGAAGCGAACTTGGAAAGGTATAAAGAAGCAAAAAGAGAAACCAAAAAGGCAGTTAGTGAGGTCAAGGCAAAGGCATTTGAGGAGCTATATAGGCGACTTGACACTAAGGAAGGCAAAAGAGAGATATTCAAGCTTGCTAAAACTAGAGATCGGCAGACCAAGGACTTAAACCAAGTTAAATGCATTAAGGATGAGGATGAAAATGTATTAGTAAAGGAGGAGGAGATAAAGGAGCGTTGGAAGAGCTACTTCTACAAGTTATTTAACGAAAGCAGTAGTAGTGACATACAATTGGGGCAGCTTACCATTTCTAGAGAAGAAGCGAATCATATGTTCTATAGGAGAATCAGTAGGGAAGAAGTTAAAGAAGTATTGAAAAGAATGAAGAATGGGAAAGCGGTTGGGCCAGATGGTATCCCTATTGAGGTCTGGAGGTGCTTGGGGGAGGATGGTATTAGTTGGTTGACAAAGCTTTTTAATGTATGCTAAAGAGCAAGAAGATGCCTAATGCATGGAGGAAAAGTATTCTTATACCCATATACAAGAACAAAGGAGATATTCAGAACTGTGCGAACTACCGCGGGATTAAATTGATGAGTCATACGATGAAATTATGGAAGAGAGTTATTGAGAAAAGACTAAGAAGAACAACAAATATTTCAGAGAATCAATTTGGTTTCATGCCTGGGAGATCAACCATGGAGGCTATCTTTCTCCTGAGGAGGTTAATGGAACAGTATAGAGAAGGTAAGAGAGATTTACATAAGGTGTTCATTGACTTGGAGAAGGCCTATGACCGGGTTCCTAGAGATTCTTTGGAAAGTTCTGGAAAAGAAAAGAGTTTGTGTCGCTTATATTGAGGCGATAAAGGATATGTATGATAGAGTCGTGACATCTATAAGGACGACTGGCGGCGAAACTAAGGAGTTTCCTATCACGATTGGTCTACACCAAGGCTCAGCGTTAAGCCCGTACTTGTTTGCCCTAGTTATGGATGAGATTACAAGACATCCAGGATGAGGTGCCGTGGTGTATGCTATTTGCAGATGACATTATTTTAGTGGATGAGACGAGAGAATGAGTGAATGCTAAACTAGAATTGTGGCGGAAAACATTAGAGACAAAAGGGTTTAGGCTAAGTCGATGCAAAACGGAATATATGGAATGCAAGTTTAGTCAAAGTAGGACACCTGGTAACATAAAAGTAAGTTTGGGCACACAAAAGATTGTAGAGAAAGAAAACTTTAGGTACCTTGGATCTATGGTGCAACAGGATGGAGGGATTGATACTGATGTAAGTCATAAGATTCAGGCCGGGTGGACCAAATGGAGGAGTGCTTCTGGGGTCTTGTGTGATCGGAAAGTCCCCCTCAAGGTTAAAGGAAAGTATTATAAGGTGGCGGTACGGCCAGCGTTGTTATATGATCAGAGTGTTGGGTAGTAAAGCATAATCATGTCAAGAAGATGGAAGTTGCGGAGATGAGAATGCTAAGATGGATGTGCAGGATCAGAAAGAGAGATAGGATTAGGAATGAGGAGATTAGGGGCATAGTAGGAATAGTACCGATTGGAGATAAATGAGAGAAAATCGACTGAGATGGATCGGCCATGTTAGAAGGCGTCCAACAGAGGCACTTGTTAAAAGGTGTGAAAGCATGGAGTTTGCCAAGAGTAGGAGAGGGAGAGGGAGACCCAAGAGAAGTTGGAAAGAAACTATTAAACATAATCTTGCATACATGGATCTAACGGAGGACATGGCCCTAAACAGATTTGATTGGCGTCGTCAAATCCATATAGCCGACCCCACCTAGTGGGAAAAGGCTTGGTTTGGTTTGGATAAGCCGTTCATTTTTTTTTCTTATCTCTTAGAAGTGGCCATTTACTTTGAATTGACTTTACAAGTGAATTGCCAAACGGACCTCAAGTTGAGAGAACAATACACTCCATATGACAAGAAAACTTCTTTTCAATGTCACAAATCTTCACCCATTCAATCAAAAGAAATGCAATATATATATATATATATAATGGTTTATCATGTGCGCTTGCGCACCCGGGGTGGGATCTACATGCTGGTCCATCGAACTAGACCACATACACCTTGAATTTCACTTGTCCCTAGTGTCTGCACCCATCCGAATGGACTGTACACTGTTAAACTTATAAGGTCCAAATGGAGATGATGGGGTTTATTATTGAGGCTGATTCTTTCAGAGATGGAGGGTCCAGTGAGATCTTTCAATCCCCCTAGGTCCCAGTCCCAGGTGAGATGTGGGCCCCACAGTGAGGCGGGCACACTAATCCAATGTGCCACTCTCTCTTGAGAGAGTTCCCTGATCCATACCTCTCAAGGGGATATTAGTTATTTTCCTACCATTTACAAGGGAAATGAGCATTGATGTAGGATGAAAAGCTAAGGGTCCGTGACATATACACAAAAAGACATCAATTTTGCCTTTAATGACAAATAGATTGTTCCTCATCCTTTCCACGAGAAAAGTAAATCCCAACAACGGTGGGAATTTCTTTTGGCGGCCTCTGTTAGCCACAAGGGCAATGACAGGTGATAAGAGGGAATGCTTCTTTGGTTGTATGCACCTAAAACAAGGCCTAGCCACAAGATTTTGTTCAGTTATTTACCTGAACAAAATCATGGGTTTAACAGGTGGACAGGCCTTCTTTACCTTATCAAGCAGGCTTAAATATGAAGCGGAGCTGTAAATTGGCCATGTCAGACAACGCCACATAAAAAATAAACACCGTGATGTGGCTCCTAAGTATAGATCAGATAGCTTAAGTTTAGTAAAAGGTCCAAGGCCTAAGAAGACCCAACTTACAAGCCTACTGCACTGAAAAACCTGACTCAAGCCTGAATAAAATACTATCATGTAATTAATGGAATGTTGCATTATTTGTAATATCATTAATGATTGAATTAAGCACTCCAAACCTAGGACAGGAACCCAACCAGGGCAAGGGTCCAATTGAACCCCAACAGTTCAAAGCCCTGCTCAGATCTGGGCTCTTGGATTCAGACAATTGTTTAGACCACAAAGTGTAAATGAATCCTGATGAGTCCATGTGCACAGCATCTGGAATGAGGACTGCCGCAATGTACTCAAGATAGTTAAGAGTGAAAAAGAGTTTCCCATTAAAAAAAATAGTGCAAAAGAATGCTTGTATAAACCAGTGAATTGAACCCATCACTAATGGTACAAAGAAATATCACAATAATCTGAACCATTCAAGAATATTACATCTTTAGATTCATATATCTTATGATTATTTTAAATCATATGATTGCTTCCCACTCTTCAAAAAACTGAAAAAAAAAAGGGGGAGAAAAAGGATTGCTCTGCTAAGAATGAGGCCTCATCACCATTCAATGCTGTGGGAAATCCGCCACAGGTCTGGAAGCAACTAAATTGCAATATACACCCTACAATTTCATGACACTCCAATGGTAATCAGCAGTGCAGCCACTCATCTGGCAGCACCTCTTTTCTCCCCCCCACTTTTTCCATGGAATAAATAATAAATTGAGATCAAGTCCTCAAGGTCACAACATACAGTCGTACAGCTGCCACTGTTCGAGGAGAGATACTATACAGTGCTTAGGCAGATTTATAATTGATGCCAGATGCTGAAAACTGCAAAATTTTTATTTTTCTGAGAAGAACAGCAAAGATTCAAATACCATGACCGAAGGACAGGGACTGAGCCAATTGAAACACTTGAAGGTTCACATTTCCAGTTAAATGGTTGCATCCAGTCCTTCAGAGTTGTTCTGCTGTCCCCACAGCTGCGCATATCTTCCAGCCTTTGACAAGAGAACTTCATGGGGACCCTGTTCTACAACCTTGCCACTCTCTAAAACGATGATCTGAAAAAACAAAAGCAGAGAAATTTTTTTATAAGAAAATGAGTATATAGTTGGGGTCCAGATCCCTTCACTATATGAAAGGTTCTCATTGTCACAACCATGAAAAAGTGACGGGTTCAAGTCATCTTAACAGTTAGGGAAATGAAAAGACATCCCAAATCCCAACAATGAGTAAACAAAATCAGAGCATGTATGACGCCATGAATGTCATACATAGATTAACCATCAAAACCCAGTGAAATAACATGCAGATTGATATGGCTTTGAAAAATATATAAGCCATGTCCTAAAATAAATGGTGGTAGCTAGAAGGGGGAAGGTGTTAATAGGAAAAAAAAAGGGGGTAACTAGGTGTAACTTATCAAAAACTATAATAACTTCCCCTCCTCCGAAGCCATCAAAGTTACATAGATGATAGATCAACCATCAAAATCCAGCAAAACCAATATGCAGATTGATATGGCTTTGATTTGGATGACTCTTTTTTCCACCCTTTCTGATACGAATGGTTGGGGTCTAAAGTGGGAATATTTTTCAAATAATTTCAAATGGCCCCTGCTATCTCCTTTTTCAAAAAAAAAAAAAAAGAATTCTTAAATCCATTTTGGGCAAATTCTTTGATTTCAGAGCGATTACAGCTGAAATGCACCAAATTTCCAACCAATTTTTTTGTATGTCTCTTTGGTTCGGAACTATGGTTGAATTAAGGTTTTTCGGCCATTTTAGCTGAACCGAACCGGGATTGACAGCTATGTTCCATGGTTTACGTACTTATATTTTTGTATTTTGAAAAAGGATGGTTTAAGGACTTTGAAGTTACTAATCTACCCTTGGCCTCTGGGATTTGTGGAAAACATTTTCATTAACTCAACTAGTGACATCACTTAGTAATCAATTTCAGTTCGTCTCAGCTGAACAGTTTGAAACTATTTGGTTTGGTAGATAAGATGACTGAATAGAATAGCCCTGTCAGAAATTTCTCTCGAGATTTTGGAATAGTTCGGCACTATTCGGCAGTTTCAGACTAAATTTCAGCATGTTCAGCCAAACAGGATAAAATGAGATTCTGGCCAAACATGAAAAACAATGCAAATGTTTTTTCCCTTTTTTTACAAGAAGCCCCCTTCATTTACTAATTTGTTCCACTTTAGTTGAGAAATAATGATTATGTTTTATGTTATTTGTAGGCCATAACCATAGTTTTGAAAATCGGAATTGTATCGTAAATCATTCATACCATATGAATCATGAATTGTATTGCGAATCGTAGTTTTTTTTTATTTTTCTAATAAAAATAAAAAAATAATCAAAAGTTTAAAAAAAGAAAAAGAAAAAAGTAGTTATTCATAATCCATTCATAGCAGTATAAATACAATAACAAATAAGTCTATCATACAATCATATCAGGAACATCATGACAAATGATGTGTAATATCATACACGTATCAAGAACATCATGACAAATGATATGTGTAAATAATTAAACAAGTTTAAGGTATCAATATATATTTATTTTCTTTAAATCAAAATAGAAAAGTAAAAATAAAATCCAAACCTATATCTTACACATTAGAATGTCTCTTGAAGTTACGAAAGTGTTCATGAAGAAAAAAACCAAAAAACATAAAAAAAAAGAAAGATATACACACACCTTTTTACAATCGTGGAACAAATCCAACCCCCTCAAACTCACTAACCCCATGAAATAGCACTCACTCTGATTTGGCACTAATCTGAATAATAATCACCATCTTCCAATGATGATGATTATTCAGATTAGTGCCAAATTAGAGTGAGTGCTAATTAATGGGGGCTAGTGAGTGCGAGGAGGTTGGATTTGTCATGGGCTGCCCTACTCTAGTAAAAAGGTTACCTCTCAACACAAATCTGTTAGTAGTACCTCTTAGTAGTTGCTAACGCAAATCCGTGAGCAATCTGGGTATCCGTTAGATCGGCTTTTCGAGGATACTCCATAGATCAAATTATGTTTCATTGGAAGGAGCTAGGTTTTTCTTGTGCTAGGCCTTAGTCGTTTTGTTTCTAGGCCTATTCCTTTAATGTGTGTTCCTGTTTTGCTTGTCAATACTCATCTCTTGTACTGCTTGCTTTTATTAATACAAGTAGCCATTCAAAATAAAATAAAATAGCAGTACCTCTTAGTAGCGCGCGCACACATGTAAGTTAATAAGCCCCATCCGACCATCCTAACCCCATCATTCAGGGCCCACGTGTCCAATCCATTCAGATGGGTGTTCAGTCAATCCAATGGTCCAGTCCATTTGGATGGGTGCAAACATAAGGGGCGTATGTACTATAGGGGTAGGGTTTTTTTTGGCTCCATTCAGATGGACCATCAGGTGGGCCCCACTAGGGGTGCAAACTATGCATGAGGTGTGTGTAGGATAATTTTCCACATTTATATATTCACATGAGAGGCTTCAGCCATACAAAGTCAAGGAGCTACACTCGTTTACAGGCACACCACAGACCCCTATAAACAAGCAAACCTTCGCCAAACGAGCCCTAAATAGCCTTGCTGAAAATGTATAATAACAAAAAAAAAAAAAAGTTACTAAAAGCATATATAGTAGAATGGAAATGTGCAATGGTTCAGAATTAGCATAAACAAAAAAAGGATAGAAGGTGGTTGGTTTTTCTTCAAATTAATGGCCATGGTGACTATTTCTTGACTTATTTAAACTAAAAAGCTAGCGCCATTTAATAAAGAAAACTTTGTAAACACGCCATGCACTAAGGGAATAAAAATAACCAGTATATCTTATTTAGGCTTTGTCACTGGTTGAGATTATTTCAGACTAATCAGTTAAAAAAAATATATGCTCTCATAAGATTTTCAATTAAATAAAATTACCTCATCACACTGCATTGCAGTTGTTAAACGATGAGCAATGAAGATTGAAGTTCGATTGTTCGCAAGAGATTTCAATGCATTGAGTATCTCAGCTTCTGTTGTGCTATCAAGAGCACTGGTAGCTTCATCGCATAGCCTAAAAAACAGAAATGACAAAATAAAATATTACAAAATGCTCATGAAGCTTTGCAGTTTATCAAATAAACTCATGCTTATATGTGTAAATCTATTTACAACTAGAACTCTAGAAAGTATGAGAATACACTTCATCATCCTATACTTGTATTCAGATAGTTATACACAGTAATAATCTGTGGGGAGGTATCTCCCACATATACTTGTATTCAGATAGTTATACACGGTAATAATCTACGGGGAGGTATGTCCCACATCTTGGATGAGGAGAGACATTTTCAACTGCTTCTGGGACTCACCTATCATCAATCCAACCCTCCCCCTCTGCCCCTTGATGCAGGCCCCTATCAAGTAAAAGGGTTGTGGCTCCGAACATAGGGGTCTAATATGGAGGGTAGAGCCAAGATCACACCAAAAAGAAGCAAGAAAGTAAACAAGCAAATAAATATCACAAACCTGTATGGAATACAAGGGCTGAATTTTATTATAGAAAATTCACCCAGTTATGGTATATGGGACATCCACAATGGATTACATATATGAATCAAAGAAGCCCTAAAACTTGATTAAAAATCCAGATCAGAAGAATGGGAAAAGAAGAAAGGCAAGAGAAGAGAATAAATGATAAGAAGATCAGATAATCTAGGGTTTTACAATAAAGAAGAAGAAAAAGAATTTAAAAGGACGACAAAAAGACTTGCGGAAGTTGAGAGGATTTGTGTGCAATGGTAAGGTACACGAATCCCCTCAAGTATTTAGCTCAAGCATGGTAAAAGCAAATTATAAAAAATGCACTTATACAAGACAAAGACAAAAAAATACCCATATGGTCCCTTATTACATGTATGATATAACCCAAATTGGGACCACTCTACTCAAATTTCCCAACACTCCCCTCAAGATGGACTAAAGATGTGAATTAGTCCCAGGTTGCAAAGAATATTAAACAAGTTTTTCCAATCAAGTGACTTGACATCTGCCAATGATCTTCCAATCTCACAAATTCTACATTAATGATTTTTTATGTTATCTTTTCATGAATGAAAAGGCAATCCACCTCAATATGTTTAGTCCTTGCAAGAAACACGAGTTTCACAAATATATATAGCTGCTGGATTGTCACCAGGTACTTTTACTTTAATAGCAAGGTTAGTTTAAAGTGGTCTAAACCATGAAGCTTCACAACTATGATACACGGATACTTCAAAAAATGGGCAGCGTATCATGTTGCATCATATCTGATACTTCTCTTTTTATGTGTAAAATCTGTATCCCTGCTGTGTCCATGGCATATCACTACTGTATCCATGCTGTATTTGGGCAGCATTGTTCACAAGCACCTGTAGAGACAGTAAGGACCATGACAAATATAATCAGGTCCCAATTGACATAATGGAATAACTAATAGTGGAGGAACAGAGAGAAGATTGCGAGAAAACTAGCGTACCCACCCAATATGTGGGTCAACTGTGTTTATATAAGAATTCCTTTAGAATCCAATCCACTATGATCAAGGTAATTACAATTAATCTGACAAGCTGCCCCTATCTATCTACAGAAATATGATCTTGTTACAATCAATCAACATAAATCCTGATAATAAACCAGTGTCGACTTTTGTACAAGCATACATGTGTCCCTTTACACACGTGTCTCTCCACATGTTCTGAATTGGGACCTGATTATTTGTGATGGTTGACATTCTCACAAGATAATGATGAGAAAAATGGGAAAGAAGAGTGATTTGAATTGATCACCTTCCATAAGGATCGACCCTTCTATTAAATAGATCCCAAAACCCCCAAATTGGGGCCACAATTATGTAAATTTTAAATGAAAGAATCTCCTAAAATGGAAAACAATAAGAACACTAGCTGTTCACGTTTTTGTGTTTTGACTTTACATAGTTGGGTTGGACCCAACCTATCTAATATGCAAGTCTTTCAGAAATCACTATGACCATGAGCCATAACCCTGTACTCCGCTTATGTACATGATCTTGCAACAACACATTGCTTTTTTACTTTTAATTGCAACTAAGTTTCCTCCAACAACTGTACAGTACCATCTAATAGACGTCCCCACAGTCTTGCAACCTGCCCAATCTGCATCCATAGATATTGTCCTATCTAAATAAAGTGGCAAGCAATTATTTACTTAGTTCTAACTTCAAATGTGAGGAAATAACAACAACAACAACAACAATAATAATAACTGTCAATCAAGGATAAAAAAGTTGCGGTGATACGTAGCGGCATAGCAGTGTGAATACGTAGAGGTTTTGACTACGAAATGGAGATAAAGAAAACAATGAGTTTGAAATAAAAAGAAGGGCACAGACATAGGGCTAAGAAGAAAAAATATAGGGTTTTGATGGAACATGAATTCAATCAACCGACATATCTGAGAGAAATATATATATAGAGAGAGAGAGATTCTCCTCAAGATGCGTTTGTGGAATGCTGCTTCCAGGGAAATGTGTTTCCTATGGTGGAAGGTCGGACTCCGGTTTCCTTGCTTGCAAGGAAAACCCGCTATTTTGTTTACCCCTTTTCTGCAATGACTCGGTGTTGCATGGAACAAACGAGGTATAGAAGCTGGAACCGTCTCTCCTCTTTTGCAGAAAACAGGTTGCAAAAGTGCACCCTTAGTGTCTTAAATGCATGGCGCAGATGACTGCTTCCACATCAAATTTGAAACAGAAAACGAATTACAGAAACACACCCGTAGCATCTTAAATGCATGGCACATATGACTTCCACATCAAATTTCAAGAGACAACTACAGAAGTGGACAAAGGAAATAGATCACTTACAGAATGGAAGGTGCCTTCAAAAATGCACGAGCCAGTGCTACGCGTTGCTTTTCTCCACCACTTAACTGTAACAAATGAACACAGTATCACATACTTAATATCGTAATCAATCACAAGATGTGAGGCAGAATTCTCTCTTTTCCTACATTTTTTGACATCGCTATTTTTACATAAAATATCTGGACAAATATGCATCCACAATGAATACTTGGAGATAATAGAAACTTGTAAGATGAGAAAGAACCGGGAACCAATCCCACACCCCTATAACTGCATGGCTTACCAAAGCCACATATATAATCCACACTATCATATATCGGTAGACTCATTAAATAGTGATTGGGAAGTCCAATGCATTCTATTCTTTTATTTGCTCAAATTTTGGTCTGTTAAGCCATAAGAAGATTTTGGAATTTCCTCTTGCATTCAGAATAAGGGAAAGTTTTCTCCTGCACATGCGCTACTATCGGAGCCCGGATCCAGACCATCACCAAAGGCAGGACCTGCCCTGAATTTCACCAGGTCCTGCGTGACGAATGGCGCCGATGCGCAGTGCGCACGGGAAAATCGTCCTAAGAATAAGTGGTTACGATAATAGCATATCAGTGTCAAATAGTGATTTAGATTAGAGTTAAAGCTGGTTTTGGATAAGTTACACATATACTTAATTTTTTTTAGCAGTACAACATTATATATTTTTACAATGAAAAAGAGTTAGGAGACCTGATACGACACTATGCTCCTATGCTTTCTACTCTTGTAGTGTGATTTTTGAGAAAATTATAAGCAGAACCATTCGAAATTTGAAATATGCAAATGGTGCAATGTTACCAAGACCACAAATTTAAAACTTGCAAATTTCCTGCAAGAAAACTCCTCGCATTTTCCAGGCACTAAATGAGCTGATTTGAATGTGTTTTTACTGCTTTTTAAGTTATATATAAATCTAAATACATATATATATATATATATATACATTGTGTCAATGTTGCTAGCCAGTAATCCCAAAACCAATTGGTGATAGGAAACTGCACAAACAACTACTTAACACCCCCCCTCGGGCGGGACGCCGCCCGGATCCGAAGCACACGCCCGCACAAGACTATAACGCGGCATGGGGCCTTTTTGCCCTGCGCATTTTGCGCCCGCACAAACACACAACGCGGCATGGGGCATTTCCGCCCTGCGTGGTTTCAAACTCGAGACCTCAAGCTCTGATACCATGTCAATGTTGCTAGCCAGTAATCCCAAAACCAATTGGTGATAGGAAACTGCACAAACAACTACTTAACACATTGTGGTTGATATTGTGTGGATTTTCACTTTAGGATCCTATGAGAGCAGAACTTTTATCTGAACAGTGATCATCCACATTTCAAAACCCAAACAGAGGCTCACAGAAATGAGAAAACAAGAGAACAACATAAGACACATCATACAACACACACTAGGCCAAAACCGCCAACATTCTGCGGCCCACAACAAGGCCTAAGACCTATCAAAAGAAAAGGCAACTTCCTTCCAATTAAGCCCTTTTTAAAGGATTTTTTAAAGCATAATTTGGCAAACCCCACCCCCCGCCCTCTGGAAGAGGGGATTTTTTTTTATAACAGTAAAATAAATTAATAAGTGGGGAAACCCAAAGAATAAAATACAGGAGAAAACTCAATTCAAACTATACATCAAAGGATAAAGAAGAATGAAGCACTCCTTCCTTAGCGAGGATATCTGCCGAACCATTGGCCTCGCGTAACACATGATGAAGGACAACATCCAATTGACTTAAGATATCTTGCACTTCCTCCACCACATCAGCCAACCGCCAAGGATAAGAACAATTGCCTAAACTCCACTGAATGGCAGAAAAGGAATCTCCTTCAATGATAACTTTAGAATCTTCCATCTTACGCAGCTCACGGCAACCAACCAAAAGAGCATTCATTTTAGATTTATTAGCATCTAAAGAAACTACCGGCCCAGAGAAATTCCTTACAGTAATGCCATTCCAGTCTCTAATGACACCTCCAATACCACCTCTTCCAATGGCTTGAACATAACTTCCATCAAAGTTTAATTCAAGAAAACCCGCAGGAGGGCATTCCCAAGAAACACTATTTAAAGATCTAGGGACCCATCCACCTTGAAAATGAGCTGCCCATGATCTACTTAAATCCTCCAAACACACCCCTTTAAACTCTTTTCTTGAAAACACCAACTCTGAAACAGACTAGATAATAGATGCAACAACATCCTCCATCGAGTTACTCTTATTCTTGAAAACACGATTATTCCTCGCCAGACAAATTTTCCAACAGACCACGTACAACACCACCTTGCAAAGAATTCTCATGCGAACATATTTGATTCGTAGACGCCATTGATGAAAAGATCCACAACTTTCAAAGGCATGACCCATTGCATATCAAACTCTTTAAGAATTGTAGACCACACTTTATGAGCAAAAACACAATGGATAAGCAAATGATGCACTGAATCCTCATCTTGTAGACACATAGGACACCCATTAACAATTGTATGCTTACGCCGCCTCAACTTGTCTAAAAGTAAGAATTTTATAAGGCCTCGCCACCCAACAAAAAGCTAATACTCGAAGAGGTATTGTAGAGTCCCAAAACCCTTTCCCCCCTTGAATAGAGCTAGAAGAATCAAGTAGAGCATTGTAAAACGATTTAACTGAGAAATTACCTTTAACCGCCGGCTTCCACACTCTCACATCACATCCTCCCCCATTAACATAAACATTGTCTAATAAGGCCATCATGCAAGTCAACAACTTCTCTATCAGACATATCCCGACGAAAATTAAATTCCCACACCACTTGGCCACCAGTAATAAGTAAATTATCTGCAACAACAGCCTGTTGTCTCCTGTCTAACAAGTAAAGGTTACGAAAAAGGGTAAGAAATGATGACTGCCCACACCATTCATCATGCCAAAACCGAACCCGACGCCCATCACGCACTCTATAAAGTGAATCCATGGAAAAATCATCCTTCACTGATAGAATTGATTTCCAAAAACCAGAGGCCTTGAACATTTGACTTGGTACACACCACCCATCATTATCCAACTTATACTTAGAAATAAGGATTTGTCTCCACAACCCTTGATTTGATTCCCCAATCCTCCATAACCACTTTCCCAATAGAGCTTTATTTACTTTCTCAATAGATCGGATCCCCAACCCTCCTTGCTTAATAGGCTTGCAAACCAAATCCCACCTAACCAAGTGATACTTCCTTTTGTCAACTTGATCATTCCAAATAAAATCTCGTTGGAGCTTTTCAATCCGACGCACCACACTTTTTGGGCACTTGAAGAAACAGAGATAATAAATAGGAATGCTCTGCATGACAGACTTAATCAAAGTGATTCTCCCTCCCAAAGATAACATCTTACCTTTCTAAGAACCCAGTCTTTTATCTACACGCTCCAAAATCGAACTCCACATTGAACTCTTGGGAATCCCCAAGTATAAGGGTATCCCCGGATAATTAGAAGACAGTTTGCCAACTCTGCAACCAAAAGCACTAAGCCAAAGTAGCAACCTGACTCGCTGCCAGCCGGATTGTTCAACACCCAATAAGTGACAACAAACTCTATCTTGTCAATCACAACTTCAAAACTTGCTTTGACCCCTTGAAAACACCTAGCATTCCTCTCCTTTCCATACTACCCAAATAATGGTAGGAAAAGACAGCTTTTCCACAATTCCTTGCCTTTAGGCGATCCATATGGAGACTTCCAAGTTTCAAAAAGATCACAAAGGTATTCAGGAACGACCCAGTTGCATCCAAACCAGCCAAGCATTGCACTACACATCCTTTGCGTAAACCTACACTTTAGGAGAAGATTATCTACCAACTCCTCGTCACTCAGGCACATGGGGCAAGCATTCACCAATACCATACTTCTTCGCCTTAAATTATCTATGGTGAGGATCCCATTTAAGAGAGCAAGCCAACCAAATGCGAAGGGGCCTCTATTTTATAAATCCTAGCTATAGAGCTCCTCGCTGCAGTCCTAGATAATGCCAAAAGGAGGACGATGCAGAGAAACTGCCATATTTAGAAGCACTCCAAACTTAAGCATCTTTATAAGAATTCTTCTAAAGGTAGGGCTCCACAACCAACCCCCTGGCTCAGGTCTCTCCAGGAAACTGTGCACTCTCGCTTCCTTCTCCAAAGCACAGTTAAACAACTCTGAGAACTGAGCTGCCAACAGACCATCACCAATCGAGATATCATACCAGAAAAGAATCCTTTTCCCCAAACCTACCCAAAACTTTGTGTTTATCTTGAAATCTTCCTCAACGGATACGATCTCCCTACACAAGGCCAAACCTTTATAAGAGGCCCCTGGACCTCCCAACCATCCATAGAGCCACCGTATTTAGCTAACTGTGGCTGCCTTCACGAGCCTTTTGATTCATCCCCAAGCATCCATAACCACTTGCCTAACAAAGCTTGATTCATCAACCTTAAAAGTCTAATGCCCAAACCCCTTCTAGCTTTGATTTATGCCCAATCCACCAAGTGAAACATCTTCTCAGTACTTCTCCCATGCCATAGGAAGTCTCATTTTAATTTCTCTATAGACCTAACAACCGAGAACAGGCACTTAAAAATGGACATATAATACATAGGAAGGTTTGCCAAAACAAATTTTATAAGTCACCCTTCCTCCAATAGATAAAGAATTAGCTTTCCACGAAGACAACTCACTTTCAACTCTATTCACCACTGGGTATCACACTAATTTGTTAGTTGACCCATCCTTCAATATCCCCACGTAACATTGCAACAAGGCCTCCTCTCCTCTTAACCCAATTAGCTCACTCTTGAAAATTTTAATTTTCAAACTTTGACACCACTTCATAATAAATCAGAGTAGCTTTCACATTCTTGATTTGATCTTCACTAGTTTCACAAAAAAATTAGCGTACCATTTGCAAACTGCAAATGGTAGGAGCATTTTCATTCACCTTGAAGCTTGGTTAAAAAAAAGGTTTTGGGTCTCTTTCGCCATAAAGGGCGAGAGGGAGAGAGAAGGGGAAAAAGGGAGGGGGACTCCCCCGCCTCGCCACCATGGGTTAAGTAACTCCACCTCCAATCTCCTCCCTCAATCGAAGACAATCTCCACCATGTAGAGGTGTACAAAATTACCCGTGACCCGACCCGTGGATCAATGGGTGGGTAATGTTAGCCGATTTCCGGTGCTCGACCCGACCCGACCCGTGACCGTCACAGGGTGACCCGTGAACCCGGTAATAATAAAAAATAAAATAAATCTAATTACTTTTTAATACTAAAAAGTAACTCAAAAATAAAAACCCTAAAGGCATGTATTCATGTATTATGAAGTCATTAATGCAAATAGTTTAAACCATCACTATAGCCTTAATGAAGCAAACAACTTTGCTGAGAAAGAAATTAGGGAAGAAATTTTCACCCAAGAAGAAATTACACAGTGAAAGAAATAAGTCTTTCCATGTGATTATTAGGTTTTATAAGTAAAATTTCAATTCTTCCTCCATGTGGCCTTTACTAATGTTTAATGCAGCTAAGTGCATGATGGGCTTAAATGGCTACAAAATAACAAAAGAAAGGCTTTATCCATGATTGCCCAATTGGATGAAGCCCAGGGAAGGTCTGTTGGAACTAGCTGCCCATTGGGTACAAGTAAATCTACTTCTTACTATTTCAAGATCTACATTCCTTAGTTTACCAAATTTTCAAGAAGATAAACAATGTTAGTTTAAAAAGTTCTAAAATGATTTTCCTGAGGGCCAGCCATGGCCTATGGTGCATGGAATCCATTTTGAACAAATGTCCCCATTTCCTGACCATTAGCATTAATCTTGGCCAATCGGTGGACTAATGAAACCCCTAAATAATCTTCTTTACCGCAGTATCATCACATCAATAACCTATTGGCCCTACTTTATATCATTTACCGCCATTGCGGTATTTAAATTCAGAGGTCTAATCTCCTAAAAGTAAACATTTTTAATAAAATCATATTTTTTTAATAAAATCACATTTTTTTTACTATTTCTTTTTTACCCGAACCCGACCTGTGACCCGCTGACCCAAACGGGTCGGGTTCGGGTGGGTTTTCACCCACATAAAAAATGGTCGGGTCGGGTTTGACCCGAAACCCACGGGTTCGACCCGTTGTACACCTCTACCACCATGAGTATCTTTGATGTTGCTGCTACTTAAGTCTGCATTGCTGGTACTAGGAGCCCGGTCTAGTATGTTGCTATTCTTCTCTCTTCTTCTTGTTTCTTCTTTCTTTTTCTGCCCTTTTCGCTACTCTCGATCTTAGCCGAGTGAGCCAACCCACCTACACAGTGCTCACAACACCAGTGAGCTAGGGTTGGGGCTGGGGCCTGGGAGTGGGAGTGGGGTTCCTTTTTACTATGTTTTTTTCTTTTACATTTTGTTTCTATCTGCAGTGGACTGACCCCGACTTGGGCGAGTCCCATGCCCGAGTTGACTCGGCCTTGGCCCTAGCCTAGTTGGGTCTCGAGTCTGTTTTTTTTTTTTTTTAACCTTGCCTTGAAGCCTCTAATAAGAATCGCATTGACCGCCGCCTTTACAGTTATGCTGAAAGCCTCTACGATGATAACAAAAAGAAAAGGGGAAAGGGGTGCTCTTGTCTTAGACCTCTTTGGGCCCGGAAAGAACCCCTTTGGTGACTCATTTACCATGATGGAGAAACATGCTTTCCTTAATCAAAGCCCTTCATTTTGATCCAAACCCCATCCTGAAAGGATATGCTCCAAAAAGCTCCACTCTACTCTGTCATGGGCCTTCTCCAAATCCAGTATGCAAATAAGTCCTAGAAGCTATGATACACAGATACGAACACGAGTATGGTCACGGACACGGGGAAAGGGGGTTTGATATGCCCACTTCAAAAGGTTAGGACACAGATATGGGTACGGCATCACAAATTATATTTATATAAAAAAATAATATATATAGAAAAAAAACAAAAAAACAAACATAGTTAGAGAATTTTAGAAATAAAACTTGTATCCAGCCCAGCCCATTTATAAGATTTGACCCAGGCCCTATACTAATTTTATGAAACCTACCCCATGCCAAAAGGGCCCAGCCCATTTAACCAAATCTGCCCTAGGGGCAGCTCAGACCCAGTCCCCAACCTCATTAATAACAGGCCATTTCCTGATAAAGTCTTTGTTTTGAAGATCCTTTTCCTTACCCTTCTCCCTCTTTCCAACGAAAGGCGGAAAAAAGGAACGAAAGAAAGAAAGAAAGGAAGGAAGGAGGACGACGACATGTGCTGCAAGCAGCGGTGGGGGCGGATGTGAGCGGCAAGCAGCGGTGGTGGAGGAGTTGAGCAGCAAGTGGCAATAGAGGCGACAACAATAGCAACCCCCTAGGACACAGGTAGCTCTGTTTCTTCTTTTATTTTTCCTTTTTCTTTCTTCTCCTCCTTTTCCTTCTCCTTCTCCTTCACCATCTTCCCTTACAAACTATTTTTTAAAGGACAGAGGACCCCTTTTTTCCTTCTCTTGATCGCACGAAATGGGGAAAAGGGTTAGGATTTTTTTTTTCTTTTTAACGTCATAACAAAATCAAATGAAGGCGATTAGGAGATTTGGGACGAAATTCGTTGTTTCAACCAATTCCACTTTTTTCCCCATAAATTCAGGAAAGTCGTATCCTAAATTTATGCACCATATCCCATCCGTATCATGCCGTATCCCGTATCCGTATCCGTATCGAACCGTATCGGCATGGGTACCATGGGTGAAATGCCGTATCCGGGTATCATAGCCTAGAAGCCTATTTCTGTTCCCTGAAAGCACACATTCATTTGCTATAATTACCCCATCCAAATTCTGTCTCCCTGTCACAAAAGCTCCTTGCTTGTTGGAGATGATACAGGACAAAACCTTCTGAAGTCTTCCCAGTTCCCACCAGTACCTTCACCAAAATCTTATAAATACTCCCAATAAGACTAATGGATCTATAATCTTTAACGCCAATCTCTCTTAGTTGGAATTAGCGAAATAAGCGATGCCCCCAAACTTTTAGAAAGCTTGTCTCTAGAATAAATTCTTCCACAAGGGGTTGTTTGGTTGGTGTGAAAATGGCATGTAAATGATGTGTATAATGGTTACACGTCAGGTTATGTTTGGCCGCACACATTTACGCAACATCACATGCATAAATGAAGTGTGAATGTGCTTTTTAGGCTCAAGATTCTCACACCTGGATAGGTGTGACACAAAACCGCAGCTGATGTGAAAAAAGGTGGCGAAAAGGTGGTGCTACAGTAAAATCACATCTCCATAAGGCAATTCATTTTTTATCAATTTTTTTGACTCGTGAGTCCCGTAATCAAGATCTAAACCATTTGTACTCTTTTAATAGTTTGGCTAGGGGTCAAATTTCAACCATTGATTCATCACAGATTTTGAGATAATTGCAAAAAAGTCCAAACCCTAAAACATGCCTTTCTAGACTTTTGTGGGGCCCATTTTCACGATCTAAAACATTCATCCTCTTTAGAAGGCCCAAAGCGGCTTGGGGCTGAAATTTTAGATCTTAACTCTTCATGGATTTCAATATATCTTCAAAAAGCGTACGACCATTGGATTGATCCAATGTGAATGACTTGATAAACGCGTTCCCCACTACCAATCCGTTTTTTTCAATTTTTTGAATTGTGTAGGCCCCTAAATCAAGAATTGTACCGTTCATTCTTTTAGAACATAAAAAGCGGCCCTCTAGCCATGTGGTCAAATTTCATCCACTGATCCATCATGAATTTTGAGATACTTGCGAAAAAATCCAGACCCTAAAATCTGCCATTCTGGATTTTTGTGGGCTCCATTTTCATGATATGAACTGTTCATCCTCTTTGGAAGGCCAAGAATTGCTAGGGAATCAAATTTCAGGGTTTTGATCATAGTTGTCAAGTTCGTTTCGGACGCCGTTTCGGTTTGGTTCCAAAATGAAACATCTCGGGTTATTCGGACATTTCGCTTTCCAATTTAGAAATTTGTTTCGGAAAATATAAGAAAATTACAAATATATATATATTAAAAATATATAGAAATTTTCAATATATGGAAATTTGTTTCCGTTCCGTGTTTGTCAATACATGGATGGAGAATCACATGTGGACCTCAGGTGCAATAGTAATAGTCAATTGAGAGACATTTCAATAAAAAATATTCAGAGAGGGAGATGCACCAGCCACCTGGTATTTCACAAATAAATGGTCAATTGAGACTCAATGTTTATTGTAAAAAAAAAAAAATCAGATTCCATATCATCAGTCAATTGAGACTAAATGGAAATTGCAAAAAAAGTGGGCCAAGGGTTGGATAGTGGCACGTTAGAACACCCCTCTCGTTCTCTAATGAGGCCTCACTTTTAATCTATCCTCATAAAAGAAAAGAAAGAAGAATACAGTGGGCCTCACATTTTATCCTCATAAAAGAAAGAAAGAAGTATACAGTGGGCCTCACGTTTTGGCACCATCACAACCGTAGGCAGCATATCAGGCTATCAGTGCCTTTATAAAACCCTCCTCTCGACACCATTTGGGCAAAACCTAGACGACAACAATGAAAAAAAAAAAAACAAAGAAGAAATGGAAAGAGAGGGAGAGATCGGACATCCCTGGTTCTTCGGCGAAGCAAAGAAGTTTGACGATGGCAGCGGCGGAAACCCTCTACAGCAACGGCAAGGGAGAAAGCATCCAACAGTATCCAGAGGCGTCACCCGCAGTCTTAGCTCTGTAAAGCTCCCTCTTCGATGATAGATGAGAAGAGGTATGTCGAATAGTTTCATTTATTTCTCTATAGATCTGTCCGATGTTGTGATGGAACTTCAACAGTCACTTTGGTTTCGTCTGAATCAAGGGGTTCGGACAGTGTTCGCCAGAAATTAGAGGTTTCTAAACGAAACCCTGATATTCGGGCGAATTTAATCGAATATTTTCAAACGAGAGGTTCAATTCGTTTTTTGGTACGAAACGATATAACTCGGACAATTCGTCCAAACCGAACCGAACTTGACAACTATGGTTTTGATTCATGATGGATATTGAGAAATCTATGAATAAGGGTGAACAGTTGGATGAAACAACAACTTTTCCATGTGGTTTTGAGGCATTCCCATTTTTTCAAATTTTTATTCTTGCGGGCTCCTAGCGGGCTCCTATTTCATGATCCAAACCGTTCATCCTCTTTATAACACTAAAAAAGGTTGGGTATCAAGTTTTAGTCGTTGATTTATCGTATATTTTTCAAAAATTTATGAAAAACTCCAGACAAAAAAAATCTGGTTCTCTGGACTTCCGTGGCCCCCGGAATCACGATTTGAATTGTTCATCCTCTTTGTAAGGCTAAAAAAGAGCTATGGGGTCAAATGCCATGTCTTCGTTCATTGTAGGTTTTGAGAAATTTGAGGAAAATGGTTAACCGTCGGATCCATTGAGATTCACATGTGAAAATGAGGACAGTCTTTCCCACTGCTCTTAGCAAAATAAAACTATGTCCAGTGTTATGAAAATTAAAATCATATCGCAAATTGTACAAAGGTTGAATCGAATTGTATAGAGAATCATCAGGTTTTTCATTTTTTGTAAAAATAAAAAAATAGTAATAGAAATTA
Organism: Litsea cubeba; assembly: GCA_012931725.1. Classification (NCBI taxonomy): domain Eukaryota; kingdom Viridiplantae; phylum Streptophyta; class Magnoliopsida; order Laurales; family Lauraceae; genus Litsea; species Litsea cubeba. The sequence goes on along the minus strand of CM022947.1, from coordinate 4,888,455 downwards.
AAAAATAAGAAAATTAGTAAATTATTTATTCATAATCCATCCATTTTCCATCTAGAACAAAAACAATAGTAACAAATAAAACACTGATGGAAACAAACATATGAAGAACATCATTGACATATATTAATATATGTACATAATTAAATATGTTTAAAATATCAGTCTTACTAAGAAAAATAAACGAGTTGAGGTTTTCTTTTATTTTCTTTAAATTAAAAATTAGAACAAAATTTAAATCATCAGCATATTTTTGAAGTCTAAGAAGTGTCTATGAAGTGAAAGTCGAAAAAATAGGATTATAAAACCCCTTTAAGTACAGTCAAACATTCCAGTCACAAACCTCTTTCTTATTTATCTTTAAAACCAGCCCAACATCCCACAAGTTCTTAATAAGTTCATTTAATCACTAGAAAACCTCTTAAAGATAGAAATACTTTGAAGAAAGACGTAAACAATTATTAATATTTAGATCACGACAATACCAACCTACATGAATCACTTTAAATCTAAGATTCGGATAAAACAAGTATCGAATAGTAAGGGTCACACGTGAATCCTAAGATTCGCTGCATAGAAAAAAAATCTTTTTCCTCAGGATTTTATACAAATCAAAGGGGATTCGGGATACGAATCATAGGATTCTAACAACAATGACTATTTCCACTGTAAATCGTGCTCATAGAATACCAAATCATTCCTACATCTGCCTATTCATGCATATAGAAATGTATAATGATTTGTTGTATCAATGAAGTGCGACAACCAATTGCTCATCAGTGGACACATTTAGTTGTATTTGCATGACATGGTAATTCACTTTATTACAATTTAGGGCAAACCATTTGTATCAAACATCAAAACACAATGATCTCACCTTGAGTCCTCTCTCTCCAACTATAGTCAAATATTTCTCTGGAAAACGCATGATAGTATCATGAATAGCTGCACGCCGAGCAGCATCATATACCTGAATGTTCAAAAAGAAATAAGTGCAAGCCCAGGTATATTTCATAAACAGAAAATTAGAAAAAAAGGAAAAGTAGAAATTCATCCAACAACCTCCTCCTCAGTAGCTGCTAAACAACCATAATGTATGTTATGGAATATTGTATCGTTGAAAAGTACCTGCTCAAATTGATTGAACACGAAAATTTGGTCATACAAGCACCAACCTTTTTCAGAAAAAAAATTTCCCTAAAGCCCTAGCATGACTGGAGAACAGAGAAGGGAATAACACTTTAAAGAACACAACAAACAAAAAGCAGATAAAATAGCAGTAGTTTACACCACTGCAATTTACACTTACAGTATCTTGTGGTACAACACCAATAGACTTGCGGAGACTCTCAAGTGTCACATCTCGTATATCTTGATCATCTATTTTTATCTGTCAGAAAACAATTTAAAAGTTAAGAAAACCATAACGATGACAGTTGAGTTTGTTGAGCAGAAGCCAACAATTGATTTAGTTGTATGCCCATTGATACAAAACTTTGCTGGCTATTTGCCATGGCCATAGTTGTCCAAACCATGCAATTACCCAATTAAATTATATAATTCAACTTAAATTGCGATTCTTTTTTCAAATGGTGATATTTGCATTAAGTAGAGAGATGATGAACATCAAAAAGCGTAAAATGTCGAACATCAAAAAGACAAAATTACAAAAGTACTATCAATCTAGTCTGTCACAACCCCGCCCAACTTAGCATGATATTGTCCGCTTTGGCCCCCATGCGCGTGCGAGGACTTCTTGGGCGGTCACCCATCCCGGTGCTGCTCTCGCCCGAGCACGCTTTAACTCTGGAGTTCTTATGGGATCCGGGATTGCATGGCTTTAAAATGCATCATGTTGAGTTAACATGGAGTTTAACTTATAAGCCCAAGGTTAAGACTTGGATATTTCTGATGTGGGACTTGGACAAAGCCTCACAGTCTATGATGCCGGGATACGGCATGGATACGGTTAGGATATGCCATAAACACGGAAAGGACACGGATTTTACACATAAAAAGTGAAGTATCGGATACGATACGACACAATATGTTTTCCATTTCGAAGTATCCGTGCATCATAGCTCACAGTGCGCTACCGAAGCACTCCACCCTTGCCCATGCGGATTCCCCTTTCTTGGCTCACAGAATTACTTGACCTGGTCTTGCCTCGAGGGATTACCTAGGCGGATTGGGGTCTCACATGGGTCTAAAAAGAAGATTCGTACTCGAGTTTTCAGGTTAGGTCCTCCAAGTAAACGGGAAATAAAGGGGTCGGTTGGACATTCAACCTCATTACATATGTGATGGTACCTTATGTCTTCAGTCAGTTTCTTGTTTTTGTATAATAAAAACAAAGAAAATATAAATAATAATTTGAAAAATGGAAATACCAAAAAACCACCTAGATAATCAAAATGATAATAGGAAATATCATAATACAAGAAGGTTACACCAATAAGCGTCATTAGCACAAGTCATATTTACACACACACACACACACAATAGATAAGAGATACAGCTTACAGATCCAGAATGGACATCAAAAAATCTGTAGAGTAATCTTAGTATGGTTGATTTTCCTGCATGAGATGACATTAAATATCCATTAGTGGCACTACTTCACTCTGTGGAGCTTATCAGTTCCACACAAAGACAAAGCTTAAAAAGTCCTGAAAATAAATTGTTTCAGCAAGAATGGCCTTAAATGTCATGACATCAAGTGTGAATGTGTTCCAAGTTTCATAGTGCTGAACTCATGTATCATTAAGCAGAATGTGGTTTTTCAAAAATGCACCTCACCAGTTGTCAGTACCAGGCTCTCGAACTAGAATGACAGTGAATTGTATCAAAATTTTGAATTCAATGCTTCATGACAAGAAGCATTGATCCATCACATAACAATGTTCACACAAGACCCTATAGCAAGCATAATTCCCAATAACCTTATAGAACTGCCATTGAAGATATTAACTTAATAGACCATAAAAGAAAAGGCATGTCACAAGTGAAACATTCAGAGAACAAAGAGTAGTCCATAAATCAAAGGGATCTCGGATATTCAAAGAGATGAAGTACAATAGGAGCACATTCGATACTGGAATGTCAGTACCATGAGGGAGAACATAAAAATGAAGCCCAATCAAATAATAAACCACCAGGCACCAGGCAAACATTTGGGAGCATGCATGGGCAGTCGTTAAATGAGACATGGCAGTAAAAAAGTGCTTGGATCAGAAATTTTCAAAGAAAAAAAAAACTAGGTAGGATCACAGAAGTTTTCTCTAAATGAAGACATTATTTCACCAACATGTTCTACTATGTATCAATCATTTAAAATCAATGTGAACTATATGTCTTTTATTTTAGAATGTTTAAAAGCTAATAACTAAAGAAGAATATCCTCTGTAGACAGATGGCATGAGGAGACACCTATTGTAGACTTCCCTCCAACATCAAGTTTGTCATTCACTCATCCTTCAAGTATGTCACAAAGGAAACGAGAGAGAGAGAGAGAGAGAGAGAGAGAGAGAGAGAGAGAGAGAGAGAGAGAATCACACAGTTCAAGGTAGTTTCTTTATATCATATTTATCTAGAATATACATTAAAATCATTGAAACCTTACCGCTGCCACTCGTACCAACAATGGCAACACTGCTTCCCGCTGATACAACAAAAGATATTCCATCGATTATCTTTCGCTCTCTTAGGTATCTGAAATAAGAAAAATAAACAAAAGAAATTGTGTTCACAAATCAATAAAACTCAAAACAAGACAGAAATGGGAATGGAAGCATAATAAAAGCCTGAAATAAAGCCAAGAAAAAAAAAACACGCTAAAGACTTTCAATATAAAAAAGATGCCCAAAATATAATAATCCACCAATATAAGATGAACTTTAGCAATAATACATAAAGCATCTAAACCAAAAATTTTTTTTATAACAAATACAAATTTATAAACCAAAATAACAAATGCTTTTTAAAAGAATCATCATGTTAGAAAAATTTATAAATGTGAATGAACATAAAGATCTCAAAAGCAACAAGAAAAGAAATTAAGAAAAATAGAAACTGTTAAACACCAAAATACCGGTAAGGAGAACTGATGAGAGAGAGAGAGAGAGCCTGTGGCACCGTTGGAAAATGCTCAACCAAAAGGCGACAAGTTCTAGTTAAGCTACCAGATAAAAAGAAGATATGATGGGCAAAACAAATTTGACAATTCAAACTTATTGTGCTTAGAATCACACGTCACAACCATAGATATGCAAAACATGTCCAACGGGTTTTTTTAAGCACCAAAAATTTTCAATCCAAAAGCTATTCACACCCCTTCTCATTATTGAAATGACCAAGAATTGAAATGACTAAAAACAAACCAGCAGTCCTAAGGCTTATTATTTTTTTGAATGGTATCCTAAGGCTTATTATGACTATCTATAAATAGTAATCACTAGATGGTTGTTTTAATCAAGGGCATCCATTGATTTAAAAAGAAAAAAGAACTTCTTTTGATGATAACAGTAAATATGATTAGAGAAAAGAAATACAACAATACAAACAAATTCTCCAAAATGGGGAAAAAAGTTGAAAGACCATTACAGCGCATCCCAGAAAACAATTACATAATATGAACCACCCATGGAGGAACTCAATTCACCCCCGTTTCGGCAGCCCCTCAATCCTAAACTCTTTTTTGGTTTAATGACCTCACCCCATTGAAAGTCCAAGCTAGACCAATATATGTCCCGGGGGGGGGGGGGGGGGGGGGGGGGGGGGGGGGTGGTTTAATAGGACTAATTAAAATTTCTTACTCAAATAAACAAATTTATCCACTTCTGTTCCCAACTAGGTCAAACAAATATTCTCACAAATTCACTTGTAATTCACAACAAAGTAAATATGATTGTAAAACAAATGTGCTCAAGTGAATAGATGTTAAAGAGTGTGTGTGGTGTCAATTCTATAAAGAATATAACTATCTAGCATATATATCTATAAAACATGAGTGAAGGAGAAGGATGCATATAGAGATAGAGGGAAATTGCAAATAGAGGATTATGGGAGCTCTTTGATGGTTTTACTATAAACTCCGCCTATGTTGGGGTATCCTTGACATAGCCGGTCCCAAGCCCGGACAAAGGAGGAGGGTTGTGCGTTAGGTAGCCGACGGCCAGCACAATACTCAGTCGGATTTCTTATGGATTTGAGACCTAATGAAATTTTGTGGGGGCGTCCCCTCCTTAGCGACGCGCTGTATGGTCCGGGTACAGTGATAAGTGAGCAAGGACCGCTGCATCGGCGCCCGGGTGCAGTGCTAAATAGGCAAGGGTCCCCACACTTTATTGGACAAGTGTGGGGGGTAAGGAAGCTAGTCCAAAATAAAAGGCTGAGATTCAGTACTTGGATCATTGGGAGCCTAACTGGGAAACTTATGGAAGTGGTGGATACAATGGAAAGGAGACGAATCACAATTGCTTGCTTGCAAGAGACAAGATGGTAGGACACAAAGCTAAAGAGATTGAGAGGACTGGGTATAAGTTATAGTATACAGGACTTAATAGATCGAGTAATGGGGTCGGCATAGTGGTAAACAAGGACTTAAAGGAAGATGTTGTTAATGTAAAGCGCTATGGAGATAGGATTATTGCAATTAAGTTAGTTTTAGGAGAATAGATAGTGAACGTAATTAGTGCTTATGCCCCCCAGGTGGGCTTAGGAGATGGACATAAGGAGAAGTTTTGGGAAGACTTGGAAGGAGTGATACTAGATATACCCCAACGAGAGATGGTCTTCATAGTTGGAGATTTGAACGGTCATGTAGGAAGCAACGTAGATGGATACATAGGAGTACACAGGGGACATGGGTACGGTAATAGAAATGAAGAACAGAGGGATATCTTGGAGTTTTCAGTGGCTTATGATCTCATGGTAACTAACACCTTTTTTAGGAAGAGAGAGGAGCATTTGGTGACTTATAAGAGTGGCTCATCGAGGACACAAATTGACTTCTTCTTAACTAGGAAAAGAGACCGCTTAGCTTGTAAAGATTGCAAGGTTTATACCGGGGGAGAGCTTGACTTCCCAACATAGGTTGTTGATCATAGATGTGCAGCTACAAAGGTGGACTAGAAAAAGAAGTTGCATAGATGCTCAAGGACTAAATGGTGGAACCTGAAAGGTGATAAGCAACTAGCTTTAAGGGAAAGAGTACTAGAGGAAGACGTTTGGGCGATAGATGAGAGTGCAAATAATATGTGGGATAAGGTAGCAGAGTGTATTAGGAGGGTAGGGAACGAAGTCTTAGGAGAGTCCAAAGGAGGTGCTCCGGTACAGAAAGATGCATGGTGGTGGAGCGAAACCGTCCAAGACAAGATAAGAGTAAAAGAGAGTGCTTTAAAACTTGGCAAAAGGATCGAAATGAAGCAAACTTGGAGAGGTATAAAGAAGCAAAAAGAGAAACCAAAAAGGCAGTTAGTGAGGCCAAGGCAAAGGCATTTGAGGAGCTATATAGGCGACTTGACACTAAGGAAGGTGAAAGAGAGATATTCAAGCTTGCTAAAACTAGAGATCGGCGGACCAAGGACTTAAACCAAGTTAAATGCATTAAGGATGAGGATGAAAAGGTATTAGTAAAGGAGGAGGAGATAAAGGAGCGTTGGAAGAGCTACTTCTATAAGTTATTTAAAGAAAGCAGTAGTAGTGACATACAATTGGGGCAACTTACCATTTCTAAAGAAGAAGCGAATCATATGTTCTATAGGAGAATCAGTAGGGAAGAAGTTAAAGAAGTATTGAAAAGAATGAAGAATGGGAAAGCGGTTGGGTCAGATGGTATCCCTATTGAGGTCTGGAGGTGCTTGGGGGAGGATGGCATTAGTTGGTTGACAAAGCTTTTTAATGTTGTGCTAAAGAGCAAGAAGATGCCTAATGCATAGAGGAAAAGTATTCTTATACCCATATACAAGAACAAATGAGATATTCAGAACTGTGCGAACTACCGCGGGATTAAATTGATGAGCCATACGATGAAATTATGGGAGAGTTATTGAGAGAAGACTAAGAAGAACAACAAACGTTTCAGAGAATCAATTTGGTTTCATGCCTGGGAGATCAACAATGGAGGCTATCATTCTCCTGAGGAGGTTAATGGAACAGTATAGAGAAGGTCAGAGAGATTTACATATGGTGTTCATTGACTTGGAGAAGGCCTATGACCGGGTTTGTCGCATATATTGAGGCGATAAAGGATATGTATGATAGAGTCGTGACGTCTATAAGGACGACTGGAGGTGAAACTAAGGAGTTTCCTATCACGATTGGTCTACACCAAGGCTCAACGTTAAGCCCGTACTTGTTTGCCCTAGTTATGGATGAGATTACAAGACATCCAGGATGAGGTGCCGTGGTGTATGCTATTTGCAGATGACATTATTTTAGTGGATGAGACGAGAGAATGAGTGAATGCTAAACTAGAATTGTGGCGGAAAACATTAGAGACAAAAGGGTTTAGGGCTAAGTCGATGCAAACGGAATATATGGAATGCATCAAAGTAGGACACCTGGTAACATAAAAGTAAGTTTGGGCACACAAAAGATTGTAGAGAAAGAAAACTTTAGGTACCTTGGATCTATGGTGCAACAGGATGGAGGGATTGATACTGATGTAAGTCATAAGATTCAGGCCGGGTGGACCAAATGGAGGAGTGCTTCGGGGTCTTGTGTGATCGGAAAGTCCCCCTCAAGGTTAAAGGAAAGTATTATAGAGGTGGCGGTACGATCAGCGTTGTTATATGGATCAGAGTGTTGGGCAGTAAAGCATAATCATGTCCAGAAGATGGAAGTTGCGGAGATGAGAATGCTAAAATGGATGTGCGGGATCACAAGGAGATATAGGATTAGGAATGAAGATATTAGGGGCAAAGTAGGAATAGCACCGATTGGAGATAAAATGAGAGAAAATCGACTGAGATGGTTCGGCCATGTTAGAAGGCGTCCAACGGAGGCACCCGTTAAAAGGTGTGAAAGCATGGAGACTGCCAGGAGTAGGAGAGGGAGAGGGAGACCCAAGAAAAGTTGGAAAGAAACTATTAAACATGACCTTGCCTACATGGATCTAACGGAGGACATGGCCCTAAACAGATTTGATTGGCGTCGTCAAATCCATATAGCCGACCCCACCTAGTGGGAAAAGGCTTGGTTTGGTTTGGTTTGGTTTGGTTTGGTTTTGATGGTTTTACTATAGGGGCTCAAGTTTGGGGAAAGAGGTCTCAAAAATCCAGGAGTTATAGCCATTGAAATGAGCTCAAACATATATAGACAGCTCTCCAACGGCACTGGTGGTTAACCTCCATCAGATCAGCGGTTAACCGCTAACCCTCAACGGTCAGAAAACGGCTACTTTCAATGGTCACCATTTGGGTTGTCGGTGACCTGGTTGTTAACCGAGGTCCATATTGGCGGTTAGCCACCAGCTGACTGAGGACTGCAGACAGTCACTCGTATTTTTATCATCCAGTTATTCTGACGGCGAGGTGACGGCGAGTCATAGCAGTTAGCCAACCCCCTGCACAGTTTTGAGCCATAAACCTTGCTAAAAAAATGGCAGTTAAACTCTGATGAATTTACCAATTAATCTAGTCCTTGGGGCCATTTCTTGGTTGGTTTGGGGTCCCATTTACCTGAATAAGTTGGCACACATAAGGAGTTCTTCTTTGATGATTCTAGGCCTTCCAAGACTATGATCTTTGCCTTCGAACTTGATCTTCCTTGAGAGACACTAAGAGGCAAGGTCTTGGACTCATTTGACACGGAATTGACAATACAAGGGTGGGCATATATGACTATGGCCCTAACACCCATTTCATTAATCTCACCCCTATGTTCCTGCGGTAGAAAATTTCTCCATACATGATCTGACACCATCTTAGGCATTTTGAAGAGAGACATGTAATAGATTGGCAAATTTGACAACTCGCCTTGATAAGGTGTGCCATAAAGATAAGTAGTGCCTTTTCCACGTGGAAAGTTTCTTTCCAGATTTTTCAATAACCAAATCCCTTAGCTCTTCGGACCTCGCTTAGCCCCAACCAATAGGAAGCCCAATATATATAACAGGCCCAACTTTGGAATGAATACTCTGCCAACACACTAGTAGCCACTTCTTATCATTTGACCCTTACAAATAAACTTTTTGATAAATTAAACAAAATGGTAAGGAAAATCGCCACATTTATTAGATTGAACAAGTGGACCATAGAAATACCAAAATGTGATTGGGCCTGCGTTCATCAATGAACCCCACAAGTTCAGTGTGAGCCTTTGTCTTCTTATGGACCCAATCAAAAGGTTGCAGAATCCATGTGCTAATTGGATAAGGATGTAAGTCAGAGAGGCTGACATGTGTCAGCAATCTCTTAAGATGGAGACTTAAACAACTAAACATATTCCGTCTCAGTAAAACCCAAGCAGAACATGGTGCAATTAAAATAGACCACTTATTATCCTAACCATATGAAAACACTTGGAAGGATAAAATTCGAAATCATTTTGTATACCTATTTATCTATCAGTTTTTTTTTCATAAAATCTTAATAACTGTGGAGATGGAAGAACTCAAATATATTATTATTAAATATTTTGCAAATTGCATTAAGAACTACACTGATTACTATAAAATTACAATGTTAGCAAGAAAGATTCAATGAGTTGAACATCTAAAAACCAGAATTTTCAAAAAATACTAGCACAACTGTCAGAGAGAGGGCAGTAGCTACACTTTAGAGAGGGAGAGAGAGCAGTACCTACCCAAAGTGGACATTGTCAAATTGAATGCTCCCTCCACTTAACTTCAAAGGTTTTGCATCATCTTTATCTCTTATTTCAGGCATCTCCTACAAAAAGTATTCCGGAAAAGCATAATCAAATTTTAGTGGTAGGAGTAGCAACAAAGAAACAAATGATTAAAGCCATAGGAAGCTACTAGTTACCTACATCAATGATAATACCAATGGCATTAATAATAAGCAAAGATCACAATAGCGGTTGTGGTGGGCATAGCGGCCAATGGGGCGACATGTAACGGTTGTGGCAATACGTATCAGCTTAGCGGTGTGAATTTTTTAAGTGATAATTTTTTTTTGAATCTTGTGTAGCAATCAATCTTATTTATTTTAAAGTAATTTGGAACCATTTAAGGTTATAGACAACTTTAGAAAAGACTATTGAGGAGAAGAAATAGGAAAAACAGTGTTTGGCTCTACTAAGTTTTAAATTGTAGCGCCGTTATTTTCACAATAGCGCAGCAGCCACTATTTTGAACCATAATAGTAAGAACATGGTCGCATATGGTCTGTTGTAATTACTAATTTTGGATTTCCTACATTGAGACCAATTTGGATGCATCTTAAAGTAGAATATCAAAAAATAAATATTATTAAATTTCATTCCTACATAAAAGATTACTGAAATATTGCAATGTTATCCTAGCAGTGCCACTTGGAAGTTTATTTTTATCATCTTTTTTTTGCTGGGTTTCACATTTTATTAGCTTTTTAAAAATTTTAAGCGTAAGATTGCTTTTTTTCACATTTTATTAGCTTTTTAAAAAATTTAAGTGTAAGATTGCTTATTTTTATTTATTGATAAATATAATTTTCTAATATAAACTGAACCTCTTCTCTATTTTCTCAAATTTCTTTCAAGTCTAAATTTTTCAATTTCATTCTTCAAGGTTTATAATTTTTATATTTCAACCATTAGTTATTATTTCTGTGCCCATGCTTCACAGGGGTTCTTTTTTCTAGTTTCCCGGTGTTCAACATGAAATTAGCAAGCAAGAAGAATACTGTAACATCTCATAGAACACATGAACAAAATATCAACAATGAAATACACCTCAAGCAATTGAAACATGGACTTCATGTCAATAAGACTCTGTCTAGTCTCACGATACACACTTCCAAGGAAATTGAGAGGTAGAGATAGCTGAAAGAGAAGCCCATTCACCATAACCTGCTCAGTTCCAACAATCCATTCAGAATCAGAATAGTAACTTCTTATACTAAAACAGTGCAATTAAACAAGCTACTTCTTTTATGAATGATTAGTACAGTTAGGTAAGCTCTCTATTTTGCATTCTAAAGAAAATGTGATCCTTTTCTTTTCTTTTGAATGACAAAAGAAACTGCAGTCTTACAAAGTACAATTTGACACTAGCATATGACATTAACTTCATCAAGGACATCAATAAGGCAATGTAGCTTGCAAACTACAGCCTTGAAAAACTACTAGAATGGCAGGCATGAAGCATGTATAGATTTCATTTAAGTCCACCCTTATATTATAATCGATAATAACCCCACCTATACCAGCCAAGCCCAATTTCGCACAAGATGGCCTGACGCAATATTCGCCAAATATGTAGGGTATGTAAAATCTTGATTCCAGGTGGTGTAGTAAACAATACTAGCAATCTAAACTAGCAATTACACAAATCAAGGAACAAGGTACCGATCAGGATCTTCGAAAGCATTGCATGTAGTCTTCTATGGATATTCACGACTATACAAAAACCCACGTGAATTCTCTTCACATATAAATTTAATACTAGAAAGCAACCAAGATAATAAAAAATAGTTGATTTATATTCTATTGGAGTTGCCCAAAAGTTGCCTTGTTTACCCCTTCCTAATTTTATTTTCACCCTTTGTTACCCCTCCATCTTAGGATATGCATCTCCAACGCACATACTGTTTACCCCTTCCTAATTTTATCTTCACACTTTGTTACATGGTATGCATCTACAATGCACATGCTGTCATCTTAACATTTCTCTATTGTACAACATTCAGCTCCATATAACAGTGCAGGCCCATCTTTAAATGTCCCTTTAATCACAATGGTAATAAATGATCACACAACATTATACCAACTTCTCTCCACGATGCCCACCCTGCACTAGCACTGTTTATGACATCCTCTGTAAGCAGTCCACTTTGTCTATAAATGCTCTTGACATCAGAATCTACCACACTAGGGCACGGGCACTAATTGGTTTTCAATTTTAATCAAACTATCTTCCCTACCATCTCAGAAGAACAAGCTTTCATCCCACCATTCTTAGTTCTGCAAATTCCATGCACCAAGGAACCTTTTTCTGTTGTAAGGTAACAACAGGAATTAATCCAGTCCAAATCGTAGAAGGGCTGCAAGTCCGCAACTCCAATCGACTGTTCTGTAGTTTCTAACGAAGTTTAGTAGCTTGGGTATCCTTGAACACCACAGAATCATAAGAGCAAAAGGTGGATTGGGTATCCTTGAACACCACAGAATCATAAGAGCAAAAGGAAAACAACCACCGAAACACCACAACACCAGTACCGATCTGAGCTGCAAAAGGAAACTCATGAAATTCCAACCCTTTCAAATCCTCCAAGGGATATTTTATTCAAACATAAAAAAAATAAAAAATAAAAAAATTATCTATTTCTCCCTGATGGCAGTCCTTTCCAGAATATATATATATATAGAAATCTGTAAAAAGATAAAATTGTAAGCTATTTTACACAAAAGAGTTCGCCTCTAACTCAAATTACTTAATATAAAGAATCATAATGCAGCTTGTATTAAAAAAAGAAAGGAAAGAATGAGTTCCTAATGTAAATCTGTTTCTGAATAAACTGTGGGCAGGAAACAGACTGTGTGCAGTGGGCCTGCTGCTGGTTGGTTCTGAATCCGTTATGGACTGGACTGGTGCTAGAACCGGATGAGTTTCCATCTTCAACTTGCGCCTATAAACACATATGGGTTGTGAATTGTGATGGATAAAAAACCACTGAATAAAAAGGGAATACAAGATAAAGAAGACATTATGGGAGGTCCAACCCTACTACAATCACAAATAAATAGTTAATCCAACTCAATTACACTCAGAGTTATATCCCCAAATTCCTTGGAGATAGAAGCTCAATGTGGCACGTCTCTTGATGAAGATGATGATAGAATACATAGTCCTGGGCTCAATTCGTATCCGTCCACTCATTTCAAGCACAAATGACATTTCATGCCAATCAATCAAAAATTGGTTTAATTGTAATAATTATTGCTTGTATCAGATTTGGATGCAAGTCAAGAGGCAGAAAGAAAAAGGTCAAGAGGTAGAAATATTGAACTAAGGGCCTAAGAATGACTGTTTCATGTTGAAATTTTAAGAAGAAAATATTATCATATTACACATATTTTAGAAAAATGACATCCTTAGATTTTCACAGAAGCACTTGTTATTTCGACTCTAGAAATTTCAAAAACAGTGCAAACTGTACCATTAGATGACCAAATCTAGAAAGAATGCATGTTTCAACCAAAATGCCAGCATATAACTATAATTTTAAAAATCCTACTCTTTCAAGACTCGTGAATATATATTGCAATATCTGCACTAATCGTTTTGCAACCAGATCCAACTTTCACAATATTGTAATTTATCATCCAATGCTAATCACTTTCGTTTGTGTAGCAGATAGAATCCACAAGCAGGTTTTTCTCTGCCGTCCTCTGATTGGTGCAACGAGAGGAAGTGAAAAAGCAACTGCACGTCTTCAAATGAATGATGTCCCTGTTGAGGGGGGGGGGGGGGGTGGGTCACATTACCACCATAAAAAATAGCAGATGTGGCAGCCACAGATTCCACAGTGGGCACACATGCTCAAGCTTATAACATAATGAATTTACTGAACTATATCTAGAAGAAAAGGATCAATAATCTCCAATGACTTGGGATGCATTGCCAAGAGCGCAGAAAATTATTGCACAAATGATGAATCAGAATGCAAAAACCCAAAGGAACAGTTTGCAGTTCCAGATAAATTACAGGCATGTACAGAGATAATTAGAGACAAGATCGAATGTATAAGTTTTGTTTTCAGAAAGGATAGAGACATATATGAGTGTTGAATATTTCTAAAAATATACAAGGTAAAGTCATGCAAGTGTGCCCAAAGAGTAATACCAAATCCCCAACTGTCATCGTTCCACTCATAATGCCATTTGAGCAGAGCACCATTGCAGTTGACAGAGCAGTGCTAAATATCACATTTTGGCCGAAGTTTAAATAAGCAAGACTACTCTGTGTTTTCAAAGCAGCATCCTCATACCCTGACAAACAGCATCCCACATCTATAAGTACTTCGGACATCCAGCATCTACCAACACAACATAATATACAATATATATATAGCCAAACTCTAACATCACATGATATTATCTATGTCAGATCAGCAACAAAGATACCCATACTCGTGCAATTTAGAAGCAGACTGACATCACATGAGAATGTGAGATGAATACATTGGAAGAAAAGGCAGGAATTCTAGTGGATGCTTCATCTAAACATAATAAAAGCCACCTCAACATAATTATGGTATGTCTAAGATACACTGTATGCCAAAACAGAACGTCTACAAAGGTGTTGAGCGATGATGTCCCTATGGATGTGGCAAATGTATTTTCATTAATGTTGTTGCCACGTGATAATGATTTGGTTACATACAAGTCAACCTTTTCTCCCTTTGAGATGAAGCTTCATTAGGAGAGTAAAGAAGGTGGGTTAAGATCACACCCTGCCTGGACCTGGACCTTGAACTATTTCCGAATCGGAAGTCCTAAGCCCAAATCTGATGCATACCCTACCTGATGGACCAGAACCTGACTCCAATTGATATTGGAGGACTTGGACATGACTCCATACCCGACTTTATGCAGCTATAAATATGTAAATATCTGTAAAAATTGGTCTACTTATATATATATATGTATATATATCCCAAAATTTGGGATTATTTTGTAGTTTACCACCATCCCTAAATTTTTTTTATAAAAAAAAAACCAAATTTAAGTCTTCAAAATTAGGAGTTCATAGTAATCTAAGTACCTAACACACATTCCTATCATTATTCTTTAAAAATCACTAATTTGTCTTTGAAATTGGGAAGTCATAGTAACCAGTCACATAAAGTCCACCTTAACTTTGTATTGAATCCTCAAATTCTCTATTTGAAATAAGAAATTTTAATTACTCAAACACATCAAATCTAAACATAATGTTTAAAAACTCCCAATTTCTGTGGAAATAAGGCTAGGGTTGAGGTCACAATTTTACCAATTATGGAGATAATAGAATTAGGGCTTCTATCAACACTGTTGATAGATAAGAGCATCTGAGGACTGAGAGAATTAAACTTCAAATTAGGGTTTATATGACGCTAGAGATCAAGTTAGGGTTTTGAGAAAGAGACGAGCTGATTTGTGGAGTGATTGGCAACGATTGTTGATGAGAATAAGAAGACAATCCAGCAATAGGAGAGGTCTGTTTGCTAAAATCGCGAGCAATTCAGAATCAGAGCCCAACCACTGTGACCAAACAAAACCAAAGAGAACAGATAAAGGAGATGAAAGTGAAGTCGCATAAAAAATGAAAATGACAACAGTGAGGATAGCCATCACAGACCCGTGAATCAAAACACAGGCGAAGACAAGATCAAAGCTTGCTCCTACAAAAAAGGAGAAGAAACTGGCAACAAGATCATGGAAGCAAGAAAAGCAGTCAAACAGTCACCAATTACACGAAACAAAAGAGACAAATGCAATCAATGAGATGTGAATTTCATTGCCCAATGGATATATACAATGAAGAGAACAAAAAATAACAAAGAATCCGAATCGGTCCAAAGCTCTCGGTCGACCTGAAAATCACCAACACCCATTGCACGAATAGGGAAAAGATGGCAAGAAAGTAAACTTTTGAAGTGAAGGGAGCTTCATCATCGAATCCTTCTTCAAAATCTCCTACAAAACTTCCAGTTGCTGGAAACAGGAATGCCTCCCCGACTCTCCTTCCCTCAAAATGGCTATAACAGTGCTATTCATAGCCTTTCTAGGGCTCTGGTGGTGCTCGAGGCTCACCCTATTCATTTCTTTTTTTCTTGTCTTGCTCTTTCTTCTGTTTTCTTCCATTCACTTCCTTACATCTCTCCTCTCTTGTGGACCAGTTTTTTTCTTCGATAGTCTCATGACGATTGAGAGCA
This sequence comes from Litsea cubeba, assembly GCA_012931725.1. Lineage (NCBI taxonomy): Eukaryota > Viridiplantae > Streptophyta > Magnoliopsida > Laurales > Lauraceae > Litsea > Litsea cubeba. The sequence goes on along the minus strand of CM022947.1, from coordinate 4,872,376 downwards.
AGAAGAAGGGAGTGCTGCCAACAGTCATGGATGAAGGTGGGGTGAGAGGAAAAATAAAGATGAGAGAGTTCAAGTTTAGTGTTTGTTTATAATACCCGAAGATCTGGGTTGAGGTGAGGTGAAGAGGTACCATTTCTACAGAGTAGTTACAAGGATCATGGTATTTTAAGATGAATTTTTCATCAATTACTTATGAATAAATTTGTTGTTTTTACGAGTAAACAACTTGGCGTGAAAATAAATTACTTTCAGCATAATAAATAATACGCACAAAATCCCAAATATTGTAATCGACCACAAGACTCTCTTTTGGGATCTTACCAAAGCACACTTGTCGCACAAAACATCATAAAAATACCTGTCTGATGAAGTTATCAAAGTAAAGACGGTGGTGAAGTACATCTCCAGACTCCAACACACCCATCAGATAATGCATTAACAAATCAGTCAATAGCACCCAAACACCAACTTCAAACTTAATTGTAACTTTCAAATCCAAAGAACTCCAAGGCAAATTCATGGAGCTAAAGACCTTTAGTGAAACAGAAAATACAAACCAGATCGCGACAGATAGGCATGCAAAGAATTTTACTACTGCATAACCACACAGAGAGCTTTGCCCTAGTGCATGTAACTCAAAATCACAATCAAATGAGTAATGGAGTAAATAACAAAATTAAAACAAAAGGAACTGACCCAGTATCTCAGCAACTTACTTTTTAAATATTCATCATATTCCTGTACTTCATAAGACTCGTTGTTGAAGTACTTGACAGTCTGGGAAATACAAAGAAAAGTTAAATGACAAAAGAACTGCAAAATATCAAGGACCCTTTCAGATGGCTCTCAAAACAAGGACAAGGCACTGTAGGCATCATTGTATTATCATCCAAGGAAGCAGGTCGCCTGTCCTATCCCACAGGATGATACTGTCCACAAATGTAGACCCTAAATGGAATGAAATGAAAAGCGGTTTCATCACATTCTCACTCTAGTACCATTCCAAAAAAAATCGCATTATTGCTCTAGGTGGATACTGTTTCATTTGTTTGTGAAAAACAGCATCCAAATATTTTAGTATCAAAAGTTAATAAGAAATGGATGCAAAAGAGAACAAAACATATGGTCCAAACTCACCTCGTAATTGATTAGTGAATCAATTGCTCTTGAACTTGCATCATTATCAGCTTTATTCATGGCCTGCCTAAACTTAGTCCGCCACTAGAAAGGAAGCAGGGAAAACTTTCAGATAAAACCTTCATATAAACTTTAGCCTCAAAAGCATCACTAACTTTCCAAAAATATAGCACACTAAACTTCCATTGAAGTTCTTGACATACACAAAAACACTTCAATTTATACCTTTTTTTTTTTTTGTTATTAGCCAATGTATTCACCAAAAGCAAATAGATTTCACAAATGAATTGGGTAAAGATGACAAATGAGCTCTTACCTGCGTCACAATCAATGTGAAAGCAACATATGTGGCAACTGATAGGGATGTGATCCAAGCAAAAGATGTTCCATATTTGTATGCCAGGATACCTGATACCATAGATATCTAAAAGCACAATATTTTTAAATCCAGAATTATAGAGAGAGAGAGAGATGTGGTGGAATGGATTCCAAGATCAAAAGGGGGAAAATCAAATTACGGATGAATGTTTCAGTAATAACCATATTACCACAAAGAACTTGTAAGATCATAGGATATACTACACAACATATATTGGAAAACAGGGCTCATAGGATCTTACCTCTAAGACTGTTGGCACAACGTTAAATACCATTGCCGTAAGAATAAAATTGATTGCACGGCTACCACGGTCAATTATGCGATTCAAAGCACCTGTTTGCCGGCTGCAAAAATAAAACAAGACCCAACGGTAACTACTAGCCTTTAACACCCATACAGCTATGACTTTTATTTATTTATTTGCATTGAATGGTCCCATCAGAAAAGATCCACCAGCACATATGCCGATATCCACCAACTTCTTAGAATTTCAAGTAAATCATCAAGTTTGGGTAATTCATAATGTTTGGAACATCTTGCAATATATAATTTTTTTTAATGGTTACTTTTATTAAAATTAGCAAACAGTACAAGAGAAAAGTACTGAGAGCAGAAGAAAAAAAAACATGTCAAACTAAGGCCTTGACAAAGAAAAGGCCACCTCTTTCCAATGATATACAATTTGATCTAAAGAGTATCCCTTAAAAGGAGGGAGAATAGACACCCAAAACACTACCAAAAACTTCGACTTCTCCACCAGTCTGCTTTCACTAACAGCAATTCCTTCAAAACATCTTGAGTTTCTTTCCTTCAAAATTGTTCATATCACCGCTAGGAAAGACAACCGCCACATCAGATTGCCTTTCGGATCCCCAAATGGAGCCTTCCAAGCTTTGAAAAGATCTAGAAGAGAATGAGGAAGAGCCCAACAACAACCAAATCCTCCTATTATAGCCATCCAAATAGTATGAGCTGAAATACAGTTTAGCAAGAGGTGGTCCACTGATTCTTCGTCCTTCAAACACATCGGGCATCCATTCACTATCGACATTCCTCTCTTCCTCGAAAGGTCCATAGTAGGGATCCTTTTCCTAAGAGCAAGCCACCCAAAAACAAGCACCCTAGGCGGAGCTTTCATCTTCCAAATACCATACACTCCACTCCTATCCCTGGGATTGTTAAGGATTGTCTGAAAGAAAGAAGACACTGAAAATGATCCATTCTTAGAGGCAATCCACACCCTCTCATCTTCTTTGTTGTCTTGAATGGTGAAGCTATTCAGGGAATTAAGGAGAGCAATGAACTGAGATTCTTCGTTATCCTTCAAGTTCCTTCTAAAAGTGGGACACCAAACCCTCTGGCCTCCAGTATTACTCAGATAAGAGCTGACCGTTGCGTCCTTGTCTTTAACACACCTAAACAGGTCTGGGAATTGAGCACAGAACGGACACTCACCTCCCCATCTATCTTTACAAAAAAGGATCCTCTCCCCCGATCCAATTTGGTACCTGATGTTCTCCATGAAAATTCCTTTGACCGAGAGGATTCCTTTCCATATAGCAGATGAGTTCCAAGGTGGATCTTGAATATCCCATCCATGTCTTGGAAGGTTGTATTTCCTTTCCAGCACTTGTCTCCAAAGACCTTGTGAACCGTCTCCAATCCTCCACATCCATTTACCCAGAAGGGCTTGATTCATCTTCTTAAGGGGTCTAATTCCCAGGCTGCCTCGTTCCTTCGGTTTACATATGGATTCCTAACCTATCAAGTGGATCTTCTTCTTCCTTCGGTTTACATATGGATTCCTAACCTATCAAGTGGATCTTCTTCTGAGAGCTTGTGCCATGCCATAAAAAATCTCTCTGCAATCTTTCAAGCCTCTTTATAATTAAGGCCGAACATTTAAAGATGGAGAAGTAATAGACTGGAAAGTTGGAGAGGACAGATTTGATGAGGGTAATCCTTCCACCTATTTACCTATTGATAGGTAATTTGCTTTCCATATAGACAACTTCCTCTCTACCCTTTCCACAACTGGGTTCCAAAGGGATTTAGTAACCCGCCCCGAGCACAGAGGCATTCCTAAGTACGAAATAGGAAGGTCCCCAATCTTGCAGCCCATAATATCTGAAACTTTACGGAGAAGGGGCATCTCTGTACGTAATCCAATCACCTCACTCTTGAAGAAGTTGACTTTTAGCCCTGACACTGCTTCAAAGCAAAGGATAGTGGCTTTAACATTTTTAACCTGAGCTTCATCTGCTCCACAGAATATGAGTATCATCAGCATACTGCAAGTGGCTTATAACTGGGGAATTTCTAGCCACTCTGAAGCCTTGCTTAAGGTGTGTATTTCACGTGTCAGTGCACATACACGTGGTTGAGACCATTTCCACACTAAAAACCAAAGATTCATAGAGCCTAGGGATATTTAATTAACATTTTCAGTGTTGCAAGGGGCAGATTGCTATCTGACAAAGCATTTTCAAACAACTCGGACATCTAAAGCAACTGAACAAAAGCATCCTAAGAATATTTAACTCCCAGTGGCTTATCACTGAAAACAAAAGCAATTGCCACAATCCCACACTACATCTCCAACAGGAAATGTTTAAGGCCCGATCCTCACTCACTCAGTAGACAAGCCCACTTCATGGAAGCCTCCTTGAAATATACACCACAACCCTTACAGGTAGCATAAGCCATTTTCCTCATAGGTGCCAGTAAAATTTAAAATTCTCATTAGAAGGCCAATCCTTCTGGGTAGGTATTGAAAACTTATCAATGTACCATATTAAGAGGTGCATGCTCATTTAGGTTTATCAATGGAGCAGACTGTCTAAAAAATAAACAAAAAACTACTAAAAAAGAAAAGCTTGAACTATCTATCAAGGCAGAATATAGCAATAGCCTAAAACAAGAATTCACTCATCTACCTTTCTTGGAATGGGAATAAGTCATTTCATAAGCATAACAATAAATACAAGCAAAGTAAGCATCTTATTGTGGTGACTAATCTTTAGATTCATTAACAAAACAGAAGGTTAAAAAAAAAATTATAGCCCAGATATCAGGTTCTTATAATCACCTTTTAGAACCAACTTTCCATGAAATTCACTTGAAAACACTTCAAAGTTGCATCTCCTCATGCTATGGGCTTTTATTTGTGAAAACTTCCTTGTTATGTGGACTGTAGATGCCTCAATTAGGAAGAATTGATGGAAGTATAAAAATGACTTGCTAAGTGGGTGATGTCACTGGTGGCTATTTAGAGTTGGACATTTATGGAAGCTCAAAAGTGAATCTGTGTGAAATGGATAAAACTGGTGTGTTCACATATTAATTGTTACCTTGAAACAACATGATACTAAAGTTCTGCTAAAATTAGAATTATATTCAAAAGAAATAGGACACTTAAGGATTACCAAAATAATTCATTTTGAGCAATTTGCATTATAGAAAATCTATTCTATTATAAATAAGATATAACAAAACAAGAAATTAAGTACAGCTTAAAATGATAGGTTAAAAAACTTAAATTTAAATATAGAAATCATGAAAATATCATATAAAAAATTTAACGTTGGCAAAATGAAAAAAAATTAAGTTCATGATATTTTCAGATTTAAATCATATATGAATCATCCCCAGTCCCCACCACCACCACCATTACCGTTTTCATCATTATCCCACCAATCTAGAGTCATCTTAAATAACTTCTTATCCCCTAAACTCTAAACAAGCTATGGCCTAGTAAAACAAGCAATGGCCAATATAACTCATCTTCTAATATTGCAGGATAGTATATAATTGCAAAATAACATCAATATATTTGGCCTTATCTGAGATCCCCATGTATAAAAATGTTATCAACGTTCACTAAATACATTAACTAGCCTCTAGTTCCCAACAACTTGCAAAACTAAAATGGCACAAAATGCAAAGATCTGAATACTATGTGGCCTTCCAATTTCCATACGAATGAAACATTTCGCATATTAAAACATTCTTGTAAACCCAAAACCTTATACAAAGTTTTTTTTTTTTATCAGAAAACCTATACAATTTATAAATAAATAAAGGTTAAAACATCATTACAAATGATGTCATATACTATTTTGGGAAATTTTCAAAATGGGGCTTAAGGTTTACCAAGATTTCAATTCAGGACAAAAAAATACTTATATTTCAAAATAGTGCTTAAGTTTTCCATATTTCTTTCAAATCAGGACATACGGCAAGATTTGGGATTTTCCGGTGGATTTCTTCTCTATTTTTTCCCAAATACACAAAACTCCCTTAGATCCTTCTTCCCAAATCCCTCTTCTAGTCTTTCTCATCTGCCACCCGTCACCTACCTCCCTTACTCCGTCGATCACAGTCTGCAACAGAGGATGCAGAGTCCACATGGAAATGGTGAATGAATCTCAGATTTAGAGGAATCCGACTCTCATCCCTCTTCCACATCATTCCCCTCTCATCCCCATTTCTGTGTGACTGGAGTTTGGAGTCTGGATGCAAAAAAGTGAGCCCCACACAAACAGAAGGTGCCCCATGAGAGAGGAAGCAAACTCTCTCATGTAAGGTATAAAGTGTCGCATTTCACAGTCGAAATGAAAGCTGGAAAATGGAAACCGGAGGGTGCCTACATGTAATGCATCCCATCTCGAAACCTCGTAAGCCGCCCGCCGTTAGATCCACGTCCGAGCAAAACGACTGACCAAATCGTCTGACTCGAACCCATTATGATGATCACCTGAACCTCATCATCTCCGTCCAATCTCTTTAAGGCCCACGCCAGATCAGCGTTGGAGAGGTTCCGCGAAGAAAGGGTGGAAGGGCATTTTGGGTATTTGGAAAAAAAAAAAAAGAGAAGAAACTCGCCGGAAACCCAAATATCGTCGGATGTCCTAATTTGAAAGGAATATGGAAAACTTAAGCCCCGTTTTGAGATGTAAGTTTTTTTTTTTTTTTTTTATCCTGACTTGAAATCTGGGTAAAACTTGAGCTCCATTTTTGAAAATTTCCCTACTATTATCAATGTAGTAGAGGTTTTAAAGCACAAAACTATAAATTCTTAGTCTCCAGCCTCAATAGTAGTAACTTTAAAATATGTACAATGAGACCATTATTTTTTAAAATTAAATTCTGTATTCAATTAAAAAAATCAATTAAGTATTAAGTTCGATGAGAAATGGAGGAAAAGTAGGTTGAGATGCACATAATCCAAACCAGGTATGATATAGAAAATACATCTGTGGGAATTTTAAGAGTCTAAGGCGTCATTTGGAAACTCTAGTCTAATTGATAAGAGCTAAATAGATAAAGGTCTTAAAACAAGATCTAAATTTTAAGTTCTAATTTAAAACTAGTATATTTGGTAAATTTTAAAAAAAAATTATTTCATAACGTAATTGGGGCCCACCTTTCAAATATTACAATGTAGAACCCACCATTTGGATCAGTTTAAAAATTTTATGAGGCCATTTTTGTCCAAAATACTAGTAAATTTCGCATTGTCCACCTCCGTCTGCTTTTGCCAAAAAAAAAAAAAAAACACTCTTTTAAAAAAAGACCCCTAAACATACTATTTTTAGAGGCAAAAGCTCTAATTTGTAAATAATAATAATAATAACAATCTCATAATTCATGTTTAGCTTTTGGTTATCAAAAAAATGTTTAGCAATTGGGTTGTGATAAAATTTTACGATGGCTGTCAGTCAACCTACCTAATGCAACCCTCCCTTATCCGGGCCGACAGTAAATACTGATGAAGTCTTTAGAAAATGCAATTAGAGGCTTACCAAAAGCTCTAATATATAAATGAGCTCTAAATCATAAAATAAGTGCTCATTTTTAAAGCTCCGAAATTGCCCCTTAAGTATGTTTTAAAATATAAATTTGTTCAGTAGATACTAGCGAGTATACATGAATGTAGTAGGTGGGCAGTATAAGTACATCACCATGAGCAAATTAAAAGACTATGGTTCTTTAAACAATACCTCAAATGATATTGAAGATCAAGGTCAAGCAAGTGTGAAAAGACCTGCACAAAATATTACAAGTCAAGCAAAACAAGCAAATGTCAATGTGACAAAGTCACTATAATAACAGCCTTAAAGTGTGTGTGTGTGGTGTGTGTGTGTGTGTGTATATATATATATATCCTTTTCGTTTATACAAACCCATTGTCAAGAAGGTTAGACAGTCAAATGGCGCAATAAGTATCAAGTGGCAAATTACGTGGCTGTATATTTGGATGGGTAGAAAATGACCATTACCCTCACCATAATAGCATACTAGCACAACCACCCGTGCTCAGCACGGTCGCATTATAAATTAAAAATTCTTACATTAAAAAGGTTGTATGGAGTACCTCTTTCCATCCATTAAGTAAGTTGCATAAATGAAAATAAAAAAATTGGACAGAAAGGGAGTAGAAGAGATGGGGTAGAGCAAGAGACTTAAAAAATGAAGAAGTGGAGTTAAAGTGGAGAGTAGTGGGTGGATGAGATAAGGATATGAGTGGGTAATTATATGGAGAGAATGTGAAACATTTTAATAAATCGGGTTAACTGTCAGTCAAGATTATAACTGACAGTCATAATTAGATCCAAAACCTTCTAGCTTAATATATTATAATTTGAGATGTCGGAAATTCATAGACATGATGTGATGGTGTGTCCCCTTGGCATTTGCAAATGTCATGTTTCTTTGCTAGAATTACAAATTCCTGCCATCTGAAAAGTCACTTTTAACCTTTGAAAATCTCTAAATTCCAACCTCAGTATTTGCAAATCCTCCACCTAAGAGGCGGATTCAAGTATTCCACACCAGGGGACAGCTTTTGAAGAATTTGTACAGACTGTAAGTCCTTAAATTCTAGTAAAGAAACAGGCCCTTAGTGTGTTGCTAAAAATTATCCCTTGTTCTCCCATCAAATGTGTCACAAAATTTGACTGGTTCTAGTGCCACATTAAGCATTTATGGATCCTCCGTTTAAGTTTTAACTAATGATGTTTGATATTAATTTAAAATGTAAGTGCAGTTCTAGTTTACTAAAAGAATAACTACAGTGCAATTACTTAAATACAGAGGTTACAACTGCTTAGAACAAAAATGTACTTCAAAAACACAGTAAATAAACAATGAAAATAATGTCAAAGAGTATGATACCTTTCTAGAAACAGTCCGGATGGCTCGCAGGGCAACCTTTGAAAACACTGCATTCCGCAATTCTGCCACAACAAAATGTTAAAATTTAGAACTACAGTGTGCACAGAGATGAAGAGAGCAATATTATACACAAAATGCATAAATCAGGCATGCGCAGAAAGATGATGAAAGCAATATTATGCCCAAAAAACAAATGAAGAAGAAGAAGATAATAAAAGAAGAAGAAATAGATAATAAAAGAAGAAGAAGAAGAAAATAATGAAAGCTATATTTGCACATAAAAAATAAGAAGATCGCTCACACAAAAGATTATGAAAGCAAAAATATGCACATAAAACACATAAAGATGATGGTGTCACCATCTTGTCAGGATGGGAAAACCAGTATGGCTGCATTCAAATCTTTGAATAATGAATACACTACATTGTACTTAATATATAGTACCGTTGCAAGCCGATGCTCCCGCTCTTGCTATTCCATAACCAACTAGAACAGCAGCTGGGCTTACGAAAACGGCCAAAAGAGTGGAATTAGCAGCCGTAAATGAAGCGAGTGTGGTACCAGCACCAGTAACAGTTGATAACCAGTCCACGGCAAGTTTGAACAAGAAAGGCACTTGAACATTAAGAACCTGAATTGAAAAATCAGATGTTAGGTAATTATCAAAGCAGTACATTGAGCATGTTCTACAACAGGAGTAACAGATGGAGGGAAAAACTTCCTGACCAAATTATGTACAGAAAATTAGAATAAGATAATTAGCTAGCATTCATCAAAGGATTCAAAAGGCCAAGCTCATAAGCACCTAAGCCACAATAATAAAATATTTAGACCTGTTTTCATTATAAAGGTGGGACCAGCCAGACCATCCATTCAGCTCAGGCATTAGACTCACAAAAAGCCCAGGCATGGCTAATTTAGCTATCAGAACCAAAAATCCGGGCTTGCCCAGCCTTCAGGCTTAAGCGCTTTAGCCAGTATCCAAACAAACAAAAGCCAGTTTCAAAGCGGGAAAAATATTTAGTTCTAGAAAATAGTCCATAGCTAAACACATTGACTGACTTGAAGAGAATAGACCAACACGGTCGATAAAAAAATGCACACGAAACCAAGAATAATGTTAGCACTAACCATAATAACTCTCATGATGAATTCGATTTAGTGCCTCATGAAAAAGGATGACAATGGGTCAGGTTAAATGAGTAAACCTCCACAAACTGCTCCTGTCATGGCAGATCCAGCAGTGGTTATAACAGTTCAGCGGTGGTGCAGGTTCACAGATTCTGACATGAGAAAGGTACGGTGTTCAGGTTTTGCTTCCCTGACCCATTCCACACTTATTTAATAGCATAAGAATCAATAGAATATTACTAATGTACATCATTTTTTTAATCAAAAGAGCAAGACCCCATATGTGAGACCCCGACCCTTCTTAATCTCGATTAGCATTTAATTAATGATGATTAGATGCCTAATGTGTTGGTTTGTGTCTTAATGATGGTAATTAGGTAGATTAGATGGGTTTTGAACCAAACTAAGTAGCTTGAGGACCTTTTTGTTATTTTGGATTTATGGGCAGCGTTGCGTGTCTCTGTGATTTTGGGTTTAGTGCAAAACCGGGTTCGTTAGGTAGAGTTTTTCGTCCTGAACAACTTTCGTGTTTTGACTCAATTCATTTGAGCCCATTTAGACACATTTTCAACCCAAAAGACCCAAATTGACAATCCTTATAAGATTCTGGACGTTCCTGCAACTAATAGAAACTTCATCTTAAAACCCGATTCTAAAACCCTAAAACCTATCCCCTTTCATTTCACTCTCACCTCCTTTGCAACATAGCTGGAACTCATTTCTCCCTCATCTTTTCTTCCATTTCCTTGCTTCCAAATACCAAAGGAGACCTTGAAAGTCAGGTTTCTTGTGCGCCAAGACCATCTTCTTCCCCAAGTTCATCTTCTCCAAGCTTCCAACATACTCATTTGCTTTCTACTTGCCTCATTTGGTAAGCTATCACTCCCAAACTCTTTCCCTCAGTTGGAATCAATTTCTAGAAACCTAAATCTTGTAATGCAAGCCCTTTCAATCTCCATTTCATCTATTATGTCGTGTAGGTTTTCTCTTGAGCAATAGATTTGGGGGTTATGCTTTTGAGGCTTGGTAGTAAGTGGGAAAAGCTTGGATTTGTTGGGTTTGAGCTAAGCACCAAGAGAAGGCAAGTGAGAATCTATAATATCATGCATGCATGCCTATTTTGATGATTCTTCATGTTATTCATGTCTAGATTACCCATTTCAAGCTCATTAGTGTGTTTTAGTAGGTTTTGTAGAATGGAAACATGTAATAATGTTAATGTTTATCTAATGGGGTTTAAGCAAGTTTGGAAAACATCTATTTTAAAGTAAAAAAATGTGATTTATTAAGGTTTAAGCTAAGTGGGAAGCTAACTGTAGAGACAGGATTTTTAGGGTTTTTTGGACCTAGTCTTGGACCCTTGCATTGGAATTTGGAACCCATAGACCTTAAGGAAGGCCCAATGGATATTTAAAGCTATGTAGGTGATGGTTGAGCTGCCATACACCTATATGGATGCCTGATACTTGGTAATCAATTGTACAAAGCCAAAGATGTTGGCCTAGGGTATTTCGATGTCCATAATCTAAAGTAACGTCAAGGTTAAGGTAGCCCGGAGATATCAAAGACCTTAGTACTACACGTTGTTGGATAGTGATGCCAACGGGCCTTAGGGTGGATTGTGAATTATTCCTTGACACATGACTAATCTATTGCATGCATGTCTTACGTTTTCCAGATATTCGCATGACTTGTATCATGCTTCTATATTTGCCATGTTTTCTTGTTTCTATACACCTTGTTATGCATTACGTTCATATGTTCTACTTATGTTCACCATGTTTATATGAGTATGTTATGTTGGGACACATGTATGTTTACGTTTATGCTTATGTCCATGATACATTATGCTTGTTAGTATATGTTCCTTGTTTACGTTATGTTTCATGATCTATGCCTTGTATGTATCGCTCTTATTAGTGTCGGCACCACTCAGCTTCGACCCTTCCACAGTCGAGCCCGGGTTTAGTATCATGTTTATGGACTAGCTGCAGTCTAGATTATGTTATGGGAGCTTACTAGTGCTCCAGGTTCACGATGGAGTTTTGTGGGCCCTATGCCTCCTAGTGGTACCATCATGTCGTGTCATGTTATGTTTCATGCTCTCATCTAGGCCATGCGTGGGAGGCTAACAGCCAATTTGGGAGAATATAGCTAACATGGTTTTGCCAACTTATTAGGACACAGTTAGATTTTGTCACCCATGATTCATTATGTTACATGCTTACTCATCCACGATTATGCTTTGCTTATCTCTCATTGACATCTTATGATCATATATTCTTTTATTCATTTGATGCTGCATGTATATGTTTATTATATTTGTTCTACTTGCTAGATCGTCGTATCTAACGGTGCTACACTTGGCATTACAGGTGACGCCCCGGGGATAGATGAGTAGACCCGAATGTTCTCTTCTAGGAGTTTGTATCGCATGAGAGCTTGTCACAAGGAACTACCCAGTCTTCGTTGGATTGTAAATTTGGCCCTTATTGGTCATTCTCCTCTATGGGGTGTAATTAATGTACCTTTTCTAATTGTAACTTAAACACGTGTTGGGGAATAAATAACCCGGTATACTGCCTATGCTCTGAATTTTTTAGTTCAATGAAATACGCCAGTCCGATGATGCAAAGTGTAAATGGAAATATCTGATTAAACGTCTAGATTGTGACACGGAATCCGATGGCCACGAACTTCGGGTTACAATACCACCTAAGCTTCCGTGAAACGTTCATGTAAGTGGGGGGAATTTTTATATCCTCACACACGCATACCCTGGGAAAGAAATGCAATTACCCCACATATCCTAAGCTCGCACCCCGAGACATGAATAGCTGCAGTAATCCAGTTTGGGGGCGTGACACCATATCAAATGCAACACGACCATGCCCATTTTGAAGCATGATTGGTATCACATACCCTAAACTTGGCATGCAATAGATTGGGTATGGGGCAGGACAGATATTGGTAGGATCAGGTATGGATTTACGGATTTACCCCAAGTTGTACTAAACCTAACCCATCGCCACCCCTATCGATGATGATGGATGTGTCTCAACCAGGGAAGGAGCCAAAGTGGGTTTGAGGGGCCCCCCGACTTTGAGTGCTCACTTTACACTGAGATTGGTGGGAATACACGGTGGGGCCCATATGTTGAAAATCCGAATTGTTGAAAATGAAGACCTCTCTTTGATTGTTGTTTCAAAATTTCATTTCAATAGGACTTGGTCCCACTGTAAGACTGAGCATTTAATCACAACGGGACCAACTCCTATTGGATTAGAATGAGAAATGTCCACTTAAAGGGTGGGCGTTTATTTTGAGCAGTTCAGATATTCAATAGATGGGCACCATTGTGGAGGGGTGAGTGAGACGCTTCACCTTCACTATTCTATTTTTTATGACTTGGTGAATGTCTACATCAATGTTGTCCTCTCAACCATCCATGCCTAACACGGGCATCATGGCCCATCAAATGATCATAAGTAACCATTCCACATATTTTCATTAATTAGTTGTGGGGTGGATTGGTTTGCATATGATCAATCCGGTGTGGGTCATATTTTGATTAGAGTGAGATACAACTCTCAGTGCTGAAACAAAGAGAAATAATAATTTTGAGTGGTTTGATTCATCATGGTGAACCATATTATTTCCGTATTTTAACTACCCATTCAAAATCTTGAAAATTATGTCTTTGGTGATGTTGAGGTATTTTCAAATATGGAATTTTTCTTCAGTTCTTCTTAAAAATGCAAAAAACATTTTTTTTTGTAAATGATTAATAAAAAATAATACATATAAAATATTGCTGGTCAACTATCACTTACCACCCTTACAAGAAAATCCTGGCTCAGCCACCGGTCTCAACCACATGACAAAACTCTAAAGGAATCCTAGACAGAAGTCTTCCTTTCCTTTTGTTTTTTTTTTTTCTTTTTTGTGTGTGGATTTGAGACGGACTGGGGCATATGTTAGACAAATTTACAGGACATAAGCACAAAAAATAGAGTTCTAAGAGAAATAAGCTTACAGGAAAACCCAATGGTGAAATCTTCAAAATTCAAACTAAGGGCCTGTTTCTTTAGAGGTACTGAGCATAAGCACGAAAAATAGAGTAAAGAGCATAAGCACGGAAATAGAGTTCTAAGCGACATGAGGTTAGAGCAAACTCAATGGTAAAATATTTAAAATTCGAGCTAAGGGCCTGTTTCTTTAGAGTCATTTCTAACAAGAATTTCTCATGTTGGGAATTTCCGACATTGATATGACTCTTGGCATTTCAAAATGCTCTGTTTAATAGTTGGAATTTTGAATTCCAATTCACCAAAAAAGTCCCAAATAGCACTTAGAGTTCTCAAAATTTCAACCCCCTTAGCATTTCAAAATGCTCGATGGGCATGAGGATTTTGGAATTTCATGTGGAGGACAGCATTTGGAGAATCCAAAAATTCTCTAGACAAGAATTCTTGGTAGTCTTGCAAAAGCACAGACCCAAGGGGCTTCTAAAAGCATAATAGAAAACCATGATTGTATATATCCAAGAAGGAAAGAGAAAGATGAGTGAAAACATGCCAATGGGCGCATGAACTGGTATGGGGATAACTCTATTGCACTCTCGTATCTTATACCGCTTAAAGTTGTCAACTTCAGATACACAACAACACAGTTGCACTTCACAAGTAATCCAAAAGTACATTTAAACAAATAATAAATAAATGAAAGCAACATCCCGAACATGTCAAAAGGAGATGCTAGGGCCTCAAACCTACAACATCCAGCCAATGCAAAGACTTCACTATATGAATCATCATATTAACTATTTAGTTTAAACAAACTCTCACATTGCAATAGAACAAGTTAATCTGTATAACAAGAAGACTGAGCCGTGCCACTACCACATATCAAAGTTCATGTATGCAAGAGGAATATGATATGATACTCAGGACCTTACCTTGGCTCCCACGAGAAGACCCAATGCAATTAACACCCTAAAACGAAATTCAAAATTATCTTTCAACCATAAATATTTTGCAAGCGTGCGGAGAATTCTCATGTCTGCAATTTGCTCTTCTGAAGCTCCTTTTTTAACTAGGTCTTTTTGGATTGGCTTTCCCGCTCCAATTTGCTTGGTGTCTGTCGCATTGTTAGCGGCTGTCGAGAAGAATGCGTGTCCCCTATGCAACAAATTCTGCTCACAAGTAGAAAGTATGATTGATACACTGGTATTAAGCACTGTCACTCTAATCTTCCATACACCTAGCTTCAATTAAAATTAAAGTTTGCTGCTTTTACATGAATAAACATATTTAACAGCAGAATCAAAACACAACTCCCTCGACGACAAACAAAAGATTGACCTACCGCATCATGGGAGGCTTTACTCCCCCTCCACGAGGGCGAATCGGAGAGAAACCCATTCAGATGCTTAAAAAACCTGCCTTTTCTCACTAATCCAGTGGGATTGCTAGTAAAGCCCACATCTCTGAGATAAGATCTATTCCTCAATCCTTCTACATCCCCGCGAAGAACAGAGTCTCCCCCAAAGGCCTTGCGGCAACAATCGAACCGATAAAGAAGATTCGAGTTCCGGCCGACGCCGAGGCGGTTCATCTGTCTGAAGCTCTGGGCGATTCCGCAAGCGTTGAAACACTTGGGAGCAGATAGCATGCTCCGTTTGGGGTGGTTTTCCTAACTTTGAAGGCTGTTTTTGCTCGTGATTGGCATTTCTGATCGATGGGAATCCCTAAATTCAAGAAGAGGAGAAGACGATGGATAGGGAGAAGAACCCTAATTTCGAGGAGGAGAGAAACCCCAGAAGGGATTAAAAAAGGCAGTAGAGGAAGAGGAGGGAATGCAGAAAACGCACGAGGGTTTTAGAAACGGCTCTCAAATTGGACAGCAATGGACAGGGGTAAGAAAGGAATTACGCTTTACATCGAGATGGCGCGAATAGCTTGACAAAGGAGCCTACCGTGTTGGGCTCCCACAACGGATGACGTCCCGCAATCTAAGACGATAAGAATCGCGGGACAGGGGATCTTGTGTCGAGTCTTTTGAGTACGATTATATAGCATCACAATGGTAGGGGTGTGCATCAATCTAATCCATCTGATTCGATAAAACCGACCAATTCAATCTGAGCCGTAGCAAATGAGTCCATTATTCAATTAGGGCCGGTTTGGATCGGTTAAAAAAACTGCTAACCTGACTGGGTTGGTTCGGTTGGCGGTTTTAACCCAAAACTGACCCAAATCGATCCATGCACACCCCTAGCAAATTGGATATTAGTATCATATTATTGTTTAAGTTAATGCTTTATATGGTTTGTCTTTTATTTTTTTTTAATAGGTGCTTTATTTGCAAAAGATTATGTGGGATGTCTTTGGACACCTATAAACTTCAAAATGCATCAATAATTTCCTTTTCATTGTCTTCTTCCATCTTTGTAAATGTGACAAGTAATGGTCACTTTATTATATTATATTATTTCAACTCTAAAATTATTTATTAGTATTTGGTAGTTTTCTATTAATATATTTTTTGCACTCTAAACAAGGGATCATGTTTTGTCCAAGTGCTTATGTAGAAGTGTTTGACCGTAGGTAACAACACTATGTATCTGGACCGACTATGTATTTGGTGCTTGGTGGACACTAGTAGGGTCGGTGGATAGCTGGATCGGGTGGTTGATATCCATGAAAAAATCGGGTTGGATCGGGTGGTGGATATGGTGGACACTAGTCGGGTCGGTTGCGGATCGGATAAATCCATTGTGTCGGTTCGGTTCGGTTCACATAATATACAAACCGACATGGTCGGTTCGGTTGGCGGTTTTAACCCAAAACCGACCCGAACCGATCCATGCACACCCCTAACAAATGGAGATTGAAGGGTCAGGAAAGTCAGCGAGACAGCCCACTCCAAGTAGGAAATGAGTATATGCAGGTAAATTAAAATAGAGTAAAGTAAGGTGAAATATCAAATTTATAGAAGAAATAAATTAGGATAAATTAGCGAGAGATCCGTGTATTGTGTTATAAAATCTCTAGTACACAGTATTATTATTTAAGGCCTAGAGAGTCCCTTTGCGCATAGAATTAATTGATGCAGTAGTCCCTTAGCATGCCACATCAGATATTTTCATGACTAATTTGCCCTTTCAACTGTTTAGGTATAAAATCTTAAATTTTAAATTTTCAAATCTTCCATTTTCTTTAATTTTAAAATAAGGTTTTCTCTCATTCTCTATTAACAGAAGATCGAAGTGCAGGAGGTTCTTGGTTCCTCGGTTTCGTCGGACTAAATCCGTGCCAGTCACTGCAGCTATAGTTGGTGTTGCTCCATCATCAACAAAGAGGAAGACAGTAGATTGTCGTCTTGCTTATTGTTGCAGAACCATAACAGAGGTGGTTTGGGGCTCTACTACGATGCACGGTCTCCGACGAGGAAGATGTAGATTTGAGTTTGCGGAGAAGACGACCGGAAGTTACAGAGAAAATTGGAGTCGGGGCAAAGGCAGTGAAGATCTGAGAAGATTTCTGGTTTCATTCACCGTCGCCGGAGAAAGAGGGCAGTCTCCGCCCGGAGACCACCGCTTATCTGAGTTTTTTGTGAGATTTTTTAAATTCAGAATTTCCAAGAGAATCTGAACTCTGATTAGTAAAAAGGAAACTTTTTGGAAAATATATTTGAATTTTTTTTGGAAAAAAAATATTTTTTGAAATTTTGAATTTCAAATCTTCCAAGAGGATCTGACTTCAAATTTTTGAAATTTTGATATCTATTTGTGTTTTTGAATTTTATTTGTCTTTTGAAATGGTAGTTGACCATTATTAATGGCATATCCCACTAATCATGGGATGTAATTTATCTTTAAATAAATAAGAATTTTTAAAGAAATGGTAACTTGGACATCTTGTGTGTTTAAATTTGGAAAAATGACTTACCACAATATGAAAAAAGATTGTGAATCTAAGACAAGAAAGTGAAATGTTTAGGTAACTGTCGCCAAATGCCCCAATGAAATATAGGGGGTTATGATTTTTTTTTTTAGTTGTTTGATGGGGAATCTTTTTATTTTTTTGTAATTTAGTAGAGAAATGATGTTGCTTTGTTACTTTTTTTTGAAAAATGAGGAAATTTCAAAATTATGTACTTTTGATATGACCATTGTCTTTTCCTGTAGATTGTCAAACACACACTCAAGTAGGAAAGGAGCCTACACAAGTGAAAAGGGGAAGTCCGCACACGTAGAAAAATGTGGCATATCCAGAATTCGAACCTTAAGCAGTCAGGTGAGAACTGTCACTCCTTACCACTCAGATAAGGAGACCTTCTCGATTGAAGTGGTTAAGGGGTGGACTGGGATTGAGGTTCAACTTGATACATGGGGTGATCCTATATGGATCTTTTCATCCCCATTTTGATCCACACCTGGTTCTCACGGGAAGTTTGCACCCGAACATTTCCCATTATTTAGTTCATACAATGCTCTTGCTTAGTGCATTTTTTTTTTTGTTTGAATTATGTGATCTTTAAAATTCCATCGGTTCAAAATCAATATCTCATCTTACTCGGTTAGAAAGAAGATTTCAACCCAATTGGAGTTATATCCATTGTGAGGCGATTATGTCCTAAGTACATGAGCTTATCACTTTATTATTATTATTATGATTTCTTAATTACATATTTTAGGCATGATTAATTTGATGTTGGGGGCATAGAAAAACCGATCTACCTAGGTGGTAAAGCTTGTAGGGCCCATTGCTTCTGCCCCTTCTTACTTTTATAGTCATGCATATGGGTCGGCCTTACTTTGTAACCATAAAAAGATGGAAGATGAAAACAACAAATGTTGTGAAAATTAGAATATGGGTGTAATAGCACTGGACTCTGCAAGGGCTTAAGATTTTAAGGGGGCAAAACAACTTCACAGGTGTCCTTACAATTCCAAGAGTGTGCATTATAATGACATCGAAAGTCTCTCAATTTAACCCCTCAAAAACTCCCTACAAGGGAGTTTTTTTTTTTTTTTTTCTTTTTTTGACAAAAGGTGTCCTAGTCCTTTTGCCCCATCGAAGTCAAGTAAATTCCCTGAGGCCCTAGGGAGAGAATGCCACTGGACTCAGCCCTCGAAGAGTGGGGAACCAAAGGTCAATACCAAGTCCTTTAGCTTCCGAAGAGGGAGAAACCGTGGTCCTGACGGCCAACCCCTCAGGAAGTTGACGAGGGAAAACAGAAGGAGAAAAAAAGGAGGAAAAACACCAAAAGAAAGAAGAGAAAACGATGGAGGAAGGGAGAGAGGAGAAAGAGAGTAGTTTCCACAATCCCAGCTATAAAGTGCTATGGACCCTTATTTATAACCGTGGCGGTTTTTGGGTGTTGCTAGCATTTTTTTTCACAATAATAGGTACAATGTTGCGCGACGTCAACTAGAGGTATAATGGTTCGGTTAACCGTTCACTTTGGAAAAACACAATTATTAATCGCGGTTCGGTTCTATTAAACGGCTTCTCAGTTTTCTTTTACACCCCTAACGTCAACTTGTATTTTTACATATAATATACCATTGAGAAAAATGTATATTATAACTTTATAAAGATCCATCACATTTGAACTCATTTACAAAAAAATTGGCATATAATTTTGTTCAAAATGGACTTGTGCTTCACAGCAATTCTTATGGTCGAATCTTTTAGAACCTACACTTACAAGTTGGATTGCATAAAAAATATATGCAATACACTAAATGGTGAAGACCCGCATACACTGAAAAGGCACCATAAGATTGTAGTCCCTTCTAATGACAAGCTGAAAGATTGAGCTATTGTCACGTTATTCTCGTGGGCCTTTTTTAATTGGTTATTTGGTTAATTTATGTAAAAATATATATGATGTGTTGTATTCAATCAAACTCAAGTATGCACTAATCATGGCCTATGTATAAAGAAATTATTTGATTATTCAGATAACCCACTTTTTACCCTCCTTTCATTTTTTATCTTTTTTTTAAACAAGAGGCTCATGTGGGCATCCAATCCCTTCCGTGCACCTTATTCACATTGAATTGACACCGGTCATATCTAGTTGCACATTATTCCAAATTTCAGTTTCTATTGAATTTTATCACAATTGAATTAAACAATATATGGTCGATAAATTCTTAAAGCCTACAATTAAATATTTATTAGGGTCAATTGATTGACTAGATAGCTCATATTCCTCTGCTTTACTTTTAAGGCACTCGATTGACATGCCTTCATTTTTAGTCATGCATCCAAGGGACCCATTGAAAAAGTTATAAAGAGAAAATACCCCAATGCTATAAAGTGTTGCCCTATGCACACTACAACAGTTTACATATTTAGCTACGAAATTTTTCGTCGGTAAAAGTTAATAAAACGTCGGTAAAAATATTTACCGACGAAAATATTTTCGTCGGCCAAACGTCGGTAAAAATGTTAGTTACTAATTAGAAAGATACTAATCATATTTGAAGTAAGACTTCTAATTATGATATAATAAGTTACTAATGGAAGTAAGACTTTTATTAGAATTAGAAAGAAAATACTTACTAATTCTTAATTGAAGTGAGACTTCTATTTCAATTAGTAAGAGGAGTTTTGAAAAAAACTATAAATAGAGGAGAGGCTTGGGCGTGTAACATATGCTATTCTCCTAATTGGGCTTCACGCCCAAGATTGGCTTGTCCAAGTGTTGGACGTCCACACCCTCCTTGTGCAAGAGTTGCACATGCATGGTTTTCTTTCTCCCTCTTATAGTTTCTCCTTTGAGTTCCTACTAGTTTTCTCTTAGAGATCTCACCATATTCTTGAGAAAAAGAGAATCTGATACGGGTCATAACGTGAAAGATTAAGAGGTCTTGGAGATCTTAATTTGATACGTGAAAGAGTTTTATCATAAAAAAAAAGACGCAAATTCTCCATTAGAGCACAACCGAGCTCCAAAGGTATAATCTACTTCCTTGCATGTTGTAGATTTATTTGATGCTTGTTAGTTGCTGTTTCTATCTTCTAGATAGAATGTTTTAC
The DNA here is from genome assembly GCA_012931725.1 of Litsea cubeba. Lineage (NCBI taxonomy): Eukaryota > Viridiplantae > Streptophyta > Magnoliopsida > Laurales > Lauraceae > Litsea > Litsea cubeba. The sequence goes on along the minus strand of CM022947.1, from coordinate 4,851,496 downwards.
TGATTATTATGGCTGAGATTGAAGGTATGCATCCTGGATTGGGTTCTTAAACCTTCTAGATAGTTAATTAATGACTTAAGTTGGTCAAAAAGTTTTTAAAACCTATCATAGAGGACCACCTATTTCCAACAAAAAACTCGTGGACAAAACCTTTTACCGACGAAATTATTTTCCGTCGGCAAAAATAAAATTTTTACCCACAATTATTTGACTTTTAACAATGTTTTTTTTATTGGTAAAAAAAATTAAAAAAATAAAAAATAACAAGAGTTTTACCGACGTTTTTTTTTCGACAAAATAAAAAAGGAAAATAAAGAAAAAATAAATCAGTTTTACCGACATTTTTTCTCGTCGATAAAAAATAATAAAAAAATAAAAAATAAAAAAAATTTTTACCGACGATTATTTTCATCAGTAAAAAATATTGCATTCTTTATTTATTTTTTTCTTTTGCCGATTAAAAAAAAGTCGGTAAAACTCTTTTTATTTTTTCTTTATTTTCCTTTTTTTACCGACGAAAAATAAACGTCGGTAAAACTAATTTATTTTTTCTTTATTTATTTTCCTTTTTTATTTTATCGAAGAAAGAAAACATCGGTAAAACTCTTGTTAATTTTTATTTATTTTTCTTTTTTATTTTACTGACGAAAAAAATGCCAGTAAAACTCTTTTTTATTTTTTCTTTATTTTTCTTTTTTATTTTACCGACGAAAAAAAAACGTCGGTAAAATTGATTTGTTATTTCTTTATTTTCCTTTTTTATTTTGCCAACAAAAAAAAAACATCAGTAAAAGTTTTTTTAATTTTTTTATTTTACTGACAAAAAGAAACGTCGGTAAAAGTGTTTTTTTATTTTACTGACGAAAAAAACATCGGTAAAAGTTTTTTTTTTAATTTTTAATTTATTTTTTCAAAATAATTTTCCTGTAAACCTGTTTTTACACCGATATAAAAAAATAAACATGTTCATGTACCTATATTCAATATAAAAAATGCATGCAAACAAAAGTTGCTAAATAAACAAACAACCATTGCCATTTTTCATCAAATCATTCATCTCATTAAACAAATATTACAATCTATAATGATACAGTCCCATATAAATGTCCAATATATATATATATAAATAAACAAAAAAGAATAAAACACCCCCACAAGTCTACAACCAATCCCAAAGCATCCATCAATCTGCAATGACAAAAACAACATTAGAATCTTTTCAATGAATTAAATTATAAATGAAAGATAAACATGTATATATATAAATCTTTTCCTAAGTTTTTAGGCGGCCTGTTTTTCGGCCTAAGTGTTGAGAATCAGGCGGTTTTTGCGTCTAATTCGTTAACCGGAAGTCCGATTCACTAACCGTCAATTTCTACACGTTACTTTGGCCATGAACAAGGTACCCGTGCTGGTTCCTGGGCTGTCCAATGGCTGTTTCCAGTTTTCGACCTCTGACGGCCTATTTTCGAGACTAAGTGTTAAGAATCCAACGTTTTTAGGTCTAATTTGTTAAATAGGAGTCCGATTTACGAGCCGTCAGTTCTTGCAAGTTAATTTCGCCTCTAACGAGGTGCTCGTGCTAATTTTCGATTTTTCCGTAGCCTTTTCCCGTTTTGGACCCCCGGCGGGCCGTTTTTGAGCCTATGTTGGAAAATCGTCGATTTTCGTTTTAAATTCTCTAACCGAGAGTCCTATTTGTGAACCATCAGTTCCTACACCCTCGAACGAAGTACTCATGTCGGTTTTCGATTTTTCCGGGTGCTGTTTCCCTTTCCGGATCCCCGGCGGGCCGTTTTGGAGCCAAAGTTAGAAAATCCTATGTTTTCGCTTCTAATTCTCTAATCGGGAGTCCTATTTGTGAACCGTTAGTTCCGTCAAGTTACTCTACCCTCGAGCGAAGTGCTCTTACCAGTTTCCGATTTTTCCGGGGGATGTTTCCCATTTCGAACCCCCGGCGGCCGTTTTCGAGCCTAAGTGTTGGAAAATCCTATGTTTTGGGTTATAATTCTCTAACGGAGAATCCTATTTGCGAACCGTCAGTTCCGTTAAGTTACTCTACCCTCGAGCGAAGTGCTCGTGCCGGTTTTCAATTTTTCCGAGGTGTTGAAAATGCTACATTTTCAATGTTTATAAATTTTGACTAGTTATTATGTTAAAATTTCAAGAGAATAATCTACTAACCAAAGGGTCGCATCATGATCTCCAGTAGCTGTGTCATCACCAGCAGAAGTGGTCCCTGTCGTGATGTCGAAAATGCTGGTCGGATCTATCCCTGCCGCAACTGCCAACTGTTGAACGATGGCCTCAAGTGCACGTGTCCTCCTGTCCAGCTCAGCCTGCCTCCTGTCCAGCTCAACCTGCCTACTAGCCTGCTCAGCTAGCTGCTCCCGCAGGGCGATCACCTCAGGATGCGGTGCCCGAGACTGTGTGGAAGATGAAGAGGTCCTCGTATATATCCCATACCCATTTAAGTATCCCGACCTCTTCCCAAGCACATCAACAACAATCTGTTCCTGAGTCATTGGAGATGTGACAGAGGGCTGCGACTGCTCCTCAGTCCGCTGCACCAAGGCCTCCTGCCATTTAAATCGGTAAGGGATTTAGAATGCTTTTATAGCATTATTGATCATAATTGATTTCTTAGCAAACATACATGTCTTTGCTGAGCCACCTCATTTACCCACTCATTACTCTTTTGTCTGTAGTGGGTGTCGCGGAAGAACTGAGTAATAGGCGGCGCTTGACCGGCATTCTGTGCCATATGTCATTTGAAATAGCTTTGTATTAAATATGAACCTAGCTACATATTGATAAATTAATAAACTTAATCAAGTTTCTTCATATGAATATAATTAGTACCAGCAGAGACATCCTCGATGCAAATGACCTGGAGCCACTAGTATGATTATATGGCAGCTTGGCTCGACTCTCTTGAGCTTTTTTCGACTTCGCCTACATAGAAAAATAATAATACAATAGCAGTCATTAATAAAATCATTACTAATACAATTACGTTGGAATATAATTAATTATTGTAGCTAACATCCAAAAGTTACCTTCCAGGCTGGTGATTCCCAGCACTGTGAGACCATCAACTGCCAGTCAGCTGGATAACAACCCTCTGCTGGGTGGTCCTGGGGTCGGGGAACCCCTTGCTCCAACAGCTCGAGATAGTGACTATACAGCTCGTACTTCCAACTCCTATATAAAACCCCGCATTGGCAATCAATGTCCGCCCTAAGCTGCATATCGCCCTCGTAGTCCCCGATATCAAAATTTTGCTGCAATTAGGGGAGAGCCATATAAAGATTAATGATAACAAAATATAATCAGATATTGTAATGAGGAACACAACTATAATCAGTTTGGTTGATATTTCTCGTTTCAGTTTACTTGAACTACAGCAATGACGGCAAGCTTGATCCCACTGTCCAGCTTCTTCCAACCATGGGGCCTGACTGGGGCAACCTCTCTAATGGCTAACCTAAGATGGTTAAACAGTGATGAGGCATGTTCCCCTTCTAGCCTATGACTGGAGATGGGGATCGGGACTGGGATGTTATGACCCAGCTGTCTCCTCAGCATTGTCGCATTCTTCCCTCGCGTAACACCCTTTACACGGCTCGGAACCTCTGAGGCTGGGGCTGATGCTGTTAAGATGACAGTGCTAAATGAGTTAGTGAACACAAATTATTAAATTGAGGTGAATTCAGGATTTTAAAAGGTCATAATTTTCTCACCTGCGCTGCTCCCGACTGTATGAGGACTCGGCGGAGGCTGGGACGGTGAGGGCTGTGTGGTCAGAGGTTGAATCGGCAGAGGCTGGGTGGCTACCAAAACAGGGGTGCTCCCTGATCCTCCAGATCGTGCAACTAGAAGATTAACTGGCGGAGGCTGTGTCGAGGCCTCAGGTGTGCTCTCTACACCAGCTAACCTGAGTGCAGCTGCGATACTCCGAGCACATTTCACCCTCTTATCCCGAGGCATATCTGCAATCTGTTTTAAAGCAAAGTGACAAGGAAAATAAGTAATTATTAGCAAAAATCAATAATATTAGTAAAGTGAATGTCAACAATTTACATTAAATAGAAATGGAAATCATTTTAGTAAGAGTGTCACCATCAAAACTAATATTTTAAAGTACACGTAATAGACATTAACAAAAAGATTACCTCATCTGATTGAGACCAAGATGTCTCGTCATCTACATCATCATCTTCGGACGGAATGTAGTTCTCATCCTTTTCATTTCCACTGACATTCCTCTTTCTCTCCTCGTTTGTCCCTTTAGCTGAACCAAATATAGCACGTGCGGTCGGCGGGAGCCCTAGAGATGCAAGTTTTTCTGCATTCTGCTTAATTGTCTTTTTCATCTTTAATAAATAATTGGATGCTTGCACTTGACTGGACAACTCTCCTGGTTTGACCCATTTTTTCTCTCTGTTTGGCATCTTTTGCAACTATGATATATAAATAAGCATTAAAATGTAGTAACCGTGTTTATTTGAAAAACATTGGGCATATGATACAGAAAGCTAAGATATGCCACTTAATAAGTCTAAAGAGTAGAAGGTTGATATTTCCAAGACTTGACAAAACCACATGCCTATCACCGTGCCACTTGCCTGGAAATCATAGAGTACTGTCATTTTTACTGAGTAGCCTTAACTCTAAGTAGTGTTTATACTAGTGGGCGTAATATCTCTTTTAATTCAGGCAAGGGAGAAGGAGTTGAAAAAGATGAAGGCCGCACAATTTGCATCTTTTGTGTATTTTGTTCACTAATGGTCAGGAATACTAGTATTTATTATTATTATTTTTATAACAATAAAATCTTATTTCACTAAAAGGTCAATAGAAAAAGACTAAACAGAAAAGATCTACTTAGTCAAATAGGAAACAGGAAAACAACTCCAAAAATCAGAAAAAAACATAACAAAAGATTAATTAGAAGAGCAAAAAACTCCTTTCCTAGCAAGACTGGCTGCCATAATGTTTGCCTCACAAGGAATATGATGAAAGGAAGCCCCCAGTTGTGTAGAAATAGCTTGTACCTCCTCCACCAATTTACTTATTTATTTAAATCTCTTGGTGGAATTTACAATTAGTTTGAAAAATAAAAAAGGCTGTCAAGAAGCCAAGCTGGCTTGGCTTAGGTAGGCTCGAATTTTAGCTCTGCTCATTTTCTCATGAGCTAACCTCAAGCTATGTATTTGACTTGATTGGGCTAGCTCAACTATGGCTCGATTTTCTTATGAGTCCAGCTTTAGCTAGATTTTCCTCGGCATGGCTCGATATGAACTCAGCTTTTTTGGGTGCTTGACTATTGTTGTAGCTTGGGTTTGTTCCAGGGCTATCTGGCTGTTGTGGAGTAGAGAAGGTCCCTGATGTTCGGTCTGTCTGGATGCATGCCTGGGGCTTCTAATCCAGTTTTAGGGTCCTCAAAGTTGCAATTTTTTTAATTGCTAGATGAACTCCAGAAGCTCATGTTTTTTGCATTGAACAATCCAAAAGGGAGGCAAGATGAGTGTCAATTGGATCCGGTACCAATTGAGCAAGGGGTGTGATGTGGGTTTGAGTATGATTATCGTAGAATATGTTTCGTTTAATTTGAACATTAACAAAAAAAAAAAGGCTCATGGGAATGTATTATAACTACACTGGGCTTGCTAATTATCTAGTTGGACCTGAGCTAAGCTTGGCTCAAGCTGGATTGTTAGTGTTCGTGCGGAGCTCAAGAGGTGCTATTTTCTGTTCAGCTCAGCTTGTAACTTCCCTATAGAAAACCCACCCTGACTAGTTTTATCAAGCAAGTTGGATTGTTGAGTCAACTGAACCTCGGCCAAGTCCATTGATAAAAAGATCTACTAAAATTTATTGGAAATTCTGTTAAAGACTTGGTGAATCTCAAGTTGAGTCAATTGATCTGGGTGAGTGAAGTCAAGTCCACCGACTGTTGATCAAGTTAGTCTTTGACCAAACATGGATTTCCTGTTTCTAATTTACTATGAGAATTCTGCTATGGCATTCCTTGTGAAGTGATGATCATTGAAATAATAAATACGTTTGTCTTACTATATACATGTTGAGCTCTCTGCTGCAGGTTCTTCCACCCCAAAATGTGACTGGTGCTCTACATATAGGCCATGCCCTTACTGCTGCTATCCAGGTGGGTATTGTAACTTATTTTAAATTCCTCTAGTTTTTCCCAGTCGACAGATTGATTTCTTTTGTCTAAAAGAAATCAAATTGTCTAATAAAATGCCCATGGCATGGTGAAAGGTGCTCAGTATGGCAACTTTAAGGCTGTGGTTTCAAGTCATGTTACCAATTAAAAACAGTAAAATTGATTTCTATTGTTCTACATAAAAATGAGAAGAAAAAACCACCACATTTTTTACCTACCTAAAACGCAGAAATGTCCTAAGACAACACAACCACCACTGCAAAAACTTAAAAGGAAGAGAGAGAATATTGCAAACAGGCTCTTCCTAGTTCCTACCATGAAGCAAGATCTAAGAGGACAAGTTATCAAACAAAAGAAAAGAAAAAGAAACAACCATCTCAAGCAAAACCCATCAAATGGAATGGTAAAACACAGAGATCTAAAAGTTGCAAACCTGCATAGCGAAGATCCTGCAGTTGTTTCTCGGACAGGATTTGCAGTCCTATTATGAGAGGAAACAACACTAGGAGGCAACATGGCCGCCGATGAACAGAAATGCGAAACTCATATAAGAGTTAAATGAGTTAAACATAATAAGGGAGAGTTGAGGTCGTTGGAAGACCCAATCGATTGGGTCATTGGGACGACCCTCTTTAAGAAAAAAAAAAAAAAAAACTACAAGTAAAGAATGATACAACACAATCCATCAACTCCATCGATTGCAGAAATCTCATTATTCATTTTGTCCTCAAGGGTATTCTCTGATAAATTTAAAGAAAACAAAGTTAATTTCAACAATAAATTTGGAAATATGAAAGGGTTCAGAATGACACAGAATATCAAGAACATTGTTGAGATTGACTTGTTGATTCCTTTGAATCATTGGTTTTAGACTGCTTATTGTGAAAATGATGTTAGGATTTAATATGCTCTTGATTCAAGACACTAAATGGGCCAGCCCCATTTCAAACTAGTTAAAACTGATTCAAATCACAATTCTTGAGTAGAGGGCATTGAGGATAGAGAGTGAGCCAAGATCACTTTCATCAGATGATCATACTTTCAATTTCAAAAGTCGCGATATTAGATGGTTCTCTTAAGTGCACTTCTTTTCGTCACTGAACCCAACAGTGGTACGTAGACGATCAGGTCAGTGTCAAATTGGAGTGTATGAAATTGTCCTACTATGCCATATATATACTTCAACATGTCGAATTTAGACCACACAATACGGAAAAGAGGGCTTAAAAACAAAAAAAAACAGAAGAAAAGCTTATGCATGCTGATTTAATAAAAAAAACACACTATCAAGTATCAACATCATATCTAACAACCGCAAAATCACAAACACAAAAGCATCCATTGACCTAAACAGAACCTTTTCAAGATTCAATCCAAAAGGGATTTTCAATCATCGATTTTGAAATTTCCCGTGTTTTCGCACAAACCCACGATCCCAAATCCATCCAAACTATTAAAAAAAAAAAACTCACATCTTCGTTATCAGCATTTCTTTTCCTTTCTAGATATAATTGCAATCACAATTCCCATGTTTATCTTTCCAAACAGATAAAGAGAAAACAATTCCACACCATCTCAAAAACACCAATTAGATCGAGAAAGAAAGGGGGGGGGGGGGGGGGGGGGGGGGGGGGGGGTTACCGGATTGGACCGCGGCGATCGCTGCCGTAAGGTGGGGAACGGCGGAGAGATTGGCAATAGCTCGTCGATGAAGATGTTGCGGACGGCGGAGAAGCGGCGGATGACGATGCGGACGAAGGCGTCGGGGTTCCCAGTGGCGCCGATGCGGAGGGTGCGGCGGCTGGCGCGCTAGAGGTTGAGCCACCGCCGGCAGACGAGGGAGCAGGAGTCGCAGCTCGATTTGAATCCGTCGAGGCGGCGGAAGATCTCGAGGACCAGCTCGTCGGGAAGGACGGTGTTGATCAAAATCAGAGAGCGAGAGAAAGCAGATCTTCGGAGCGAGAGAGAGAGAGAGCAGAGAGATCGAGCGAGAGAGAGCGCAGAGAGCAATAGTAGAGAGAGAGAGAGTGAGAGAAGAGCAGATTGAGAGCGAGAGAGAGAAAAGAGGGCTTTTGGAGGCGGGAGAGGGAAAAAAAAAAGTGGAAAATTTACGGACGTTTATTTTTGTCGCAAAAGTGGATTTTTTTGTCGGTAAAAATTATTTTCTTTTTATTATTTAAAAATAAGTAAAAAAATCTATCAACCTTTACTGACATTTTATATTAAACATCGGTAATAAATATTCCGACGCTAATTTTCTTCGGTAAAAAAGAATTCATCGGTAAAAGACTCTAATTTTTAATTTTCCTAAAAATAAAATTAAACATTACCGACGTTTTACAAAAAAAGTCGCTAAATGTTCAATTTTTACCGACGTTTTTTTTTGTCGCTAAAGGACTCTGATTTGTAATTTTTCTAAAAATAAAATAAAATATTACCGACGTTTTAAAAAAATGTCGCTAAATGTTCAATTTTTACTGACGTTTTTTTCGTCGATAAAATAAAAAAAATAAATAAAAAATAAAAAGAGCTTTACCGACATTTATTTTCGTCGGCAAAAGAAAAATAAATAAAAAATGAAAAATAAAAAGGGTTTTACCGACGATTATTTTTGTCGGCAAAAGAATTTTCCCTAAAAATGAAGTCAATAATAAAATTGAACTTTGCCGACGGTTTTTTAAGGAAACGTCGCTAAAAGTCGATTTTACCGACTTTTTCTAATTCGTCGGTAATAATCTATGATTTTTACTTTTCCTAAAAATGAAGTTAATTCTAAGATTGAACTTTGCTGACATTTTTTAGTAAAACGTCGCTAAAAATCAGCCTTTTACCAACGTTTTTTAGTAAAACGTCGCTAGAAATCAACCTTTTACCGACTTTTATATAAAACGTCGATAAAAGGCTGATTTTTAGCGACGAAATTATATGCGTCGGTAAATAGTACTCTTTATCGACGAATTTATCAAAACGTCGTCAAAAAATGTCACTAAAAGTGCAAGTTGTTGTAGTGTCATGGTAATCCTAGTTTTGTCATTAACAATGGCCCAATCTAAATGAATGAAGGTTGCCACAATTTAAAAAAAAGTTGCACATAAAAAACCATGAATGTTTAAAATCATTAAATTAGGGATTTAGTTCATCTAATTGGAGCTATTTCACCAATGTTTTTTTTTTTAACGCTATCAGAGGGTTCCCAACCCTTTAGGCCGGACTAATCCCTTCGCGCCTAGAGGGAAGTCGGGTAAACTCTCCTGTAGCCCAAGTGTCGTAGTGCAGTTTTGAACCTAAAACCTTCGGTGCAAACCGTGGTCCTAGGCCAACTGAGCTACCCCTTGGGGTTCATTTCACCAATGTTAATAGGCATTATGCCCTTTCCATCCCTCGCATCCTTGTTATTAGCATTCGAAGTGTCCCAACTAGTAGGATGCACTTGTACTCTAAAATTATTATTTTTAATGCTTAGGGTGTGTTCGTTTGTTCTTTAATACATAATTATTAAATTCAATATGTAGTTAATGGTCAGTTACTAATGCTTTTCTTGCAATCAATACACAAAAATTAATAGATTCTATGTCTCTAGTTACATATGTAAAGTCCTCGTTTCAATTACCAACCCTAACCTTAGGGCACGCTCGGGAACAACTACAAGTGATAAATCTGAAGAATTGATAATTCCTTGTCAAGGATTTGTCCGGCTGAGGACTTCACATAGATATCAATGCTTATGAGTGTATATAGTTGAGAACAATTGGTAATGGTCCATAAATCCACAACAAAGGATTTTCAAATCCTTGTGTGTGTGGGTGTGTGAAATCAAAACGTTGGACTTTATATATGTTTTGGAAACTCAACCAAGGGTGTTGGGACCTAAGAGAGAACCCATACAAATATGGGAAGACAGCCTAAAAACAGAAAAGAAGGCTCACACAAATGGAAAAGAAGCATGCATGAGCGAAAAGAAAGCCTACACAAGTTGGAATAGACGGTGCACCCAAGGTTTAAGCTCTAAGTAACCAGGTGAGACCTGCGCCATTGATCAGTGAGGTAAGTGACGTTAGACTTGAAAGTCCCATAAAATCAAGACTTGCATCAGCTAAAATCCTCAAGGTTTTACAATTGCTAGACATGAATTTTCCATTAAAGGATTTGATTGTTAAACTAGACTTTAGTATTTCAAAATATATGAATTACTATCGCCCCTCTCCTTCCTAAACCACTGGAGTAATGTCTGTATGCAAACACTCCATCATCGATCTCCCAAGCATCTGTACTTAGAGTAGCTCTGCCTTTCCTACTGCCATTGGTCCTACCACTCTCCCAATGTTCAGGTCTTTCCCAGACTGGTCAAAACTAAACTGGAGTCAATCCAAAGTTTATTGTATTGGAAGGATCCAATCTTAGAATGTTAAAGATAATACAAAAATCAAGTTTTCGAGAGAGGTTCGCAGTGGCGAAGGTAGTTTTGGGATGAAGAAATAAACTGTAATGTTATATGTGAGGAGAAGGTTGAATGAAAAGTTACGATTTGGTATTTTGATAACACTAGTTATGCCTTGCACGTGCAAGGCACGTGCATGAAACACAGTTATACTAAAATATTCTTGTCTACGTACAAAAAAATTTATAATGTATTGTTGAATATGTATATATGTAGAAAATTACAGGTGACATTAAACAAAAAAAAGTTTCCATGATGAAAGTCGCAGTTGTATTTGAAAATAAGAATAATAGGTGGTTTGTCATTGAGGTATTTAAAGATGAATCCTGGTTCAATAATGTGTGAAAGTGACTATAAAAGGCAAGTCAAGTAGGGCTAACATCACAGAAAATTGTTCCCATATAAACTGACTTGAACGCACAATTATGTTGACCTGAATTCACTTCAGAATGAAAGCTACGCAGTTCATAAAATTGGGCAAAGATGTGAAAAAGTATAAAACAAAGTATCAGAACATTCACTCATATGTGCAATAGAGAGTATGATATGAGAGATTCTACTTATACTAAGAAAATAATGACAGGTATCTGAAATACGTTATTGCACTTAGTATGTTGGTGTTGCAGATTCATTGAAAAAGTGAAATAAAAGATTCTCATTATAATAGCGCTAACCATGCTTTCATTTCAAGTTCTTGATTTGGTAATAAAGAATATGTTACCCTTTCAAAAAGAGTAAATAAGTAATAATGCATTAATTTAACAGTAATTTAATACTGAACAACACCTTTTCTCATGAACAGACTATATATTTTACATTTCTGAACCAAATTTTGCTTTTGTTGAAAGTGAAAAATATATCGTTTACAGAGAGACTGGACAACTTCAAATCAAAGTACTTTCTGAAAGATTTGAATTTTGGATATTCCTGAAGTAACTCAACTGTTGCTCTCATTTGATGACCTAATTTTTATGGCATTCCATAACCTGAGCATTAGTAATATCCGAGTTACTTTAAGAAGTATAGCACCTATTCGAGCTCACGCAAATCAATAGTCTGACTACCCTGGTTATGTCCATAGTACTCTCAACTCAATTAAGAAGATGAAGGGTGCTTGTTATCCATTGAAGTCTACCTGACGTTGTTTGAGGAATCCTCCCTTATGATGGAAGGGGCAAATGAAGACCATAAACAAATGAAGGAAAAAGAGAGCACCAAGTATGACCTTGTGGCTCATAATTTAAGAAATCAAAGAATCAAATTAAAAAAGTTATCTTCCTAGAATTGAGGAAGGTTTTTATAATGTGCATGAGATTCCATCACCTTTGTGGAGCAGTTGGATTATTTCTAAAGATCATGATATTTCAATCATAATAGATAAAAAATAAAAATAGACACTTTGTAGGAATGATAGACAGTTTTCAAGCAGATGCACTTAAAAAATATTTTCTAAGTAAAGGTGAAATAACACTTGATTCTTAAAATGGCAAATAACAAAGGCAGAATGTAGAGTTTACCATAGTGATTTGTTTGACCTGCTCATCCAAGTTTCAGATATTAGAACCATTTTAAATTTGAAGTAGAGTTTTTTTCACTGAATAAAACAAGAAAGGATAGTACATGAACAATAATCATAAAATAATGGACAAAATTTGTGATTAAATATCAATGCACAAAGTTCATGGATTAAAGACGGAATCAAAGATGCATGCACTCCCCTGTGGAAAAATCCTCAAAAAGGAATGACTAATCCTACATTGCAAGCAAATTAAGCAATTAAAGCAAGAGAACAGAAGGAAATTATCATGACTGCATTGCATAACAATTTGTGGTTGCATAAGAAATTAACAGGAATGGCATCGAAAGGTTATTTTAATTTTCCTACAATAGAATGAGCTTTCATTCAAACTGGTGCCTTGAGTGGAGGAAGAATACTTATAAACTATTTTGAGGGATTCTGGTTATCTATTTTACAGTCACTTGGTAAAGTAGGATGGTTGCTAATTAAAATTTTAGCTGATTGGAGAGGCAATCAAATTTCCTTGCTAATTAGATTAAACTTACAAACATAAAACACCAACTCTAACTTATTGAAATTGCATTATACGAAGCACTATCATGAAAGCCCATAAACATTTAACATAAATAAAATCTAATAAAGAATAGCTATCATAAAATACCATATGCCTATTTATGCTTAGAACTATATCTAGTTTTACCAGTAGTGATAAACAAAAGAGGAAAACAATTAAAGAGAAATTAAAGTAATTCTATCTAATTTTAGTAATACTGATAAATAAAAGAGAAAAACAATAAAAAAGAAATTCAAGTATTCAAGTAGAAAAGAAAGAGAATTTCTATTGCTAGGTATTGTAATTGAAGAAATATGGAAACAACAAAAAAAGTAATAGAAAAGATCAATAAATTTATGAGAAATAATATGGAAAATCTCTTACTGGGTTATAACCATATAGGAAGATTTTGTAGTCCACCCTCTATATCTTATCTCATCTTATCATGTACAGAGATAAAAACACAGAGAAGAGAATGCTAAACTTCAAAAAATAAAAAAAAATAGATTCATCATTACTTGAGTAAATGTTTACGTTCGCAAAAGATGGAACATAGAGGCTGGATTGGCTAAAGTCAAACGAAATACTTTCATTGTCAATGGTATTTTTTCATTAGCCTTATCCGTAACTCCTTGATCAGTGTTGGATCTTTTACTGGCACAAGAAGCTGAGTATGACCTTACCCATAACTTGACAATTGATCCATATTTCTTATGTGATTTTGATAAGTAATCTAAAAAGAAAAAAAAAAGAAATACAATAAAAATGACAACGGCACAAAAAATTATTCAAGAATCATTTCTCATCGCAAATGCAGCCACAAGACAAATAAATGGATTTTGTTATTGATAAGATATGACTTCATTGCTGGCATTTACTTATGAAAGAGAAAATCGAATTACTTGTGGCATTTGGCAGGCCTCAAAGGATATTAATCCAAAGATGTTGCTTATTTCATTTCTCTATGCATTCCAAATGGAATGGATCACATCTGTTTGGTAGCATCAAACAACAAAATTAAAAAAAAAGGAAATCAAAATCCTTTGAAAAAAAAAATGCATCTCATCTATGATGCCTGCTACATGGTGGTTGGTAATTCATATGTTGGCTATATATAGGCCTGCATAAATTTAATAGCAATTTGACAATGAAGAAGGAATAAATCTATCAATCAATATATAGACACATATAAAATTACAAAGTGGAAAGTAAATTATCTTATATACATGCAAGTAAGATCTTAGAAGGGTAGAAAGAAGTTGTATAGTATCATGGCTCTTATCTAATCATTGCAGTAATGATAATGCTTAAGTAGGATAAATTAAAAGACAATAGAAGACTAGATACACGTAAAATCACAAAAAAGGGAAAGAAAAAAATAGATAATATACTTGTTGCATAGTTGTCGATGATCATAAGCTTGAATCTTAGATAATAGTTAAAATGTAAGGTGTTTGTAAATGAGAAAATGACAAACAATAAATTCATCAAAGTAAAAGAATGCTCTTTAAAGGAAAAAAAAATGCTAAAACATAGACTGTTCTTAAGTAACTATCATGTTACAATTTGGTGGGCTAACAGTCAAGCAAAGTTGTAGATGCTTTTTACTAGTAATGATAAAAGGGATGGATTGATTGTTGATAAGCCAATATTCAATGACAACATTAATTCGTCAAAACTTCAAAATGACATGAAAAGGAATTGGAGACCTTTAAAAATATTATACAAGTCATGTTGATAGTCAGCTTGGAATTTACAAAGAATTCCTACATTTTGCATATTAAAAGAGCTAGCAAAGAAGAAAGAATGAGTATTACAAAATTGGATAATAAGGACAAAGGTTCAAGCATAATTTTTTATAGACAATGTAATTTTATTTAAACGTTCAATGAGTAGATAATTTACAGGATAACTTTAACTTACATGGTTGTGTTGAAAATGAGTTGTAAGAACTTGTTTGGCAACATCATACTTCATGCTGAAAATGAGTTGTAAGAGCTTGTTTGGCAACATCATACTTGATTGTTCTGCTGAAAATAGAGTCCACAACTTTTTTTGCAATATTAATTATAGCATTAGATAATCTCAATATATTTACTGATAAATGAGGCAAGTTGTAAACTGTTTTTCTTATTTGATTTGTTTATATAAGCTAAGTAGGACCCACAATAGAAGTTACTATTTACAAGTAATATTTACAGACCTTAAAAATGAAAAATAATTGTTCTTCTTGTTTGATTTGTTTACATATCCAAAGTAGTAACTACAGTAGAAGTTACTATTTACAAGTAATATTTACAGAACAAAATTTGTGACACATTTTCTATGTTTGACTTTCTTCAGGAACATCATCAATCGATAAAATAGTGAAGTTTACTCTTGAGTTATATTCATAGGACTTCAGCTGAAACATGTATTCCTGTCGATTGAATTTGTTGATGATGTTTTTGATTTCACCAGTTTGTCCCTGATATTAAAATAAAACAATTAGTCAAATATTTTATATGTACCTGTGGCTAGTTATATCAAGATGAGCTTGATAGTTTTATACCTGTTCAGAAAACTGCATCATTTCAACCGGTGTGCATGAAGACAATTTCTTCATTTCATTTCCAAATAATGTTGCTGAAATGGTTCCTATAGAGTTATATAGAGTTGCTACAAGTCTAATCCTGAAAGTTTATGATAATAGTTAGTGTTAGTATTTTTTTTTGTAAGATTTAGCAATAGTAGTTAATGAGAAATAATTATATATTTATTTTAAAACTGTGATACCATGGTTGTGCAGTGATAGGGGTGCACATCGGGCCGGGTCTCGGATTATCGGGCCGGGTTTGGCCCGACCCGATAATTTTTAAGAGGTGAATGACCCGCCCGATAACCCCGTCAAAAAGCTTCGGGTTATCGGGTTTCGGGTCACCGGGTTACCGGGTTATCGGGTTACCCGGAACCCGGGAACAAAACGTTGGATCAACTGATCAAGGGGACCGCACACGATTCATATCATATTATTTTTTATGATCTTTGCCTTATCAAGATCCACGTGTCGAACAACTATCGACACACACGTCACCTCACCTTGCAATGGGTTCTTTGTTTAGAGCCAATCGTTGTTGATGAGAGTTCTGCACTTCGGATGATGAAAGACGAAGCTTCCAGATGATCGAACGGAGATCCCACCGGGATCCGGCCACACAGATGGTTGTGACTCAGATCCAGGTGCCCGATATACGCCGCCGACGTCAGAGAATTCGGTATCGCCCCTTTTAGCTTGTTATATGCCAGATCCAGCTCCATGAAGTACGAACCGGCACCGAGATTCAAAATGCTCAGCCCCCAGCATGTCAGCACACTCGGCAAGATCTCTCAGGAGATCAGGTTCCCGTCGAGATACAGCGACGCCAGCACGGCCATTTTGCCGATCTCCACCGGGATCGTACCGGAGTTCTGATTCATCGACAGATCCTGTCAGAGAGCCGGTAGATGGTTGCGATCGAGGAAGGAGTGCCGCCGGAGATGAGACTCCGGGCGAGGAGCGCCCGGCTCAGCATCTGGAGCCTCCCGAAGCTGCTCGGGATCCTGCCGGAGATTCTCTTGCTGGTGAGGTCGAGATGCTTGAGCTCGGGGAGATAGACGATGGAAGCAGGGATGACGCTGAGGACGTTGAGGTGTTTTAGGTGTTTTAGCTGGTTGTCGGCGACGTTGAGGACGGTGAGGTGTTTTAGGTTGCCGATGCTGGAGGGGAGGGGGCGGCGGTTTCCGACGAGGTCGATGATGCGGAGGAAGGGGAGGGAGGTGATGCAGGGAGGGATGGGGCCGGAGATGTTTTTCCAGTCGGCGAGAATGCAGAGAAATATACTTTGTTTTCATTTGTTATCGGGTTATCGGGTCACCCGATAACCCGATAACTTATAGAATATAGACCCGAAACCCGGACCTATTAAGTAAGGTCCGGACCGGGTCAAGCCCGACTCGATAAATTCTTTATTGGGTTAGCCCGATAAGGTCCGGGTCGGACCGGGTCTCCGGGTCGGACCGGTTTCAAGACCCGGTGTGCACCCCAATGCAGTGACTTCTTTGTAGGTGCAGGAGCATGAGATTGGAATGTTATATTTTTCTGTTGTTTTCTTTTTACAACCACTGCAACCCATATACCAGAATTTTTGTTGCAGATTGTCAATTGAAATTGATGCTCTTATGCGGTATGCAACATTCTGAAAGGAAGAATTTATGTTATCAGGTAATAGTTGAAATAAAATTATAGATAGGAAAACGATGTTCATTTGAAAGAAATTTAAGCTTGTCAAATAAAGTACCAGTGTTTTTGAATTTAGAATGTCTTCAATGTTTGTAGTTGTTGTTGTTGTTGATGTACTTCCGGTGGATGTTTGTGCTATATTTTTTTGTAGTTCAATAAGCTTGGCCTCATGATTAGAACACCTGGTAAGAAATAAATCAAGGCAATAATTATTGATATTATATTTTTACATCTAGCTATTATTATAAAAGAGGAAAAAGTGATATGTAAAATGATTTATAATTACCAAATGCATAATGAATCAGCAGATGGTATGTTAGGGTTGATGATGATTGTTGATGAAGATCTTGTATTTAGGCCAGTTACACCTGAAAAGGGAACCATAATTATGTTAATATATTTATTTTTAAAAAGCTTCCGTAAATACATTTGTTATTTTTGTACCATTATAATGTGATTTCTTTGTTCGCGTGACAATAATGATTGGCTTTGTATCCAACGCTTTTGATAGAGCTTCAATTTCTGCTGCCATAAAGTTGTTCCATATAGATAGATTCATCATTGTCAAACTAAGAAATATAAAAATAAGGGATTAGTAGTAGAAATTTATAATTTATAACATAGAAAGTTATTTTACTGTATAAGTTATTAAAAAAGGCAGGCGACATACATTAAATCTGTTAGCACTATTTGTTGAAGTGGAAGGGTTTCTGATTTGACCATCTTTGGGGGCAGTATGTCAAGAACCACAGCAATTATGTCTGTAATATTATATTATACAGAAAAAGAGATTTTTATATTTTTTAATGAAGAAAGTATTGTAATGAACAAAATTGATACATGTTTATTTATATTGTAAGGATGATGATAGTAGAGAAATATTATTTGAATACAATTTTTTTTTACCTATTTCTACCTCTGAATCATAGTTGTTAATATCAGATAATGGAACAAAACTGTAAATGTTGTTGTTGGTATCATCTTCCTCTTTGATGACTTCTTCTATGAGAGATTGACTATTTATGATCCACTGATATTTTGTATCTCCAAATTGATATCTTGGATGAGCTGGGCGGACAGATATATTTGACACATAGTAGCTCTTCAATATAGTAAATGTGTTTTCAAATAAATCAATATCACTGTCGAACATAGTGGCTCAAACCCTCTTTCCCTGCATAAATTTTAAACGTATTTACCTTTAAATGACTAATATTTTCAAAAAATTTAAAACATAAAAGTTGTCGATATTTTGACAAGATTTTTTAAGATGTAATATGCTTAGCTAAAGAAGGTTAACATAAAAACTATGCAATAAGAGAATATATATATATACACACATATATAGTTCATGATTTACCTCAGTGTCACTAAATATTAAATTTTGATATGTTTTGGTTCCAGCTCGTGACTGACGAGGAATGCTTTTCTCATTAACCTTGATTTTGGCTGTCCAATTTGATGTGTGTTCTGTTATATCTTGGACTTTCTTACAATCTTTAGGCATGTTGTTCACCTGTAAAAAGAACTATTAAATAATTCATTGGTTAGAATTGCACAAGTAAATATATATATATTTTTTGCATGAGTGCCAAAATAGAATATATATTAGCAAATGAAGTATATTGATATGAAATAATGTTATTCAAATTACCTATAACAATAGATGCTAAATAGAATTGGCAAGTATAAGTATTTCTTGGTATACAACATTTGAAGTGCATGTATTTTCTGATATATTATCTATGCCTGGTTTAATACGAATTTTTACAGAAGCAACTGTTTTTGCTCTGGATAGGGCAACATATAGTTGACCATGTGAGAAGACAGGCTGTGGAAGATATATACCAACATGTTCCAATGTTTGACCTTGTGCTTTATTGATTGTCATGGCAAAACTTAAGCGAATTGGAAACTGTTTCCTGTTGAACATGAATGGATAGCTATCGTTTTGGGCTGGCTGAAGTGGAATTCTTGGTATGAAAACTCGATTTCCATGATAGTGACCAGCAATTATTTCTGCATCAATAAGATTCTTTGTAAATGTTCGACAGACTAACCGTGTGCCATTACATAATATTCCTGTGGGTGGATCGATATTGCGCAGCAACATTATTGGACAGTTTACCTTTAATATTAATTCATGAGGAGGTAGTCCATTTGGTGTTAGGTTGTTTAGGAATTCTTCCTGCGGAAGTTGCTCTGTATCATCTATTGCTGAATCAAAACTGTAATATTTGAGAGGGGAACCGGGGAAGCGGTTTATGAGTAAATCATTGATCTCATCAACAAAATCATTTTTTGGACTTAATATTGCATTAGTTGCCATGAAATGTGAATTATTGGCCTTTTCTTCTAGATTTGGGAATATAGCCTCTATCAAATCAGCCATTGATGTCATCTCATCTTTGAAAGGAATAACCATGGCATTTGGAATATTTATTTTATCATTGTTTGTAGCATTCTTTGTCCCATTTCCAACCCGCAGCAAAAACTGGCTAAATAATGGATCAAATCTTGCTCTCATATTCTCAGTCAATTTGATTTTTTGTAATGTGGGCCACAACTGTGATGTAACTAAACTTGCTTTGATTGCTTCATGTCTATTTGTTCTTGGGACAACAGGAAGGACTTGGCGGAAATCTCCTCCAAATACAACTACTTTACCTCTGAATGGTAGTTGTGAATTTGTTATATCTTGTAACATCTGATTGAATGCTTCAATTACTTCCTTCTTTGCCATTGATGCATCATCCCATATAATGAGCTTTGCCATTTGAATTAATTGAGCTAAACTTCCTTGTTTGCTTACATGACAACTCTCGATCTCTTTAATGTTAAGTGGTATTTTGAAGCGGGAGTGTGCCGTTCTACCACCTAGCAATATAGATGCAGCTACTCCGGAAGTTGCAATTGCAAGAGCAATAAAGCCTTTTGATCTCACTGTACTCAATAGAGCACGGTAGAGATATGTTTTTCCCGTTCCACCCGGACCATCAATAAAAAATGCTCCAGATTTGTGACTGAATATTCTTTGCAATATAATATTGTATGCTTGCTATTGTTCTTCATTCAGCGTATGTACTGCAAGTAAATCTTGTTCAGAGACTGAAATATTCAACTCTTCTTCAACTTCTTTTGAATATGATATTTGCTCATCAATTTCAATATCTATATCAACAAAAGCATAGTCAGTAATGTTTTTTCCCATTGACTGCAACACAGAGTTTATGTTTGCCAGTACTTTTGCCTGCCTTCTGTTAGATGAAAGTTCAAGGTGGTTATAATCTTCAGACATAGCATCTTCAAATTTGTCCTACAAGATTTTAGGATTGCTTAGGTTGCAGTAGACTAAAATGGTAGCGAATAATCGACGCAAACTTTGTGGCATTTGATACTGAGATGCCTCTTGCAAGCACTCTTCAAAACTATTATCTGTAACTAGTAAACCCCGTAATAATGCAGCATCACGAAATGATGTTGTTTCCATCCCATTAAAGCATTGCAAATCATGAAATGACATTGGTCCTCTAACATGATTCAATAATAAGCGTAGATAGTATCTTTCACATTCAATTGGATTTGCAGTGATGATTCTTCCAATTGCAGTTTCTTTCTTCCTCTCGCTCCAGTATCTTTGGTTGTCATGCCATACAAAATGTTCTAGAAAATCTCTGTAAAGCCATTTTCGTGCCTGTGTTAATTTTATTCATTTCAAAAAACTAAGTCAACATTGTCCTTGACGCACGGTCATTGGAAATTATATGAAGAAGATTATCTTGATTCTTGAATGATATTACTTGTAAAAAAACTGAGTCAACATTGTCCTTGACGCACGGTCATTGGAAATTACATAAAGAAGATTATCTTAATTGTTGAATGATATTACCTGTCTGTCATCTAGATGCAATTGTAAACTTCTGACAGATGGATAAATTTCATTAAGTAAGAACTTATAGATTCTCCATGCGGCTTCTGAGGGTGAGATCCATCTTGTTATTTGGAATTGTTCTATTTCGTCAATATCAGAAATATCCTCATCACCAACAATGTGGAAAGCAACGCGGTCATGACCCTTGTAGATATACTTGTACAAGTATTTCACCGCTTTAATTGTTGAGCAGATCTCAACATTTATATGGCAATCAAACATTGCAAGCAAGTATGGATTATATGGTATGACCCATCGGTTGTCTAAATATGAACCCCGTACTTTGACTTGTTCATTGGTGTTACGCCGCCTATATATTGGATATGAGTTCTTTCCTTGAGTTGTTGAAGAACAAAACTCTTTGGGATAATGATTTTTGCAATTACCATTTTTTTCATGCATACATTTCGTGGATTTAAATTTTCACAAGGTCCATGCATCATGTGTTTCACAACTGCTGCATATAAGTGTGAATTTATAACTTTTTCAGGTAATTCAGCGCAAACAAATCTATCATATGTATCTGGCATCATGATCTTATAGCCTGGCTTCAAGATAAGTAAGAAATGAGCATGTGGAAGTCCTCTCTTTTGAAATTCAATAACATATACATAAGCTGCAATTTGTCCAAATATTTATTTCTTGAACAAGTCATCTTTTAACTCTTCCAGTTTGCTCTAAATCCCCTTGCAATCAAATCAGGCCTATTTTATGCTTCTTCATATGATTCTAACTCTTTCTTGATTTCAGGCCAAGAAGGATTGCATGTCATTGTTAAAAATAGATCAGGCCTTCCAAAACGTTCAACCAATGCCATTGCGTCTATATAACTACGTCTCATGTTTCTTGGGCCTCCTATAAATGATGCTGGTAGGACAATTCTATGTCCGACTTTAGAACCATGAGTTTCTCCAATTGCGATGCTATCAACAAGTTCTTGATATAAATCAGCTCGGATTTCATCTTGTCGATAACGAAAGTAGTCTAACCGAGAGCTCTCCAACTTGATGTACATGTCTACAACATATTGCTGCAACAGACGACCTGAGTGCAATAGTAGTGAACTTGTATTTCTCCTTATTTGCAATTTGTAACAATAATACTCGCGACAGGACACATTGTTTCTCTTATTAACTTTCTTCTGCATCACTGGAGAAAATGAAAACATATTATTATTATATGTTTAATATTAAATAATTTCAATAAGCAATATATTGTCAATACCTTGTTTCTCTTTTTCAAGGAGATTTTCTATTGATGATATTTGGGAAGGATTAACAGTCGTCTGTCCTTAATTGGCAATATACAGTAGAGTACTTTTTGTTCAATCTTTCTATGCCTTTATGCCATCCAGTATCACCATATGGAAATAATAATGGATATTGCAATGGATCATAACACCCAAAATAATATTGCACTTTGTGACTATGGCCTGAATGACTTTGGACAATTATATCGCGTTCAGCAGGTGCACCAGAGTCATTATTTTCTATCCATATTGCTGCAACTTGTGATTCTGATGGAGCATTATAGACTCTTTGATCTAACCCGACATCACACTTGATCACAATGTGAAGGCTTTCCAAAGTAGGTACATGCCGAAGGCTTCGGAAAAATGAGCAGCATGGATTAATTGATAAGATGTTGAGAAGCTTTTGAATGATGCCTAAATTCATTTTTGATGATGCTTGCATTTGTAAGGAAATTACTTTTAGGTCCATTACTTGGACCACAAGTCATTACCTTTCCCTAATTGTGGTCATTATAGGAATCCCATTTTCATAGGATACATGCTATCTTTTACTCAAATACGGTTTCCTAATGAGATATATTCCATAACAAACTCTACCTTGATGGACGGTTGAGATTAAAACTAATGGAATCCTAATTGGAAATTCGGTCCTCTCTCCACCTATAAAATAGAGTCTTTCCTCCATCACAAAGACTCACTCACGAAATTCAACACATTAAGGTTTATAGGCAAGGAGAGAGAAATCGAGATTATTCCCATAATCTCTTCTTGGACGGATCTCAACATCAACCAACAACAGCATCAGACAGCAGGATCGGAAAGCTCTATGCATCAGGATGTCTGGAGGTAATCTTTAATCCATCTAAGATTAAATCCTACATGTGATTATCATGATGTTCTCAATCTTAGGGTTCATGTTAATAATAGACTAACATGTGGTATCAGAGCATGGTTATTGGAGAACGCATGATCGTCCATTAATTAGGATAACTATGCATTGCCATAATCGGCAAAAATAGATCCGTTTCTAACTCTATTTTGCAGCAATATATCGATCCAACTATTATGGCCTGCATGAATGGTTTATATTTATGTTATTCCGCAATTTTAATTTGACCACGACTGTTTGATCGTGATTTATTTAAAGTTTTGAACTTTTTCTTTTGTTATGTATAAAACTCCTGCGTGAGTAAAAACTCAATGTAATAGTTAAATAAATTTGTAAGTGGAACGTCGTGACTGAAGTGGAAGTTGTTTCGAGACTGAAAATGGCATTCTTGAAGCAATCGAAGATAAAGACAGATGATCCAAAAGGATGACAGAAGATAGGCCATATAGTTGGATCATATTTTCATAATTATTCCGTATCATGCTGATTATTTTTAGTATGTTTCTTTATAATCAAAGATATAATCCCGGACCCCGCCTTTATGTTCGCCAACCCGGAATCGGCGAACTGGAGGGCCAGCCCGCGTTTATCAGTACTTTTCATATGACAAATGATCAATCATGCATACATGCAATATATAATGTTATCTATTCATATTAAGCTATTTTTGATCACCAAAGTTGTATGCTTAAGATTAGGTCTTACCATAGTGACCCTAACAATTAAATACTGAAATTTGGCCCTAATAGTACCATCATAATGTTTACTTTTCCCATTGTTCAAGTGCATGAAGCATTTAGTCGCCCACAGACGGATTATATTCATACGTTTGAACAATAATTAAGGAGTATTTGTTCATACATGGACCAAAGATATCCACAGATATCTTACTTGTTCTAATTAAAAGTAACATCACTCATTTACACCATCTTGAATATGATGACCTTAGATGGTATAATGTGTAGAAATTATGGTGACTACACAGGAGCACCTAAATTTCTTTTTTGTCATATATATTCATATATTATGCATGTGTTGTCTTATTTTAATTAAAGCCTTATTGTTATATCTCTATTGCAGTTATTGCACCCACTAATCTGAATTCGCATTCTACCTCTGTCACTAAACTCAATGGAACCAACTTCTCCGAATGGAAAGAGCAAGTTGAGTTCACATTGGGGGTACTTGAACTGGATATAGCTCTTCAATTCGTAAAGATAAGCCAACTTCACTCACTGAAATAAGTAACGCTGAGGAAAAGACCCTCTTTAATGCTTGGGAGAGGTCTGACAGACTCAGCACTATGTTTTTGCGAATGACTATTGATACCAACATCAAAACATCCCTTCCTACACTTGAGAATGCTAAGGACTATATGAAGGCAATTGAAGATAGGTTTAAGACTGCAGACAAATCTCTTGCTGGGAAACTAATGGCAGATCTTACAACCATGAAGTTTGATGGCACTCGCTCAATGCATGATCATGTCATTGAGATGACCAACCTTGCTGCTAAACTAAAGAATTTGGGACTATCCGTGGATGAGGTTTTTCTCATCCAATTTATCCTAAACAGTTTACCTCTTCAGTACGGGCCTTTCCAAATTCACTACAATACTATTACAGAAAAGTGGACAGTGAATGAATTGGCTAACAAACTGGTTCAAGAGGAGGCCAGGCTGAATCAACAAGGTATTAAAGTAGCTCATCTGGTTCAAGGAGCTGGAAACAAAGCTGGGAGAAAACAAAATTCAGGCCAGAGAAGGGCACCACCAAAATCTAATGACGCTAGTCAGAACCCCAAGAAGAAAAAGAAGGAAAACGTATGCAAATTTTGCAGGAAACCTGGACATTCTCAGGCATACTGCATTAAACATAAAGAATGGTTCGAAAAAAAAAGGTAACCCTATGGGTTTCGTAAGCTATTTCGAATCAAATCTTACTCATGTTTCTTCTGATACTTGGTGGATTGACACTGGTGCTAATGTTCATATTTCCAATTTAATGCAGGGATTCTATACGATCCAAACCATAAACCCAAATGAGAACTTCCTTTTTATGGGCAACAAAGACAAAGCTCCAGTTGAAGCTATTGGCACTTTTCGTCTTGTTTTAGATAGCGGTTATCAGTTAGACTTATGTCAAACTCTTTATGTTTCATCTATTTCTCGTAATTTGGTTTCTGTAAGTGCACTTGATAAAGTTGGTTACTCGTTTGAATTAGGAAATGGTAATTTCAGTTTACTTAAAAATTCTAGTCGTATTGGTTCTGGAATTTTGTTTGAAGGGCTATACAAGTTTCATCTTAATAGTCAAATTGTTGAAACCAATCTTACCCTGCATTCTAAGGAAACCAAATAAAAGTCATCTAAAAATGACTCTTATTTCTTGTGGCATAAAAGACTGGGTCACATATCCAGTGAAAGAATCAAACGATTAGTAAAAGATGGTGTCCTCCCGGATCTAGATTTTACTAATATTAAGGTCTGTGTGGATTGTATTAAAGGCAAATCAACAAAACACACAAAGAAAGGAGCTACAAGAAGTACTCAGCTTCTTGAAATAATTCATACAGATATTTGCGGATCCTTTGATGTTCCAACTTTTGGGGGAGAAAAATATTTCATTACCTTTATTGATGATTACTCACGTTACTGTTATTTATTCTTGTTGCATGACAAATCTCAGTCTGTGAATGCTGTACAAGTGTTCATTACTGAGGTCGAAAGGCAACTAGATAGAAAAGTGAAAATCATAAGGTCAGATAGAGGTGGTGAATTTTATGGTAGGTATGATGAAAAAGGACAACATCTTGGACCTTTTGCAAAACTTCTCCAAAAGCTTGGCATTGTTGCCCAATACACAACGCTTGGTTCTCCATGGCAGAATGGTGTAGCTGAAAGGCGAAATCATACATATATGGATGATGAGTCCTCAAAAGCACACATTTTCATACACATTTTGGACCAATTTAAGGGCTTATTAATATTAAAGAGCTTTATTTAGTGACAAATCATGTTTTTATGTATTTAGGGTCCATTGTAGTGCTTTCATACGTAATTTGCTAAAAAATCACACTTTTTGCATAAATTCATGAAACCTGTCATTTTTGAAAAGTCGGTTATTTTGGGTGCATCAAGTAAGGTCCCATACATTGTCCATTTAAATTCCTCACATAGAATTATTCTTGAATCCATTTGTTTTAATTTGTGTAGGAGAAATCAAGAATGGGACCCACATTGGTGAAATTTGAGAGAGATCAAGGGTAGGACATCTTTCATAGTGGACCCACATATCTTGGTTTTTTTCTGAGAGTTTGAAAAGTCAACAATGAAAGCTAGATTTGTGATCTCAAGATCAAGAAAGGAAACTTCAGATTTGGTAAGATCTGATTCTTACTAAGTTTGAAAACTCAAAAATCAAGAAAAAAATTTAAGTAAGGAAAGTGTGCTAGAAGAGTTGACTAGTCAATCAAAGAAGCTTGGAAGAAAACTAAAGATGGAAGGAGAGTCAAGAAACAAGGAAAGAAAGATCCCAAGATCCCTTTGAACGTCCACATGGGTCCCACACACCCCATTGCACAACTAGCATTCCATAAGTGCACAAGTATTCTCGGATTTTTCAGGGGCAGCAAGATTAAAATGATTATAACTCTTAAACCAACCGTCGGATTGGTGCAATTCATACACCGTTGGAAAGTTCTTTTCTAGTAGATATCTTTAGAATCCAAGATTGTGTCAATCGGAGCTAAAATGAGGATGATGTGGCCTCTGGAATTTGGTGCTATAATTTCTATGCGGGATTGCAATTTTGCACTTGGAAAGCACCAAGAATCTCTCACTCACCTTGCTATTTCTTTGAAGACTTATTGGCCAAGGAAAGGACTTGCCATACAAACAAGATTGCATGCTACAAGCTTGGAACAAAGAAGGAAAGAAAGGGAGAAAAAATCTATAAATTGAAGGCATAAGCATCCCTCTCCTCCTATGGGAAGATAGACCAGCTCTCTCTAGAATTACTACTACACTCCATCTTCTTCCTTTCTCTTTCTCTCCATTGGAGTCCTCAAGGAGATTTGACCCGGAAATCACACTACACCGTTGGGCTTTTCATCTAGAAGAGGCTTCTCATCCTAGTATGTAATTGTCTTGGTTTATTTTTTATCTTATGTAAAACTTTGCATATTAGTAAAAGTGTTACTTTCTCTTTTCAATTTTCTTTCTTGTCCTTGGGTGATTGGTGCTTGTTTTATGTTTCTTTTCTTGTTGGTGTTTGGATTGACGACCCAAAGGCCCTAAGAGCATGATTCAAATTATGACCCCGCTTAGAGAAGAATTTCGAAAGAGAAGAATACACTTCCACACACTTTAATTTTTGCACTCACTACATTTAATTTCTTGTCTTACACACATTTAATTTCTTGTCTATCCATACATTTAATTTCTCGTCTTACACACATTTATTTTAATGTTTCTACACACATTTAAATCTCTGAATGTCACATTTAGTTTCTTGTTAAATCTGTCTTTATGAATCTGTTAGTGCATAGTTGTGGCTGGTTATTTAGTGGATGCATGCTTAGTTTAATTTTTATTATTTTTCATAACTTAATTGCTGGAAATAATCTTCTCAGATATGGAGTTTCTTTAATTTTTAGTTCTTATTAAAAAGGATTTAAACTCGGATTAAAGACTTGGACTGCATAAGGAGACAACAACCTTTGTTGTTTTTACCTGAATTGGAATAATTTAAAAGGTGACTTAATGATGTTATTTTAATCCGAATTTTGAAGGAATAATTGTTCTATGAGTTACCTTTAATACATAAAAATTTCAGAAGGAAAAGATCTTGGGAAGATGGATTTTCGATTAACTAATCGCATGCATGTAAATCTATCAAATTTCTGCAGTAAGACAGATTCTGATCCAAAAGTTTTAATTTAGTTACCATATCAAATCAGTGAGTTTTTCATTGAAATTTGGTTGGATTTAATTTTGAGGAGTCTAATTTCATATCCCAGACTTTCAGATCAAAATAGTTTTGGGAAGAGGGGTAACTAGTGGCTACAAAATTATGGGTCGGATCTGCCTGTGTGTAGAAATCTGCAATCTTCTTGTGTTGGTCTCATTCATTCAAACATAATTTTTTTTGTTTTAATTCTTTTTCACTTCTGTTTTTTTTATTGAATTCTTACATCATCCTAGTTTAATTTCCAGCCATGAAATTTAGTTTTAGATTGCATTAGATTAGGTTCATTTTTTTATGAAAGTTTGCATCTCATATAAAATTTGTGCATTAGGAAACTTGTCATAGCATTGCACGCATTGCATTACTAACTTTACTAACTTTCTAACTTTAGTATAGTTTCTAATTTTCTTTAGTTTTATTAATTTTCTATTTTTGGAAGTTCTAACTTGTGTATTATTTTGCAACAATTTTAGTTTTTAGTTTAGGATTCTTAGATTTAGGAAGTTTACTTTTCATTGGATTGTAATTAATTTTATTTTTGGAAAGTAAGAATGATGGTTGTAATTTTTTAGTTTTTAGGCTAGATTTAGATTTTTAATTTAGGGCAGGTACAAGTTGAGAAGGAATCTTAGTTTACATTGCTCCCTGTGGATTGACCTGGTCTCACCAGTTTTATTACTACAATCGCACCCTACACTTGGGTCCGATCAATGGAAATGGTTAGATTCATGATGAATCATGCTAACTTACCTATATCCTTGTGGATGGATGCTCTATGCACAGCTGTTTATATCTTGAACAGGGTTCCCAGTAAGGCGGTTCCAAAAACACCATTTGAACTGTGGAAAGATGGAAATCTAGTTTAAGGCATCTCCAAATTTGGGGTTGTCCAGCTGAGGCTAGAGTCTACAATCCACATGAAAAGAAATTAGACCTTAAAACGATTAGTGGTTACTTTATAGGTTACCCAGAAAAGTCCAAAGGATTTCGGATTTACTGCCCTAACCATAGTAC
The DNA here is from genome assembly GCA_012931725.1 of Litsea cubeba. NCBI lineage: Eukaryota > Viridiplantae > Streptophyta > Magnoliopsida > Laurales > Lauraceae > Litsea > Litsea cubeba. The sequence goes on along the minus strand of CM022947.1, from coordinate 4,822,485 downwards.
GAGAATTTTTGAATTTGAGAATGGCGAAATCAGTGGGAGTAATAAACCTCAAGATGTGGTCATTCAGGAAATCAGGGTACCTATCCTTTTACCCTCTATTCCGAAAGATGTTGGAAATCCTCCCATTATTGAACCATTTAACAATGAGGAAAACCCAATCAATGATCAACAACTCCATAATGAGATTGTCGCCAATGAACATATGGATGAAGCATCAGAGGAACCAGCATTGAGAAGGTCTTAAAGACAAAGGAGATCAGCTATTTCCAATGATTACATGCTTTACCAAGTAGAATCTGAAGAAGGGACAATTAAAGACCCGGTTTTTTATTCACAAGCCATTAAGGATGTTAATTCTAATAAATGAATTGATGCCATGACAGATGAATTGAAATCTATGGATGGAAATCAAGTATGGGAAGTTGTTCAATTGCCTCCAGGACACAAACCAGTTGGCTGTAAATGGGTCTTCAAGACCAAACGCGACTGCAAAGACAATATTGAACGATATAAAACCAGGCTTGTTGCCAAAGGTTTTAATCATAAAGAAGGCATTGATTATACTGAGACCTTTTCCCGTGTTCAGGAAGGATTCTCTTAAAATTATCATGGCATTAGTAGCTCACTATGACCTCGAGTTACATCAAATGGATGTGAAAACTGCCTTTCTTAATGGAGACTTAGAAGGCTTCATAATTGAAGGTCAGGAAGACATGGTCTGCAAACTTAAGAAATCAATATATGGACTGAAACAAGCTTTGAGGCAATGATACATAAAGTTTCATGAAATCATTACTACCTTCGATTTCACAGAAAATATGGTTGACCCTTGCATATACCTCAAGATCAGTGGGAGTAAGTTCATATTTTTGGTTCTGTATGTTGATGACATATTACTGGCTAGTAGCGACCTTGGTTTATTACATGCTACAAAGGATTATCTCATTAAGAATTTTAAAATGAAAGATATGGGTGAGGCTTCCTATGTGATAGGAATATAAATATTCTGTGACAGGCCACTTGGTATTTTGGGGTTGTCTTAGAAAGCATATATTGACAAAGTTCTAGAGAGATTTGGCATGATGACATGTTCCTCTAGTCCTGTTCCACTGCATAAAGGAGACAAACTTGATCTTACGCAGTGTCTACAGAACGAATTGGAACGTAAAGAAATGAAAAAATATCCTTATGCTTCTCTTGTAGGGAGTCTGATGTATGCACAGGTCTGTACAAGACCTGACATTAGTCATGCTGTTGGCATGCTGGGTAGATTTCAAAATAACCCAGGAATCGCTCATTGGAAAGCTGCAAAGAAAGTGCTGAGATACCTCAAGGGAACAAGGAATTATATGCTCACATACAGAAAATCAAGTCACCTACAGGTGACTGGTTATTCAGATTCAGATTTTGCTGGATGTCCTGATACCAGACTTTGTACTCTTGGTTATGTGTATCTTTTATGTGGAGGTGCAATATCATGGAAAAGCCAGAAATCCGAGTTACTTTATACATCTACCATGATGGCTGAATATGTGGCATGTTATGAGGCTGCAATTCAGGGAATATGGTTGCGTAATTTTATCTCTCAGTTTGGAGCTTTGACTTTCATCTCTAAGCCATTAACTCTTTACTGTGACAATGACGCTGTAACCTTCTTCTCCAAGCATGACAGGATATCTAAGGGAGCCAAACACATGGACCTTAAATATCTATCACTGAAGCAAGATGTTAGATTACAGAAATTTGTAATTGAGTCTATACGTACAGATTTCATAGTTGCAGACATATTCACGAAATGACTACCTCCAAAGACCTTTTCAGGGTCATACTGAAAGTATGGGTCTTGAAGATAGTTCTTAATTATCATTTTCTGCCTTTTATTTCTCTACTTGTATTGGACATTTATTGAGCTCTTAATGCATCTCTACATCTGTCATTTCTGTTTTTTTTCCATTGTGTACATATTTATGTTTGGATGAATAATAAACAGAAACAGTCTTTAAACAAAGACATTATGAGACCATTACATCAATCTCTTATTATGGTCTAGTTATGCAGGTTGTAAATGACGTAGTACATGGAAGTAAGCATGTTGCAAAATAATGTGTGCACGCCATGACTCTCATTCACAACCGAATTAGCCAAGACACTTATGATAACCGACTAAAGAAGTGTTTAGCATATAATGCACGCCTTATGATTCCTAAAATGAAAACATTATTGGATCTTCCTATTGACCAAGTGGGAGACTGTAAGAAAATTACTTTTAGGTCCATTACTTGGACCACAAGTCATTACCTTTCCTTAGTTGTGGTCATTATAGGAATCCCGTTTTCATAGGATACATGCTATCTTTTACTCAAATACGGTTTCCTAATGAGATATATTCCATAACAAACTCTACCTTGATGGACGGTTGAGATTAAAAAGAATGGAATCCTAATTGGAAATTATGTCTTCTCTCCACCTATAAAATAGAGTCTTTCGTCCATCACAAAGACTCACTCGCGAAATTCAACACATTAAGGTTTATAAGCAAGGAGAGAGAAATCAAAATTATTCCCATAATCTCTTCTTAGACGGATCTCAACATCAACCATCAACAGCATCAGACAGCAGGATCGAAAAGATCTCTGCATCAGGATGTCTGGAGGTAATCTTTAATCCATCTAAGATTAAATCCTACATGTGATTATCATGATGTTCTCGATCTTAGGGTTCATGTTAATAATAGATTAACAGCATTCGGTTTTGCACTTCATGGTCTGTATCATAAAAATAAAGTTGTAAGCAAGAAGATGTCCATCAGCTGGTATCAAGTCATTGATGTAGTGGTATACCTGACCTTGTACCTTGAATGTATATATAAATTTGTCTCTTTTGCAAAGTTCTGTATCGTATTTTACTCCGAATGACGTAAATGCGAGAGTGTTTTTATATGTACGAAAAATTCAATAGCTTCTTTCGATTTTGACTTGAATAACAACTGGAGTTCTTCAGGATCGTCGTTTGAAACCAATGATAATTGACCGGAAGAGCAACAGAAGCCTGCAGGCTCACGATAAAATCTCTTTGCATTGCAATATTTGCATGTCGGAGAAGGTGGTAAAATAGATGGTTCTTGAGGTACATTTTGAAGAAGTGCATCGATGCACATGGAGGTAGAAGGGATTTTATCTACGATAATAATAAAAGTAGAAATGAAGTATTGTTTTAATTATTGTGAAAGGGTTAAATAAGGGAATACAGATAATTATACCCGTCCTTCTCTTCTTAGGCGTTTTTGACATAAACGCTCGAATACTTTTTGTTATTGTGCATTCTGTGATTGAATGAATGTTATCATAGAATTCTAATGAGAATTAATCAATTACTAAATTGAGTTTCTTGCAAGATTGGAAGACAGAACATAGTTTTATTATAAATAAAACTTTGTTACTTCTTCCAAGAAAAAATGAAGTATATGTGAATGTTGTATCACCTCCAACAGCTTTGTTACGTCTTTTTGATGAAGCAGAATGACGGTCTGCTTTTGATGTTGATCCTATTCAAAGGATTTTCAAGAATATTACCAGATGTATTCACTTTAATTGCTTAATAATTAAAAGTTACAATTCTTACCAACTTCATAATTGCCATAGAATTCAATTTATTGTTTGCACTTATTTGATGTTCTTGATAGAATATGACTGACCTCATTCACTAAGATAGCCATTAAATTGAAAACCAAATAATTGTTAGTCATTTATGAGATTTTTTAGTAATTAATACAGAAATTTGGAATTAAGATAATATAATATATTTTAGTATTGTTATCATTATACCTGGTTTAAAAACAGTCTTGCGAGATGATGATAATTGTGAATCAAGGGCAATTTTTAATTTCTTCATTTTGTATGCTTCTCTTTTTGTTCTCCGTAGTTCTTCCTTCTTGCCATCACTCAAACTTTTGTAATAATTTTTGAAATATTCTCTTCTATCTTTTTTTTTCGCTCATTTTTACATCTGAGGGAAAAAGAGGAAGATCAATAATGAATCAATTATGCTGTTTTATTTATGTAATTTATTATCAACATTTTACAATGATTTGAAGAGACAATGAAAATTGTTTATGACCATACAATTGATAAATCATATTTATCAACAGAAAATGAAAAATAATTTAACATTTAAAATATATAAAAATGTAGATGGAAATGAACATAAATTATTTCCATACCTGTATTGTATATATTGTTTATAATACTAAAGAAAATGAAAGCCTGGCATAAAGCAAGTGGTTCTTTACTGCATAGAAAGAGCAAATAGCTAATTAATCATGAGAAGAATATAATATTAGAAAATGTAACTTGGCAATGAGATACTGACAACAGTCCACAATTAAGTTACAAGCGTAGCCTATGTGTTGATGAGCAGACCAACTTTCTTTCTACAAAACTTTTTGGATAAATTCCAATGATCTTTCTCTGTTGTACATGAGTTTCAATTTTACAAGGGAGAGCTATACTGACATATAACTATGCATTTATATCATGATTAGGAATTAGGAACACCTTATGACATCTTTTGATCGATCCATTTAAATTGTATAACAGAACGTAACTTGCCTGTTTGAGTAAGATGAAAAACAGAAATCTAGATCTTTCTTTATAAGTGACTTGATTTCTCGGGTGCAGATGAGTCCACAAAACACATTAATTGCACAAATCGAATAATCCATTAGCTTGCCAACTTTTAAACTAAAAAAATAATTAACTCAATTAATTAACTTGGGACCATTCATGGGGGGGTCTTATTGGAGGAACACTTTGAAACTGAATATATGTGTAGTGACAGAATTTTTGTGAGTAAAAAAAATTATTTCTTGGTGTAGAGAAAGTTTACTTTAACTGCTTCAATTTTCTTGCAATTGTGATCAAGGTTACATTGATCTATAGAATGTGAGATAGTTTGCATTGTTTCACAATCCAAGTTGTAAATAGGTAGGGATCAGGATCACTTTGTTTTCTGATTCTGCATTTCAGAAGTTGCTGCCTTGGAAAAGATTATAGTGGACATGAAAAAACCAATTTTTTTTCTTTGACGACTTGAAATCATGACAGTCCAAAGTTAATTGAAGTAAAATTGGTGGAAGATGAGGGAATCACTTAAAACTCATCGGCCCAATTGGAAAGAGAAGCTATTGATCATCTCCATGTGTTTATTCTGTGTAGTTAGTTCCTTTTAGATACTGTTATTTTCACATTTTTATGTGAATGGAAATTGGGGTTTTTCTAAAGTCAAAACCTACTTTTATTGATTAATATCTCAACTTGTTTTTACCCTTTTTAAATAAAAGAAAATAATGTTGAATTGTTCAGAGAACAACAAAAAGATGAGACAAGCACATAGCTGCTCAGACTGTCAGATCTATCTTTTTTTTTTTTTGCCTTTCTTGGGTGGGTAAGCTGAGTCTAAACTTCCCTAATTTTGAAGCTGTGAAAGATCAACCTAATGGGTCGACTCATCAACCATGCGATATTCCCTTTTAGATCCTGTTATTTATTATTTTTTAGGCGAATAGAAATTAGATTTTTTTATTAACTTTTACTGTGCATCTCCTCTCCAAAATCAAGTATGTAAGCAGTCTTTATCTCATCATTTCTATTTCACCTACTGTTACTTTTATTATTACTTTTATGAAAATAAGACCAACATGCTAAAAGTGAAAGTTCTCATCTAATGTGTTTCTACTTTTATTTAGAAATAAAAGTTTTATATCTTTAGCATTCTAAAGCATTTAATTAAAATACCCTTCTAACTAAAATTTTGTGAAACACAAATATGACTTGAAAACAATATTTAAAAATTCTGATACAACATAATTTTCTCTCTTATATATGTATTACCAAATGTATTGACTTTAATTGCTTAATAATTAAAAGTTGATAGCCTTTTTAGTAATTAATACAAAAATTTGGAATTAAGATAATATAATATATTTTAGTTTTGTTATCATTATACCTGGTTTAAAAACAGTCTTGTGAGATGATGATAATTGTGAATAAAGGGTAATTTTTAATTTCTTCATTTTGTATGCTTCTCTTTTTTTCTCCGTAGTTCTTCCTTCTTGCCATAACTCAAACTTTTGTAATAATTTTTGAAATATTCTATTCTATCTTTTTTTTTTTGCTCATTTTTACATCTGAGGGAAAAAGAGGAACATCAATAATTAACCAATTATGCAGTTTTATTTATGCAATTTATTATCAACATTTTACAATGATGTGAAGAGACAATGAAAACTCTCTATGGCTATACAACTGATTAATCATATTTATTGACAGAAGATGAAAAATAATATAATATTTCAAATATGTGAAAACGTAGATGGAAATGAACATAAATTATTTTCATACCTGTATTGTATAGATTATTTGTAATACTAAAGACAATGAAAGCATCACATGAAGCAAGTGGTTCTTTACTGGATAGAAAGAGCAAATAGTTAATTAATCATGTCTATTGATATAAGATGAAAAGAATATAATGTTAGAAAATTTAAATATCAAAGTAAAATAAATTATTTTCAAAGGTCTCAGATGAAGTAAGTAATGTTTTTTTTTTCTTTTGCAGGAAAAGTAAACATGAAAATCAGATTGACCTGTTAAAAGCGAAAATTCTCATCTAATATGTTTCTACCTAACATGATAACACGACATGCCAATTGAATATATACATAAGTGCCCAACTGCATATGTGATGCATATACAATTCAAATGGGCTGGTGCATCAAACCCATCTCCATATATTTCAAGAAACCCATCTCCATGAACACCATAACCACCGCTCAATATCCCAAATAAAAAAAAAAACTAAAATGCAGAAAATAAGTCATCAGCATTACTCTTCAATGTATATAGAAATAAATTAGAAATGAACCTACATATACATCAATTTGCTAAAAACACATTATTCAAATCTAGAACACATTTGAGTACAAATAAAGTAGACAAACTCAATCAACACTTTGGTCCAGGTGGAGGAACAGATTGAAATACAACCTCAAGTTCAAGACTCAACCCACCACTGTCAAACCAAAAGAAAAGAAAACCATGGGCATAAAACAAGATAAAATAACAGAGGACATTAGCCACATGTGAGCCAGCTCTTTGCAGTAGCATAAGACCTCCCTTACCCAACTAATGTAACCACAAGCAATATAAATAAAAAATATTCTCACGATGAATTAAATCTGATTGAATAAGATCCAACCAATCCAACATGTCTACGTTCCTAGTTTCTGTAACACCATACAATTCCATACAACATGTAGAAATATTTACGTTAACTTCCATCACATGCAATTTTTTGTATCATATTATTTCTTTCTATACAAATGGAGAGCTGCCCATGCCTTAATAAAATATTATGGGCAGAAATATATATTAAAAAAAAACTCACAATAAAAGATCTGTTAAACAAGATATAGATAAAACAAAAGGAAATGGATAACAAGTAAGCTTTCTGTATATGGAAAAATTTTTTAAAAATGATTCTTGAAATACTTGATCATATTTGAAAATTCACCTTTCAGCTTTATTTTTAACAAGCTTATGTATTCAATTCCTATCTATTTTAATGCAAACAAAAAGGGCCTAAGTGACATCAAAAGCAACTAATTTTAAATTTTATTTGTTCTCATCATCATAACCTTCATATTGTTTTTGTTGCTATCGGATTGATGTACTGAAATCTTGCACATCCTGCTCATCTTATGGAACTCAACATTAATAGCTAGGTAAGCAACAATAGGACAACTCTAATTCTGGCAGAATACCACTCGTTCACACATGTTGAGCAATTTCAGCCTACAAATGTCAGAAAACTTGTTTAAGCTCCAATGAAAATTTTATGTCATAAAAAATGGATATAGACACCCACACAACAATAAATAATAAGAAAGGCAACATATGCTTATATTTAAAAAGAGATAAATCCAATCTATTACCTTCAATAAAGTGATTCTTGAAGTTGAAATATCATTTGCAATATACACTTGATTTAGAAAGAGAAAAAAAACAAAAATTATCACCTAAAGAAGCCAAGCCTAAATAAGGGATAATGCTAGTCCGTAATTCTTTTTAAGAGTCAAGTTTTTAAACATGAACACTACAAATCCAGTAATTTTGCTGTCTTAAATTCTTGATTCAATTCTATAAGGGAAAACTCCTTGTAAGCTGCTACAAATTATTATGTTATTTCTATAACATTTTGAGTGTTGGATCATGCATCTTATGGATTTGTTCAGATTTAATTTTAAAAGAACTCCCTATTTTTTGCAAATGTATCAATACCAAAAAGAAAAGTGAAAACAAGGAAAAAAAAGAGAAGAGAATAAAGAACTCATGCTTGAGAATTACTATTTAAGAATCTAAAGGAAAATATACAAAGCCAATAAAACGAAGACCTTCACTCAAAAACAAAATAATAGAACATTGATAAAGCCTAAAAAGACCCATTCCAATCATAGCGGAACCCAAAACCAATACTACGTTATAAATGGAAAGAAAGAACTTCCTATTTTCGTGTTGTGTGTGAATCTTTGTGCAAATGCATAAAAATCAACAACAACAAGAGAGAGAGAGAGAAGTGAAGCAAAAAAAAAAAGAGAGAAGAGTATAAAGAAGTCATGCTTGATAATTAGTCTTTTAAGAACTTAAAGGAAAATGCAGAAAGTGAACAAACACATGAATTATGGACTTAGTTTTCTTCAATCAGAGGTCTAGATACAATGTACATTCAATTAGCAAAGAGGATTATGAATTTCAGATAAGAGAGGCCTGTCAGGCCAATAAAACTTTTGATAGAGTAATCACAAAGACGCAATATGCAGAAGCCTATGAACATATGTTTCACATTGTTCTGTTTTATTAATTTCTCTTGTATTTTAGACACTTCTTCCCTTTTATAATAAGGGTATAGATGTTGATCGTGGTGTGCTCATCTGTACACTTTTTTTTTTTATTTTTTGACTACTTATACCCTCACTATGAAAAATGCTGCAAGAGTCAACTTATTGCCTAACATCATCAAATCAATGATCAAAGTATTAGCCAAAACTGATGGCAGAAAAGGGAAATAAGAAAAGTTAGAATTGTTGCAGGCAAAAAAAAAAAAAAAAAAAAAAGGTACACAAAAAAAAAACACACATTTACATCACATTAGACCTTAACTTGTCTGTCCAATTCATTGATAATACTTGTGTGTCCAATTTCTCAGTTGTATATAAAACCACCTTTGATTGATTAAACGAGCAAATAATATGGTTTACACATTAATCATGGTTCATATGTTCATCCAAACTTTCCTGCAATATTTTTATCCCGAAACAGCCAGTTGCTGTTCCAAGGGTATATTAATAAATTAGACTCATAGCCTTTTCCACCGAATGATTTTTACTTTCATCATTTATTTCTTTTTATTAAGCAGACATATAAGGCAACAGCAGATTCAAGGCTGGTTAAGCACCCACCTCTCACTTAAACATGTCCAATAGTTGTTGTTGTCATTAAGGATTTCATGAATCACTAAATACCCAACAATAAATTATTTGTCAAAGTTACAAAGGAATAATATAATAGACCAACCCCTCTTAATTCTTCAAAAACGAGTCCAGAAAAAAAAAAAGAAAAAAGAAACCATAGAAGAACATAAGAATACATAGCAGAACATTTAGCATCACAGAACAGAACATTTGAATGACCAACTAAGCAGCAATAATTTATTTAGAGTCACAGTCTCACATAATAGAACATTGTTTTTGTTATGTTCATATATCTTGTTTTTGTAATTGGATTTAACCTAAATGTGGTTTATACCAATTTCTATTCACAGAACAACACTCAAAACGATGTTTTTGTTATGTTCACAGAACAGAACATTGCTTTTGTAATTACATCATAATGAAAATGATGGACAACCACAAAACAGTCTCTCTCTCAAACATATGAACCCATTTCATCAAACTCATCTTCACAAGCTCTCTTGCAATATAAAATTTAACAACACTTTTTTATGAAAATTTGGGCTAAGCATTTCATCAAACAACTTGGCTATCATGGAAAGCAAGGGATTCTTTCACAAGCTCTTTATGAAAAAAATTTACCCAGCCATTTCATCAAACAGTTTCTGCATACCCATTTTATCAAACAGATAAAGAAATTATTTAAGAACCAGAGAACTGTTTCCTTTCCTCTTACCATTTTCTTTTTTCTTGCAGTTGTTGAGGAACACAGAGAAGACGAAATGATGAGAAAGGGAGGGAAGAACCGGAAAGGGGTATTTTTTCTCCATCTGTTATTGAGAGGCCAATTGTCAAAATGCATGCATCCAAGGGGGGCCTACAAAGAAGCAGGATGTGGCATGGTGTGTAGAGAAAGGGAATAAGTAGGACACTTCTTCCCTTTAATACTAAGGGTATAGATATGCTTCAAGTGCATGTGCAATCAATATATATGTATTATATTCATATATGTGTATTTTTTTAAAAAACAAATAGACCCTTAATTAGGCCCTATTTATTTTCATTGGGAAGCATAGGAATTGATGCACAGAGTGGTTAAAAACGAAGATTAAAGGTGAATTAAGAGAAATGAGTATCAAATAACATATTCTTTTGATTTTATTTTTCTAAAAGAAAATATTATTTTTTTACCAAAAAAAAGAAAGAGAAAATGTTATTTGGGGTCCGTTTCTTTATTAGAATTTTAAGAATTCATATCTGGAAGAATTTTAAATTCTCCAAAAGTTATCCTCTTAGGTGGAATTCTAAATTCCTCTTTTTTTATGAAGGATTTAGAATTCCAACAAATGGTATAGAGAGTGGAATTCCAATAATTCCAAAAGGTTTTTTGGGTGGTTGAAATTTAAACTCTAATGAAAGAAACATAGCATTTCAAATGTGTCAGGGGACAAGATGTCACATCATGTCCGAAAAAATCCCAACCTCCCAAATTCTAGTAATAAATTTCGGTAAAGAAATAGGCCCTTGGTGTTCATTTTTGGATATTCACCTTTAGGCCCTGCTTATTTGTGTGTTAAAATATTTGAGAATTGAATACATAGGATGGTTGAAAATAAAGACTAAATTAAGGTGAATTTTAAAAAATGAGCACCAAATAACACCTTCTCTTTATTCTATTTACCCCAAAAAATGTTATTTGATGTTCATTTTTTAAAACTCCTCTTTTAATTTTCTTTTTAACCACGAATCTATTCTAATGCAAATAAATAGGCCCTTATCTCTATTTCTAACTACTCTACATATTCAATATCTATGCATTCTAATACGAACAAACAGGCCATAATGCTTTCAATAACTTCTATGCCTTTCTTATTTTGGAATACTGGGGCCATCTAATAAACAATCAACCCAATCACACCAACTGCTCAGATGAGATTTGCTTAATTTAGCAACTATCTAAACTGAAACACAAAAGTATTAAACTTCAAAAGCCTTAAAACGAAAGGTTAACATCTTCTCGTCTATGTCAGCTCTAATCTAAATCCAGACCAATCCATTCCCGCACCATCCATCAACATCAATAATTGACATGCTTGACATGGGCCCCACAGGTGGGGTACTGTCTTGACTTTGGGTCCTGCAGGTAGCACTTTATTGCCATTCGTCAAGTGGGACTCGGTTAAAAAAAAAAAAAAAGGACTCGGTGAAATTCAAGGGAGTCCTCATTTGGGGAGCAGGAGAAAATTTTTCATTTTTAATTGAGTTGGCAGAGTGTATTAATTTGTGCAAGACTAACACTAGAGAGTCAATCAAGTAGGGATGTAAATAGGTCTTCCCAGGTTTCGACCCATTAATAATTATGTTCGGGTCTTTGTTTAGGTCGCGATAAATGAATAGGTCTGAGTTTGGTTCTATTTTTTGGACCCCGTGACCTAAAACTAAAAGGGTCCGAGTCTGGGTCCAATTCCACCTTGGTTCCGACCCGTAGACCCGACATATTACATCAAGTTTCAAAAGATTCTCCTAAAAATTAGTTTTTTCTAAATAATTCTTAAGCCCCGTCTCATTACTAGGTCCGGTTCTAGTTCCATATTCTCATTAACGATTCCAATTCTGGATCCAAGAAACTAGTTCCGAACTGGGTCCGGGTCCATCGTCTCATAAACGGGTCCGTAACTGACCCTTTTTACAACTCTACAATCAAGCATGAAAAATGTAAAGGAAGGAGAAACGAGATACACATGCCATGAGAAAATCGGGGCTCAAGATAGCAAGCATTTGGATTGTTTGAGCGGCTAGTTTCACTAGGGGTGCTCATGGGCTGGGCCAGCCCGAGCCCTATCTGGGCCTAGCCCGCTTTGGGCCGGACTTGGATATGTAATGAGGGCTCGATTAATAAATGGGACGGGCTTGGATTAAGTGATAGAAAGCCCATAGCCCAGCCCGGCCCGGCTTGTGTAAGAAATGCATGTAATTTAATTTAATTAGTGCTCCAATTCCCATAAAAGTGATGAAAAGCCCGGCTCAACCCTGACCATTAACATTGAAAAACAAAGGTTGATAGGGACGCTAATAGAAAATGCTAAAAAAAAACGTTTTCGGGAAAAATGACTAATTTGGTGCAAGGTCACTTAAAATGACCTTTTCGGTCCAGTGGTGACCTAATGTATTTTTTTTTTGGTAAAACCTCCTAAATTTTAAGATAACCTACTCAAATTACAAATACGGGATAATTAAACCTTAATCTATATGAAGTCATCATTACCAGAACAAATTCAACTTTACAATTAACATTATGTATTATTCTGTATTAGTGATTGTTGGAAGTAGGTGGGCCTTCTAGATGTGTTTTCAAAACTTTTGACCCTCTTAATGCAGGGATCAAATACTCAAAAGGCCAAGAATTCAATCCCAAGATCTAAAACCCTTATCACATGTATTAAGATCATAGATCTATCATAAAAAATAGATCAGAACAAGTACACACAATCAACAAGATCTACTAATTAATATAATTGATTGTAGACCTATACCTAAGGAGCTTGGTTGTGCTCAAATCGAGAAATTGATTTTCTTGATTTCTCGAAACCCTTTCACAGTGGTGATCTCCTAGGCCTTGCGATTTTCCACGCTATGACCATATCGAAGAGAACTTCTCAAAGAGAATGGTGGGATCTCGATTGAGAAGAAAACCCTAAGCACTCGAGAGAGAGAGAGAGAGAGAGAGAGAGAGAGAGAGAGAGAGAGAGAGAGAGAGAGAGAGAGAGACATGTGTGGGACGTCATAGGGTATACAACCTACTCCTCCTTATGAGTTCCAGCTGATATATAACTTTTTCTTTCTTAGGACTAGCATGGGGGATCACTAGGGATTCCTTTGTTTTGGCTCCAACTGTAGCATCTGGGCCCCACATATCATGTAAGTTCCACATCCACAGCTATTTGCAAATAACTTTACTAAATAAATGCAATTGCACTCTAGTCCTGTAAGATCCCGACCCCAGTCCTTTTGTTTAGTATTATTTTAATCGTGGTTTAGCTTTTTAAGTGAGCTTTGATTAGTTGACCTTGTTTTTGAGCTTGATTGGATTTTTTTCCTTAGACCTTGAGATTTTGAGGACCGTTGACTTTGGTTTGACCCGGTCCATATGATTTGTATTTTTATGAGAAATTACTTTTATTTCTAAAAATTATGAATTTGGTGTATTTTGACTTATTTTATGAAGTTTAACAACTTTCATGTTTTGGCCATTTTGGTTTGATGCTCATAAATCACGTTTTTCGAGGAAAATGGGCAAAAATGACATTTTCACTAAATCTATCCATGAATTTCGAAAATTTTAGAATTTGGGGAAAATATACTTTTTGGAAAGTAGATATTTCGCTGATCATTTTTGTCTTCTTCGTCGTTTTCGTTCGGGGCCCGCAAATGTGAGTTTCAACCTTGTGAAGATTGGGGCCCATAAAACCCATCTTATAAGAAGGGAACCCCTCTTCTTCTCCTCCATTTCGTTTCCAGCAAGGGTTTTGAGCTAGGGCTCTTTTCCTCTCATCCAGCCACTCTCTCTCTCTTCTGAAACTCTTATTTGGTGGAGTTTTCATGGAGGATTGATCTCCCAAAGTTCTTCTCCTCCCTCTTGGCTTTCCAAAGAACCCATTTGCAAGGATTTTGAGCTAGGAGAGACCCCTCATCCAAGCTTCTCTTCTTCGTTTGGGCTTTTCAAGGTTTGCAATGGCTTTCCAAACTTTAGATCTTGGTTCTCCTCTTCATTTTGAGTGTTTTCATCTTTTATGTAATGGGTTTTCATGGAGTTTGGAAAATGGTTGTTTCCTAGGGCTTCTTTTGAGCTATTTTGGGGGTTTTGTAATTTTGGAGCTTGGGGCTTTAAGAGCACCATCTTGGAGTGATTTACATCTTCTCTTGACCAAGGCAAGTGAATTTTACAATTAATATGATGTTTTCATGTTTCTTGTTTGGTTTCATGGTTTTCTCTCATTATGTTCTAATCCTTTTGATTTATGGATTTACTTTGAATGAATGAAGTAATGTCATATTGGTTTTCACTCATGTTGTTGTTCTACAAGGAGTTGGAAGTTTGGTTTTCACTTTGGTCACTTAGAAAAATTTGTCTTCCTTGTGTTAAGTTTGGTGTTCAAAGAAAGGGAGGAAAAGGATTTGATTTAGAAGTGGTTGCTAGAGTAGTTGGACTGATTGTTAATGAGGATTTGTTGACTTGTGGAGGGCAAGAAATGGCTAAGTTATTGTGAAAACTTGTATGGAAGGAAGAGGGAAGAAAAGAAATCAGAAAATTGCACATGAGAGTGCAATTCTGCACTCATCCGGACCCAGCCAGAACTGGGTCCGCTCGAGCGACCCAGTGGGCCGCTCGAGCGACCCAGGTTCTGGAAGGGGTCCGCTCGAGCGGACCCTGGGTCGCTCGAGCGGACCCAGCCCAGTTCTGGGCCCTTTCTCAGGGCCTGGTTTGAGGAACTTTTGGGCCCTTTTCAGGGCCTGGTTTGAGGGACTTTTGGGATAATTTTTGGGCCTGATGCAAGACAGTTTTTGGGCCATATCAAGACCTGATGTTGATTCATTTTATGGGCCTGTTCAAGTTTGGTTTTGGGGCTGTTTTAAAAACTTGTTGGTGGGCCTGTTTCATGGTTAGTTTGGGTTCGTTTTAAAACTTGATTCTTGGACCATTAAGGGTTCAGTTTTGGGGCTGTTTTAAAGTTCGATTTGTGGGCCATTCAAGGTTAAGTTTTAGACTGATTTAAAAATCTGTTTGTGGGCCATTAAAGGTTTAGTTTGGGCTTGTTTTAAAACTTGTTCCTTGGACCATTTAAGGATTAGTTTTGGACCGTTTTAAAACTTGTTTTGTGGGCTTGGTTAAGGTTGGTTTTTGGATTGTTATTAAGGATTATTTTGGACTCGGTTTAAGGCCAACTATGGTCCTGTCTTAAAAAGATTTGGGATTTCTTGTAACACTTGGAAAGTTTGTGAAATGGGAATGGGATCATTGTGAGAATGAATGTATGTGGAATTACCCGGGAATCGTCTGAGTCTCAATGCGCACTTTATCATTTAAATATTATGGATTTTCATTGGCATCAAACGCGCTCTTTTTTAATCAATGTTTAAAGGTTAAATGTGCATTGAGATGGTTCCTTGGCAAGGCATTAAGTCATTCTCCACTATCCATCCCATTTCAAGTCAGAAAAATGTATTTGTATTTGTATGTGTACTCTTTGGTAAACTAATTTGAATAGCATCGATGATTTGCTATAAAATCATGTGACTTTCCATGTTCGAAAGGATTGACCGTATGATTTTATACAAATTACTTTGATGTGTATTTGAACGGTTTACCATGGATATTCGTATGTTTTCTCCGATTCGACTTGAAAAGAGATTGGAGTATGTTTGTTACATTCGGGATTTCTTCGATGAGACTATTGGTTTGATAAGACTAGTATTTGAAAATAAAAACCTCGAGGCAAGACTGGGCCAGAGCTTTGTAGTGCGAGCCCATGAGCCAAAGAGGCTATGATTTCGAAAATAAAACCTCGAGGCAAGACGGGGCCAGAGCTATGTGGTGTGAGCCCCTGAGCCAAAGGGATTAGTATTATGGTTTGATTCGTATCGGTTCGAGTTTTGAAAACTAAAGGCACCACTAGGCTTAGGTCACCTTGTCGGGCTGATCACCCGGCTTGGGATCTTTAATTTGTCCGCCAGCTGCAGCTTGGATTCTGTCTGTACCGACCTGGCAACGGTTTTATCTGCCGGTCCCATTTGTATGGCTACGGTTCTGATTTTTGATCTGTCGGTCCCATTTGTATGGCTACGGTTCTGATCCTATTTCTAGTACCACGTTCAGTGGCTACGTTTCTGTCTGCTCTTATTACTTCGGTAATAGGAGGATTTAGCTATTTGTGGTCGCCGAGGGTTTTATCTGCACATTACTTTATTTTATGATTCTTGCGGGTTATACTCTTTATGCTTTGATTTGGTTAATGTTTACGATATCGATCATTTATCCTATTGTCGCTACTATTCAGTTTTAAATGTATTTCCAATTATTAAATGTTCTGCTTAGGCTGTTATCTTTTCGAGATATTTATGCGTCAGAGACTGTTCGTTTATTTGTCTTGATATTTATGTTCGGTCTTTCGATCGCTTTAGCATGTTTTATTGTTGTTATGGTTTAGACTCTTTAAATGGGTTTACGATGATTTCATAAGGTTTTACGAGTGTGCTTTGGTTTCATATTATTTGTTTATTTGCTTGCCAGACCGTCGTGTCTGACCCTTTTTGTTTGGTGCCAGTTTCTTCTCTTTCTGGTTTTAGGTGTTTGATCAGAGGAGGCGGTGGGACCGCCGGTCTGACGTGAGAGGCTGCCCATTGATATCATCTAGATGTCAAGTTTGGCACGGAGTTCGCGTCAAATCTTTGAGGGTAGTATTTCTATTAGTTGGATATATTGTTGTATGGCTTTGTTAGCCTTTTTCTTTGGGTTTGTAATTAAGACATTGTTAATTGTAACTTGAATATGTGGGAAATAATAGTTTGTTACTACCAGCTCAGTGTGCTCTGATGTATGATTTATGCCAGTCTGTTTATTGATGGCTTTGTGATATTGGTTGCGTGCGACACGGAACCCGATGGCCACGGATTCCGGGTCGTAACACCATGTTTAGCTTCCGCGAAAAATATGCTCTGATGGTGTTTGGAAAGTGATTATCCTCATTCACGCGGATCTTGGAAACTATAACAAAAAGTTTCAATTTATCCCAAAATTTCGTACCCCGAGGTCGGATCACTGCAGGGCCCGGTTTCGGGGCGTGACAAGTCCTAAGCGTATTTACAAAAAGATCGGCCTTAAACTTTTCAATTACCGTAAGTAGGCCCCTCCATCAATTATATTTATGGACCAATTGGAATTAAATTGTCCAACCAAATTGGATCCACCTCTTATTATCCTTGTGACCCAACTAATCACACCGATCATCAATACCATCTGGTTAACTCTTAATCAAGACGGGTACTCACTTACCAATGATAAATCTCATTAATCAGCACAAGGGGATATTTCTCTTTTAGATGATATATTTCATCTTGCGAATATATTTCCAATAGTCTCACTACGACCCTCTACCCATGATACTGAGGTGTTGACCACAGTTGGCCTCACTCATTGGTAAGTTAAAGTAAATGCATAGCAAAAACTTGAGTCAATTACTCTCTTAGGATTTAGAGCCAATTGCTTGAAAATTATGAGAGCTTTCATTAACCGAAGATAGCGATTTGTATAGGGTGTTACTCATGGTCCTTTAGTATATCCAATGCACTGGCACAACAATACAGAGTCTTCTACTCTGATGGTCGAGACAAACCACACCATCTCATAGTAATTGCAGTGCGACAACCTTTTCCAGATAAGAAGTCTCATCACTGGTTGTGAAAAAAACTTCAAGTATAAGAGTTGTGATCTATGTCTCCAGCATGTAAATCTCATTCACACACACGGATCACATTTAATATACTTACGGGCTCCTGTTCATCTAATGAACAATCATGTCATTTTGTATTAATTATGTGTTACCATAAAATAATATGCCAATCATCTCATGAATGATGCATGAAATTATAAATCAATTAAGATAATAAATAAATTGATTCACATCATCCACTGGAATGAGGACATACAATCTAACAGTGATATGATTATACACTTATACAACAATGAAGAGTGAAAATGTGAGTTTTAATCTTTGATCAAAATGACACTCTCAGTTGGGATAGTAATTGGCAAAAAATGTAGATTTTTTTTAAATTCAAATTTGGATCTGCAAGTTTTTTTTTCAATAGAATATAGTGAGAAAGAGTTGGTGCTTTGTGCTTGTGTGGGTTTCCTAGGCGCAAGCCGGGGAAATAGTCATGCCGGGTCAAATACCTTGGGGATGCCTCGGTCAAAAAAAAAAAAAAAAGGGAGTTGGTGCTTTGAATGTAATCTACATAAGCACTGGGCGAAAAAATAAAATAAAATAAAAATAGTGAAGAATGGTCACGATGGTGATGATTAGAGAGATCGGAGAAAAGTGGTGAAGGAAGTTTAGCTTTTAGATACAAAACTAAAAAACATTGCCTATTGGGTGCAACGGTTTTGCCAATGATCTGTTGTATAAAACTCAGGAAAACACACATTTGAAACTAAAATACCATAAGATGGGGCAAAAGTAATGGTAGTGACTGCAGGAAGTTGCAGGATTAATATTGCTGATAATAGTGAGAGATGCGATCTAGGAGAATGGAGGTAAAAAGGATCGAGTTGATGTGTGCCACTAGTTCTCATATCTATTCATTTATTTTGGGTTTTTTTTTTTTTTTTGAAAAATCGAAAATGGGAATTCACTTTTTGCAAATAAAAACAAGAGGAATTTACCTCATAGGACTCCGTAGGACCTCATACCACTTTTGAGGTCCCAAAAACACCGTATGTATGGATAAGGTCCTCAAGGTGCGTTTTTATTTTATTTTTTTGTCGTTTAGCGAATGGTCGATATCGACCATTCTGTGGGAACCCAAATAAAAATTGAATTTTTCAGGATGGAGAAGAGGGGAGGAGGAGGAGGGAGGAGAGGGGAAGGGAGAGAGAGGATCACGCGAATCAGCGCATGCATGTAAAGCACGCATAATACTAACACCAGTGGGTTTCACCCCCTCGATCTCATCGCTGCTGCTCAGCTTATCGTCGCCATCCTCAAAGCAGACTATAGGAAAAAGCATTTCTCCGCTTCATCTATTTAACCCACAGATCGCTGCTCCCCAGTTTGCAGATCAGTCATGACCATATGAACGAAACCCTAGAAATCAATAAAAAGCCCTAGACATCTAAAGGTATTTACAGATCTTCCTCCTTCTCCGGAGAGAATAACATCATAAAAGATCTGTAACAATAGTTCGTGCAAATCATCATCAAACCCTAACACTAACAGATGAAAAATTAAAAGTCGATTGCCTTTTCCTTCGATCTGATTTTTCTCATGTAAACGGCGATCCTCCCTCCTCCTCCAACGAAGACGACCCATGCTCGCTGCCCTCCACTCCTTCGTATCATCCCTCTCCTTGCATCCCCTTGCCGCATCCACCGCAATGGAGCAGCACCAACAACCAAAGGAGAAAACCCAGATTCTTCTTTTAATTTTTCTTGTTATCTCGCGATATGGTCGATATCGACCATTCTGCTATTTCGCGATATGGTCGATATCGACCATTCTGTTGAACTGTCGAAGAAGAAAATCTGACTGACAGAATGGTCGATATCAACCATCAGGGATGGTCGATATCGACCATATTACAAAACGACAAAAAGAAGAAGAAAAAGACCACATGAGGACTCCTCGCGTGTCCAACGTGCTTCGGGGTCTTGGTAGGACGTATAGGGTCCTACGGGGATTTGTCCCGTAAATTCCTCTAAAAACAATGATAACAAGGTCACCTTAGACCTGTGCCGGTTTGTTTACATAGAATTGAATATGTAGGGATTCATGTTCAAGTGATATCCACCAAAGAATTATTAAAGAGGTGAATGGGAAGGATATGACGTGATAGATGAAAAATACAGGGTGCAATATTTGATTTTTAAATGACTTGAGGTGATGGGTGAAGGATATGAGGTATGGTACCAATGTAGAGGGACCTTGGCATTTCCTTAGATTTGAATTACTATTTGTTGATAGCCGAGTATTCAGTTTCCATCTTCCCATGATTCAATTTCCATTGAAAGGGAGCTTATTTGATGGTTATTTTTCTATATTCACCATTAATCTTCATTTTTTACCACGTATGACATCAATTCCTATATATTCCATGCAAACAAACAAACTTAAAAATAAAAAAATTACAATATATGTATTCAATACACGAAAGAAACATGCCTTAAAGGGTTGCTTGCCTTTCACCCATGGGATATGCAAAATGGTTGTTTTTTTACATATGTAAAGGATTTATATGTAGTTTTTCATATATATGAAAATGTTACATATGTGTAATACATTATCATATATCTATATCAAAACCATCATTTTGTAAATAAGTACATCCAATGGTTAGAGATGTGTTTAGCTATGTTTGCGTTTTCAAATGGGTCTCAAAATCTATGAAGATTTATAATATGAAACCAAACAACCTAATGCCTATCATGTATATGAGAATATTGAATGGCTTGGATCATGAATTGGGGGCCCTCAAAGTCCAAAAATATATCTTTGTGTTGGGATTTTTAGACCTTTTTCGTATATTTATCAAAATCCATGTAGATTTAAGATATAAAATTAACATATTAAGATATTTTAGTCCTATCCATGGCTATAGGCACTTTGCTGAACTACATAAATTTTGTTTTGTAAATTTTTCCTTATTGGATTGCTTAATTTTTTTTGTTTGCATTATGAGAGTGTGTTTACCGAAAAATAAAAAATAAAAAAATTTATGAGTGTGTTCGTGCATCTATCACAGGCTTTTGTTATACACAACACAAGAATCACACAATGAAATTTGCATACTGCTATTTTAGAAATTTGCTTAAAATCCACCAAAAGAAGGATTTTCAAACATAAGACCAGCATTTATACATAATACAATTGGCAATAATGGGAGTTGTATGTGTAGAGTAGATGCGATGGGAAAACATTGACCGCAAAAGAATTGACTCCTACATATGTGATCACGGAGCTTGTATCGACTAAGGTCAATTCTCTATTATGTGGAGATTTGAGATCGTCTATTTGAAATCAGTTATTATGTCTATCTCACTTCACTTGATCTAAGAGTAAGGATGATCGAATACCTTGATCGTGGAGTGAGATGACATCTAAATCAAGGTTTCACTAATTAAGATTTCTCTCTCTCTTTCTCCTTTTTCTCACATGAACGAATGGAGGAATTGAGTGAATTAAGAGGGTCGATCAAGCCTCTTTAAATAGAGAGCAGAGGCCATTCAAAGTCCTTATCTTTATGAGATGAGAGAGGGAGATGAGGAGGATGTGAATATGACTGGTGTTCTCGGCCCACATTTAGAAACACAGGCCCTGTCCATCCAACCCTGACATGGGCCATTAATGTCTAGCCTAAGCCTGCTCATTTGGTCAATTGGGCCGGGCCAAATCATGGTTTTCATTTTTTTGTGCGGGACATTTGGCAATTGTTTGGACAAATTATCACTAAATTACAAGCACTCTTTATTTGGGTTGGGAAAGGCCAGACTTTGGGCTTTCTATCACTTAATCCAAGCCCAACCCAAATACTAAATGGGCCTATATTACATAGCTAGGCCGGGCCTAGATGGGTTGGGCCTGGATAGAGCCCGGAGCATGGGCACCCCTAATTAGGGGCGTGTATTTTTTGTTGGTTGTAGCTCACCCACGTGAGATCACTTGTGGGCCCCCATCAAGAGATGCCAACAATATGCACATGATTTCTAGCTGTAAATATTAAAGCTACAATGAATTCTATCAAGGTGATTCCCAGCTAGCTATGTTCGACATGTTTGTGTGATAAAAAGAATTCCATGATAGTAACTGAAAACTGCATTTGATTTCCCCCACAGCTCACTTCTCTATCGTGTCATTTGGTGTGACATGTCCTAAAAGAAAAGGAGAAAACAATAAACAAATTTTCCATTGAAAAAGATTTTTGAGTTTTCTGTGGATGTTGAGAGGAGGCCAGGGATAAAAATATGAGATTCCTCTCTAGTCCCAAAACAGAAATCCTACAGACCGCTACAAAACTACTCCCATCACACAAACCCGTACCCTTCAAGAAACATGTGATGGAAAGAAAATCTGACCTGTACTTACTACCTTTTCCAACAAATTGGAAAGAAAGTAGAAGCATCGATTCCAGCTATATTTACCTGCTCTATCTTTTATCTAGTGCAATTCATCTAATTTGAGAGAAAGTAATTCCATCAAATTGGAGAGAAAGTAGAAGCATCCCAGCTATATTTACCTGCTCTATCTTTGATCTAGTGCAATTCATCTAATTTGAGAGAATGTAAAAGCACCCTACCTACACTATAACCTGTTCCATCTTTGTATCTAGTGCCGTTCATCTAATTGGAGAGAAAGTACAAGCGCACCTCACAGTGTCAATTATTCTATTCTCTCAGCTTTCCCACTAATCTAATTCTCCAAATTCTTCTTTCTAAGATAGTGACAAGAGTTCTCTGTTGTGATACAGTTGTCGAAGAGTTTTGGCTAATCCCATTCAAATAATCTACAGAATTCTCACTTTCTTTTACTTCAAAGGCAATTCAAAATATTGCAAAACTGAGATGGGCCCATATTCAAAAACTGCATATATAGTATGCAGTAAATGAAGTACCCAAAATATATGAGAGAAAATCAATAATGCCTCTTGAGCTTAGATTCTCTCCTTTTGAGTTAACAGGTCCAAAATCCACATGTCATGCATGCATGGTTCGTCCCCACATCTATTATCAGAGAAATATTCTCTGTCTCTGCAAATAGCTGAGAGAAAGTGAGAAGATCATTGTCAAGGGGGAGCCAAGGACAAACCCTCTAGGTAGGAAAGTAGGAATCTTCTAGTCTGATGGCTCGGATCATCTGTTCTCTGAACCAATTATTGATCACTGCATTAGCTGTGGGGCCCACTTTTGAGGGGAAAACAGTAAAACTGAACGGTGACCTTTCGAAGAAGACACCTATTTGGTAGATCATATAGTACATCTCCCTTCACAAATTGATGTGGGGGTCGTGGTTTCCTTTTATATAGTACCGAGAGGAGGGCCGCATGCATAGGAGGTGGGCATGGGACCTTTTAAAACAACTTTTTAGATACATTGTATTTAGGGTTGTGAAAATGCCACACAGCCCACTTGTTAATACGATATGATCGAATCCATACTATATTAACGGATTAAGATGGCTTCTCAACGGATTTATATTGTTATCGGGACAACCCATTAACACGTTAAATTAGAGGACCGTTAACGAATAAAACTGATAACCTAATAATAACCCGCTAAACCAATATGATTACCAACTTGTTTTTTGTTAATTTGATTTTTATTGTAGTTGTTATTGTATGCCTTGGAATATGAATTGCTTAGTGATAATTTGTAGCAAACTAAGAGGTTATTTTAATTTTCATGGCAAATTGAGGGGTTATTTTATTTTTCGCCTATTTAGATTTCAGTCTATTTAAATACAATTAGATGGACAATGAGTTACTTTATAAATAATTAATTGGTTAAACGGGTTGATAGTAGCGGGTTATGCGTGTTAATTGACATGGTCCGAAATGACCTAATATATTTAACTGGTTATACGGGTCGTGTCGTGTAACTCGTTAAATAATTGTACGTGTTGCATTCATGTTTGATTTTTGGACCCGTTTATTTAGTGGGCCGTGTACGGGTTGAGGTGATTCTAACACAAATTCATTAATCTGCAACACGAATTCGTTAACACGACACGATTGACAACCCTAATTATCCTTGTGCATTATAACAATTAGAGTTAATTGTGCATGTTGCACATGACCGATCAATAGTTAAGCCCATGCAAAAGTTTGTTAGTAGTTTCTGCTTAAGAAGGCTGCCCACCATCACATATATTGTTCTCCAAAAACTTTAATAAGGAATTCCTTGAGTTATAGGAAAAATGTGTCTGAAAATAAATTAATTTTTGAATAATTTAAGTAATTGTTAAAAAAGAAATGCAAAAATAAATAATGTTAAAAGCTATTTTTTTCTATAGATCTTCCATTTTTTTTCCATTTTATTGCATTGCCATCATGGTAATTGTCTCATAATGATTCATTTTTCAAAATATTTGGGAAATATCTCTATATTATAAAAAAAATGCACCATTCTAAGTAAATATTGCGATAATCTTTAAAATAAATAGGTGTTGCCACTCTATATTATAGAGTACGGATCGCTAGAGTGTCTTCCACATGCTTGCTTCCAGAAAGTGGGATGCGTTGTTGAACTCTATTGTGGGTCCCACTTATTGATATTCCATACCATTCAAAGTGAATGGCATCTCCTTTGGTGACATATTTTCAAATTCGCTTTACTAGGAGCTGGTCAACTATAAAAGCTTGAGCACATGATTGATAATAATGCATAAGATTGTGCTAATCTTCTTATTAAACACGTGCTCAATTTTGAGTGAGACCAACTCCTAATGAAATAAAACTCATGATATGTCATATTGGAGGAGGTGGAATGACAGCAGCATAATCACATTATCAATCACATGCTCAATCTTACGGTAGACTCCTGCTATAGAATTTTTTTTTTGGAGAACATATCATTAGAAGGATGGCATACATTTTGAACAATTTAAATTATTAAGTTGTCCTCAACTGTAGAGTTCCACACATCTCACTCTCGGAAAGTGCGTGGAAGACACGGGCGGGTGGTGGGGGGATCTGGACTTTATATTATATTTCAAAGTACTTTGACCTTGTGGTATGTTTTCTATAATACATTTGGCACATGTATTTGGCAATTCCACTCTAGATCACACCTCTTGGTAACATTATTATATCATATAGTTGAAGACTTACCAGCATATGATTGCATTTTACTCCTCTAGATTCATTAAATACCTAGACAGCGAACACCCACCAAACCTAAAGATAAGTAGTAGACTCCATATGCAAGCGCAGAGAGAGAGAGAGAGAGAGAGAGAGAGAGAGATGCGCGTGGCTCTAAGTGTATTGCTTTCCATCTCTTTGGTGGGATTCTTTAGCCTGACTTTCTATTTCTATTACGTTGTGTGGTTGAGGCCTGAAAGGATTCGAGAGAAGCTAAGAAAGCAAGGTATTAGAGGGCCACGGCCTTCTTTCTTCTATGGAAATATCCAAGAGATGAAGAAGATAGAGTCGACAGCAAAGAAGGGTCCACGAAAACGCCAACACTTAGAGCACAGCTATGTTACAACTCTCTTCCCCTACTTTGAGAAGTGGAGAGAAGAGTACGGTACGCATTTCTCTCTCTCTCTCTCTCTCTCTCTCGTTCTCATGAGTGGAGAAGTTTTCTGAGTGACTAAAGATTAGACTACTGTAGTTAGGGCCTGGTTGTTACAAATGATTCAACGGCTTAGGTGATCCAATCTGTTATGTGTGGCCCACTTCTTTTTAAGAATATTGATCATTTGATTAAAATTCGAAACACCCCCACTCAACTGCAACTCCATGAATCATCCCACTGATAATCAGATAGGAGTCATGGTGATCTCATATGTTATTGGATGTTTACTAATATACTTACTTTTTGTTTCTATTTACGAATGGCGTCTATGAATGGATCGATATTTTAAAAACACAGGTAATTTTGTCGACTACGCCACTTAATATTAATGGTAGACCTTTGTAATCGTTGCCCAAAGTCATTAAAAGCATATAGAATTATTATATTGATTCAATCGGCCATACACACACCTAAAAGATGATTATGTGTCTGTTATCATATTGATAAAATGAGAGCTAGTAGCCCACGATACCCAAATACCTCAAAATAGACAATATGTAGTATTATATCGTATTTGATACTTCACTTTTGCATGTGTACATACGTGTCCGTTATCATATCAATATTGTGTCCCTGTCATATCCATCCCACGTGTTTGAGCATCATAGTAACTAACTCCTTTGAGTGGAGACCAGAGAGATAAAGTAAATTGAGAATAGTGTGACATTCATAGTATAAGAAAAATGATCATTTCATATTTCTAATTAAATTTTTAAAGACCACGGTTTGCATCCGGAGGTTGTAGCAGGTTCGAAACTGTACTACCACACTGGGGTAATAATACCACACCGGGGTTATAAGGGAGTTTATCCGGATTCCCTCTGGGCTCGGAGGGATTAGTCCAGCCCAAAAGGTTGGGAACCTCTCATAGCAAAAAAAATAAAAATAAATTCTCAAGGGGTATAAACATTCTAAAGTCATGAATATAGTATTTATTACAATTCCTTTGATTGTCAAAGATGAGGGATGTCCACTAAATCAATTTTAATTGTTTGACTGTAGGGCCTATATTCACGTATTCGACAGGCAAAGAGCCACTGTTGTATGTAAGCGATGCAGACATGGTGAAGGAATTGAACCTCTGCAAGTCAGGAGGTCTGGGAAAGCCCACGTATGTGCAAAAGGAACGTCGTGCTTTGTTTGGGCATGGCATTTTAGCATCAAATGGTCCTGCTTGGGCCCACCAGAGAAAAGTAATAGCACCAGAGTTCTTCATGGACAAGGTTAAGGTAAGTTTAGCAATCTACCTCTATCTATTAATGTTTATACTCTTCAAATGCTATTGTCATCTAATAAATGGGTGTCCCGCCCTAAACTGAGTCTATTAGGGGCGGGTTTAGTGCTAATTTCTCCATAGTTCGGAAATGGTATTGATTTATAGATTTTAACCCAAGTTGGTTCGGTCTACATTAGAATTTTGGCCATTCTTTTACATATATATCTTTTATGTATATAGTGTGGTACAGTTGGCAAAGGACATATGAAAAAGTTGGAGGGATTGTGGTTTGGAATCCCCTAACATATATTGTACTGTGAATTTTGAGGGATCTCCCCTGGGCCCTTCTAGATTTAAAACCGTTGTGTCAGTTTTCCTGCCTATGATTGGCAACATGCCAAAGTATCAATTTCATCAAAGTGATTTCCCCATTTTACTTGCAATGCACATAGCAATCCTTAGATGAGTGAACAAATCACATTATATTGATTGATTTAGTCCAATGGCATATATCTAATTAATATTTGAAAATACTTCGTTCATGTGATCGAAGAGGAATTGATTGAGTGGCTTAGATTGAGAATCTTAAAACTAAATCAAGGGGCTTTGGATGGCATTTTAATTAGTTGGACCTTTTACTTAAATTCTTTAAAAGTCAAAATTCAATGCCAAAGTTATATAATTTCTCTTTATTTAACGTTCGCAATGTTTGTAGGGAATGGTAGACCTAATGGTGGAGTGCACAATCCCAATGCTGAAATCATGGGGGCATAGAATTGACAGTGAGGGTGAGGGAGGCATTGGAGATGTAAGAGTAGATGAGGATCTAATAAGCTTCTCGGCTGATGTGATCTCAAGAGCTTGCTTTGGGAGTTCTTACTCCAATGGGAAAGAGATTTTTTCAAGGCTAAGGGCCATTCAACATGAGATGGCCAAGGCAGGTATCCTCATTGGGCTTCCTGGCTTGAGGTACGCATGTGAATATTTATGGGCTTCCTTTCAATATTTATTTTCTCCTTTACTTCCATACCTTATAATAGAAAATAAATAAATAAATAAATATTTTTTATTTAGCCTATATTCCTGAAAACTGATTTACATGATGTTTTTAATTTTCAATTGTATAAATAAAATATCATAATAAATAAAGAAAATTGGCATGAAACAAGACCAGAGGTAGTGTCTGTGATGGAAAAGAATAAAAAGATGAAAAGACTTTCATAATTACTTTACTATATTTTCCTAAAATATGGTAGGATTTGTTGTGAAAAAAAAAAAAGAGGAAAACTCGACTAGACAAACCTTGCTGTGGGGGTGTCTACCTAAATAAATGCCAAAATGATATGGAGGGATTTGAAGGTCTTGGTGTGGATTCTAGGCGGGGGTAAGAAGTCAATCATCTATTTAAAAGCCACAAAATTTAATAATTTTTGTTTAAAAGAACATATACAACTTAGGACAATTTTCTCCCGTACGCCCCACATTGGTGCCATTAATCATGTGGGATTTGGTGAAATTCAGAGGCGGGGGTTTTCCTGCCTTTGGTGGCAGTTTGGATCGATGCGCACTTCCACAGGAGAGATGTTTTTTTCTTAAAAACTAATATTAATGAACACTTAAGTTCATCATATCCTCTGCCCTAGTCTACACCTGGACCTTCCAATTGCTACTACCCATATGATTAGTTCGCATTGAGCCGAGCCCACGACAAAGTTATCAAATATAAATGCTGGGGCCTGTTTGTAGCATAATTTTCTTTCAGTGAAACTAAAACTAACCTCTTTTATATGTTTTAGGATTTTACCTTTTTCAATTATTAATTTTTTTTTGATTTTTTTTTTTTTTTGTGGGGGGTGAAACTTGAAAGATATCTGCCAACCAAGAGAAATAGAGTGGTGTGGATGTTAGACAGAGAGGTGCAGTCACTGATCTTAAAAGTGATAAAAGGACGTCAGGAAGAGTCCATGGTGACATCTCAAAAAGGCAAAGACCTCTTGCAAACACTCATTGAGAATGCTCACAGCAGAAGCATTGGACTGAATGCAGCCAACAGTTTCATAGTAGATAACTGCAAGAGCATCTACTTCGCTGGTCACGAGACCACCGCAATCAGTGCCACGTGGGGGTTGATGCTACTGGCCTCCAACCCAGAGTGGCAAGCTCTGGCTCGTGCAGAGGTGCAGGAGGTTTGTGGTGGCCAATTGCCTGATGCTGATATGCTCCGCCGCATGAAAATTGTATGTCTCAATCAATCTTCTTTCTAGAAAGCAAAACATCAAATCCAAACTATTTCTAAATCTTCAAATTCCAGAAGTGCGGCCCACTAAATTGGAGGGATGATAAGGTCTCTCTCTATTTTTTTTTATAACCTCACTCTAAGAGAGAGCCCCAACACCCACACCGGAAGATATTCCATTTCGTAGTGGTAAGGAGCATCACTTCTTACCTGTTGGCCGTGATTTGAACTATGGGTACGTCACCTTCTCCTACTTGTATGGGCTTCTTTCCCCTTAGTGTGGGATTTCTTCTCGCTTCCACAAGCTCTTTCCTACCTGACTGGGCTACTTCCCGCGGGCTCTCTCTTAGGTCCCAAGCCTTTGGATTGGAATAACGAAAAAAAAAAAAAAAAAAAAGACACTTGAGATTTCTAAACATCCACGAGTCATCATACACAAATTTCAGAAATTCATGAAACCCTTTTAAATCTCCCACTCGCCCAAAGGTGCTGATACCAGTTTTGACATAGTAATTACATTTACTTATGCAATTGGTCATGTGATAAAATCTCATTAACCACTTTTATTATTATTTTTTTTTCATTCTTATGAGCCCCATATTTATTACCCAAACAGCTCAATTTCAATTTCAATTTGTTATTTCAACGTGCCCACATGACCACTTAAATATTAATATTACCTGTGCATGTATGATGCAGTTGACCATGGTGATCCAGGAGACATTGCGTCTTTACCCACCCTCTACTTTCATACCAAGGGAGGCCTTGCAAGATATGAAGTTGGGGAAATTCCAAATCCCCAAAGGCACCAACCTCTGGATTCCAGTGCCCACACTGCATAGGGACCCTGAAATCTGGGGACCCGATGCCCATGAGTTCAACCCGGGCAGATTTTCCGATGGCATCCTTGTTGCTTGCAAGCTTCCACACATGTACATTCCCTTTGGCATAGGGGCTCGCATGTGTCCGGGCCAGAACTTGGCCATGGCAGAGTTGAAGGTTGTCCTCTCTCTCATATTGTCTAGGTTCTCCTTCTCCCTCTCCCCAAGCTATTGCCACTCTCCTGCTTTTAGAATGGTTATAGAACCTGAGTTTGGCCTGAATCTCCTTATGAGGAGGGTGTAGCTTGAAAAATATTGTATCTAAATAAATGAGAAACTATGCATATAGAATGGTTTGTATAGCATTCACATGGACTAAAATTTAGCAAAATGAAATTGGGAGTGATTTGTTAGGAGTTGAATTTGAGGGAGGGAAATTGTGTTTCTGCTTCTATTTTATCTCTCGATTCATGTTCTCTTTGGATTTGGGGGAGAAATTATGGTTGTTGCTTCTATTCAAGTAAATTGAAATTATGGGTCCCAATGGCGAACAATCTACATTATTTTTTTTATTAAGGATTAAGTTAGTCGAAATCTTGATCATCCATCTAAATTGTGACTCAAGTTTTTTCATAATCTTCTTTTTTTTTTTTCGTAACTCAGACAGTTAAGTGGGTTGGGACCTAAGGAAACCCATCCAAGTGGGAAGGAAGGCCACAAATGTGTGAAGAATAGTATACTTAATTAAGGATTAATCTTGGGCAACAATGTCTGTAAAAGAAAAAAATGATTGTATCCATGTGAATAATGTGATTGATATATAAATATGAATTAGCTCATCCTATATACATATAGGAAGTGGGTTCATGATTAACATAAAATGAACCACCCTTTTACTAAGGAAAAACATAAGTGAACCGAGACTCATGCATGGCTGACCCATGAGCTAAAAACTGCAAATTGCAATATGCTGATCTAGATATATATACCTGGATGTTTATATATCGCAAGCTGGGGCCAAGGCTGATTTTAAAACTGTCAGGTGGATGATTTCTAAAACATATTTTTTTTTTACTAATGGTTTTTCTCATTTACTGAAGTTTTATTCATGTGTGCTTGACTTATTCAGAGAATCTTTCGTGTTTTTCATCTTTTGGATTTTTTTTTAAAAGGTCTTTTTCTGCAATATTTTTATGTCTCAAGATTTCTTATACAATAACTTGGGGTACCTTTTTTTCCATTGTTTATTATTTTTTTTAATTGACTAGTATGTCCAACGTCCTCTTCGAAAACCAACTATTTCATTGACATGTGAAGTTCTTGCCTCCCCCATACCATCATTTATTGCTAGAAAAAGGAATCATGGCTATTATTAATGAGAGTGAGATTCCCAATTAATCCTACCACTCGGGTTTGTCTTCTCCTTTTTAAAAGGGAGATTCCCAATTAATCCTACCACTCGGGTTTGTCTTCTCCTTTTTAAAATTACCTTCTATATTATATTTCGTGACGTCCCTAGGAATCCCAATAGGATACATTAATAATCTTGCTTTATGGGCAAATTGGGACTTCTGTGGCTTGAGTGTTGGGGATTTCTTGTGTCTTTGAATTTTGTTGTTATAATGAAGCTTCCTTTACGGAAAAGAATTTGTATATGATCAAATGACTCACTACAAGAAAATTGATAATTAGTGGCGGTTTATAGTGGCGGTTTATGTATCCGCCGCTAAAAATAAGTTTTTGATACATACAGCGGCGGTAACTGTATTTTGCTGCTATTAAGTGTAGTTTATGTAAGTTATTAATACATTAAGTAGTATATACAGTGACGGTAATAACTGTATTTTGCTGCTATTAAGTGTAGTTTATGTAAGTTATTAATACATTAAGTAGTATATACAGTGACGGTAATTGTATTTTGCTGGTATTATGTGTAGTGTGATAGATACAGCGGCGGAATTTGTATTTTGCTGCTATTAAGTATAATATATGTATAAAGTATCTATAGCAGCGGAAATGACATTTTGCTGCTATTAAGTGTATAAAAAGTAGTTTGGAGGGATACAGCGGCGGAACTTGAAATTTGCTGTTATTAAATACGTATAGCAGCGGAAATAGTATTTTGCTACTATTCAGTGTATAAACATTATTTTGTTGTATTAAATGTATGTATAGCAGCAGAAATGGTATTTTGCTGCAATTAAGTGCTGTTATTTAAATGTATGTATAGCGGCGAAAATGATATTTTGCTGCTATTAAGTACATACCAGCGGAGGGTATATCCACAAAGCCCCTTGAGGCTCTCGTTCTCACCTCTTCCCCCATTTAAACCACTCTCTCCTCCTCTCCCATCTTCCTTCACCCATTTCTCCACGTCCTCCCAAATCCCAAACCCTAACCCTAGAACCAGAATCCCTCTCGAGAAGCAGTTCGACTCCTGCGTCGCCCACCTCCGCCCCGGCTTCACCCCATCCGACGTCGTCGCCGCCCTCCGCTCCCAATCCGACCCTCGATCTCTTCCGCTAGATTGCCCACCAGCGCGGCTACTGCCACGACCCCTCCGCCTACGTCGCCATCATCGAAATCACCTCCTCCGGCAAGCGCTTCTCTGCCGCCGAATCCTTCATCGACGAGGTCCTCGCCAATGCCTGCTCCACCTCACTCACCCCTCCTCATGTCCGCCTTCCCGCTCAAACCCCTGCGGCGGAGCTTTCCGTCCATCTTCCCCGTCTCCGGCCAATTTTTCCTGCAAAATCCATCCAACTGGTTAGTTATCTCATTTGCTTCCATCGATTCTCAGTTTCTGCAATTTTTTCCGCGAATTCTTATGCACAGAGTTCCTTTTTCTGCTTGATTCTCAACGGAAATGCTGAAATTCCACAACCACTTTGATTTCTAGCCTTTTTATGCTTATGATCACTAAATTTATAGAAGATTGCTCGTGGGAACTGCGATTTGGTTAGTTTGGAATGGATCAAGCCTCTGATTGCTAGGGTTTTAATGGTGATATTAGCTTTTAGCACTTTGCATTCTGTTGTATTTCGTTGATTTTTTTGACTTGATGTGGAAAATGAGGTTGATCTATGCATTGCAACATGCAGAGAATTCTAATAGAAGAGAGAGAACTAGAAGAAATCTCCACCATTGTTCTTAGAATGTGACGAGAAAACGTTATGAAAGTTGACTTCTTTTTGAAAGTTTCTTTTTGAAAATGGCACGGTTGTCAGTTTTAATTTGAAGAAGCTAGTGGCTTTATCACATTGTGTTGCCGTGAAGGGTGGATATTTTATTTTAAGGAACTTTTTTTGGGGGGTCTTTTAAGTTGTTGTAATGGGACTGATGGGAAGAGTAGTGGTGGGGATTTCCTCTGTTTTCAATTTTTCTTCATTAAGCTGATTGGGAGAGCATTGAAAGGATAGTCAAGTTTGTTTTTGTCCCCAAAATTCTTTAATGCATGTTTTAGAGTATTATCAATAATCTTTCAAAAATAAAAAAAAGAGTATTATCAATTGTGAAATCTTGATCAAGTTATTGAAGGAGGCTTGCAAATGATAAAGCACAGTGGTATTCCATAATGCCATGAAAATCCCTTGATTGGGTGGTTCACTGGCAAAGAATACATAATTTATCTTTAAGCATTACTCTAAATGAAAGATGTTCACAAATGCTCAACATAAGGGATGCTCCCTGGATCACAAGTGCACGCCCACACCCTCCAATGCACCATTTATGTGGATCTATGGATGCAAGGGCTTACCTGTATCAGTTTAATCTAGTCATAAGGTGATTGGCACTCACCTCAAATTGACAATGGTTTGACTCTATCAGTTGTTAAGAGTGAATCAATAGGGAAAAATTAGAACTATATAGTTTAAGGCTGTCAAACTTCTGTGTCCTCAAAACAAGGGTTTAATGATCTGATTGATAGGGCTGAGTTTTTCCTATCCTAACCCACAACGAGACCTTTCCATCTATTTCCCCCATGAATGAGCTCCACTGGGTGCTTACCATTAAAGGACCTAGATAAGAGGTGCTCATGGGTGTCCACTGTAAAAGATGCTCACCTATGGAAAACTGGACGACAAATATCCTTGAGAAGTGAATGCGGTTGCACCCACTTATGGTGAGAGGTCTTTTATGGATGCATGCCAAGTCATATGTATATGTGCATGGAGCTGAATTTATAGTGGTATCTGCTTGCATATGGGAACTCCCATGTGGTATGAAAAATAAGAAAAAGAAGTGCAAGGAATTTGAATAGTTTTTCCAGATATATGACATACTTGGTAGTAATTCTTGAAATCTCAGTCACATTATGCCAGGTTTAGTGGGACACAACAATTCCACAAAAGAACACAGTAAGAATAGCACTTAGGTGGAACAACTGCAATACAAACCAGCCAAAATAAATGATTTCACTTAAACAGGGTCATTGAAAAATAAACTAAAAAAGGAAAAAAAGGGTAAGAATAAAACACAAGACGAGATAGAATCTTACTTCAGCCAGCATATATGAAAGATAAGCCATGAGAATCATAAGCGCAACTTAGCTGGATTATCTGTGCTACTTTTAACTTTCTAACTGTACTACAGGTTCTATGCAATTCTTTAGAAGGTTGGATATGGCTTCCTTGGATATTACTGATTATCTCGGTATGTTATCCTAATAAGTCTGTTTGTACCCCATGTAATGTCATTCTCTGCTGCTATTGCTGTCTTTCGGTGCTTTGTATTCTACTTCCTTCTTGTAGCGATTAGTGCGATCTTTTCTGCAATAGAGTCTGTGTGCACCTTGCTGGTTTGGAATGTCTTGCAAATTTGCCATGAAGTTTTGGCTAGAATAATCAACTTACTGCAACTAAATTACATTTCATCTAAAGCAGGTGCTCAATCAGGATGAGACACCTCTACTTTATAGTCTAGTGTTCGGAGAAGGTGTTGTAAATGATGCTACATCAGTGGTACTTTTCAATGCAATTCAGAGCTCTGATCTCAGTCACATAAGCTCCAGTATCGCCTTGAAGTTTGCTGGAAACTTCATTTATTTGTTTATTGCAAGCACTCTGCTGGGAGTGATAGTGAGTTTCTTCCTTTTTAACTCTCTCTCTGATTGCATCCACCATGTATAGTTGTTATGTTGGATGGCATTTTTTTTTAAATTTTTTGCAGGCTGGATTGCTTAGTGCCTACGTTATCAAGAAACTTTATTTTGGCAGGTTTGTCAATGGAAAATTCTACACTTTCTATTTTTTGAAGTCTTATGGTGAATAATTTCATGTTTAATGGATATATATGTATAAATATATACACACATACACGCTTGCGCGCATGCACACACGCAAAGAATTTCAAATGAAAGATAGAGTTTGTTTAAGATTAAATTAGGAGCTCCATCTCATGGGCACATCTTGACCACTTTTCACTCACCCACACACACACCCACTGGCCAACTCGGACCTTCATCCAAGTGTACGTTGGATTGGAAGACCCTATTTTTATTTTTCTAACCATTTATTATTATTATTATTATTATTATTATTATTTGTGAGTGGGTAGGCTGGCGTGGGCATGGGTGTGTGTTTTTTTTTTTTTTTTTTTGATTCTCATGGCTTATCTTTCATATATGCTGGCTGAAGTAAGATTCTATCTCGTCTTGTGTTTGATTCTTACCCTTTTTTTCCTTTTTCAGTTTATTTTTCAATGACCCTGTCTAAGTGAAATCATTTATTTTAGCTGGTTTGTATTGCAGTTGTTCCACCTAAGTGCTATTCTTACTGTGTTTTTTTTGTGGAATTGTTGTGTCCCACTAAACCTGGCATAATGTGACTGAGATTTCAAGAATTACTACCAAGTATGTCATATATCTGGAAAAAACTATTCAAATTCCTTGCACTCCTTTTTCTTATTTTCCATACTATTACTTGTAGTTGTAGATCTCGTTGATTTTTTTCTAATCTTTCAAATTGTCTGTAAATGATCATCTAGACACTCTTTTGCGACGTTGTCGTTCATAGCTGAGATATTTATATTCCTCTACGTTGGTATGGATGCATTGGATATAGAAAAACGGAGAGTTGTTCAAAGCTGGTACATGTGGACTTCCTATTACTATACCAACCTTTCGTTTCTAAAGATGAATGAAGGAGTCATATCCTAATAGTTGGAACAGAGTTGTTGTTGGGTATCAAGAACGGGTTGGATCAAGCTATTCATATTCCCCATATCTCCTAACTGTAGCTAACATTCCCAGAAACTTTTCTTGTTTGGGAAACAAAATTCATTTTATTGGAGTACTTTGTGCTATACTTTTTATAAACAGTTTTCTCATATGAAAGATGCATGAAAATATTTGCTGATTGCAGATAAACATTTACCTATTCTACTTAAGTTGTTAATATGTTCTCTTTTGTCTTTTGCAGTCCTGGAAAATCAGTTGGTGTGAGTTCAATGCCGATAGCCTTGGTTATGGTTGGGAGAGCAGCTTTTGTATTCCCGCTATCCTTTTTATCTAACTTGACTAAAAGGTCCGTGAAAGATCAAATTGGCTTTAAACAAGAAGTAAGTTTTCCATCACTGCCGCTTAATTTATCCTTCTGAACCAACCGAGAAACCAAATAATTGTATACGATTTCAACAGGTCACAATATGGTGGGTTGGTATTATGAGAGGTGCAGTATTAGTGGCACTTGCTTATAATCAGGTAAAATTTTGAAACGGATTTTTTTCAATGGATCAAATGTTGGCATATTGAAAATGATGTATGCGATTCCTTTTTTTCCCCATCATATTCTACTTATATCTTTTTATCGTTTGGAGTGTTGGATTTGCTTGTAAGCCATTATCTTGTCTTGCCTTTTAGTTTTAAATGTATGGGTGTTAATGGGCCAAGCCCTGCCTGTTTAAGGCCAGTTTGGGCCTTGGTTATAATGCTTTGGCTGGGGCTGGATGAATATTCAGGCCGGTATTGAATTAGCTGATAGAAAGCCCTGCTCAAATACCTATATAGTTTAGTGCTTGTAGTGATAAGACAGCCCCAGGCGTGGTTGACTAGATGTGTGGGTGTGGGCTTGGGCTTAACATGTTTGAGGTTGGTTGAGCTCGGGCCATGCTAGATACAGTGCCTAAAGTTTCTATAGTCAGATATACCTCAGCTTGGACCAATTGACCCATGAACATCCCTAGTAAAATGGGTTCCAATCAAATAGGAAAAACTGCTTAGAAATCCTAAGAAATCATTATAAACCAAACAACAAGGCCATAAAGATCATATTGTGCTTATCATCGTTTTGATCTATTATTTTCATTCTACAGATGATCGTGATGGAGTGCCAATTGGACCAAGGGTCATTCATAAATCTTTTCCTCGTGTATTTATTATTCTGCCTTAAAAGAGGAGTCTCAAATCCTGACATTTGAATGGTTGCTGCAGGCTTACTCAGAATGGTTATACATTGTGCCATGGGGCATGTATAAGGTTGTCACTTATGTAAAAGAAAACTGTGGTAACCCAATCATTCTCCTATCAGAAAATGGTATGGATGTGTGGATTCATTCATTTGATCTTCTTCTTTCTCTATTAATTCATGTTCAAGTTTTCAATTTGAAACTTGAGATTTAATTTAATATAACTATAAAGATTGTACTAGACATGCATTGAATTTCATGTAATAACTATAGTTTCTGTTTTCAATTTTGAATTGCGGATTACAGTGGATATATGTCACCTGAATATGCCATAAAAGGTCATTTCTCAACGAAATCCAACATCTTTAGCTTTGGGGTTATACTACTTGAGATCATAAGTGGAAAGAGGAACACTAGATTCTGTGAGGATGAGGACTCTTTTGGTCTTCTAAAACAGGTAAGGATAGATTTCTTTATTGTTTATATTAGTTAACGAATTCCTTTCTATAAAACAGGCACATCAAGAGGTATGCTAAAAATTGCAGATACTTGTTGTTTCTTTAGTCTTGTTCCTCATTCTTCCTGTCATTTGTGTAGCACATATGGCAATACTGTTGCTATAGTTTTTCCATATGGAACTGATTAAATTTATTGTAAAGTAGAAGTAAAATATAATGAGTATTTCTGAGAAAGAAGATATCAGATAGAACTGATTAATTTTACAGCTATTTGAATTTTCCCCCTTTTCCTTTCACTCGTGCCATTCCCCTATATTTCTTAAACTTTTTCTGCAAATACAAATCACTAAAACGAAAAAGAAAGCTCAAGTCAAGATGCTGAATCCTAGATTAGCCACAAATCTCCAGAGCTTGGAATCATGTGACAATGACCATCTGAATAATGCTGCAATACAAGTTACAGATTGAATCACCTTCAGCTACTACTGGTCTATGGAAGTGGCCTATAAGCAAATTGAGTGCTATGCATGATTGATTTGCACATTGTTGGTTTTGCAGTTTTATTGTTTGGATTCATGTCATGAATATTTGGTGGTTGGTCTTGTTGAGACCATCCTTGAAGTTGGTAGTTGGGTTCTTATTTGTACTCTCTATTACGTTCTTTTTTTCTCCCTTCATATTCTACTTATATCTTTTTATCGGTTGCCTTTTTATTATCTTTTGTTGTAGCTCTGTCTCGTTGATGTGCAGGTCTTTTCTTGAGCCATTGGTGACGACGACAGTCAGCTGGGTGTGGTTAAGATGACATAAGCAATGGCACAATTAAGCCTCAGATACTGTGAGGTGGTAGGGATTGAGAGAGGGAAAGGGGGTTTAAGGAGGGGTTTGGGGAGAGAGTGTGCTTCTCTGATTTGAAGTAACTTTGAGGTCATGGTAATGTGTTTTGATTTTGAATATATACAATATTGCAATGTAATCTGTCAAATTGCAGACCTAACAACTTTTGTTTCTCTAATATAATGTTCACATTGTTCAGCAATGCCTTACTGCAGTTTCCTCACACCAATGAGACATGAGAAGTTCTAAAAGTGCCTCAATTGTGCCACATTCAACCATCGCCATGGTTGCATCATCTCTTTCTAACACAAGAATTGTTCCCATTTAGTTCCTTTTGGAAGGAGGAGAAAAACTTACATGTGACAAGTTGCCGGTTTATGACCATCGATCATAGTTTGGACAATCACGGCCCATCATTCTATTCAGAGGTTTCCGGTACAGTGATCATCATGCGACCATTGAATAAGAGGTACCGGCCCAGAGCATGATCTCTCTCATGTGTTTGCTTTGCAGACAAGACATTTTGGATCACCATCGATTCGGCACTTAAGATTATGCCAAACCCAATCTGTTGGATGAAATCAGATTGCCAAATTACCAAGGGAACCAAACAAGTTAGCCACGCCATTCTTTTACCCTTAGCATTTCGATTCATCCCTCCTTTTCCCACTGATACCAGGTTGGAAACAAAAAAAGATGCTACATCCCATATCATCTTTGGAGTTACTGATAAAAATTGACGATTTTGATTCCATCAGATGGGGCCTGGACATATTTGGTAGCTAAAAAAGGAAAAAAAAATCACCCATCACGGTTCAAATAACCACTGGATCATCAAGACTAAGACTGGTGAGCCTCAGCATGATCAGAATTACTTCCAAAAATAAAAAGGTGACTGAAATCTGCGATTCAATGATAGAGATAAATCAAAAGGCACGTCACTAGTCACTACCATTTAAGAAGATTTGATTGCTTTAGAAATGGGGTGCAAGTGGAAGCTAGAGCATCCTATAGAAATAATTTGAAAATGGTGGATCCTAGCGTGTCCTCTCGAACCATTTAGCACATGATCCTGCCAATTGGCATGTGATCCCATTCAGTTGGATAAACAAGAGGTAGGGTTGACATTAGGTTGAATGGAATCTTAATAGCTCAGTACAATGTTGATGGTCGCATGAGCAGTGTCGCTACACATGGCATATAGCAGCGGTTTGTGCTGTGTGCTGCTACAAGATCGACATATAGTGGCGGTTTGTGCTGTCTGCTGGTACAAGATCACCATACAGCGGCGGTTCAGCATAAAAATAGCAAAAAAAAAAATGAAAAAAATATGTGGGTGATCAGCGGCGGATTATAATCATTAGTGGCGGTTTATAACCGCCGCTATTGATAAGTTTTTTGCGGCAACTCCATTTCCGCTGCAAATACAATTAGTGACACCACTCTCTAGCGACAAAAGTGGTGGCGGACACATTTCCGCCGCAAAAGGATTTAGTGGCGGTTTTCATACATATAGCGGCGGTTTTTATCCGCCGCTAAATGTAATTTTTCTTGTTGTGACCCTATTTTGAATTTTACTCACATTTGGGTTAAATTTTATAAATATGTAACTTAAAAAAATCATTAAACTTTAAGGGCCCTAAATCAATGGTTGTAATGATCTGATTGATATGGTTTTATCTAAATTATACCCACAGTGAGTCTTTTCCGTCAACATCTACCCTCCCATGATTAGGATGCATCTAAGTGGTCCTATTACATCTTGGCAGAACATCACCCTATTTAACAGATATTGAAGAGCCAACATATTTTAATATACATTGTGATATAATATAGTATAAACTATCTTATTAGATAATATAAAATCTAATAATATCTAATATAACATCAGTATATTTATTGTCACAACTCACAATGATGGGGCATTCTAATTATTAATGAAAAAAAAAGTATCTTATGGACACCTCGCTGATGCATGCAAATATGGAGAATAGTTTTATTGAGTTTTGTCAGATTCACACGTTAATTAGCACTAAATATTTTTCTAGTGTGGCAGCCGCGCGCAGGTTTTTTTTTCTAACCCAGGTAGCCGGCCCACTCAAGTGAGAAGGAGCCTATATAAGCGGGAAGAAAGTTGACATAAGTTGGAATGGAGTCCGCACAAGGTAACATACAGGGTTTCAAAGCCAGAACAACCATATAAGAGCTGACGTTCCTTACCATTCGGATAAGGATGGTAGCCAGGACCAATAATCAGAATGTGCCTCACAATACAAGATTGATTGTTAGGATGGGCTCTCCAAATAGCCTGCAATTTCTTGCATGTGAAGCTAAGATAATGAAAAGGGTTTGATTGAGTTTTGAGCCATGGATCTACATATGCCGGGCCCCGCTCCATGAATGGCTTTATTTTGTACATGGGTTCTGGCTATACTGGTAGAACTGGGTTCATGCATGTGTGTCAGGGCTGCAACTAGGGTTATGTGGGGAAGAATAGGTTCATTTGATTATATATGGAAATTCTCATGCACATCTATCCCTCACCATATTACGGTTAGGCCTGTCAATGGGCCGGGCCGGGCCGGGCCTGGGCTGTCCAATCCTGTCTAGATTATTAATATTGGACGGGCCTACCAGGGGTTGTCCAATCCTTGCCCTAAATTAAGCGAGCCTATGTCAAATCCCATCTTGCCCGGGCCTGGGCATTAGCACGATCTTGAACATAATGATATAATTATATATAACCCCATGCATGCTGGGCTCAAGGTTTTGTAGATGTGTCGACTTGACCTCTTGATTTGAAACATGACAGAGCTCACCATTGAAGAACTACAAAGTTGTTCCCTCGAGGTTTTGTGTTAGAAAATGCCATCTAACCAAGTGGTTTTAGTATAGAGGAGGGAAATACATATCATAGTTTTTCAGAGTCACACCACTTACCGCTGGAGCATGGAAGAGCATAATTTGTGAAATTGGGTTGCATCTTGGTACATTGAAAAAATTGAAGCTAGAAACCATAAAAAAATCTGATGTTTGTGTAAATACCTAAGTAGCTATGGGTTGCTCGAGATTTATTGGAAAGGACTAGAAGAATCTTATGGATTTGCATTTTATTTGAAATTGGAAAGGTGAGTGGGGGTGCAGGTTTTGGAATTGAGGACTTTATTATTTTATTCTTACCTTAACCAATAATATAATGACTATGGGAAAGTTGAGCTAGGACTTTACTGATTTCATTCTTACCTTAACAAATAATGTATTGATTAAAAGATAAAGATAATCATGGAAAAGATACTATTTTAAGGGCCTCAATCAGAAATTAAAGAAAAAAAAATATATTTTATATTCACTGAAACATCAAAAGAAAAAGTAAAAAAGTAGTAAAATTAGCTTGGAGCAGGCTGGGCCGAGCCCGAACGGGCTGGGCTTCCTCTGCCTAGTCCCATTCCCATTTTGATCAGGCTTTAAAATTATTGACCAAGCTCAGCCCGTTGGGCTCAAAATTTTTTAAAAGTCCTATATTTTTAGGCTTGGGCCGGGCCGGGTACCCATTTCAACAAGTTAAATTAACAGATCTAATTATGATAAGGGACAACATAGTGCGACCGATAAGATTGGTTATATATGCTGGCCAATAAGACGTTGAGATTATTATTTACTCTGATTTTGCATTTAATTCCCCCTACTGAATATTCTCCCCATTTCTCACTCTCATTTCCTCTTCTAAGAATCTCTCTTCGTTTTTTTCCTTCTCTCTTCTCCCTCCATCTCTCCAGTACACTCCTTTCCCCTCCAAAAACAACTAGCGATCAGTTTGTCCCTAGCTGTAGATCTTAATATCTTATAGTGAGGGACTTTAGTGTAGATTGTAGGGTGTGAGTATTTACTAGAATAAAAAACAAGAAAGGAGTAAATTCCGTGATATTTTCTAGAAGTAAGTTGACATTGCAACACTATATTGTATGTCAAGATCCCTCGAGTGTCGTGTAAGTGGAATGTGTTCAACTCTATGGTGGGGCCACTTAACCCAAACCAATTCAAATGAGAATCGTCTAATCCGGTGACATTCTCAAATTTTACTTCAATTAGAGTTTTTCAATCTGATACATAATTAATCATATTTATTAATCTCATTGCTAATTATATACTTAATCTTATGATGGGACGATATCAATAACAAACCGAGGGTGGCAATGAAAGATCATTTCCATCGGTCTCGATCATCAAAAGGTGGGCACCATGGTGGAGTTCAGCACATCCCACTTACGGAAAGCACGTGGGAGACACTTAGAGATCCAAACTCTATATTATATTTTAGTCCTCGTGGTATGCTCTTTATTTTATATTTCGCACATGTCTTTGGTGATTCCACACTAAATCATACTTCTTTGTAACATTATTATATCATAGTTTTGAAAACTTAATTACAAGTATACGATTGCATTTTACTACGTACTCGATATTTCTTTAAATAGCAAGACAACGACCACCCACTAATCCAAATGCATCAGTAGGGGACCTTCGGACAACTTTTCAAGAGACATTGACCTAGTAGTATTAATCATTAAAGTTCTCGGGCTTTTTGGAGGCTTTATTAATGGAGTTGAGTGAAGTAAATATTATTTTGAAGAAAGAATAATAAAATATAAATGAGTTATAATGATATTTTATTTTTAATTATTTGTTATGGAATTTTTTTTACCTTTGTATTGATTGTGGAGTTTTTTTTATCTTTTGGGGGAGAAATGAGGTTACTTTATGACTTTAAAAAAAAAATATGGTGGGAAATTTAAATTAAAGTGCTTTTGACGAAACTTTTTTTTTTATATATTAAAAATAGGGGCTTTACCTTACTTGACTCTATTAGTAGAATTGCCAAACAAGCCTAACTTAGGAAATCATAGTAAAGTGGGTTCCTTTGAATTCTTAGGATTCAATTCCATCCAAATAAATAGATGGGGTTTTCACAAAAAAAAAAAAAGAAGCTTAAACCTTAATTAAACAGTTTTACAAAGAAAAACCATAAATGATGGGATAATTGTTCGTACGTTCATTTGGACGAAATCACCCTGGTTGGCGATATAATAAATTGGTTGACGACTTTATTTTATAAAACGATATTTTGCTCATCGTCTTCTACCTAGCTAGTGATGATACGGTTATGAAAATCATTGCATTTTGTATCCCAATGGTCTTTCTTTAAGTGGTATTGGCAATCTTCGTTAGGTATGTAGGTCCCATGCTTCATTTCTAAGCATTTGTTGCCATGGCCGGCTTTGGGGACAGCCCCACACAGGCGGCTGGCTGGGGCCCCAAAATTTGGCAAAAAATGGGGGCCCCCAAGCAAGGGCGGCGCTACTTGATCAGTAGTGGGGTCAATTGAGCCCACTGAGATGTGAAATAATATTAAAATTTTTTTATCCCACTCAATTTAAAAATTTGACCCCACTGACAGTGGGCCACTGTAGCACTTGGTTTATTTTGGAAAAAAAAAATCAATGTTTAGATGATAAATGTGTCACAATCAATACCCCAATTCCCCAAAATATGTTATTCCCATAAATAAAATCCTAATTACTCCCCTTTATCTCAGCCATTCAACCCTTAGAAATAATAAAAGAAGCAGTAGCAGAAAAGGAAGAAAATCCTTCTTGCTGAACCATAAAAGAAAGAAAGAAAGAAAGAAAGAAAGACGAAGAGGTCCAGCCGACCGGAAGAAGTAGGTCCGTCGGCGTCGTTTGCAGCGTGAGTCTCTCCATTTTTGCAGGCTGCAGCGTCTCTCTCTCCACTCCAGTGCAGAAAGAAGCTTTTCAAAACTAAAGTTGATCAAATCTTACCTTCGATCAACCATGTCACAAGAAAGATTAAATGGATTGGCTATGTTATCTATTGAAAAGTCTTTGGTACAAAAGCTTGATTATGGAGACTTAATTAGTGATTTTGCAGCTAGAAATACAAGAAGACTAGTAGTTTTTCAGTAGTGCTTAGTTTTTGTAATTGAATTTTGGTGTTAATTGGTTAGTGAAACACAATTCTGATTCGGTAAGAGTAGATAAGGAGTTTAGACTTAATTTTCGATCAAATAATAAAAAAAATTGTCTTTTATTTTTTTATCATTTATCGTGGGTATATGGGTAGGGCCACACTTTAGGAACTCGATTAGGGCCCCCGAAAACTCAGGACCGCCCCTGTTTGTTGCACCCCTTCGCATGAGTTTTGAGAGTTTCAGTTTGGAGTGAAAGGTGTTTGATGGAATGTCTAAATGAAGATTTTCTTTCAAT
Organism: Litsea cubeba; assembly: GCA_012931725.1. NCBI lineage: Eukaryota > Viridiplantae > Streptophyta > Magnoliopsida > Laurales > Lauraceae > Litsea > Litsea cubeba. Next base: position 4,777,667 of record CM022947.1, on the reverse strand, counting down.
TTGGTGGTGCTTCAAGTGAGGTTGGAGGAAATGAATTTGGGTATGCTTTTGTGAACACTTAGAGTTTGAAGCCATTTGTTTGGGAGAGTTTCATAGGTTTTGATGTTTGTAAGCAAAATATAGGGAGCCATGTTTGGCACTATTGGAGCAGTGAATGTGAGGTTTCCGCAAAGGTATTGTATTGCTTGTGTAGAGTTTTAGATTCCTAGTTGTCAATCCATAATCTTTGAACAATTTAATGAAAGGGTTTGATAGTGGATGGATTGAACGCACTTCACGATGTTATTTGTGAAAGGATTTTCAAACCCTTCTTCTCTGATGCAGTCATCACGTCCTTTTGATTTTTCTTCATTTATTTGAAATGGATATTCATCTTTAGCCAAATTCCAGCTCCATCCTCTCCAATCCTAAGGCAAGAAGGCATTGAAACCATCGAAGAAGAAGAAGAAAAATTACAGGAGGTTGACGATATCATTAACTAAGTTGATGATATCGTCAATTGGACTGATGATATTGTCAAAAAACATGTACGGACAATTATCTTGTAATTTTATAAAAATCATTTAAGTATGGTTTAAAATTAATTTTTTCGTAAAAATCCCTAAATAGACCCTATATTTTCAAGATAAGAGGTTTTTTGGAGGATTGTGATAGAAGTGCAAGATCAAGACACCGTAGGTACCATGCCTAATCATGGCTAGGCCTCAAAGAGTCACACTTACTGAAGACTTCTTCGCAAAGAAATCGACATCCACTAATCCTATTGAGAGTCTTATTTGTGGGGATAGATCAAGTCTTACTCTAAGTGAGGTGGATTTTCATATTGCCCTAAGCCCTGCTTAGTCTGACGCGAGACTTGTTCCATGCGGGCCGCACACAATTTCCTACATGGGAAGAGAGTAATAGAGAGGACAATAGAGTAGCCGTTGCTCGATGAGGAGGGCATATAAAATGAAAGATCTTTGTTTTCTAGGAGATCAGGGATAATATGGAGAATGCCTATATTTTTCAATTTTTTTTGTAGAAAAGAGAAGATTCCTTCTTTTTTTTTCAAACTTATCAGACACTTCTCAATAAGGGTGTAAGAAATTCATCTTAAAAATAGAAAAGAGTTCGTATTTTCTTGTGCATCCAAATAGGCATAGATCTTTTTTGCTTTCCCCCCATCTTTAATGAATTACGATCATGATTACAATTATTCCCTTTTTGCAATATATTGAAAATGTTACTATGTTTATAAAAAAATGGAGCTATTTGTTTATACCACCTAAGGTTTATTAGATTTGTAAATAAACCACAGTGGTTTGAGTATTTAATTAGTGATGCATCCCTACCTTTTTATTTTAATACCTTCCATGTCTCTAAAATTAGTTGACGTGATAATAATTGGCAACCACCAGAAGGTTTGTGTTGAACTTTTACAAAAATGAAAACTTTGATCCCTTATGCATATCCATTAAAAAAATCAGTACATCATTATTTATAAAAATATCATTATTTTATCCCAACTCCTAACTATCTCTCTATCAATTACTCTCTCATGCATATGATGCCTAGTCACGTTCTTTGAAACTTTCATGAATTTAATGGCGAGAGTCGTACATGGCCGGGCGTGTCAATTATAAGTAAAGGTGTTTATTGTCATTACGATCAGATTAGATTTAATGAAACAAGCCCCATATTGATAAACAAACGATTTATGTAGGGTTACTCACTCAATAAACATACTGTACGTAGTGACTGTAAATGTCACAAGCTTTAAAGAAAAATTAAGTCTAAACTTTTAAAATCATGCATAGAGGAATAAATAGATAAGCAAAATATCATTTACTCATTTTACTCAAAAGGGTGGTTGCAGGGTTGCTCATTCTGCGGATATGAAAGGTATCAAAGTCCAACAACAGGTTGTTTTCTATATTATATTTGGCACGTTTCAAAGTACTTTGATCACCTCGTGGTATGTTTTCTATACTGTATTCGGCACATTTTGATTTAGTGATGCCACACTAGTACTCGACACCTCTTGGTATACAACTTCACTAAAGGTTTATTAAATACCTAGACGGAGAACATCCACCAAACTTCAAGATAATAAGTAGTAGATAGACTCCATATGCATAGAACACACACGGGAGAAACCGAGAGGGACAGGGAGAGATGGGTGTGGCTTTAAGTGTCTTTCTTTCCATCTCTTTGGTAGGATTCGGTAGCTTGGCTTTGTATTTCTATTACGTTGTGTGGTTGAGGCCTGAGAGGATTCGAGAGAAGCTGAGTGAGCAAGGTATCAGAGGGCCCCGGCCTTCTTTCTTCTATGGAAATATCCAAGAGATGAAGAAGATAGAGTCGACAGCAAAGAAGGGTCCACGAAAAGGACAACACTGAGAGCACAGCTACGTTACAACTCTCTTCCCCTATTTTGAGAAGTGGAGCGAAGAGTATGGTACGCATTTCTCACTTTTCTTCTCCTTTTTTCTATGAGTGGAGTAGTTTGCAGGAGATCCAATCTGCCATGTGGAACCCACTTTTTTTAAAGGTTGATGATTTGATTAAAACTGAAAACACCCCCACTTGATTTGATTGCGACTCCATCAATCAGATAGCAGTGAGAATCGAATTGAAGTCCTCGTCTTCACATGAAGATCTCATATGTTATTGGATGTTCTATTTATCATATGTGTCGGTAGTGGAGGACTCAAGTATTTTATTTGAAGGGGGTGAATGATAGGCAATAGTATTACTTTCTCTTTGTTATTTTGTTGTTTTTCCGAATCCCGGGGCCTTATTTTTAACTTTTACTAGTTCTGACTGGGGCGACTGCGCCTCCAAAAACTAACATGTGGATGTGCCTATCAATTGATTTGTGGAGTTTTTTAATTGTCATTCAACCTGATTAAAAACATATAAATGACCACTTTGTCTCCATCTATGCACCCACTTGAAAGATGATGTTAGGGTTGGTGGGCCTATCCATCTCTATAGATACACACCCTCTCATTTGAGTAGATGCCCATCGTGTTGAGAGATATGTTACACTGTGTGGAAAATATGACATCTAATAATATGGACAAAATGATTTTCATATTTCGAGCTAATTACTTTTTCAATGAAATAGAAATATTTTTAAGTCAGTATACTATTTGAAAAAAAAGAAATAATCAGTTGAGAACGATTGTCATGGTTCAAACCGTGAGAACTATAGGTGGGGTCCACCCATCACCCAATCCAAAGCAATGGACAGAGACCCCCTTTTTTTTTTTTGAACGGTAACGAAAGATTTCATTTAACGAACAGAAGGAACAAAGTACGAAAAAGCAAAGAAAAGAGAGGAAGGGGATGTGCAAGAGAAATGCACCACCTCCAACCCTACTAACAAAACCACATCCACCCAAAGAAACAACAAATCAACCACTTACATAATCACACCCACCCAAGGAAGCAGCCTATCAACCCCTTGCTTGGCTAACACATCTGCCATGGAGTTAGCCGATCTAACCTCATGACGAAAGGAAACATTGATTCCAACAGATAACTCTCTAATTTCATTCAGGTGAAAATGAAACTTCCAAGGATTAGTCCTCCGCTTAGACACCCATGCGATCGCATTAGAGGAATCACTTTCCATAATAAGAGTACCACCATATTTACTAGAAAACAAACGAAGACCTTCAAGAATGGCTAGCACATCCGCTTCATTGGAATCGCACACACCCACATACTTGGAAAACAACATTAACACCTCCCCCTTAATAGTCACATTCTCTAAGGTTTGACACCAATGCGAATGAACTGGACTGCTGGATCGACTATATACCCATATAAATGGATAGGACTTGTCGGCCATGGGTGCAGGGTTTAGGAGCGTGGGATTGGAGGCCAGCATGAGGGCGACACCAACGTGAGATCAAGAATCTGGCGCTGCTGCCGCGATGCACGAAGTCGAGATCTGGCGCGCGGCCGAGATGTAAGAGCACGGGGCTCTGGATGACTGATGGCCCCTTGATAGTCACATTCTCTAAGGTTTGACACCAATGCGAATGAACTGGACTGCTGGATCGACTATATACCCATATGAATGGATAGGACTTGTCGGCCATGGGTGCAGGGTTTAGGAGCGTGGGATTGGAGGCCAGCATGAGGGCGACACCAACGTGAGATCAAGAATCTGGCGCTGCTGCCGCGATGCACGAAGTCGAGATCTGGCGCGCGGCCGAGATGTAAGAGCACGGGGCTCTGGATGACTGATGGCGGTAGATGACCGTTCGATCAAGGCTGACAGCAGAGGACCGAATGACGGTAGAGGGTAGTACGATCGAAGCCGACAGTAGAGGGTCGTACCGGTGTCATCGAAGCTAACGGCGCCATCGAAGCTGACAGTAGAGGACTGTGCCGCCAGAAATGACGGTAGAGGGTCGTGCGATCAAAGCTGACGGGGGGTCGAAGTTGAAGGATGATAGGAGGCTTCAGTAGCCCCCCGAGTTGGAAGGGATGTCTGCTGAGCTGGATGAGTTGCTTGCTGATCTGGAGGAGACACTTGACCGACCTCGAATGAGGCCGACCCTCTCCATGTTTTGCTGGATTGCTTGCCTGACGCGCTGGTCAAGCCATTCTTTGAGGTTTGCGTCTTCCTCCAGTTTTCGTCTCAATTTCTTTAAAGGATTGGAGGATGGAGCTGTGGTCGCCCCTTCTTCTTGTAACTGATGCCGAAGTTGACGGATCAACTCGTTCTGTGCTTGGATGACAAGGTTTTGGGCCCTAATCTTCGTGAGGAGAAAGTCGACGTCGCCCATTTGATCCTGAGATGCATCTGGCTGAGAATCCTCTTGCCGGGAAAGCTCCAATCGAAGGTTATCTCATCGGGAAAGTGTTGGGGCCTCCTTAGAGGATGAACCTGACTGAGCTTCCGGCCTTTGGATATTCGCTGGACCGGATTTTACCCAGGACCTCCTCTGGCGGGGGACCGGCGGCAGCCGCGCCGGCAGTGCTGATGGTTCTTCTTCCTTTCTGGTTCTTCGAGGAATGGTGTTTGGGGGAAGATGACTTTTTGCTCGTTTTCCACAGACGGCGCCAATTGTAAGCGCATAAAATGTCACTCACAAAGATAGGGGGTGTAGCCGGAGCTCTTTGGTTGAACACCGATGCCTGCCTGAAACCTGAGAAGGGGAGGAAGAACAGTAGGTCAGAGGACCCTCACTGTGGGCAGCGCAGGGCTCTTCGATGCCTAAGTCAGTATGAGAACTCGACTAAGGATAGACATTTTGGGGAAAAAGATGATACCAGCATGTGGTTCTCTCGGGAGGGAGAGATCTGGCATATGGTTTTATGTATGGTGGGTTGGATCTGACCCTCCCTTGCTCTCTGCGCCTGCTGCTCTTTATATGGATAGGGAGAGGGAGAGAGTTGACTTTGAGATGGTTAGCCGTCCCATCATAGCCCACTCTGTCAGGCACTAGGGAGGTATAGTCCCATCGTAGCGTCTGTGGACACCGATCTGTCAGGAAGCATGGGCGGTATGGGAGGCTCTGTCAGAGAGTACGGGCGGTACCCTTGTCTTGTCGCACGTGCTGTAGCGTGCATGAGCGTCCAAGGGAGGACAGCTGTCAGCCCCTGCCTTGGCTAGTTTTGGCATCCTGACCGAGGTCGGGGTGTGTTACCGAGGTCGGGGAGCTGAGGTCGGTGATCCGAGGTTGGGGGCGACCTTGACCTCGCAGGGATGCCGGAGCGGGATGACTGTGATGAAGTCACTAGCCGGACTGGGGATGCCCTGGCGGAGGTGGAGCTAATGAGCGTATAGCCGAAGTGCAATCACTTGGCCGAGATGGACTAGCTGGTGCAGGAGTCCCGGATGCAGCATCTGACAGGGATCCCGGTGAGTTTGGGATTATCCCCACACAGGTATAATCTGAATATCTGTGATCGATTCGTTGTGGTGGAAAAGAACTCAATTGTAATTGGACCGAATGATCACATAACAAATTTCTTTGATTGTAGGGTCGATACTCACATACTCGACAGGCAAAACCACTGTTGTACGTGAGCCACCCGGACATGGTGAAGGAACTAGGCCTCTGCTTGTCAGGAAGCCCGGGAAGTCCCACATATGTGCATAAGGAACGTCGGGCATTGTTTGGCCATGGCATTTTAGCATCAAATGGACCAGCTTGGGCCCAGCAGAGGAAAGTCATAGCACCAGACTTCTTCTTGGACAAGGTTAAGGTCGGATTGGCAAACCGTTTTTTTTTTTTTTTTTGTGTTCATAATTCTAAATTGCTAATGTCATCTAATAACCCTTGTTTTCCAACTTGTGTTTGTGAAAATCAAAACAGGTTGTTTTTTTTTTTTTTTTTGGTACAACAGGTTGTTTTTATTCGGTCATTATTCATGCATATAGGGATGGCATGCAATTGGTCGGGTTAGATGGGTGTCCACCCAAACTTATACTCCTATTAGGGGTGGGTTTAGTGGTGAGTTTTCTCAAATTCTTATAGATTATGACTTAAGTCTGTCTTGGGGTGCATTCGGATTTTTGGCTATTCCTTTAAATGTTTTTTTTTTTTTTTTTGTATATACTGTATGGTACGTGTAGTTGGTGAAGGACACATGAAAGAATAGGAGGGGTTGTTGGTAGGTGAATTGAGTCCGTTAAATTGGTACCCGACCCATTCCGTCCCAAGTCCGAAAATACAAGGCTTTTAAGAAAAATTGAGCCCGGTAGGCTGGGCTTGGACAACGGTCTTAAAGTCCGGCCAAAATGGGACTGAGAATAGGCAGAACAAGCCCGGCCCTCCCACAAGTACATTTTACTATTTTTTAATTGGAACATACAACTAAAATGTACGGATATTAATAAACAAATAGAAGAGGCCTACACATAATTTTAAATTTAAGACAAATACATCTCTCAAACAAATTAATATAAGGAATAATTGTAACTAACCTTAATGAACTTATGTAGCAGCCACACCAGTTCAAACTCACTAAAGAAAAGAACACTATCATTAGGATTGCAAACGGGTATCTGATTCACCGATTACCCGAAAGTTTCGACCTGCAAAAAACCGGGTCTGAAATCTATTTTAGGTTTCGATTCATAAACGGGTCCGGGTCCGGAACCCAATTTAGGTTCCAATTGATAAACGGGTTCGGTTCCGGGTCCATATAGGTTCCGACCCGTTGACCTGGGACCCGACATATGAGCCTTTGATGTTGCAAATTGTACATCAAAATCAACTTTTTCCTTGATATTTTTATGTGTAATATTGGAGGTAGTAGACTTGATGCACTGTTATAAGTTGAATGATATGCTTATTCTAAGAAAAATAAAGAATAAAGAGAAATTGGAATTGATTTTGGAACTAGATTCCAATCCTCTAAGTGGATCCGGTTCCGGAACCATATCTAGGTTTTTCTATCGAAACCGGGTCTGGAACCAACAAAATAGGTTCCGAGTCAAAACCGGATACGGAACCGTTATTTAGAAACGAGTCCGGATCCACTATGGTTCACCCTAACTATCATCCTCATTTAGATTTTGAATATATTGCAGGCTAAGATTATTAATTTCAGTTCTCAAACATTCAACTTCTTCCCTCTCGATTAAGGAAAGACTCATTCTTTTATGTTAGAAATCTCTAGCCTGTTATTTTGATAAAAAATAGTTGTACAACTCAGAGAAGCATGACATGGATTCTCATTTTTCATTTTACCAAGGCTAATCTAAAAAGGAATTATCAGTGTTCGGTGGCAGTATAGAAATAATTAAAGAATGTTTAGCTTCTATTCAAGATCGTGTTATGCCTGGGCCCACACGGGATGAGATTTTATGTAGGCCCCTTCAATTTAGGGTTGGGACTGGACAACCCCCAGTAGGCCCGCCCAATATTCAGGACGGGATTAGGCAGCCCAAGCACAGGCCGGCTTGTCCAATTGACAGGCCTGGTTGTGGGTTGAAAACTTGGAATTCATGGTGCTGTAAATTTCGAGGGATCTCCTGTGGACCCTTCTTGATTTTAAAACTATTGTATCAATTCTCTTGCCATGGATTGACAACATGCCAATGTATCACTTTCATCAGTCATTTCACTACTAGATTGAATGAGTGAATTAATCCTGTGATCTTGATTGATTTTGTCCAATTAAACTACATTGAAGCCAAGTATTTTAAAGCTAATTTTGACCATAAGTATTTTGACCCGGAGTTATATTACTTCTCTATAACTAACCCACATTCTCCCCACTCTTCTATATGCAATCATTCTCTTCCCACTTTTCACTATTCTCTTTTCAACAACTTTATTTTCATCACAAATCTCATATATACTAACTTCAATTCCATTTCAAATCTCATATATACTTACTCTGCGTATACTCAATTTTCCTTTCCACCCAACTTTTCTTACTCCATTTCTATACCACAGAGTCTTGAATTAAAAAAAGAAAAAAAAAGAAGAGCTACGGTCATAATCCTCTTTTTTATTACTTTCTATCAGTAAGTGTTTAAGGATGATTTTATGTGATCTTACTTTCTTTTTAATTGATTTTTATGTATTTTGCCCTAAATTTTATTGGTAAATATGACCGTGCTTAGCAAAGGTTATTGTGCTAGTGGTGTATATCACTTTTTGATTGATTTAGTCAAATGATGTATATTTCTTGAAAACACTTCCATTCAAGTGAGGAGGAATTGGTTGAATGATTTAGATTGAAAATCTTAGAATAAAATCATCGGGCTTTCACTAACATCTTTTGATTACTTGGACCTTCTACTTAAAATTCTTTAAAAATAAAAATTCAATTCCAAAATATCATAATTTTACTTTATTTAACCTTTGAAATGTTTGTAGGGAATGGTAGACCTAATGGTGGAGTGCACAATTCCAATGCTGAAATCATGGGAGCATAGAATTGACAGTGAGGGTGTGGGGGACATTGGAGATGTAAGAGTAGATGAGGATCTAAAAAGCTTTTCAGCCTTTGTGATCGATCTCCAGAGCTTGCTTTGGGAGTTCTTATTCCAATGGGGAAGAGAGATTTTCAAGGCTAAGGGCTATTAGACATGAGATGGCCAAGGCAGGTATACTCCTCGGGATCCCTGGCTGGAGGTATGTGGATATTTAGGGACGACTTCCTTTCAATGTTTTCTCCTTTACTTTCTGTAAGTGCCTAAAAATTAAGGACTTTGAACCCGGGATTAGGATCCTTGTCTTGAGTGGTTTGGGTGAAGATTGTCGTGGCTCCGACTGGACCTGTAGGAGAAGAGAGGAAAACACTTCAGAGGACCCTGGCTGTGGGCAGCGTAAGGCTCTCCGATGCTTAAGTCAGTTGAGGGACTGAGTAAGGGAGATAGAGAGAAAATTGCAGAGTAAGAGTGTGCGTTATGGGTTGCGTACCTTAGAATGGAGATGGAGGTAGTATTTATAGGAGATGGTGGGGGGAGTGTCTTGCATGGGCGAGCCTTATGATGGGCCATGCCACGTGGGTGGCCTTGTCCGCTCAACCCACACTTCATTAAATGCTAGCCTCACCTACCCATGCCTCATTAAATGCCAATCTTATCGGGTCAGGCGGCGGTTTGACTCCTAGGCAAGGTCCCATCGGACCTGGCCCGGAGCCATGCTTTGGGGGCGCACGTGCTCTGCATACGCCGTTTTGTCAGTAATGATGGTTTGCAGGGCATGCCTTAGTACGTGCCTCCATCCTGTCGACAGTCCCATCAGCGTCTGTCAAGTCTGCCGTGCCGAGGTCGGTGTACATCGTTTCGTGACTCCTGACCTCGGGGGTGCTCATCTCGGCGGATGCCGCGACCCTTTAGCCGCGACCTGAGCGTTCTCAAGATCGGGACTAGCTTTGATCTCGGCTTAGTGAAAATATCCCCACACAATTGCCCCCCAGCTTTTGAGCTCTTAGAGTGTCCCAACTCTTTGAGGTCGGAAGCTGACGAGGACTCGCAGAGAGAATGCCGAGACGCCGCGTGCCGCGATGTCCTTGCGTCGAGTCCGGAGGAAGCCCAAACGGCTTTTGGCTTCGAAAACCCATTTAATGCCGCACAGCCTCTTTGTGCTTATCTCTGCCCGCTGTCGCTTCAGCGTCCGAGGCATTAAATGGCGCACGGAAAAAAGGCTGGCGCTTCCATGTGTCTTCTTTGGTTTGGCTGGCCCGTCTTTTCATGGCGGCGTGCGCAGTGAAAAGACGCGCCTTCTTCGAAATTCGAAAGGGCTCCATGATTAGGCGCCCTACTTTCGGCTATAAGTAGGAGTCGCCCCTTTCCCTTCTTCTTTCTTCCTTACCTTTGCTTCTCGAGACTCTATTTCTTCGTTTTGCCTTCGCCTGCAAAACTCTTCTCTTCCTATTATTTTCACTTCCAGAGCTCTCTTCTCCTTTTCCTGCCTTCGCCTCTCCGACCGGGAGAGATTGCCGTAGAGTTTTTCTAGATTTCTCGCCGGAGACGGGCGCTGTCAGGGCTTTGCCTTGTTGTTTGACTTTTCCATAAGTCTATTCCCTTTCTTCCCCGTTTCATTCTGTTTTCTAGGGTTCCGTCTAGGATTTTCTTTCGCTTCCAGCACATTCTCCCTTTCTTCTAGCTTTTTCATTTGCGGGATGGGCATCTTTAGTCACTGGGTAGAGTCCGAGAGGGGACTAGCCGATCTCAGGGCTAAGTACAACATCCCGGATGGGGTCCAGGTCATGGCGGCCCCTCCAGCTGCCTGCATCCTAGGCGATTTTTACAACGGCTGGATGCCGTTTCCATTAGTGGCCATAATTGAGGGCGGGGTTAGGTTTCCCCTTCGCCCTCTGCTTAGGGAGTGCCTCAGGGCATGGAATCTTTGTCCCTGCCAATTGATGCCCAATAGTTTCAAGATTGTAATGGGCACGGATGCTCTTAATACAATCTTGGGCATCGGTCTCGGCGTCCATGATATCAAGGACGCCTACGATATCTGTAAGTCCAGGAAGGACATGTACTACCTCCGCATCAAGCCGAGTCGGAGGCCGTTTGTGCAAGCCCTGGAGGACTCCAATAAATATGCTGGGGACGACCGTCTGATGGTCACGGGCAGCTGGGAGTTCAGCGATGACGAGGCCATCGCGGAAAGAAATTTCAAGATCCCTCGTCACTTCGGCACCCCTCCAAGTAATTACAGCCTTAGCACACCTTTTCACTTCTTGCATTCCTTCGTATTGCCGGGCTCATGTTTTTCGTTTGCTCTTGTAGGCGTTCGTCAGAGGAGAGCGGCTGCTTCCCGGGACGGCTGAAAATTGAACAAGGCTTGGATCCGTGCCTTGGAGAGCTACCACGGCCACGGGGATAGGTCGGCATGGAAACTGCTGGGGTACGAGCCTAGGTACCGTGGTTATAGGAGAAAGAAGCACACTGCTCATCGCATGCAGGCTGCGGCGGAAGTAGAGGAGGAAGGTAGCGTGGAGGAGCGGACCGCGGCCGACTCTGAAGACCGCGCTGCATCCAATTCCGAGGCCTCTACTTCGGGATCCGAGGAGGACGACGCCGAGACGATCGGAAGGATCGTTCTGTCGTCAGAGAGCGACTCAGGGGAGGCGATGGACAAGACTCGCCCGAAACCGGTCTTCAAGAACCTCAAGGCCCTGCCCGTGGGAGGCAGAGGTCGGGGCGCGGCGTCCACTTCCCGCGCGCCTCCATCGTCGAGCGCGCCTTCGTCTTCCATCGCGCCCCCTCCAGCGCGGATACCGGTGCCTCAGTCCGCGGCCGGGCCCAGCACGTCCGTGGTCACCTCTCCTTTGGCAACGCAGGGGGATGACCTGGTCAGGAAAAGGGCCAGGGTCGAGGGCTCTGCGGGGGAGTCTTCGGCCGGTGGAGTGTCGACGCGTGCTTCTCCTGCCCCCTGGAGGCCGAGCTTCATGCTCCAGCCCGGGAAACCACTGACGGTGGAGGACCGTCTCTCCGGGGGGCCTTTGGTAATCGCCTGCCTGGGTAGCGCCTGCGCTCTACCGCGGGACATGGAGAAGTATGATGAGATGGACGACATCTCCTTGCTGGCCTCGCAGATGAAGGCGAGTTTGAGCGTAAGTACGGTAGCCTCTAATCCTTTGCTTTTTCCTTTTGACTATAGCTTCTGCTTACGAGTAGTTTGGTCTTCTTTGCAGATTGTATAGATGGCGCAGGTCTCGGTCTCGCGAGTCCAGAAGTGCCACAGTGAGCTCAAGCGGATCCAGGCCAACTATGAGCAGCAGAAGAAGACCTTGGAGGAGGGTCAGGCAAGGGTGAGGGAGTACGAGGAGACTCACCAGTCCCTCTTCGCCGAGCTCGACAAGATGAAGTCGAATTTCGACTTCGTCAAAAGGAGGGAGGCCGAGCTGGAAAGGAGGATCTGGGAGCTGGAGAGGCAGAAGGCTGAGTTGGAGTTCAACCTCCAAAACGAAGTTAAAGCTGCCTTTCAAGACGGCGTTGACGTGGCGGGCGACGAGTACGCAGCGCAGGTCAACGACATACGCCTCTCCTCTTGGGAGATGGGGTGGAAGGCGGCCCTGGACAAGATGGGCGTCCCCCATGATCATCCTGCATACGCGAGCCCGGACGAGTATCCGCGCTCGGATGTCGTGGATGACGCAGAGGGAGGCCGCGCTGTCGAGCAGGAACTGCTACCTCCTCCTCCTTCATCCGAGGCGCCTGCTGAGGCTGCGACTCCGGCCTCGGCCTCTACCTCTGAAGCTCCCCTTGCCGCCGTGAATCCGGCTGCGGATGGCAGCGCGCCTGCTGCCTGAAGCTCTTTTTGGCCGCTCCTCTCTTTTTCTGGCGCGTCGCGCCCTCTATGTATAAATTTGCTAATTTCCGTGTAATGAACTCTTTTACTTTGAATGAGAATCTATTTCTGTGCTATATTGTTTTCGTATCTTTGTTTGATCTGAATGCGTCAAAGTGTTTCATTTCGGATATATGATCGAATCCGCACGTCTTGAATGCCCGCGATCCGCGCTTAATAGCCGTAGCCTCCGTAATGCGACGTAGGGTTCCCAGGGAGTTGAGTGTCGCGATGGCGAGTGAGTGGAGTTTCCGGATAGAAAGAAAATTTCTTGTACAAGTATGTCAGCTCGGCAAGTGCCGAGCTGCCCTAGTCCGTGATCGAACTATTTAGGACAATCGCCCAGCGATTAAGTGTGTAGGTAAGGTGACCTTTCCGGTTCGTTGCCAGGGGCCGTGCTGGCCATTTGGGCCGAGGGCCGTGATGCGCACGAATGGAGAAATCCCCCCGGCTCGTCACCAGGGGCCGTGCTGGCTATCTGGGGCGAGGGCCGTGATGCGCACGAATGGAGAAATCCCCCCGGCTCGTCACCAGGGGGCCGTGCTGGCTATCTGGCGCGAGGGCCGAGATGCGAACGAATGGAGAAATCCCCCCGGCTCGTCACCAGGGGGCCGTGCTGGCTATCTCGCGCGAGGGCCGAGAGCGCACGAATGGAGAAATCCCCTTGGCTCGTCACCAGGGGGCCATGCTGGCTATCTGGCGCGAGGGCCGAGATGCGCACGAATGGAGAAATCCCTGCCGAACTGGGGAATTGCGTTGTTGCCGCGGTTCTTGACTTAGAACAATCTTGTTTTAGAACAATAAGAGAAACTTTTCTGAGAGGAAATGACCTTCATTGATTTGCATAAACTGAATATATTTAAAAGTAAAATTTCTTGAGATGCGAGGCGTTCCATGGCTGCGGTAGTAGTTTCCCATTCATATCCTCAAGCTTATACGCGGACCGGCCCGCAGTCGAGACTACCTTGAACGGACCGCGCCAGTTTGGAGCCAACTTGCCTTGATTCGGGTCCTTGTCTGCAGGCAGTATTTTTTCAGGACCAGTTCCCCAACGGAGAACTTTCTTTCTCGAACTTTTTGATTGTAATCTCTTGCGAGCCGTTGCTGATAGGCCGCCAAACGGATGGAAGCCGCTTCTCTGCGTTCTTCGGCCAGATCCAACCCCAGGGTCAAGTTTTTCTCGTTTTGAATTTGGTCAAAAAGTTCAGACCTGAGCGTCGGAAGGCCGATCTCGAGTGGGATCACGGCTTCCATTCCGTACGCCGATGAGAATGGAGTTTCTGAGGTGGAGCGTCTCGGGGTGGTTCTGTATGCCCACAACACACTGGGTAGCTCTTCCACCCATCTTCCTTTGGCCCCATCGAGTCTCTTTTTGAGCCCATCAAGGACCACTTTGTTGGAGACCTCGGCTTGGCCATTGCTCTGGGGATAGGCCGGAGTCGAGTAATGGTTCCTGATGCCGAGCTCCTTGCAAAAGTTTTTGAAGAGGCTGGAGTCGAATTGGGTCCCGTTGTCCGAGACCATGACTCGAGGGATGCCGAACCTCGTGACGATATTCTTCCATACGAAGTTCTTGGAGTCCCGTTCGATGATGGAAGACAATGCTTCCGCCTCTATCCATTTGGTGAAATAGTTAGTGGCCACTATCAGCCACCTTTTATTCCCCGGAGCTCGATGGAGAGGTCCCACGATGTCCAGCCCCCACTGAGCAAAGGGCCACGGGCTGGAGAGTGGGCTCAGATCCTGTGCAGGTTGATGGAGGTTGTGCGAGAATTTCTGGCACTTTTCGCATTTGATAGCGTACGTCTGTGCGTCCTTCTGCATATATGGCCATCAGTATCCCTGGCTTATAGCCCGGTATGCTAGTGACCTTCCTCCGACGTGACTTCCACAGATGCCTTCATGTATCTCGTAGAGGAAGTCTTCAACTCGGCTTGGGTGGACGCACTGGAGATAAGGGCCCGTGAAGGATTTCCTGTACAGTTTTCCTTCTGGAGAAAGCCAGAACTGGGCTGCTTTGAGCCTGATTTTGTGAGCTTGGGCTCTGTCCTCGGGGAGTTGGTCGTCCTTGAGGTACGCGATGATGGGATCCATCCAACTGGGCCCGAGGTCGACACACAGGATTTGCCATGGCGGGCTGAGCTCTATACTTGGTGATGTCAGCGAGCCTACTTCTACAGTCCTCTTCTTTCCAGCTTCGACGGCGGAAGCTAGGTTGGCGAGCGCGTCAGCGTGCGAGTTAGAGTCTCTGCCAATTTGTCGGACCTCTGCTTCCGGGAATTGGGATAGAAGCTTCTTGGCGAGGGTCAGATAGACCGCCATTCTGTCGTCGCGAGCCTGGTAATCTCCAATAAGCTGGCTCGTCACCAACTGCGAGTCACTGAAGACTACCAGCTGTTGAGCTCCGAGAACCTTGGCACTATTCAGCCCTGCCAGCAATGCCTCGTATTTTGCTCGTTGTTTGATGCTCGGAAGTCGAGGGTCAGGGCCTGCTCGATGACTAGCCCTTCTGGAGACTGGAGGACTATGCCGACGCCGGCCCTTCGAGAGGTAGAAGACCCGTCAACGAAGACCTTCCAAGCTGAATCCAGGAACGTATCCCGAGATTGGCCGTAATCAGTCCCCGAGACTAAGCCGTTCTGCCCCCTGCCCCCCAGTTCGGGGTCGGATGGGCTCGGCGTCGAACTTGGTGAAGTGAATTCGACGATGAAATCTGCCAAAACCTGCGCTTTGATCACTGTCCGGGGCTAGTACCGGATGTCGTACTGTCCCAGATCCACGGCCCACCTTGAAACACGTCTGGAGAAGTCGGCCTTTCGGAAGACAGACTTGAGTTGGTGCTCTGTAACCACCATTATCGTGTGGGCCTGGAAATAGTGTGAGAGCTTCCGAGAGGCACTGTCGAGGGCCAGCGCGAGCTTTTCCATCTGCAAGTATCTGGTTTCCGCGTCGAGGAGGGTCTTGCTCGTGTAATAAATGGGTTTTTGCTGCCCTTCATCTTCCCTGACCAGCACCGAGCTCACAGCATGGTCGGAGACTGCCAAGTATAAATACAATGCTTCGCCTTTCTTCGGGGTCGACAGCAGTGGAGGCGAGGTCAGGTAAGCTTTGAGTTCTTGGAGAGCCGAGTCACATTCCGGGGTCCACTCGAACCTCAGGTTCTTCTTCAGCAGCTGAAAGAAAGGGCGGCACTTGTCAGAAGACCTGCTGATGAAGCGGTTGAGGGCGGCGGCCATGCCGGTGAGCCGCTGGACCTGCTTCGTTGTTGCCGGGCTCTGAATTCCCAGGATCGCGGAGATTTGGTCTGGGTTTGCTTCAATACCCCGTCGCGTGACGAGGCTCCCTAAGAATTTGCCGGAGCCGACTCCGAAGGCACATTTGGAGGCGTTTAGCTTTAGCCCGAACTTCCGGAGAACGTCGAATACCTGGCCGAGATCCGTCAGATGGTCGCAAGATTAGGTGGATTTGACGACCATGTCATCAATGTACACCTCGACTGTTTTGCCGAGCTGTTCACGGAACATCTTGGTGACCAACCTCTGGTAGGTCGCCCTTGCATTTTTGAGTCCGAACGGCATCACTTTATAGCAATAGGTCTCCCTAGGAGTGATGAATGCCGTTTTTTCTTCATCCGGTCCGTACATGGGTATCTGGTGATAACCGCGGTAGGCATCGAGGGAACTCATCCTTTCATGACCGGCAGTGGCGTCAATCATCTGGTCGATCTTCGGGAGTGGGAAGCAGTCTTTTGGACATGCCTTGTTGAGGTCAGTGAAGTCGACGCAAACTCTCCACTTTTCGGTCTTCTTTTTCACTACCACGGTGTTCGCCAGCCATCTCGGGTACTGGACCTCTCTGATGGCGTTTGCCTCTAGCAGTTTCTCCACTTCTTCGACCACTGCCGCAGATTGCTCGAGTCCAGATCTTCTGGCCTTTTAGACCACAGGCTTGACTTGAGGGTCTACGTTCAGTCTGTGGCTCATGACCTCGGGGTTCACGCCTGACATTTCCTGTGGGGTCCAGGCGAAGACATCTCTGTTTTGCAGCAGGAAACTAAGTAGCTCGGATCTTTCCTGCTCGGCGAGCTGACTCCCAAGCAGGAAGTGTCTCTCGGGATCACTGGGGTCGATCCTGACCTCGGTGAGGTCTTCGATGCTCTTTTCTCCTGGATCGCGGCCGACCCTGTCCAGCTCGGCCTCCAGCTCTGCCATGTGCACTTGCTTTGACTCTTCCTCGCCGGGCATGACGGCCATCATACAACGCTTGGCCATCTGCTGGTCTCCGTCGACTGTGACCACCTCGATTCTGCCGTCCCTTTCCAAAGGGAACTTAAGTTTCTGATGGTAGGAGGAGGGGACAGCTTCTATCTGGTGCAGCCAGCTCCTTCCTACGATGGCATTGTAGGGGGATGGCGTGTCTACGACGAGGAAGTCAACCACAGTTAACGTGCCTCCAACTTGGATTTTGAGGGAGACTTTTCCCTTTAGATACACGGGCTTCGCGCTGAACCCTATCAGGGGGTCCGCGCCTCCTGAAGATCTTCTTCGGTGAGTCCCATCTTGGTAAAGCAGTCGAAGTAGAGGATTTCAGACGAACTGCCGGGGTCGACGAGGATTCTCTGCACCTTGCAACTCCCCAGCTTCGGGGTCATAATCAGCGGGTCATTGTGAGGGAGTTGAACTCCTTTCAGGTCCTCGTCTGAGAACCAGATCTTTGGCCGCTCTTTGCGAGCCTTTTTGGAGGCTGGTCCGAGCTCGGCCGACATGACCTGTTTTCCATGGGAGGCCCTCCTAGCCTCGGCACGGGCCTGGCTGCTGTTCTGCTTAGCAGGGGCCAAGTGGATGACGCTTATGATCCTCTCCGATCCGTCGCTGTCATGGCCCTCCCCGGCTCGGCGTCGAGGTCGCTCATCGCTTCTGCCATCTGCTCCCTTACTGTACTCCTTCAGGTGCCCGTCCTTGACAAGCCTCCCGAGATAGTCCTTGAGGGAGTAACAATCCTCAGTGTTATGCCCGTTCTACTTGTGGTAAGCGCAGAACTTTGTCTGATCCCTCGTGGAGGGGTCGCTCTTCATGAGTTGTGGCCATTTAAAGTATGGCTTTCCCTGGATCTTGTCCAGTATCTGGTGAATCGGCTATTTGAAGACCGCATTGACCCTTTCGCGCGAAGAGTAGGACGGTCTGTGTCTCTTGCCCCCTCCTAAAGTGCGAGTCGGGGCCGACGACTGGCCACCCGAGTGGTGGTCTCGGCTCGTCTCTTCTCTGTGGAAGGTTCTCTTTTCCCTCCCAGAGGTTCGATCTTCCTGCCGAGATCGATCCTCCTGCCGCGGTCGGTCCTCCTGCCGAGATCGGTTCTCGTTTCGGGACCGGCTCTTGGAAACGCCAAAGCTCTCATTGGCCCACGCTTCGTCCTCCTCTTGCTTGATGTATTTGTTCACCATGGGGGCTGTTACAGAGAGAACAGGGTTTCAGACGAGCTCCTTCCGAAGCTCGCACCCTGGCAGGAGGGCGTGCTGGAAGGACCTGATCGCGACATCCTCGGAGGAGTTGCCGATCTAACTGTAAACCGTCCAGAATCTCTTGGCGAATTGAGTGACGCTTTCACTCCACCTCATTCTGAGGGCCATGATGTCGCTGTCGGTCTTTGGAATGACTCTGTGCGCTTGGAATTTCCCCAGGAAGGAGTCTCTCAATTGAGACCAGCTCGCGATTGATCCTTCCGGGAGCGCGCAGAACCATTTGAGGGGAAGGTCCCCCAGGCTGGAGGAGAAGACTCTGCAATTGAGGTGCCCGACGTCACCCCCAGACGGATAGTTTTCTGGGTGAAATGCCGGAGATGTGCTGCTGGGTCTGAGGTTCCGTCGTAGAGGACGAACCTCGGGACGCTGAACTTCTTGGGGAGGGGGTAGTCGATTATTTCTCTGGAGAAGGGAGATGAGTCGAGGCCTACAAAGTCGGGGACGTCTGGCTGGTTCTGATCGAGCCCTGCCTCCTTCAGGGTGTTCTGGATGGCCTGTTTGACCAGGCGGTCAATCAAAGCCTTCTGATCTCCCGCCTCTGACCTTGGCATTGACCCCTTGTCAATGTGGTTATTGCAAGAGCTCCCAACGTGGCTCCGTTCGCGGCTCTTGTCGTTTAGATGCTCCCTTAAGTCTTTGCCGGTGACGGGATCCTTCCTGCCTACGGGATCACCGCCCCCGAGGACTGTCTCTCTTTCCCGGAGCTGCTGCCTAAGCTGGCGGATAAGATCGTCTTTCTCCTGGAGAGCGAGGTTCTGAGCCCTGATTGCTGCTTGAGCGGGGTCGGCTCTGTTGCCTTCGTGGTCCGAGCGACGCTCGGATCGGTGTGACCCCGCCGTTGCCGGGGCCTTACCCTTCGAGAAGCGCTCCCGCGAGGGAGCATTCAGCCGCGGCGGACTCCCCATCTCCAACGGGGATGAGGCAGATTCAGTGTGGTAACTGTCCACCTCTGCGGCCTCCCCTCTCGCGTTGCGTTCTTCTGGATGGGACACGTAGGGTAATGGTCCAGGGAGAACCAGCGGTCCATAAGGGAGAGACTTCGGGTGTTCTCCGCCTCTTTTGTTTCTCGGAGCCATGGTGATTGGAAAGGGTTTTTGAGAAAGGTTTCGGGGTATGGGTTAGTACTTTCCCACAGACGGCGCCAATTGTAAGTGTCTAAAAATTAAGGACTTTGAACCCGGGATTAGGATCCTTGTCTTGAGTGGTTTGGGTGAAGATTGTCGTGGCTCTGACTGGACCTGTAGGAGAAGAGAGGAAAACACTTCAGAGGACCCTGGCTGTGGGCAGCGCAAGGCTCTCCGATGCTTAAGTCAGTTCAGGGACTGAGTAAGGGAGATAGAGAGAAAATTGCAGAGTAAGAGTGTGCGTTATGGGTTGCGTACCTTAGAATGGAGATGGAGGTAGTATTTATAGGAGATGGGGGGGGGGGAGTGTCTTGCGTGGGCGAGCCTTATGATGGGCCATGGCACGTGGGTGGCCTTGTCCGCTCAGCCCACACTTCATTAAATTAATGCTAGCCTCACCTACCCATGCCTCATTAAATGCCAATCTTATCGGGTCAGGCGGTGGTTTGACTCCTGGGCCAGGTCCCATCGGACCTGGCCCGGAGCCATGCTTTGGAGGCGCACGTGCTCTGCATACGCCGGTTTGTCAGTAATGATGGTTTGCAGGGCACGCCTTAGTACGTGCCTCCATCCTATTGACAGTCCCATCAGCGTCTGTCAAGTCTGCCGTGCCGAGGTCGGTGTACATCGTTTCGTGACTCCTGACCTCGGGGGTGCTCATCTCGGCGGGTACCGCGACCCTTTAGCCGCGACCTGAGCGTTCTCAAGATCGGGACTAGCTTTGATCTCGGCTTAGTGAAAATATCCCCGCACACTTTCATACCTGATAATGAGAAAAAAAAGAGTTAATATTTAGGTTACAGTTTCTGAAAATTGATCAGGTGTAGACTAATATTCTATTAAATCAAATAAATTATCTAATAAATAAAAATAATAGAAATGGCATGAAGTGTGAGACCAGAGGTGGATGTGGTGGAAACGGAATAAGAAGGCGAACATATTTTTGTAATTATTTTTACTATATTTTCCAAAAATATTGCACTATTTGCTGTGCTAATTATTAACAAGGAGGGAAATTGGACAAGATAAACCTTGCTGATAACAGAGATTGGAAGGGGCTGGTGTGAATTAGTAGAGGTGGGGTCCAAGCTAATGCCCCTAATAATCTATTTAGCAGTAGTTTGTCTGTTTCTACTCATTTATATATGTAAATTATTAAGATGCCTACTTACTATGTATCATCACATTTGTTTGCGCCCATCCACACATGCAATGGATAAATGAGCGTAAAATTGGTGTGTAAACAAGCCCTTTTCACAGTAACTAAAATTTTCTCATTTGGAGTGGTGGTGAAGTGTTACCATAGTTGTCAATATCGTTTCGGACCTCATTTCACTCTGGCCTACAAAATGAAAAGTTTCAGCCGATTTGGAATTTCAGCGAAACTTTTTGGAATTACATTTCGCAGAATATATAACATACTATATATATGTAAAAAAAATAAAAAAAGTAATAAATATAGATTTAATCCATTCGAGTAAATTTCTTGGAATTACATTTGGGGAAAATATAAGAAATACAAGGTATATATGTGTAAAAAAAAGTAAAAAAAAAAGATGTAAAATGGTATTTCGGCCGAAATCCCGAATTTCGGCGAAAATTGACAAAATTCAAACCAAAAAGTTGAGGGTTTGGAAGTCACAATCCCCTCTCTCTATCTTTCTCTCCTCTCATCTCTCACGTCCCTTTTACTTAATAATAATAATAATATTTTTGTGAATGTTGTTTGGGGAACATTGGGCTTTTGAAGCTCACTGTTGTTGTTACGTTTTTTTTCCTTTTTTTTTTTTTAAGTTTTGATCTAGTTCCTTTTTGCAAACCTTTAATTACTGTTTTGAACCAAATTGGGACCCATTCATTTGGGTGGACAATAACATATGCGTGAGCTGAGGAGAGGGTAGAGATGTCAACAGGGCCGTCCCGGGCCGGTCAACGGGCCATGGTACTGCACGGCCCGGTCAACGGCATGGCCTATGACGCGGGCCGTGCTAGGCCGAGCTTCACTGGCCCATTTTGCACAGCCCGCCAGGCCCGCCAGGCAAACGGGCCAGCCCCCGCGGCCCACCGGGATCGGCCCGCCAGGCCCGCCTGGCACGACCCGCCAGGCCCATCAGGCCCGCCAAAAAAACTATTTTTGTAATTTTTAAAAATCTAATTCCTAGCCAACCAACAACCCTAAGCATTTTTAAATTAAAAAAACACTTACATAACTTGGTAAGGTAGGACTTTAGTGTAAATTTGTGACACTAATAATGAGGGGCGATGTGTTTTTTGGGGAGAAGTAATAAAGGGGAATATTTTGGTGTGACACACTTACCTTCACTAAATTTACCCCCTTGCCTTCACTAATTTTGTTGTCTTGAGAGATATTTGACAATCTCAAATGAAATTCTCCTCCTGGATTCCTCTATGTTCAAGAACCCCTGAGCATTTGAGAAGTTGAGATTCTTTATAGGTTGGAAAGCTCACAATTAAACACAGGAATATGTTCATAATTCAGTCATTTATGTTCAATATAATCTCGTTACATGTACCTATAACTCCACTCTCGATCACGTCACATGAAGCCATATATTTACATTGATATGAACACTAGGAAAAAGAAGTAAAAAATATGTAACCATGATAAAGATAATGAGAATTATTGACTAAAACTAAAAACCCATAACTAAAAAATAAAGAAATTGATGCAAATCTAAATAAAATGAAGTCCAAGGTTGTGGTTTCATGGTGGATCATTTGAAAGACTTAAAATGATTGTTGATAAATGTAGAAATATTTAACCGCGCTAAGTTCTCTTTTAAAGTATGATAATTATGCCAAAAAATAGAAATTGAGTTTGCCATCTCAATTGAAATATCCTTAACCATGGCATTTCAATTTAGCTTAAAAATGAGTAAAAAAAAGGACATGATATGATTTTTTTTATATTTCAGGTTGTTTGAATGAAAGAGTGAGAAGTTGGATAAAAAAGGTGTTAGCTTTTCATCATCATCTAAAGTGGTTAGGTTCTCATCCTAATCTAACTAGTAGTTTAATATTCGTGGTTACGTTCTCATCCTCATCTAACTAGTTTAAATATTGTTTGAATAAATATTAGTATGCAAAAGTTAGTTGGTCTAGTGGTTATATTTATCTTTCACACTTGGCCCGCGAGCCGGGCCGGCACGGCCCGTTTGACATCTCTAGGAGAGGGACTCCCTAGGTGCATATATATATATATATATATATACCATTTTTTTAAAATAAAATAGTGAAGATTATCAAACGCCCACCACTCATCTAATCTAAGCCAAGACCTTCCAATTCTTCTCTGCCCACATGATTGGTATATCTCAAGTTGAGCGTGCAACAAAGTTTGCAAATATGAATATTGTGACCTGTTTGTAGCCGAATTTCTTCCAGCAGAAAAAGAAAAAAAAACCTGATCACTTTTGTATGTTTTAGGAATTGAATTTTTGAAGTTTTTAAAATTTTATTTTTGTGGGTGAAAGATATGTGCCAACCAAGAGAAACAGAGTGGTGTGGAGGTTAGACAGATTGGTGCAGTCACTGATCTTAGATGTGATAAAAGGACGACAAGAAGATACCAGGGCCACATATCAGAAAAGCAAAGAAGACCTCTTGCAGACACTCATCGACCCTGCCAACAGCAAAGGAAGCATTGAATCAAATGCAGGTAACAGTTTCATAGTAGACAACTGCAAGAGCATCTACTTCGCTGGTCATGAGACCACCGCAGTCAGTGCCGCGTGGGGGTTGATGCTACTGTTCTCGAACCCAGAGTGGCAAGCTCGGGCTCGTGCAGAGGTGTTAGAAGTTTGTGGTGGCCAATTACCAGATGCTGATATGCTCCGCCGCATGAAAATTGTATGTCCAATCAATATTCTTCCTTTTCCTGTATGTTTCTTTTTTAGAACTAAACAATTTTTTTGACCGCCGAGTTTCTGAATTTTCAGGTATAATGAAATTTTTGGATGCTCTTTTGGACTTCAACATGTAGGAATTCCACCAAAATGCAAAAATAATATAATTTTTGAATTTTCAAAAGTCATTTGGGACCTTTCATGTGGTTGAAATTTCTGAAAACTAGATAAGAAATATGGAATTTGCAAATGCTAGTTCAAAAAATCCCAACATTTAGAATTCTGGTCAGGAATTCAAGTAAAGAAACAGGTTGTAAGAATGCAAAAGTAAATCAAATGGAAACCATTTCTAAATCTCCAAAATTGAAAGCGGGGGCCCACTTGAATGGAGGGCCCAGAGCGTCCTAATACGTGAAAGCTTTGGATCGACCATTAGGTGGGGGACTCACATAATGTCTTGCAATATGTGTCTATATCATCTTTGCATTTAAGAAGTTTCCCCATAATTGTATTTCAAAATAATGAGGGAGACCCACCTTCTCAGATCCAGATAAATCAAGAGTAAGATTTTATCATACAACAATAAACAGATGGGTGGGTCCTACCCATTATTTCGGATCCGAATCCTCTGATCCTATATCCATGGATCTGGATCAGGATCCAAACTTCTCCCAAACCCAAAAATAGGTTTCGTACCTGCTTTATTCGGGCCAGTCTTATGAAATCAAA
The DNA here is from genome assembly GCA_012931725.1 of Litsea cubeba. Lineage (NCBI taxonomy): Eukaryota > Viridiplantae > Streptophyta > Magnoliopsida > Laurales > Lauraceae > Litsea > Litsea cubeba. Next base: position 4,753,657 of record CM022947.1, on the reverse strand, counting down.
ATATTAATCAGGTCCACATAACCACCTGAGCCAGAGGTGGACCCAGCTTTTGATGATCTGGGACGGTCGCCCTAGATCAATTTTGGAATCCCCATAGGTTTGAATAGGCCTTGCAACCATGCACCATATGTGTAAGGAGACGCCCCATGTAGTCTAAACAGCCCAAAGAGATCCATCCCTCTCAATTTTTTCCATCACGCCTCAAAGCAGCAGGAGGAAGAAAAAGGGCTCTCGGTATGCATCGGTCTGCTAATCAGATCAGATCAAAAAATAGTATATCTCTAGGTTCACTAAATCTAAGCAGAAGAGTTCTAGTAATAGGGCGTTGTGCTCTAGTTGAGAGGTTCGGATCAGGCATAGATCTGGCCTTGGATTATGTCATTCTCTCGAAGTCGGTAGAAGATAGGAAAAAAGAGAATAAGGGAGTAGTCTATTTCTTTGAATAGAAACAAGAAAGATGTGTGTTTTGTCTATTCTACAAAAAGAACTTTTGTCTTTTTATTTGTGAAAAGAAGTGAGAAAAAGTAATTTGATTTTTCTATTTTATTAACTCCCGTGTTTGAAGAGGGAGAGAGGGTCTTAGTCTTTGTTGACTCATGACTGGTAGGTTACAAATAGAAAAATAAAGGGATTGATGAATGACTAGTTGTAGAAAGTTATTTTAAATTTAATGTTCTAAATTATTATGTCATTTTATCCCACTATAATGTCAGTTTGGATATCTAAAATTAAGGTAAGAATCATTTTTACCCATCTAATACTTTTTGGTACTTGTTATTAATATCCTTAATTACCTCTTCATTGCCCTATATCTAATAACTGTGTATGCATCTAGTTGAGTTCCACATAGGTTAGGAGATTTTTTTAAAGAAAAATATGTCGGTACTATTACTACAAAGAACCAAATCATTTATTTAAAAATTAATCCATATACCAAAGTGGCTAAAAATTCATTGGGTTTGGTCTAGGTATTCAAAAGTTTTTATTTAAAAAATAATTGTAAAAAGAAGGGGCATCAAGCTCTTTTACATAAAGCACCCTTATGAATTGCCTATGAGTTGAGAACGTGAGATAACTTTTGATGAGAGAAATGTATATTAGTTGATGCACTTAAATAACTTTTGTCTATTTCAATGTCATATATTTTTTCTTTTGTTATTGTTAATGTCGCAAATAGTTTAAAAAAGTCTAGCAAAAGTTTTAGACCCAAAAATCCTGGATTCACAACTTACCTGAGAAATGATAATATGTACTTGTATGATGCAGTTGACCATGGTGATCCAAGAGACGACGCGTCTTTTCCCACCCGCCCCGTTCGTTCCAAGGGAGGCCTTGCAAGAGATTAGGCATGTCAAACGGCCGTGCCGGCCCCAAAACTGGCCCGCCCGTGCCGGCCCGGCCCACCAGGGAAAACCCCTGGCACGGCATGGCCCGCAGTGGGGCGGGCCAGGCGTGCTTGTGTTTGGGAGAACTTGATCTCATAACCATTAGGATGTGAAAGATAAACACAACCACTAAACTACCTAACTTTTGTATACTAATATTTATTCAAACAATATTAAAACTAGTTAGATGAGGATGTGAACCTAACCACGAATATTAAACTATTAGTTACATTAGGATGAGAACTTAACCACTTTAAATGATGATGAGAAGCTAACACCTTTTTTATCCAACTTTTCACTCTTTCATTCAAACAACCTGAAATATAAAAAAAAACATATCATGTCCTTTTTTCTAGTAATTTTTCAGTCAAATTGAAATGCCATGGCTAAGGATATTTCAATTGAGATGGCAAACTCAATTTCTATTTTTTGGCTTAATTATCATACTTTAAACGAGAACTTAGCGCGGTTAAATATTTCTACCTTTATCAACAATTATTTCAAGTCTTCCAAATGACCCACCATGAAAACACAACCTTGGACTTCATTTTATTTAGATTTGCATCAATTTCTTTATTTTTCAGTTATGGGTTTTTAGTCTTAGTCAATAATTCTCATTATCTTTATCATGGTTACATATTTTTTACTTCTTTTTCCTAGTGTTCATATCAATGTAAATATATGGCTTCATGTGATGTGATCGAGAGTGGAGTTATAGGTACATGTGACGAGATTATATTGAACATAAATGACTGAATTATGAACATATTCCTGTATTTAATTCTGAGCTTTCCAACCTATAAAGAATCTCAACTTCTCAAATGCTCAGGGGTTCTTGAACATAGATGAATCTAGGTATGGAATTTCATTTGAGATTCTCAAATATCTCTGAAGACAACAAAATTAGTGAAGGCAGAGGGGCAAATTTAGTGAAGGTAAGTGTGTCACACCAAAACATTCCCCTTATTACTTCTCCCCAAAAACACATTGCCCCTCATTATTAGTGTGACTAATTTACACTAAAGTCCTACCTTACCAAGTTATGTAAGTTGTTAGTTGACTGGGAATTAGTTTTTTATAAATTAAAAAAATATATAAAAAAATGGTTTTTTTTGGCGGGCCAGGCGGGCCGATCCTGGCGGGCCGCAGGGGCTGGCCCACTAGGCTGGCGGGCCTGGCGGGCCGTGCCGAACGGGCCAGCGGGCCTGCACAACTCGGCCCAGCACGGCCTGTGTCATGGGCCGTGCCCAGTGGGCCGTGCCGTTGACCGGGCCGTGGCACGACTAGGCCGGCACGGCCCACTTGACATCTCTACAAGAGATGAAGTTGGGAGAACTCCATATCCCCAAAGGCACCACCTTCTTGATTCCAGTGCCCACACTGCATAGGGACCCAGAGATCTGGGGACCCAGTGCACATGAATTCAATCCGGGCAGATTTTCCAATGGCATCATTGGTGCTTGCAAGTTTCCACACATGTACATTCCCTTTGGGATGGGGGCTCGCATATGTAGTCCAGGCCAGAACTTGGCCATGCTAGAGTTGAAGGTTGTCCTCTCTCTCATATTGTCTAGGTTCTCCTTCTCCCTCTCTCCAAGCTATTGCCACTCTCCCTCTCCTGCTTTTAGAATAGTTTTAGAACCTGAATTCGGAGTGAATCTCCTTATGAGGAGGGTGTAGCTTGTAAAATATTGTATCTGAATAAATGAAAAACTATGCATTGAACTGTATTTTGAATTGTTGTTGCTTCCCTTCGAGACAGAGGTGGCAAAACACGGCCGTCGTCCCTACCCTCAAAATATCCGGCGGTCACAGGTCAAAGTTTTCCAACCTGTGGATGAACGGGCCGGGTTCGGGTTGACCTGCCTATCCCACCTAACACACATGACCCGTTTAAATCCTCCTTTAAATTTTAATTATTAGTCCAATACCAAAGAACCCAGATGATACCCATTTTTTTATTGCAGCCTCCAGTATTTAACTGAAACTTATCACTCAATTTTGTAGCATATTTTTATCTTGATATTTTTTTAATAAAGAAACTTTATTTCATTTCTATTACTCCTGCTATACAGCCTATACTATTTCTATAGTCGTTATTTAAAAATTATATACTATACTCAAGGTTTAAATAATTCTCTCTTTGTTTTTTTCCTCAAGTACGCACTTTGTTAGTTTCTTCAAGAACATTTTTACATGATCTTCTTTCTTAGGATATGGTTTATAGAAATGAAGAAAATACAATAGACATGACATAAAAATAAGAAAAAAGCTAAAATTGAATTGGAATGTTTCAATCCATGGGCTAGAAAAGGATGAATAGTCCTTGGCCAATTGACCCCACATTTTATGGATGGAAATCTGAATAACTAGCCTCAAGTCCTTGGAACGAAGTTGGGATTCGTCCTGCACAAAAGGGCTAGAGCTTGCACGGATTGCTTCAATGTACGAAAAATAAAAAAGATAAATGATGTTGGCCTCACTTTTTTTTGATGGAAAGCGAAGTATATGTTGCAGTTAAAATGAAACCGGTTTTAAGTTAAGCTTACAAGTAAGTTTAGGTCGGGTAGGGAGTTGTGGTTGGGTCGATTGATCCACTAGATGGATGTGGGTGCGGGTTGAAGTGCCGAGTTGAGTTGTCCCGCAATGGGTGCACGTTAGGAGTTTCTAGTCCGTTTAATAAACAGGTCAGATGCATGTTACCTGCATCTAACCGTTCAATAAACGAGTCCCCGACACATTTAGCCCGACCTGACCCGTTTTCCCCCCTTAAATTTATTTCAAGTGGGCTCCCTTTTAATTTTGAAAGAAATCTAGGGCTGATCATGGTCATGGAACCCGCATCAGACTGGATTTGCTTTTTTTATTTTTTAGGCACGTGAGCCGCGCGGAGACGGGCGTGACATTCTAGCCTGATAGCAAATGAGCACGGGCCAGTTCTATTTATGCTGAAGGCCCAGCCCACATTGGAATGGACTGGGGTGATTCTTTAATCTTTATAGTCCCATGGGCTGGACCTGGGCCAAGTTGACTAGCATGGGCTAGATGTTATGGCCTTATTGAAATGGGCTACGGCTGGGAGCTGAATTCCAAAGGCCAAAAGCCTAATCAAACGTAATTAGTACATAGTGGCACCTAGATCACTATACCAGCTGTAATCTGCAATTTGGGTCAAAGTGATTCAAGTTATGGGCCGATTCTTCATCAGTCACAATGGTGAACAATCTACGCTGGGTTCAAGGACTAAGTTAGTCAATGGACCAATCTCTTGAGCCGTGTAAATTGTGACCCAGAATCTTCAAAATCTAATATCTAAACTTAATCAGGATTGAAACTTGGGGCCATCATTCTTCAATGACTTTTGTCATTTCCACCTAGTTTAGCCATGGGTGATGTGTTTGACTATGCAGACTATCTCTCCCTTTCTTCTTCTTTTGAAATGTTAAAAAAAGGGGTCTCTTTCTGCAATATATTTATGTCTCAAATATTTCCTAAACAATAATGAGGGGTGCCCTCTAATTCTTTCCATTGTTTATTGCCTAAAAAAGGAAAGCTGTTGGGTCCACCATCACCTCCTTTTTAAAATTACCTTCTATATTATTTATGAGCACATGACTTTTACTTAAAGTGCAGAAACATTTTTATATACATTTGACAGATATTGTATAGCTACCATATTATAATGGGAGATGCTCCTATGACTATGAGAGATATCTCTCACTTTAAATGAGAGATTATGTGGGGACCCTCACATCTATATTCAATGCCAACAACTTAAATGTAAGAGCTGTTAGAATAAAAGTCGTCCATCACAGTCCTTGTCAGGACCAGCTGTTGATGTTGACAAAAGCTCAAGAAAACCGGATGGAAACAGTAAAACAGTACAAACAATGTACAAACATTGTTGACAGAACTTGAGACAGTAGCAGGTCTCGCTATAGCGAGACTAATGCTCGCTATAGCGAGCTGGGACGGGATAGAAGAGTTTGATCCGGACTCTATGAAAGAGTTTGAGAATGTGTGCTGTTCTGATTGGAGTCTAAGAAGAATACTTATGCACGAACTTAGGCCTATAAATTGGGTGTTTCTCTCAACCCAAAATATACACCACCACTCTCATTAATCTGAGTTAGAGAGATCATAAGAGAGAGTTTATTCTCTAGAGCCATTGAGAGATCGTTCTGAAGGCTGCTCTAGAAGGTTGCTGTTGCTTCTGCTTTTCGAAGGAGAAGATTGTTCATCTTGTGCTGGCAAGGTGCGAGGAGATCAAGTAAGGAGAACGGGGCACGTGGATTTCGTGTCAGTGGATTCTTTGCAAGAATAACTATAGTCCTGAGGTCGAGATACAGACTGAGTTACAGGAGCTAGTTAGTATATCTTGTAACTGTTCGTGAACTCTTGATTTCTGGTTCGTGGTTTTACTCCCGGAAAGGGTTTCCACGGTAAAATTTGTGTCTGCCTTCTTGTGGTGTGTGATTGGTAGATAGCTAGTTCTATATTGTTTGATTGGTTTATTTCCGCTGCATTGATTGGTTAAATTAGAACTAGTAGTATTCCATTCTAGTGGGTCCTAAAAAAACCTTCAAGTGGTATCAGAGCCGGTTACACTATTCTATTGTGTTGATCCAAATATTGCTAGAATGGATATCTACCGCGAAGGCACTTCAACCAATAAGCCTCCTCTGTTGGATGGTAGCAATTATGCTTATTGGAAAGCCAGGATGATTGCCTTCTTGAGAGCCATAGATCTGAAAGTTTGGAAATCTGTTGAGAATGGCTATTCCTTGCCCACTATTACTGCTAATGGGGTAACTGGTCCCAAACCTGAAGATCAGTGGAATAAGGAAGAAGAGTTGGCTGCCACTTGTAACTCTAGGGCTTTGAATGCTATTTATGATGGAGTTAATATGTCTGAGTTTCGTAGAATTTCTACATGTACTACTGCAAAAGAAGCTTGGGTTATTCTACAGACTGTACATGAAGGGACTGACACTGTCAAACAGTCGAAACTTCAGAAATTGTATACAGCCTTCGAAACCATAAAGATGGAAGATGATGAAATTTTTGATGATTTTAATTCGAAGCTGAATGCAATTGTGAATGATACCTTTACTTTAGGAGAACCAATTCCTGAAAACAGAATTGTTAAAAAGATTTTGAGGTCTCTCCCAGAAAGGTTTGATGGAAAGGTTGTGGCCATAGAGGAAAATAAAAATTTGAATACACTCAAAGTTGATGAGTTGGTTGGCAACCTACAGACTTTTGAAGCAAACCTTAGGTCTAATGAGACGACAAAATCTCAAGGTATTGCTTTGAAAGCGTTGAAAGAATCATTCAAGAAAGCGTCCAATAAATCATATAAGAAAGCTGCAAGTGATTCAGATTCAGATTCAGATTCCGAGGAAACTGATCCTCAAGTTGCTGTACAGTTCATGAAGCAATTTAAGCTTTTTATGAAGGGACAGAAAACCAATGTGAAGATCCCTAAAAATTCTGAAAAGAAGAAATCTTTTAAAGGGATTCAATGTTATGAGTGTCAAGGCTATGGACACATTGCTAATGATTGTGGAAACAAAAAATCTAAAAAGAAGGCCTTGAATACTACTTGGGAAGATGACACTTCTGATGAGAGTGATGAAAATCCTGAGTCTGACACTGGCAAGGGGAAGTTTATTGCTTTTATGGCAACTTGTAGTTCTGTTGCTTCCCATGTTTCTTCTGAAGCTGAGACTGATCAAGATACTGAGTCAGAGAAAGAACCAGATTGGAAAGGTGAATATGAAACACTTTTCAAGAAAACCATGAAGATGGTTAAAGTGAATGAAAAAGTTGCTATTAATTGGCAAATGTCTGAAGAGCAAAATTCCTCCTTAAAAGCTGAACTTGCAGATTCACTTGCAAAAGTACAAAAATTGGAGGATGAAAATAACAAGTTGGCTGACAGATTGACTGCAGAATCACAAAAGTGTGACTTACTTGATTCTGATATGAAGACTTTGAAAGCAGAGAATTCTGATCTGAATGGAAGACTCAAGATGGTTCTATCTGAGTTAGACACTGCTAAAGCTTCATTGAATAGGATGAACACTGGATCGAGAAAATTAGATGACATTCTGTGCAGTCAAAAGGAAAACACTGATAAGCATGGTATTGGCTACGCTGATGGAGCATCCACTTCAAATGCCAAAGGTAAAAATTGTTTTGTTAAAAATTCAGTTATTACTAATCCTGTTGTTAGTGTTGCAAAGCAAGCTCCAAAGAAGAAGAATGTGTTACGTCCTGAACGAACCCCCACTTGTCATCATTGTGGAATTAAAGGACACATTCGACCCCATTGCGACAAGCTGCAAAGTTTACCGAATCAAAAGCAATGGACAACGCAGAAGGCTGAGCTGAAAAAGAAGAATACCAAAGCTGTCTGGGTCAAGAAAGAAGACCTCTCTTCTGTATTGGTACACACTTTGCTGAAATATTTAAATTTACAAGTGCGTGTGCCTAAGCTTCATCACCCCTGATCTGCAAGATCAAGCCCCCACCCCAGTGCTGATACGAAGATCTTTCTGAGGGGGAGTCAATATTGAGGGGGAGCTACTGCATCCAGGTTGACAGAAGCTGCATCATAATATTTGTTTGTCAATTATGGACAAAAACAGGGGAGAATAATGAAGTTAGGGGGAGCTTTACAAGCCAAGGCAATTCAAGATCTGAACGTTCAAGCAAGCAAAGGCAATACATGATCTACAGAGCTGATTTTTTTTCTTTTAAAATTCAATGTATTTTGGGTTTTACTTTTGGGTAGATCAAATTGTATTTTTTTAGGGATTTTGTCCAAGAATTGCCAAAAGGGGGAGATTGTTAGAATAAAAGTCGTCCATCACAGTCCTTGTCAGGACCAGCTGTTGATGTTGACAAAAGCTCAAGAAAACCGGATGGAAACAGTAAAACAGTGCAAACAATGTACAAACATTGTTGACAGAACTTGAGACAGTAGCAGGTCTCGCTATAGCGAGACTAATGCTCGCTATAGCGAGCTGGGACGGGATAGAAGAGTTTGATCCGGACTCTATGAAAGAGTTTGAGAATGTGTGCTGTTCTGATTGGAGTCTAAGAAGAATACTTATGCACGAACTTAGGCCTATAAATTGGGTGTTTCTCTCAACCCAAAATATACACCACCACTCTCATTAATCTGAGTTAGAGAGATCATAAGAGAGAGTTTATTCTCTAGAGCCATTGAGAGATCGTTCTGAAGGCTGCTCTAGAAGGTTGCTGTTGCTTCTGCTTTTCGAAGGAGAAGATTGTTCATCTTGTGCTGGCAAGGTGCGAGGAGATCAAGTAAGGAGAACGGGGCACGTGGATTTCGTGTCAGTGGATTCTTTGTAAGAATAACTATAGTCCTGAGGTCGAGGTACAGACTGAGTTACAGGAGCTAGTGAGTATATCTTGTAACTGTTCGTGAACTCTTGATTTCTGGTTCGTGGTTTTACTCCCGGAAAGGGTTTCCACGGTAAAATTTGTGTCTGCCTTCTTGTGGTGTGTGATTGGTAGATAGCTAGTTCTATATTGTTTGATTGGTTTATTTCCGCTGCATTGATTGGTTAAATTAGAACTAGTAGTATTCCATTCTAGTGGGTCCTAAAAAAACCTTCAAGAGCCTCTTACTCCTATCTCTCATATAAGGTGAGAGATATCTCTCATAAGAGCATATCCCTAGTATATTTAATATAACAATCATGGCCTTATAAAACTACTTTAAAACAGATTATGGACTCCTCCTTGATGCATCATGCAAATATGGATAATATTTTTAGTAAGTTATGTCAGATTTAGACTAAATTCTGTAGCATGGCAGTCCAGCACGATTTTTCATTTATATATATACTCATAGTATCAAGGTTTAAAATCTCGGTATCGGTCGCGGTATCAGCCGGGGCGAAAAATGATATCGTCGCGGATATCGGTCCGTCGCGGTCGTCGCGGTGTGAATTTTCTTTTTAATCCAAAAAATTCGCAAAAAAATTCAAAAAATCCAGAATAATAGAAAATGCTAGAAAACAATATTTTTTTCATTAGTAACAACAATAAATCAAAATCTCGGTCACCTTAAGTTATGAGTCATGTCTGTGTCGCTGTTCGCTTTCTTCTCTAGTATTTCATATAATGCAACCATTATTGATGCTCATGATCAATTTATTAGTGTAAAATATAAGAAAATAAAGATAAGTAGATAACAAACATATCAATCATCATTTAATACTAACTCAATCATCAAATTAGTTGTGAAATTCATGACCATGAAGATAACATATTAAAATATGAAACATGATAGTGAGATAGATAAATCATAAAGCACTTGGGCATCAAAAGGTTCATAGTTTACCTGAAATTAGAGGGGACTAGAGAGTAGAAACGAGAGAGAGATTGATGAGTATAAGTGTATGATACTTGATAGATTGACAGCCTAATACCAAGTGGAGAATTGCCCAGGCTCAATATCATCATCATCATTTCTTCGGTATTGGTTAAAAAGATACGCTCCATACTGTTGTGCAGCACTACCATAGCCATGACCATATTCAGATTGTTCTTGATAAGATGATGAACTATCTTCATCCCCTGTAGATTGTTCTTGGTAATTGTGCAGAAATGGCATGAAATAGCCATGAGGGGCATATAAAGGTCGTTGGGGATCATGTGGTGGTGGGGGAAGCCTCCCTTGCTCAATTAATATCTGTTCGATAGACATTATCGGTGTTGGTGAAGGGGGTACCCAATTAGGGTCATATGAATAATTCATATGATGTTCATACATGGCACCTTGTTGGCCAACATAAGCCCCATGATGACCATGAGTATCTTTCCCCACTCCATGAATCATTAAAAGAACATATTTGTGATGAAATTAAAAAAAGCTATATTTTTATTATAATATTAAAAATTTTGAAAATTAAAAAATTAAAAAATCTATACAAAATCATGTGCATGAGTAGATCTAGCATGAAAGTATATAGATCTAACTTAGTTCTAAGTGAAGAACACAACACAAATGACATTCTCATGATTTTAATGCTTCATTTTAAAAAAAACACATAAATACATAATAAATCCGAAAATAAAAAAATTGAAAAAAAAATTCAAAATCATGTGTATGATTAGTAGATCTAGCATGAAAGTATATAGATCTAACTTAGTTTTAAATGAACAATACAACACAAATGACATTCTCATGATTTCCACGCTTCATCTAAAAAAAAAATAAACACATAAATACATAATAAAATGCTTTAAGATGATTTTCTCTTACTTAAATAATTTTTTCTTGAAGAAAATATGCAAGAGGGACGTGTGAATGTGTGGCTGCTGCTCTAGGTGTTTGGATATGAGAGGAGAGGGGAAGAAGATGAAAAATGTGAAAAAAATTAGGGTTAGTGTTTTTTTTAAGAGATATCGGCCGATATTCGACCGAGACGAAGTTCATCTCGGCCGATATATACAGATATTTTGGGGATTTTTTGCCGATATTTTCGAAACCGATATCTCATCCCGATATCGTACCGGTATCGGCCGATTTTTTAATCCATGCATAGTATTATTTGGACAAATCACAATATTATTAAAGATAAAATTATTTCTAGCTTTCCATAATGCCCACCAAGTAGTGAGGGCCAAAGGGATGAGATTGGGACCTTCCTTCCCATTGTTCAAATGCAAGATATTTTTTCGATCACCATTTCACAATGTCCATATTCCTATTAGATTGAGCTAAGAAACCAAAATTGGAACCAAACTAGATTACTCTAGCACGATCAAAGTGGAAAAGAGCATGTTCCACAGTTTTTTCTTTAGAATCGCAACTAGGGCATTTAGTGGAGCCTCCTCCATATATATTTAAGTGCCCTACCATTTTCTAGCTAGGATGGCTTTACAAAGGCATTTCCAACCAAAGAGAAGGATCCTTTGGCGCACATGAATTTTCCAAAACTGCCTCCAAAAACACATATTATTATTACTAGTATTAATAGGAAGAACATGAGTTTTATACACTTTTAGTAGAAATATTACCATCCTTGGTGAATGGCCAAAATCTCTTATCAGATGTTTTAGATGTAGGAAGGTAGATTCCAATATTGTCTTCCACATCCTTGGAATTGTTAACAATATTTAAGATTTTAGAAAAATCTCAGACTTTATTATCATTCCAAAGACTTTTTTAGATATGATTTGACATCTGGGACAATGGTTTCTAAGACCTAGCTCGCATGCAATCCATCTATTGTCCCAAACCAAAATATCTTTGCCATCACCAATGACCCATCCAACGTTCTCATTGATAATATTCACAAAACCCCTCCAAAACCAAGAGTTTCTTGAATTCAATTTAGCCTCCCAAAGAGATTTATTGGGACAATAATCAGCCTTGATGATTTGAAAGCACAAAAGGTTTTCATTAGTTATGCATCTCCTCCCCAATAGGCTAATATAATTCACTGCATTTGATGGTATAAGACCTTTTTTTGTCACTTCCATCTCCATATGAAATTCCCTCATCATTTTATCCAAGCAAAGAATAATTTTATGCAAACCGGCATGGACGTAACCGCATATTTAATTAAGGTATTTCTCCCAGCTTGAGATAAACATTGACCTATTAAAACTGTATCTTTTTCTTAATTTTCATGATAAGGGTATAAAAAAAAAAGATCGTTGTTTCTCTTACATAATAGGGTTTGCAAGATATCTTTCGCTTTCATTCATTATTCTAACACCTAGAGCAACAGAGAGTTTTTTACTTCTTAATTGACAAATATCTTTACTAAAATAAGAGGCTGATTTGATTGAAATTAACCAGTTGGCCTGAAATGTGGCATTTATTCGATTTATGTCATGTGGTCAGTTGGATGGGGGGCTCAATCCTTTTGAAGGGAAAGAGATTCATCTTGAACAGTCCGTATTATCTGTAATTGAGTCACACGACGTGATTTGACGGTGATTTTGGCATGTGTTACATAGTTCTCGTGTAATAGGTGAGATGCGGGCTTCTTTCGTAGAGACCAATTTGGATTACTAAATTCAAAGGAGATTCCATAAATGGAAGGGGTGTTTGAGTTTTGGGCCATGGACCTAGATGCTGGCCCCTTCCTTATTTATTTATTTTTTTTGACTGGTAGAATCGGGCACATCCACGTGTCAGGGTTGCAAATTGGATTACGTAGAGGAGCAATGGTCCACCAACTTGTAAGGGTCAGATTAAATATTGGATCAACTGAAGCAAGCACAATGGGAGTTTCATTAATCGAAATTCAAGTTTCTTGGCACTTGAGATTTGAAAATGAGGGTTCAAAAACCCTGCCTCTCACTACTCAGCTGCCTCGTATTATGGGTGTCTTCTCTCCGCATGTGTGGGTGATCTCAGTTCTTCGTGTTTGTTGGTGCCTCCTCTCTATGTGTGTGGGTGCCTTCTCAACATTTGTACGGCTGCTTTCGTGGGTCTGGGCTCCCTTTATTGCGGTTAAAAATATCTTTTATAAGACATCAAATTAAAAAAAAAAAACCTTATTAATTCTTCACTCCCAAAACTACCAAGGTGATAATTGGATGGTGTTCAAATATATTTCGTAATCGGCCGGTATTATCATAAATGCATCATAGACTATAGGGTTCATTTGGATTAGTGTGATTGCAAACATAACTATCTATCAATAATTTGAATTATAAAAAAACAGGCTGAGAAGATCAAGTGGAGAAAATGGTGGATAGTGTGTTGTCCACTCGATTTTATCAATCTTTTCTCCCAGGTACCCATAGACTTGACAAAACGATCTCTAAATGTTTGGTGTTTTGATTTTAAAATGCTAAGAAGTCTTTCAGCACTTGTGAATCTAAATTGCGAGACAACATTTGCATTTTCCACATGGAAATTCCTAGGTATCTTCTAAATGAGCTTCACAATAAGGGGTTATTTGGTTGGGAACCTTGGATCGATCCTTAGGTATGTCACTCCTTCTACTTGTGTAGGCTATTCTTTCCATTTTGTGACTACCTCGGGCTTCTTCTTTCCACCTACGTGAGCTCTCTTGGGTCAATGGGGCTTGGGATAAAAATAAAAACTTAAGCACATATGAAGGACATCCTCTCACTCCCAATCCAATATATAAAAACAAGAGTAATTTACCTAGAAGTTGGTCTGATTTTATTTTATTTTTTTTTATGAAGGGGCCAAAGGTGGGCCCACATGGGTCAGCATTAAAGGTCCCATGTAGTCATTAAATTATTATATGAGAGGGGAATGATTCATTTGCATCAGTTACGCAATCTCGTCAATTATTTACATTCTCCAAACATCAAACCTTCTACTGCGTCGGTCAGTGTCCCTCTCAGGGCCCACACGTGCGTATCACGTGTGATAGTGCGCCCTTTCATGAAGAGCAAAAAGGCTTGTCTGTCTTAATTACCTTCCTCTTTTGATTAGGCCCACTAAATTATTATTAGATTAAGGTCCCTAATTCTCTCTTATGATTAAACCCAACACTTGATACCTTGCTCTTGGCCACTCCTGAAGAGCAATCTAGACTGTTGATAATGAGTATCTTTCAGTATTAGATGTCCATTGCATTCATTGAATTCAAGGATCAAACTGCTCATTCCCACTGATTATGGTTAGATGGAGGATCCTTAGTCCCTGATTGCAATCCTATCATCATAATCAAAATCTAGAGTTTAATGTTTAGACCATCATTGTATAGTTATGTGCTCCATTAATCAAGATCCATTTAACACTAACTTTACAGAAAAAAACTACCTTCGAAAATGATTTCAATCCCCAAGAAAATTAATAATTCTGATTATTTCATATAGAAGCTGTAATCAATAATCATTGACCAAATTTAGTAGTTTAAATCCAGTGAACTGATACATGACCTAAAGAATCAATTCAATGAAATATCTTAGCCTTCTCTTCTTCAAAACAATGGATGAACATCATCTTTATGATAGTCATATACAATCACTTTAGTTTATAGAAAATCAAAAGGTGTCATGAAAATGAGCCAACATTTAGATGGCTGGTCGGAAAGATGTTTTTTCAATCTTTCAACAAAGGCCAAAAGAAATAAAGTGGAGCATATGGATGGAATGTTCAATTGTCAAATAGATGCAGTGCACCATATCATCTTTTCCTTTGCAGTAAAATAAAATAAAATAGTATAAAATAACACAAATTATGAATGATTCTATTAACATAATACAATATAATATATTAAAGTGAATGATTATGTTCAATTTATTCTTATGAGCAAATCACCATGTTACACTTAATTCGATCTTGTGAGTATGGATTTTGTCCATTTTGTGAGGGATGGACATAAAAAAGACAAAATATGGGATATGTAGATTGTGGAATGTCTAAATCCTTTAATACTTAATAGTGACATCCTCGTCTATGTCTCCGCTCTCCACCTATCTTTATGATTAAAATAAATTTATGGTAAAGAAAAATATTCAAGTGAGAACTAATTCTCATCTATTATATGAGAACTTTTTTGTTCCTAGAAAAAAATGTCATTTATTAGGTGAGGGTCTAACTTTTCGGTTCATAACTAAGGATTGTGATGTTGAAAAGATGGGCAGAACTACAATGCAGCGGCCATCTTCAATGCATATGATGGGGACCGCCCTTTCAAAACCCAAGCTGGTCATCACCATTAACACCCTATGTAGTGATCATGTGTAAATTATTAATCAAATATGTAAGATGGCCACCACTGTATTTGATTGTATCTTAAACATATGATAAATTTGCTTTACTTAATTTACTCATGCTGGGATAAAAATGAAGAACCACTCATGTGTCATCAATCTAATTGTTGACCCACAATATATATATATATATATAATTTAGATTCAACAAATAGAATGGGTGTTATTTTAGAGCTAATGGCCGGCTTGAATTTAAAAAAGGAAAGGTCCACCATGTATTGAAGATGGGCGTTGCACCATACTATAATGATACCAGGTTTGCATTGTATTTGTGCCCTGGAAAGACATTACTTTTCAATTTAAGAGGGGGTGCATATTTCGAAGCCTCGACGATAATGTAATGGTTTTCCATATCACACAGAGTTAAAAAAAGTCCGACCTCATTGCAAATGTTTTTGACACGTGAAGGGGAATATACAAACTAGATTATTACTTGATAAGATTTGGATAACAAAAGTAGGGCATTTATTTATATTTTACCGGCCAAGGTGATGGTATGAACCACTCAATGTAAAATCCAAAAAGTTAGAAATTCTAGAGCCTATTCTTTAGCAAGAATTTTGAAGATTATTGTCGGATGAATTTTCGGATTCTCCAAATGTATCCCCCACATGGAACTCCAAAGTCCTCATTGCCTTTCCAAAATTTTGAAATGACAAGGTGTTGGAACTTTGAGAAGGCTATTTTAGACTTATCAGGTAGGTTGGAATTCAAAATTCTTATTTTGAAACACAACATTTTGATATGCAAAGGGCATGTTTGGTTGCAAGAATTATGGAATTTTTGTCATTGAACATTCGGAGAATTCCAAATGTTGCCCTCCGCAAAGTGAAATATTGGAATGACAATGGCTGAGTAGCATTCCTAAAGGTAGATATCTAAGAATTCTACATGGTAAAACTTTCATTTAGAATTTCAATTTGTAAAATTCTTCAATCAAACATGTCGTTTGGAATCACAGGAAAGGTAGTGCTATCAGAAATTCTAGACAAGAGAGAAAGCTTATCAGGAATACTTACAACCAAATAAAGCCTTGAGGGCAACCATCATACCAATGTCGGGGGGGGGGGGGGGGGGGGGGGGGGGGTGGGAATATATATTTGTCAGTAAAAAATAGGTTTTCTTCGTATGGTCATGCTGCACCTAGGGGTGGCAAACATGTTGGATTGGGTCAACAGGTGAGGTCCATAGTTTGGAACTCAACCTGTTATAGGATAGGATAGGGTTCCCCAACTTGCATTCGAGATTAGCCGACCCGACCCGACCCGGCCGCATTGGATGCAGTCAACCGGTACTGACTGGTTCAACCCATTTAACTCAATGTCATTAGCAAGATCATAAAGGCTTAGAAAAGTTGAGGTGGGAAGTACGTGGTATGTTTCTAATATATACGCTTTGAAAATGAGATCGGGTCCCCTGTTACGTAGAAATAGGAAAATGCTGTTTCATCCAATCTACAATCACCAATTGTGTAAAATCTTATGCTAGGTAATGCACTCTCTCAATTGCTTTCTTGGAATGAAAAAAATCAAGAGATTTTAAACAATTGGCGATTGTGGATTGGATGAAACTGTTTCTCTTTGTTTCTACGAAACAAGGATCCAGACTTTCTGAGAATATACATAAACCAATGGGGACTATATATATACAGGTCAAGAGGTAAAGTGGGCTAACCCTAATTCAACCTTTTCTGCGGGTAAGAAAACAACATACTCATCGATTGGATTAGTGGGCTAGGTCAAGTTTCTCTACTCTTAGTTGCACCAAATGATGAGAAAAAATAGGTGGAGAAAAATCGAGTCCTCCGCATCCTTTATTTTTCCGCCAATTTGCTGCTAGACTAGTGTGCCCTACCATATATAGATAGAGGAATTTGATTGAAAGAGAGCACTTCATGAGCAAGATCAACAACTAAGTAGTAGGTGAGTTCAGGTAATATATTGGACATATTGTCAATTGCCCTTCATCTATGATCACTTGAGACTAATGGAAAAAGCACCACCGACTTTGATGTACTTGACTAAGCTAATGAGTAGGGGAATCATGGGGTTTGCCCCCACAAAGTATTGAAAATCTTAGGCATATTTTACATATCCTGAGAGTTTTTCCTTTTCACATACTAGCTCCATCAAAAGAAAACTTTCTCCCTCCACACTTGCTAAAGTGGCTGCTATATGAATGCAACACATAAGAAATGGAATCAAATATTACTACAAGTGGAACCATGACCATTAAAAGATTTGCAAGCAGAGGTTGGCTGCCTGTCTGTGAAGCGATTTGCATGTAATGTAGCCCTAATTGAAAAGTGAGCACAGAGATAAAACAAAAGTTTATTACATGTAATGACTAATAACTATATCATTTCCCAAAAACAAACACTTAATAACTCTACTTCTATTTACTACCACATGAAAAAAAAAGGTCCAAAGCAGCCGAAGTTGAAAAGAGTTTGTAAGGTAGCCGAAGTCTAAAGAAGTCTGGTAAAGTGAAATGAAATTCCTTGTTTTAAATGTATACTTTGTGGAGTGGCGTTTGGTGATGGTGCAGCGTCGATATGACGCCTGAGTGTTGACATTACCTGCAATCGGCCGTGGCCCCGGCTGCAGTTATGGAAGTTATTCTTGTATCTAAAGCCACATCCATTTAGGCAGCTCATAAAGAATGGAGTGAGAGGGGGGTGTGTGCAGTGTGTATCTGCATAGTACACGGAAAAAATGCTTCGCTTGTACATATTTGGGTCACACACAGTAGGACGTACAGGACTTTTGATAGTTGTGTTTGTGGGAGTTGGTGTTGGAGTTGCTACAGAACAAGGGTCGCTGTCAAATAGTACATAAACAAAACAATAGTATCCAATTGATGAAGGTTGCAACTGTGATTTGTTGGCGGAAGATGAAGAGCAGCAACGGCAGCAGAACTGTGGCTAAGGCACGTCTGATGACGCTCTTTTTAAGACGAGTTCCGCCCCTTAGAATAAAATTCAAGTGCGAAGGTTCTCAGCAGAACTGTCCCTATGATACAACGGCCTTTCTTGATTCAGGATTGATCGCAACGCAGCCCGAAAGAGAAGACTCATTTTAGAATGCTCAGTGCTTAGAGGGAAAACAGTAGAGAGAAGAAGAAAACGATTTTTCTATATATTTTCGATAACTCAAATGACCCTAATTTATATTGTGATTAGAGTCTGTTGGGCCATTAATCTCCATTAAGGCACAACGTTAAAACACATTAAAGTAGTGATAAATATAGGTTTAAACCTCGACGCTTAAAATCATTAAATCATCGATTTAAAAATTGGTTAACGTTATCCACATTAAATCAGGGAAAGCTGAACTACCGAGACCAATCTGCGAGACCGAGCTTAGTGATCGACCTGCCGAGACCGACCTCAATTGACCGATCTAAATTAAGGAAAAGGTTTTTTAAAAAACAAATAAAGGTTTTTAAAAAACAAAAAAATGGCAAAAGGTTTCCATTTCTATACGGGTCCCTCTAGGCCAGGTGGCCTGGATTTGCACCCCCTGCAACGCACGCCCGGTTAAATGGTTTCCGGACCAAGTACCTCGGGTCAAGCCTGGCTCGCGTGCGCGCATAGGGCCTATGGCAAAAGCCTACAAAAGTTGTTAAAGAGTAAAGGAATGAAAACACTTATAAACCCTCTTTGAAAGTTGAACTTGAGCAATGTTGGATGGGTTGATTTCAATAGTCTACACTACCCATAAAGCAAAAGCACTAAAGGACAAAAAACTTTTTACAAGATACACCTTAAGAATTCTTTTGAACAACCAAAAAACCCAACAGTTGGGACCATATGCATACAGGTTCAAGTTAACTAGAGGGCATCAAGGTCATTTAGCACATGTTGATCACCTAGGTCAATATTCTGGGATGGGGATCTCTTGCATCAAAATGAAAGAACCTTATGTTATAGTAGGAGAATTCTCTCATTCGGACGTCGCTAAGGGGTCGCCCTATCTCTTTTAACATCCGCATCAGAAATCAGGAAGTCCAGCAATAAGATAAATGTCTTCACTTCAAACCGTTTGGGGCCTTACACCGAGCTATTAGGTGGTGTTGTGTATTGAAATCTTATCAATGATCAACTTATATGGGTTGGCAACGCGCGCATCAAAATTTTGCTTTTTATTGTACTCATTCAGAAACACATGACACGTCGCATGTGGCGCGGGGCCTATATTTTCT
The DNA here is from genome assembly GCA_012931725.1 of Litsea cubeba. NCBI lineage: Eukaryota > Viridiplantae > Streptophyta > Magnoliopsida > Laurales > Lauraceae > Litsea > Litsea cubeba. Next base: position 4,734,314 of record CM022947.1, on the reverse strand, counting down.
TGAGCTGATCCTATTTAAATAATATTTCCATAGTATTTGTGTTCCAAATCTTACACAATCTAATCGATACCTATTGTGAAATTGATCATGCATAAAAAACTACGATTTTATAATTTACATATATAAATCTAATAGCATATATCACACCAATTGTAGTAAAATTTAAAACACTGCCCTTAAACAGCCAGGCATGCAATATGATTGGTTTAGATCAGACAAAGGTGACATCTTTATATAAATTATACACTCCCTAATCTATTCTCTTTATAAAATGATCCGAACCTATTGCCATGGGGGCGTTAATTATATAGTCAGGAACCTATTGCCCCATGTTTTTGAAAAAATTGAGCCAAAAGCCGAAGGGGATTGCAATGGTTAGAAAACAGAGGGTCGCATGTGAAAAACACTTTAAAATATTCATTTGGATGAATGGACAGTTAACATCATCATTCATCAACAAACCACTTTACACAGGATGGTTGAAAAGGAGATTATGCTGATGTGATTCGTTGAAATGATCGGAATGTTGATCTCGAAAATGGGGTCTCCATGATCATTTGATTGAAGTGACTTTTCATGGCATTGAGAATCCTAGGCAAGGATCTATTATCCACATTCATTTCTCCTACACGTATAAACCCCAAAGTGGACACCATGATCGATGACATACATACCTCAGCATTTCTTTTTCCGTCATTCATGAATGGCAGGTAAGGTCGGTGGAATCTCCCTTTCCTTGGAATCTCCCCTTGGAGTGGGTGCGACATTCCAATTCTCCAACATGGTGAGTGGATATTGTTGAAAATGAAGGCAAATTCTGTGTCTTACAGGTTTTCTAAGAATTTGTTTATGCAAAAGAGGATAATGTATCTAGGGGATTTTTATTTGTTTAACAAGAGATTGGGTTCTCATGCAATCTTATCTTTTTTAGTTTTTTTATCAAGAAAAAATAATTTTATTTTTCATTCTCGAAAGAAAAATATGTCACACCAAACACTCGAATAGAAGCCTATATAGAGAATTAGAACAATTTTCACCATACAGGCTGTCCATTTGAAAAGATTTCACATTGTTTATGACATAATTTATAGCAATATGTAATTGGATGTTTCAAATTCTCCAAATTGTATGGTGCCAAATGCTAGGTTGCACTCTAAGAATAGTGAATTGAAGAGGGACACGTTGAAATTTTTTTTTTTATAAATTCTCTCCACCATGAACTATCCGAAGTCCCCGGACTAACCAAAGAAGCCCCCAACAGAGGAAATATATCATTTTCTTGGCAAGATGGTGTAATGTTGATGGTTAGTACTTACAACTCCTGTTGAGAAAGTGGTGGCTATAACTTTTTCACACATTTTGCCCTATATACGTGGGAATAACCTTAATATTGGTCATAATCGATCATATTCTTCCAGTGATCACTTTATTTATACATTGTCAAGTTATCGACATCTGTAAATCCTTAGCTATCATCATCTGATATAGATGTATTTAGGGGCATTAACCAACCTAAATGGGTATTTTTCATTTTGGATTTCTTAATAGTCAAATGTGATTTCTAAAAGTATCAAAAGTTAACTTTTAAAGCAACTATCTAAAAAAAAAAAAAGAGTTCTTTGATCAACTGCAAAAGCATCTGAGGGTAGTTTCCATTCGTTATGATATAAAAGTAACTTTTAATATATTATAGTTAAAAAACATATAAAAGGTTTTATAATAAATATTATGAAATCCTATAAAGGTTACAAGACACACATCACCGCTGTCATTATCTCATAAAAATGAGATACGAGTTAGGACTTGCATCATTTAGTTCTCCATATTCATGCATGTATATTTATTAGTGGGGCCATCTACAAAATTCAAGTCACTCAAAATTAAAAACTCTTGTACTATTTTTAGAAGAAATTTTCATTTAATCAAAATCTGGACCGCTAGTAGTTTATCAATTTATAATACTATCATTTCAATCCCTTTGATTTGTGTAATTGAATCACTTTTAGAAACTGATTATTTGATGATTGGACTAACATAAATTAGAGTGAAATATGATCCAATTGCAATACAGTACTTGATCAGCAGTTTGGATTTCATAATTAGACTCCACAATGAATAAGAAAAGAGGGAAACAAAATACTACCTTCTTGCCATACTTCTACTCATTTGTCGAAAAAGTGAAAAAGTATGTACTTATTTAAAGCAAAGTGTGTAGGTGGTCTTCTTCCCAATATATGATAGGGTTCACTCTTGCGGCAGTCAGGTCTCTCACGGGCCTAACTCTCTTGGCGGGTTAAAAAAAAGAAGAAAAAGTGAAGCCGGTCAAGATACACCTTAATATTTAAATAAATCCTATTATAACCAAAAGAACACTCAAGGGCTATTCAGCTTTTCAAAAGCCAATAGCTCAAAAAACACTTACCCTACAAGACATATAAAGTTAAACTGAGCACACCCCTTACCCTACAAGACATATAAAGTCAAACTGAGAACACCCTTACCCTACAAGACATTTCCTTTCCATCTTACACCTTGATAAAAAAAAAAAAAAAAAAAAGGTCCCAATTGAGCTCCAAAACCAAGCTCTCACTTCATTGTAGTGGTCCCAAGTTTGACCTAATTCAGCACTCATACTTCTTCGTAGCTTTTAGAGTGGTACTCATTCACACTCCTCAACATATGGGGTTTGTACTAAATCAGCCCTCCTATCCTCTTCCCAGCTTTAGAGTGGTACTCACGCTCCCTCCTCAACATAGGGCGTGGTCCTTGGTGTGGAAAGTGATGACAGCAGTGGTATAAAGTCTATTGATGGGGGTTACCAGTTACTACTCCTCCATCTTGGGTTTTGCATCATGTGCATTGGTTATTATTGGTGGACCGACTCTTAATTGTAGGCCGTATGTACAAACATATATAACTTTGTTTGGATCTTTTAATAGCAACTTAAAGTTACTAGGTGAGAAATATTTCTGTCCTCCATGAGACTATGGCATCAGTCGTACTGGAATTTTTCTACTTTAATATTACAAATTGCTATGTTTCATGTCTCTTTGAGAAATAAAGAGTTTGATGAAAATATTGCTTGGGTGTTTTTCTTTAAGAAAAAGTCCACTTTCAAATATGGGGGTAAACCTGACTGCCTAAAAATAAAAAAGCAAGGTGATGGGTGGGTTTTGGACATTGATTAGCGTCATGTTGATCAAATAATTCTAATCCTTAAATTTCGGTTCTCAAAGCTTAATAATTATATATCTCATATGAAAATTTTGTGATAAAATCTAATAGTGATTAACTTTTGGTTCATTGAAAAATAAAAACTGGCGCCAATTCAAGGTTTGAGGCATATGCAAAGAGACCAAATATCAAATAGGTGGGCCTACTAAATGAAATGAGAGAGGCAATACAGAGATGGACCATTTGCCATAAATATATATATATATATATATTTGCTACTCCATTTGATTGGGTATGTAAACAACCTCAAGTGGGGGAGGCAAGATTCCTCCACAGCCGAGCCCGTAGAGGATTGAACACATCAGTTACATGTAACTGAGGCAGTGAGTACAGGTAATTTAACTAAACTAATTAAGTTCCTTGGAATCAAATCGTGTTCAAATTTGCACCCCATACGCTAAGTATCATGCATGTATAGATGGATACCAATCAAGTATTAACATCTATAATGGATAAAAGCAAGACAACCACAGCCACTATTTTAAACCTTGTTTTAAAGATTTCCCTAACTGGTTCCGGGGATTCTATTCCTCTGACGTAGACTCTGTTGGTCGGTCTGTTTTGTTGTTGTCCTTCTGGTTGTATCCTTGTTCTTTGGTCTTTTAACATAAACAACCCCCCCCCCCCCCCCCCTCCCAAAAAAAAAAAAAAAAGTACTAATCCAGTATTTGGTTGAAAAACTTCTCATGAAAATTTAAGAGAAAAACTCCAATTTTGAGAATTTTGAAGTCTGAGGATGAGTGTTTAGACTTTTGAATTTTTTTTTTTTCTATCCAAAATGAGCACTCTTTCCATCACTACAAATTAAGCAAAAAATTGTGAAAACATAGTTGCAGTGCACCCAGACATGTTTAAAAAATTACTGTGATTTCAGCAAGCCGGGGAATCTACAAATATTTTGGAACGCACCTTTCCAGTGCGATTGGGTGCGGTGTCGACGGAGCGCATGCAAGAAGAGCAATGGAGCATCTATTAGCTCTAGTCTTAGTCATCCTGTCCAGCCTATATGTCCGTTTTTAGTCTACATCGAATGATAATGTGCTCCACCTACAATAAAAACCATAAAATAAGCAAATGCTGCTTTCTTATACGTAACTAAAATGTCTAGTGCTTTTAGCCAAAAGAAAAAAGAGAAAACTACATGTCTAGTGGCCCGGGGGGAGAGAGAGAGAGAGAGAGATTCCTATCATGCTATTATCTTGATATATTAAAATTTTCACCAAAAATGAATATATCTCAATCTTATCACAATAATATCATGTTGAAAAGGTGATAAAACCCAAGCTAACTTTTCTAAGACTATGCATTATTTTTGTTTTAATCATGTAACATTATTTTGTTTTCAACTATGTCTTTTCGATAATATCCTCATAGATTTCACAAATTTAAAATTATTCCATGTTTCTCCGCCGATATTATCACGAAAGCGATATTTCCAAGAGAGAGAGAGAGGAAGGGAAGGAGTGAGGGAGTTAGTTGACTAGTTTAAAGTCGTTTTCTAAGAAGCATAGAATATAAGGGTAATGACGTCGTTTGTAATCCCTACCAAGTTGGTTTTTCATCATCGGTTTTGGGTCATTTTCTAAAGAAGCAATATTCAAACAAAGCTTTCTAAATCTAACACACAATTATAATCTTAGAAACCATATGCCCATATTATAATAAGAGAAAGTTGAAAACGAGCAACAAGGCCACATGACTTGCATCAACCCATATGGTCCCAAAGGACCCAAACCCAATATAAATAACCTCACATATCACATTACTAATGAACCAAAAAGAAGAAAGAAGAAAGAAGAAAGAAGAAGAAGAAGAGGAGCAGCATATGGAGCTTGGTTTGAAGATATATGTATCCTTACTTTTGGTGGGATTTCTCAGCATGGCCACGTACTTGTATTATATTTTATGGTTGGGGCCTGAAAGGAAAAGAGAAAGGCTAAGAAGGCAGGGGATTAAAGGGCCTCCACCTTCCATTCTCTATGGGAACATTTCAGAAATGAAGAGAATTGAGTTGAAGGAGAAGGCTCCTATGGAGGAAGGGGGGCATGTAAGCCATGACTACTATCCAATGCTATTCCCTTGGTTCGAGCAATGGCGAAAAGATTATGGTATGGATTATTACAAATTCTATCAGTTTGCCTTTAGAAATGATTATTCTCTGTGAACACCAATGACCGATATGTGAGCATTTCTATCACTTGATCAAGATTGGACGGTGATAAGAAGTGCAATTCACATGACCCACCATTCCGAAGGCTAAACTGGGCTCGATTTCGATTGGGCCACCGCCTATTTTCTGGCCCAATGTTTTCTAGGCCAACATATTTAACAGAAATAGGCATTACATTTACATATAGCTTCGAAAGGGCCGAATGGTGACTATATTTCAGGCCCATGCCTCTAGGCCTGGTAATTAAATGGCCTAAGCTAGGACAATTTTCACCTCATGTTGACCCGGCTCAGAGACCGACCAGGGGCATTTCAATCATGATCAGGTCGAGATAACTGATAAGGCTCGCTCACAATTATATTCTTTCTTATTTGCTTTTTTTCAGATGTTAAAGAAAATTATCTGAGAAGGATTGGGCTAGCTATCACAACAGTTAGTCTTTGTACATTTGAGCACTTTCACTATCACTATCTTTTTTATGATGGCCACTGATCATCAGGCTATTGGATAGTGCAACTTGAACTCTGAAAGGGTGATCCAGAACATTGTACGTTTTGATGGGCCCACAGTGGATAGATCATGTTCTTGAGAATAAACTTCATTCCGTATCTGAGCCGGCCCTTAGATTTATGGCTTTTCATCTTATATTCGAAACTGGGCTTTCCCTATATATTCAAATGAAGTCAAGAATGGGATCAGATACTATCAAACTAAATGGAATAATCAGATCCGAATCCGTATGGATTTGGATGAATATGGTCCAGTGACAGCCTAGAGTTTGACGAATTGCTTATGCCTACAAGAACATAATTAATGTCAAAAATAAAATAATCGAATCCCAACTTTTTAGTCTTGACCAGAGTTGCATCAGCACAGGGTTAAAACACTTTTTTTTTTATTACAAATTTATTGTTGATCTTTGAGCCAGAGTGCACCCATTTGGGTTCAATCATGATCAACCTAATCTCTTCACACTCACCTCCACCACCCATAAACCTCTCAGCATTAATCTTTCTAAGACTGTCCTCATGATGATGTTGATCGATGATGGTGGTGGTGGTGGTGGTGGATCATGAGGTTCTAATATTAGAACCTGAACAAACTTGACCTTGCTTTCACCCCTACCCTAGTCAAATTGGGGCGGGCGCAAAATCATTTGTGGGGAATATAGCAATCATAGGTGGCCCAAGCACAGAATAATTTACTCAGAAGTATAATAAACTTTAATTCAAAGGAATTCTTTCATGCAACCTTCCAAAAAGAATGCAAATGTTTATATAAGCACTATTTTATGGTGCAACTCACATGTAATAGATGGAGATCAGTTGGAGCAATGTACTTTGTATCATTTGCAAAATGAAATGATTATATGATCACTTAAGTCTGATACAAGAAATTTGATAACCAGATTATGCTTGTCATCTTCTTTCTTTTTATGAATTTGGTATCTTTCTTACAGGTCCCGTTTTTATGTACTCATTACGACACATGCCAATGTTGTATGTGAGTGATCCTGATCTGGTAAAAGAAATAGGACTATGCACTTCTTTGGATTTAGGCAAGCCTTCACACCTACAGAGGGAACAGTGGCCTTTGTTTGGCCACGGCATTTTCAGATCTAATGGATTAGATTGGGCCAAGCAAAGGAAAATTATAGCACCAAGTTTTTTCATGGACAAGGTTAAGGTAATTTCTATCCACTCTCTCCCTTTTTTTTCTAGTAAGTTCTTTCTCTTTCAAATTCCCATATGAGGATATACGGGTCATCATATGCTGGGTAATTCATATAGCCGGCCTCCTCTTGATATTTGATTTATACACATAATTTGTTATATATTCAAGATTATATAAAATCAATCTCCTACCTAATTATAGGTACAAGGATTAGCTTTTATCAATTGCAATAATTTATTTCATATTCTACTTTTAGTGTACAATAATCAAACTATTATTCTACTTGCATATATAGTACCATCATCATCCAGTGTTTGACCTACCAATCCTTATCTTCTTTTATTATCCAACTTACATACAATAAAAAACACATAATGCATGTCTTTGCTAGAAGGCTCTGAAAGCTCCCACCAATCCATACCCATTACATGGAGGAAAACCAATAAATCAAACTTTCACAAAGTGAATGGTCATATACCACCAATATCTTTCTGGAGCTCATTGGATTGAAGCAGCAGGAAAGGTGTTACGAATTAGGATCAATCATGTCCCTTGTGCTGCTTCATTCAAACAATAAGGGTGAGTCTGTATGATTGGAGAATTCTGTGGTAGAGATGAAGGTTATTCAAAGCTTTCGTGCAACCCGCAGTTCTATTGTTTGGTGTGACGCATTTGCTTTGAAACAAAGGAAACTTAAAAAAGTTTTTCACTATAGAGATGATTTCAATATTTTAGAGGAGGGTAGAAATGTAGAATTCCTCTTTTCCATGAAAACAAAGTTTCACGGAGAGTAGAATCTTCTCATTGCACAAGCAAGTCCTAAATCAATCAAACAAAGAATGTTACTCAAGGCCATCATCTAGCATAACGGATATATTTGATCCAACAGTCTGCGTTCATGAGAAGTGAGTCCATTGTATGACTTTTGATGGGAATCGGGATCCTTAGGCGTTTTCCCCACAGTGACCTTGAGTGGACCAAGTAATCATGGTCCACCACGTCACCGTGGGGATGCCTAACTTAATGGCAAGGAAGGCACCACTGCCAATATGAATGCAGGCTTCTCCAATGTGATGTAGTGGATCGTGATTGGGTTCACTCTCTATTACTGTAGAAAAAGACCTCAGATGATCCAAACTCCTTTTAATGTTCCAAACTCCTTCTAATATTGTGACACAAGCGAGCTAAAATATACCGAGTCATTAGGGTTGTAGGGTCCAAATTTTGATAGGTGGTGAATTGATACTCCCAACTACATATAATGATTCCCTCTTGTTTTTATTGCTGCTTCTGCACTTGAAAATATTTGTAGGGAATGGTGGACTTAATGGTGGACTCAACACTCCCGTTGCTGAAATCATGGGAGAGTATAATTGAAAGGGGAGGGGGTATTGGAGATGTAAGAGTGGATCAGGACTTGAGAAGTTTCTCTGCTGATGTAATCTCAAAATCTTGTTTTGGAAGCTCTTATCGTAAGGGGAAAGAGATATTTCTGAGGCTAAGGGCCCTTCAACATTTTTTACCTAAGCCAGGTTTATCTATTGGGGTTTCTATCCTAAGGTATGTTGAATATCAGTCTTTTCTGATCTCTTCCTTTGCCTTTTTTAGGAGAAATTTTGAAAAAACTTTTCTTCAAGTACAAATGCATTAGACACCTAAATTTCTCTTAGAGCCTTTTTGTTTGCATGTAATTGAATTCTTAAGAACTCTAAATGTACCAACCTGTAACTGCAAATATATAACTATGAAATTTTGATGCACTTAAATAGATAGATTATTATGATTATCATAGCATATAATTAATATATGATCTACCTCAAAACTAATGCCTTCTAAACCTATTATTCTAGCCTTATAATTGACATAGATTAAAATGGGTCGCACAACAAACTTGAAAACTAAAGTGGCATTTGGTAACCCCTAGAAATAAGCTCTTACTTTGTGATTTAGAGTTTATCTATATATTTGAGTATTTTGGATGAAGACAACCTCATGAAATTCTCAAAATAACACGAATGGCAAGTTTTACATTGTAATTTTTAAAAGTCGCACTCCAATTACATCAAGGAATAAATAGTTACCAAACGAACTAATGATACGTAAATTAGAATTAAGAAATTAGAGCTTTTATTTTAAACCTTAATCTAATTAAGTAGCTCTTAGTGTTTAGTAGAGCAAGTGTGCAATTTCAAAAGGGGTGGAAGTAATTAATTATGAAACCTGGTAAATAAATGGTATGTAGGTATCTTCCATCCAAGAAAAACAAGGAGATTTGGAGGTTAGAGAGGGAGGTAGAATTATTGATCATGAAGATGATAGTTGAGAGGAAAGCAGCCATGGAGAAAGAAAAGGATCTGTTGCAGGCTCTGGTGGAGTCCGCAGAAAGGAATTATGGTGTGGGCAAAGCAGCGAACCGGTTTTTGGTGGACAACTGCAAGAACATATACTTCGCTGGCTATGAAACCACAACAGTTCTGGCCACCTGGGCCTTGATGCTGCTCGCCTTGAATCCAGAATGGCAGGCCCGGGCTCGTGATGAGATTCGCCATCTTTGCGGGGCCCACTTGCCAGATGCTGATTCGATCCCACAGATGAAAACGGTATGTATAATACATTTTTTTTTATTTAATCCAATGGTGAGTGAAGGTTCAACGAGCATAAAGAATGCATTTCATACTCATGACTCCAATAGAGGCCCTACAATCCCTATCAGGCCCAGACCAAACTGCTATGGGTCTGGCCTGTTGGAAACCTAACTTACCATTCAAAGGCTTTCCTTTAGCCATGGGTTTAATTAGATGGTCCAACTTGGATGTCCTAGGCCCACCTCTGTTACCTTTCTCTCATGATGATCTTAACCTTCTGTCAAGTGCTCAGAAGTGGATAGTTAGATTGAATTTAGATCATCAATCTGGTAAAGGAGCTGAGTCCAATGCAAGCTGGGCATATAGGAAAGCCTGCAAGCATACACAGGCCCAAGGTAAGTCAATTTAGCTTAGTGTCTAGGAAATATGACAAGGTTGATTCTTGATTGAACGGTTTGGACAAAATGGATTCAACTGAGGTTCAACCCAGTCCAGTTTTAAAAGAACTGCTTGATCCACAAAGGTCGAAAACAGCCCACCCGCAACCCAGCCGATAAAGCATAGTCCAAATCCAGCCCAATAAAATCTTGGACCGGCTCATGAAGAGCCCTAGCCCCTAGCCCTAGTTTAAAATTGTCATTAACTTGAAAACAATAATACATGTGCAGCTGACAATGGTGATCCAAGAGACACTGCGTCTATACCCTCCAGCCACATTTGTGTCCAGGGAAGCCTTGCAAGAGATGAAATTCGGAGACATCCACATTCCAAAGGACACCAACATTTGGAGCCCAATTCCAAAACTGCATCAAGATACCAGCATTTGGGGGCCAGATGCTCATGAGTTCAACCCAGCAAGGTTTGCAAATGGAATAATTGGTGCGTGCAAGCTCCCACACGTGTACATGCCATTCGGCCTCGGGCCCCGCATTTGTTTGGGCCAGAACTTTGCCATGATAGAACTGAAGGTTCTGCTTTCTCTTGTGCTGTCTAAATTCTCTTTCTCCCTCTCCCCAAAATACTGTCACTCCCCAACATATAGGATGGTTGTGGAGCCTGAATATGGTTTGAATCTTATTATGAAAATAGCATCAGATGAGTAAATGATAGTATAAAATCTTGGGGAAAGTCAAAATAGTGAATTTGTATTTTTATTTTGGATCATGGGGAAAGTCAACATAGTGAATTTGTATTTTTATTTTGGGGGATGGGGTTTGCAAATGGATCGAGTGAAGTATTTGAGAAAGGTTGATGAATAAGTCATAAAGGCATGTTACAATCTAGAATTATGTTTGGTAGATGAGTCAAGCAAACAGGCACCAAGTTTCCTAAGCTGGGCCCAACTCATCCAGTCATTGGTAGGGGAAATTTTGGGTCGTTCAGTAAATGGGCTAGACTTGGGCTGGCCAGAATTGGACTGCCAATCTCGGACCTTTTTTTGTTTGAAACTGATATTTTAAAACAGCATGCATTGGCTGAATGAATGAAATCCTGATAAAATATTCCCATTTTTCTTAAAAGACTGCTCATAGGCCGCATCAACCTGGCTTGACCATGGGTGAACCTGGGCCTACTTCAATGAGCTGATGGTTAAACTGGCTGGCCTGAATCTTTATGCTTAAAAATCTGGCTGGACCAGCACAACCCTGGGTGTATACTTCTCTCAAATAGTGACATGCTTCAACAATGGCTCTCATATGAATTTGTTTAAGCATATATGTGGTTTTATTTGAGTATCAATCCTCTGTGGGTTAATGCGAGGCTCACACTTGACACCTGATGGCAGTGTAAAACAAAAATCAAATACTTTTCTTCTCTTCAAGCACTGGGTCCAGCCGTGGCCTGCATGGGTGGGCTAAGGGACTAAGTAGTACAGGCTCTCTAAGTACTTTGGCCTGCATATGTTGACAGTAGGGCTTGGACAACCCTGAGCCCTGCACAAACCGAGCCCTCAACAAGCAAAAGCTTGAGCAGAGCCGAGCTGAACAAGATGTAGCTTGACCTAATGAGACAAGGGGCGCTTTTTTTTCTTTTCGACGAGGTGTCCAGCTTTTTCAAGAACCGGCTATTCTCCCGAGCATGTGAAATCCCTGCCTCCCCCAACTACCGGCAAGTCAGGCCTTTGCTTGGAAAAGTGGCCTCAGGGAGATTAGAGAATAATTTAATGAAATTATTAAAATTGAAGTTTAGTTTACTAAAACTTAAAAAGAAAATGTAAGCAGTAGGAAAAAGTATATTTTGCTAGAGCTACAAATAGTGTTTGAAGTAAATTAAAGTAGAATGTACTAGAATTATAACATGAGAATGTGGGACAAATAGAAGTAAAAGAAAAAAGAAAAATGGGTGAAAATGTTGTCAATGGAAGCAGTAGGAAAAAAGTATAGTTTCTTTGATGTACTAGTGGATAGGTACGTGCGTTGCACGTAATGTTCATTCAACTGTGATCATATAGTAAGATGTTTTAGCTATAGTAATATATCATAAGTAGTGTCAACTAATGTATAGGATACGATATACACTCATATACATACAAAGATTGTATTGTTTTGTTAAGTTCACTAAAATTTTCCTTGAAGAAGAGGTTTCACATGAAATGGGCAAATTGCAAACAGGTTAATATGAGGATTTCAAGCATCTTGCAAAACATAAATTCTATGAGCTACCAAATAGACAATAAAAATTAAGAAAAAAAAAGTAGTGTTCAAGAAATTCAGATATTCTGTCTCCATATTTGCAAGAGATGAAATTCCAAGAATTTGAAATCCATTAAAATAAAATAAGGAAAGGGAAAATCAAGGAAGGAAAAAAAAGATGAGACAATTTACAAGAGCACTTACATGTTGAGCTCTTTGAGGGAGTATGCGTTATGAACGAGGCAAGACGTGAATCGTCATGTATATTCACATTTGGAAAAGCTCAACTTCTGTCTAACATAGGAAAAGGATGAAGTTATCGAGAAATTAAAAAGGGAACAATCTATACATATAGGAAGATGAGGAGATAAAGAGAGAGACGTCTGATGTTTTTCTGTACATAAAAAATAGTAGTGGAGAAACCATATCTAATGCAATGTAGTCATGGTTTCTAATGCAAGACCAACAGTCATTGGGTAATCAATATAAGGGATGCATATTAAAAACTTAAAACAAAATATACAGAATACATATGGAATTCAAAATGGTAATTTCACGAGTGGTTTTGGGCTCATTTTACTTTTTGTGCCTTTTCTGTCATGTATTATGTTTGTGCAATAGAAAAATGCATGAATGAATTGATTAGAAGAATCACAAAAGCAGATTGTGATGAAATATGAATTGAGATGAACATGGAATTGATAATAATACCATCAAGACTGCACGTATCCACAGGCCAACTTGGCATGTATGCCACCATAATGGAACTGAAGATTCAGTCATGACTAATTTGAACCCTAACCATCAAAATAGCATATAGGTAGTGACAGTGAGAAAGAGCCAGATGAGAAGAAGAATTTCTAGTTCTTGCTATTTTTACAGAACCCAAATATTCCAATTGAACAACATAAGAAAGAAAAGAAAAAAGAAAAGAAAAAACAAAAATAAGGAGAGAGATGAGTGGAGGAATGTGCAGGAAGAAGAACCCTACCTCTCAATCCAATTATCATGGACAAGTTGCAGAGAGATGAGAAGAGGTAGTAAAAAAACCCTAACCATCAAAATAGCATATAGGTAGTGACAGTGAGAAAGAGCCAGAAGAGGAGAAGAATTTCTAGTTCTTGCTATTTTTACAGAAACCCACATATTCCAATTGATCAACATAAGAGAAAAAAAAAACCAAAAAGGAGAGAGATGAGGAGGAATGTGCAGGAAGAAGAACCCTACCTCTCAATCCTGTTATCATGGACACGTTTTATCATGGACACGTTGCAGAGAGATGAGAAGGGGTAGGTGGGTGATAGAATGAGGAGGATAAGGATAAGGATTTTATGCGATGGGATAGAGATAGAAATCTAAGTGGGGCCCACAGATGGAGGAATGGAGGTAAGGAGTGGGGCACACAAATGGAGGAATGAGGTTGGGAGAAACTGCTTTTTTTATTATATGGCATCCAAACCAATCTCATCATGGTTTGGCCACACAACAAATCTGTACCGGCCAAAAACCCACATGAAAAACCCAATCTGGAGATGACCCACATAAAAAAAAATTCCTCAACAATCTAAAACTTACCAGCATGGCAGTCAAAGCTAAGAGATTGCAATAAAAAAAACCCTGACCATCAAAATAGCATATAGGTAGTGACAGTGAGAAAGAGCCAGATCAGAAGAAGAATTTCTAGTTCTTGCTATTTTTACTGAAACCCACATATTCCAATTGATCAACATAAGAAAGAAACGAAAAAAAAAAAAAAACAAAAAGAACAAAAATAAGGAGAGAGATGAGAAGAGGAATGTGCAGGAAGAAGAACCCAACCTCTCAATCCAATTATCATGGACACGTTGCAGAGAGATGAGAAGAGGTAGTAAAAAAACCCTAACCATCAAAATAGCATATAGGTAGGGACAGTGAGAAAGAGCCAGAGGAGAAGAAGAATTTCTAGTTCTTGCTATTTTTACAGAAACCCACATATTCCAATTGATCATAAGAAAAAATAACACACCAAAAAGGAGAGAGATGAGGAGGAATGTGCAGGAAGAAGAACCCTACCTCTCAATCCTGTTATCATGGACACGTTGCAGAGAGATGAGAAGGGGCAGGTGGGTGATAGAATGAGGAGGATAAGGATAAGGATTTTATGCGATGGGATAGAGATAGAAATCTAAGTATGGCCCACAGATGGAGGAATGGAGGTAAGGAGTGGGGCACACAAATGGAGGAATGAGGTTGGGAGAAACTGCTTTTTTTATTATATGGCATCCAAACCAATCTCATCATGGTTTGGCCACACAACAAATCTGTACCGGCCAAAAACCCACATGAAAAACCCAATCTAGAGATGACCCACATAAAAAAAATCCTCAAGAATCTGAAACTTACCAGCATAGCAGTCAGAGAGACTGTAATAAAAAAACCCTAACCATCAAAATAGCATATGGGTAGTGACAGTGAGAAAGAGCCAGATGAGAAGAAGAATTTCTAGTTCTCGCTGTTTTTACAGAAACCCACCTATTCCAATTGATCAACATAAGAAAGAAAAGAAAAAAAAACAAAAAAAAATGAGAGAGATGAGAAGAGGAGTGTGCAGGAAGAAGAACCCTACCACTCAATCCTGTTATCATGGACACGTTGCAGAGAGATGAGATGGGGTAGTAAAAAAACCCTAACCATCAAAATAGCATATAAGTAGTGACAGTGAGAAAGAGCCAGATTAGAAGAAGAATTTCTAGTTCTCGCTATTTTTACAGAAACCCACATATTCCAATTGATCAACATAAGAAAGAAAAGAAAAAACAAAAAAAAAAAAAAAAAAGGGAGAGATGGGAAGAGGAATGTGCAGGAAGAAGAACCCTTCCTCTCAATCCTGTTATCATGGGCACATTGTAGAGAGATGAGAAGGGTTAGGTGGGTGATAGAATGAGGAGGATAAGGATTATATGGGATGGGATAGAGATAGAAATCTAAGTGCGGCCCACTGATGGAGGAATGGAGGTAGGGAGTGGGGCCCACAAATGGAGGAATGAGGTTGGGAGGAACTGCTCTTTTTATTATATGGCATCCAAACCAATCTCATCATGGTTTGGCCACACAAAAAATATATACCGACAAAAAACCCACATGAAAAACCCAATCTGGAGATGACCCACATAAAAAAAAATCCTCAACAATCTAAAACTTACCAGCATAGCAGTCAGAGCGATTGTAATAAAAAAAGGCCCTAACCATCAAAATAACATATAGGTAGTGACAGTGAGAAAGGGCCAGATTAGAACAAGAATTTCTAGTTCTTGCTATTTTTACTGAAACCCACATATTCCAATCGATCAACATAAGAAAGAAACGAAAAAAAAAAACAAAAAGAACAAAATAAGGAGAGAGATGAGAAGAGGAATGTGTAGGAAGAAGAACCCAACCTCTCAATCCAATTATCATGGACACGTTGCAGAGAGATGAGAAGAGGTAGTAAAAAAACCCTAACCATCAAAATAGCATATAGGTAGGGACAGTGAGAAAGAGCCAGAGGAGAAGAAGAATTTCTAGTTCTTGCTATTTTTACAGAAACCCACATATTCTAATTGATCAACATAAGAAAAAAAAAACACACAAAAAGGAGAGAGATGAGGAGGAATGTGCAGAAAGAAGAACCCTACCTCTCAATCCTGTTATCATGGACACGTTGCAAAGAGATGAGAAGGGGTTAGGTGGGTGATAGAATGAGGAGGATAAGGATAAAGATTATATGGGATGGGATAGAGATAGAAATCTAAATGGGGCCCATAGTTGGAGGAATGGAGGTACGTAGGGAGTGGGGCCCACAAATGGAGGAATGAGGTTGGGAGAAACTGCTCTTTTTTATTATATGGCTCTTTCTTTAATGGTGGGCCCGTCATGGTTTGGCCACACAACAAATCTGTACCGGCCAAAAACCCACATGAAAAACCCAATCTAGAGATGACCCACATAAAAAAAAAATTCCTCAAGAATCTGAAACTTACCAGCATAGCAGTCAGAGAGATTGTAATAAAAAACCCTAACCATCAAAATAGCATATAGGTAGTGACAGTGAGAAACAACCAGATGAGAAGAAGAATTTCTAGTTTTTGCTATTTTTACAAAAACCCACATATTCCAATTGATCAACATAAGAAAGAAAAGAAAAAAAAACAAAAAAAAATGAGAGAGATGAGAAGAGGAGTGTGCAGGAAGAAGAACCCTACCACTCAATCCTGTTATCATGGACACGTTGCAGAGAGATGAGATGGGGTAGTAAAAAAACCCTAACCATCAAAATAGCATATAAGTAGTGACAGTGAGAAAGAGCCAGATTAGAAGAAGAATTTCTAGTTCTCGCTATTTTTACAAAAACCCACATATTCCAATTGATCAACATAAGAAAGAAAAGAAAAAACAAAACAAAAAAAAAAAAGGAGAGATGGGAAGAGGAATGTGTAGGAAGAAGAACCCTTCCTCTCAATCCTGTTATCATGGGCACATTGTAGAGAGATGAGAAGGGTTAGGTGGGTGATAGAATGAGGAGGATAAGGATAAGGATTTTATGCAATGGGATAGAGATAGAAATCTAAGTGCGGCCCACTGATGGAGGTAGGGACAGGGGCCCACAAATGGAGGAATGATGTTGGGAGAAACTGCTCTTTTTATTATATGGCATCCAAACCAATCTCATCATGGTTTGGCCACACAAAAAATATATACCGACAAAAAACCCACATGAAAAACCCAATCTGGAGATGACCCACATAAAAAAAAATCCTCAACAATCTAAAACTTACCAGCATAGCAGTCAGAGAGATTGCAATAAAAAAAACCCTAACCATCAAAATAGCATATAGGTAGTGACAGTGAGAAAGGGCCAGATTAGAACAAGAATTTCTAGTTCTTGCTATTTTTACTGAAACCCACATATTCCAATTGATCAACATAAGAAAGAAACGAAAAAAAAAAAAAAAACAAAACTAAGGAGAGAGATGAGAAGAGGAATGTGCAGGAAGAAGAACCCAACCTCTCAATCCAATTATCATGGACACGTTGCAGAGAGATGAGAAGAGGTAGTAAAAAAAACCCTAACCATCAAAATAGCATATAGGTAGGGACAGTGAGAAAGAGCCAGAGGAGAAGAAGAATTTTTAGTTCTTGCTATTTTTACAGAAACCCACATATTCCAATTGATCAACATAAGAAAAAAAAAAAACACACCAAAAAGGAGAGAGATGAGGAGGAATGTGCAGGAAGAAGAACCCTACCTCTCAATCCTGTTATCATGGACACGTTGCAGAGAGATGAGAAGGGGTAGGTGGGTGATAGAATGAGGAGGATAAGGATAAGGATTTTATGCGATGGGATAGAGATAGAAATCTAAGTGCGGCCCACAGATGGAGGAATGGAGGTTGGGAGTGGGGCCCACAAGTGGAGGAATGAGGTTGGGAGAAACTGCTCTTTTTATTATATGGCTTCCAAACCAATCATTAATGGTGGGCCCCGTCATGGTTTGGCACACAACAAATCTGTACCGGCCAAAAACCCACATGAAAAACCCAATCTGGAGATGACCCACATAAAAAAATTTCCTCAACAGTCTGAAACTTACCAGCATAGCAGTCAGAGAGATTGCAATAAAAAAAAAAAAAAACCCTAACAATCAAAATAGCATATAGGAAGTGACAGTGAGAAAGAGCCAGATGAGAAGAAGAATTTCTAGTTCTTGCTATTTTTACAGAAACCCACATATTCCAATTGATCAACATAAGAAAGAAAAACAAACGGGGGGGGGGGTGGGGATGGGATGAGAAGAGGAATGTGCAGGAAGAAGAACCCTGGCTCTCAATCCTATTATCATGGACACGTTGCAGAGAGATGAGGAAGGGGTAATAAAAAAAACCCTAACCATCAAAATAGCATATAGGTAGTGACAGTGAGAAACAGCCAGATGAGAAGAAGAATTTCTAGTTTTTGCTATTTTTACAAAAACCCACATATTCCAATTGATCAACATAAGAAAGAAAAGAAAAGAAAAAAAAAAAAAAAAAGGAGAGAGATGAGAAGAGGAATGTGCAGGAAGAAGCACCCTACCTCTCAATCCTGTTATCATGGCACGTTGCAGAGGGATGAGAAGGGGTAGGTGTGTGATAGAATGAGGAGGATAAGGATAAGGATTATATTGTATGGGATAGAGATAGAAATCTAAGTGGGACCCACAGATGGAGGAATGGAGGTAGCGAGTGGGGCACACAAATGGAGGAATGAGGTTTGGAGAAACTGCTCTTTTTATTATATGGCATCCAAACCAATCTCATCACGGTTTGGCCACACAAACAAATCTGTACCGTCCAAAAACCCACATGAAAAACCCAATCTGGAGATGACCCACATAAAAAAAAAAAAAAAATTTCCTCAACAATCTGAAACTTACTAGATTAGGTTTTTCATGTGGGGTAGGTGTGTGATAGAATGAGGAGGATAAGGATAAGGATTATATGGGATGGGATAGAGATAGAAATCTAAGTGGGACCCACAGATGGAGGAATGGAGGTAGCGAGTGGGGCACACAAATGGAGGAATGAGGTTTGGAGAAACTGCTCTTTTTATTATATGGCATCCAAACCAATCTCATCACGGCTTGGCCGCACAACAAATCTGTACCGTCCAAAAACCCACATGAAAAACCCAATCTGGAGATGACCCACATAAAAAAAAAATTCCTCAACAATCTGAAACTTACCAGATTGGGTTTTTCTTGTGGGGGTAGGTGTGTGATAGAATGAGGAGGATAAGGATAAGGATTATATGGGATGGGATAGAGATAGAAATCTAAGTGGGACCCACAGATGGAGGAATGGAGGTAGCGAGTGGGGCACACAAATGGAGGAATGAGGTTTGGAGAAACTGCTCTTTTTATTATATGGCATCCAAACCAAGCTCATCACGGTTTGGCCACACAACAAATCTGTACCGTCCAAAAACCCACATGAAAAACCCAATCTAGAGATGACCCACATAAAAAAAAATTCCTCAACAATCTGAAACTTACCAGCATAGCAGTCAGAGAGATTGCAATAAAAAACCCTAACCATCAAAATAGCATATAGGTAGTGACAGTGAGAAAGAGCCAGATTAGAAGAAGAATTTCTTGTTCTTGCTATTTTTATAGAAACCCACATATTCCAATTGATCAACATAAGAAAGAAAAGAGAAAAAAATGAGAGAGAGATGAGAAGAGGAATGTGCAGGAAGAAGAACCCTTCCTCTCAATCATGTTATCATGGACACGTTGCAGAGAGATGAGAAGGGGTAGGTGGGCGATAGAATGAGGAGGATTAGGATTATATGGGATGAGAATATGGGATAGAGATAGAAATCTAAGTGGGGCCCACAGATGGAGGTAGGGAGTGGGGCCCACAAATGGAGGAATGAGGTTGGGAGAAACTGCTCTTTCTATTATATGATATAGAAATTAAAGTAAAATGTACTAGAATTAAATTATTACATGAGAAAGTAGGACAAATGGAAGCTAAAAAAAAATGGGTCAAAAACTGCTGTCAGAAGTGGGATTTGAACCCACGCCCTCTCACGAGGACCAGAACTTGAGTCTGGCGCCTTAGACCACTCGGCCATCCTGACAGATTTAATAGGGTCAACATAATAATATATCTGAAGCAATCGTTTACAATGAGCTAAAATTCCTACTATATTTACAAGTAATACAAGTTAAAATGTTAGGCACATGATTGAGCTTGGACTTGGGCAGCCCATAAATTACAAGAGGTTCTGGAAAAGTTTATCTTCAAGACACTTCTATCGAGATTTGTAAGCATTAGAAGTTTCGTAAGAAGGTAGTTTTACATAAAATGGAGGGCAATTTTATCTTTTGATGATTTGGTGGCATTATAAACACTACTAAAAATAAGATAAAGAGGAGGAGGAACAAAGAAAAACATTTTTTTTAAAGTACAATTGAAAATAATTGAGGTAGATTCCTGAAAAAGTCTTAATTTATCTTTTGTAAGGGTAAGTCCCCAATAATATCTCAATAAAGGGAAATGCTCTCCTACGAGCTGACTGTATGTAGGGGCCTCAATTATATATTCATCGGCCCATTTTTCAACGTTGGATTGAATATCATATATATATATATATATATATCATGTGCGCGCGCTCGTGCCATTAAATTAAGGATTAGGATAATCTCATGAGGCCGATTTTTTTTATTGATCATTATCGATAAGGAGGCGTTATCATCTTTCCTCCTCCCACTGGTAAGTATGCATATAGGTGGGCTCCATGACATTGTAGTCAATTTCATTTTATTTCGGCCGGAATTTTTCGTTCTGGTCCTTCGGCCGAAACGTAATGTGGGTAAAAAAAAATCAGTTTGAGTTTCAGTCCATTTCGGCTATTCCAGTCCATTGCAATTTGTAGCACAATAGTCAATAATTTTTTTAAGTTTCTTTTCTTAATATACATATCAAAAAACATAGATAATAAATATTTAATTTATCTTTTTTTATTTTTTACATTTATGAATATATTTTTAAAATTTTATTATTCCTAAAAGTTATGCCAAAATCCTGAAATATCTGAATATTTTATCTCGGAAGCTAGACCGAAATAAAGACCACATCGAAATTTACAACTATATAGATGGCATTTGATTCCTATTTGGGCTGCTTGTACGTGACCATTTTCCCTCCATAAAGCACCAAATTTAGAACTAAAGAGCCTTTGCCTTCTACTGGCTGCAGCTTGGGCTGGCTGAATTGACATAGCCCAAGGTCGACCATATTGAAATGGGTAAGTTGTAAGCCCAATTTCAGATGAAACTAAACTCACATTGCTTGTGACTACTACCCCAATTCAATCTTCAAGCCGGAAACAGCCCATTTTTAGGATTAAGGTCGCAGAAGTAGTAGAAAGGTTTGTGGCCGGTCAAAACCTCATTGGAGATGGAGAATGTACAGAAGTTAAGGAGAAAAAAAGAAGTCATTTGCTATAAAAAAAAATGAAGAGAAATAGAGAAAGATGGTGAGAGGAGAAGAAAGATGATACATGCCATACCTGCTACTTTGATCGATGCATTCGAGTGGCCCCAATAATGGCGTTGAGGATGACTTCTTCCCTCCAATGAGAGACAGATAGGAAGAACATGAAAGAGAGAAAGAGAGTGATGGGAATTCTTTCTTTGTATATGAGAGAGGAGGGAAAAGCCAAGAGGGAGGATGAAAAACATATGGGGGTAGATTAGATGGTGTTGTTTGTGCTTAGGCCGTATTTAAAGCCTGAATAGGATTTGGATTGGGCATATGCCTCAAATACACACATAAACAGGCCTAAAGATTCTTCAAGGGGTGCAGTAATTGTCAATAATGTTTCACTTTTGAGTCTGGATATATACGCAAGACTCTTGCGTCTATTACATGCTTTCTGTGTAACAGATGTATAGAACTTCACTATGGAGCTCACGCAAAGATAATTTAGATGCTTTAAGATGAATGTTAATTTATTTTCTCAATTTTCACCTCAAAAGGAGTGGATCCCACATTCGGACTAAGCACATGATTGATAACACACAATCAAGCCATATGATGGTTATATATAAGATTGCGCTACTCACATTATTGGTCATGTGCTTAATTTGATGATGGGATTCACTCCTGTTTAAGTGAAATTTCAGAATATCACAATAGAGGGGATGACATTCATTTCAAATGGTCCAGATTACCATATATAGCTAGCCCCCACACTCGAGTTCTGAAAATCTATTACACACAAAGCACGTAATAGACATGAAAAGGGATTAAGACTCTCGCTAGACGATGAAGCCAACATTCAAAGGGCTCTCATTATGTATTGGTGTGAATTGGAGTTGATTCTATCCGAGGGCCTGCATCAAATTCAGTCCCGTAAATGGAATGGCGAGTAAATTTTAAAGGTGAACTTGAGGATCTCCTTGAGACTAATTTGTGCAACAAAAAGATTCTGGACCCTGCAGTATTTTCACAGAAGGGAAGGAAATCCTATATTTCTACTCCATTAGAACTTGAAGTTTGCTCTCTTCAAAATTCAATTCAAAATCTTCTTTTCTTTAAATAAAAAAAAAAGTTTCTGACCAAAATCAAGTGGGTCCCACTTGGAGCAACAAGAACCTCTGGAAAGTCATCCTTGGACCTTTCCACGGTCAAAGGTTTGAGCCCTCCTTTTCCCCTCCGCCAGGCGCCAACCCAAGAAACAGTGATTCAGTAGTCAAAGGTCCGCAACTTTCCATTTTTCCAACTGCGTAGTCTTATAGTACGCGTTTCAACCTCTCCTCTCTATAAGAAAAAAACTCCCAACCCATCTCTTCCCATCTCCATCTCTCAATACAAACTCGCAGATTCTTCTCTCCATGCGCCATGGGCCCCGAACCCAAGCAGAGCCTAACCCGACCCTCTCCCTCCTTCCGCCTCCGCAACCCCAGCCTCAACTCCCTCCGCCTCCGCCGAATCTTCGACGTCTTCGACCACAATGGCGACGGCTTCATCACCGTTCACGAGCTGAGAAGAGCCCTCGAGCAGCTCGGCCTAGAAGCCGACCTAGCTGAGTTGGAGAGCACCATACGCAGCTACATCAAGCCAGGGAACTTGGGCCTCGAGTACGAGGACTTCGAGTCGCTACATGGGTCGCTGGGTGACTCGCTCTTCGGAGACGAGTGCGACTCGGGCGTTGATGAGAGGGATCTGGAGGAGGCGTTTAAGGTGTTTGATGAAGATGGAGATGGGTTTATATCGGCTGTGGAGTTGCAGTCGGTTCTTGGGAAGCTGGGATTGCAGGAGGGAAGAGAGATTGACTCGGTGAGGCAGATGATTTTGCTCAGTGGATTGGAATCGGGACGGGCGAGTCGATTTCTACGAGTTCAAGGAAATGATGAGAAGGGTTTCAGTCTCCAGTGCTTGATTGCCATCTTCTTTCTTCTTTTCGCTCTGTTCTGTGCATTATTGTATTGTATGGATGACTGATCATGATGTGATTACTTGCATTGTATGTATGTTATTGTTAGGGAGAAATTGCAGCATTTACTTGTATGGAATGGAATGGGTTATACGACTCACATCTGACTTTGGAATAACGACCGATGAAAAGTCGTTTAAATGCTAGCCGTAGGATATTTAGGATCAATGACTTGGAGAAGAGGTTCAGATCGTTGAGGTTTTGACTTTACCGGTTAATCCCTTTTAAAGTCTTAAGTTCTACAGAGATATTGACGAAAGACCTCAAAATGGCAGCAGAATCATTGACTCTTGGCAAGAATTATTTTTTACTATTTTGCCCAAAAACCATGACATTGTGGGATTTTATTCCCATATTTTTATGGTTTTTATTTTTCACCTTATATTGAGTTTTGGAAAATGAAATCCACCTTAAGTAAGCATTTAGTGGGAGATATATAGAGATCTACAAATTTTCTATTAGAAATCAAATAAAAAGGAAAAAAAAACCCACCATCCCATAATATTGCGGGACTTATCAATTTTTGGTAAATAATATGGTGATTCGGACAATCAATGATAATGCATTTTTATCATTAACCATTTAAGTTTTGAAAAACAAAATCCACATTTGATAATCATTCAATAGGAGTTATAAATTCTGTAAAATATATATATATATCTTGGGATTTATTTCTGAAATCCCATGATATTGTGAGTCACATTATCACAGGATTTTAAGAAAAACAGTCAATAGAAAAAATCACCTAAGTCAAAGCAATTATACTGTCATTGTGGGGTCTTTTGAATGACCCGTATAATCCAAGCCTAAGAGGGGCTAAACCTTAAAAACCTCAAAGAGATATACCAAGTTCGAGGATCGAAACTCCAGAGTGGGGCTTGCCTATTAAAATTCTCCCACTTTATTGTTAATCCAAATCTTTAGGGATAATGACCGTACGACATGCCTTAAACCTGACAATTACCATAGAACTGTTGGCAAAAACCTAGTTTCCACAGAGCTATTTGTGCTTAGAATGATGCAGTGAAAGTGGCGATTTTACTCTTATTCTTATGCGATATCCTATGGTTGTAGGATATCGCGTAGGATATCGCACTATGAGATATCCTACAACTATATGATATCACCAGAAAACTTTCACCATCTTCTTTTCTACCAAAATAAAACAAACTTGGAGAAAAGCGAATATGGTAAAAAATCCTTATTCACTGAGTTCGTCATCTGTGATTGTCTTATGAACTTCCCTTCATTTTCATCTTATCATCTTGCTTTGAATATAGCATGAATACATCCTTCCACACCATTCTCCTTCTTCAATCTCTACAACTTCTTTGAATTCAGTGGTTTAGGGTTTTAGAGGAAAAATTCAAGGTCGAGAAGGCGAAGATCACCTCTGGCGCCATCCCTTCCAAGTGGCCCTTCTTCCACTGCCTCAACCACCTCATCGGCCCCGCCCAAAAACCCAATTTGACTCCCCCCTGCGATGCCTTTTTTTTTCTTTTTTCTTGATTTGTTTTTTTTTTTCTTGATTGGGGATTTTTTTAAGGTCGAGCATTTAGATGCACTCATGTCGATTTCTAACACTGCGTTCACATCTAGATGCACATCCAGTAACAAGACCAAACATTGATGGAAAACATTATAGAAAATGGTATAATAAGAGCTCTTAGAAATCCACAACGAAATGATAAATGAAGAAGACAAAATAAAGTTCTGAATTCATGGTGAAAAATGTGCTTTAGATTTGGGCTCACAACGGCCTTTTGGGTAAGAACAGTTGTATGGTAATTATAATTTTTCCAATAGTTCTCAGACAAATATCAGGTTTAGAGATTGCCGTACAGTAATTGTCCTAAATTTTTACCCAAATAGGAGGGGTGTTCCTTTGTATGATTGACCGTTTGATTTGATTTATTTTTTTGAAGAAAAAGTGGTTAATATGATCACACCTGAATTATGCGAGTCATGCATGGAGAAGACAATACTAGATTTATCAAGACTCCATACTATATATATAATTACTAAGCAACAACGGATTCTAACCCGAGATCTTTCTGAGCAGCTCAAAAGAATCAGAATAAATAAGATCTGCATGATGAGGACTTAGGGCTTGTTTGGATCGTCTTATTTTTTTTACCGTCTTATCTGTCTGAAAAAGATCTGTCAGTTTAAGATCTTATTAGAGCTGCGAGTTTAAGATCTGATTAGTTCGTCTGTAATAAGATCGTTTGGCAATACCCGAACGCTATGAAATCTGAATTGAATAAGACTGTTTGGTAATGCATCTATCCATGTCTTAAGTTAAGGGTAATTTCTGTCATTTTTTAAAAAAATGCTTTCAAACCTGAAAAACATCAGTGACACTCCAAATTTGTTTCTTTTTAAACTCGGAGAATGCCCAGTACACTCTATATTTTTTGTTATAAAATATAATTATTATATATTTTTTATGTTTTTTTATTTAATTATATTAATTTAATATTTATTATATATTGTTTATAATATTATTTCTAATATAATTATATATTTTATAATTAGTTTTATTATATTTATTTTTTGATGTTTTTATATGATTATTATTTTATCTAAATTGTAATTTTATGTTTTGTTATTGTTTTTAATAATTATGTGTATTAATTTTTTTTATTTGTATTAGTTTTATTATGTTTTTATATTATTATATTATTATTTATTTTTCATTAAATAATATGTTATTAATGTTTTATATTAATTATTATTATTTAAATTTTTATCATATTATTTGTTTATTTTTCTTTAATTTCATTGTTTTTTTTGTTTATTTTGTGTTTTGTTTTTTATTTTATTATTTATAATTTTCTTGTGATTGCTTTTATCATAATTATTAATTTTATTATGATAGATTATTATTTATTTATTACTATTTATATATTTTTTAATTATATTTTTATTTTTGTTTCATTTATATTTATATTTTTTTATTTATTAATTGTTACATAGTTGTAATTGTGTTAATATATTATTTTTTACTATTTATTTTTATATATATTTATTAAATTATATGATGAATTTTTTTCAATTAATAGTCGTTGAATATTATATTGTTTTTGTTATATGTTCATTTTATTTTTATCGATATAATATTAATTATTTAATTTGTTTAATTAATAAGTGTTAGTATTATGTTTTTAATCATTATTTATTTTTTAAATGTTATATGTATATTATATTATGATAAAGTGTTTGTATTAAATTTATTTTTATTATATGTTTAATTAAATTTTGTTTTATAATTATTTTTTTATTTTATGATTATAATTATTTGAAGGCTGCGATCGTTGATATTGGTGAGGGTTATTACGGAAATTTTAAAAGTTCTGAACTGTCTTACCACTTAAGATGTTGGGTTCTTAATTCCAAGAGCTGGATTTCGAGCTCCTAGAATTAAGATAAATCTCGTCTTAAATAATAAGTCGTCTTAGCGCGTAAGACATGTTGTTATAGCGCACCAAACAATCTTATTTATTTTTTTGTCTTAGTGCTTAAGACACAAGACATTAAGACCCAAACTTAAACGATCCAAACATTACCTTAGAAGGGAAAGAAATGAAACTGCAATGCAAGTAAAAGTAACAAGCAGAAATACCCTAATTTACGTACACTTTTACACAGTAGAATAGTAAAGTAAGTACAAAACCTAAAAAAAATCTATAAGGAGGAAGAAAAAAAAAAGGCATTAAATCTAACCACCAAGGAGAGAGACAACGGGAGAGGAATGGACAGGAGATGTGAAGAGTCAAGAGAGATGTAGATCTTTCGTTTTTTCAAGCATGACAAGGCAAAATATTCTTCTTTAAGGCCCACAGATTTTTCAAGGATCAATGCATCTTAAGCTTGCCCCACGAAGTATATAGAATTCGTAAAGCAGTAAACAAGCACCACCCTTTCTTCGCTTATATCATTTTCGGGTAATAGACTTGGGAGTTGCGTGAATCGATTTTAACAGGAAAAGTAGCCAACGTCCCCTCTTTTATAACTTGTCGTGTGATTCATTTGTCAATTGTCTCGGCACATGCCGGGACCCATCCGATTAAAACGTGTTCATAGAAGATATCAAATTGTGTGGCATGTATGCTTACCGAGTTATTGAAGCTAGCATTAACTAAACTGGAGTTCCAGATCTAACTTCAACAGATACATTTTTTTCTTCATGGTTGAGATGTAGCTATTGTTGAAAATCTTAGTTTACGTAACTGTTAACATATTAATTTAAGGAGTGGGGCTGGTGCGTTTGCTCCTGTCATTCCAATATTTTCTAATTCCTACCTCTGAAAAGACAATAAGGGGTAGTCTTAAATGTGCATGTAGACTAGGATCCATTGGTTTTGAAGATCTGAAAAATTGATCTGGTAGACATGTCTCATATGTGTCTCGGATCTAAGATTTTCTGCCTTTTTTTTTTTTTTAATTCTTGCACATTGAATGAACGGATTGTGTTGTGTTGCTGCATCTCACTCAGGAAAGCAGAAGAGCTGGTTGTGGATTAAGCAACAAATAAGAACCAACTACGTCTGGATTCTGGCACTTCTATTTATCAGCTTTAAAGTAATGGCTGAGCTATTGTTTTGACCATCAATATTGTTAAAGTTTTGCACCTGAAAGATCAAAAAATATTTGATAGATGATTAATTATCATTATCCAATTTTGTTTCATGAGTTTGGAGAGTTTTCTTAGGCCTATTTGTTTGTATGGAATTGAATTCAAAGATTATTAAAACATATGAGGGAAGAACGTATAAGGTGAAGATGTAGATGAAACCTTCACTTTAGGAAGATTTGGTTTATTGAGGTGGAGAAATGTTCTCCTACGAGCAATCTTATATGGAGACCAACATTATAAGGCTCACATGGGCCCACCTTTGACCATTACAATCCCTTACACAATCTCATCCCCCCTTATCAAACCTTTATCAACCATTGGATCGAATCTCTAAGAAATCTATTGTTAAAAGGCCACTAGACTTTATGACCAGTAAAGAAAAGGCTAGTTGATTTGACGGGGCCCTTTTTTTGGTTAATCCTAACTCATAAGGAGACATTTGCATGTATCCCACCCCACTGATTAGTAGGCATTTAAATGGGCCGCACGAGAGTTATACTTAGATGCCAACACCACTCAATCATGAGTGTGTTGACTATGAGTTTTGCTCTTTAAATATATTTATTGAAGCTCTAGGAATTCAAACTCCATACAAACAAATGGTCTTCACTGATGGCATCAGGTCTTCTCTTCATTAAATATCAGAAAATTATACCCTACGTGACTTGGTTACTTCAAGTAAGTAATCATGACAGGTTGGTGGGGGCAGTGAACCTGTGCCCCACCAATTACAAAGTGTCGTTGCAGATTAGCCGTCCTTAGAAAATGGGGCCCATCGATCGACACTTGAGGCTGTTTGGTGGAAGGGTTAAATTATACATAAAGTACTAGTTAAGAGATAAAGAAAGAATTTGCATGAGTTACATAGACATTGGAAAAATGGTTCTCCAGTTGGCATTGATTGTACAAGCGTTAATCACAACTCAAATGGTTCTATCATCATTAGTGCTCTAATCTATGATGCCCAGATACGGCATGGATATGGCAGGGACACGCCATAGACATGGCAGAGACACTGATTTTACATATAAAAGGTGGAGTATCCGATACGAAACGTTGCCCATTTTGAAGTATCCATATACCATAGGCTCTAACTGCAATTAGGTTCTCTTCAGAACCACAAAACATTAACAATCGACACATGTATCATCATGTAGACAACGATGTCCACTTCACAAGATACCCGTTACTGGAAGAGAAACTTCATTAGCCGCTATGAAACTACTTTTTATCATAACAGTATGCACTATGCAGGCAATTTCGTGGCGACCATCTGAAAAATATCTTTTAACAGAAGCCTAGAGAGGAATGGGATACAACATTGGAATGTCTTGTAATGAACAAGAACCGGGACAAGAACACTTGTTGGTTCATGACAAAGCATAATCATAAGCAATTCACAATTTAACACATCATTTTATGTAGTGTTGATTTTATTAAATAAAAGAGAGCTTTGAGATCCGGCGAATTAATATTTATATATACACGTGTCTATAAAGGTAAGCCATACACACATGTTGAGTCATTGTTGTTTGACCTATTAATGAGAGAGACGCGTGTATATAATTTAGTAAACCAACTTACTTTAAAACTACAATTATAATTTTCTTGTAAGAGTAATTACCAATAAGAATACAACACATGACAGAATATATATGGATTACTATCCTACTAAATATAAGAGGGTGTTATACGTACTGTCTAATGCTCCAAAAAAAAAAAAATTGGATAATTTTAATTGTCCCATATATAGCCATGCATAAATTGGTAGTATTTTAATGTTTCATAAAGTTTTGTCGTATATTCTATCTTAATAGCTAGGTTAGATATACGCCAACATATTCATTGGTATCACACATACTTAGGAATTGATCATTGGGTTGGTATCACTCTTATCTAACAAAATGGAGGGTGGGAATTGATCATTGAGTTTTCAAGTTGATGGTATCACTTTTTGCCTCTAGACCAAGGGAGGGGGGGTTGATTTTTTTACAGTGAACTGATTAATTTGTGCATGCCCTAACCTCAGCCTAGCCCACTGAACCCGATCTCCCACATACTTGATTTTTTTTACAGTGAACTGATTAATTTGTGCATGCCCTAACCTCAGCCTAGCCCACTGAACCCGATCTCCCACATACCAATTTGAAGTTTTAAAATATGCCCAACATGAGAATAATCTACATATTATTATCTAAATTCATAAAAAGAAAATAGAACACTAAAGATATAGGGCCACTATATAAATAATGCAATATCCTCATCCCAGGCTAAGCACATCTAGCATTCACCAATACACACCCCCTGCTTAATCAAACTCTAAGAAAAGAGTAATAATAATAAGAATCTATATAAATCTAAAATCCCTAGCTAACTCCTACATCAATCTCATCCATCAAAACACATGGCATCATCACCAACATAGATCTGCACCGTATCGTAAGAAAGATCACCATAAGATGGACGGCCAAGAAAAATCTAGAGCAGAAGAGAATGAGATCATCAAAACCGTGCACGTACGATCTCGATCTCGCTCTCCCTCACTTCTCGGTACGATACTGGCACTCTCGCCCTCGGATCCTCAGATTCGGGAACCCGATAGCCACGTGGCACTGCACCACAGCGACAGTGTGCCTCTTAAAGACCCGCCAAACCGTCACCTTTCCGGGGATCCGCATAGTGGCGTTGAGGCCCAGCTCGCCCGACATGATGTCACCTACAAATGGGCCCAAGTCCGACACGAACTTCTCCGTCTGTATCTTGAGCCGGCACCCGATTCTGTCGGACCCCATCGATGGGACCCGACCCGGAGGCAGATCCCCCTCCCCGACCTGGGACTGGTGGTAGAAGACGAAGCTCTTCCCGGGCCCGTAAGTGAGGGAAGCCCTGTTGGGATTTTGGACGAGGATGATGAGGTCGAGGGAGACGTTGAGCTGGACATTGAGGGCTGGGATTGAGACACGTGGCGATACACCAGAGACTGATATGGAGGACAGGGTGGTGGTGAGGTCCTTGGCCTTGAAGACTGTCAAGGCTAGGATGAGGATGAGGAGGAAGATGAAGAGCAGAAGAATTGCAGATGCAGCGGCGCAGCGGCGCCACGTGCAATATCGGCGGTGGGCCGGCGGTTTCAGGTCGAGGGGCAGCTGGTCGCCACTTTCCATGGTGGTCATGACAAGAAACAGAGAAAGAGAGAGAGAGAGAGAGAGAGAGAGAGAATGGAAGATGGTGAGAGAGTAGAAAGAAGTTTTTAATGGAAGTACTGGTTATGCATCGATCTTTTGGAGGTAATTTAGGTGGGATTTATGCAAATGAGAGAGGGTTTGGGTCCTTTGGGATTGGGTAGCTAGGTTATTTTGGTGGGGCCATTTTTCAATTTCTTTGTGAGGCGTGTGGGCCGTTGGATTACAAAAACAGGGGTTTATTAGGACATCTTGATGCTTTTGGTTGATTGAATGGATAGGATGCTTTTAAGTTTTTAAAGATTGAAAGGTAGGTTGTATATTTCAATCAACGTAAGATAGTATTGCGTAATTTGCATGGAGATTATTTTATAGATTCGTTTAATGGGGACGCATATACAAGCTTCAGCAGCATGACCCGTGTGCGTGCCTAAATAATTAGGGACTTCTTCAGATGGATATAAAACTTTCTGGAAAAGATTGAATGCTGGAAACTGAAAGGGCAGGAGATAACAGTAATTAGAGACTATGGTCGTTTCCGACGCAAGATATTCCGATACCTAAGTTAGTTTAATAACTCAACAAATGGAAGGAGAGGAAAATAGAATTTTGGATGTGTGTATGCATGTACGTACCTCTTCTAGATTAGTTAGTTATTTATATAAATATATATATAATTGAGAGTCCTTTTACTTTTGTCTTGGTAAGGTAGGGTCCCATCGGACCAAACCTCGACTTCTTAATGGCAAAGTCCCATCGAATCATACCCTGACTTCTTAATGGTAGAGTCTCATCCAACCTTACATTGATTTCTCGGAAGTTGTGAATCCCGCTCTTTCAGGGATTGTGCCCGTGTGTCTGGTAGACCCAGCTAACTTCATCAATGTGCCGCCCCCCCCCCCCCGCCCCCCCCTCTCTATTTTCTAATCTCTCTCTATTGATCCCCCTTCTCTCTACAAAAACCCTAACATATCCCTTTCCTATTACCCTATGTAGGATTTGAGAGCAGTAATCTCAATTAAACCTTTCTTTTTAGTTTGAACTGGCTATTGAAGGTTGTTTGATTGTTACTTCTCTAGACTACTGTTTTTGGTTATGTAATATGCATTTTTTTTCTCCTTTGAATTTCCTCGGTTATTTTGATCTGCATTGGAATTAAAAAAACATGTACTTAAAAAGCATGTAGATATTGTTCTGAGACTAAACTTTCATGACATTACTTAGCTCTGTTATTTAGAGTTGGGCTTCTGTTTTGTTCTTTTCTTTTCTATTTTTAATGAAAGGTTATATTAATTTGACTAACTGAATAAAATTAAAATAACTTTACTGTATGACAACACTGAATAATTAATTGAAGGGGTTATAGCCCATTTTCTCATCGAGGATAGTACTGTAATAAGCTATAGGATAGGATTATTTGTTTAGTCTTTTATCAACGGAGATAAAAAGACATCTAATGTTGGTTTAGGCTCTTTTTATATGGAAATCTGATGCTTAGAAAGTCCAAAATCAAATAGCTGATTCACTAGGGATGATACTTGGAATTGCATCAAATTTGCCCCCACTTTAATTATGTTTCTTGTTTGAATAATTTCTTCAATTGCTTGAGGCAACATTGCGGGATAATACATTTCTCTTAGTTATTTATTTTACACTTCCATTCTCTTTTTTTTTTCTCTTTCCCTGATCATCAGTTTCACTGATTTAAATCACCAAACAAGTAGAATTTAATAATCTCAACAAGAAGATAAGCAGAATCTGTTGTATATCCAATTATTCCTATTTATTTCTTTTGGAATATATTCAGGAGAAGTTCTTTGTTTCAACTGGAGGTGTATAAAATTATCCGTGACCCGAACTGACCCAGTTACCCGACCCGACCCGTGGGTCAATGGGTGGGTCATGGCAGTCACGACCCGACCAGACCCGATGGAGAAAGAAACGGTTAACGGATCTAACGGGTCGGGTCACCGGATGACCCGTGAACCCGCTAATAATAATAATAATAATAATAATAAACCTCCTTTTCTCTCTTGGCTCAAACAAAAACCCTAGCAGAAGAAGAAGCAGCAGCAGCCGCCGCCATGGAAATCGATGGTGAACCAGGTGAGTTCAGCAATCATCTAAGATAAAAAATAATAATAATAACAATAACTGATCAATTACAGAGGGCCATTTTGGATCCCTGTAACTCTTGCTTCCTCTAAACACGATTTCCGGTAAAGTCTGTGTACAATATGCAACTCTGGCCACTGAATTCTGATTGCTCCTGTTTAGATCATTGTCATGTTCTATGTCGAAACTCAGTTTACCCATTTGGGGTAGAGTGTCTCCTGTTTCTACAGTTTGTATCATGCTGACATCAAATGTGTCTATCATTTCAGCTGTACTATCTAGAAGCAATGGATCTAAAACTACATTTTTGGCAATCTACTCGACCATCACCAACTATAATAGCTACAGTCAACAAAACCAATAACGATGAAACCATTTCATAGTACTTGTAAGCCTACTAGCTTGCTTCCAAACTAATCAGACTTGATAGAAAAGAAAAAAGTTGATAGCTTTTTAGCAATTCACGCTAAGATTGGAAAAGAACCCATACACAAATTAAGCAAACAAACAAATAAATAAAGCAGAGGAATCACGGCTGATCCAAATACTTGAAAATGAGAAACCTGAGTTTGGTACCGTTCGAGCTAAAAGAACACAAAGCTTCTCAGTAATTTATACAAACAGATGGAGTGCAAACTGAGAGGCCTGAGCTTTGCATAATCAGACAGTTCCGTGAACCCAATATACAAAGGATGCTAACTTACTCAGTCATTTCTACAAACAGATGGAGTGCATTGAAACCAATAGAAATCGAATCCAAGTATCAAAAATCTTTTTGACCCAAACCTGACCCGTGACCCGTTGACCCGTGACCCGACCAACCCATGACCCAAACGGGTCGGGTTCGGGTGGGTTTTCGCCCACATAAAATAGGCCGGGTCGGGTCGGGTTTGACCCGTTGAACACCCCTAGACTTTCAACACAATGGAAAGGGATTTTCTCCCTTGATTACTTCCTTTAAGTCCCTTTAACATGATATGAAATTATTGACTTTTTTAATTGTCAGCCCCCTTCAAAAGAAAATCTTGAGACTAGCACTGACGATTACAGTGATCACGCAAACAATTTATTGTCATTATTCCTCAATATTATTTAACCCTCTTTGTAATCCTACCTAACCTGCAATTTTCTGTTCAAATGGGACGGGAAGGCAACTCCCCAGCTTGTTTTAATATTTATTTATTTTATTATTATTGCTTTTCTTTTCTAGATTGGATAAGTGGTTACAATACACTGCATGTGGGGCCATGTCACGACCCGGTCCCGAGATTTGATTAGCTCGGATAAACCCCGAGTCGCGAACGCATACTTACTCCCGTAAATTCCGAATTAACAAAAGCTAAAATGAAACTCACAAGGGATATCAAATACAATACCTGTCAACTGTATACAATGGCGGAAATTATACATTGAAGAAATACAATACACAAGTTTAATCTACGTTCTAGAAAGTCAATCACCGTATATTTAATACAATACGGGGACTTCACTTATATTCAAAACTGTATACATTTCAACAATTTATTCTCTCGCTCTCAGCGATCATATCCACTCGATTAAACCTCCTGGAGGTATCGGGCGGGCATCCTCCGCTGGCGGCACGGCCTCGGCAGGACCGGCACGGGCATCCGGGCCTGTGACATTCATCAATAGTACCATGAACACGACGGTCCAATAAATACATACATATTATGATAGTTCTAGCTATCATATAATCTAGTAGAACAATTCATTAACAATAATAACGGATCCAGTAATATCATTAAGTTGATATCTACAAGGACACTCTTTATCTAAGGGTTGTCAAATGGTATGGAATACGTCAGTGTCTTGATCAGAGATCACTAACTTCCACGAGGTTCCGGAACACCTCAAACATTTGCTGCAGCAGAAATAGTTCATTATGCAATTCATATTCAATGTACTTCATTCAATGAGTTAAGATGCGGAAACTAATCAGACTTCTAAGCCAAGCAAATGAGTGAAACATTCATTTTCCAATACATGTACTATTTTTGATGAATATCATTTGAATTATGTATTCGGAAAATTGAGTTTACACCTATGAAGGCTTATACATTAACAATATTCAGCCTGTATACATTAGGCCTTAAAACAGATAATTTTCACTCTTTCCTGCACAGCGTCGGTTCGCCTATCGGTCAGCCCATCGGTCGACCGACGGCTTCATGACGGTTCACCGACGGTGCGTCGGTCAGAATTCCAGCGAGCCAGAATTCCCTGAATTCTGAACCACTTTTACGCTATCGGTCGACTCATCGGTCGACCGACCACACTATGTCGGTGGACCGACCCCACGTCGGTCAGAATTCCAGAGAACTGGAATTCTCTGAAAACCAACAGGTTATAAGCTGTCGGTTCACTCGTCGGTTCACCGGTCGACCGAGACCTAAAAGCTCAATTCGAGCTTCAGGTTCTGAAGCCAATTTTCTGGTTTCTTGACTCCAAATGAGTCCTGATGACTCTTAAACACTACAATTCATAGAAATATGTAAGTACTTGCCTTGTTTGAAGATCAAATGGAAGAAAACCCTTTGTTAGCTTGAGTTTGAGACAAAAACACTTGAATCTTTCTTGAATCCAAGCTTTACAATTTCCAGAATTGGAATTAGACTTGAGGAAGATGAAGAAGATGATAAAGAGCTTGAGTTCTCTCTAACACAACTCCAAAACACCTTGCCTTGATGCTTGATAGAAAGAAAATGAAGAAGAAAGAAATAAAGGAAAGAAAAGGGGCTAGGGTTTGTAAAGGATTTCCCAGAGGCTTTATTAGCTTATATAAGCTTTCGAATTGCGTTTAGCCCCCATAATTCTCCATTAATTACAATTCAAGTCAAATGAAGGTTCACTTGAATCAATACTCGTCAACCGACTTCGAGTCTTTGACGAAAGTGAACATACTCCTCGAGATACGCGTGTTGGCATCGAGGGTTTCCGTATTCGACGAAGTACGTATAAAGATGTATTTACATAAAAGTCCTCAATTCCTAGTTTGCGTTCACAAACTCATCCAATCCATTTACAATTCATTTTACAAGCTTGTTAAGCTTAATTCATTCTCTTAAGGCTAAACCAAGTCAATTTGGTACTAAGCCTTCACTAATTCAACTAAACATGTTTAATTAGCCATAAGTGCGATTAATAAGAGTTAATCATGATTAACTTGGGACGGGGTCTCACAACTCCCTACAACTTTTAGAACCATTCGGTCCTCCGAATGCTATATAAATCAATGAAATTCAAATAACAAATTATGAATTCATATATACCTGTACGAATAGTTCGGGATACTTTCGAGCCAACTGCTCCTCAAGCTCCCACGTAGCCTCATTAGGTCCATGATGTGCCCAAAGCACTTTGACCCATCTAATCGTTCGCGTGCGCAGAACCGCCTCCTTGGTATCTATGATCTGAGTTGGCTTCTCAACATACGTGGTGTTTGGAAACACTTGGATCTCTTCATGCTTTATGATATGTGAAGGATCATGTACGTACTTCCGAAGCATAGAAATGTGAAATACATTGTGGATACCGGAGAGTTCTGTTGGCAACTCGAGATGATAGGCTACATTTCCAATTCGACTCTGGATCTTGAAAGGTCCAATGAATCTTGGGGAAAGTTTCCCTTTTTGCCCGAATCGGATAGTGCCTTTCATCGATGAAGTTTTCAAAAAGACCATATCATCAATGGCAAACTCTAAATCACGCTGACGATTATCAGCATAGCTTTTCTGCCGTGATCTAGCAGTCTTCAACCGATCTTGAATCTTCTGTACTTTCTCTGCTGTTTCAGCAATAATCGTAGGACCATGGAAACTTCGAGTTCCCACCTCTTCCCAGCTCACTGGGGTCCTACATCTTCGACCATACAAAGCTTCGAACGGTGCCATTTCAATGCTGGAGTGGTAGCTGTTGTTGTATGCAAATTCACACAACGCTAAATGGTCATCCCAATCACTCCCAAAATCAGATACACTGGCACGAAGCAAGTCTTCTAAGGTCTGGATAGTCCGTTCTGATTGTCCATCAGTCTGTGGATGATAAGCAGTACTAAACTTAAGTCTAGTACCCCATCGAATTCTGAAAAGATTGCCAAAATGCCGAAATAAACCAACTATCTCGATCGGAAACAATTGAGACCGGTGTTCCATGCAATCGAATCACTTCACTGGTAAACAATCTGGACATATCACTGAAACCAATATCTTTTCTAATCGGAAGGAAGTGTGCAGACTTCGTAAGACGATCCACGATCACCCATATGGCATCGTACTGTTTCCTCGTTCTTGGCAAACCTGATACGAAGTCCATAGTAATGTGTTCTCACTTCCATCGAGGAATGTTCAGTGGATGAAGCAAGCCAGGTGGTTTTTGGTGCTCAGCCTTCACACGCTGACAGGTCAGGCATGAAGTTACATAACCGGCAATTTCTCGCTTCATATTGTTCCACCAAAACATATCCTTGAGATTCCTATACATCTTTGTGCTTTCAGGGTGCATAGAGTATCTAACATGATGCGCTTCATACATCACTGCTTGTTTTATATCATTTTCTGCTGGAACACACAATCTGCCTCTGAAGTAGAGGATTCCTTCCACTAACATGAAGTCTGGTCTTGCAGCAATGTTGTCCCTGATCCTTACCAATTCCGGATCGTCGAACTGTCTATCCTTAATCTGTTGGATAATAATTGGTTCGAACACGGACATTGCCATAGTCATTGCTTGGTCATCGACTGCCTCAATGGACACATCCATGTCCTTGAAATCATCAAGTTGATTCCATCCCCATTTCAATGATGCCACTTCAATAGTCTTTCGACTCAAGGCATCGGCTACGACATTGCCCTTTCCAAGTACATATTTAAATGAAAAGTCGTAGTCCTTGATCAGCTCTAGCCAACGACGTTGCCTCAGATTAATTTCCTTCTGAGTGAATAAGTACTGGAGACTCTTGTGATCACAGTGAACTTCAAAAGTTTCACCATACAAGTAATGTCTACATTATTTCAAGGCAAACACAACCGCTGCGAGCTCAAGATCGTGAGTAGCATAATTCTTCTCATGCTCTTTCAACTGACGAGAACCGTAGGCAATGACTTTTCTATGCTGCATCAATACACATCCCAAGCCAACACCCGAGGCATCTGAGTAGATCTCAAATCCTCCTCTTCCTTCGGGTAAAGCTAATACGGGAGCTGAAACGAGTTTCTGCTTCAAGGTCTGGAAACTAGACTCACAAGCATCGTCCCATTGGAAAAGAACGTCTTTTCGAGTCAGTTTCGTTAGTGGAGCCGCTATCTTTGAGAAGTCCTTGACGAACCTCCTGTAATAGCCTGCCAATCCTAAGAAGCTTCGAACTTCAGGCACATTCTTCGGACTCTGCCAATTGGTAACCGCTTCAATCTTAGCTATATCTACAGTTAACCCTTTTCTGGTAATAACATGACCCAGAAATGCCACCTGCTGCAACCAGAAGTCGCACTTCTTGAGGTTTGCATACAACTGATTTGCCCTAAGTATTTGCAAAGTCGTCCTCAATGATGTGAATGCTCCAACTCTGTCTTCGAGTATACCAGGATGTCATCTATAAAGATTACAACAAACTGGTCTAGGTATGAAGCAACACCCTGTTCATTAGTGCCATAAACACTGCAGGTGCATTGGTTAGACCAAAAGGCATCACGAGGAACTCATAGTGACCGTAACGAGTCCTGAATGCAGTTTTCTGTACATCCTGATCTTTAACCCGAATCTGATGATATCCAGATCGAAGATCAATCTTGGAAAAGTGTGCTGCACCTTGGAGTTGATCAAACAACTCATCGATCCTAGGCAGAGGATATTTATTCTTAATTGTCATTTGGTTTATCTGCCTATAATCAATGCACATACGAAGGGTGCCATCCTTCTTTTTCACAAACAGAATAGGTGCTCCCCAGGGTGAGACACTAGGTCTTATGAAACCCTTATCAAGTAAGTCCTGTATCTGTTTCTTCAATTCACATAACTCAGATGGTGCCATTCGATACGGTGCTTTCGAGATTGGTGCCGTACCAGGCATGAGTTCAATTGTAAAGTCCACTTCCCTTGCTGGAGGTAGACTGAGTACTTCACTTGGAAACACGTCTGGAAATTCACAGACTACAGGAATATCATTCAATTCCCGTACAGGCTTTTCTTCCGAAATAAATGCGATGTAGCCCTCAAAACCACTACGCATCATTCGTTCAGTCTTTAATGCTGATTCAAGCCTGGTGTCATATTTCTTTTGGACTCCTTCAAAGAGTACACTGGCATTGGTTTCATTAACTTTGAAAGTGATGATCTTGTGAAAACAGTCTAAACAAGCCCTGTATTTCGCAAGCCAATCCATGCCGAATATTACATCGAAATCACTCATAGTTGTCAATACCATCAGATCAACTGGCATCAACATTTCTCTGATTTTAACATTATATTGGGGAAGATACAATTCACAAACTACTCTCTTTCCTAAAGGAGTAGAAATAGTAAAATCATAAGCTAATTGTTCTATCCGGTCTTGTATATCACAAACAAATATAGGTGCTACAAATGAATGAGTAGAACCCGGATCAAACAAAGCTATTGCAGGTCTATTATCTACAAGTATAGTACCTTCAACCACGTTGGTTGCCACGTCAGCCTGTTCTTTGTTGACTGCACAAGCCAATCCAGCTGCCTGTGGCCTATTAGGCTGTTGTGGTCTCTGATTTGGACGTTGTTGACCTTGTCATTGAGGTTGCTGTTGTGGTTGTCTCGGAGGAGCAGGCAAGGCCAACCTCTGAGGAGGTGCAGGAAGTGCTGCTTGTCCCCGATTAGGCTGTTGATAAGGGGCTCTATCATCTCTCCTTCTCTTTGGACATTGAGCCATTTTGTGTTCTAAAGAACCACAAATCAGGCATGCCCCGGTAGTCCTCCAACACAACTCAGTTCTGTGAGTCTTACCACAAGTCTCACAGACTGGCTTATTCTCTTGCTTATCACTCCTATTATCTTTCGGAGTGACCTTTTGCTGTGATCGTTGCCTCTTATCTTTGGACTGTCCTCCTTTGGGGTACCGCGGTTCACTACTCCTCTTAGCAGCGTTTGTAGCATCCTTTTCTCGCTGAATCTCTTCAGCAGTATAGGCCCTAGCCAAGACAACATCAAATGTAGTAGGTATTTGACCAGCTACCACAACTATCTTGTACTCTGGGTTCAAGCCTATAATAAACCGCTTGATCTTTTTCTCCTCAGTATTGACCAATTCAGGAGCATACTTGGATAGTTTGAGGAAGTTATATACATATGTAGACACGGATGTTTAACCCTGCTTCAAATTCAGGAACTCTGCTTCCTTTTGCTGTTGCACATGTTCTGGGACAAACTTTCTTTGAAAGTAATTCCTGAAAGTTTCCCACATTCCTTCTTCCGGCAGTGTCCTAAATGTGTCCTTGACACTTCTCCACCAAGTATTAGCTGATCCTCTTAGCATAGAGGAGGTCAGCGAGACTTTCTGCCTGAGAGTGCAGACAACTGTATCAAGTACATCCTCAATGTGTTCCAGCCATTCGTTGGCTTGCATCACATCTTCGGTGCCTTGGAACTTAGTAGCTCCTCTCTTACAGAACTGCTCATAAAGGACATTAGGATCCTTTTCCTTGTTCTAATTCACCACCTGATGTTCAATATGCTGTTGAACTGGTGATGACATCTGCATTTGAGCCTGCATCTGGCTCTGAGTCTCTATCATCCTGAGCATCTGAGCATGCATACCAGCTTGAGCCTCTTGACTCTTGGCTAGTTGTTCATTACTCAACATCAACTGGGCTTGCATGCCCATCTGTGCTTCGTGGCTCTTTGCCATCTGCTCTAAAATAGCAGCAAACTTAGCATCGGTCTCAGATATAGGAGGGGGTGTGACTGCTACAACGTCATCCTGCCCAGATCCTGATCCAGAAGCCATGCTGTAACAATACGGAAGGTAAGATTAACATCTCAACACTTCCATCAACATCATTCACATAAAGTGAAAGCAATAAACACAAATCTATTCAAGATTTGTTACTAACTTAACGATCCTCACATCGTTTACAAGGTTCTTAAGTCTTTTAACCTAATGCTTTCATACCATATGATAAGTATGTCACGACCCGGTCCCGAGATTTGATTAGCTCGGATAAACCCCGAGTCGCGAACGCATACTTACTCCCGTAAATTCCGAATTAACAAAAGCTAAAACGAAACTCACAAGGGATATCAAATACAATACCTGTCAATTGTATACAATGGCGGAAATTATACATTGACAAAATACAATACACAAGTTTAATCTACGTTCTAGAAAGTCAATCACCGTATATTTAATACAATACGGGGACTTCACTTATATTCAAAACTGTATACATTTCAACAATTTATTCTCTCGCTCTCAGCGATCATATCCACTCGATTAAACCTCCTGGAGGTATTGGGCGGGCATCCTCCGCTGGCGGCGCGGCCTCGGCAGGACCGGCACGGGCATCCGGGCCTGTGACATTCATCAATAGTACCATGAACACGACGGTTCAACAAATACATACATGTTATGATAGTTCTAGCTATCATATAATCCAGTAGAACAATTCATTAACAATAATAACGGATCCAGTAATATCATTAAGTTGATATCTACATGGACACTCTTTATTTAAGGGTTGTCAAATGGTATGGAATACGTCAGTGTCTTGATCAGAGATCACTAACTTCCACGAGGTTCCGGAACACCTCAAACATCTGCTGCAGCAGAAATAGTTCATTATGTAATTCATATTCAATGTTCTTCATTCAATGAGTTAAGATGCGGAAACTAATCAGACTTCTAAGCCAAGCAAATGAGTGAAACATTCATTTTCCAATACATGTACTATTTTTGATGAATATCATTTGAATTATGTATTCGGAAAATTGAGTTTACACCTATGAAGGCTTATACATTAACAATATTCAGCCTGTATACATTAGGCCTCAAAACAGATAATTTTCACGCTTTCCTGCACAGCGTCGGTTCGCCTATCGGTCAGCCCATCGGTCGACCGACGGCTTCATGACGGTTGACCGACGGTGCGTCGGTCAGAATTCCAGCGAGCCAGAATTCCCTGAATTCTGAACCACTTTTACGCTATCGGTCGACTCATCGGTCGACCGACCACACTATGTCGGTGGACCGACCCCACGTCGGTCAGAATTCCAGAGAACTGGAATTCTCTGAAAACCAACAGGTTATAACCTGTCGGTTCACTCGTCGGTTCACCGGTCGACCTGTCGGTCGACCGATAGCGACCTAAAAGCTCAGTTCGAGCTTCAGGTTCTGAAGCCAATTTTCTGGCTTCTTGACTCCAAATGAGTCCTGATGACTCATAAACACTACAATTCATAGAAACATATAAGTACTTGCCTTGTTTGAAGATCAAATGGAAGAAAACCCTTTGTTAGCTTGAGTTTGAGATAAAAACACTTGAATCCTTCTTGAATCCAAGCTTTACAATTTCCAGAATTGGAATTAGACTTGAGGAAGATGAAGAAGATGATAAAGAGCTTGAGTTCTCTCTAACACAACTCCAAAACACCTTGCCTTGATGCTTG
This sequence comes from Litsea cubeba, assembly GCA_012931725.1. NCBI lineage: Eukaryota > Viridiplantae > Streptophyta > Magnoliopsida > Laurales > Lauraceae > Litsea > Litsea cubeba. The sequence goes on along the minus strand of CM022947.1, from coordinate 4,691,433 downwards.
ATAGAAAGAAAATGAAGAAGGAAAGAAATAAAGGAAAGAAAAGGGGCTAGGGTTTGTAAAGGATTTCCCAGAGGCTTTATTAGCTTATATAAGCTTTCGAATTGCGTTTAGCCCCCATAATTCTCCATTAATTACAATTCAAGTCAAATGAAGGTTCACTTGAGTCAATACTCGTCAACCGACTTCAAGTCTTTGACGAAAGTGAACATACTCCTCGAGATACGCGTGTTGGCATCGAGGGTTTCCGTATTCGACGAAGTACGTATAAAGACGTATTTACATAAAAGTCCCTCAATTCCTAGTTTGCGTTCACAAACTCATCCAATCCATTTACAATTCATTTTACAAGCTTGTTAAGCTTAATTCATTCTCTTAAGGCTAAACCAAGTCAATTTGGTACTAAGCCTTCACTAATTCAACTAAACATGTTTAATTAGCCATAAGTGCGATTAATAAGAGTTAATCATGATTAACTCGGGACGGGGTCTCACAGGCCATGAGAGTTGATCCATGGGCGGCTACTTGAGATGTGACGCCCTAATCCAGTGGGATGTCTCCTGAATCTCACCTAGAAAAAAAGAATTAATCTCCAACCTCACAAATTAATGAAGACGACGCATTTTATAAAATGGTAACTATTGTAAACATCAAATTTTGTTTAGGGCTCTTAAATCAATGTGTTTTCAATGATATTGTCCTATACTATCTCCTGGAAATAGGTATTTATACTGTCTCTACTAACGCATTAAGGTTTTGGTAGAATTTATTAGCTAAAGAAACTTAATATCCCCTATAAAGCCTCAAACTTGAAAATACTCTTAAGTTGTTTTATGACACTCTTTTTCATCTGCTTATCACACATGAACAATTAAAAAAAGTGGGAAAGAAATCTCCTTTACAACGAGGAAGCACTCAGAATTTAGGAGAGTAAAATGGACCTTGCACCAAACTAAAGAAATGATTTTATTTAAAGACCTTACACCAACATTTCTATAGAAACAATTGACCACTTGCACGTTATAACTATTGGGTTTGATCCTAAGCTCACACTTACAAGGGCACGGCTTGAACTTCAAAGTTGAGGCTGTAGAGCCAGTCCGAGCCTAATTTGATGTCTCAATTATAAATGGGCTGGGTTTGGACAGACATTTGCCTCAGCCTAGCCACAGCCAATTGAGTCAGGTGTGCTATTTTTAAATGGTGTTGGTTAGCATTGCATATCTATGGAGTTTGACTTCACAATAAAAACTATTTTTTTGAATGGCACTTCCCAATAAAAACTCGCCACCTCAAGGCCCATCACATTCAAAGCAAAGCATCAAATTGGGCAAAGCAAAGCCTCTAATTGGGCAATTCTCTTCACAATTCACTACACGCTAAACAAGGGTGCTGCTATTGGCACACCAAATTTATCTTTTCCCACACAAGGAATTTATCTTTGAGAGCTGCTACCTGCACACTGAATTTTCCTCTCTACCCACTGCATTTAAAAAAAAAAATTTCCTAAACTACCCCTATTCCTCTCTCTTCCTCTCCATTCTCCGGCGAGCCGCCGACCCACCTCCCTCTCTTCCTCTCCTGCTCCGGCAGCCCCAGCCGCCCTCATCCCCATCCCCAGCCCAACCCAGACCTCCCCCTCCCTCTGGTCTATCTCTTTCTCCCCCTCTCCCCAGCAACCCCCAGCCTACCCCCTACCCTCTCCCTCCCTCTAGTCTCTCTCTTGCTCCCCATCTCCCCGGCAGCCCCCAGCCCACCCCCTGCCCTCTCCCTCCCTCTGGTCTCTCTCTTTTATCCCCCTCTCCCCGGCAGCCCCCACCTGCCCTCATCCCCAGCCCACCCCCACCATCTCCTCTGCCCACACCCACCACCCTCTCTCCCATCCTCCCTCTCCCTCTCTATGGTCTCTCTCTTTCTCTCGCTCTCCCATCCTGCCTCTCCTCCTTCGCTGCCGCCCCCAGCTCCTCGCCGCCCAGTACCTCTCCTTCTCTTTCCCTCTCTTTCTCCATCTCTCTACTCTCTTTCCCGCCGCTACGACCCCTCCCCTTTGTCGCCGAGCCAGGTGCTCGATCCCCAGTCCGCCTCAGTCGCCGAGCCCGCTCGACCCCTCTCCTTCGTCGCCGAGCCAGTTAAAAGAGAGAGACCAGAGAAAGGGAGAGGGAGGATGGGAGAGAGGGTGGTGGATGTGGGTAGAGGGGATGGTGGGGGGAGGGCTGGCGTGGGCTGGGGATGAGGGCAGGTGGGGGCTGCCGGGGTGAGGGGGAGAAAGAAAGAGACCAGAGGGAGGGAGAGGGCAGGGGGTGGGCTGGGGCTGCCGGGGAGAGGGGGAGAAAGAGAGAGACCAAAGGGTGGGGGAGGTCTGGGGGTGGGCTGGGGATGGGGATGAGGGCGGCTGGGGCTGCCGAAACAGGAGAGGAAGAGAGGGAGATGGGTTGACGGCTCGTCGGAGCAGGGTCACCGGAGAAGGGAGAGGGATGGAGAGGAATAGGGGTAGTTTAGGAATTTTTTTTAAATGCAGTGGGTAGAGAGGAAAATGTAGTATGTAGATAGCCACTCTTTTTTTTTATTACATTCTTACCCCTTCATGAAATGACCAAAATATCCAATATCCCACAAGAACTCAAAACCAATTTTCTTTTCACACACAAGCTCCCCTTCTTTATGAACTCAGCTTCTCCTCTTTTTCTCTGCATTCCTCTGTTGTTTGCAGAAGCTTGTAATTAAATACAGAGCAGAGAGAGATGGTTGACGATGTTATGGTGTGTGTTGACAGAATCATGACTTCTGCTTGCTTTGAATCTGCCAATAACGAAGAAGGACCGAGCAGAGCGGGGATAGAAGAAGCAGGGAAGAATTTTTGTGCAAATGGAAGTGTTTTGAACAAAGGAGATGAAGAAGCCAATGTTATGCCTCTTTTCTTAAAATTTTTTCTTGCCTAGAACGAGTTGCAGGTTCCCGATATGTACGGTCTTTCAGGACCGAACAGATGGCATATGTTCAGATATACAGTTCCGAACATAAGGCATTTGTTCGGTTCTGTACTTCCGAACATATGCCATCTGTTAGGTTCTGTACTTCCGAACATATGCCATCTGTTCGGTCCTGAAAGACCGAACAGAGTCGCGATTTCTGAGTTAAAAACCCTTGCGACGATGGATAAAACGCACCCAAATGCATGAAAAAACACTAACATTGTTTCTAAAAACTTACATTGAATGGGAATCTATCCCCATAACAAGTTTTCATGGGAAAAAAAGGTAATCTAAGATGGAAAAAATGATAAAGAAGAGATGAGAAAGAAGAATAAATAGTGAAGGATAAAGGGAACGCCGGAGGACTGTGGAGATGGTGGAGCGGACTGGTACGCCGGAGGAACGCCGGAGAAACCGATGATTTTTGTGTGTGGGAAGAAAGGGATGAGGATGTGTGTGGGAAGAAAGAGGGAAATGGAGAGATGGGTAGTTTAGAAAATTTTATTGTGTGAAAAGAACTAATGTATTTTTTAAATTATAGAAATGTGTGTAGAGAGAATTTGTGTGGAAAAAGTTAAATTTGGTGTGCCAGTAGCAGCTCCCCTAAACAATTTAATTTATAGGTTAATACTAAGTTTCCTTTTTGAACCTAACTAGATTTCTAAGCATCCAAGTGCCATCTTCGCTAATTGCTCATTTGTTCTCAGGCCACAGGCTGCAATTTTTGGCCCCTCTTGATTGGGAAATGCCTCTCTTCTATGTTTTCCCAGTGAATTAATTGTGTGCCAGCAACACACCAAACCAGGGATAGGAGTATAGGACAAGTCAGGCCTGTCAAGCAACCGCATCTGTGCATGCATGGTCCAGCTCATAGGGCCCACTTGAATGTATTCCTATCAATGGGAGTAGGACAGATGGTAAAATTTACTTACAAACAAGGGTCAGGCAAACAATTAGCCCCATTAGATTATCCTTTCCTCCTAACCTTCTCTTGTCAACTAGTACTTCTGTCAAGTTATAAGTTTCCTTCAGCCAACATTCTCCCAGCTTTAAAAGAGGATTCATGCACAAACCAGGTGTTTCTACATTGACAATGTTGTGAACTCAAAAGGATGACGTTCCCATGACTAAAAGCTTGAACACTAGGAACCAAATCTACTGCAACAAAACAGACCACTTGGGCAACATCCAACCATGATTTTGATTACTCAAAACTTTGGAAAGATCCAACAGGAACTTATACATATCAAAACGATTTAATTTTGAGATAAGAAAATAAAATTATTCCATATCAGTTTTTATGGACCCTTATCATCGACCCATATTGGCAGGTATCATCAATACATATCAGCATTGTTGGGAAAATAGATAAGATACAGGTTCTGTTTAAAACCATGGAACTGAATTGACCATGAGACACATTTAAAAAAACTGATCATACAATATAATGCGACTCCCAGACTGGAAAGCCAATGCATTCAGCAGAAAGTGCCAGAAACATGGATTTCCTATATTCTACTTAGATAAACAATCATTTGTTACTCAGAAGTTAAGGGCATCTCACTTTATCAGTCTGTTTTACTCTCTTTTTGCTTACCAATAGAAAAACTGCGTCATATGCCAAAATGTGATTGGTTCACTGTGATTACTTGGGCATTGATGCAGCAACTTTATTTCCCCCAAATAAAAATGATTTCTAAAACAGAAGATAAGGGGTCAAAAGATTGAGCGTCAGTGTTGTTCTGAAAGGGATAACCAACATTAAGGAAAAGCTAACTATGTCACTGCCATCTGTAGTAAGTGAAAGTTGCTCTAGATTGACAATCTGCTGAAAAAAACTTGCCACACCTCAGTAATTCTACTTCTATGTCATCATCATTATCAACAACAACGCTTTATTCCATCAATTTGTAGCATTTAAAGTATTCTAGTCTCAAACTGACAAGTAGTTAAGACCACAAGACCTAATACAAACAGCAAACTCTTTCCTTTCCTGCAATTAATGAGATGTAGGGAAGCACATAAATTTGCAAGTGCTTTGATGAATGACCTGCAGTGAAAAGAAATTAACCCTCTATGAAGAACATTTGGGCGATTGTGGAGGAGAAGCTCAGGTATCAGAGATTCAGTGCGCTTCGCAATAGTAGAAGGAAAGCGTTGATAATGTTTTCTAAGAATATCAGCGTTAAAGATTCTAATGAAGCGAAGGTGATGGCGATTTTAGAAACTCCCCCAATGTTTATATTGATTTTGATGGCTATTTTAAAAGATCTTTGAACATTTATGTTGTTTTTTGAAGATAATGGTGAAAAGTGATTCAGCCAATGCAATAGCATGGGTTTCCTCTTTAGTTGAGGTCCTTGGAAGTTTCACTAAATTCTAAACAAAATCACGATGCTGTATTCTTTGGTTCAAGTAGATTTTGGGCATGTATGCTCAAGGGCATAGACAATACATTCGTGCGGCACAATGGGCAATTCAGATTAGATTTCAACCATGTATCGATGCAGGGAAGGTGAAACCCATGAACACAATTGGGAAGAGGCCTGAGATTCTCATTCTCATGAAACTCATTCAGACAGATGGAACACTCAGTCCCTTCAAAAAAGACCTCCACCTCTTTTGTATCTGCACACAGTGAAGGAGTTTATCATAGATTCTACAAGGCCGACACATCGATCATCACGGCGTGTATGATCTTAGTGAGTGTTGCTGGTCGTTGGGTCTGGAGACCTCCTGGAGGTGTTTCGATTGCAGCAGTACTTTGCGATGATAGAAAAGAAGATTGTAAGGAGAATGGCACTCGCAAAATAGGATAGGATCAAGGGGAGGGGGGGAGCACTAAAAGGGCAGTAGTAAAAAGTACACGGGAAAAGGGATGAATTAATTGGCCAGCTCACAACATTCATTTCCGTGGTTCCTTCCTTCTGGTAGTCATTTTCAGAGGATTCCTTCCTCATCAAAGTTGAATCACCATGCTTATTCTTTTTCCCCTTTTCATCTCAAGCTTACTGATGATTCCTCTTCGTCGAGACATGTTAAATCCTTCATTTGTCACGCTTTATTTCATGCGAGAAATATCTTGATTCTGAATCAGAATATAAAACAAAGCATCCTATATGAAGCAACTAGAATGGTGTAGAAGGATTTACCCAATTGTAGGCCTCTTTAAGTCAGCTTGCAATCCCAGAGAGGAAAAAAAAATAAGAGAAATCTTTAGGTGATATAAAGAAAACACGTTAGAGGTCCTTAAATAGGCCTCTTGGACATCGAAAGAAAAAAACTTATTTCTACACATGAATTTTCCACCCTTTCTTAAAAGTATTAATTGAACTTAAGCTAAAATAGAAAGCTAAAATAAGAAAGATATTAAAGAAGAAAATTATGAATTATCTTCCCTTCCTTAAAAACATTAATTGAACTCAAACTAAAACAGGAAAGACACCAAAGAAAATAACAATTCATAGTGGGTGATGTGGACTGCTTTTTTGGAAGAGTTATGGATCATCTAGAAGGAAAGGAACTCGAGATGCATTGAGGACACTCTTTCTTTGGCAGACGCTCTTACGGACGGAGTCAATTTACTATTGCTTCATGGGTTTCTGTCCTTCCACAATTCCGAGGAATCCCTTTAGATTGGGTTTCTGTCCTTCCACAATTCCGAGGAATCCCTTTAGATCTTATTGTGTGGAATTGGAAGGAGGTAACCTATCTCATATGGGTGTTTCATTTTCAGGGGATCCTTTTTTTGGAGTTCCTGTTTTTGTATTTTGTTCTTTGTAGGCAGGCCCTCCTTGGAGTTGTGTTGTTTATGTTTTTTTATTTTTGGTTTCTCTGATTGCTTTTGGCTTTTTTCAGTATATCTCTCTTGTACTGATTAAATCTCTCCATGAATGTTAATATTCATAAAAATAATAATAATCCATGCTAGTTGTTAAATTAAATTGCCTAATTGGGAGGCTTGGGCCTCTTGTCATACACAGTTGGGCCTGTTACGCCAATTGTGTGGCCTGGGACTGTGCCAATAGACCTGGGCCTGGCCCATGGGACCTGGGCCCACTTGATTTGGGGTGGCCCACATCACTGTCATAAGCAAAATTACATCCATAAAAAAGTCAATGCATATAGAGCTGAAGGTCTACATATACAATAACTCCGATGATCCAACAGACAACTATCAAGGCTTTTAGGCCCTATGTAGTTTCTGCATATTATTTAGTCAGAGCTTCCTTCCTCTGTTTGGATTATCTTTGCAATAGCAAGTCAAGTGAAAAATTATGCAAAATGCATACCCATCTCGCATCTTGTGGATACAACTTAAATAAAATTCTGCAAAATGGAATGCCAAGAAATTTCCAAGCAGAGATCATACTAATCTGTACATCAAAAGCTGCAAATCAAGTATCATTATTTTCTCAATTGTCCTTGTTTCAAGACCCATTCATTTTTTCAAAAACTACGCCATTTCTTATAAGACTAATAAAGATTGGATGCATTTGTTAGTCTATAAAATCTTATGATTCTTATAATGAATTGCCCATAACAAACAAAATAAAAGGCCATAATAACATGGAAGAATACAGTAAGGAGACTGCATCAGTGTCACCATCATCATCACTGAGATTGGGTTGACAAACACTTGTACAAAAGCTCTCTCTGGGATAAATAATAATAATAATAAAAGATGGAAGGAACATGAGCTCCACATTGTCCCTGTCATCATGGCCTCATACCAAAAATTTAGGGTAAGCTTGGTGGGTTTTGCTTTTCCACTTCACCTATTCAAGGTCATGTCCATAGAAACTCAGGAGGCCCAATATCTTTCCTCATTGCTTCACGCTAGGCCTAAAATGTTCTCCCCTTTCTCATAGTTCCTTGTGGTGAAGTGAAATGAGTTGAGGTAAAGCGTCCATTACCCATACAAGAAAAGAAAATGGGTCATATCAAAAGTACACAATTTCAAAATTCCCTCATCTTTTTCAAAAAAGAGAAAAAAAAAAAAAGCCTCTTTCTCCACCGGAAAACAAAAAAAACTCCATTTTTCTATAAAAAAAAATCAAAAAGATTTCATACCAAACAATTAAAAATAAATTACCATCATAACCCTTTATATTTTATTATCTCTTGATTTGATGGTTCAAATCACTTTACTTCAATTCACTGTATATCCAAACACGCCCATTAACCCTACAAAGTACAACACATCAAATATAAGCTAATCCAGGCCTTCTTTGGCTCTTTGCACATGCCCACCAACCCATCTCAAAGAAGATTACATTTGATTGCCTCTAATAATTAAGAAATAACTCAAAAAAAAAAAAAAAAAACACAACTACACATTACCATTCATTACTGTAAAACCCAAAACTGAAAACAACCCAATTCACATGAACAGATCAAAGCTCAAGATTCCAAATCCTTTGCATTATCTAACAATCAATAACACCCCAATTTCACAATTCAGTCCTATACACACAATTTGACTCCCCAACCGTACTATTCCTAACATTTATCAACACATCACAATACGTATATGAAACCACATGATGCTTAAACAATTTCATAACAGTAACTCTTCCAGAGATCCTAGTACTGGTTTTCAAGGGCAACGTACCGGAGACGACGTCGGAGTAGAAATCAGAGTCCGAAAGCAGCTGATCCGCCATCAACACCAGCGTCACATTCATCCCCTTCGTCTCGCCCGACGATATCTTCCCCTCCGGGATCGCCGCCTCTCCGACGATAACTCCCCTGTAATACAGCAAGGCCGAGCTGTTCGCGTACCGGAAACTCACGCGATTGGGGTTTTCAACGGTGAGATCGATGTCGAGGGAGACATTGAAATCGACGCGCAGTCGAGGAACATCTAGGGCTACTCTCATGCCGTTAACTTTAACGGAATTAACGGTCGTGATCGCGTGTTTGGGTTTGAAGAGTGTGAGCCCTAGAATCAGTAGAATGAGGATGAGAAGGATGAGTAAAGAGAGGGAAATCCAAATCTTTCTGCGTTTCCGAAACGTCGAAAGCTTTGTGCCGTAACGGGATTTTGCAGGGGAGGAATCCATGGAAATCGGTTTGGGAATACTACGAGCACGGTTTCCAAAAAAAGGAATTCATGGAAAGTTCAGTGATTCGAACTGGAAGTAGAGAAATATGAGAAAGAGAAAAGCAGAGAAAACTTAAGATTAGATCTGATCAGGAAACCGTTGCAAGAATGAGGAGGAGGAGGAACTGATGCACCGCTCAGATATAAGAATTCCAAGGAAAATGGAAACCCTAGAAAACGAAAAAATGATGATTCTCCGGAAATCCGGATTCTGTGCGTGGCGTGCAGGCAGAGAAATCTGGCAGGTGAATTAATAGGCACCGGAATACAAGTGGGGCCCACTACCGACAGAGTTTTGAGATGTAACAAGATCTTTGGTCTGTTTGGAAGTGGAGTAATGGAGGTGAAGAAAACTGTATGCAATGTCTTCACCTGTTTTTTCCACGTTTCCTCCACTAGACTAGACGTGTACTGATGTTTCTTCTGAGTGTGGAAAGGAGTGTCTTATATGAACTGTATTTGAAATATGGGTATGCTGTTGGAAAATGATAGATTAGACTGGCATAGTAAAAATCTATAAGATTACTCTATGGAGCATACTAGTTGGCTTGGATACAGGATGCTTTCGGTGGAAGAGTTTTGGCTTTATAAGTGGTGACAATGGCCCCCACAGAATTATTAAATTATAGATGAAAAGGATGCTCAAAAGTGACACAGTTTTACCTTTCAATCCTAATACTTCTAGGTTGTAGGATAAGCAATAGGATATCGCTCAATCACAGAATTTCGTACAATTTTCCCTTCCCACCCTAAACCAAAACGCTTGTATAATATTCACCCTAGATCCAAAACTATGTTTTCTCTTCTTCATTTCTGCTTGGTGCGGGTTATTGAGTTGGAGCTCTTATAAATTATAATATTTGCCCCCACATGGGTAAAGGTTTTACCATATCACGTAAAATCATTTCTACAATCTCACTTTTATGCAGAAAATCAACTTCACAAACATGCTCAAATCCAAATCCTTTGATGCATATGCACTCCACTAAATTGACTATAGTTCTTATTTGGCACTCATCTTATCATTATCCACTATTTCGAGCTAACATGGACTTTGAGTAGGGGTGGTCTGAGGCCTGGCCAGCCTGAGCCTGTCCCGAGCCCAGCCCACCTTGGGCTGGATTTAGGCTCATTCCAATTGTTAAGTAGACCGAGCTGAGACCTATATAGTCTAAAAGGCCCAGCCTGGACTGACATGGGATGCATATATTTTCTAGAAGCTGTGGGGACTGATATTGGATGAATTTTAATCCCGATAAGTACATGTGCTAGACTCAGACAAGCTCCAGCCTGGCGTTTAAGCATCCGTGATTTTGAGGCCTCTACATAAAAGATTTGTAGAAAATTGATTATAGTAAGATATATGCCTAATCCCTAATCGAATTTGTTCCCTACCCATAATTAAACGTATCGAGCTACATAGAAACAATGGCGGACCGCGGACCCGGGATTTTCATTGGAAGGAGATGGACCCAAATAAGAAGTTAGATTTTAGAGGCAAACCTAGAATTTTCATGTAGGTTTTAAGAATGGAACCGACATTTTTATGTGGATTATGGAAGTGGACCCAACTTCTTTATATGGGTTTTGGAATTAGACCGAGGACGGATCGACCCCCCGAAAGGATGTACCGGCCCCTGCATGCAAACCGGTCTTACTCTAGGAAAGCAGACCCAAGTTTTTCCCGGCACTCTTTTTGAAGCCACTTAGGAGTGCAACATGGGCCAGGCCAGGCCAAGCCAAGCCCATATAGATTGACTCCAGCTTCGCAATTTAGGCCTCATAAGCCAATATTTAATATGTTTTTGAGATATGATCTTGATGCAGGATAGACCGCAGACCACATGTGTAAGAATCTTAGGGCCTGAATCAGGTACATCTGAGGAAAGGTCTACATGGTGGCTCTCTCAAAGATTATTTTCTAAGTATTATTTTCTAGGTCTGCCACTGAGAATTCCCAATCTTACCAGTATCTTACCAACTTGTTGCCCTCAGATGCCTCTAAATTTCAATTCATCAACATCTAATTCTTACCTACTCCTGTGGCCTCTCCCATCTCTTCACATCTGCTACCCGTAATAACTGCCTAGCATTTATGTATGATTTATTGATGATATAACTGGTTTCTCTCCAATGCAATGAAATTGAAGCAGCAAACATCTGACCAATTCATTGCAGACTTGCAGTTGGTGTTGGGTTGTTGAGGTTTAGGTGGAGTTCTGAACAGAGAGCCTAGAATGGTCATACCAAGAGGCCCACCTCTTTGGTCAGATGTCGTCATTGGATTTAATTTGGGAAAACAAAAGTACCCTTTCAGTTTAGGTGCTGGCACAGAGATCTCATGTAGGGGAATAAAAGTTAAGATCTTGGGCCCTTTTTGCCATGCTAAAATTAGCTGAGATGTACATGTCTCAGTATATAAACTACTATCATGAAAAATCTATATGTTTGGATGCTAAGTAGTTTGGAGTGTGGATTCTCTGTTAGGATCAAACAAGAAATTTCTTAATCAAATAAAAAAGTGGGCCTAACAGTCATGTTCGTAGACTCCGTAGGATCTTACACCCCGCTGAGCTACCACTTATCTCAAAAACCAATTGGTGTTGGAAAACGGCACGATAATAGTTTTATGGTGAGGGCGAGGGCTCAACAACAACTATGACTACTTATTGGCACACCCGTCGCAACTCCTGCTGCGCAACTCGTAAAACGCGTCCCATAACTACACCAGGCTCTGATAATACTTGTAGGATCTTACACCCCATTGAGCTTCCACTTATCCTAAAACCAATTGATGATGGAAAACAGTACGAGAATGGTTTTATGGTGAGGACTCGGGCTCAACTACAATTATGACCTCAATAGACTCCACCCAATCCATTAGATTTTGGGCATGTTGGATCATGCATCTATAGATAGATGGATATGTTAAAATATAGACTCGCACTTGGGATGTTTCTGCCTATAGTTATAGAATCAACTCATATGGCCATGTTCTAGGACTACTATTCATGCCCTGATCTAAACCCCAGGCATGATAGTCGGGCCCATTCCCAACCTGTTTTTAAATCTTATATATGGCTATATCCTATGGGAGCCATGTGGGTCCTTTAACTATTGGGCCAGAATTTAGGCCCAGGTCCAGCCCACAATCCTAAAAAGGAAAAATTCAAACAAACTTAATACATGCCATTAATAGGCATGGGCCTCGATTAGACGGGGTCGAGGGCATTCAAGTTCATCCCCAACAATCCTTACCAGGCCTAGGTGAGTGCACCCAACAATCCTTAGCAGGCCTAGGTGAGTGCGACCCAAATCCAATCGGTTGACAAATCCATGCACATCACAGTTCATTTTTAGCACAGCAAAGGCAGGAATGATCATGGAAGCCCCAGCCCACCCTAGCCAAGCCCGCAAAGAATTACACTCATGATTCTGTTGTATTGCATTTAGGTAAATTGACATGATAATAGGGCATTTTTATTTTATTTTTTTGCTATGGGAGGATTCCCAATCCTTTGGACTGGACTAATCCCTCCATGCCCAGAAAGAAGTTGGATAAACACCCCTATCGCCCCAAGGTGGTAGCACTAGTGGAACCGGGGTTTGTGATAATAGGCCTTATAAGACTTCATAGATTTTGTAGGTTTTTCTTTCATTTGTTGATACAGTCCTTAGACTTCATAGATTGTGTAGGTTTTTCTTTCATTTGTTGATTCAGTGTAAATTCATAGTTTGCCAGTTGGAATAATCAATGCCGAGAATGTCAATAGCTAATTAACTCTGTACAATTGCAATATATTTCAGATATTGTAAAGATCAAAGATCAAACTTTGTACCATTTTGCTTAACGCATGGGCATGAATCTGTGTCAAAAAATGGATTTTTAGAAAAAAATTAAGCTTAAACTCCAAAATCCACCACAAATGCCTCACTCACCCCGCCGAATTTAAGCCCTCTCTTTGCTCTTCGGACAATATGATTGTTTTGATTTTTGGGTTTATAGTACCTCTGACTGTTTGATAGTGTTGGATTTTAGAGCTTATTTAGTTGATTGGATAAATTTTGCAAGTGTCATTTGGAGAAACCACCCCCTTCCCGGTCCAATCCATTTGGATGGATGCCAAATCTGGAATTGTGACTACGAGGGTCAAATGGATCGTAAGCTAGGCCCCATTATGTGCTTTCGCACGGTGCTTAGGGGAAGAAATTCCCATTTGTATATTAAAATGAATTTTCTCTTCTATCTCCTCAGGCTTAGCCTCAGCCCATCCTAGCCCTTACAGCATGTTTGGTAAACGTCATCGCCCGAGGATTTCTGTCGGTTTTCACGATCCCTTGGAAAACCCACGTTTGGATCCGCGTGGAAAACACCTTGGAGGATGCGAGGAATCCATGTTTCCGATTATTCCGGACGTCAAACCCCCAACCCCCCCCCCCCCCCCCCCCCCCCCCCCCTCGTCGATCCGAAGAATCCACGCTCGCGAGGATATGCGGATGAACAGTGTTCGGGTGTTAATTTAGGAGAGACCGGATTTTTGCATTTTTTTTTATCTCTATGGGCCCCATGATCAAGATCTGAAACCGATAAAAGTGTTGAGAAGGTCCAAACGGCTACCACGTCAAATATCAGCCGTTGATTTCCACCTAGAATATGAAATATTTGTAAAAAAGTGAAGGACGTTAGATCATTAAATCTGAAATTTTGTGGGGGCCCATTTGTGATATCCTAACCGTTCATTCTTTCAATCAGACCCCAAACGGCTTTGTGTTCAAATTTGGGAACATGATTCATCATTGATCATTAGGAAATGGCAAATCAGTTATGACCGTTGATAGTGCACAATGTAAAAACGGGATTATAAAGCAGTGGCGTTTTTTCATTTTTTTAAATTGTGTGGGCCTTGAAATCATGATCTAAAACCGTTGATAATTTAGAGGAGTCCAAACACAACTAGGGGCCCAAATTTCAATCACAGATCCATTATGAATTTTAAAATATTGGCAAAAACGTCCACCCTCTAAAATTTTAATTTTATTTATGTAGGCCCCCCTTTGCACGATCTGACCGTTCAGATTATCCAAATAGCCAAAAATAATTATCCTTTTAAAGATCAGACCTTGATTGTTGATAGATTATGAGAAATTGACAAAAGAAAAGAAAAGAAAGAAAAGAAAAGAAAAAAAAAAAACTATGATCGTTGGATCACACAGTGCATAGAGTCCAGGATTCCTCTATTCAACCAAACATGAAACTATCTTCTCAAAATACTCTTTGAGGATGGCTTGTTTCCAAGGGAAGAAAGGATTCATCTAACGAGAGGAATCCTCTTCCGTTACCAAACGTGCCCTTAAGCGTAAGGTAAAGGCCTAGATAATGTAGGTCCGCTGAGCGCGCTGGAGGCTTTAGCTCAGCCTAGGCATGGCCCACATATGTGAGAGTAGAACAAGGACAAACATAACCTTGACCTGGCCCTCGAGCGTAGGGTAAGGGCCTAGATACTGTAGACCCACTAAGGACACCTTGACCTTTATCTAAATCTAAGACTGCCAAGACGCGTTCCATTAGTCCTAAGGCTTTTAGCTTACTGATTAAATCCATAATATTTGGTATCAAAGTCAACCTCCACGTCTCGGATTCAAATCACAAAAAGGGCTGTTTGAAGTAGAGTGAGAGTCGTCTAAAAAATAGAGAAAATGACTACTTACCCGCTACCGCGGAAAGGATTGCCTGAAGAAGAGTGTGAACTTTGAGCCGTCCCAAGAGGAAAGACTACCTACAGCCAGAGTGATAGCCTCTAGACGTCGGCCAGGAAATCATGGCCCAATCGACATCACCTCACCCCACTCATCTTTTATATGGATGGAGGAGGGGTCCCATCTAAAAGAAATGTACTTTTTAGAAACAAAACCGGGTTTTCTGCTATTCAATTATCCGCTCAGTGACATCCAAACAGGAACTCTCGTAGCAGAAGAAGACACAACACCGTCGCTAATCTCTACTCCTTTTAACTTTCCCTCTTTCCTCTCCAAATCCCCGAATCATCCATCTGTTTTCCATTCGATTTCACACCCCAAACAATGCACTCTTCATCAACATTCTCAAAACCCCCTTTCACACAAGTTCTCGGCCTTTCCCACCCCTTCCCCTTCCCTCAGAATCGCCTCTTTCCCATCTTCCATTACATCTTGAACTGCGAGAGGTAAAAAAAATAACCCAATTCCCCCAATACTTGTTTGGGTGATTACTGATTAGCCAATTCATTCATTTTCTCTTGTTTGGATAAGAAAAGGGCCGTTACATTGGGCCACAGCCGAAACGGGACCGTGTCGCAGATTGGGTCTCCAACAATGACGACGTGGTTCGGGCCTTGCCCATCTATGTCGGTGTGCTGTCTCTGCTGGCTGTTCTTCTCAACCGTACGATCTCTGGTGTGGCCCCCATTGCTGATGCCAGCAGGTAAGGTGGCCCACCTGATTAGAATCTTATCTCCTATATAGTAGTAGTAAGTAATTGGATTAAATCAAGGGTCCAATAGTATATTGATGTGAAACTTTTTTTGGATGGAGCAGCTCACAATAGCGATGCTCAAAATCGAACCGCAGATCAGATCGGATTTCCGATTTTAGTGGTCTAAATCCGGTCCGGACCGGATTTCCGATTTTAGTGTTCCAAATCCAGTTCGGTCCGGACTGGATTTAAAAAATCGATTATTCCGGTCCGGTCGGTCCTTTTGGGGTCCGGTCCGGACCGGATATAAATAATAAATATATATTATTTCATTTTTTTTAATAAAAACATGGGGCGAACTAGCCATTCAGCCCATGAGTCCACTTAATCCAAGCAACGGATTGATACGGGGAAAGAGAAATGAGTCCACTTAATCCAAGCAACGGATTGATCTGTCCCAATTAGGTTTGGTCCCTCCACAAGCCTAGAATGGTGGTTTGGTTCTTTCTGATTTTCTTTTTCTTTCTAGCCATGCACCCATGATGAGTGAGTTACAGTACAGGCGACCCATCTTGTGAAATTGGTACTACCCTTTCTGAGAGGGGGCGGGGGCTTGTATGGTGTCCCTGCAACACTTAAATTCAAACCAGTTAAATTAGCGAAAAACCAATTACCCCATAAAATAAAACCCACTTAAACACATCAAAAATCAATTACCCTCTTGATTTACCGTAACTAACTTTTTATTTTAAGATGTGAGCTGAAAAAAAAAAAAAAAAAAACGGTCTAGACCACTTTAATGGTCCAACCAAACCGTTTCGGACCAGTCCGGTCCTTCATTTTTGGACGGACCGGAAATCCGGTTGTGCACCCCTAGCTCACAATCAACAGCAGATATATTGACAATTGGTCTGGCAGTTACCAATATCCTTGCAGGCTTGGTGTGGCTATCCATTCGGCCAAAATACGTATCTGCTGTCAGGTTTCATATCTGTGTTTAAAGGTCTGTTTGTTTCATGTAATTGAATTCCTATGAATTTTGGTTTTCTTTTAAGGGTCCTATATCTTTGACCCCTGGCCACTTTTTCTTTGGTGGAGCCCATTTGACCATAAATTTCTATGTATTTTATGCAAACAAACAGGCCCAATTGAACTTTAGTTTTGTTCTTGTTGAATTTATACACACAATCACATATAGATAGGAAATGAAATGATCCCATGATGTATGAAATCCCTATATATTACAGTTCAACTCCTTTCCACTGAATGTGTAGTGGTTCTAATTATCCACCCAATACCTCCTTTAAGTCGATGCAATTCATCGGGCGCAATCATAACTTACCGGATCACATTGGTTGGATGATATGAAGTTATAACATTTGGTATCAAAGTCAACCTCCACGTTTCGGATTTGAGTCATGGAAATGGCTACTTGGAATATAGTGAGACCTGTCTAAAAAAATAGAGAAAATGACTACCTACCATTAGAGTAAAAGTCGCTGCCGCGGAGAGGACTATCTAAAACAGAGAGTATGAGCCGTCCCAAAAGAAAAACAAGGGCTAGCTACCGCCGGTGTAAGAATCGCCGAGGATGTCGGCCAGAGGTAGCATTGACGGTCTAATCATGGCCCAATCGAAATCACCTCACGCCCGCTCATCCTTTATTTGGATGGAGGAGGTGGAGTTCCAAATCACATAAAAAATAAAAAGATTGGCTGCTACACAAGAGTTGAATTCTTTTAACCACTAAAAAAATTCACTTTTAGATAGCAATGTAGCCGTTGCAACCACTACGTATCACCCATTGCCCTGATTAAACATGAATTCCCATTATCCAATGTTCAATTTAATTTTGAAAGACTACATCTAAATTTTCAAGAACAAGATGATTCTTATAAGCTAAAATGGGGCCTATGATATGTCCTAATATCATAATTAACGTAAGCCTGAGCTGTATAGGTTATTATAGTCCAAACATTAAACTAAGAGCCTGTTTGGATGCACAAGAAAACACAAGAAAATAATATTTTATAGAGTATAATCTTTCATTTTTTAAAGAAGAAAATCGTGTGTGTTTGGTAACCCAATAAAGTTTTGAAGAAAATATTATTTTCTTTCAAAAAGCTCAATATTTTCTCCTCCAACTCCCCATGCAGAAAACTTTCTACAAGATAAGAATCTTTCAAAATGACGATTAGAAAGTGGTAAAGTATAGTAAAGACTTTAGTTCATCAAATCCATCATGATGTGTTTGTTTACATATATGGTAAAGTAAAGTAAAAGTAAATATTATAGCACGGTAAAGGTGGGATAAAGTATATGGTGAAGTAAAGTGGGAAGGAATGGTGTGGTAGTTTCATTATTTTTTACTTTAGTTTATCACATTTTATAGTAGTTTTATATGGTAAATAAAGTGACTTGTTTACGGGTGTGGTAAAGTAAAATTGTCATATCATGATAAAAGGTGAGGTAAAGTAAGGTGAGATGAAGTATGTGGTAAAGCAAAGTAGGAGAGAGAGTTATAAAGTAGTTATTTTTTATATTGACTTTACTTTACTATACTTTACCATGATTTTATGTAATAAAAAAAGTAACTTATGGTAAAAACATGATAGTTGAACTTTACTTAACCACACTACTTTTTTATCCAGACGTGGTAAATCACATATAAATTAAAAATTTTAATAAAAAGATATATTATAATGTAATTTACTTTAATAATAACACCTTCCAAACAACTCAATTTAAAATCTATAATATTCTTCAAAAATTATCAAACAGTAAAAATATCATAATATTATAATATTACTTTATTCTATTCAAAATGAGTTCACGCTGTCAAATACAAGGTATCTTGTACATTCAAAAAGAACACGAGGCAGATGGATTGACCTAATACTCCTGTACATTCAGAACCAAACCATGGAATGAAATCTCTCTTTGCCTCAAACATGATAATATTAATCAAAGTATCAATTTGGCCATGGTCAAAACTTGTAGTACTCTGGCAATGCAAAATCTGTTTTAACAACCTTCTAAACCTGCTTGCAAGAAAAAGTCTAGGATTCCTCAGCTCAATCCTTTAACACACAAACTGTCTACTTGTTAAGACTAAGAACAATATAGAATTGCATTCGTATGTGAAATATAAACAACCAGTGCTGCAGTAGGGTATTTTTCAAATTTAGGAATTTTCTCTGAATATTATTAGAAAACTGTAATGATCTCAATTTTAAATAATAGTAATCAATGATTTAGAAAATTTTGATTTTCTTAATAGGAATTATCAACTATGATATTTAATCACACATTTTGGAAAAAAAACTCACTAATCCGGCAGTAATTTCTTTTATGAGTCATCTGGTATCAATTATCACACATTTTTCCAAATTCATTATTGGGTATTCAGCTTGATAGTTTCACTCTTATCTAATAGGCCAAATTAGAAAAAAAGTTTACGGAAAAACTAATGGGGCATTTGGCGGAAGGTCCCTCGTCATTGCATTTTAAAGCTTACAGTCCAAGATAGTTTTCCGTAGAGGCGGCAGTCCTTTTTTAAAACTGACACAGTCAAAAAGACAAAAATGCTCTCTTTATACCTTAGCAAACACGCTCCGCCTAAACACATTTCAGACCGTCATACGATCCGCAACGTAAGCAATTATCTAAGTTTGCTCTGAATTTATCTAAAGTTGCTGTGAATTTATCTAAGCTTGTTCTCAAGTTGTATTAGTCTGATATCAATTAAAAAGGACTTTAAATGAGTTTATCTGTATATTATATGATTTTATCTGAGTTTGATTTGTAATTAACTACGTTTGCTGTGAATTTATCTAAGTTTGTTCTCAAGTTGCCTTAGTTTGATATCAATTAAAAAGGACTTTAAATGAGTTTATCTGTATATTACATGATTTTATCTGAGTTTGATTTGTAATTAAGTGTGTTTGTTATCAATTAAACAGGGTTCGAGTAAAGTTATTTGACTGTGACACGATTTTATCTGATTTTCTTCTGAATGTATATGTGATTCTTATAAAATAAGATGAGTTTGGTATGAAAATTAAATGGATTTCGCATGATTTTATTTGACTTTGAAATGTATTCAACTTTATTTTAAATAAGTTTTTCTGAGTGTGCTGTGAATTTATCTGAATTTTGCATAAGTTATCAGACTTTGGCATGAAGTTATCTGATTTTAAATTAAACATATATCTGTTTTGTATGAATTTATCTGTGTTTGTTGTGAATTTATCTGAGTTTTGCATATGTTATCAGACTTTGGCATGAAGTTATTTGACTTTAAATTAAACTTATCTCTGTTTTGTATGAATTTATATAAGTTTTATATGAATTTATCTGTGTTTGCTGTGAATTAATCTGAGTGTGCTATGAATTTATCTGAATTTTGCATAAGTTATCAGACTTTGGCATGAAGTTATCTGACTTGAAATTAAACTTATCTCTGTTTTGTATGAATTTATATAAGTTTGATGTGAATTTATCTGTGTTTGTTGTGAATTAATCTGAGTGTAATATGAATTAAACTGGATAGAGATGAGTTTATTTGAATTTGAAATTAATTTATCTAAGTTTGTTATGCATTTATATTAATTTGATGTGAGTTTCTATGAATTTATCTGTGTTTGACATAAAATCATCTGACTAGATTATGTTTGGTTTGACTAGATTTGGTTTGAATTTATCTGAATCTGATATAAAATTATCTATGTCTGAAGTGAATTTAAATGAATTTGTTTATGATTTTATTTGACTTTGTTATGGTTCTATCCAACTTTGCTTTTGATATGGGATGAGTTTGATATCATTTTAGCTGAGTTGTATATGATTCTGTCTAAATCTCATCTAACCACATTTAAAATTCGACAGTAATCAGGGAAAGACGATGAGTTGGAGCTAAAAACTAGGATCAGATTGTATGACACCTATTCAAACGGTTAGAAGGGCGAATAAGTCATAAAAAAACTTGATGTGACATGCTAAGGACCACCGCCTGAATTAATCCCATGCGCAGGACTTTAGGCCTTAAACAGTTATGTACTGGAGGCCTAACAAGATCAATATGAGGGACTTTTGACTAATTTACCCAAAACTCTTTTTGTGTGGGTTAGCAGATTTGACTCATCACTAATCCGTATTTTATGCGAGTCGGGTTACACGGTCAAATAGGGTTGGTCAGTCGGGTCAAAGTTTTGTCCCCTTTAATTTGGGCCATACTCATTAAGTGGGCCCCAGTGGGGTTTAACATATCCCAATCAGTGGGAATTGTGGAAGATCACTCACTGTATCAATATTTCAAGGGATTTCCCAACTTTTTAAGAACTCTTTTCCTCTTCGGCTTCTTTTCATCCATCGATCGATCGTGCAAGAAGAAATAAGAAAGGCACCGAAAGCTCTCATCATTATCCCATTTTCAGGTAAAATGAACAAAATCATGGAAAACTATAGTGGGAACTGTAGGTGCAGAAAAATAATGACCCACAATAATCTGGGTGCCTTACAGGACTTATCCAAATGTAATGCTTAAGCTTAACCTGCTGCCTGGAAACCTGAAAGGCAAAGAGCGAACAGTCAGAGGACCCTGGCCTGGACGGCGCAAGGCTCTCCGATGCCTAAGTCAGTAGATGAACAAAGGAAGGAGAGAAAAGAGGCAGAGTAATGGCTCTGGTTTTCGATGTGTCTTACTTGTAATGGAGAGTGTTCATCTTCTTATAAAGGAAGGTGCCTACGTTGCATGGGGGAGGCTAATGATGACGCGGTGACATGTCTAGGGCGTCATCATGTCAACCCGCCATTCATTAAATGAGGGTCCGATCAGCCCACAAAGCAATAAATGTCAGTCGGGTCAGCCCACAATGCATTTAATGCGTGTCGTGTTGGGCCAGATTGTGCCGGGCGCCTTCGGCGACAGGGGTACCATCGGATCCTTCCTCGGGCCTTGCCTCGATTTGCCCTTATCCGTTGGATGCTGCCCTGTCAGCGATCTGGTAAACATTATGGACGGCTGGATGTCACATCTGTCCCCTTGGTTCGCGCCTCTGCTCTTTCACGTGTCTGACGACTCGGGGGGGGGCGAAGGGCGCGAGTGAAGAGTCTTCCTGCTTTGGCCTCCGTCCCGACGTCTTCGGCCGAGATGGAGTCTCTGACCGAGGCGGACGCCCGGGCAGCCGAGCCCGGCGCTAGCGGCCTGGTTCTATTTGGCTTCGGCTGAGGCCTCCGTCCCGGTAGCCGTGGTGAGCCTGAGGGTTCATGATCAGCACGTGGGGGGCACGTGAGGCTTGTGAGAATGCTTAGTCCCATCGGGCAATTATGATTAACGTAACCCCTGGAATTGTGGAAATCTCCCCACACAATCGCCCCCTAGCTTCCGGCCTCGTGAGGCTCGCCAGCGGAGTGAGGTCGGGAGCTACATGACGGGGAGGTTTCTTGGGATCGTCCTTTTTTAGGTGGTCGAGGCAATAAGTGGTATCCACTAATTAATGTCGAAGATGTATCGACAGTTCCGCGTGGCATCCTTTGATTGGTTGTCCTGTCGCCTTGGTGTCGATCACGCCGTTCTGTCAGGGATGTTTTCAATATTTGAAATGATTAGCGCGGAGTCCCAGGAGGCGCTATTTAGCGCGGGCGGCTAGGGTTTCTGACGATGAGTTTACTCTGTGCCATATAGAGGCTTGTCCTCTTCTTTATTTGTCATTCTGAATCGAGGAAGAACAGACTGCTGCGAGGGGAACTCATCTGGGTAGATGTGCGCCGCTGGGGTTGAATCTCTTTTGCCACTCAGTGTTTTCGTTCCGTTCCCGTAAGTCTCCTTTGCCTTGCCTCCTTTCTGTGGGTTTCTCTGTTTTTGAGTTGGGATGGGAATCTATAGCCACTGGTTAGAGAACGAGGCAGCGATTGAGGGTTTTAGGTCGGCCTTCGGGATCCCTGCTAATGTCCAGGTCAAGGGCGCTGACCCTGACGGCATTAACCTTCGTGATTTCTCGGGGGGTTGGATGCCTTTTCCTTTAGTGGCAGTGACGGAAGGCAGGGTCCGATTTCCCCTTCACCCACTCCTCAGGAGATGTCTCAGTCAATGGCGCCTCTGTCCATGCCAACTACTACCCAACGCCTTCAAGATTGTGATGGGCACGGCCAAATTAAACGAGGTTTTGGGGATTAACCTCGGCGTCTTCGATATCGAGGACGTATATGACATATGCAAGTCCGGGGATGCTTATTATCTCCGGGCTAAGCCAGGCCGAGATGGTTTCGTCCGATACTTAGAGGACTCGAGCAAATACGCCGGAGACGATCTTCTGTATGTCTCGGGCGACTGGGAATTTGGGGTAGCCGACACCGATAGAGGCTACCAAGTCCCTCGCCATTTCGGAACTGTTCCAAGTAAACAAACACCCCCCTTTTTTTTATATCATACTGACGCCCTTGATCGCTGCAGCATTGAAGGAGAGGAAGCAGGCCGCTCGATACATCTGGAAGAGGAACGAGGCCTGGCTTCGCCTGGTAAAGCGGTACGGCGGTCATGATGGCAGGGCAGCCTGGTCGCTGTTAGGGTACCAACCGAGGTACCGTGGGTACTTACGAGGCACCGTAGAGCCGACCCCGGGCGAGGGCGCTGGTCCTGTGGAGAGGCGAGAACAGGCCGACCCTAGAGCGCAAGCAGCAGAGGGGCCCTCGCAAGCGTCGTCCGTCGTCAGGGCTGCGTCTGGTGCCTTCACTTCCACGTCGGGGACAGGTCCTCTCCGGGCTTCGGGGGCGGAACCGAGACAGATCGCCCGACCTCCCTCGCCGAGCTCCGAAATGAGGCGCGGCAGATGCTTGTCCTTCGAGGATCTCGAGGCGTTGGCGCTCGGAACCGAGGGTGCCCGGGCCCGCCATGAGCCCGCGAGCCCGATTCTCCCAGAGCCTCCCTCCCCGGGCGCTCGGATAGCTTCCCCTGCGACTGTGGTGGAGGTTCCTGCGCCCCCCAGCCCCGCCAGCCCGGAGGTTCGTCCGCCCCGGGTGAGGTCGTGCAAGAGGAGACTCGGCTGCTGAAAATGCCGAGAACAGACGCGGGCCCCAGTTCGACAGCGGTCTCGCTGCCCCCAAGTCCGCCATTGTGGGAGCCGAGCTTTGTGCTGGGACCGGGGAGGCCAATGATGACGGAGGATCGCGTCCTTCACAGAATCGATCCCCTGGTCCTTGAAGCCCTCGGGCGAGCTTGCGCCCTCCCTCGAGACATGGAGCAGCTGGACAGGTACAGCGACCAGAAGCTGATTCTGTCGATGCTGCAGTCCAACCTCACGGTAAGTTCTCTTGCATTTTTTCATAGTACTCGGTCGACCCAGAGCCTTCTAATTTTTATTACGGGTGTCCTGTTTCTTCAATAGGCGGTGCAGAAGACAATGGTTGTAGCTGATAGACTCTGCAAGTACAGTATCAACGCCGCCGAACTGACCGTGGAGAAAGATGGACTTCAAGAGTCCCTGGATGCCGTTTCCCAGAAGCTAGCGATGGTAGAGAGAGAGTACGCGGCGAGGCTCAAGCAGGCGAAGGGGGAGGCCGAGGCGGAAAGGACCAGGGTGGCCGCACTTGAGATCTCTATTGCGAAAATGGAGGACGACTACGCGGCCCTGCTTCAAGCCGAATCCAAGAGGGCGGATGAGGCAGAAGCGAAGCTCGAGTCAGAATGTGACACCACGTTCGAGGATGCCAGATCGCAGGTCACTGCCTTCTACAAGGGAAAAGTCATTGTCGTCAGGGATAAGGCCTGGGTGAAAGGATGGCGTGCTGGCCTGAAGGAGGCCGGGGTTTCGGAAGACAGCCCTTCCTTCCGAGATCCCCCTCCTTTTCCGCTCCCGGCGCCGAACTCTGCTCCTCCAGCCGGTGAAGCCTCTGATGCTGCAACCCGTGCGTCTGACCGGGCATGACCCCGGGACGGCCTCGTTGCTTCTGGCCACGAAGGCCTTTCTTGCCTTGTGATTTTTGTAATTTTCTTTAATTGTATCTGCTATGCACTGTAATCGGACTGGAACCTTAATGCAGATGAAAGTTTCTCTAGCCGCTTGCCTCTTCTAGCAATTGACCACTTTTTTGTTTCAAATGTGCACGGACCCAGTAGGAATAGATGCCGAATTCCCCCCAGTGTAGCTCTGTGCCGAGCTGGCGGGAATGCCGAAGCCGTTATAGACTGCCGTTTCTTTTGCCTTTGCTTCCGCAATGTGTTTCGTTCCTCTTTTCGAGCTCGGCTTTTCTATGTCTGGCTAAGTGCTCTTGATGACGTGGTGCATGAGTCGAATTGGGGAGTACCGAGCGGTCTTTTTAGGTTTCCGCGCGGATACTCCATATTCTGGGGACCATGAATAGCAGTAAATAGGGCGGTACGGTCGACGAGGGAGTCAAGTAGATGGCTCCACGCGTCACCATCGGGGCCAGTGGTCGACGTATCGGAAGATGCGCGCTCCTTGTAGAGTGTGGAAAGCTCTGTCCCATAAATTTTCTTGATCGTCGAGTTCTCCACCCCTCTATAAATATGGGGGACAGACTCACCATGGGAGGGAGTGTTTAGGCCAGTGGCCCTTCTTCCCTCTGTTCTTCGGGTGTGATGGAGACCTCTTCGTTGCTACCAGACATTCTGGTGGCTAGGTACTGTAGAGGCTTAGGGACCTTTGATCCGGGTGAAACCCTGGCCTCAGAAGACAGTTTCCTCCGGGGGGGGACTGTTTGTCGTGGTCTGTGCTCCCTCTGAAGGCGGCCTTCATGGACTACGCACCCTCTGAATGAGGGTGCTCTGTGGAGATCCAAGCATCGACAGTGGCGCAGGGGCTCAAGCTTTCTGGCAAATCTTGTTCTGGCCCGCCAAGGCGCATGGCGGAGCCCCTAGCACTGTCTGCTGGAACCGATAGCCCCCAGGCCGTGGGGGGTCTTGTTTTCGTCCCACAGGACCCTGCTCCGCCGCCGACCCCTCCTCCGGTGGGATGTCGAGGCCTCGTGGCAGGATGCGACAAGCCTGCTAGCCGAGGGTCTCCAGTGGGTGGAATCAACGAAGAGCGGCCTCGAGGGCTTCTTTCTTTTTCTTCTTTTAGAGGGCTGATCCTCCTTTCTGTATTTTGTTTCCTTTCCTGTAACCTTTGTAATAAAGTAATCACAGTGAATGAAAAGGGCAAACTTTGCGTTCATATAATCTATGTACAAGTTCCTGTATTCCCTTTTTGCTTTTCTTGTACTGCTTTGTGACACTTGTATTTTTGCGCATCTCTTTCACACTCCAGTGCTTGCACCGTTCTCTCGAAAACTGAGATTGGCCGAAGTGGATCAGCACTGACCAAGGCGAACCGTCTTTTGCCGAGATGGGCCCGGAGTCCTAAGGACCTTGGCTACACGTGCCTGAGTTCGGGAACGGTCTCGAGGGGCGTATGAACCCGTAGTTCAGGATCGTGATCTAGGAAGCAACTGGTCGTACGAATCAGCAGCCCCTTCCTGGGTCATAGACCCGAACTTTAGGAGGCGACCTGAGTGTATGAACTCAGGGCCTTCTCCAGGGTCCCGAACTTTAGGAGACAACCTTAGTGTATGAACTCGGGGCCTTTTCCAGGGCCAAGGACCCGAACTTTAGGAGACGACCTGAGTGTATGAACTCGGGGCCTTCTCCAGGGTCAAGGACCCGAACTTTAGGAGACAACCTGAGTGTATGAACTCGGGGCCTTCTCCAGGGTCAGGGACCCGAACTTTAGGGGACGACCTGAGTGTATGAACTCGGGGCCTTCTCCAGGGTTAGGGACCCGAACTTTAGGAGACGACCTGAGTGTATGAACTCGGGGCCTTCTTCAGGGTTAGGGACCCAAACATTAGGAGACGACCTGAGTGTATAAACTCGGGGCCTTCTCCAGGGTCAGGGACCCAAACTTTAGGAGACGACCTGAGTGTATAAACTCGAGGCCTTCTCCAGGGTCAAGGACCTGAACTTTAGGAGACGACTTGGGTGTATGAACTCGGGCCCTTCTCCAGGATCAGGGACCCGAACTTTAGGAGACGACCTGAGTGTATGAACTCGGGGCCTTCTCCAGGGTCAGGGACCCGAACTTTAGGAGACGACCTGAGTGTATGAACTCGGGGCCTTCTTCAGGGTCAGGGACCCAAACTTTAGGAGACGACCTGAGTGTATAAACTCGGGGCCTTCTCCAGGGTCAGGGACCCAAACTTTAGGAGACGATCTGAGTGTATGAACTCGGGGCCTTCTCCAAGGTCAGGGACCCAAACTTTAGGAGACGACCTGAGTGTATGAACTCGGGGCCTTCTCCAGGGTCAGGGACCCAAACTTTAGGAGACGACCTGAGTGTATGAACTCAGGGCCTTCCCCAAGGTCAGGGACCCAAAACCGCCGAACTCAGATAAGGAAAGGTGACACAGATGGCAAAGGCTGCTTTCATTGATCCTGAGACTCATGTTACATCTTTTCAAAAGTAAAATTTCTTCAAATGGGATGCATTCCATGGCCTCGGCAATGGCTCGCCCTCCAGGTTTTCGAGCTTGTAGGAGGATCGTCCTACCAGCGATACCACCCTGAACGGGCCATGCCAGTTCGGGGCCAGTTTTCCTTCGTTTGGCTTTCTGTCAGCTGGTAGGGTCTTCTTGAGGACCAGCTCCCCCACGGAAACGATTCTCTCCCTGACCTTTCCATTGTATCCTCTTGCCAGCCGCTGTTGGTAGTCAGTTAATCGCAGGGCCGCTGCTTCTTGGCGCTCGTCCGCCAGGTCGAGCTCCATTGCTAGATTTGCTTCATTTCGGCCCTGATCGACCAGCTCCGTCCTTAGGGTAGGGAGGCCAATTTCCAAGGGAATGACCGCCTCCATGCCATAGGCCAGGGAGAAAGGGGTCGCCGAGGTGGATCGCCTTGGGGTTGTCCTGTACGCCCATAGCACACTGGGAAGCTCTTCTGTCCATCGTCCTTTTGCCTTGTCTAACCGTTTCTTGAGGCCATCCAGGATTATCTTGTTAGAAATTTCGGCCTGGCCATTACTTTGTGGGTATACTGGGGTGGAGTAATGGTTTTTGATGCCATGCTCTCGGCAGAAGTCCTTGAAGGATTTGGAGTCGAACTGGGTCCCGTTGTCCGAAATCAGGGTCCTGGGGATGCCAAATCTTGTTATAATGTTCTTCCATATGAAAGTCCTGGAATCCCTGTCCGTGATGGAGGACAGCGGCTCAGCTTCTATCCACTTCGTGAAGTAATCCGTTGTAACGATCAGCCATCTTTTGTTTCCCGGGGCGCGGTGAAAAGGCCCCACAATGTCCAGTCCCCATTGGGCGAAGGGCCATGGACTGGAGAGGGGACTCAGGTTCTGTGCTGGCTGATGAAGAGAGTGGGAGAACTTCTGGCACTTCTCGCATTTCCTGGCGTATACCTGTGCACACTTTTGCATGTAGGGCTACCAGTAGCCTTGGCTTATTGCCCTGTAGGCCAGCGATCGGCCCCCGATGTGGCTGCCACAGATCCCTTCATGGATTTCATACAAAAAGTCGTCCACCTTGGTTGGGTGGACGCATTGGAGGTATGGACCCGTGAAGGATTTTCTGTAGAGTTTGCCTTCCGGAGAGAGCCAGAATCGAGCTGCCTTGAGTCTGATTCGATGGGCCTTAGTCTTGTCTTCGGGGAGTCGGTCGTCCTTCAGGTAGGAGATAATTGGGTCCATCCAACTTGGGCCGAGATCAATACAGAGGATCTGCCGAGGCGAGTGCAGCTCCAGGCTTGACCTCGGTATCGACCCGACTTCGACGGTCCTTCTCTTCCATGCCTCGACAGCGGAGGCCAGGTTTGCAAGCGCATCAGCGTGCGTGTTGGAGTCTCTGAAGATTAGCTTGATCTCGGCCGTCTTGAAAAGGGAGAGCAGTTTTTGCGCGAGGGCCAAATAGGCCGTCATCCTGTCGTCCCTGGCCTGGTAGTCTCCGGCGAGCTGGCTAGTCACCAGTTGTGAATCGCTGAAGATCACCAGGTGCTGGGCTCCGAGGATTCGGGCGCTATCCAGCCCTGCTATCAATGCTTCGTATTCTGCTTCGTTGTTCGTTGCTCTGAAGTCCAAGGTGAAGGCTTGCTCTATGACCAATCCCTCAGGTGATTGGAGGACTATGCCGGTAGGGGTGTACACGGATCGGATTGGTGCGGATTGGGCCAAATCCGTCACCAATCCGTTGCCTTCGGATTGACGGTTTTGTAATCCGTCACCAATCCGTTACTGTTGAAATCCGATCCGATCCGATCCGTGGAGGAGCGGATCGGATCGGATTAATCCGTTCAATCCGTTACTGTACATTACATGGAAAAAGAAAGAAGAAAAAACCCATAAATTTTGAAGTCACCGAATTAAAGGGGCATGAGTTGAGAGCTGTATGTCTATTCTATTCATAAGGTTAGTGACTCCTTACATTTTTTTTCTTATTTTATATATATAATTTTTTTAATTTATATTTAATGACAACGGATCGGATCGGATTGAATCCGCGGATTAAGGATGAAATCCGTCATCGATCCGTTGCTAATGGATTACACAATTTCCAATCCGTCACCAATCCGTTGGCCTTCGGATCGGATTAAAATCCGCGGATCGGATCGGATCGGATCGGATTGACGGATTGACGGATTTTTTGTACACCCCTATATGCCGGTGCCAGCCCGCCGAGAGGTGGACGATCTGTCAACGAAGACCTTCCATACCCCGGCGGGAGCCTGTTCGACCTTGGTGACTTCAGGCTCCTGGCCTATGCCCCCCAGTGCCGTGCCGGGCTGGGTCAGAGCTGAGCTTGGCGAAACGAACTCCACGGTGAAGTCAGCCAGAACTTGGGCTTTGATCGCAGTTCGGGGACGGTACTGAATGTCATACTGCCCTAACTCGACTGCCCACTTGGAGATTCGCCCTGAAAAGTCAGCTCTTTTGAATATAGAACGGAGTGGGTGCTCCGTGGTCACCACAATGGTGTGGGACTGGAAATAATGGGAGAGCTTGCGGGAGGCGCTGACGAGCGCCAGTGCGAGTTTCTCCAACAAAAGATACCTGGTCTCAACATCGAGCAAGATTTTGCTCTTATAGTATATCGGTTTTTGCTCCCCCTCGTTCTCTCTGACGAGGACGGAGCTCACAGCGTGATCTGAGACCGCAAGGTATAAGTACAAAATTTCCCCCTGGGTTGGGGTAAAAAGTAAAGGAGGCGAAGACAAATAGGTTTTGAGTGCTGCCAACGCTTGGTCGCACTCGGGGGTCCATTGAAATTTTAAATTTTTTCTCAGAAGCTGAAAGAATGGCCTGCACTTATCTGATGATCGACTGATGAATCGATTGAGCACTACAGCCATACCAGTGAGCTTCTGGACTTCCTTGGTAGTGGATGGGCTCTGGATGCCCAGGATTGCAGTGATCTGGTCCGGGTTAGCCTCGATTCCCCTCCGCGTCACCAGGCTTCCGAGGAATTTGCCGGAAGCTACGCCGAACGCGCATTTGGAAGCATTCAGCTTGAGCTTGAATGCGCGGAGGATGCTGAAGACTTGGGCCAGGTCCGCCAGGTGGTCGCTGGAGAGCTTGGGCTTGACGACCATATCGTCGATGTAGACTTCCACCGTTTTGCCGACTTGAGCCTGGAACATCTTCGTCACGAGGCGTTGGTATGTCGCCCCCGCGTTCTTCAGCCCGAAAGGCATGACTTTGTAACAATATGTGCCGTGGGGAGTTATAAAAGCGGTCTTTTCCTCGTCCGGCACGTACATCGGGATCTGATGGTAGCCTCTATAGGCGTCGAGGAAGCTCATCCGGTCATGGCCGGCGGTGGCGTCGATCATCTGATCGATTTTTGGAAGGGGGAAACTATCCTTTGGGCAGGCCCTGTTGAGATCGGTGAAGTCCACACACACCCTCCATTTGCCTGTCTTTTTCTTAACCACCACCGTATTGGCCAGCCAAACCGGATACTGGACCTCCCGAATTGCGCCGGCCTTCAGCAGCTTGCCGACCTCGTCGATAACCACGTCTTCTGTTGGATCCTCGTTCTCCGGGCTTTTTGCACCACCGGCCTGTGGCTGGGGTCCACATTTAGCCTGTGGCACATGACCTTGGGGTCGACCCCGGGCATTTCACTCGGGGCCCAGGCGAAGACATCTACATTCTGCACTAGGAACCTCGAGAGCTCGGTTTTCTCATCGTCGGGCAGCTGTGTGCCAATCAGGAAAATCTGTCAGGGTCAGCTGGATCGAGCCTGACCTCGGCTAGGTCTTCAATACTTTTCTTGTCGGGATCTCGGCCGATCTCATCCGGCCCCTTCTCGAACTCTGCCAGGTTGACATGCTCCGGCTCCCTCTCTGCTGGGACGACGGCTAGCAAGCATTGCCTAGCTTGCTGCTGATCTCCTTCCACCGTGACTACTTCCATCGTGCCCTCTTTGCTTTTGAGCACGAACTTCAGCTTCTGGTGCAGGGAAGAAGGGACCGCCTACAATTTGTGGAGCCATGTTCTACCCAAGATGGCGTTGTAGGGGGAAGGGGCGTCCACGACCAGGAAGTCGGCCAACACCGAAGCCCTGCCTACCCGGGTTTCGAGGGTGACTTTGCCCTTGGGATAGACTGGCTTGGCAGATAGCCCAAGCAGGGGTGCACGAACCTCCGTGAGGTTGGCTTCGGAGAGGTTCATCTTCTTGAAACAATTGTAATAGAGGACTTCGGAGGAGCTGCCGGAGTCGACGAGGACCCTCTTCACAGTGAAGTCTCCCAACTTCATCGAGACTCGAGAGAAGCAAAGGATCATTGTGGGGAAGCTGGATTCCCTCAAGGTCTTTGTCTGAAAATGAGATGGCAGGTCGGCCGCAACGCGCTCTTTTGGATGCCGGTCCGAGTTCGGCTTTCATCACCTCTTTCCCGTGCGAGGCCCGCCTGGCCTCGGCACGGGTTTGCTGATTGTCTCGAGTAGAGGGCGAGGGAACCGAGGGCGCCAGGTGGATCACATTGATGATCTTCTCGGAGTCCTCGCTGTTTGGATCCCTAGCCGTGCCCTGATGAGCTCGGCTGCCGCCACCGCTGCTGGCATCTCCTGTTTTCACGAACTCCGTGAGGTGGCCCTCCTTGGCGAGCTTCTCCAAGTGAAATCTTAGAGTCCTGCAGTCTTCGGTCCTGTGCCCGCTACCCTTATGGTAGGCGCAGAACTTGGACTGGTCGCGAGCGAAGGGATCGCCCGCCATGGGACGAGGTCACCTGAAGAATGGCTGGGATTTGACTCTGTTCATCACTTGATGGATTGGCTCTTTGAAGGTGACGCTCATGGCCTGGTAGGCGTCAAGGGGAGGTCTAGCCCTTCTGCCACCTCCAGAACGGGACGACGAGGGCCTCGCTGAATTGGAGACCTACGCCTGCTTCGGCTCCTGTCTCTGGAATGGCTTTTTTGCCTGCTGCTGGGGTTGGCTGCCCTTCTTCTTGGGTTCCGGGCCCGCGGTCTCTTGGTCTTCCTCCTCTCGAGCTCTGATTTCGTCTTCTTCCCGGGCGATAAAGCGCTTTATCCGGGACATCAAGGCCGACATGGAGGGAGCGGGATCTCCTGCCAAGTCCTTCCGCAGCTCGTGCCCGGGTAACAATGCGTTCTGGAAGGCGAAGGTTGCCACCTCCTCTCTGGTGTCCTCGATTTGGCTGTAAATTGCCCAGAACCGCCGGGCGAATTGGGCGAGGGTTTCGCCTTGTTTCATCTTCAGTGCAGGAGGTCGGCATCGGTTTTCGGGACGACGCTATAGGCTTAGAACTTCTTCAAGAAAGAGAGTTGGAGCTCCTTCCAACTCAAAATAGATTTCTCTAGCAGAGCACAGAACCACTTTAGAGGGAGATCGCTCAAGCTGGAGGAGAAGATCTTGCAATTGAGATGACCTTCGTTCCCCCATATAGACATCTTTTGGGAGAAGTGTCGAAGATGCGCGGACGGGTCGGACAGTCCATCATAGGGGACGAACCTCGGGACCGAGAACTTTTTGGGCAAGGGGGTTCTCTCGATGTCCCGAGTGAAAGGAGAGGCCCCCAGGTCGGTGAGGCCACAGATCTCTTGCTGGTCCCGCATCTCCAGGTTGCGCTGGAGAGCTAGCTTGATGCGCTTATCGAGCCGCTCCTGCTCGTCGTCCATCTCCGGTGTCGGCGCTTTCGGCTTCCACTTCGCATGGCTTCGACCGGGGCAGCTACGAGCTTGGCCGTCACGGCCATGATGGCTGCGGGTATTGCTCGAGCCTTCATCGTAGGCGTGGCTGCGCTTCTGGTCCAGAAAGGCCCTTAGGTCTTCTCGGGACTGCTGGAGTACCTTGCTCTGGACCGCTCTCTTCTCGCCTCGGGGCTCTGAGGGCTGCCTCTGGGAGGCGTTCTGTACTGCCCTCAGCTGCTGCTGGAGCTGGCGGATTACTCGCTCCTGCTCCTGGAGGAGGGCGGTTTGGGCCGCGATGTTTCCTCCAGCATCAGGGGGTTGCACACGGCGCGGCTCCTCCGCTGCCGGAGCTTTGCCTTTAAGAGGGCGCTCGCGTCGATGCTCTCCCCGCGGGGGAGGCGGGACCCCTCCGTCTGAGCATGAGGTCTCTACTCCCTCTGGGAAGGGGGATTCAGCGAAAGGTCGCGAAGCCACTCGCTCTTCGCCTGCTGACGCGCCATGGTCCGCCCCGGGCCGTCCTTGAGGAGGGACGTCCGTCGACGGGCCTGGACGCTCGAACAATGCTCGCTGGGACTCTCCGCCTTTCTTGGCTTTCGGAGGCATGGTTTCTGGGAAGATCAAGAGGATTGGGGTAGTGCTTCCCCACAGACGGCGCCAATTGTAGGTGCGGCAAAATAATGACCCACAATAATCTGGGTGCCTTACAGGACTTATCCAAATGTAATGCTTAAGCTTAACCTGCTGCCTGGAAACCTGAAAGGCAAAGAGCGAACGGTCAGAGGTCCCTGGCCTGGACGGCGTAAGGCTCTCCGATGCCTAAGTCAGTAGGTGAACAAAGGAAGGAGAGAAAAGAGGCAGAGTAATGGCTCTGGTTTTCGATGTGTCTTACCTGTAATGGAGAGTGTTCATCTTCTTATAGAGGAAGGTGCCTACGTTGCATGGGGGAGGCTAATGATGACACCGTGACATGTCTAGGGCGTCATCATGTCAACCCGCCATTCATTAAATGAGGGTCCGATCAGCCCACAAAGCAATAAATGTCAGTCGGGTCAGCCCACAATGCATTTAATGCGTGTCGTGTTGGGCCAGATTGTGTCGGGCGCCTTCGGCGGCAGGGGTACCATCGGATCCTTCCTCGGGCCTTGCCTCGATTTGCCCTTATCTGTTGAATGCTGCCCTGTCAGCGATCTGGTAAAGATTATGGACGGCTGGATGTCACATCTGTCCCCTTGGTTCGCGCCTCTGCTCTTTCACGTGTCTGACGACGCGGGGGGCGAAGGGCGCGAGTGAAAGAGTCTTCCTGCTTTGGCCTCCGTCCCGACGTCTTCGGCCGAGATGGAGTCTCTGACCGAGGCGGACGCCCGGGCAGCCGAGCCCGGCGCTAGCAGCCTGGTTCTATTTGGCTTCGGCTGAGGCCTCCGTACCGGTAGCCGTGGTGAGCCTGAGGGTTCATGATCAGCGCGTGGGGGGCACGTGAGGCTTGTGAGAATGCTTAGTCCCATCGGGCAATTATGATTAACGTAACCCCCGAAATTGTGGAAATCTCCCCACACAGGAACAAGGAATCCCTTTCATAGTTTCCACTTCTTTTTTTCAAGGAATTTTGGTTATGTACTTGGGTGCGTTTGGATGTTCGATTTTTCAATCTCCCATTTTCTTTAACAGAATTCCTACTTTTTTTATTATCATTTTTCTTATGTAGGTATGAGTTTAGGACACGATTGGTTACAATAATTACCTTATTCGCAATTCCACCAAATTCGTGTTTGGGTTTTCCATGAACCAAGATTTTGTCCTTTTCATCTTTCTTGATTGTTTGCACTATTTCGAATTGTGGTGTTTTTCTTTTTTATGTTATTTATGAATGGAACTGATTGGAATCGTTTGCAGTTCAAGTCCGTTCCCCATCAAATCGCCGAGGATGTGGGCCAGGAGGTAGAATTGACGGTCTAATCATGGCCCAATCGACATCACCTCACGCCCACTCATCCTTTATTTGGATGGAGGACGTGGATCCCATCTAAAAGAAATGCACTTTTGAGAAACAAAACCGGGTTTTATGCTCTTCATTTATCCGCTCAGTGACATCCAAACAGGAACTCTCTTAGCAGAAGAAGACACAACACCGTCGCTAATCTCTACTCCTTTTTAACTTTCCCTTTTTTCTCTCCAAGTCCCCGAATCATCCATCTGTTTTCCATTCGATTTCGCACCCCAAACAATGCACTCGTCATCAACATTCTCAAAACCCTCTTTCGCACAAGTTCTTGGCCTTTCCCACCCCTTCCCCTTCCCTCAGAATCGCCTCTTTCCCATCAGATTCCCAACTTCCATTACATCTTCCTTTTCAGAACTGCGAGAGGTAAAAAAAAAAAAAACCAATTCCCCCAATACTTGTTTGGGTGATTACTGATTAGCCAATTCATTCATTTTCTCTTGTTTGGATAGGAAAAGGGCCGTTACATTGGGCCCCAGCCGAAACG
Source organism: Litsea cubeba (assembly GCA_012931725.1). Lineage (NCBI taxonomy): Eukaryota > Viridiplantae > Streptophyta > Magnoliopsida > Laurales > Lauraceae > Litsea > Litsea cubeba. The sequence goes on along the minus strand of CM022947.1, from coordinate 4,656,280 downwards.
GGACCGTGTCGCGGATTGGGTCTCCAACAATGACGATGTGGTTCGGGCCTTGCCCATCTATGTCGGTGGGCTGTCTCTCCTGGCTGTTCTTCTCAACCGTACGATCTCTGGTGTGGCCCCCGTTGCTGATGCCAGCAGGTAAGGTGCCCCACCTGATTAGAATCTTATCTCCTATATAGTAGTAGTAAGTAATTGGATTAGATCAAAGGTCCAAAAGTATATTGATGTGAAACTTTGTTTGTATGGTGCAGCTCACAATCAAGAGCAGATATATTGACAATTGGTCTGGCGGTTACCAATATCCTTGCAGGCTTGGTGTGGCTATCCATTCGGCCAAAATACGTATCTGCGGTGAGGTTTCATATCTGTGTTTAAGGTTCTGTTTGTTTCATGTAATTGAATTTCTATGAATTTTGGTTTTCTTTGAAGGGGTCCTATATCTTTGACCATTTTTGTTTGGTGGAGCCCATTTGACCATGAAGGGTCCTATATCTTTGACCATTTTTTTTTGGTGGAGCCCATTTGACCATGAATATGTATTTATGCAAACAAACAGGCCCAATTGAACTTTAGTTTTGTTCTTGTTGAATTTATGCACACAATCACATATAGATAGGAAATGAAATGATCCCATGATGTATGAAATCCCTATATATTTCAGTTCAACTCCTTTCCACTGAATGTGTAGTGGTTCTAATTATCCACCCAATACCTCCTTTCAGTCGAAGCAATTCATCGGGTGCAATCATAACTTACTGGATCACATTGGTTGGATGATCTGGAGTTCTAACCATTTGATTAATGGCCCTCAAAACTCAAAAGTGGGTAATTGAGACCAGTTATGATGTTCATCAATCTAAAGCATTCATATTTCATGGAAAGGGCTGAATTGGCAATGTCACTTGATAATTGCTTTCGCGTGATGATTCCATCTATGCATTCTGCAGTGTAGAAAATGGGTAGTTACCATTAGAAATTTAGAAGGTCAGTAGTTGATGACAAAAATAATCTAGTCAATGTGATTTCACTGAGTGGCTTGTGAATTATTGGCGAGGTTGGATGAGTGACTTAGATTGGTCATTTGATGTCCGGTAGTCCTAACACACAGGATTTGTACAGAAAACCAAACCAAACCAAGCATTTTCCCACTAGGTGGGGTCGGCTATATGGATTTGACAACGCCAATCAAATCTGTTTAGGGCCATGTCTTCCGTTAGATCTATGTAATTAGTTTCTTTCCAACTTCTCTTGGGTCTCCCTCTCCTTCTCCTACTACTGGCAATCTCCATGCTTTCACACATTTTAACAGGTGCCTCCGTTGGACGCCTTATAACATGGCGAACCATCTCAGTCGATTTCTCTCATTTTATCTCCAATCGGTGCTATTCCTACTTTGCCCCTAATCTCCTCATTCCTAATCCTATCTCTCCTTGTGATCCCGCACATCCATCTTAGCATTCTCATCTCCGCAACTTCCATCTTCTTGACATGATTATGCTTTACTGCCCAACACTCTGATCCATATAACAACGCTGGTCGTACCTCCACCTTATAATACTTTTCTTTAACCTTGAAGGGGACTTTCCGATCACACAAGACCCCCGAAGCACTCCTCCATTTGGTCACCCGGCCTGAATCCTGTGACTTACATCAGCATCAATCCCTCCATCCTGTTACACCATAGATCCAAGGTACTTAAAGTTTTCTTTCTCTACAATCTTTTGTGTGCCCAAACTTACTTCTATGTTACCACGTGTCCTACTTTGACTAAACTTGTATTCCATATATTCCGTTTTGCATCGACTTAGCCTAAACCCTTTTGTCTCTAATGTTTTCCGTCACAATTCTAGTTTAGTATTCACTCCTTCTCTCGTCTCATCCACTAAACAATGTCATCTGCAAATAGCATACACCACGGCACCTCATCCTGGATATGTCTTGTAATCTCATCCATAACTAGGGCAAACAAGTACGAGCTTAACGTTGAGCCTTGGTGTAGACCAATCGTGATAAGAAACTCATTAGTTTCGCCGCCAGTCGTCCTTATAGATGTCACGACTCTATCATACATATCCTTTATCGCCTCAATATATGCGACACACACTCTTTTCTTTTCCAAAACTCTCCAAAGAATCCCCCTAGGAACCCGGTCATAGTATTTCTCCAAGTCAATGAACACCATATGTAAATCTCTCTGACCTTCTCTATATATGAGAGGATCAAAACAAATAAATTTAATGCATTGTATCAGAAAATTTTACACAAATGGCTCGTCCTTGAACTTCAGAAAGGTTCTTTTTTTAATCTGGAATTTTAGAGAGATTCATGGATTGCTTGTTTGCATGTTTTCTTTATCCATAAAAGATAATAGATTCTTCATAGACTACAAGGGATCTTTTGACACTTCTAGTAGATGAGCCATTTGTATTTAAGTTGTGTTACAATTAGTTCTTAAATGGTTGTTCTATACTCTAAAAGAATGTTTTTTTTTTTCTTTTATCATAAACATTGAAATATTATAAATTGTGATTCTTATTTCAGGTTATTCCGAAAGGCGTTGAGTGTAGAAGGATAAGTTCTGCTATTCCAGATTATGTAGTTTCTGAGTTGTTATGGTAATTATCTCACTCCTGCAATTAAAAATTACTTTATGTTTTCCACCTATCTGTTATAACTGTTACCTTTTCTCTTTTTTTCTACAGTAGTGGTTAAATGGTGCCTCTGAAGTGTGTGCTTATGTAGCAAATAAATCTAATTCGTCAAATGATATGGATGGTTAATTTTTATTTATATACATTCATCCTCTTTTTATCGATCAAGTATTCATTCTTAAGATTAATCCTTCTCTATAGTTGGTTGTGAAAATATTTACGATTCTTAGGATGTTACTACTTGAAGTAATTAATAGTGAGATAAAATTTGAAGTGGTTAAGAATGGTTTGATTCATATTGCTCTTTTCGCATCAGGAAATCCCCATCTTATCTTCATGTAATTGACATGGAAAAGCCTTCAGAATTGTCGAGGCTCATCAGTGCTTTGACTATCTAATTTGGACGCGAACACGAATATTAGTATTGGAGATAGATAGAGACTGTCAAATTCAGTGTAATGTGTAATTCCCTACTTCAGTTAAATTTCTCTATTCTTGTCTCTTCTAGTTTTTAACATAGGCGGATAGGCCATAGGACTCCTAATTTGGTTAAGCTGTAGATTAAAGACTAAGATTAAATTAGTATAGATGGATATTTAGGATTTATTCTAGAGCACACTTGAAGGTTTATTTTAAAATAAACAATAATGGGCAGCCGCTAGGGAGTTTTTTTTAGGCACCTTTATGAATTCCTGTCTGCAATCTGTGTGAAAGATTATCCCTCTTTGTATTCTGTGTGAATACTGGAGTGAGATCTTCTTCTCTTTTTCTTCTTGGTCTTTCTTTCCTTTACTGCTTCTGTGTAGAGGATCTGTGGAGGATTGATGCTGCAGTTTCTACATTCTACTGCTTGACTGTTGCTCAAGGCAGATGCCATTGATTCCCCTCTTGTAGGATTATTCGTTGGCAACAGCTAAGTACAAAACCACTATTGATGTCAGTTGTAACGAAAGCTTCGACAAAATCGTTAGTCTCTTTAAATCAGTAGGAAGTATCAGTTTAGTTATTCTATCGTTCATTCTACTAAAAGTGAGGCATTCTTTGTCTCTGAAATGTGAATGAGTTTTTATATATCCAACTATCTTAGTTTTTGTTTTTGTTTTTTATTTAATCCATGGCGTAAGTTTCCTTAAGAAAATAAGAGACTGCCATTGGTTATGTTTCTAACTTATCACATGCTCTTTTTTAATTTCCAGGGTATGGGAATCTCTTTCTACTGTAACATGCTGCACTTCATTGGTAATTGTGCATGGAAACGATTGTCTTATTCAAATTGGGGTTGCTGCGGAATCTTCCACAAATGGTGGTGGTGCTGTATTAGTGGATGCCACTCAGCTTATTCAAGGATCACTTTGCCAAGGAGTTGTGAAATCTGGAACTCGTAAATACTGCAAATTATTTTTAAACTGTATCACCTATGCTAATTAGTCTTTGTTTGGTTGTAAGAGATTTTGAAATATCATTCTTGACATTCTATGGTTGGCTATTCTTTGCAGAAAGCTATTTGGCCAATCTTTCCCTTTATCCAGGGAGGTCTGAGCTGCCATTTTTACCTTCTAATACGCAGGTGCAGTGCCCTTTCTCTTAATCAATACTAATATGCTGTTTTTGAAAAGCAATTATCAAAAGAGATTTCTTACATGAAACTGAAAAACTGAAAATAGAATAATGTGTAATTTGTTCATAGTAGTTTGTGCTGAGTGTAGGAAATTGCCTTTTTAGTAGATCACTATTCTCTATCCAAGTTGACATCTTTTTAACTTGGCTGGCATGCACTTTTTCCTTCTCTAGGCAGTCATCTTGCAACCCCTCGGAGATCATGGGATTGCAATAATTGGTGGTGACACAGTTAGGGGTTTCACTGCACTTGATCAGGTGTGTCTTTGTTTAGCACAGAACTAATGTTGTGATTCTGAACTACCCTTTTCTATTTTTGACAATATAATATATAAATATGTACATCTATGTAGACTCATTTTATTTTCAGTTGAATGAATATTTATAGGCAAAATGTGTGCAATGATATGCTGTTGAATCTGATGAGGCACATTTTTGTGGCTTATGTTTTACATGGTAGCTATGTTTCCTTTCTGTATCAAAGTTACCATGTGTAACCAGTTTTCTGCAGATGAATATTTGTGAGTAAATGTACTTGACCAAAAAGTCAGGCTTCGAGTTTATATGATGTCAATGCCAATATTGTTTCTGGCATGTGCAGTTTCTACTTGGGCATTATCTTTTTCAGATCAATATTGTCAGTTTCTGATATCTGATTTTTCTGTTATGCATTTTAATTTAGAGGAAACATACTTATACAATGCATGACCTGAAAAGAGCTACTATTTGTTCGGTTTGTCAGTTTTTACAAGTGACCCCATGGTTCAAATTAAATTTGTTGATAGGCTCATAGGCCCCATTTTAGATGGTTCATGCGAAGAATCCCAAATTGTATCAGCCTGCTTTTCCTGGTGTACGTGCTTGGCTATTGGAGGTTCATTCTTAACTCTTTTTTCTCCTCAAGCATCAACTAAAGGCATCTAAGAGTAGGGATGAAAATGGGTCCTCAAATACCAGAATAGCCAAAGGATCTGAATTGGAAAAACTGGGTATGAGTCTAATATACCTTTTCAATTTGGGCCCAGGTTGGGTGCACTTTGTTGACCGAAATAAAATTTGAGTATGGGTTTAGGTCCATGGATTTCATACCTACGACTAGAATATTTGATGGCATAGTAATATATATTATGTGTGTGCGTGTGTGTGTGAGTGTTGCAGTGCATCTAGTTAGTTACTTTATGGCCCAAGATTAAGGTCTCTAGTTCAAATTGTACTATCAGTGGGTTGTTATGTTATTTATTTATTTTTAAAAAGCCACTGCACCTTACTTTGGCCTATCCAGGCCCTCCATTCGTGTCCAGGTTGAGGTTGGGTCTTTAATTTGAATCTGTGTCAATGTCCCTTGTGACCTAACCCCAATTCAGGTCCGAGTTCAAGGTACGGGTCATTATCAGTAATTTAGGTTTGGGTCTGGGTACAGCATGGACCTGACCTGAACCCAATCTGTTTTCATCCCTATCTAGGAGATTTTACGCATGGCACTCATGTCAGTGGTGCATCTGAGACATGTCTCCCTAGTCCCTACTGGACAAATGGAGAACATGAGCAAAGTGTACAGGCGTATGATAATTCCTCCTTGTGATATCCATTGTTTACTATATTTCTGTTCATATTATATCTTTCTGTTATGCAGCTTAGTCCTTTTCATTTATAAATCCCGTGCTTATTCGATATGACAGGCATGGATTACACTAATTGCTGAGAAGTTGGAAGCTACATTATCAAAGTTCAGAAGCACCAGTACATCTGTGCAAAACAAAATTTGAAGCAAACCCTCAGGAGGACTGCTAAGGTTACGTGCTCGATGAAATTGATTTATTCAGGTGATCACAATTTTGCATTATTAATATACAGAATGCTTGATTTAGCTAATCATGCGCATTCCCTGGAAGCTGTTTGGTTGTCCACCCTGCTGCAGCAACTTAAGATTCAAGCCAACCTCAATGTTGACCAACTGTGTAGATTCTCTATCCTGAAAAACAGTGGACCATTCATTTGGTGGGCCACTTTGTACAGAATTGATAGATGGTTGGAAGAAACATGGCCAATGGTCTGCATTCTAAGTCCAGGTGGGTGGACAGCTGATGAATAGATTGCCTGGCTGTCAGGTTTCAGGTAATCTACATTGAGGGTCCCATATGATGGCATGGTTCTGATATGCAGTGGTATTGTCTCACAACTTTCTGAGTTCAATGCCATTTTATTCAATGCCAGCGTGGTGTCTACTTCTGCACCTTGATGATCATGTTTATGTGGCATGCTGATGGAGTTTATTGCTCCCATCTGGTGGGGCCAGGGGACCTCACCAACATGCCATATGTCCCTATAACAAGGTTGTCAAGTCCTTCTATCTTTTTTTCATTTATTCAACTCGATACTATACATCTTTATGCTACTTTTTCTGTTCTTTTTGTAGGTTTCGTTCAGATTTATATTGAAGAAATTGACCTTTTTAACTCATTTGTTATCATAAGCTGGTACAGGTCTCATTTTCTGCTCTCTCTCTTAAATGTATTTTTCATGTAGGAGAAAAAAAATGTAAAATTCTGAATAGGTTCGACTATGGGTCGGTTCAGGCTGGCTTGTGCAAACAGGAGTGGAATGCACCATTCAAAAAAAAAAAAAAGGGGTGGAATGCCTGAAGCAACTAAACCCATCCTCAACCCAATTCGTAATTCTGGATTTAGGCTAACATTTCCTACCCAACAACGGCCCGTATAGGCGAGTTCATCAGTTCATCCATGCCATTCAAACTGCCCACCCAACCCACCAATCCAACCCAAAAAAATTAGAGCTCAGGTTGATGTTTCCAACCTAATTATAAATGTGCCGAGTATGAACTGTACCCAAACTCTCTACCAAAGAGATCAACCTGACCCAACCTATTGCCACCCCTAGACTGATAAGCGTGCTGTAAATGGGGCCTGAACTCAACTTCACCAGTTGTTTGTTAACTGCATTTGAAATTCGAGTGAGGCCTCAGCCCTTAATAGCATGACTGGGCCCTAGCTGGTGTTAGTCCTGGCATGAGCAGAAATAATCACAACCTTTGGCACTCTCCTATCCCATTTATTGTTTCCTAATAGTTTAGTGCCAACTAAGGTCCTCCTCACATATTTTCTGAAAGAAGAGTAATGGAGATTCCTTTTTTCCTTGAAAGGCCACTTAAAAGGACTTCAGGGGAGCAGGTCAGTCGGTGCGCTATTTTATGCAGGTGCGTATCATGATTCAGCTGGGAGAGAAAGGATGAGGCATCATGAGAAGGTCTGAAGTGAATTTGATGATCCAAGTGTAGTATGACATGCCAATGAAATGGATGCCTAAAATCAGTGAATTCATTAGTAAAAAAATGATGTTTGAGAATATGTAACTTCTGTAGTCTAATGATCCAAATCGTGTAGTAAGTTTTCCCCCCTCTCAAATGTCTTAAAAACTCTTAACATCGACGTCATTATCCAAATTGAAGTCTCATCCATCGTTTTGGGTCAGCTGCGAGTTCTACTTTTTAGCTTATAATGCATCATTTTTTTTCCTAAATGTAATCAATCATGACTTTGTTCTCTTCTTCATTCAAGGGTCTTTTTTTCTTGAGCACTATTATAACTTAAAATAATCAAATGAGTTTGTTTTTTTTTCCTTTTATAGTTAAGGTAGTCTGATGGCACTATCATTTGAAAAAATTAAGAACCCAACTCCAATCGAAAGGTTTTTTTTTTTTTTGGTAGAAACATCTAGTTGATGCTAACTCGAATCTAGAGTTAATAGAATTGCCTTGAAGACTAGATCAATTCAGAAGGGTCGTGTCGACAGAAACTTGTACAAAATGCATGAAAGTCTGTAGAAAGGAAAACGGCCATACTTAGCATTCCATTTGATGAATGTTCCTGAAGTGTGGTGAGGGTATAATGTGGCAACATGTTCCCTGGCTTTGGACTCTACCAAAAGGAAAACATTGTTATATAGCATAGAATTAGATGCCTTGTCAAATCAGTACTTATAAAGGAAAAACACAGGAGAGTTGTACTTGAGATTTCCCATTATGGGGCTGTAGGCTATTAGAAGAATAAATGGCTGGTGGATGACAGTTATAGGAGAAGAGATGAGAGCAAATAAAGAACTTTCTTGGAAAGAGAAATAACAAGGTTCAAAGGAGGATTGTTGTTTGTAGAACCAGTTCAGTGTTGGGGAAGTGGCGCAGCTGAAATAACTAACAACCTGTGATCGACAAACATGCACACACAATAATCAAGTAATCAATCCACAAAGATGAAGACAAAATGATTTACGTGGTTTAGCAAAACTACCAATGTCCGCGAAAAGGGATCCCGTAGATCCCTCTTTCTCCCTCCTTGTTATGTTCAAGGGTTAGGGTTACATATTGTACATAGGACTCCTCTTTTTGTACTTGACACTTTCCAAAAGGGAGTGTCCCTCACCAAAAATGGTGAGGGATGGATGCACTTGAATATTTTCATTATATATATATATATAATATTTGCTTTCTTAGAAAGTGTTTCTTAACCCCCCAAGAAAACTTCGGTACAATTACTAAAATACCCTTTGAATCCAGTCACTCCCAAATTAACCTAAATTGACAAATCTAGTTAAATACAAGACAATAACCCAACATTCAAGGGTCAATTGGGTACCCAGTGATTAGTGGATGGCAATGCTCAGTGAGGAGTTAACACTGTAGAATGTCCCTGCACACACAGCACGGTGTCAGGGACATAGTCTCCGATAGAGAGCACCAGGGTTTAAGCTACGCACACCTTATTAAGGGCACGTTTGTGCAATGGGTTTTGCCACAAAAAAGTTGGGGTATCCGGCACCTTCTTCGCTCGCATTTGGTGCAACATTGATTTAACCAATAAAACTTTTTTTATTTTCCTGTGCTTTCTGCACTAGAGGGGATCCAGATTTCCATCCATCTGAGGTCAAACTTTGGTGCCGCGGAGTTTCCTCTTTCACGGCTCAAGGCTCAAGCACAAATGGCTTTAAAAGTCATCAGACAGCCTTTCACCAATGTCGTAGCCTTAAAAAATGAATAAAAGGGAGAGGGAAGAAAGTTAACCTTCTCAGGAAGATAAATGATATAATGTTTGGCACTTTATTTTAAAATCAAGTGGAGTGAAGTGAAATAAAAAGTATAAATATAAATATAGTGGGTTGTGATGGTATTTTTGTTTTTAGTTGTTGGGGATGGAATTATTGACTTTTGGTATGAAAATGGAGTTTTTTTGTCTTTTAGTTAATAAATGTAGTTGTTTTTTTTTTTTTTTTTTTAAAAGATGGAGGGAATTTTGGTAAAAAGTATTTTTGATGTGATATTTAACTTAACTTCACTCCACTTGACTTTCCAAGTGGGTGAATCTTCTATATCATGGAAATGAATTCCTAAGGATTTCTCTTTCCATGGAATTTGGACATCAGCAAACGGCAGAATTTGTGCCTCTCATGAAAAGTTACTTTATGGAATGACTTGTTCACAAGTCTAACAGTATAATTTTCACCCATTTTCACCAGCTTCCCAGAGTTATCCACTGGTCCGTTTCTCATAATGAACTTCCCCTCCTCTCCACAAGCTGTCTTCAAGGTTCCAGTACAGCCAATCATAACACTCAGCCCAAATGCAAATACATCACTGCCAGTTCTCCTAACTATTTCTAGGAACAGATATATGCTGAACCATAAACACAAAACATTAACAAAGTAAACTTGTCTTCTCAATTTCTCATACAATTTTGACTATAGTGCAAGATATTTAAAAATACATTTACATGTATACCTTGGCATGTCAGATGCATATATGCATTTGCATATGTAGGTTCAACAAGGTGGTTCACGTACAACAAACAAGATCTTGTCCCATATTAATATAATATGAATAGCTGCATCATTGATGTAATAGAAGTATAGAACCCAAGTTACTCAAGGCTCAAGTAAAACAGTTCCTGCCATAAAAACATTTTGCTTGGGTATATATACAACAAATCAGGGCAGCATGTGTAGGAACTAGGAACAGATTTAGAAACACATGTTCTAGGCTTCCGTCTGAGATAAGTTGCAAGCCTTAGTCAACTTGTGTAAACTCTAGCGCATTTCCATCAGGATCTCGTGAAAAGATTGCTGGTCTTCCAGAACGGCTAAGAGTGTAGGTGATTCCTGTAAAAAGGTTTAAGTGTAAGGTTTTACATCTCACCACTCATTTTCCCTCCTCTCTCTCAACATTTTGATGAAATATTTTTACCCAAAAAAATGATGAAAAATACTGTTAATCATTTGTAATATCTTTGCATACATACATGTGTAAAACAATTCATCTATGAAGAAATAGAACAATATTAGAAAGAAAGGGAATGAACAGTTTAATATAGAATTTTGTTCAGCATTGAATGTGAGATTGTGGAGTTTTAAGTTAATCATTTATAATATCTTTGCACACATACATGTGTGAAACAATTCATCTATGAAGAAATAGAACAATATTAGAAAGAAAGGGAATGAACAGTTTAATATAGAATTTTGTTCAGCATTGAATGTGATTGTGGAGTTTTAAGTGTTCTAGGAATTCTATTCATAGTTACACAGCAGGATTAGCATATTTTCAAATTACACATGATTAAATCATTGATTTTTCCAGCCTGTCCATTTCCCACAAGAAAAAAAAAGAAATTGAATTCTTATTGAAATAGGAATAATCTTTCAACATAGTCAATTATGGCCCATGAAAATTGTCTTTTTTTTTTTTATGACATGGGCATCCATGTGATCTTTGACCATATTCCCCCGGGTGGCACCCGCTAAAACCCACACAAACGCACCCCGGGCAAATTTGGGGCGGGTTTCGAACACAAGACATGGGGAGCAAACCCATGCCTTATGCCACTCCACCAACTCCAAGGTGGGTCCTGAAAAAACGTGTTGACACATAGGGCTAGCACTAAAAATTCCATAATGTCTTACATCCTCATTCACAGAAAGAATGAATTGTAATACAACCTGGAAAACATTTGTTATATGGATTCTTGATGCTTCGTAATGAGCGTCATAATTATGTGGAAAATATAGTCATAATTGATATTTATTTTTATATTCTTCAGTCAAATTTCTATATGCAGATGTCGTGCTGGTCGATGTACCCTATCAGTGGTCTAGGTAGCAAGGTGATGTCTGCTGACCTTTGCAAGTTTCTCACACAAAATGACATACAAAAATGCAAATGAGTCTTGCTTGAACGTTACAGTAATCATATGGCGCAGAAAAGAAGAAGAAGAAGAAGAAGAAGAAAAGGGGGAAAAGAACTCATAATCAAATAATGTACTGATCATTAAAGACTCACCTGCTTTATCAAAAATGGATTTAAGCTTGGATACATCTCTAATTGCAATACAAGCATGACGGTCTCGACCCCCATGTTCTGGACGCCCAGTCAAGGGGTCAGGATTTGGAAGCTCCATCAAGTGAATCATCTCAGAACCCACCCATAACCAAGCACCTCTGTATGGGAGTTTGTCATGCGGTCTTGCTTCATTTAATTTAAGACCTGATATTAGAATGAAAAGTCAATTTTTTTATTCTAATAGAGGAAAAAGATCATTAAATTAAAAGGTAGGAAACCCAACATACCCAAAAGATTCTGGTAAAAATCAAGTGACTTTTCAAGGTTTTTGCACAGCAATCCAACATGGTGGATACTAACAACTCCAATACCTGCACAAAAAAATGAACCTACTATAAAATGAAAACCTTTAAGTTGAGCAATAAAAAGGAAATTATGCTTCTCATCTAATTCCTCATATTTTTTCTGTCAGTCATAAAATCAATAACAACAGGAGTTAGCTGAGACTTAGAGGTAAGGAGCATCTCATAGGTGTGGCCTTCTGCTTTGGAAAACCATTCCTCAGGATTTTCAGGGGATCCTCATTGTCCGTTGCGGCCCTGTTATTAGTAGTCAGCCTTAGGGTGGCTAAGTAGGTTCTCTTAAGGAAGGAGTTCGCAGATATCAAGTCTATTGGCATCCTCTACAACTGAGAAGCTTGCATGGCGTGTGGAGCGATTAAGGACAGGATATTGGACTTCTCTGCAGTCTAGAGTGCTTAAAATCCATGTGGATGGAGCTGGTACAGCCGAATTGGGTCTAGCAGTTTATTTTTATATTTTGGTGGTGGTGGGTGGGTGGGGTGAAAAACAACTAATTGGTTAAAGAATGGAGCAAACTGAAGTTCAGGGCTCAAGACCCTCACTGAGTACATAACTAAAGGGCATATTTGTGTGTCACTGACCTAATTTCCATGAAAAGAGGATAAGTGTATTTAAGAATAAATCCATGGTGAGGTTAAATCATCGAATGTGTTGGTCAATTATCTTTAGAAAAGAGATCTCCACCCTCTCCCTATGTAACTGAAATCAGACCCATTTAGATCTCCACTACTCCTTCACTTGTCGTCCCCTCTATTGTACCGCCCCCCTCTCTCCTTCAAGTAGAAACCAGGTCGAAAGCAAACAAACAAGCTCAACGGATTAAATTGAAAAAATACATCAAATATAACACACACATGCACATCCCATGCCTAGATGTTCTAGAGAATTTTATATGAGAAAGTGTGCGGGTTCCCGACTTAAGATCTTAAAGAGAGAATCATTTCATAATGTGAATATCTTTACATTCCAAAGAAAAAAAAAAAAAAACATTAAGATAGAAGCCATCATAGAGTGGAACAAAAAATAAAATGCACAGCGCTATGTCATATTATTGAGAGCTGAGGCTTGATTTCAATAAAGATGGTTATCTGGGTTCTTTCTAATTGCCTAGTTATACTTAGAGGGACACCTTCCACAAGCAATTACATTTTTATGATTTAGCTTCCTCATGCTACTAATGAGTTTGTTAACAACATTGATAAAATAGCAAATAATTGATTACATATGGATTAAAAAAAAAAAAAAAACATAAGAATCACAAGAGCAGAGCTAATAAGGTTGAATACTCTAATTTTCATGCCTATGTCCATTCTTGATTAATATTGCATCCCCCCACCCAGTCTTACTATATAATTTACCTTATAACCACTCATAGGATAGTAACTAGTAAGTAAAACTAACCATCAGGATCACCAACAGCAGCAAAATCTGTCTCAAGAAGAAGATCTCCTTCGATGGGAGCCTTAACATTTCTCCGCAAACGATGTTTATGATTCTCCCTACTTCTTGAAATTGAAAGGTAACTTTTGCCCCACGGTGTGTATGTGGAAGTGGGGTTCACCTGTTTATAAATAGATGATCCACAATCAGCAATGGAAAGTGTGTAAATTCCCAATATTTACAATTCATACAAGATTCTATTACTCAGATGAGAAGAGTAGTGAGTGATGGATTAAGAATAGAAGAAGAAATTGAAGGTTTTGTGTGAATCAGTTACCTTATTTGAAGGGAATGAAAGTATGGGAGAAAGGCTCATGAGAGACGCCATGGGCGGGTGGAGAAAGCGCTGCTTCTCAGTTTCAGGTCGGTGGATCAATTCATCAAACAGTTGGTGGAGATTGGTAGATGGGTACTGGTTGAAATTTCTGGAACGGAGGATATAGAATGAACTGCAGCCACGAATCATGTTATAGCAAGCCAGACCCGGACGAAGGGGTGGCCCACATATAGGTTAGTGGGACAGTTATGAAGTGGACCCTCGGTGTGGATGAAGATGGGTGTCTTGGAAGATCCTAGCCTTTCAGTAGGAAGACTGGAAATATGAGGTTAAAGATTAAACAGGTGGAGGTGGAGTGAAATTTCGTTGGCCACTACCCATAATTTTATCCGGTGCAGGTAGATAGGAGGGTTTGCATGGCCGTTCAGAATCGATTGTCTCTTGAGCTGGCCAAAGGCTCTTAGACTGAGCGGGAGATACCCAGAGTAAAAAATTCCAACCACCCGCAGCCCACTCTATTAGAGTGGGTCTATTATATTGGAATTTCTGGAATTCATAATTGTGGATGTCTGAATGTTCTAAATGCCTGAGTTCTAAAATGTTGCTGATTTCTGTCATTTTCTTTTAATAATGCTGATGGAATTTCAATGTATTCTATGAATATTTCATGGCTGCTAAAATTTCTGACTAAAATAGTTAAACATCTGAATGCATTGTAGTATATGGGGCATTTTTGGAAATTACCATACAGGCCCACCTAGGCAAGGGACCACCAACCCACTATTAGAAATTGTAGTAGGTAAGACCCATATTTAGAAATCACATGAGGCACACCTTTAAAAATTGTGATACATGGGACCCCACCTTAAAAATTTAGACCACAGGCGGCCATATATATAGAAACTGTGGTAACATAAATTGGGGGGCACCTTTTAAGATTTAAAATAATATGAAGCATGGAAATTGATTTTCATGGCATTTTAGACGTCAGCTTTCAGTGACATCGTCTGGCAGTGGCAGTAGTAATTCATCCCTCTCTGGCCAACAAACAATTTCAGCCCCACAAATGCAGATTTCAAGGTTCCAGCTTGCTGTAACAGGGCAAATAAAATCTCAAGTTGAAGCAAAAGCCAGGCACATTACAGAGTCCGGGCGAAATTACAAATCCCATGATGGCAAAAGCAATCAACTTCATGAAGGGGCAATGAATTATCCACTGCTCATAGTCATAAATGTGTACTTTTATGGTTTAAAAAACTCGCTCCGACTCACCCTGACACAACTGAGACTAGTCAACAAAGTCACCTGAACAAATTAGTTTGATAAAGTACTAACAAATGCCAGATTCCCACAAGTCATTGGCTCACTGACCTTATAAATTGAGTTTTGAGTTTTCCCCCAAGCTTCCAACATATTAAGATTTTACCCAAAAAAAAAAAAATCTTCTAATGAGAAATGATCATATCCTAATGTCAATCCTAATGTCAGGAACATCCTCACTAGTTGCCCACCTTTGCTGCTCCAGTACTTGCCATTTTAGAAGTCATAAAAAACCTATCAAAGATAAGAATTCCCTTCCCTCCTAAAATGAGGAAACAGAAGTTCATGAACCTTGAATTCAGTTTAAAAAAGAAAGAAAGAAAAAAAAGCTCACAATGGAACTGGAAAGTCCACCCGGTTGCGACCTTAAAAGGATAGTTGAGAAGAAAATCATCAATGTATTTCTGAGTTCTCACCCACCAAATCCAATAACATTTTTCAGTTTAAACATGGCTACATCTGTATATTAGATATGGCAATAGTCAGAAAAGTTTTAAAAAAAATAAGACCAGAAACTGCCACAAGAGAAGGCATGTTTTTACTCTGCCAACCTGGGCAGCCAGGACAAAAGTTTTGTTATCTGCTCTCCTGACTACTGCACAATTCCATAATACTACTGTACACAGATGGGAGGTTCTACAAAAAGGCATACAGACAACCTGAGCAAAACATACAGGGGATTCGAACAGCTGCATTTAATCAAACGCTTTTACATACAACAGAAAGGTTGCACCATTATGGCGACATGGCATCGGTTGATACAAGCATCTGTGTGTCTGTTTCCTCCGTTGCTGATTTCATAGAGAAGTCGGGCGCAGAATCGCCTGGAGAAAGGAAAGTTGGAATGGAAAGTATCAACCATCATAATACAGCATCACAAACATTATAGGACAAACCAATGAGTTTATTTGGAAGTGCTTCAAATTTCAAGTGCATTGATAATATTAGCCAATAAATAAATAAAATAAAATAAAAACTATACAATTGTACTTTTGGGCAGCGATAGAATAGGATACCCTTTTTCCAAACAGTGAATAGGTTACTAAAATTAGGAATTATATTAGTGGAATATTCTCCCTATTAATATCAGTAATCATGCTGGAACTGGGGAGAAAAAAGTATGCCACCCATTGTGCTTTCCCAAATTCAATGCTGACCCCGCAAATGCACAGTGAATGGATAACAATTAGACTCTAATCATACCAACTTTTTTTTTTTTTGGAGGTACATCCAAATGCACAATAACTTGTAAAACGTAGATTACTGTTAGAACTGGCTCAAACAGGAGTTACAGGATACCTACCAAATACAGAGTCAATAGAAGGCTGCCTTGGTGATGTGCTCCCTTTCCGTTCTACAGGTTAAACAGTTAAAAAGGAGTGAGGGTGTTGTTGCTTTATACAAATTACTAGGGGAAAAAACCTTACAACAATTAAAATATTGTAGGGAAATCATCCAAATACTAGAAACAAATAAAAAGTGTGTGCAAAGAGCGAACATAATTACTTCCATGATTGAGCTAGTTTCTGTCAGATTGAAACACTTCTCTCATGCACACACATATACATACGCACATGCACATGCCCACGCCCACGCGCACACATGTAACTACTGTCTTGATTGAGCTACGCCACAAGCACGCCCACTTAATTACAGTCTTGATTGAGCTACTTCACAAGAAACAAATAAAAAATGTGTGCAAAGAGCGAACGTGATTACTTCCTTGATTGAGCTAGTTTCTGTCAGATTGAAACACTTCTCTCATGCACACACACATACATACGCACATGCAGGCACACACCCCTGTAACTACTGTCTTGATTGAGCTACACGCCTACACCACAAGCACGCGCACCTAATTACTGCCTTGATTGAGCTACTTCACACGAGCGTAGATACGCACGCGCACACACCTAATTACTGTCTTGATTGAGGTACTTCACACGCACACAGGCATGTACATAAATGTGAAGGTAATTTGTGCACACTTCTTATCAGTCTAATGATCAAGATCAATAAGACATTTACTAACGGTGAACTGTACTATACGAGTGTCTTGGTGACGGTCACTAACAGCTGCTAATCGGTCTGCTCTGCCAGCAGGTTAAAAGTGAGGTTACCATCAATGAACAAAAATTTTTCTGGCACCAAGTTGGCCCCAGCACATCAACAGGGTTTTTCTCTCAAAACTTGTTGGAAGTGGCATTGACGCAGTCCACTGACATCTATACGGGCACGCATAAAAAACCGTTGAACTTTGCTGCCCTAAGATGGCAGTGATCTTCAGATCATACTGATATTTGGCCCACCTTTAATCCATATATAGTGCTTTGAATCTTGCCCTAAAATTTTTATTAGTATGCATCAAGGTTGACCCCACAATAAAGTTTGTTCATAGTTGGCTTTTCCTAATGTAATAAATAGCCTCTAAGATTAAATAATTTCTCCAACAAACTTGATTTCATAGATAATAATGAATAGCCAATATACATAACCAAATATAAGTTATCTAATATAAATTAATAAATATACATCGGTATTTCACTACAGCGTAAGATCTTAAAATGATAATATAGTTTTAAACGTTAAAAACGTTTTTAAAACATCATAATAACCATCACCATTATCATAATTTTGCATGTACCAGCAAATGTTGTATAGTGGGATCAATGTAAGAGACAAAATACGAAAAATATGGACATTTTGGTCATCTATTACCAAATTATCTTCAAATAGTGACATTAAAAATAAAGTAAAAAAAGGCACCACTGAGAATGAGCCATCCCAAGGTAGCCCCCCCTCCCCCTTCTTTTTCCCTTCTTTCGTCTGTGAAAGATGAAGGTTCCCCTTATGGTTGTTGGCTTTGGGTGTCTGACTCTCCAAGATTCTATCCTTACTATGGACAATCTCTGCCGGAGAAATAGAATTATTTCCAAACCTTGCCCTATGTGCCAAGCAGATGAAGGGATAATGGACCATTCATTCCTAAACCATTCAGTGGTGCAAATCATGTGGAGGTCTATTCTTGGCCAGTTTGGGTGTTGTTGGGTCTTCCCTCATTCCCTTCGTGCCTGTTTTGAGGCTTGGAACTTGGCTGTGGGTTCATCAATGCGGAGGTTTTTGTGGAGGACATCTGTCTTCCCATCTTGTGTGTATGAAAGGAGAGAAGTAGTATACAATGTTTTGAAGGTCGTATATCTTCCTGATATGTGAAATTTCTAGATGCATCATGGGCTTCCTGTGATTCTCATTTTCAAGGGATCACTTTGGCTATGATTACGATGAGTTGGAAAGAGAGAGCTTTTTCCTTTCATGCTCCTACTCAAAGATGCATTTCATCTTAATCTCCATGGCATTCTTGTAGAGGGCGATTCATTGTGTCATTTGTTGCGTTGCAGGTCTCTATAGAGTTCCTTAGATGTTAGCAGATGTATTGGAATAAGTTCTAGATTTGACTAAGAGCTTAAATGTTTTGTTTCTCCATCCCAAGAGATTGGTTAGTGAGGCGGTTGATAGCCTCAGTAAGGAGGGTGTTGCGCGACAGAGCTTAATGAAAGGTATCCTTCTTCATGATCCTCTATAGTTGTTTTCTTTTTCTCGTTTTTGAATGCATCAGAGGCTAGCGTGTCAGTATATGTCTCTTATACTGCCTATAGCTATATTAATGAATGTTTCTCTTAAAAAACAATTAAAGACAATGAAGAAAATGAAACATTGGCAAGTTTTAAACCCTTGCTTAAACTCATCATCTCCCTCTAGCATTGAATTTTGGAGATCTTTCCTATAAGCAAAAAAAATAAGTGAAAATAAAAAAATAATAAAAAAAGAGTAGAATCATGCATGTCATGTCATGTCAAATATATAGAAACAATGTTTTCAAAACATACTTGTAGTGGAGAAAAAAAGAAGTAGCCAATCCACTGATACTCTGCAGTGAGGAGTCTCCCTCTCCACAGAATCAACCATGGATTGTTCCCTGGTTATAACTACGTTGGTTAGGACTTGGGTAGTGTGTTTTAAAAAAAAAAGTTAATCTACATGGCCTTCTACCAATAAAAGCATAGTGGAGTAGTAGTTAAAAAGGATTTGAACAAATCCGAAAGGCAAAAATGAGATACCGAAAGGTTGATGTAACCCTTTGACAGCTTCAAAGTTCTTGTATGTATAGCCAACAAAATTCAAATCTTTGGGCGTTATGTGTGCCTGTTCATAGAAGTTAGAGGAAATAAATAAATATATGATATGACACTAAAGAACAAAGGCATTAGAAATAACAATCGAATATAAACGTATTGCACAACCAGGGGTGGGGAGAGGGGTTTAAGGGGGATACTTGCCCCCAGACTCAATTTTGTCTAATCACTTTACTACAATGAGGTGTGTGGAACTCGACAGTAGGTCCCATCTATTGAAAACCCAAGCTGCTAAAAATAAAGATCCTCCCCTGCAACGGGCTCATCCCAAGTTTTAAACGAATAGAACTTTGTCCCACCATACTCAAATTTATAGTGGGACCAACTCCTATTGGAGTAAAATTTAGGGTAAGCCCGCTTAAGGGAAGGGCATTTATTTTTGAGCGGCTTACAAATCCGAAAGGTGGCCCCTACCGTGGAGTTCTACACCCTTCACGGGGAGCATGAGTGAGACACTTAATGGATCTGAATTCTGAACTCTTTAACTATGCAGTATCATACCACTGATACCTTCCAGTTTATCTTTATTGACTTGGTGAATTGCTTTAACGATCACAAGTAACCACTCTCAAGAGCAGGCATTGTGGCCCATCAAATGATCACAAGCAACCAATCAATGGATTTTCATTAACCAATAGTGGGTCGATCAGTTTACATGTGATCAATCCAACATGGCCTATTTCGATTAGAGTGAGATATAACTCTTAGTGACTTAGTGCTAAAAGGAGAGATACATTGTTTTGAGCCTTGGATTCATTATAGTCATTATCATCATCATCAAAACCTTATCCCAACTATGTTGTGGTCAACTACATGAATTCCGTCTCTTTCTCATTTGGATTCATTATAATGAGCCCTACTATTTACGTATTTTAAGTAACTGCCCAAACAAAATTTCTAGAAATTCTGTCAGTATTTTCAAAATTAGGATTTTTCTACAGATATTGTTAGAAAAATCTACAAGAAATTTAATTTTAAATAATTAGTAAAGAATCAATAAAATATAAATGTTAATCGGTCAACTATCGCTTGCCCCCCTACAAGAAAATCGTGACCCCACCACCATACGCCCCACTTTCATTAAAATCCAATGATTTAAAAACCAGACCAAACAAACCAGTCCAACCTGGTTGAACTGTAGCCGCTCCATCTTGCAATTTGGTTCGACAAAGAACTGCTTACCCTCAATTGTACGCTATGATTCATGCAGTTCAACTGTCAAATTGTTCAAGCCAGGCATTTTTTTAAGAGCCATCATACAAATAAAATTGGACAAAAACAATCTACAAATTAAATCTAAAATTTTGAATTGTCATAAGCTTCCTTCAAAAATGTAAAAATGTAACTATTCAAAAAATTGAACCATTATCCTTAAGCCTTTTACAGTTTTTTGTATGATATCTTCACTTCTAAAATATATTTTTTATTTTTTTATATTTAATCTACCTACATAATGATAATTTCATGGTATGAGTGGAATGAACCACTGTTTGACTAGGTTCAACCAACCTTAGCCTTCACCAATCAAATGGACGGTCTGGTTTTTAGAACATTTTCTAAATCTAAGCAATGCCAAAGCTAACCAGTTGGAAGTTAATGCAAACTGATGTCTTTTGAAGGTCCTGAAGGGGCATGGTTTGGGAAACCCCAATCCGCCTGAGTAAGCCCTTGAGGCAAGACCAGGTCAAGTGATCCTGTGAGCCAAGAAAAGGGAATCCGCAGGGGTAAGGGTGGAGTGCTTTGGTTAGCACTGTGAGGCACTGTCCAAGTCCCACATCAAAAATATTCAAGTCTTGACCATTTGCTTATAATGTGCAACCTGGCCGTAACTCCACATGAGGCCTTCTAACACCGTGCGGCGAGATTGGGTTGGAATCCCATGAGCCAAAGCAGACAAACTCATGTGGATAGTGGGCCTAGATCGTCACAGGGAGCGGGAAGAAAATCCACTCAATAAGGTCCCAAATGCAAACCTATCGAATAGGATATTACTTGTTTTGCTGTTATATTTTTCTGTACTCAAGTAAAAACATGTCAAAATGACACAAAATTGGTGTATTGACGGGTTAATCGATTACCGATCAAAGGTGCCCCAGATTGTGCAATTCTAGCAATTATTAAAGTAAGTTATGACCCATTTGGTCATAAGGTATGAAGTAGGCATGAATTTTAGTTGTCCTTATTTTTTTAAGAGTTCAAGTGTCTAAATTAAGAGTCTTCTTGTAGTAGGCAAGTAATAAGTGATCAACATGTAAAAAGTTTTCTAAGTCCTTGTTTCATATGAATAGGGCAAAATCTCCTTACATATTAATGTATGACTAGCCAGAATAAGATCGAGTTATCCTTTTTCTTCCTTTATTTATTTCTTTAATTTTTTTAATGCAGTTCCTCCCTTTATCTTGTTTATGGTGTGATATTATGGAAATTACATGTGAGGAAAGAAGAGTGATTCAGATGCTTCTCCTGCATTACACACCTCCTCAGGTTGGTCCTGTTCCACTCACCCAAGGGAACTGACTTTAGGTGGGTGATGGAAAGACAAGGATTTAACAATGAACAAACAAAAGTTGATGCTTGCCTAAGCATTCCAGCAAGAAAGAATTATAGTTTAACGCTTGCCCAATATGTTTGAGGGATGCTAGATCTGTGCAGTAATTTTCCCATTTACAGTGTCCCTACTGTAACCTGGCTGTTTCTGATAAAATCAATTCTGTTGCTGTACAAGGGAAATATCCCTTATGACCAATCAACTGAGAGTTTGATTCAAGGTTTAAAAAAAGGGACTCGGGACCCGACTCGTTCATGGCCGAGTCAGAGTCGACTCGCCGAGTCCCAACTTCAGTTGGATGGCTGAGTCCTAGTCGCATTAGGACTCGACCGAGTCACATGATTCGAGTCCGAGCCCCATGCGACCCGACTCAGTATGTGCCGAGTTCGAGTCGACTCAAACTCGGCCGATTTTTTAAACTATGGTTTGATTATGGGTATTTGATTCCCATGAAATCTACCTTGGGGTCGAACTTATACAATCTGAATTTCAATTGGGCTGATTTGAGTTGCCACAATGCACTCTTATGCAGTCTGAGTCTTCATGATGTTTCTTGACCGGTCACTAAAATTACAGGTTATTTCTAGCAATAAGCAGGAGGTATTTATTGACGAGCATGGATGAAAATAGCGGTATAGGTTGTGGTCATGGCCGACACCAAAAACCAATACGATGCAGCGTCACATCACGGGTCACTGTCCATCACGACGTGAATGTTTACAACCCCAAAGAATTAGAAAAAATATCCAAAAAAAAAAAACAGAATATTGTAAAATGCTTGAAAACAATGGGTTTTTTCCATTAGTAACCACTAGAAAGCTAAATATCGGTCCCCCTAAGTCATAATATCTTGCATCGCTGTTTATTCATGCTGTATAAAGTTTTCGTGAGACTTATCATTATTAATTTATGTATTCTTTACTCATTGGTTTAACCACTATTTAACACCTAAATTTTTAATATTTTATTCTAGTGTTATAAATGATTAATATGATAGTGGCATGATTCCCATTTAAGACAACCCTATTTAGGACCTATTTAAGGTGCATTTATTTTGAGTGGCTTATATTTTTATAAGTGGGACCTATTAGAATGGTATAACTCAAAACATAGATTCTCCAAGGACTTGGACCAACTGCGCTCTTGTCCTAAACTTGTGGTGGCAACACTGAGCATCTTCCAACTGGGCTCGTCCTAAATATCACGATAATATTAGGATAGTTTCAAAACACTATCAATATTTGTAACAGCGTGGATTATGACACACTGAAACGGTTCAAGGTTAATGACTCGAAACATCACAACTGGAGCCTCATCACACAAGAATCCTTTCTTCTTTCTGTCAATGCCTAAGAGTGATATAGATGCCGTCCATGGTTAGGCCATAAAGGAAATTTTTTTTTTCAAGCACTTCCATCTCATTTAAATAAAAACAAACATTGAGACAACATATTAAGTTCTACAGTAAGGAAACACATAATTACCTTTCTTGAGCCAGAGCCAGTTCTTGCCTGTCGTGGAGGATCCAACTAGGGGGAGAGAGATATGATCGTGTGAGGAATAAGACTTGGATAATTTACAATGTTTCAGTTATGAATAGATGTCATTTATGAATATTAAGCAAACACATAATTCCATTTGTCATCCATAGCAGCATAATTTACAATGACAAATCAGACATGGATACAATCATACTAAAAGAGCCATGACATACTAATATATCATTTATGAATAGTTGAATATGCTTGAGATATCGGCTAACTAGGGGAAAAAATGGATGGATATCCATTTATTCGAAAAAAGATTGAACGCCATTGATTTTTTTTTCAAATAAAAAATAAAAATAAAATCCTCCTGTTCTACTTTGTGACAATACTGCTGCATTATGCATTGCAAGCAATCCAATACATTATGAATGCACCAAGTACATCGAAACAGACTGAATTTTTATTCGAGTAAAGAAATGAAAAGATGCAACTGAAACGGGGACAGTCAGAGGATAAGGTGGCGGATTTTCTTACAAAAGCGGTTACCATCCAAGCAGGGGCATAGTTAACATTTATGCACCAGCTTAATAGAGGGTACTGAGAAATTATCAAGGTTTTTTAATGTAATTTTCCAATTATCAGGGTATTTTTGTAATTTTTATAAACTGCAGGG
The DNA here is from genome assembly GCA_012931725.1 of Litsea cubeba. Taxonomy (NCBI): domain Eukaryota; kingdom Viridiplantae; phylum Streptophyta; class Magnoliopsida; order Laurales; family Lauraceae; genus Litsea; species Litsea cubeba. The sequence goes on along the minus strand of CM022947.1, from coordinate 4,632,370 downwards.
TTTATTTTAAAATAAGAATTATTTAATATAAAAAGTCAGGCGCCTGGTCGCCTGACCCTAGGGCTGCATATGAGTGCACATGTTCACTCTAAATCCTTTAATTTTACCCTCCAGTACTATTACATTTTTCTTCCAAGTTTTAAAGATTTACATAAAATGAAGGGATCTGGTCTCCTTCAAATAATATGATCATAAGGAGAAATGTCTCCTGTTAGTGACCGATCGAAGACGTAATTGCTCCATTGCTTGGGAGGGGAGATTAGTTGTGCGTGATGATTGTTCTTTTGGGGTTGGATTTTCTCAAGTGATAGCCCCTAATGAGTTACAGCTGCCATCTTTTCATTGTTTCTGACAGTTTTCCTTCTCAAGGGAAAGTTTCAGTTGCTATTTCACAATTTTTTTTAAAAATAATAAAGAAAAAAATACATGCACATGCACATGCACATGCACACAGAAGCATCAGCAGCAGAATCAAACAACAAACAAACATAGCCACCCATTTACAAATTTTAGATATGTTGAATCAAATAGGAAACAAAATTAGAATGAGCATACATCATCGAACTTCATAAAATTTTGCGTATCGAGTTCTCCATTGACCTCCGGCTTAAATGCTGCATCCATTTCATAGAGCTTGTCCCATACAACATCTTTGAACCAAGGATGAGACTGAGGCACACAAATTGATATCAAGGTAACACAAAGTCTTAGAAAGTTAAAAGGCCAAATGCTACAATAGAAACGACGACATACTTTTATCTGGTCCGCCCCTCGAGTGCCTAGCCTATGGTCAACATCACATAATAACCTACAGATAAGATCCTTTGCCTCAGGTGTCAACCGAGATTCTTCAGGAAATTTTAAGTGATTTCTCCAGTGAACAATCTGCGGTAAACAATGAACATGAGAGAACAGATAAATCATTCTTTCCCTATTGATAATATAATCACTCATTTCAACTGAAGGTAGAACTATAGATAAGTGTTTCCAAAATATAAAATTAGTCATAGCTACAGTTGTTCTAGACTTCCTATACAACAAACAGTGACAAAATTACAAGTCTTCATGATAGCATTGATGAAAGTAAAACAATAGGATAGAAAACATTTTTAAAAAATGACATCTGAAAAAATATGCATCATGGAAATAATTTACATTCATCGGTCCCATCACTCAACAATGAGAATACTTCTTCTTCTTTTCTTTTATTTTTATTTTTTTAAGAGCTGCACCATGCAAATATGCACAAACTCTATTTTTTCAGAGAATTGAATGTCACTTCCAGGCTTTTCCACCTAACAGAATGTAACGACCCGGGCCCACTATCCACATGATATTATCCGCTTTGGATCATGGGATTCCAACCCAATCTTGCCGTACGATTTTAAAAGGCCTCATGTGGAGTTAAGGCCAAGTCACACATACATACCCAAGCTCTGGAATTGTCCGCTACCAATGTGGGACTCATGTAATTCTATACATTGCAAACCCAGGTGCCAATGGACACCCTGACAGACGCACTTCTTTAGGGGGGCCACAATCATATGGACCTTACACATAATATGTAGTGCATGTGGTCAACATAATGGCCCACTAGCTTCTTTTTCACTTTTCTTTTTTGCTCTTCCCAGGGTCTATATCATTGAAGATTTGGTTGTTTCTTTTCAGCCAAATATACCATAAGTGCATAACACCACAGCCATACAGATGCAACAGAGATTCATGTCAACCACAAAAATATGTCCATCTCCATGAGGCTAAAAGATCCCCCCACCATGTTTGGGGTCACCCACCAGAATGTATGGAACAAATTTATAATCCTGCAAATTATGTATGGAACAAATGATGATGTGATTCCATTTTCACATGAAGCTAGTGTACCTTATCTTGAAAATCCTTTTGCACATACAAGGAAGTCTGTAAGTTCGAAATAAGTAAGAGTGGCTTCATACTGAAGGAAGTAAATGAATGCACATGTGCAAATTATCTTCAATGGTTTAAGAGTTTCGGTTGAAATCCACTCACCGCACAGCATATAAAGGGATGCTGACTCTCGTATGTAGCACTGTATTTAATATCCAACGTGAGGAATGTCTTTAGGATCGTCTCAAAAAATCTCTCACTCGACTTCATATGGGGGGATAAAGAGAGAACATAGCACAAGGAAGTTCTCTTGTCTCACCTTGGCAAACAAGGAGCTTTATCCCCAACAATTTGGTCCCACAATGCCTCCTGGAAGATTCTCTTCTTGAGCTCTTTCTGCTTCTTCCAATTCCAACATGAACTCTGATACCCCCCAACTTCCACTCATATCGTACCCATATTCTCAACAGCCTCGTCTTACCAATACATGACAATTTACACAAAATAATGTACAAGACGCATGGACACTATTATTAATATTGATGCTGCATGTGAAACCACCCCCCAACACCCCACCCCCCCCCCCCCCCCCCCCCCCCCCCCCCCCCCCATTTCTTTTAGTGATAACGTGATTCGAATTGTTAAACCATATGAAGATAGTTGCACCTCAACCTCAATATTCCTTTTCATGAATACATTTCCCTTGTGTTTATTTACATCAAAAGAAGTGTCCAAAATCAAAATAACTTACCAGTCAGAGTGGCTTCATATTGAATGCACATGTGTGACATATCTTCAGAGAATTCAGAGTCCTGGTTGGAATCATTGCACACCATATATAGGAGCAATGAGCTATATCTTTACTGTTTCCCGAACAAATCTCTCACTTCACTTCAAATGTTATGATAAAGAGAGAATCTAACCTTTAAACCCACAAGGAAATTCTCTAGTCTCACCTCTGCAAAAATAGATTCTATCCCCGACAAACTTTTGGTCATGCCTGGAAGATCCTCCTCACAATTTCTTTAAATGCAGTAACCTTCTCCTTTACAATATGAAATTTGATATCCCCTAAACTTCCATTCATAAGTGACCCACCCCACCCCCCCCCCCCCCCCCCCCCCCCCCCAACCACAAAACAACAACAACAACACACACACACACACACAAAAAAAAAAACCCAACCGAGTCTCATGTTACTAATACTAATAAGATTGTATGACAATGTACTGCTTAATAATGCACCCAATGTAACCCGTTAATTGTAGAAAATACAAGCAAGGGCAAATGTGCACAAAAGGCAACCAAATAAACAATCTCTTTTTTTCTCATATGTTTATCGTTCTTTAAAAATATATGCAAAGACATATTTGTTATGAGCACCTCTACAGATATTAGACTTCTAAAAATTCTCTACAGGCATACTGGTAGACTAGTTTTATTTGGTAGCATTGTCAACAAACTTCTGTTTGTGTGCTAGTGAGACAGCTTCAGTTCCATATATAAAAGCTCAAGGTACATACGCATGACATGCAAAAAATATCTATATATCACTCCAAAATAATAAAATATGCAAGGACAACAATCAATGAGACATTTATTTATGGGACTAAGATGCCACTAGGCTTGTAAATTTCATAGTTCATTATAGTAATATAGCATTAAAACCAGTCAAGACTCAAAATATCAAAAATGGAGTGAAGACAGGGGAAGATATCTATATCAAAGCTCAAAGGTACATTACATACACGCAAGGTTTTAAAAGTCAGACTAGGGGTGACTTAGTCCCCGTCAAGTCCAGTCAACTAGGCCAAGTCGCATGCAACTCATTGAGTTGGACTTAGTTTCATCGCGGAGCCCAAGAATCCTTTAAAATGCGAGAGAATTATTAAAAAGAAAAACTTTAAAAATAGAAAATGGTGTAAGATTTAAAGCAAATGGAATTAAGTAGTAATAAGTAGCACATTTATTTTTACAGGGTCAAATGACTATCTCCAATCTTTAAGGGGCAATTTGCCTTCCACGCACAGGATATGAAAATGGGTTTTCCATCTGTAGGGGTTCATATGTTTTATTTTTTGGACGTTTTTCACAAATTTCTCGGAATCTATGAAGATTTAAGAAAGGGAACCAAGCGTCTTGATGCTTATCATTAATATGAGAATAAAGGACAGCTTAGAGCAGAAATTGGGAGCCCACAAAAAAGCAGACCTATAGGTTGGGGTTTTTTGGACCGTTTTTCAAGAATTTCTCAAAATCTACGAAGATTTAAGATACAAAACTAATGTTTGAGGGTCAATTAGACCAATAAAGAAGAGGAACGGCTTGGATTACCAATTTGGGGGCCATAAAACTACAAAAAATAAATAAATAAATGTTTTTGAAGAGATTTGATCCTACCACTTGCACCGGGGGAATGCCCCGTTGCAAGTGTACTAGCCCCTTTTCCTCATTTACATATATAACCATTTACCACCTCCTCAAGTAGGTAAATGGTTTGCCATTCAAAAAAAAAAAAAAAGTAGGTAAATGATACACTGAAAATGGCCTCATTACACACCATTTTCACACCTCAATGTGACGCATAAATGAGCGCAAGCAAACGTGATCATGCACAAGTGTTATGCATGTGCATTATTCACTATGAAAAAAGAGTGCAAACGAATGACCCTTAAATGCTGAAATCTTCTAAAAGAACATGGTTTTGATCGTCAAAAAATTTAGTGGTGAAAGACCCTAGACCCTCCCACATTTTCTCACAACAAGAAATTGGGAAAAATAAATAATCATTTTTTCCTTTCTTTCTTTCCTAAGAATCATTGAGGGGCAACTCGAGGGGCGACTTGACTTGGTAGGTGCCAAGTCTAAGTCGACTCAAACTCATCAGATTTTTAAAACCGCGTGTATGCATAACACGAGGATATCTCACTGCAAAATAATAGAATGCATGAAGGCGACAATCAGTAAGACATTTACTGAATTTACAGGACTAACCAAGTCTAAGTTGACTCAAACTCATCAGATTTTTAAAACCGCGTGTATGCATAACACGAGGATATCTCCCTCCAAAATAATAGAATGCATGAAGGCAACAATCAGTAAGACATTTACTGAATTTACAGGACTAAGATGCCACCTGGGTGTTGGGTGAGTGGCATAAGGCATGGGTTTGCTCCCTACGTTGTGTTTGAATTCTGCCCTAGACTTGCCTGGCGCATGTGTGTGGGTTTCATGCTTGCGCCTGGTGGAATAGTCCTATTGGGTTAAATACCACGGGGAACCATCATCATAAATAATAATAATAATAATAATAAGACACTAGGTTTGCAAATTTCATATTTCATCATAGTATTATGGATCTAAAAAACATAGAACATCGAACATCAAATTGAAGTGAAGATTAGGGTGACCTTTCTGCAAGTAGTTATTGGATCATCAGAATAAAATGGAGGATAACCAACAAGCATCTCATACATTATGGCACCGAGTGACCACCTGCAAGAAGTGAAAAGTATAAGACTACATAAAAAGGAATTGATGGTGACAAAGAGCAAAGAGTCATTCACATTAATGAAGATAGAAATCTGGCTAATGTGAGTTCAAATTACGAATTCATTAAAAAATCTATTTATCTGTAGTTTAACAGAGATAGCATAGAGAAAGCACCAAGGAGCAATGGAAGGTACACCAAAGAAACTGCTACCAAAAATAAGATTGTGACAAAGCAACGATCATGAAGAACATAAAATCCTTTTAAAGTGTGCACATCAACCCATAGTAGTAATCTTATATTATCAACAGAAAACTAACTTCTTCACACAACCCCAATAAGGTATAAGAAGAAGTACCTTATACTAAAGGCTGCCAATGAAAATGGAAAATAACCAGACCGTGGACACATAAAAAAAAAGTAAAATAACTTCTTACTTAGAGAACAAATAAAGAATTGAGGAAGAAATGGGATCAACATCTGACACATAATTAAGAAAGTAAGGATGAAAACTAAGAGAGATTTGGGAAATTGAATAAATAAAGGAAATGCAAAAGACAAGAAAAACTACATCAGTTCAGGACATATGGAACAAAGTAAGGCAATCCAGAGCCTCTCCAATGTAATGAAGGACAGAATAGAGTCCATGCGTAAATCGTCACTGGTGAAATGTTTGTAAATACCCTTAGGGGCACCCTAAGAAAAAAGAGGAGGAATACTAAATCAATGACTAAACATGAACTATTAACTCCTTGTACATCCAACAGCTTCCATTTATAAGTTTCCAGTATTGAAAGAAATTTCTACTAAATCTAACAACATCCAAGTATACAAATTATCATATGCCCTAAAACTATCAAATGAAGACAACATGAAAAATTACCTTTGTTAATAATAAGTTGTTGTACATCTGTAAACAAAAAATAACAATGCAGAAAAATAATGTGTTTCTTCTGTTGAAATAAAATATAGTCAAAAGGTTAAAACAAAAAATACTTAGCAATCAATACCACAGTACGACTGATGGTCTTGCCAATGAGGGAGCTGGGAGGCTGAACCTGGTCATCAACTTTGTTCAATGACTTTTTGAGTTTTTTGGGTGTTTCCTGTTTCTTTTCTTCTTTTGGATGGTATTTTCTGTCGTCTGCTTCTCAGTATATGCTTTAGCTTTTAATAAAATTCAGTTACCATTCTGATGCAGCAGCAATACCATATCATTACAACAAGACTCGTGGGCCACATGTGAAACCCATGAAATTCTAATTTTAATTAGTTTTATTTTAGTAAGAGTATAATTAGGATTAGTTTCTAATTATTATTTGGTTTCCTAGTTTGGTTTAGATTATTTTCTTAGCCTTTAAGTTTCTTTTCTTATAAATATGACATTGTAGAGATTGGTAATGTCAGAGAGAAAATTGAATTAATAGAAGATTTATCGTTGAAGACTATTTCTTCCTCGTGTGATTGTTCCCTGGGAACCCTAATTGTGCCCTAGCACTTGCATCCTAACCCTAGGACTGCATCAATTGGTATCAGAGCCCAACGATCCCGATCGTTGGCGTGATTACCCCTATCCCTCCTTCCACTCATCATCCCACAGCCATCATCGTTCCCAATTCCAACCTTCCACATCCAATCGAGACCTTCCAGAACCATTCCTTAACACATTTACCAACCATCCTTGCAACACATCTTATCTCCGTAAATCCCAGAACCCCATCACAATCACCGATAGCCAAACACCCACCGACCGAAACCCATCCCTTTTTTCTAAACCGAGTGATTCATCGGAGAAAGAATTCACGAAGCCCGAAGGTCATAAATAGGATCACATGCTTTAATTGTCACCAACAAGGGCATCGTGCAAGGGAATGTCCCAAACGCATCCACTTCATTGAGAATGAAAGTGATGAGAATGATGTCCCAGATGATCCTAAAGACAAAGAGGTTGCAACTGAGACAGAAGAATTAGAGATTTACAATGCAATTGAAGGTGAATCTCTCATGGTCATCACTGATGCTCCATCAACTACTGCGACGAAGTGGTTAAGAGAAAATATTTTCCGCTCTAAAGGAACAGTCAATGGTCAGGACTGCACGGTAGTCATTGATGGAGGTAGTTGTCAGAATATTATATTTCAAGCTTTTGTGGATCGCTTACAGCTGAAAGTTCGGAAGCATCATCGTCCTTATTTTGCTAGATGGTTAATGACAGGTGATGAAGTGCAAGTCCGCTACGCATGTCCAGTTACCTTTTCCATTGGTGCAGATTATACAGATACAGTTTGGTGTAATGTGGTACCCATGGATAGTTGTGATATCTTATTGGGTCGTCCGTGGATGTATGACAAGAATGGAACTAATGGCATGCGCGACAACACATACACATTCATGCATGGTCCCAAGAAGGTCACACTCCGTCCTATGAAGCCGATACCACCGAAGCAAGGGTCAAGTTCTCGTCTCACCAAGGATGCGCTTCACGTGCACACTATCTACAGAAGTAACAGCAAGAAGAAGAGCCGAGTTCGAGGTCGAACTCTTTTCCAACCTGGGGAGAATGATGCAGCAGCAATACCATATCATTACAACAAGACTCGTGGGCCACATGTGAAACCCATGAAATTCTAATTTTAATTAGTTTTATTTTAGTAAGAGTATAATTAGGATTAGTTTCTAATTATTATTTGGTTTCCTAGTTTGGTTTAGATTATTTTCTTAGCCCTTAAGTTTATTTTCTTATAAATATGACATTGTAGAGATTGGTAATGTCAGAGAGAAAATTGAATTAATAGAAGATTTATCGTTGAAGACTGTTTCTTCCTCGTGTGATTGTTCCCTGGGAACCCTAATTGTGCCCTAGCACTTGCAACCTAACCCTAGGACTGCATCACATTCAAAAAAATAAAATAAAATACCAGTATGGAATTCTACAGAACGGTACCAAAGCATATAATATCATTTTGGGCACATGACTCATAACACGCTAGGGATTAGAATAGTGAAGCAAATTGTGTATTTCTGGAAACCATTCAAACACCTATGGAAACACAAATATTTAACACAAACAATTCCTCAACTAATTCCTAAAACCCAAATGCCCTCAAGCTTCAACGAACATTCAAAATACCGGTATCCTTTCCAGAATCTAGTTCCATTGTAATAAACCATATACCAACCCAAAAACTTAAGCTGATAGGTCGAAGGCCCATACAGATATATTAAGACATGTCAAGCCTACTCCCCCTCACGTGCAGGCCCAATAAATTTCATGGATGGGCCTATCACGTGGGCTACACAAGAACAACGGAATCGAAACCCGCTTTGATACCATGTAATAAACCATATACCAACCCAAAAGCTTAAGCTGATAGGTGGAAGGCCCATACAGATATATTTAAGACATGTCAAGCCTATTACTTAGGCAATGTGGGATGTGGGACTTCCCAACATCCATCACTTTCAAAATGTTGATTTCTGCTTCTGTGAGGGCATTTTACACAAAATCTGAGAAAGTGGATTTAAATTTGGATTCCCGACTCTTTTCACAGGAAAAGGAGGAAACAATTAAAAATAAATAAAAATATGACGTTTGGGTTGGTTTTTTGACTCGGTGCCATAACAATATAGTGCATATAAGCCTCTCTCTCTATATATATATAAATGGTATATCATGATATTTTAGTGAATTTCGGCGTTCCCCAATATAGCATACCAGTGACCACAAGAATGCAACACTTACCAGCAGATACACAACATATCCTGAAATTTTGAAGCTTCAACTTTAACTACAAACTACTAGTTTGCACTCATTACATATCAGAATATATGTCCTAGAAGATCATAACATCACAAGCTAAAGTAAAATTCAAGGCATCAATGATCAAACACTCAGAATATAAATGGATAAATAAAAAAACTTTTGTAAAAAAAAAATAAGAGTATATGAACATGCATCGCGTAAGTATGTGATAACCTCAACGAAATTTCACAAGAAGCAACAATCATCCACCATTCTATGTAAGTTGCAAGACCACAAATCACAAGCTCAGTACAACAGAAACCTTTTGCCTTCTGCAATCACAGAGAAATTCTTATCTGCCAAACCTTCTTTTTCTTTTTCTTTTTCTTTTTCTTTTTCTTTTTTTTTTTTTTTTTGTTGAGATTTGAGAAGCAATGCTGAAGACAATATATTAAAATAAAATCTCAACAACATAGAAAAGGAGTTTATCAAGGACCAGCCATAAAAGAAAAACACAACAAAATTACAGGGCTAAAAAGTTTCCAATAACAAGCTCAGATTTAGACACTCTGTTTTTGCCAAGACATCTGCTTGTTCATTCCTTTCTCTTGGGATATGCATAAACCACATTCATAGTAGAGGTTGTCATCATAATCTTCCAAAACTTAAAATAGAAGCAATAGTGAAGAATCTAAAAGATCCATCAGAATATAATCGAAGGCATATAGAAAAATACAAAACTAACTCTCAGTATCCTCTCTTATGTTTACTTTCTGAAGAAAACGCTATGACACTACAAAAAGAAAGTTCAAATAAAACAACAGACAATAGAAGAAAGTTATAACCCCAAATGAGAACCTCATTATATGTACTATAGCAAAAAGCACAAGCTTCAATAAACTTGATTCTTAAATGGATAAGTTACATTCCCAAAAAACTGAATGTATCAACTCAACTTGAATAAACTTACCAATCACACTCTATGCCATATCCCTTTTTCAGTAGTACTTCCGGGGCAATGTAGTCCGGTGTACCCACCGTGGAAAACGCCTGAAAAGACAAAATTGATAGCCTCTTACTGCAAATAAAAATGGTTTTAAAAAATGATCCTGCCATCTGTATTTTGTTTACCAAACAAGAAATCAAAGCTCTGGCACAAAAAGGTTGTGCTTAATTAGGGGCCGAAACTATGATCCTGTCATCTGTGTTTTGGTTACTAAACGAGAAATCAAAGCTCTGGCACAAAACGGTTGTGCCTAATTAGGGGCTGAAACTTTGAGATGAGGTAATGCATCACATACCAGCTTTCTCCTGTTGATCTGCCAATGCTGAAGTTGTTCCTGAGGGCTTTTCCACCGACTCCCATTATTTGCATCAGGAAAGCAACCATCGATATCCATCGATTCCCTCAAGTTCTCATCACTGATGGGTTCATTTTCATTCAGAGCAGAGAGAGTTCTGCAGTCAAGAGGCTTGCACAAACCAAAATCTGACAACTTCATGTGACCGCTTTCGTCCAATAGAAGGTTGTCAGGTTTAATATCTCTGCAACAAGAAAATGTACTCATAAATTTATACCAAAAACATTGGAAGTTTATTCACGTAAAGCCAAATTATGTAATTAACAGCAAACAAGCTATCCTGCTGTTGGCAGATCAGATAAAAAGTTTCTTGGTCCTGATGCATCAAGAGATGTACAGTATCAGAAATTTACAAGGGCCATATTTGAATAGTTTAGAAAGTTGATTTTAACAAGTCCTACTATGGACAAGGCTTAACCCATATTTATCTAGAATGAAAGGTCCTAACAATCCAACCATTGGCCATTTTTCCAGACTGATTTTAATTTTTCTTCTAACTGTATTTGTAGGCCAAATTTCCAATGCCTAGGATCTATGAATCTGGAAGAATTGGGGACATTCCTGATCTAAAGAGGGCCAATCTGATGAACCTTCAACATCTTAGAACCCTGGGCCCCGCTTGTATGGAATGACTAAACATCCTGATGCATCAACACCAAAAAATCCTATTAGGTATATTAACCCAGTCAGTATGGACGACCACCAACCTGTGGATGTAGTTGTGTTTATGAATAGATTCTATGGCCAAGACACTTTGAGCGATGTAAAATCTAGCAACACTTTCGGTTAAGGTGTCTTCTCTCATCAGAAGAGTCATCATGTCGCCTCCAGGAAGATACTCCATAATCAAATACAAGTACTCATCGTCTTGAAATGAATAGTAAAGTTTCACAATGCAGTGACTCGCAACTTCAGCAAGCAAGTTCCTTTCAGCTTTAACATGTTCAACCTATGGCCCAAAAACATATTTGTTAACTGCAGACTACAGTAACTTAATTTCGGGAAAAAATGAATCTGCAGAATCTGAACAGGAATATCAGATTAAATCTCCCAATAAAAAAAAAAGTGACAAAACAAAGGGATCATTATTACTACAGAATGATTTGAAGACATGATTTTTGCAAGCTAAGACACCAGCAGTGCATTCTATACATCCCCAGCTGAGAGAACAAACACAAGAATCTCAAAAGCTGCAAGCACATGCCAGGAATGTAACAAACCCGAGAAGACCCCATATATTATGAACTTCTAAGTATACATGACCTAGCCTCTTTTTAATACAAAGCATATACAGGACAGCCAGATGATGACTGCCCAAATGTCTATATTAATGAACACAAGTTTCCAATACACCATCACAGCTAAGACAATTTTCAGCTAATATTCACTTCGTGAACATTTTTCAAATGGACTGCAAAGCATTGAGCATGAATGAAGTTGTTCGCAGCCAAGATTTAAGAGGCCAGGCCCTATTGTCTATTTCAGCTAAACTGGAAAAACGCTCCTGGGTGTTGGTGACATTGACCATGCAATTTGTTTAACCCTCTCTTTTTTAATTTAAGTAATAACTTGAAAGGAAAAAAAGTGTACAAAGAACTAATATGTAATGCATCTCAAATATAACTCTAAGATGACATATATATCCCCCATAAAGATTCTTCCCACAAGCACAGAAAATGGTTTGGAAAATAGAAATGACCTAAAATTTGTTTCACACTTTCCTATTTCCTTCAAAAATGAGTACTTTTTACATTTGATTTTTTATCAAGAGATCATGGACCCATGTTCGGATTACCAAGCACAGATCAGGTTACTTATCATCGCAATCCCCACAGTGTTCCTTCAACTGCCTAGGTTACATGAGGGCTACATGTGAAATTTTGCAAAATAGAAAGAATTCACATGAAATAAAAATACAGGTCCGTGGCCACATAGCCACAGGGCACAGACTAAGACTTGGACCTTGTTTTCTCCGCAGTTCGCCGAAGCTTGATCGTCGCCAGAGTTTTCAAGGGTGAAGGAGAGCTTGAGTATGGTTGGATCTTGGGTGGGGTTTACTTAGAATTTTTCTTGGACCCTTGGAATGGAGTGGGTGTGGTATTTTATAGAAAAGAAATGAGGGTGGGTAGTTATTTTCAAGATGGGCTTGCAAATGGGCTATGTGGCTTGGGTTGGAACTTGGGTTGGGTCCATATTGTTTAAAGGAGAGTAAATGGGTCTTTAAAGAGAGAATGGACCAATGGCGCCCATCATGGGAAGTCCCACGTGGTGGTGAACGACCATGACATGGGCTCCCTCTTCTTGGCCATTGGAAAATTTAAAATGGGGCAGTTTTATAGTGAGGGGTGGGGTAGTTATTTTTAGGCATGGGTCATAGTTGGGTTGCCAATGGGTCAAGTTCAGACCCAACTAAGTGTAAGACCCCGGCCCTCCTTAATCATGACTAGCATTCAATTAATGATGATTAGATGCTAAATGTGATGTTTTGTATGTTAATGATTGTGGTTAGGTAGATTAGAGGGGTTTTGAACCAAACTAGGTAGTTTGGGGACCTTTTTGTAATTTTGAGTTTATGTAAGGGGTCGTTCATAATTTCAGAAATAGGGCGATTTTGGGTTCGTTTAATAGAACAATTCGTTCCGAATCACTTCCGCGTTTTGACCCAACCCGTTTGAGTCCATTTAGATTTTAGACCCATTTCCAGCCCAAAAGGACCCAATATGACATTTCCACTTAAAACTGGACTTTCTTGAAATATCTTAAACCTAATACTAAAACTCTATTCCACCCAATCGATTGTCACTCTCTTGCAACTCAGCTGGAACTCTCTCCCTACTCTCACCTCCTCCTTCCATCTTCTTGCTTCCAATCAAGCTAAGGAGCTCTTGCATGTGAGATTCTCAAGCCCTAGAGTCATCTTCTTCAACATCTCCACCCCCTTCAAGCTCTCTTCCCACTAAACCATCTCCATCTCATCTCGCATTGTCTTCTTGGTAAGTAAATCACTCCCATTCACTCACTCATGCTTGGAATCAGCTAATGAAGGCCCTAATCGTTGCATGCAAGCTCATCCAACTCCATTCCATCTATCTTGTTGTGTTAGACTTCTTTGGCTGGCTGGGATTTACGGGTTTTTGGTCTTGAAGCTTGGATAGTGTGGGAACAGCTTAGATTTCGTGGGTTTGAGTCAAGCACCATTTAAGGCAAGTGAAACAACTATAATGTCATGCATGCAAGCTTTGTTGTGTCGATTCTCTGTGATAACCCATGTTTAGAATACCCCTTGTAAGCTCAATGCAAGTTTTACTGGTTTTGTTGAGTGGGTATGTGAAATGCTAAAGACTTATGTGTTTGTAGTTGTAAATGAGCTTGGAAAGCTCTAGTTGTGCCCAAATGCCTGGTTCCTGAAGCTGGAATGGAGTGGGAAACAATGAGCACTTTTAGGTTCGAGCTTCAGCTTTCCTGAAGCCCACGGTTAACACTGAGCTTCTAACGGCTAATTGTGGAGCTCAAATGAGTCCCACAGTTACAAATCTAGAAGCTCACTTTTCAGGCATTTTTGAACTGCGGCTAACCCACGGCTAACTGTGGAACCCTCCGCAGCTAACCATGAGGTCGCCGTGGAGCTCAGTAAAGTCTAGCGGTCGCATTTCCATAACCTTGCATTCCGGTGTATCTTGAACTACGGCTAAACGTAGGTCACCCGCGGGTAACAGTGAGCTAACCTTACAGGCACCGTGAAATCCAACATGTAACATGTGGTTTTAGGGTTTAACAGGTCGGCTAGCCATAAGTGACCCATGGCTAACCGTAGCCCCTTCACAGCCGACCGTGAGGTAACCGTAGAACCTAGGACTTTTTGGGACTTTCAAACCTAGTATGGGACACTGGCACTGAAACCCTTGGACCTTAAGCAAAGCCTAATGGATTACTAGACACCTATGTGGGAGATGTTTGAGCTGACATACACCCACATGGATGGCCGGAATTAAGTAATCAATTGTACTAAGCCAAAGGTGTTGGCTTAGGGCATTTCGATGTCCATAAACTCAAGTAACGCCAGGGTTAAGGTAGTCGGAGATATGAGAGGCCCTAGGACTACACATGGTTGGATAGTGATGCCATACAGGCAATCCGGACCTTAGGGTTGGATTATAATTCACCTTATGATTTGTTTCTAACCTGTATGCATGCATCTGTATTACGTTTCCAGATATTTGCACGATTTGTCTCATGCTCCTATGTTTGTCATGTTTTCCCGTACTGTACTTTGATCATGCATTATGTTCTTCCGGCTTATTTACATTTGTATGTTACATACGTAAGCTTATATTTGGGTACTCCCTATGCTTATGTTCATGATCTATTATGCCAGTTTGGAGTATACCCTTATGCACATGCTTATGTCCATGACACCCGATCTGTTTATATCACTCCTTGTGTCGACACCACTCAGATTCGAACCTACCACAGTCGGGCCCGGCTGAGTGTGGGTTAAGTATTTGTTTATGAACTATCTGCAGTATAGTAATTGGTCATGGGGGCGTATTTGTGCTCCAGAGTACTACTAGGGTTAGCAAACGGGTCGGTCGGGCTAAATTGGGTCAGGCGAGAGGTAGAGCACACTTTTTTGACCTCCAAGCCGTGACCGACCCGCATCTGGAACACACCCATTAAGACTCGGGTCTAGCTACCCCGTCTAGCCCGTATTAGATTGGGTCGGGTTAGACTGACCCGACCTGGCCAGTGTATTTTTAATGACACAGTAAAAATTAAACACGGTATGTCTCAAGACTTGAACTCATGACAGTTTGAATGTTAAAGGGGCGACCCAGCCACCACACCACACCACAGAGCTTATGCTAATAGTTATCAAAAAAAAGGTTAAAACTAGTTAGATGAGGACGGGACCCTAGCCCCACTTTGGAACATTGACCGGGAGTTGGACTTTATCTACGAGGTATTTATAAAATTAACTACAGTTTTAGAATATTGACCCCTACAAATACTGTTGTTATTATTTTCATAGTTATGCATTGTACTTTAAGCATGGGTGATCAAACTTTTGAAATAACTATTTTATATGATTTCCTATAAAGTCATTAATTTTCTATGATAACCATTTTACAATAAAAATAAACCCAAATGAATATATGATATATGGAATTGATCAACAAAAATAATAAGTTTCAAAATTGATAAGAAAATAACATTATTGAAAAAAGACAAACTCGCGACAACAGCGTGGAACTAAAGAGGCGGCGGGAAACTTTCATGTAACTGATGTGCTACCATGCACGCTTGTAGAGGGCGAAAGGGTGGAGTTAGGTTTTTTTTGTGTGTGTGTGGCTTTAACTTTTATAAATAGTGATGTAAAAGGAGTGGAACATCACGATAGACCCCATCTATTAAAAATCATAATCATTAAGACAAACACCCTTGCTATTTATGGGATATCCCCAAATTTCACCTCAATCTGGGTTATTTCCACCCTCAAATTGATTCTCTGATAAAAAAAATATACAAATTTTATATGCATACTCATTATCATGTTTTTCATCTAACAATTAATCCAGCGGTGGGAACTATCTTTGATGGAGATAAAATTTTGGGTTGTCCAATGTTCCTGAAAAAAGTTTACTTTGAACGGTTGGATTTCAATACTTGGTCCCCACCATGGCGTTCCCACCCTTTAACTCAGGATTTATTAAAGTCAAAGCCTTAGACTTAGAGTGAGTAGTAGCTTTGTATCTATAGAATGGTTTGACAGCAAGGTTTAGGAAAAGGCCAATCGTGTCAACTTGATCTCGTGTTCCGCACATTATAGAAAACTCTTTATTCTCCTCCTTTGGTGTTTCTTCATCTCATGGAATTACAGAAACTCTAAAGGAGTGAAGAAGATAAAAGTCACATCTACATAGAATCCAAAGCTTTATCTCACAATCCAAACAGTGAATTCTTAAAAAAAAAAAAAAGTAAATCCACATTATCTCTAATCTTTCCTTATGAAAATAAATAAAAATATAAAAGACTATACGTGGGTTATGTAGGTCACGTGGGTCAACCCTAACACGACCCGTTTTTCTGAGGGTCAGAAAAACCTTACCCGAGACCGACCTGTATTTTATACGGATCGGGTCACGCTTTGACACCTCTATCTGGTACCAACGGGGAGATCTAGGGCCATCTGTCCTCGTGGCACCATCCTGCCTGTAATACATGTTATGTTCACTCTCTCAACGGGGCCACGCGTAGCAGCCCAATTGAGAGAATATAGTAAATGTGGTTTGCCATCTCGTTATGACACGCTGTTAGACATTATTACATATGATTCATTATATGTCATGCTTATGCCTTGTTTGTCTTTCATTGACATCACATGATCACCTTTTTTTATATTCATTTGTTGCGACGAGTATATGCCATCTATATTTGTTTAGACTGCTAGATTGTCTAATCTAGCAGTGCTACACTTGGCGTTACAGGTGACGACGCCGAGACCTATAAACTGGAGACTAAGGCGGTCGAAGAGACTCCTCAGGGGGTACTAGAGTGGACTCCTGATGATGTCCTTTAGACATCTTTGTTGCACCAAGACCTATGAACCAAAGACTAAGGCAGTCGAAGCCCTGCTAGCCACCGCACGGCCTGTGAAATCTCACAGGCCTGCATGGCATTGCGGGGCTAGGAGTTAATGCCGACACGGCCCGTTTGGCACCCCTAGATTACCAGCCTATCATCATCTTGTCAGGACCCTTAGATATACATTGTTCTGTCATTCACTAAAAGCTCGAGCTTTTGGTGTTTTTGGTTATTAACACGGTATTAGAGCCGGGGGGTCGTATGTTGGAGTCCTTGGGGATGTGTTTCTGTCCACATATGGTCGTCTAGCGTGTTTTTGTCCAAGTGTGGAGCCCCACGCGTGAGGGGGGTTGTCACTTGTCAGGACCCTTTGATCTATACATTGTTCTACAATTCACTAACAGCTCAAGTTTTTGGTGTTTCTAGTTATTAACACATCTGTCCCCACTTTTTTTTTTTTTTTTTGGATAACAGAGGGTGTCCCAGCCCTTTGGGCCAGACTAATCCCAACGGGCCCACAAATTTCTATATATGATAAAAGAAAACAAATAGTTAGCTAATCCATACATTACCATATGGTTCAATATATTTATTTTTATAATACAGAGACAGGTACCATCCATTCCAAGAATGAAAAACCAGAGGAGAGTACTATTACTTCTCTTGAACTTTTTAAGATGCACAGCATGTGAAATACATTTAATAAGAAAAATGATTTTTCCACAAGCATTGAATGCATAGCTCATTGAAGTTGGTAGTGGTAATAGATTTTCACCTGGCCTCTGCTAAGCATCTCAGATTTCTTCAACTTTTTCATAGCATAAATATTGCCAGATGACTTCTCCCGGCATAATCTCACCTGTAGGAAAACAAAAACATGAGCACCCAATGATTCCCACATGCACCTGTACGTGATGAAAACCAAGGACAAAGCACGCATATAGTAATATAAGTTTAACTCACAAACACTCTGCATGATAAACAACCACCAAAAAATAAAATTAAAAACTCACAAGCTATAAGATAACTTGATCTGCAACTCAAAAGGCATGGCATCATGAACCCTTTAAGTCAAAACAATGATGAAATGTTCTGTTTTCCTACTAGTGCAAACCTTTATAATTTTATGTGGCCCAGTAAACCTTTTCTACCAACAAATTTAAAGAAAGACAAGTATAAGGACCACTCGAAAACTCATGCTTAAACATAATTGAACATTATCAATCTCTTTAATTATAAATGCATGTTTCCATCGTTGAATTTGATCAAACACAAGTTGGTTGAACAAGATGATATGTGACTAAGTTTATGGGAGATCATTATGCACCCATGGAATATTCAGTCCAACAATAAATATCTGGCCCATTACACTATTAATAGGATGTTGAGATCCAACACTTTGTTGCCTTAAGTGCCAAATTGTACATATTTGACTTGAATGCATCAAGATCTTGATACATGAAAATGCATTAAATCATTCCTCTATATATATTATATATCACAAATTATTCAGAGAGATGGATCTCTTTAAGCTAAAAGAGCTCCATCTATGACCTATAGAAGGTTCTTTTCCTATTTTGTGCTTTCACTTCTTGTTGTGTATCTGAATCAGGTCCAGTTCTAATTGGATCTGATAAAAGGCCACAAATTCCAATTCAGCCTAGCCTTTAATGTCCATGTTGGATCCAAAGCTGAATCCTACAAAAATAGGCAGATCAGGTCTGGATCCGGCCCGTTGACTACCCTAGACACAAGTTCAGATTAGGAGTTTTTCATTCCAAACGACAATGTTGAATCCAGCCCATTGAGTACCTAAACCAACTAGTTAACCGCCACTATTATGATCATCAGCATCTCCATTGTGTCAAAAAACAATGTGATTGTTTAAAAGATTCAAGTCTCGTCTACATATAAAGAAAACAGGACTAATGGAAAGAACTTCTAATGAATCACAAATAAACCATCCATATCTCAGCCTACCTCTCCAAAAGCTCCTCTACCAATAATGGTTAAAAGTTCAAAATCTTCAACACAAATTTTATGCCTTTTGAGTCGCATATATTCTGTCTCCTTTCGTTCAAGGTCCTTGATAAGATTAATTTGTTCTTCTGCAGACACGTGTGAAGAAGCTAATTTTCGCTCTAGCACCCACCGCCTGAAACAAAACCAAATTTTTAATTTAAAAATAAATAAATAAAATAAAAGATTATTCTCATTATAGATTTCATCGTGATAAATGGAAAGTTCAAACTGATGTAATAGGGCAAGAAAGAAATCAAGACTCAAAAACACTCTCATTTCATCGCAACAGTGAAGAATAATAAAAATAATAAAATTAAGAATGAAGAACCTTCAAATACATACATACATACATATATATATATCAAAATCTCCAGATAATACACAATCTTGGCGTCGATTCTTGGGTTTTCATAAAGCCACCTTGGATAAATTCAATCCCTTTGTGAAGGAACACAGAAAATAGTGTCTCATAGAATTCTGTATGGTAGGGACTACCATACTTGGAAATATCTTACATTGATAGCTTTATTTGTAATTACCCTAATCAAGGGATTATATTCTCCCTATTCAAAGGGATGTGATAGGAAAGACTACGGTATAAAAGGAGGAGGCTGGTCACTCTCAAGGGCACTCAACTCTTCTCATTCATTCTTCTTATTGGCATGGTATCAAAGCCACAACAACATTACTCAAGGTTCTTGCAAAGAGAAATCAATTTAGACAGGAGGTCCAACTCGTGGGAAACAATCGTCCGAAGCAAATAGGGCTACTGATTGGGAGGTAGATCAAGCAGAGGAGACTAGATTAAGATGTTTAATTTCTTCTCCTAGATTAGTGAAGAAGATCCAGTATTCTGTGCTAGTTCTGGATTACTCGGAAGATTACAGGTCTAGTGATAAGATTGGTGGGGCCCACCTGTGATCCAAAACAGGTCTTTTTTTTCTTTACAAAATCTGGGCCATTTCACTTTAAGAAGAATTAATAAAAGCAACGACCGGAGTGGGAGAGTCAGAGTCGAAAAGAGGATTCCTCATGGCTATTTTTTTGGGAGTTTTTTGGAATCATTTAAAGGGGTTTTTAGGCCCTTTCATGCATTCCACTTTTTTTAGAGCAGTTTTCATCTGCACCATCCAATTTCTCCAATCTGGGTATGATCAACATCATTTTTTCGAAGCTGTGCATCTGATACATCTACAACTGCGTTGCACCTGATCATTGATTCAGGCTTTTATTAGTGGAAAATCAGTAGATCAACACTCTGCAGTCTGCACTAAGGTCCCCAGTGCATTGTTTCTGATTTCAGAAAAATCAGGATAGACAGTATCAATTAAGGTTGATCAGATCACTTGTTGCTGATTTTTCTCATAAATCTAACAGAATGGAAAAATCTGAATTATTGTTGGTCCACTTAGACAGGAAAAACTACTGCCTACAGGAATTCCGGTTTTGGAATTTCATTCAAGAAAAATAACTGTGGGATATTGTGGATGGATCTTCAAAGAAACCATCATCTGATGATAAGGTTAAACTTAAAAGATGGACTGCCAAGAATGCTAGAGTCATTAGTTAGATCCTAAGCTCAGTTGAGCCATCTATTGCTTTAAACCTTAGGCCCTACCAAACTGCACCAAAAACGTGGAATTACTTGAGTAGGGTTTATCGTCAATAAAATGATGTTGGGCAGTTTTAGTTAGAATATGAAATTGCAGAATATAGTAAGGGGACAAATCAATTCAGGATTCATGACTCCATGGTTACAGTATGCCTCACTCGTTTACATTACAATTCCTGACGAAATAGTGGGACCGGTCCAACAAATTCAGGAGGCAACTCAATGTCACCAATTTCTGATTTAGTTCAGACGTGAATTTGAACCTTTGCATGCTAATTTATTGAATTGTAGGCCCCATCACTGGATGTATCAAATGTTTGCAAGAATTGCTTCCTGAAGAGCAATGATCCAAATCACATGTTAGATTGGACTCCCATAAATCTAAGTCCTCTGGTGAATCCAATGCAAAAGCACTTTTGGCCAAAGACAAGAAAAGATAATTTCATAATTCAGTGTTATCGTTGCAAGGAAATGAGATATTACGCAAATAATTGCAAGAAAGGAAATGTGTGCAATTATTGTAAGAAACCCAGATCTGATCTCTAAATGTCACTGATGCCCCCCAAAAATAGACCAGCAACTCTCTCCTCACATCCGTCCTCATCTGACTTCGTCAACAACGCAACCTCAAACTAAAGAGATGGTATATCATTTCAGCCAATTGTTGAAAGCCCTCTTGCATCCACCATTTCTGCCACGGGTTTTTTGGGTATATCATAACCATGCTCTGTATGGTATGTAGGTTCCAGTGCCAATCGAAATATGACTAACTCATCAAACCACCTAATCAATCTACAACATGTGTCTGGAAATCATTTAATCCATACTGTTAATGGTGGCCAGATACCAATTACTGGCACCGGTAATCTTTCTTCCACTTCTAAGTTGCGTGAAGTTTTATTCTCTCCACAGCTCACTACCAACTACTACTAACCTTTTTATCTGCCAGTGACTTAATTGAGAACAATTACCATGTCTATTTTCTCGTGATGGATGTCTTATAAGAGGACCAGAGAACTAGGAAGCCGACTGTGAGGGGCTTAGGAATGGACAGCTGTTTATCATCAATTTGATATCCTTTGCAGCTGCCTTTTAACCCAGCGTCTTAATCACATAGAACAATTTCTTTATTTATGGCATCATAGATTAGGACATTTGCATTTTTAAGAAATTGAAATCTATGTTCAACTCTGATATGATTGATAATAAACTTTCCATTTCCTCTTGTGATGTTATTTGTGGTAGTTGTTGCATGGAAAAAGGGAAAACTTTACCTTTTCCAATTCGTGATACTATTTCTAAATCATATTTTGACTTGGTGCATACTGATGTACGGGGAGTGGGGACCTACTCCTGTCCTTTCTATAAATGGTTACAAATATTTTATCACATTCATTGATAATTTCAGTGACTACACTTGGGTTTATCTTTTCAATACGCGTGCTAATGTACTCCAAATTTTCCATGACTTTGTCATGCTTGTTGAAAATAAATTATCTATGACGATTAAACTTTTGCAGTCAGATTCAGCGAGAGAATACATGTCAAAACAATTTTTTTTTTTTAATAGTAGGTCAAACCAATTCCAATCCTTTCTTAAAAGTAAAGGAAAAGAATCTCAACGTTCTTGCCCCCACACCCCTGGAACAAAATGGCATTGAAGAAAAGAAAGAACCAGACATATTCTTGCCACCATCCGAGCTATTCCTGATTTTTTTGTTCCATCCCTATATTGGACAGAGTCTATCCATACTACAGTATACAGTATACTTGAACAATAGACAATTCACTTCAGTCTCAAATGGTTGTTCTCTTATTTTTGTCTTTTCAACTCTCACCATAGTTATAACATGTTATACGCGTTTGGATGCACGTGTTATATGCTCTTGCTCCCTCACACGCACCAAACTGACTTCACAAACAGCCCAATGTGTCTTTTTCGGTAATGTGAATACTCAAAAACGTTTGCATGCTATGATCCTATTTAAAAAGAAAAATCTTACATCTCATGCAATGTTGTATTTGTTGAACATATTTCTTTTTTAGTACATATGTCTTTCCTCCTCCACTCCATTGTCATATTTGCCTTATTTTCCTCCTATATCCCACCTTTGCCTAATAAGTTTGCACAGGGCCTTGTGTATCAGTGGCAACATTGAAAAGTTGCCCCTACCCCTATAGCTGCAACAACTCACAGTCCTCTTCTACAACTGACTCCACTCCAGTCACCCTCGTCACTCAACCCGAGTTGCCCGAGTCTAGATCAATATGGCTTCCCATCAACATCTCTCTTTTCCACATACCAGCAAATTGTCGTTCTTCAAGATTATAAGCAAAAGGCAATGCAATGCAATAACAACAGCTCAGAGCAAATGAGTACACCTAAAGTGACCAATTATTCACATGTCAATTAAAGGAAGCCGCATAGCCAATGGCTATTAGAAGGTGTTCTCCTTTTTTTACTCCGAAGTAAGTTAGCAAAAGAAGCTTAACTGGAATCAAGGTAGTATTTTTTGAAGATTAGTAGTTTATTCTGACTGACTCTGAGCACAGGAAGGGTAAGGAACGAAATGAGATATAGATTTCAGTTCATATATATAATATATTGCAAAGCTGTTACTTTTAGAGTGAAAGAAAACAATAATACCAAATGACACTATCTACTTGATATATAATACATACACATTTCAAAGTGCCAACACTCTTGGCAAATACAGGTTAAGTTCCAAGAAACAATAGTCTGTGGGACAAATAATCACACTAGGTCCAACAAGGCAACAACCACAGAATGATGAAGAACTGTTGGCCGTCTAAAAGAAAACAAAAATAAAAAGGACCACACAATCGAGTGCACAAATAGCCAACAACAGTTTCACTAAGGCATGACCCAACTTCCAACACGTCCAAGATACTCACACGACCCTTCAGGCCTGATTTCATGTTCCTAAATGAAAACTACAATGGCCCTCCAGGGTACATGAAAACTTCAGAATGGACAATGTATACTTTTTGTACTGGTATCCAGTACTTCATTCTCATGTGTAAATCCATGTTTCCTCCATATCCATGCCAGGTCCTCACTGCATCCATACCGTGCTTGGGCATCATAGATGGCCTCTTGCCTCAAACTTAAAACTAGCAACCACTCAAGCCACAGCCAACCTCATAAAAGGGGCAACAACCTCCAAAGCGGGTGCCACTTTACAGCCCCAATCCATCTTCTAAGACCATTTTGGCAGGAAATAGCCTCACATATACACTAACCTGTTTCCTACTTATGCACAAACCCCAATTTCACATAGAAAAGAAGGCAAGGCTAATGTTGGCCCATCGGAGGAGCCATGCAACTAGGACCAAGATCCAAGTATAGCCAAGGGAAGGTCAAAGAGGGAAGTAAACATACCCTCATGTTTCCTAGGATAGTGGTCGGGGCCCTTTAAAGTCATAGCAATTCTTAAAATGTAGTTGCATGTACTTACATGCCTTATTTGTTCGATGCCTGCTTTAGTTATTGTAAAGAGAATTGGTGGGCAAGATTAATGGTGACTCCTTGACCAATAGCATTTAAAGTATTGTTTGATGGTTGTTGGACGCATGTTTTCTTGTGAGCAAATGTAGTAGTAGGAATATTTAGAATGAAACTGCATGAGTTAAGCTTTGAATGGCTAGCATTTAAAGTAGTGTTTGTTAGTTGTTGGATATATGCTTTCTTGTGAGCAAATGTAGTAGTTGATAAATTTATATTTAGAATGAAACTGCATGAATCAAGCTTTGAGCTTTTCCCTCTCTTCTCTAACCTCTAGCCATGAAAAGGCCATTGTTGAGTTGGGTTGCAAGTTTGCATCTTGGAGCAGTCCTTGCTGCAGAAATCCCCTCATATTCATGCTCCCACATTCATCTCTTTATGTGAGGAAGGTGGACTTCATCAAATGCTTATCATCTCCATGCAGCAGGCCCATTCTCATCCACAACACTTCATGGCACTAAATTTCCCCATCCAATAATAACATAATGCAAACCTTCTCTCACGTTCCAAACTACACTTCCACCTTCTTTTTATCAAAAATACAGAGCATCCCTCAGAATTAAAGCAACGCTACAATCGCATGAAACCACTAGTTACAAAATGATCAAATGCACAAAACCCACATCAAGAATCACCAGCTCCATCTCCCATTACCAACCATGTTTTCCAACAAAACTCACACCCATCCATCCTTATCTCAAAAACCCCACTACAAATCAACGAATACAACTGATACATTACATAGATCGGGAAAACTCTCGCACCCCATCTAATATAAGCCGAAACTGGTAACTGCCATCCCCAAAAAACCCGCATTCCCAACAAACCCAAAAACCCCACAACACCCAACAGAGGGAAAAGATCGAAAACCCCACCAATAACAAAACCACGCAAAGACTCAAGCTTTTTCTCAGGATACAAATCAATCAGAGCAGAGAATGGAATCAATAGACATTACAGAAGAAAAAGAGGAGAAATTGATAAACAGAAGGTCTTTCGTTACTTGCCTCTCTTTTCGCTCCTGGATGTTCTTCATCTGAGCTCTGTAGTGGTTCTCGATGTACTGTTTGGCTGCAGCGACCTTCTCCATGGTTAAGGAGGAGCCCAGCGCCTCGTCCGCCGCCGAGGGACCGCCCTTCTCCGCCTCCGGCTCTCGATCTTCCATCATCGCCGACCGATAGATCGTTCCCTCCTCCGTCCCTACTCCGAGCAGCTCCCACACTCTCGTACAAAAACCCCCAAAATGAAATGGAAATGAGACGAAATGGAAACGAAATTAAGAGCCCCTCCTCTCCTTCTTCCTACTTGTCTCGATAGAGTAACAGATTATATATTATTTATGTTGTATATGTGTATGTACATCTGTACAGTGAACAGTAACAGCTAATGAGAGTTGTGGAAACAAGGAATATCTAATCTGATCATTACAGCAATTGGGGGCTGTGAATGGAACTTGTTTCTCTGTCCTCGTCTATAAAGTCTATGTAACATCATATTAACATATAGGCTTTGGATATTGGGACAAATATTATCTTGTGGGAGTAATGTTTTGAGGGTAGTTTTTTTGGAGGGATCTTGGCCGCTCATGGAGTGGGTCTTGAATTGCAAGTGGTGACCATGATGATGATTTTCAAACCCCACTCAGTTGGCTTGTGTTTTCATGTTTGTTGAACAAGTGATATGTGCATGTTTTGAACCCCCTAAGGATATATTGATAGGAAGGCTTTAGGTGCATGACCATGCATGGGGCCATTTGATGGAAAACTGAATGATGGACCCCACTTAGAGGTATGGGCAACTTGGCTACATGATCCTGAGGTCTAGGCTCTAGCAATTGATACTTTCTTCAAAATAGATCATTGTGGTAGGAAGGGAGAAAAGGGACATTTGGACAACATTGTCATCTACACTAGCTCGGGTGAACCTTCTCTCTCTAAAAGTGGGCCTTGCAAATTTGAAGTGCCAACCACCAAACAAGCACTAAACACCACAAGCTAAGTTAACATTAATGACAAATGATTATTAGCCATAATCCCAACATGAGAGACAAACAAGCAATTCTCTAAAGAGAAACTAAGGGGCCATTTGTGTAGCGTTGGATGCCGGAAAAATCATGGGAGTACGGCACCTTCCTTGCATCGGTCATACAATGTGGAATGCCACGAAAATGGGTGGTTTTGCTCTTGTTTTTCATTATTGGAGGGGATCCATAAATCCTACCTACCTAGTCAAGAAAAGGTGTTGCAGCTCTTTTGTCGCTCCACGTAAATGCCTTCTAGTTCTAAGAGAACTTGAACATGAGAGTTTCCTACAAATGATAATTTTAAACCTTCCAAAAATAAAAGGCTCTTCTTACATGATCTGTCATTAGTGATCACATTGAAGAGTTAGACAGCTGGCAGAATGATCACTTGTAAAACACGTGGATGAGATAGCATAAAGAATATTCAAGTAGTTTATAGAGATCAATTTGTCAATGAGCCCTACTAGTATCGGTATGAAAATTTATAATGACTCACAAAAAAATAGAATAATCAGTTTTGTATGGTTTAGATTTTTCATAAGCGAGCCACGCTCAATTGCCTAACAAGTTTATCGTGAGTTTGATCCTCAAAACATCGGAACTCACTCTATAAGTTCATTAGTAGGACCACCTCTTAAAAATCAAATTGATCTATATCACTATCTCAAAGTTAACACTAAGGATATGTTTGTGCTATATTGCGGAAAATCCGATCTTGGAAGAACCTTTTACGCATCCTACAAAATACAAAATTTTATACACTGACCCCATCCCTCCATTAGAACTATTTTTTCCTGGAATGTGAAAAGCTTAGTTCATTTTTTTTTTCACTTTTCAATGATAAAAAGTAGCTACACCAAATATAAGTTTTATTGTCGTGAAAAAACCTATACACATGTGCCTTAGATCAAAATTCACTTGAAAAAGAGTTACACCAACTTTCAAATTAATTGATTACATTTGGGAAAAAAATATACCCTCTAGGGAATTTATTTCTTTCCCACACAAAAGTTTGTATATCATATTCACAATCGAAAACACTTTTCTGTGAATTAAAAAAATAAACTGTTTTTTACTTTTTTCCTTGAGTCTGTCTGGGTAATTTACTTGTAAAATGAAAAAAGCGAAGTTATTTTAAGAGACATGAAAAGAAGAGGTGTTATATAAAAAAGTACAAATTTTCAAAATTCACCTTCTTAATTTTTTGTCATTTTTGATATGGAAAGGAACTTTCTTTGTCTTTTTTATCGGAATATGCAATTTATCATTTAGTGGAACGAAAGAACAACCTTGTGACTTTTTTTATAAAAAAAAATAATAATAAAAGGTGATTTTTTAATTTTTTTTTACTTTTTGTGATGACCCATTTTCTTTTATTATCCCTTAAAATAGTTCATCTAATTTAATTCATTTCACAAGTGAATTACCCGAACCAGCCTTTAATAAAAGTATCCACACCAAAATGTCAGAAAATTTAAGTCCCAAAACTGAACCATTTTCCCTTTTGCACCGTTGGACACCACTTCTTAGTTGTGACACAGACTCTCCCCTTACTTGTTCAGGCCCACCGAAATATACTTTTTACTTAAACAGAAGAAGATAGGTAGACAGAATGAAAGATACATTTAATAACACAATTTCTTTTGTCAGGCATGCTCATGATCTATAATATATAATCAGTTCATCATGGTTCAATGTGGCATATTGAATGTTTGATGACGGCTGAGTTGACATGATTTACAGGAATACCAAATACACAGCTGTAAAGATCCTTGGCTGAAGTCTGCTGCATGTATAGCAAAGATAATGGTCATAGGATTATTTGTAACTTGAGTGCTGCCAGAGACCTTTTTTTATGTACCCTGCATGAGCATTGAGCAGTGCAAACTTATGCCGACTAGACAAGCTTACAGATTACAATTGATCAGAACTAGTTAAGAAGTAGACAGCATGTAAAAAACTGAGGCATTCTATGATTTCAACCATAGCTTCAGATGGTGGGTGCTCAGGTTGGTAGAGTTTGTTTATGATGAGGATTCTATTTGCTGCACATTTATCAGTAACATCAATTGGTGTAGACCAAAAAAAAAAAATTTATCTATTGAATAACAAAATTTTAAAAAGTTAAAATTTTGAGCGAAACTTTAACCTTTTCAAATTCTTGAAACTCCAACAACCTGATGCTGATATGTATGGAAAATTGGAAGAATTTAGAAAGAGAAATTTTAACATTTTACGGGTGCATTTGGTAACAAGTGATGATTCTACGAGGAATCTATACATTTGAGGATTCTTTATGTGCCCCGCCAAAGATTTATATAACTAAGACTTTTACATTGGTATTAGTGAGTATCAATATATATAGCTAACAAAAATTAGTATCAATGCATAAATTCACAAACATAAGGGTCTTCCAATCCCATTGGTGGTGGGTGATATTTAGTTTTCAAATTCTTAAGAACATGAATTTTCTTTAACTTTTTCGCAAAGTGGATTTAATTTTCAAGCGCGTCTCCCACAACAATACCCATTCAGCAACAAAACACACCCACAGTATCGTGGGTCCCACAGTCGATCAAATCTAGCCAAATGATGTACATGTGAGTGACATGGAGCTGATGTACCAGTAACCACACAGATTGACAGAGCAGTCCTCAATCATTGTAGAAAATTGATTTCCTAGCTAAGATCCAACTTGACTGTTTCATCCAAGGTGGGACTCATTTAGGTCAATGGTTTAGGGCCAATAAACAAATATGGCCTGCAGGGCCAGCTACTCTGTCCAACGCCATAGATATTTAGTCGATGTCGCCAAGTGGGGCACACCTATTCTAGGGTTTTGTGGTCAAAGTAGACTCATTCCCATTTTATTACATGTGTAATGGAGCATTGTTAATGGAGGGAGAGATGCACGCTTGTAAGTTGACTGATTCAAAGATTTCAAATTTTCATTCTGGGTATCCAACAAAGTGAAGTCTAGCTGTCTGCCAACAAATACCCTGCGACATCAGTATCTAATACACCGCGGCGCACTAGCAGACAAAGAGAAAGCCGACAAGTGCTCACCACATTTTAGTCCCTGGTGTACATGAAAATTACACCATAAAGTAATTTAACTATAATTTAGATTAAATAATGGAGGGGCGGTGTGGCTGGTTTTGCTGTGGGCATGGTTTCGGAGATTGTGTCGTGTTAACGAATTCGGATTATGAGTTAATATATTTATGTTAGAATCACCTTAATCCGTACATGATTCATTAAATAAATGGGTCAAAAAATCAAATACGAACACGACCTGTTAACCCGTTAAATAATTTTATCCATTCTGTTCCATGTCAATTAACACACACGGTTTTGCTAATGAAAGAAGAGTGAATGAGTTAGAAAAATGATCTTTTATATATGGGTTTTACGGTTTCACTTCAGCCTTTTCAAACTTACCAAAATATCCCTCGTACATTTTATAATTTATATCATTTGTCATTTGACAGGTTGTATCTGGTTGTTAATGAGTTACCGATTTTATTCGTTAATGACCCACTAATTTAACAGGTTAACAGGTCCGACCCATTAACGACACGAAATCGTAAGAGGCCACCCAAACCCGTTAATATTGTGTGGGTAGGGCTGTCAGTCATGTCGTGTTAATGAATTCGGATTACGGGTTAACAAATTAGTAAAATCACCTCAATTCGTACACGACCCATTAACTTAACGGGTCAAAAAATCCAACGCGATAACCCGTTAAGTAATTAAGTCATTTCAAAAATTAAAAGAAAATCCACATAAATATATAAGCCACACGAAACTGTAAGTGAAGATCTAGAGTGGACCCCACCTAAAATCCCACTATAAAATAATAAATTTTAATTTTTTTCTTTATGAATATAATTTAATTCAAGCTACACTTAGGGACTAAAAAAGATTTAATGGGTTAAGTGGGTTGTTAATCGGTTACTGATTTAATTTGTATGCAACCCGTTCGGGTTTGACCCGCTAACGATCGGAATCTATTAAGAGCCCACCCGAATTCGTTAATATTGTGTGGGTTCGTGTCGTGTTAACGGGTCGTATGGCATTTTGACAACCCTAGTGGGGGTGCTCGATGGGAATATTATTTTCCATATGAAGCTTATTTCTTAAAATTGCATTCAAAAGTTTTTAACAAATTTATCATATAATGGGTGTTTTACTTGTATTTGCGTGCAATTCATGTATTGTGCATTCTTATTATAGAACTTAGAGTATTATATATATGAAAAGATGCAACATGTGGAACTTATTTGAGAAAAAAGCTATTATTATTATTGAAGATGCCAAAAATAGGTTTCGGACACCACCGGTCAAGTAATAAATGCTAGGTGAAAATGTAGTAAATAAATGAGAGAGAGAGGGAATTTATAGTGGTTCGGTCTGTATGACCTACGTCCACTTTAGAATATGGTGATCTTTGATTGATAAGGTGGATTACAAGCGAGAGAGAGAGAGTAAGATGTTCATGTAATCATCGCCCCTCAGTGATAAGAGGGCTCCTCTATTTATAGTCCTCCCCTAACAGATGGGGACGACTTCTCTTTGGAGCATCAGAGCTGTCCTCGAGGGACGGGCCAGGTGGAGGCAGGTGAGATATTCTCCGCAGGAATTGGTAGAAGCGGGACTGCTTCCAAAGCGACGTAGATGCCTGCCTTGACTTGGTCACTCCGTGGATCTGGACCTGGGCTTCCCTGGTGGATTTGGATCTGGCTCATCATATTCTAGGCCACTTGGGCCTGACTCATCAATTATTATTGCCGTTGGTGGTGGTGTTATCATGTGTATTATACTGGAACAGTCTGACTGTCCTATTAAACCGATCAAAAGAGGAAAAATGCTTTTGACAAAGAAGATATTCTCATTTAAGTGATATAAGGTCATCTTACAACAGTATGATAGTTACTTTTGTTTATAATTTTGAAGGAATATTTGTTTGAAGAACCCTGCTACATGGATGGAAGATCGACCCCCATATTCTGTCCATGTAGACTTTTACTTGTTTGAATTGTATGAGATATGTAATTCTCGAATGAAAGTATTGTTTATGTAATCAAACATGATAATAACTTAAATATATCGAAGGTTTTACATTGTTTAGAAATGTCATTTTCAAGCCATATTTGCAACTAATTCAATTTATCTCATTTGTTTTAATTGGATGTGTAAATGTATGAAGGTTGAATTAATGTACTTTTATACCAAAATCTACTTGAAAAAGAACAAACTTAAGACTTCATCAACACTCACAACCAAAGCAATGCAAATACAAAATATTATTGTACCAACTCAGAATGTGGAGCACACCTATGGCCCTTTAGTTTTTTTTTTTTTAAACATTATTTTTTTTTCATGAATCTAATGACGAGTAAGGATAAGAATGGTAATAAGTAGAAAGAGTTTTTTTTTTTTTCTTTGCTAACTGAGGGTTCCCAATCCTTTGAGCTGGACTATTTCCTTCGGGCCTAGAGAAACACTGGGTAAAACCCCTGTGGCCCCTAGGTGGTAGCACAAATTGACTCAACATTCGGTTCCTAAAGAGGGACGAACCGGGGGTCGATACCAAGACCTTTAGCTCCGGAAGAGGAAGAAACCGAGGTCCTGATCACTCTGCCAACCCTAGAAAAAAAGTTTGACAATATGGAATTAATAGGAATTCTAGCTAGCTTACACCAATTTGGTCATGGAAAAACAATATGAAAAACAATATGAAAAATAAAATAGTGGGGCCAATATCAATAGACCGTTAATTTCAAATAAAAAGCTTAATGTCATACTTTATCAAGATTGTGAAATATCACCGTGGGTATATTTGTTTGCATTAGAATACATAGGATGATTAAAAGTGAATATTAAAGGTGAATTTCTAAAGAATAACATCAAATAAAACTCTCTTTTAGTGAAATAAAATAAAAAGAATGTGTTATTTGATGCTCATTTATTAAAACTCACCGTTGATCTTCATTTTATACCACCACATGTATTTTAATGCAAGTAAGCATGGCCTGACCTTTAAATGAAGTAATGAACTGGTGGTTGGATAGAGACATTACAGTCACAATGCACCAATCTGGTTTTTTGTGGAAATGGTTCACCAATATTCATAAAACATAGGTTTGCCTGGCTCCATTGCCAGCCATGGACATTTATGACTGTAGAAATAGAAACCACGAGAGAAAATATTGATGCTTATCATCCATCATTTTCTCTCCTAATTTCATAGAAAATGATGCTTATCAACCAGTTTGCACATGCAGCTGTTAGAATGGTGTTGAAAAGGAAGAGGGCATCCTAAACCTTCATCCCATCCATCTCCACCATCAAATGTGCATGGTGGTCAATGATCAAGACATATCACAAGGGTGGCAATTCTAAATCAGACCCACTAAGTCAGGCCCACTAAGCTTACCAAACTCACCAAACTCACTCTGGTTAAGGCCATACTTGCAACATGCTGGCGTTTCCACATGAACCTAACTGGACCCATTCTTTGTACCCCACCCACACACCCAACCTCAGCAGGGCCAAACTTCGCAGTTCGTTGCTGCGTAGGCAACTAGGCATGCACCATTCAATTATAATAAACGCGCTGGTTTGGTTCTAGTTGGGTATTTTTTTTCTTTACTAGTTAGCCAACCCATTAACCCAAGTCACTGTACTCCAATACTAGTATGATTAATGTATGGCTCCCATTCTCCACCCTCCTTCGCTAGAGTGGCCCGAGTGTGAGGGTGGGCCATGGTGTGTGAGTAAGTGCCAATCAAATGAGTGGTTGGTATTAAACAAATCTTAATTAACAGTTATAGGCGATTTGATTGGGCTAATTTTGCTTTGACGCCTCCATCGTCAGTGTTGGGTATGTCTTGGAATCCTGGTTAGCCGGATTAATCATTGCGGGATAATATGGGTGTAATTGGGTTTGAGGGTAGCTTGGTCTTTTTTGGGTAGGTTATTTATATTGATGTAGATATAATCGTAATTATAGGCATAATGGTGAGGAAGAAAGAGGAATTGATGAGAGCCCTTTTTGTAGATGTAGGCATATTGCCGAATCACATAATTAATGTATATTCTTCGTGGATTGATTATTTGACTATTGCATGGGTTTTTATGCATGCGTTGATTGTTCCGTTGCATACTGGGAAAAAAAAAGATTTTGACATTTGGTTTTTGGATCATTGATGCACTGTCAATGTTAATAATTATATAATCTAAGGTCTCCCACTTGCAATTCGGCATGTATTGAGTGTCTATAAATAGAGTGCATGACTTTGAATCCCCCTGCATAGGTAAAAAGAATTTATATGAGTCTAAGGACCTATTTATTTCATATAATTGAATTTTAAGAAATTTAAGACATGTATTTTATAAGCGATTAAAAATAGAAAAAAAAAGTGGATATATGAAAAAATTAATCTCTCCTTTAATTGTAAGTGAATACCAATTAAAATTAATTTTTTGGGTTTTCTATTGGTTTAGATTATATAATTATTAACATTGACAGTGCACCAATGATTCAAAAACCAAGTGTTATTTTTTTTTTCTTTTGTGTGTGTTGATGAGGGTGTCCCGCTTCTTTATCGATCCAACTTTTTAGATATCGCTTTTTTTGAAAAAACTTGAATTAATATTTATATAGAGAGAGATAGAGATAGACTCCCCTAAGTTGCAGCTTAGGATACCTTAAGCTGGGGTGTGCGAACCGCATCAAGCGTGCACGATCTTACGGTGCACACCGGCTGTTAGGGCTCACTTGAGGCCTGCAGGTCATGAGACATGGGGAGATGGAAAAATTGGGTCAATATCATACCTATAACCCCTTGATCCATGACCAACAAGTTTAATGGCTTTTTATTAAAAAAAAAAACTGGTCATCTATCCAACTCCTAAGACATTTGGTAGGTGCAAATCCTTGGGTCCAATGATGATCAAGGGGGATCCCATACGTGTGAATGGTTCAGATGGATCATAAGATGGGTACTACTATGTTGCCATCATCGTAAAGCAGAGAGAGGTGAATGCACATGAATATTTGCCTTTTCAATCATATCATAGGTGATAGTGTGCCTTTGGGCTTGATAGCGTGCCTTTGTGCCAGTAGTCATAGATCACAAAATATATTTGTGCTCGTGTTTCAATTAGATGTTCCATGTTTGATGACCTCTCCCATTGTCACAAATCTTAATATTGAGATCTTCTTAACCTCTCCCATGGTCACAAATCTTAGGACACGTTTGGTAACTGTCTGAGGTGTGGAATTCTCTACGATTTTCCTCATTGCGATGACAACCCACGTTTGGTAAAAGGTGCAGCCATATAAGAGGAATCCATGAAATACCATAAAAATCGCCCAACACGCTGAAAGTTATGATCCCACCTCCCACCATCCGATCTTCTCTGTCCTGCTATAGTAACTTAGTAACTTGACGGTAATATATGAGTTATCGATTTTTGTTGTGAAACCTACCTTATAGGTCCAACAATGAAGATCTAAACTGTCAATCTTGTAAAGAATGGCTAACACGGCTATGTGATGAAATCTAAGCCACTGATTTTCTCGTATATCTCGAGATATTAACAAAAAAGTCCATAATGTTGGATCATCGTTTCTGATTTTGTGGGGTCCTTTTTCAAAATCCAAACCGTTCAATCTCCTCATCAAGTCTAAAGCAACTACTAGGCCAAATCTGGCAGCCTGGCTCAACATGAATCATGTGAAAATTGCCAAAATCTCCTTGACCGTTGGGTTTCCTCTCCTAGAAAAAATACTCAAATACCCTTGCACTATAGCAGAGGCGGTAATAAGAAGGTTCTGCTTTTTTCTGTGGAAACATACCTTACTGGTCCTAGTTTTAACATCCGAACCGTTAATCTTGATAATAAAGTCCAAAACGACTATGAGAACAATTTACAGCCATTGATTCTTTATAGATTTTGAGATGTTTTCAAAAAATTTCACGCCCTAAAATTTCACGCCCTAAAAAATAATTTTTTTATTTTCGTGGGTCTCATTTGAAAGATCCGAACCGTCCATCAATTATAGAAGGCTAAAGAAAGCTAGGTGCTCAAATTTTAGGACTTAAGACTCTTCATGGATTGAGAGAAAATGGCAACAAACTTTTGACTGTCGGATGTAGTCGGTAAATCCTCATATTCCAGTGTTTGCCAAACTTGGAACTGTATGAGAAAAAATCCTCACTGAATATAACATTGTATAAGAAAAACAAGATATCCTCTGGAAGATGGATTTCCCTCCCTAGACGTCCCCTTAATATTGAGATCTTCTTACATTTGAAAATTTTGAATTACTTTTAAATTTGAGTTCCTTCTCAGGATCTTTTCTTGATGAGGTGGAATCCGCCGACTCCCTTCCAATCTATCATAAGTAAACCTCAGATACACAAACCCACTAGCAGTCGAGGGCTGCACAACCGGTTGTGCCTAAAATGAAGGACCGGACCGGACCACTTATAAGTGGTCCGGTCCAAAACGGTCTAGTTGGACCACTTATAAGTGGTCTAGACCAGTTTATTTTTTTTTTTTCTAAGCCCGTTCAGGCATTTTATCGAACAGCTGCCGAGCAGCAAACAGGTTGCATACCTTGGTAATTCGCCATAAACAGAAACAGAGACGAAAAACAGAGGAAATTCCGACCGATTCAGCCGGAGAACCTCACCTCCGTAAGGCAACTGCCACGATACCGGCACGGTATTCAGAAATCTTGAGGAACATGGGCATGGCAAGGTCGAAATGGGGGCGGGGAGGGTTGCACCACCCGCCATTGTCGCTGGGAAGCGCGTAGTTTGGAGGGTAGAAATTCGTAGCAATGATGAAAATGGAAGGGTTGCCGGAATGGCACCACTTGGGGTCGTCGGCGCACTTTATCCCATAGCCGCAAGCCCTACCTTAAAAAATCCAAGAAAGAACATCAAATGAAAGAGATGGGTCTTCTTTTTTTAAGAGGGTTGTGATGTGGGTTTTGCTTGGTAGGGTTTTAGAATGAAAACAGAGATGAAGGTTTGTATGTCATTCATTAATCATCACGTTCCAAGAAACTAAATTCTTATTAGGCATCTCATGAAAGAAGCGCAGAGCGAGATCAAACCTTCCGGCTTCCATTGCCTAGGTACCTAGAAATCAAGGAGTTCCAAAAGACAGTCGTTCGTTTGGGCATTGTGTTGAACAGTTGGAGGGCGGAATCAGATCGGCCGTTTTTCATGTGATCTCTGATGGCCATGTTCCATTTCACAATATCAGAATCTGTAACGGAAAATGGTTTTTTCTTGCTCTTCTTCAAAGATCTAGAAGCTACTGACCTTTCAGGGGATGAAAATTAAAAAAATATATATTATTTATATTAAATCCGGTCCGGTCCAGACCGGATCCCAAAAGGCCTGCACTGGACCGGACCGGACCGGATTTGTACCACTAAAACCACAAACTCGGTCCGATTTTATGGTCCGGTCTGGTCCGCGGTCCGATTTTGTTCAACCCTAACTAGCACAATGTATCAGGTAAGGACCTACACAATTCAAAACGGGGACTTCTAGCTCATTGTTGAATTTCCGAATCACTAGAACAATTTAAATGTGGGTTCCTTCTCATGATTACATTACCAAAAATGTTGCAATAAGCTTTTATCATAGGCAATAATAAAACGAAATAACTATCACAACTAAACTTTTAATTATTTACGATAACCACATTTATTTCCCATACGCCTTGTACATGTAAAAGAATTGCAAATTAAAAGTATAAAATATAAGTCTGCAATGTAATTTCCTTTGCTCTTTTTTCTTTTTCGATGAAACGGCTCCATTTTAGCGCTGTTAAAAGATGAAATAATTGTAGTGATGTTATGATGATGATGTTAGTTAGGCTCTATGGTTTAGACTAGCTCAAAGTTCTATCCACACACCATTATGAAGTTATAGAATGATTGGATTGTTGTCAAATCTTTACTCTCCTCTCCATGTTTCATGGCTTGACGTAGCCTCTTCAATAATTTATCACGGCCTATTGTAGATGTCTTCTTCTCGCGGCACATGCATGATCTATAATGATACAACTCTTTTCCTTTCTCTCTCTCTCTCTCTTTTTAATTTTTAATATTGAAGATCACTTTAGTTTTTCTCTTCTCTTAAGCAACTAATGTATCCAAATAATTTTTGTTTTCTACCCAGGAATTTTAAAACTTTAGACACCCTTCTTCTACTGTCCAAAATAAGTAAGAAGAAACTTTTGCACTTTTTAATCAACATTTTCATATTTTTCTCTAGAAAATGGGCCTAAACAAGATGAGTTATTTGGAACCAATATGATGGCTGATACATGATTGTGATTCAACTGCCATCACTATAACATGGACTCTATTTTATTATCTACAACAATATAGATGCTTATAATGATAAAAATCTAATCATGATTTACATATTTTCCTCTATTAACAAGATGCTTTATCATAATAGTAAAAGAATATCTTTCTCTTGAGACTTTCATCTTAGTTGGGCTGAAACATCATAATAGACCCCGTCCCA
The DNA here is from genome assembly GCA_012931725.1 of Litsea cubeba. NCBI lineage: Eukaryota > Viridiplantae > Streptophyta > Magnoliopsida > Laurales > Lauraceae > Litsea > Litsea cubeba. The sequence continues at coordinate 4,594,582 of CM022947.1, read as the reverse complement.
AGTTAATTAAGATTAACTTTAGTTGATTAGAATTAAAGCTAATTAACTATATTTAATTAGGCTAATGATGGTAATTAACTATGTTTAATTAGGCTAATGATGGTTGATGACTAAATGGAATTGAATTAGGCGCAAATGAATGATTTGGGCTTAATGAAATGATAATGAATGAGATTGAATGACTTAAAGGGAGTTTAGACTCGAACAAGGAAAATAATGACTTTTTGTAAATACGATTTTTTGTGTATTTTGTCAGATTAGGTAATTCTTGATACCAACACGTGTATCATGAAGAATACGTTGAGTTTCATAAAAGACTTGAATTCATTCGACGAGAGTCGGATCAAATGACCCTTCATTTGACTCGAATTGTAAATAGAGTTGGAGATGAGGGGGTTAGTGTGAACTTATGCTTATAAAAGCTTAAGAGGAACTCAATTGAGTTCATTTAACTCAAATCCCAGCCCAAGTGATCGAGCAAACCCTAGACCTCTTTTCTCTTCTTCTTCCTTCCTTTTCTCTCCCTCAATTTTTGAGGATTGGAAGTTCTCAAGTGATTCTTGAAGTGGAAGTTTAGAACTCATCTTCTCCATCTTCTTCTTTAAGTTCCTTGGAGTGGAACTTGAACAAAAGGCTCAAAGCTTCTTTCCATAAAGCTACAAGTAAGTGTTTCATACTCCTTGTAAAGCTTTTAAGTTATTTAGGTGAGTTGGATTGGTTTGCAACACAAACAACTCATAGAAATTATTTGTGAATGGTTTATTGGTGTTAGGCTTGAGTTAAGGCTTGGATTGGAGGGATTTTAATCTCATGATCAAGCTAATCAAGGGAAAACTTCAGTTCAGGAATTTTCTGAACTTCAGGGCCCTGTTCGGCTAGCTGAAAGGTGACCGAACAGGTGGCCAGATGCTTCTAGGGAGTGAAAACACAGAAAAATGGAGCCACGGATAAGTTGACCGAATGCTGACCGAACAGAGTTCTGCCAACTGAAATGGCCAATTCGGCCAGTCAAACTGATTGTCGAAGAGGTGGCCGAGTGTCCCTGTGTTAGCTGAATTTCATAGAAAAATGAGAGCTGACCAAATTTGATTCGGCTAGCTAAATTTTTGAATTCGACCAGCCGAGTGGTGACCAAAGACCCTGACAGGGTTTTTGACAAAAATGCAGGATACTTAAAAGCTGACCGAATTTATTCGGCCGAAAGGTTTAGCTAAGGTTAATGGTCATAATTGGTTTGGATTCGTGTTTTGTTTCAGGGCAAATCCAAGTCCCGAATTGACCGAACTAAATGGTGAATTTGATCGATAATTGTACCTAAACCTTCATAGGTGTTAGCTAAGGTTATTATAATATACAAATTATAAATAAAGCGATGTTAATCGAGAATAACACGTACATTAGATAACGAACGTTTCACCCAATTTTTTGGTTTAGAAATTTGAATGTCATTTGTTGTATTAATCGAATTGATTCTGAGTCTGGCACTACATAGTAGTTTCTTAAGCTCGTTATAGAGTTGAAATGAATGAATGAAAAATTACTAATTGTAACAATGAATTAATGAACAATCCTACTGCAGTAGATGGACTGGGGGCGTTTCGGAGTTCCGTGGCGATGCCAGTGATATCTAATTTAGACACTGGTAAATCCCACCAATTGATAAGTCATTTAATAAAAAGTACTCACTGAAATGAATGAATACGAAAAGAATGAATGTAAATACACTGACTGCTTCCGTTGGAAGAAATGAAATGAAACAAATACTATTGTAGTTGCCAGTCTAGTAATTGTTATTACTTGACTCTAATGCACATGTTATTGAATTGTCTAGAACTGATAATTGTTATAGAATTGTTTAATTGTTAGATTAAACAGATTTATTACAAGTGATAGCATGTACTATCATATTTTTTATATATACATTGTTGAACCGTCGCGTTCACAGTGTTATTGATGACATTACAGGCCTAGTTGTCCGTACCGGTCATGCAGGGGCCGCGTCGCTTGCGGATGATAGGGGTGTACACGGATCGGATTGGTGCGGATTGGGCCAAATCCGTCACCAATCCGTTACCTACGGATTGACGGATTTGAAATCCGTCACCAATCCGTGCCTGTTAAAATCCGATCCAATCCGATCCGTGGAGGACCGGATCGGATCGGATTAATCCGTTCAATCCGTTAGAATGTATTTAGAATTTTACAGAATGGTACAACTTAGAATTCTTCACACACAGGTCAACCTTTGGATCAAATTCAAAACACAATTCCCTTTCACTACTAGAATCTCTCATCGATCTCTCTCTTAAAAAAAAAACTACCATGAATCCAACAACAAAACGAGTGTAGGGATTCATCGAATGCAACATGAATCCAATAAAGCCCCATAACCGACTACATTTTTAAGAATTGAGTTTTTTTTAGCATTTGCCCTAATTTCAGTACAGAAGCCAGCATATGATAACAAAACAAGGCAATCCAATCGTGCACAAATTTAGGGTTCTTGGAAAAGGAGATACAATCTATCTTCTAGTAGCCAAAAAGGAAGAGAGAGAGAGAGAGATAAAGAGAGAGACCTGGGAAGGAGAGGATTGGTGCATGAGGTGGAGGAGATTAGATGTGGATTCGACGGCTTGGGATATCTGATCACCAACATGGGCTTTGGCACTTCATTCTATTCTCCCTTCCTTTTCCTTTGTCATCGTCTCGTCAACATCGCCATTCATTCGTTCATCCATTCACTGTGGATACCTTTGCAAATGAAACTAACTGTAGCTCCTGGTCTCTCGCTTGGTTTTCTCCATTCATCGCCATTCATTCGTTCATTCTTGTTCTTGGGAGATGCAGAAAACACGAGGGATAGAGAGAGAGATCGAGAGAGAGAGAGAGATCGAAGAGATGGGAGAGGGAAGGGTTTTCTCCTAGCGGCTAGGGTTATTGTTCTTGGAGATGAAAGACCGATGGGAGAGGGAAGGGATTTGGGCTTTTGGGGATAAAGATTTGTTTACATTTGGACCCCTTAAAGTTTTCTCTTTTTTTATATTTAGACATTTTAATTTATATCTAGACTCCTTAATTTATTCATATTTAATGTCAACGGATCGGATCGGATCGAATCCGCGGATTGAGAATGAAATCCGCCACCGATCCGTTGCTAACGGATTACAGGATTTTCAATCCGTCACCAATTCGTTACCCTTCGGATCGGATTAAAATCCGCGGATCGGATCGGATCGGATTCACGGATTCACGGATTTTTTGCACACCCCTAGCGGAGGAGGCCTATTTGATACCTCTAGGATGATTAATTGAATGGACTTGAAACGGAGTGCGAATGAATTCGAATATTTCAAAATTATAATATTTTAGAAATACTTTTGTATAATTGTATAACCATTTTGAGTTGTAAATAGTTGTTTTCTTGCATTGCATTTGAATATGCTAGGTGTAACAGAATAGGAAAAGGAAGTGAACATTATTTATATAAACGAACTTTACTATTAATGTAAAGGACTCATACAGTTTCGAATGTTTCGTCAATGTATATATTCCGCAAAAATGTACATTTGACAGGTACGAATGATTGTTATCTATTGTGAATTTCGTTTTAACTTCGGTTAATTCGAAATTTACGGGAATAAGTATGTAATCGTGACTCGGGGCTTGTCAGGAGTAATCAAATATCGGGCCCGAATGGTGACACATCAAGAGAATAAGAATTCTACTAAGTCTAAGGCCATTTTAAAAATAAAAACAATTAAAGAGTCTCAAATATTGTGAGCTAGAACAAAACTTATTATCTCTCTAAATTTGTAAACAACGATCTAACAAATTTTAATTCATTTTTTCTAACAAACCCAACCTTAAAAGGTAATAAATTGAGTCACATGATACAAAGTTTAATCATGAAGATGTTTGTAGGGCACATCTATGCACATTACAATCAAGATTCAAGAGAGGCAGAGAATTGGATAATTTTAAAGGTTCCTTAATTTAATCCTAGTCTCCAAAATCTTATTGGGTACATTACATCTCATACAAATTTATTGTGATGGAATTTAAAAGCTGATGACTTTTGGATAAGTGTGTGAAAGGAATTACTTGATCAGTGCGGGAAGGGGCCCCACCACGCCTAACAGAAAATTCGCTTTTTTGGCTTTGTCGCTACGATGCCCAAAACCATGGCTTAATTTTCTTCCGTTCTAATCTATTCCAAATGCCACTGATGGCAAGTTGTCAGCGACTTTAACGATACTAATATAGAATTCAGAGTCGGTGCTGACGAGTCACGAGCCACAAGGGAACCCCCATCCAGACCTTCATATGGGTGGTCCACATTATTGATCTGGTGATGAGCAGCTACCCAATCGGAACCCTTGATTCAGTGGTCCACATCATTGATCTGGTTATAAGCAACTACCCCATTGGACCCTTGTTTTGGCCGGCCACACTACAAGTCAAGGGATTGTGATAAAAAAGCTTCCTTTAACGGTGGGTTTTCAACTCTTTAGAATAGATTAATCCATTCGGGTTTAAAGAAAAGTCGATAAAATCCTTAGAATCCATTTGGGGTTTCTACTTTTAAAGTCAAGTGGAGTAAAGTCATCAACACATCACATCAAAAGCATTGTTTTATCAAAATTCTATCCAACTTTTCCAACAAAAAGAAAAAAACTCCATTTTCTATACCAAAAGTCAACAATATTCCATCTCAAACAACTAAAAACAAAATACCATCCTATCCCATTACATATTTTATTCATACTTTTTATTTCACTTAACTCCACTTGATTTTCAAAGTAAAATACCAAACGGACCCTTATGGTTCACAGGTGATACAACTATTGGATTCAACCTTCATTTCCAAAAAAAGACAAATTAGAAATCATTCAAAATCTCTAATTTTGAAAAAGAGACTAACCGAATTTCGAAAGAGAGACGAACCGTGGTGGCGAGTCTCACCAATTGGCAAACAACTTGGGGTTATCAAAAGCAGAGGGGAGGCATCACCAAAAAGTTGTGCCCCACATTTATGAAAACCAAGCATTTAAAGTTCATTAACTTAGTGGGGTCCTATCAGCTAAAATCCTTTCCGATCCAACGGTTAGAACGTCCTTCAGATGGGCCACACTTTGAAGAAAGGACAAAAGAAAAAATTAATTCAAAGCTCGTGAAGACCATCATGCCTCATCAAGCTGAAATTGAAGTTTGTTTGATGTCATATTCTGTCCGTCAGTAATACAAGCATCCGTTTTCCTCACGAGCTGGCGACAACGCATCTTCAAAACGCAACTCCCAAGCAAGCAAAGCAATTCAAATTAGGAACAAGACTCTCTTACCTACCTCAAGATATCTCTCTCTCTCTCTAGCTCTCTCTCTCGAGAAGTGCTGAGGCGTTTCGAAGCGACTTCTTTCATTACAGGCATATCTCTCTCTCCCTCTAGCTCTCTTGAGAGAAGAGCCGAGGCGTTTCGAAGCGACTTCTTTCATTACAGGCATCTCTATATATCTTTTTCTGTTTGTGAAATGGTTTTGTTTTGATTTAACCAATGTTTGGGATATCTTCTTGTTAAGATTTCGTTTTCTGTTTCTCTTTTTTTGCTAGTGTTTTCGATTTCTGTTTCTTTCTGGACTTTTGGTTGGTTGATTTTGATGGGTTTCTTTTGTTTTCTCTTTTTGGGTAGTTTGGAGGAAGGAATATGTTTGTCTGGATTGTGATTTCATGGAAAGAAGAAGTGGGGTTTCTTTCATTTGTTCTTGAACTAATTATTAGGAGAAGTTGAGAATTGGGTGTTAATTTTTTTCTCATCTTTTGGACATGTGATGGATTTGGGTTCTTAGGTTATTGTCTTAAGAAGTTCAGGAGGGTGAGATTGATGCGAGGGGTTGTTGCTGTGGGGTGTTTGGATGTATTTCAAGGCTTTGTTGGAAAAAGGAGGAATTTTTTTTTTTTTTGCTTTTCATCTGGTTCTGAGATCATGGCGTTTTGTGAAGAGCTAAAACAATTTCGAGGTGAAGTGTTTCTCATGTTGCAGGTATTTTCCTCCTCAATAGAAACTCTTGGGCATTTGGAATGAGGAGAGTTGTTTTGTTCTTTTCTTTCCCACAAAGGTAAAAAGTGATACAGGTTTGATTTATAGGGAAATCTAAAGAGGGTCTTGGGAGAGAAGGGTTTTTTCTTTCCTCCATTGTTCTCTCACATGGGGACTTTACAAAATACAAACCAAAATGTTTTTCTCTCCTATTTTTCCAAACAGGGCCTAGAATGATAATCTGTGGTGCTTAACTCCTACAGTTTAGGTCATGATTGTGATGATTGATTGTATTTCTTCCTAATGAAAGTAAAGAGGATTTTTATAAGGCTTGGCTTGAGTTGTCAATTTGTACAAATGGGTCCATGGACCCTGGTTCACTTTTCCAAACTTTTGACATGATGGCCCTTGCAATGAATGGTCCATCAGCATGTAAAATTATGAATAAAGTCGCTGAGATTGGAATATCCTATCTATCTCAATTTTTAGCCCCCTTTTTTTTTCACTCTTTTTTTCCATTGTAATGTGGACTCTCACTGTATTTTCTTTATTAGCATTTATTGCTGGCCAAAGATTTGAGGGATTCAATTTTTTTGATCTTGGAGATTTTGGTGGGGTGTTTCATGTTAATGGTTGAATAGCTGAAGTGTGGCTCCATTGGTACAAACTGATACTGAGTAAATTGTACATATGATTTTTTTGTTTTGTCGTGTTAAGATCTCAAATTTGTTCCAGACAGTTGTATGAATACTTTATTCTTATGTAAAAATCTCGTATTGAAGCTTTAAGCTCTTTAGTTGTAGTTTTAGGGTTTCTACAAGGGGCTTTTGTGGTTGATTTGTATATGTTTCAGATTATTCAAAAAATAAAAAAAGAAAGAATTGTATATGTTTCAGGATATGTTTTAGAACATAGGGGAAAAACTTGAACATGTTTTTTGCCCTACAAGTGCAATGTAGGGTCACCTGCCACATAAAATTTCTAAGTTCTTCTGGTGATAGACTAGTGAAAATTTCTTTCATCTCCGGAGTGAGACGTACTTTTGATTAAAAAGTTTTTTGAGGTTAACTAATAAACACATGAGGCGGGGCGTGTGCCTGCAATGCAAATACCACTAGGGATGATCTTTTTCTTAGAATTGCCGTGCTTAGTGTATGTATATACACTATGTATTAACTGATAGATTGCATTTTATCCGGTAGATCCTAGGAGGTTGGATGATGAATTGTGGACTTACAAGCATAGCAGCTAAATCCTTGGAGGCTGGTAGATGAATTGAGAACCTTGCGGGATATACCATACTGGATGCAGATGGAACAAGGTATTTTCTTTCACATCTTATCAGAGTTTCTTTCACTAGAACTGTTTTTTTGGAAAGTAACTTTGTTTATGATTAAGAGTATAACCATTATAAACTTCAGCCATCTAATGTTTAGGCTTTTTTGCTTCATTCAGTGGATAAATTTGGTGGTGTCTTGTAGATGTAAATAACTAAATCCATTGTGTGGAAAAGTTTTTCAGATTAAGCAGGTATTCCTGATGTAGACCCCTTCCAATCTACTATCTAAAGGTTCTTTCTAACACACACATTCCCGCAGGAGATCCGGACTGATTTTTTTTAATCCTTTGATAAGAAGATTCATTCTCTTCACACACACACACACACACACATATATATATATATATGGGGAGTATTCAAGTGCATCCATCCCTCACCATTTTGGTGAGGGACACTCCCCTTTTGGGAGATGCACTTGAATATTTCCCTATATATATATATATCTATATATATATTAAAGCAATACTACTCAAATTGTATTGTATAGAATATCTTTTAAGGGGATGGATCGAATCGTATTGTGAGTCTTTTGAGTGTCACAACTTGTAGGATTTTTTTTAATTTTTATTAAAAATGAAAAATATTAAAAAAATTAAAAGAAGAAAAGGAAGGTTTCATAATCCATCGATTTTCAATCCCTAAAGCATAAGTACCAAATGATACTTTTATGTAGTCATACAAAGAACATTATTGACATATATTAATAGGCCAAGGCTCCCCTAAGCTCGACCTTAGGAAGAAAATTTAGTAAGCTCATGCTTGTGGGGCCCACCTTTGGTCCATCCAAATGGACCAAACACATGACCCCCTTAAATTGCACATGTCCACCAACTTTCGGTAAGATCCGAATTTACTGGACCGTTGGACTGACTATATATCAATCCGAATGGATTGTTGACCATTAAACTCTTGGGCCCATATGGAGATGATAGAAATTACGGTTGGGGCTGATTTTTGCAGGGAGGAAGATCCTAGGGAGTCCTTGAAATCCCCCCACCCCCATCCCCATGTGGGTCCCCAAGTGGGCCCCACCCACACTTGAGCTTACCTTATCATAAGCTTGAGCTTAGGGGAGCCTTGCTCATATTAATATATTATAAATGATATGTAAATAGGTAAATATGTTTAAGATATCAATGTTGTGAGGAAAAATAAACAAGTTGGGAGATTTTATTTTTGTTATTTTTCAACCCAAAAAATAAAAATAAATTCCAAATCATCAGTCTTACATGTTAGGATGTGTCTAGTTGCAATAGTTTTCTTTTGTTATCTTTAAGCCCAAAAATAAAAATAAAGCCCGAATTATCAATCTTACATGTTAGGATGTGTCCTAAAGTTAGAAATTCATGAAGAAAAAACTGAAAAGAAATAAAAAAGGGGTCAAGAAAAAACCCCCATAGGTAGAGTTGAATGCTTGTTTCTTATTTAACTCTAAAACCTCCCCAAAACCGCAAAAGTATGTAAGAGGCTTCATTATCCACCAAATAACCTTTTAAAATTTGAAACTCTATGTAAGGTCAAAAAGTATGAAGGGTCAACAATAACGGCTGACAAATGCTATTATAATAGCTAAACCCGAGAGCACTCTGGCTATAGCGAGCGTGGCAGACGCAGCGAGCCCAGTCCGATGAGGACTCTGTTTTAAGTGTTTGAAAATGACTTTCTTTTCTGATTGGATTATTATTAGAAGTCTTAAGCATGAATTTGGGACTATAAGTTGGGTGTTTTTCACAACCCAAGTGGACATAGATCATCTCTCAAGTTCTGAATTAGTGATATAATTGAGAGAAATATTATTCAGAAATTTATTGAAGAGTTGTGCTGCCAAGTACTCTAGCGAGCCAATTTCTTCTGCATCCTTTGTAGAAGATCATCTTCTTGCGTAGAAGATTTGAGGAGTGAAGCACTAGATTGAGTTTGTTGCAATCAACGGTGTGAAGTCGTTGAAGCGTGAAGCGACACAATGTAACTTTAGTCTTTAGATAGGGGATATCTGGGGTGGAAATCTGAGTTTCTTGTAATTGCGAGATTCATAGAGTTTGATTTGATCCAATTCGGATCCGTGGTTTTTTACTCGGTTGGGGTTTTTCACCTTAAATTTGGTGTCCTTGTGGTGTGTGCTTGTGATTTTATTTCCGCTGCGTAGATTATTGTTTTTTGCACACTATTTGGGCTGGTTTATTGAGTGGACCAATCTAGAGATCTCGTACCTTAAATCTTCACTCTAAAAAGAAGTGAAGAAAGAAAGAAAATAAGTAAAAGATTATTAATATTAGTCTCTTACCTATAGTTATTATCTCTCAACGGAATCGCTTGAATCATAACATTCGATGAAACAAGTATCAAATCATAAGATTCACATCTGAATCCTAAGATTCACCTATATATAGGATTCCTTGCATGGATACGAACGGTTTTCCTTATGATTCGATACAAATCGTAGGATTCTGACAACAATGCATATATTTGTAGGCATCGCCAAGTTCTAACTTGGTTAAAAAGATAAAAGTTTAAGATATCATGTATTTTCTTCACCGTACAGTTTAACATCAAGAAAGAGTTCCTATTATCACCACCTTTTTGTCGTAGAATGCACAGATACTTATTCTTCTTCTTTGACTACTTAGGATGACTAAACATTCTCCACTCAAAATACTTGTTCTTCTTCTTCAACTATATAACTTAACTTAAACCTGGTGTACTATTTTGAATCTTCTTCTTTGAAGAGGTAAGATGGCTTAGTAGTCGACCAGCTCGGTTATCAATTGAGGTGATTATGCTTTTATGCCCAAGTAGAATCGGGAAGCACCTGAATAAGCTGTTTATGTTGCAAATTTTGAAAACTATTTTACAAAATGTTTGGAGTTCTCAGTTCTAATCAACTTGTGATACTTTTGTGGGGGATAAAGTGGGAGATCAAAGCAAGTACAATGCTCTGTTGAGTTGTATTACAATGCCCTGAATAAGCGTCATGTTGCAAATTTTGAAAACTATTTTACAAAATGTTTGGGGTTCTCAGTTCTAATCAACTTGTGATACTTTTGTGGGGGATAAAGTGGGAGATCAAAGCAAGTACAATGCCCTGTTGAGTTGTATTATCAGTGCTGCCTAATTATTTTCAGATATGATTTTTTGAATTATTTTTACATGCTGTTTAGAGAATGGATTGTGCACTTGTAATCAATGTTCAATTGCTGATTCCTACCAGCTACCTGCATCAATGCTCGCAATTTAGACCTACCTGATAGTCTCCTGAGTCCTTGCATCGACCTAACGACCCAGTGATTTTGCCTCGTCCCGTACTCCTGTTCAGGGCTCTAGTTTTCAATGTTTGGTCAGCATCTGAAATGATTAAGGCTAGGGTGGTTAGCTGCGTTGTTGGGCTTGGCTTCAGGCCTATATGCTTGCTGCGAAAAATTTGCAGGGGAAAGGCTATAGCAATTTTCATATTAGTAATCCATGTAAGAATTTAGTTTTGGCACTGGCAATTGATAAGATGGGGAAAAAAAAAGGTTAGAATTGCAAAGGGATATAAGAATCAACGAACATGTTCAGCATTATTCTTATAAAGTTCAGAGTGATATTGTTTTTTTTTTTTTTTTTTTTTGGTAAAAGAGCAATATTGCTAAAAAAGAATAGGGCGACTTTTCATACTCTGGCTTCCTCATTGACTGATATTTCTCATCAGGCTCTCTCCTTTAGTCTTTTTGTGGACTATATTACAAGAGTTTCGACAGTGTCCTGTTTCTAATCTTGGCAAAGGGTCTAGTATGACTTCAAAATCTTGATTGTATCTGGTTAGAGTCTGGTTGTTTGTATATTATTCACCTTTAGTTAATAAAACTACTGTTACATTTGAAAAAAAAGTTTGTTAGAACAGAAAAAAAAGGTTGGAGTCATCTCTACTTGCATTATTGTCTCCAAGTTAAGATGAACATGTTAAAGATTGTTCATATGATGTTATTATATTTAGTAATGCTCTCACGTTTTTGGAGACTCATAGAATTCCTTTACTGTTTAGTTACTCACTTCAGGCATTGTCATATGCAGTAAACAGACAGGAAAAAAAGGAAGAAATTAACAAAGTTGTTCTTTCAAAGGGTGTTTTGTCAGTAACGATATTCCTTTATGTCCTACTCATTCATGTTCCTTTAATACTGTCCAGTTTTCTGGTACATGGTGCTAAAATCCTCTTCTTAGTTCATTTTTAGAAATATGAAGTTTATATTAATGAAAGGAACCACCGATAAATTAAAGAAATGAAAGGAGCCAATTTGGAGCTCTTTTTTCTTTAATGTAATAACTATGCTGAGCCACAACAGTTTGCCTCTGTTTTGAGCACCTTATTATAATATGCATTTTACAGTTGTTTCATGATAAATGCAGGGCAAGCAGTAGAGGGTAAGGATTATGATGCAAGGCAGCCTTTGATAAGCGTTGCAGAAGACTACCGTGGGGGAATATTTGACAAACCCCTACCATGCTTTGGCTGTGGAATTGGATGGTTTTCGTATGTCTTTTGCTCTCTCTCAAAATCAAAACCCCACCCACCCTTCCTCCCCCCCTTCTGTGTGTCTGTCACATGATTGTTTATTCTCTTTGCAGGTTTCTGCTGGGATTTGTGTTCCCATTGATGTGGTACTATGCTACAATTCTCTACTTTGGCAACTACTACCGCAAGGATCCAAGAGAGCGGGCAGGTCTTGCTGCTTCTGCAATCGCTGTAAGTGCTCTTAGTCCTCCCTCTACGTGTGGGTGGGTTTGTGTATTGTTATTTTTTTTTTTTGGGCGGGGGGTGGGTGGGTTTGGGTTGTTGAACCAGTAACACGGCTGACCCAAATGGACTAGTTCTAGTTCAAATATGCATCTCGCCTACATGGCCAATAAAACATCATGTGCTGCTACTTGCACTGCCAAGCTATGGTGCAGCCAGGCACATGACATTTGATAAATCTATGCAAGGAATTTACTTTTTTTTTTGGGATGATGTTAATATTGAAAACTTTTAGTTTGACTGGTTCATCATTATGTTCATATATTTGTTTTAAAATAGTAACTAGTGTAAGATTTTATTGACAAAGAGAGAAATACATGAAGGCTGCAAAGGGCAGAGCTAATCTGCACAAGGGACCCACCACAAACAGTGGTGGACATGAAAACTAGAGAGCGTGGAAACTCCATGACGCCCAGATACACATATGGATGCTGACATGGACGTAGGGATCTGAGAAATGACTATGCAGTTTTGGAAATTTAGGACACGGATACAGTTGTCCTAATTTCTTCTTTAAAACATTTTGAATTAATGAAATTATCATTGTTAGCATCATTTCTAACATTTTTTACATTGAAATGGAAGTAAAATTAAAATAACTATATCAAATATAGGATATACTAAACCTTTACTCGAGAAGTGTCTCGGTGCAGGGTCAAATACTAATACACGTATTGGTCTGACTCCTGAGGCAGATATGCTGGGCATGTAGTACCTGGGTATCTTAGTGCAAGCCACCTACGGCAAAGAAATTACATCACTATAGCTTAAAATGTTGATGCAAAACACTTTGTTCACCAAGTGATCAGCTTTGCCATTAGAGCTGGAAATATATGACAGGTTTGGAGATGCTGAGAGATCTTAATGAGGCAACAATATGATGAAAATAACCTCTCACTTAGAAAGTGCTAAAAGAACACTAGAGCGATGACATTATTTGTTTCTACCTCAAGAATTGTTATGAAAGTACAAAGAATGTTGTGGAGAAAAAGAATGTGCTCGGGAGAAAACTGAAGAGCAACACTGCATTCAGTTGAAACCGGGAAGGAAGGACCCAGACAATTAGTTGACTTGGTGTATCCTAGGTTCAGTAATTAGCTAAAGCAATTTATACCATTGAGAGGCAACTCTAATTCTATTTTGTGAGCACTGTTGTTTTTAACCATTAGCCAAAGCTTTTGTACCATTGAGAGGAGGGAGCTCTTCTATTTTGTGAGAGCAGGAAATTTTTTCATGAAGTAACAATGTGTGTCTCATCATGCTTTACCAATACCATTTTTTTAATAAATAAACCAAAAAAAAAGAAGTTGGGTTAATAAAATAAGCAGCAATACCTGTACAGTCAAGGTTGATACTGTGTGTGCTTGCCTCCTTCTCTCTCTCTCTCTCTCTCTCTCTCTCTCTGACAGAAAGGAGTTTGAATTGCAGGCATTGGTTTGTTCAGTTGTGGTCTTGATTACAATAGCGGCTCTCTTGTTTTAGTTTGCCCCAGAAGATATCCTCCACCATATCCACATCTCAACAGGTAAAAAGCCTTGGTGAATAAAAAAGAAAGATATTGGAATAGCCCACGATCCTTGTGTCTAAATAACTATGTGGCTACGAGCATTTTGTACAGAATAGCAGTTCCCATATTGTGAAACAATGTTGTAAATGTTACTTAGATACGAAGCATTTGTATAATTTAAATGACAAATCTCAAACAGACATAGAGGACGGGAGTATCATAGTATATCTTGGAGAAATGCTTACAATCCTTTGTATGGGAAAGTCTGATACACATATGTTTGCATCAGACACATGGATACAATCATCTTTTTTATTTTTTATTTATCATTTCTCAGCATCATGTTAGGGACTGTTTCAGTGACATGGACGAATCGAAATGGAATTCCATATCTGAGATGGTATTTGGAATTTGAATTTCATTTCTCTTCTGTTTTTTTGGAGAAAGAAATTTCATTTCATTAGAACGAAAGGATGTCGTTGGCTAATCCACTTTTCCCAGCTTCCACATTTGAAATGCTTGCTGCCCAATTTTATTCAGACCAATCTGCCTCTCCTTGAATTGGCACTGAGCCAAATTTCACTGTTGTAGGCATTATTCACGATCAGACTCACAAGTGAATATTCATTTTAATGTAGACTTAAAACAAAGGGTTAGGATCATTTCGGGTAATCTGATTGGCTTAATGTCCCTTCATTTTGATCCAAACCTTTTCATCATCCAGGGGCAAGAAGGGGGTTTATGTATTCATTTTTTTTTATTTAAGAAAAATGCTGGTGCCACTCACACGAGAGAGAGAGAGCAGAAATATTTTTTTTTATTTTTTATTTTTTATGGAGTCTTGCTTCACGAAAGAATGAGAAAAAATAGGCGTGGAAAATTGATTCTTTAATTTTTTTTTTTATTATTAGTTGTGCCGTTTAACTAATATCATTGCTGACGGGGAGATCAAAAGTAAAAATAAAAAAAAAGAAAAAGAAAAAAGGAGGCCAATTATTATAAAGGAAAGGGATGGGATTTGATTTCACAATTGAGCTCTAATTTCATGAATGACAGATTGGAGCTTATTGTAATTTTCGATTGTTGATTCTCTTATTTTAGCTTGAGTTACTATTTGTTTCCTGGAGTCCGGATCGAGTTTTTCCCTATTGGAGTCTAGACTATGTTAAAAAACTAACAACTAATTTGTACCCATTTTAAACATATGGGCCCACCAAATGTAGTGGTGGGGCCTGAATATAAGAAAATGTAATGGGCCCACCAAATGATTCTTATGATTTCAAAGGTAAGTTAAAAGTGAAACTTGCAATTGATTTTGAACAAATTGAAGTGCTTTCATTTTGAAGCTATCATTATAGGGATTGATTTTGATCTTAATTTTTGTCATCTCTATATAAGTTTGATAAAAATCTTCATTATTTTAAATTTTCTGATAATGCTTTAATATAAATTATAAGCACGGGCGTGTTTTGCTAGTCTTTTAGAAGATGATAGATATTAGACACGCATGATCAGTGAGCCTGTTTATGTATCATCACAGGGAGAGCTCATGTGGGGCCCACCTAAAGATCTCCCTGCCTCTCCCTCATTTGAAAAACAAATGCAAAAGAGTCGGATGGGGTTAGAATAATTAGTGGGTTTGGCCTTGGATTCGTTTTCGAAAAATCTGAATCTTATCTAGATCTAGATCTAGATCCAGATCCAGATCCGACACGGAATAGGCGAGTTGCACTGATCTGGATCTGACATCAAAAGAAAAATAAAAAACGGATTTGGTTCCAGATTTGCATAAAAAAAATAAGAGACACTACAAGAAAAAATGTGTTTGGTGACATGAAAAAATATCACAAAAGGCCTAATTTTTGTCACCTATTATCCATGACACTAAAAGTCAAGAGTGACAAAGTTTGTGCACTTGTCACGGAATAATGTCAACAGTGACAAAAATATGGTGTCGTGGAAGGAAGATTTTCCATGACATAATAGGATGTCACTGAAAGCAATGATGACAACAATGCGTGTGTCATAGAAAAGAGATCTTTTGTGACAAGAATTGTTACTGAAAATTTTTTGGGTAAATTAGCCAAAAGTCCCTGCGCACGGTCTTCTAAGGCATCAAGGACAACAACTTTTTCTCTAATGTCTCTAGTCCAGACAGCTGGAGATACTTTGGTGAAAGGTCCCTAATATGCCACGTCATATATTTTCATGACTAATTTGCCCTTTTCAACCCTCATTCGAACTCCTGCCTTCTTCTTCTCTCTCATTTTCCATTTTCCATTCCTTTCCATGGTTTGGAGTATCGTTGCAAAGCACTTTTCGTCGCCACCATGCCATGACTTTTGATTCTCTTTATTTCATTTCTTCAAAGATGGAATCGGTTTTGAAATCTCTCTCTATCCAAATCTCTCTCTGTACTCAGACAAATTTATCTGAATTTCTGATAAAACTCAGACAAATTTATCTGAGTTTGTGTCCAACTTGTGAGGTATTTTTCTATGATATAATGGTAGAATCTTAACTTGGTCTCTTCATGAAAGTTGTAGCCCTAGATGTGTAGATGATTCTAGGGTTTTGAATCACCCGATTTGGACTTCGGAAGCTTAAGTTATAGCACATTCAAGTTTACTAGTAAAAACAGGAATTTTGGATCGGTTTTTTCCGGCCTTATTTTGAAGCAACGCTTGGAGGCACAAACGAACTTGAATTTTTGCGAACCAGACCTTTCTGAAAAGCTTAAGATGTCCTCTAAAAACTTCATGAAGACCACTTTGTCGTTCTGAAACTCTAACCCATCCAAACCTCAATGGAATGAGAGAAGTTCATTTGACAAATTTATCTGAGTTTCTGGCAAAACTCAGACAAATCCAATAGCTGATCGCCTTCATTGCCAAGCTCCCCCAAATGACGCGTACCTGAAGTGGGGCGAACCACTTGTCAGAAAACTGGTGAGCAATATTCCTAAATTCATAATTAGAAATATAAAGGTAGAACAATAATTTTCAATATAGAAGGTAAGATCATATGATAAGAAAAGTGTCTTATGGAGTCTCTTATGTTCATATATAAAGTTTTTTTAACATTAAATTCATAACCGCGCCATAGCACTGATTAAGTTCAAGATTTTCAATCAATGGTTCCAATGGTTCAATAAGACTCTCTCAAAGAGAGGTTCAAATGGTTCAGATCTTCTAGAAAAGAAGTCATTTTCATAAGTCAGATGAAATCTCCCACCGGGAAATTTGTTCAGTAATCATTCCTATATTCAATCCCTGTCCAACCCTATCATCCAATTTCTCAAAGTTTCACTATTCAAAGTCATTGTTCAAAGTAGTGATTATTATTGAAGATAAAAAAGAACATCATTAATACGTACAATACTAGCAATGAAAAATTCACCATTTAATTGCAATGTAAGGAAGTAGATCATGAATATAATCATACTCATTAAGTAGTTCGATAATAGTTTACGGAAATCGCAATACTACTCATTTTCACACACATATATATTTATATGGCTAGTCTCACATAATCCGGGAATACATTATCGCCCCATTTCAATCAACAATTGGTACCCGTGCACGTGACATTAGCCATATGAAAATAATCTAAATTTTTTTTTTCTAATAATTCTTTATGTGATTGAAGGGTGGCTAATTCCTCAGGAAACACCAATTCTTAATTCTTAAAAAAAGTTAGAATTTCATGTCTGGTCCTGATCATTTAATAAGGTAAGCCAATGGTTTCACAATCTAAATCACAACACTAACACATATTCTCAAAATCCCAATTCTGACATGATTCCTAAACCACCAGGGTCTAAATGTAAATAATCTCAGAAATTAGTCCCTTCCTCACATAGAACTCCTTGAAAGAAGATTATCGATCGTCTATAATTGGATTACACCAAACAGTGGACCCCACTGACCTATTACAATATCAGACCTGGTCCCTAGGGTCGCCCAGTGCCCCACAATAAGCTCCATGGTTTTGATTCATCATCAGATAGCCTTACTGGGCCCCGCAGCCTTAACAAGTACAGTAAATTTCATGAACAAGCCTCACGGTTCCTATAATTGGAATTCCTGGATGACTGGGCATATGGGGTCCACTCCACATAGGACCACCACCAACCTGGTTGCCCCTGGGTCCCCTTCAAGATGAGGGGTCTTGATCTTGGATCAAGTCTACTGGTGGGTCCCACAACTGATGTCGTCAATCTGCACTGTTTCCATCACATTCATGCTTGGGATTCTTTAAGTCTATTGGACAGTGGGTCCCACTGATCCGAATTCCAGATGTCTCACTTCTCTATGGTAGACCATGGGTCCTCTGTAAGATGTGTGGTCCTGATCTCAGATTAGGTCCACTGATGGGTCCCACAACCCATATCGACCTTCAGCCCCTTTTTTCCTCCATATTCATGCCTGCGTTCAATCAAGTAACTGGATGAGGGCTCAGATGGGGCCCAATCCTCATGGGTCCAGGTCTACTTGGGTCGACCATGGGTCCCCCTCTGGATCCTTGGTCCAGATTCTCCATCTAGTGGGCCATGGGGTCCCACAACCCTCCATCGTCAATATATACTACTGTCGCCATCTTTCTGGTCTCACCAATTTTATACCTATTAGATGGATGCTCATGGATTTGCATTCCATATCAGTTGTATCATTCAAACAGCCCTTCTTACATTATTCCCTGAGCTCAAAACATATTTTATGTCTACTCCATGTTACAGAAAAATCACTGTATACAAAGCAATACGGAGTAATTGAATCATGCCCTATTATCAGCCATCTTGATTAAATCATTCAAGTATTTAGGAAGATCCACTCACCTCCTTGTGTAGAAAACTGTAGCTCGATCGATATGAGGCCTTGTATAATGCATCCACTAGATCTTCCGGCCTTTTCTTCCTCCCCGCGAGTCTTGCTGGTCTCTGCTGATCTTCAAAGAAACCTCTTCTGCACTCTGTGTTCTCTTATCCTCTTTAGCCAAATGAGAGTACCCAAAGACAACAAGAAACTAAATAAGAAAAGGCGTGAGGGAGAAAAATCTGGGGATAACCCCAAATTTCAATCGTTGAAATCCCCCCCCCAGGTTCTACGAAGGAAAATCCTCCTCCCTTAGGGGATATGGTTGAACAACTTATCCACTTGTTTTAAACAAGTCACCTAATGGGTTGAGACCAGGTCAAATAAGTCCTAACCTAACTCATAACCATATAGCTCGGAATAAACTGGGCCTAACCTGGCCCAAGGTATTACATAAATCAATGGTCATTGGGAATTTACTTGTCTCTCCACAAGTAGTTCTCACACTCTTTACTACTCCCTCATATTTCTCTTTAATGATTTTATTTTAATCTCTTGAGATACTTTTTTCTTATCTAAAACCCATCAAATTAAATATCTAGGTTCCTTATCGTAAGCTTTGTCTTGGATGACAAAGATGATATGAAGATTTTTTTTCTTCTCTCTAAATTTTCTTTATCAACTGCCTAAATGAAATAAAAAATAACTTTTCTTAGTTGGCTTGCATTGTATGAAATTGAATTGATTTTCATATATCTTGGTGTTTTGTTTAATTCTTTGTCCCATTACTCTCTCTCATAGTTTCATATGTGACTCATAAGTTAATATATGAAAAGTGGTGCTACTTTATATATTTCCTTTGTTTTTTGTATATAGGGATACCCTTCTTCTCCATTTATTAAGTATTTTCTTTATCCTTAATAGTTAGTTAAAGAGTCTAGTTAATCAAATCCATCCAATTTTTCTAACCCTTTTCAAGTCCCTATTGGAATGCCATCTGTCCTCATAGCCCGTCCTTTCTGTTTATTCACTTTTGATATTGTAATGTTGCGGTAAAAGATGAATCTTGCTAATGAAGTATTTTTTTTTCTTTGGAAGTATTTCTTGGATAATTGTGGCATATTATGGTGCTTTCCATGTTCTTTGGGTGATCTTTTTGATGCTTGGTGTTTGGCTCTTTTTTGGGGGTGTGGGTTATTGCTTTGGAGACTCGTTCCATTTGCTATTCTTTGGTCCATTTTAAAGGAAGTGAATGAGAGGGTTTTTCGTGGTTCGATTTCTTCTTTGCAAGGTATCTTGGAGGAGTTTTGATAAATATCGGGAAATGGGCTATGGAGGGTAAGGAGTATAAATTTCTTAACATCGACAAATTCTTGTTAATTGGGAGGCTTTTATGTTGTATGGGTCTTTTAGATCCATCAGTCATGCTAGACGGTGCCCACCTTTGGAAGGGGTCCTCAAGTTTAATGTAGATGGGGGCATCTAGAGGCAAGCCGGGTCCGGCTGGTATTTGAGGGGTGCTTTGCAATTTCAATGGTGGAGTTTTGATTTCTTTCTCCAAGCTGATTGGAATTAAAGATTCTAATGAGGCGGAGGTGCTTGCCATCCTAGAGGCTTTGAGAATTTATTTCGGGTCGTTTGGTGATAGCTTGATTGTGAAAAGTGATTCATCTAATGCGGTTTCTTGGGTTTCACAGAAAAGTAGGGCTCCTTGATTTTTTTTTTATATCCTTGATGAGATTAGAGTTTTGTCTTCTTTGGCCTTGGGTATCCAAACAATATCATCTTGTTCAGCCCTTCGGCCACCCAGGGGCCGAACAATATACTCATTTGTTCGGCCCTGAGTGGCCGAATGGGGGAGGGAGAGAGGGACGACGATTGGAGAGAAGGAGAGGGAGAGATAAGGAGAAGGAAAAGGAGAGGGAGAGGGAGAAGGTGGGCGATAGGAGAGGGAGGGACAAGGAGAACGAGAGGTAGAGAGAAGGAGGGAGAGGGAGAGGGAGAGGGAGAGGGGGAGAGGGAGAGAGGAGGGAGGTGGCTGCCGAGCAGGGAAAGGGAGAGGGAAGAGAGAAAAAGGAGGGGTATTTTGATCTTTTTTCAAAGGGGTCCATCAAGGATCCCATAGATGGATGTGCAAGGAGCAATTCCAGCTGTGCAAATAGCAGCTCCCAAAAAGGAAATGAAAAATTTTTAAATAAGGCCTTAAGTTTTTACCTTATTTCAAAAGAGGATATAAGTTTCAAAACTTTTCGAATTAGTCCATAAGTTTTCCAAGAAATTTTCACCAAGGACAATCATCCATTTAAACTTTAAAGCTAGTTTTTCACAACTTTTTTTTCTTATTTTTTTTTACAATACACAAGTTCCCTTATATTGAAATAAAACCCTCCTTCATTTTCACGATATTCTTATCTGTTCTTTCATCAGTATCCTCATGGTGATCAAAGACAACCAGCGTCTCCACAGCGATCGACTGCAAGTAGTGGTTGTCGAAATCATATCATGGATTTAAATGAAGGTTAATTTGGCTATCTTTTGAGAAAAAAACTCGCTAGAACACATCTTTAAATGATCTGATGTCAGATTAATTTGAAAAGTTTTGAAACTTATGTTCTTTTATGAAATAAGGAAAAGCCTTATGGGCTTATTTGAAAATCTCCAAAAGGATAAAACAGACGGCTCCTTTTGTTCCTTTATCTCTTTTGACTAAACTGGTTCCTAGTTGGGAGATTCTATATGCACCCACATATATTGCTGTATGCACCCACTTGCTGAACTCACCCCCTTCTTTTATTTTCTTAAAATCATTTTGCTGAGCCCACCCACACTATTCCCCAAACTACCCTTGCAAGAAACCCAGGTCGTTCTAGGCATGTCAAACGGGCCGTGCCGCTAAAATTCAGGCCCGCCCGTGCCATGGGCCGGGCCGGCACGGCCCAGTGGCACGGCCCACAGTGGGGCGGGCTGGAGCGCGCCGTGCCAGCGGGCTGGCGGGCCATATTTTTTTTTGATAGACTGATATAATTACCGTAAGGCGTAACGTAAGCGTAAGTCCGTAACGACATGGGTTTGAATTTGATTTTCGATCAATAGACATTAATTTTTCAATAGTTACTTTTCTAAACATTTAAACTTATACAAACATTTGACAAATGATTGAGTGGTTCAAATTAATTTATAGATATTTACTCACATATTACTTAAGTACTATATATGAATTTTCTTTTTCTTATCAGTATTAAAAATAAAAATTAGAACACAAGCAAGGAGAATGACAAAGATATTTAAGTGGTTCGGTCAAACTCGACCTACTCCACTAAGAAGAGAGAACCATTTGGATCTTAACTTCTTGAAGGTTTCTAAATAGGATTACCTTCAAAACCTTACAATCTTTTAGAAAAAAAAAAAAAAGAATGAACAACTTATAAATTACAATGAAGAAAAAAGTAAAAAATCAGATTTGTTGTCCACTAATGTATTCTGCTGGATCAAAATCTTCCATTAATGATGTTAACTCTTGCTTCCTCTTATTTGCCAAGTACCAGTCTTGTAGGCAAACACAACACTCCACCGTTTCTTCAGTGAGATTTGTTATTCTGTCATCTACTACACGTCCACCTGCACTAAAAGCCTGTTCTGATGCTACAGAAGATATAGGAATAGTCAATAGATCACGAGCCATGGCTGCCAACACCGGATAAATGCTTTCTTATTGCTTCCACCAGGCTAAAAGGTCAAAGCTAAATGCATCCTGCATCCTAATTACACCTACGTCAAGATACGATGATAACTCCGTCACAGTGTTGTTACTTGAGCTTGAGCTGGATGCCATGCCTGTGGACAGGGAAGAATACGACACATCCCACTCACCAACACCTGTCTGCTGGACTTCTAAATTGCTCATACTAAGCCCAGCTGTACCCATTTGCTCACAATAAAATTAAAAAAGTGCTTGTAATTAAATTTGCCATTATATTTGAAAAAACATTTAAATCTATATAATTCATATTTTTATTTATTCCATCAATAAAAAACTGTACACCACTTAATTTTAACCTAGGATCAAATACAACAGCTAAAGAAAATGTCATTGGAGCCTCTTTCCAATATTTATTAAAATTTTCTTCCATGTCTCTAATAGTGCTACCAAGTAAAAAATGATCTCTAAATCTACTGAATTGTAAAGTAATTTTAAAAAGTTTCATTAAAGCTTCATTAGATGTGGGATAATATATCCCGAAAAAAAATAATGTTGAAGTATAAAAAGGTTCTAATAAATCTCTTATATGGGCACATAACTCCCAATGTTCATCACTAATCATTAAATCTTGTGCATGAAAAGCACAAAATTCATTCAAAATAGTTTTTCTAGAAAGTGCCTTGTTTAACAAATCATACATAGAATTCCATCTATGTTTAACTTCTTTAGGCATTTTAATAGCTAATACACCTTGCCTCGCACATATTTGGGCATACAATTGTCTTCTTTGTGCGGAGCAAAAAACAAATCTAGCAATGTCTTTAATAGCATCTGTATAACTTGTAATATGCTTTAAACCAACCTTTGCAATAAGATTTAAGATGTGACATACACATCTATTTTGAAAGATAGAACTATCTATCAAAGTTGCAAGTGGCATCTGCATTCTCATTAATTCAATAGCCACTGTATTATTACTAGCATTATCTAAAGTTACAGATACAACTTTTTCCTTAATACTATATTCATCTAGTTTTTTCAAAATTAATGTACTTATCCTAGTTCCATTGTGTGGCCATTCAGGAGTGCCAAAACTAAGTATACGTTTATTCATAATCCATTTTGCATCTATATTATGTGCAGTAATACAAAGATAACTATCACCCCCTTTAGAAGTCCACATATCTGTGGTTATGGATATTCTATCAGGAGATTCTGCAAAATAGTTTTTTATATTTATTTTCTCTTCCTGCCAGAGTCTAATAGCATCATTTCTGGCTGTATTTCTTGAAATACTGTGAAATTGTGGTTGACAGTATTGCTAGACCCATTGTTCAAAAAACTCATTTTCAACAAAAGCAAATGGTAATTCGGATAAAACAATCATTTTAACAAGACCTTGTCTAGCACTTTGTGCATTAAAAGAAAAAAAACCCAAACTGCTACTACTACTACCACCACCAGTAGTAGAAATTTGGGTTTGTGAACCAGGCCCCCCTGTCCCTGCATTCTCTGGCTTAGGCTTTTGTAGAAATGTTTTCCTATGTCTTGACAAATGGCCGGTACCCCCCTTTTGACTGGGCACTATAAATCTTACCACACAATGTGCATTTTGCCTTTTCAACATTCTTTCCATTTTCAATAACATCATACCTTGTATATATATCCCAAACTGCTGAAGTTCTACTCATCTTGTTTGATTTATGGGAACTCTGAGGAAATGGGGGTGGTAAATCACCTACTTCATCTTGTAATTCAATAAAATCTTCTTCTACCTCTAAATTAACGGAAGAAGCTTCTGTGGGAAATCTTCTAGCCATATTTCAAAAGAATAAATTTATAAATAATAACAGTAATATGCTAATAGCCTTCTTTTGTGATAATTTATTATAAGAAAGGGGAGAAAATGAGAGTTAATATAATATAATATAAACTTATATATATGGAATCTCAAGTCTAAATATTATAAATACCTCTAAATCTTTGAAGGCCCCTTTAATCTTGTCTCTTGATGACTTGATCTTTGGTCCTCCAAAAACTTCTTAGAGAGAGTGAAAGAGTTGAATGCTTTGAGAGAGAGTTAGAGAATGAGAGAGTTGTGTAAATTGGTGAGAAATGAGTGTGTAATTGGTGAGGAATGAGAATGGGAGGGTTAGGATATTTATAGACTTAGTATAATGAAAAATGACACAAAATACCCCTTATATGACCGTTTTATAGCTGTTGGGGGGGGGGGGATAAAATGGTATTTTTTTTTAAAAATAGCCGTTTTTTTGGTTGTTGGGCGTGCTGGCGGGCCGGCCCGTCGGGCCGACCGTTGGGCGGGATTAGCGGGCTAGCGGGCCGTGCCAGCGGGCTGGCAGGCCTATACTGGCGGGCTGCAAGGGCGGGCCCACTAGGCTGGCGGGCCTGGTGGGCCGTGCGCAGCTCGGCCCAGCACGGCCCGCGTCATGGGCCGTGCCGTGCCACGGCCCGTTGACTGGCGGGCAGGCCCGGCACGGCCCACTTGACATCTCTAGGTCGTTCTCCTCCTCTCCATTTCCCTCGTCGAGCTTTTTTGAAAAACCGAGCAAAGAGCAGCAGTGCACGTCCTCTTCTGGCCTTTCCTATTGTTGGTCGTTCTCCCTGATCCAAGCAGTGTACATCGCTTCTTCTTCTTCTTCTTCTTCTTTTTCACAGGACGCTCAGGTGATTCTTCTTCTTCTTTTTCATTTTCTTCTTGTTCTTTTGCTTTTCATTTTTACATTCCTTTTAGGTCATAATTTCTTTGTTAGATAGTAGATAAGTTTATTAAGAGTTAATTCATGTGCATTCGAAGTGATGAAGCCCTCGACACTTTGCCAAAACTCGTGGCAGTTTTCCCGATATGCTCGGCACTGCAGAACCGTGCACCAAATGTTGTGCACGGCAAATGTTTACCGTGTACAGATTTTTTGCACAATAAAAGAAACCGTGCATAACTGTTTTGCACGGAACATGTAAACCGTGCAAAACAAATATGCACAGCAAATATATACCGTGCATAAAATTGTTGCACGCAGAAATTGTACCGTGCAGAATGATTTTGCACGACACTGTTGAACCGGGCAGTACAAGAAAATCAGATTTCTTCCTAGAATGTTTTTTTTTTCTTCGTACTGATTCTTATTTTAAATCCAGATTGGAAGATATGCCGAGGAGACCAGCTCACCGTATTGGTGGCATTTCACATCCTACAGGTGGACGTGGTAGTACTTCTAGCGATCCATCCAGAGTGCGGGTGAAGGTTGGTGTTACTAGACCTCCTCACCGAGGTGTGCATGCTACTACTTCGACTGCCGGTCGTCAACGGCCAACGGCGTCTGAACGAAGATGCAAATTACGGCAGGATCCACTGCCTGAGAGCTCTTCAGAGGATGATTCCTCAGAGGATGAGGCAGGGCCGTCTAGCCCTCCCCAACCGTCCAGTACTCCTATTGCGCCAGCAGGGGAGGATGATTCCTCAGAGGACCAGGCACAGCCATCCAGTCCTCATGCCTCGGCAGCAGGGGATGGCCCTATTCCAGGGGGTCCGGCCGACGAGTCCGTCCTTGTGAGTGTCAGGACTCACGTGGCCATATCCATATGGGACGGGGAGGTACACGTTAATTCTTTATATGTTTTAAGTAATTCTTTATATAATACCAGATGCTAATGAAGACTTATACTATAATTGTAATGTGCAGGAACGTGGCCCGCTCAAATGTATCAGTCATTGGCGCCAGTTGAAGGACTGGTACATACCTCGCCCTGGAGATCGTCTTGATATTGAGGTGCCTATGTTTCGTGCTATCATAGAAGAGTCTGGATTGGCAGACCTGAGGCATTTCAACTACTGATATATCTCCTGCCCCTTGGTCTCGAGCTTTGTGGAGAGATGGCAGCCCGAGACCAATACCTTCCACATGCCGTTTGGTGAGATGACGATCACATTAGATGATGTGAGTTCTCTACTCGGCATCCCAGTCACTGGACTTCCTGTCCACGTATATGCTACTATGGGATTTACTGACCAAGTAGATCTGTTCGAGTTAGGACTGGGTGTGGATAGGGAATCTGCGGCAGCAGAGTTGAACCTGGCACGGGATGGGGTAGTGAGGATGGGGTGGATCCGACGGGTGTGCGACGAAGTGACTCCTGCGTCGTCGGTTGAGGAGGTAGAGTGTGCAGCCATAGGATATCTTCTTTATCTATTGGGCTGTACACTATTCACCGATAAGTCCGCCACGAGGGTCCCTGTCTACTACTTATCCTTATTGATGGACCTGCCACGGGTCCGTCAATACGTATGGGGGGCTGCCGCACTGGCGTTTCTGTATCGCCAGTTGGGGACCGCCACGAGGGCAGATGTGCGGCAGATTGCTGTATATTTGACACTGCTTGCGGTAAGACCGGTATATTTTATATATGCATATACCTTTTCCATTATAATTGATATAAGTACTGTATAATTATTAATATTTGTCATTTGTAGTCTTGGGTGTACGAGCACTTCCCATTCGCACGTCCTCCTGCACAATGGGGATATACCGCAGGGATGCCTCTAGCAAGCCGCTGGAATCCTAGACAGGATTCCAGAAATGCCATTGAGAACATACAGCTGATGCGGGAGAGATTGGATGCCTTACACCCGAGTGAGGTGAGTACCCAATTGATACTTTTATGTTATATAATTCTGACTTTCTTTACTTTTTTCTTTTACGTTTTTTGACAAGGAGCATGTTTTATTATATTAGTGACTTGTTTCGTTTACTTGTGACAGATTGCTTGGGATCCGTATGCTAGTGCTAGGGCCCATCATCCACTACAGCAGATATCCTTCTTCTGTGGTTGCTTGAGAGCCCTAGACGTCATTGAACCCTACCACCCACACAGGGTTCTTCGACAATTCGGCTACGTACAAACCATCCCACCCGCACCTCTCACCCCCATCCGTGCTACTCGGGGTAGTACTGCCGGTAAATACAAGGTCTCCTATACATTTCTGGACCAGTATTGGATTACTTGGGAGGACCATGTATTATCTCTTGCACACTGCGGCCATCGTGCACATCATGCATGGGAGTGTTCGCCGGACTACCTCGAGTGGTACACTAGGATGTCTCACCCTCGTGTACAGAACCCCGCCCGCCATTCCCACTATGACCCTAATGAGGGTAGAGAGGACCCAGACTCCGAGAACGGTGAGTGCATTGCAAACTATCTTATTTCATACATCGATGTAACTATTGTTTAAAATTTCCTATGACACATTCTATTGTTTCTTATAGGTCCTTCGAGGGAAGGATCATATTCGTGCCACGCTTGAACGAGGTGACCAGCCAGTTGACTTCTACCAGAGGGCACTGCGGACTACTCTCGAGATTCTTGATGGCTTGCCAGTGACGTATCGTCGGTGTGCGCAACAGTGATGCTCGGAGGACTTTTTTATTGTTCCATTTGTTTTTTTTTCAGAGGATATTTTTCTTTTTGTTTTTTTTAGAGACTTGTGGGATGTATAAGTAATTTCATGAAGGAATATTAGCTTACATTTTTTTTCACTTTTTATTTGAGATGGGATATATATTAGCTTACAGTTTCAATGTTGTAGAGTATCATTGGGTTACGTTCGGCTTGTCCATCGAACACGACATAACCAGATGAGTTCCTTAATCGTATGAAGAGTAAGTGGATTCTGAATTCTGATACATATGGGCTTTAGAACCCCATAAAACACTGATATGGAGTTCTAAAGCCCATGTGTGTCAGAATCCATTTACCTTTCATACGATTGAGGAATTTATCTAGTAATGGCGTCTCCGATGGACAAGCGAACGTAACCCAATGATACTCTCCAACATTGAAACTGTAAGCTAAGATTGCTCCAGGCTCCTTAGGAATTTTGGATTGTTCCATGTATAAGTAATTGCACGAAACCAGTGTACTACAAAGTTTAACATGTCAATCAAGGATTATTGATTATTATATAAGAACTTGTTTGCTAGTTGACTTCTGGTTATGAAATGGTTGACGCCTTTTATTTAATATTTTTTTTATGAACATCTACATGCCTCTTCAAAGTGGGATACAAAATAGTTCAAATAGTCTACATTAATGCATGAATAATCCACGGATATCAATAATGCACGGCATACATATACCATGCAGATGCAATCTGTTCGGCCAACATGTACCGTGCAGACTAATTCTGCTCGGCTAATATGTACCGTGCAGAAACTTTTTATTCGGTCAACAAGTACCGAGCAGTTCCATTCTGCACAGCAACTGTTGGCCGTGCAGAATGGTTTTGCACATATACTTGCCAACCAACAATCAACTAAGGATGGTTATGATGCACATAAACAAAAAAAAAAAAAAATCATAGCATAAAAGCTTGATTGCATTTCAAAATCCTTTACTAAATTTGTTTACATCAAGTTCAAAGTACATGAAATTAATCACTGTCAAGATTAACCGACTCCCGTGTTGCGACAGTGTCTCCAATTAGTTCTTTGAATCGCTCGATGTTCTGAGAGTATGGTAGTTGCCATCCGTCAGCATTAGGATGGTGGTGTCTATACCAATTTGGCGCAATGGGAGGCATGGGAGCCCCGGGAGTCATGAAGACTTGAACAAAATGGTTACCATTGACGAAACCAATCACGAAAACTTTGCGATCAGAAGATGGAATCGGGGTTGATCTCAAAGGCAGGAAAGTAAGGCACTGTTGCAAAGAAAGATGAATCAATACAACATTATAATATGAAGCTACTAGGTGACCCATGTCTGGCATTGTCATCCAACGAGCATATGGAGGATGGCTATCATAGTACGCCAAGGCATAATACAGCTCCCCAACCCTATCATCTCCTCCATATAGCAATGAATAATAATTTTGATGACTCTGTAGTTCATTGCTCAAATCCAGTCTAACTTGCATCCAACCATCATCGCTCATTCCCAAAAGACCAGCTATTGCTCTGAATCCACAGTTACCATCCGCCTCGACATCCTTAATAGTCTTGATATAGGGTCCTAATGACTTAGGAAGATGATGCTCGAACGTGCTTGAACGAGTGTGTCAAACATTTAATTTCTCCTTCCCCTTCTTTAAATCTAGACTGTTGGTTCTCGATGGAACGCTATCTTCGATCGAGAGTGTATACTCAAAAGCAGATGTTTCCGACGCGTAGACCGACCCAACTTCTTTTTTTTTTCGAGGATGACCGACCACGGGTGTTCAATTTAACATCCGGCTCAAGAAGAGAAGTAGACGAAGGACACTCCAACTCTCTTAGTTTTTTCAATATTTGTATTTTACCAGCCTGATCGGTACTCTGAAATTTCTTATTGATCAACTCGAACTCGGAAGTTGTGGTTAATTCGGGGGCTTCATTCTCCTTAGTGGAGTCTAAATTGAGCTTCCTCCAGTATGGATGGACACAACTCAGTGGTATTTGAGTTCCTTCCCTTATGTATTCGGCAATCTCGTGTGCACATGGTAACCCATGGGTCCGTCGAATTATGCACCCACATGCTAAGGAATCTGGACCAATATAACCGGCTCTAATCGACTCATTCAGTACTATATCCAAAGCATTCCTTGATATAAATCCTCTCAACTCGCGAAACAATGCCGGTTTGAACTTATGTTGCACGGTGTTCATGCTCTTTTCAAATGAAGCCTTTATCTCCGTAAAGAGCAACTCAAGCAATGAATGGATAACCTGCCAGGACGCATCAAAGCTACTGTTCGATGTTCCAAGGTGTCTTTTCAATTTTGCATGTGCGCTCTTAGCCCTGTTCGTAGTCACGTTTCCAAAGTGCATATGCCGATCCGTCCAAGCAGCTACAAATTGTTCCTTGTGGTTATTCAACCACGATTTCTTCACATAATCAACAGCGTTTGGATACCCACAAAAATTCCGGTCCAATGCACTTAGAAACTGAATGTAGTCATTTTCAGTGGGAGAGACTACCAACATGTTCCAACTAGATATAAACGCATCCCATCTGTCGTTGGTCTCAAAATACTTCTTACAATTTGCCAAGATGTTCCTAGAAATATGCCACTTGCATAATAAGCTTGCTGCATTCGGAAAGACAACGTGTATTGCATTGATGAGTGCTAACTCTCTATCGGTTACAACGACACGGGGCATAATACATCCATCCATCAATTCCTTAAGCCTCTCCAAAGCCCATCTGTAATTGGCCTCCCTCTCTGATTCAAGGTATACAAAAGTAACGGAAAAAGTCAGTTGAGTGGATGTCACACCAATGATCTCAAGCAAGGGAAGTCGATCGTAGTCTTGTACGTGCAATCCATTATCAGAACTTCTGGAAATGCACGTAACAACTGAATAGATGATGGATGTGCCCAGAATAGGTCCATCGTAGTATCTGTAGCGGGGTTGCTAGTGTGATACTCAATGTAGTTGTTCTGATCCAAATGCATCATGAGTTGTTGTATTTATGATCGACCGGCCAACTCAGTTACCCTCCACTTCTGACGGGCATTGTATATACTCTTCATCGTACTGGTGTTGTGCACGTCCCTTTCCTGCAACGTACGAAGGATGTTCCTTGGCTTCACCATACTCTTCGACATATCAATCAAAACATTGATTTCCTCCACTAAAGGCCTTCAAGCAAATGAGTGCCCCTCGAGATGTTGTGCGTTTGGATGATTGTGCAACCCACAAACCATTGTTAACATCCAATCATCATCATTTGCCAACTTTCGGCCCTTCAAAGCAAAAGGGCAATTACACTTATTTGTTCCCGTTGCCTTATTAGGATTTCTCTTCTCGGGGACCTTCGTTGGACCCTTATAGCTTCTGCTTCTCTCACAAGATAAAATTATTCTCGGCTTCCTACCATCTCCACCAGCATCTGAAGTTTTGATTACAATTACCAAGCCATGTTTCTTTCCAACTTCCCTTGTCCATTGGATTAGGTCCTCTCGGCTTCTAAATATCATGTCAGTGGTGAAGACATTAGTAAAATCCATAGAGCACTCACTCGCACCGGTTGACTGATTCTCCTGAAAATATGATTGCTAAATCTTAGTATATTAATGCACGAAACTATATATTGTCCTTGTGAAATATGCTCGGTTTACTAGTGCCGTGTAAAATATTTTTGCACGGCATAAATATGCCGTGCAAACATTTTATGCACGGCCTAAATTTCCGTGCAAGACTCAGTTGAACGGTATAAATATGCCGTGCAAAATATTTTTTCACGGCATATTTATGCCGTTTAAATCTAATATGTTTGATAGTATTTAGCCGTGCAAAATTCATTTACACGGCTTTGGAATGCCGAGCATGACGCACGAATTTTAATTAAAATGCTGGAAACGAAGACAAGTATATACCTCCTCTTCGCAGACCGTTAGTTGCAAGTCTATATTGAAAATGCCTACTTCCGATGTACAATGTGGTGTAGGGAGATGAGTGTCTCCAATATCTTCAAATAAATGGAGGATACTTTGATACTTTCTAAGAGTTAGAGAAGATGATGATGCATGAGGAAAGATATGAAGATCAATAAGAATGAATGGGGTTAGAACAGTATGAAAATAAGGGATAATGAAGAATAAGAAGAAGCAGAGGCAAGAAGAAGACGATGTACAAAACCTCCCAAATTCAGCTGGAGCACCGTGCAAAGGAAGAGAGGGAGGATGTTCATGAAGAGAGGTTGTTTCGGCATTTCACCTGAGGCTATTTTGGTAATTAAAAAAAAATGTGCGTGTGTAGAGCAATACATGTGGGTGCGTTTAGAATCTCCCTTCCTAGTTCTAGCTTTTGTGAACCCAGTTTTCTCTCTCGAAAGAGTTCTTTTTTTCTTCTTTTGCTAGAAACTCGCAAAAGAGTTGTAGCTGTGTAACTGCAATGGCAGAAGACTCTAGCAAGCACACGAAGAAGGCAGAAGTTGTAGAGCTACTGAAGCGTTTGGAAAAAGGGTCAGTACCCGATGAAGAGATCCGAAGGCTCATGAGAATTCAATTAGCAAGGCGTCTTCAATGGGGTTACAAACCTACTTACCAACAACAGCTTCAGCAAATCCTTAACTTGGTCCATTGTAATTCTCTCTCTCTCTCTGTCGATTCGATTCTATTGATGTTCTGGTCAGAATCCAATATTAGTTATACCTGATTTTACCCACCAACGTAACTTGAAATAAGGGGCTCAGGTTGAAAGGTGGAAAAAACAGGTACAGTATGATCCATTCCAGAGAATATTGACATTTATCAAAATACTGTTTGGTTGGGTTCTGAGTTGACTTTTCTACTTGAGCTATTAAAAGCCCGTTCCAGTTGAGTCCATTCTTACTAATTGATTCCCCAACAAGCTTTAACCTCCCAACTAATCTCACTGTCATATGCCATCTCTACCTGAAACGGATCTTCTAATTAAGGGTTCAGGTCGACCCCTTTTGTAATTTCTTAGGTAGGATGATGTAGGTTGACTTTACAATCCAATTGATAAATGGGTTGTGCTTGGGTTTGTGCAATTGTGCGTTTACCTACCCATAGCAGTCAACCCAAGCCAGACCATGCTGACCTATTCCACCCCTACCCAAAAGACTGACCTGGAGGACTCGGACATGGATCCTTGTTTTAGTCATATTAGACAGTCAAGCTTGGAATTGGGTCCATGATTATTGTCTTGTCATCTAGGTGTATCGGAAATCAGCCTTCAAAACTTGACAGGGTTCAAGGTGAATTTCACCATAGGCCCAACCCTCCTGTTTCCCATCAGTTAGTTTGCATCTTGGCAATTATTATGGGCCTATCCAAAGTCCACATTCTCCAATCAAAGCAATAAATCTTCTGCCAAAACGTTCAGTTGGATTGCTATTTGGGATGCATCTAAACTCATTCTCAAGTGTCAATTTTTTGCCTTATCTATTTTTGCTAAAGTCAATGTATGGCTTCTATAATTTCAATCTCATCTATGGGTGTTTATGGTCGCCTGGACCCCGCCTGCTCTGGGTCAGGTTTGGACCTTAGGTTTTAGGATTCGGGGTGGGCCTGAATAGAAAATTTAGGCCCTTTTGCTTGGCTTAAGTGATAGAAAGCCTGAAGCCCACCCTGACTCAGCCTGAACAAGCAATGCTTATAGTGTATTGACTGATTTGCCCGAACGAGTTACAGAAAGCCTGACGAGTGATGGAAAGGCCGGACTGGCCTGACCCCATTGACTATATTTGAGGCCTTGGGCCTGACATGTTTCAGGTGGGCTAGGCAAGGGCCGGTCACTTATGGCCTATGTCGGGCTTGGGCCGAATATTGGTATGTGCTTCTAAAGTAGGGCGGGGCATGAATATGACTTAGTCTAGCACAACATAGCCCATGAACATCCCTAATCTCATATTTGTTTCATATTGGTTGTTGTGGTTGAGAGTAACTTTATTAGGATTCTCCTTTTCCAGCTCTCAGGCAGATGGACATTGCCACAAATATTGATACACTAGATTCACAACTATATGAGGTACCTACTTCCTTTCTCAAACTTATACTTGGAAAGAACCTCAAGGAAAGGTATGCTGTTTGCTCAGGGAAACCATAATGTATTGAACCATTCTTACTTACTCTTGGTTTATTGCTAGAAGTTGTGCATGAATTACGTTTATTGCTAGAAGTTGTGCATGAATTACATGAGTTCTACTTACAGTAGATGATTAGCATTCTTATACTTCAGACAATTCTGTTTTTCAATTTGAATTTGCGCTAGAGTTTGACTGTTATGTTATCATCAAAATGGTTGTCATATCATATTATAATATATTAAAGCTGAAGGTTTTGAAATCAATTTTAACTTTTTTTATTGATCCGCCATGGTAAAAAATTTAAAAATGCATATAGGTTAGGAGATTTGATCTCATGACCTTTTGCCTTTTTAAATAACTAATAAAACCACTATACCACACAATACTTGTATCTAATTATCTGTCAAAACAATGTCAAAGTAGTTAAATGGAGCGAGGACCCTAGCCACGTGGGCCATGCTTGTGCTTAGCACGGGTTATTGTGCTAGTTAGTATTTTTGGGCATGTGCCCCTCAAAGCCATAAATGGATTATAAAGATGCTTGTTCTTACAGATGAAGGATAATCTATTCCGATGGTGCTAATTGGCCACAATCATTTAAGCATAATGCAGACAAATTTCTTCTCTAGTGGAATAATTGATGGAGTTAGAAGATAATTAGAAGAATAACATGGGAGGTTGGGACCTATCTGGTATCTAGGCATATATATTTTGTACAAGTTGTGGTTTTGAGTGTAGTGAACATACACTAGCCACTTTCAGAGTTGGAATGGGAATTCCAAACTAGGAAGTTGCTTCCCATCCCAAATCTGTATGTACATACCCCTTTGGGTTATGAAAAGTTGAAAACCTTTCATTACTTAAATAAAGATTTCTCAGTTTTTCCTCGATGGTGATTGTTTCTCTTGATTGCGATTCGCGAGTGCTTGTGTTTGTATCACTATGCATGAGCACGACCTCCGTGGTTTATTTATATTATATGCTATTTGAGTCCAAATACAATTGAACCCCAGAGTCCTGATACAAATAAACCCTTACTGGTCCATTACAAGAAAAACAAAATAGGGACTATTACATTAGTTTCCCATTACAATTTTTTTATTCTCAGTACTCTCCTTCAAGCTGGACTAAAGATATTAATCATTTCCCACTTTCATGGTAGATAATTTTTTTCCTTATCAAGTGACTTGGTAATCCATCTGTTGATTCTCTGATTTGACAAATTCACTAACGACTTTAGAGATCATTTTTTCTTCCTAATGAAATGACAGTCCACTTTAATGTCTTTGGTTTTTTCATGAAACGCTGGATTTTCATAAAGATACCAATATCATTTAGAAGTGACCGTAACCATAAAGCTTCACAAGTTCCATGAGCCATAGCTTTGTATTCTGCTTCAGCATTTAATCTGGCAACCACATGTTTCTTTTTTGCTTTTCCATGTAACAAAATATTCATATCCAAACATTGGTTTTTGAGGTGTAGAACCCATGCATCATAATCTATAACTGAAAAAGGAACATCACTTTTATCATTGCTAGGTTGAAAAGAGGAGAATTTCTTTTGTGAGCAACTGCATGTGTAGTCCAGTTTTATGAGGTCCACTTGGGCGCACCTTTAATCAGTGTAGCCCCTTTGATAATCTTATCATCCCATGATCTAGCATCAAGCCTAATTTTACACTCACTGAACCTGCACTCACCGATGGATTGAATCTAAAAAAAATCTATGGTTTAGATGCCATTAGACTTTAAAGGCTGTTAAATCAATGGCTATGATGATCTAGTGGGGCTGATTTTTTTGTTCCCCCTTTTCCATGAGGAAACCTTTTTCCTTTTTTTTTTCTCCTATTGAAAGACATTCATCTAAGTGGGCACCATGACTTGGACTGCATATTAGCAATATACAGTCTACTTATAGAACATTCTCCATTGAAAAGAATGTTTGCAATGCTTAGCTAACTGACAGACTTCATATTGTAACTCAAAAGATTCTACAGACCTGAACACATCTGAAAAAGCTAATTTCAAAATTGAAAAAGGAGAATGTCCAATACGAGCATGCTGAAGACAAACGTCTTTTATGAACTTCGACTGAAAGGAGGTTGCATTGGACTTATGTGATGAATCCAAAAAGTACAACCTCAGTTTTCATGTCATTGTGCAGTGGCACGAACACTTTGGATACCAGAAAGAGCGATGGCCATAACAGTAGACTATACCAGGGAGCTATATTCAATTCATAGTGCCATAAATTCGGAATA
This sequence comes from Litsea cubeba, assembly GCA_012931725.1. NCBI lineage: Eukaryota > Viridiplantae > Streptophyta > Magnoliopsida > Laurales > Lauraceae > Litsea > Litsea cubeba. The sequence continues at coordinate 4,558,597 of CM022947.1, read as the reverse complement.
ATATTTCTGGATGGATTCATCACCCTGTTTTTATCTCCAATTTCAAATTGAAGTTGAAATCTCATGGCTTCATTTTCTTGATGGTATACTTAACACAAAAGAGACCACGTGTCTCGGGCTGTTGTGTAAGTATGGCGAGTCAAGGAAATATGGGGCTCAATGGAACTTAGAGTCCAACTGATAACTTTAACATTATTTGCTTTCCATTTGGTTGCTTTTTTGGAGTCATCAGATATTGTAAAAGATCCATCAATAAAGTTCCATATTCATTTCTTTCCATAAAACTCAACTTGAATTCCCAAAGAAAATAATTCTTTCTATCTAATTTAACTGGTAGAAATTCTCTTTTATTCGCCATTACTCTATTTGAAGAAAAATACCCAAGATCAGTCAAGCAGAAGAAGAAGATGCCCAAACCTGAGAATCCCAAACCCAAGTCCCAGTTCAACTGCTGAGATGTTGGGATGCCAAGTACCAAACTGCAGCAATTTGTTGCCAGATTAAACTGGATAGAATAATCCTTGAAGAGGGCAAGAGTTCAATCTAAAGAATAGTAGAGGAACCTAAATTGTTTCTGATCTGAGTTGCAGAAAGAGTTCTTTCCTCGGGTTTTGAAATAGAGAACCATGTTTGGTTCTGAACTAGAAAGCACATCCATATATGGTTCTGAGGCAGCCCAGTTGATCAGAATCAGTAGGGCGGTGGCGGCAGAGAGAAAATATTAATGCTACTCATGAAGCAGGACCGACGATGAATGTTGGAGATGAGGAGCAGAGGCAGGCCTTTTATCTAATTATGGCGTAAGAATTGATAAAACAGTAATTAAATACTAACATACTATAGGCATGCTTCAACTTAAATACTAATTTTCAACGTGTGTTTTTTCTTTTTCATCTGATCTTGCTACATTTTGTCCGAAAGTAGCCAATTGCAGTGTATCTGTTTGAATTCAACCATTCATATTCATCTAATTTGCTCTATATTTTTTCAGCTAATTTTGGTAAACCAACATTTGCAGTAGCTGTTACTTTAGAGATGAATCAATGACATTGGAAGAGGCTGAAATAGCAATGCTCGACCTGTATTGTGAAAGGGCACAAATAAAAGATGGTCAAAGTGTCCTTGATCTTGGATGCGGACTAGGGGCTCTCACTTTACATATTGCGCAAAAGTACAGGAACTGCCATGTTACAGGCATAACAAATTCAATGGAACAGATCGAAGGACTATATCGAGAAGCAATGCAAGTAAGATTTTGTTATATCATTCAAGCAGATATATTTTGAAGAATTCAAAATATTTATATCTTATAATATTGCTGTTTGTATGAACAAACAACTTCTAAGGTGGTTACTAATGATGTCAATGTTGAAGTTGTATTAAAGAACTTATCATGCAATCACTTTCTTCTCTTCTTTTAGGCTTCTTCAGCTATCAAATGTTGATATCGTATTAGCAGACATAACCATACATGAAATGGAGGTGACCTTTGATAGGATAATGGTCGTCGGACTACTTGTGGTATGCACTCTTCTCTTAGAAACGTAAAATTAGAAGATTTGTTGTTTGTATTTATAACCACCTGTACTTAATTCATTTGTTTCGATAGCACATGAAGAATTATGAGCGACTTCTAAAGAAGATATCCAATTGGATGGTGCTTGATGGACTTCTTTTTGTGGAACATTCATGCCATAAAATCTTTGCTTACCAGTATGAGGTATGCTCCCTAGTACTTGGAAGATGATATTAATGGCTGTGAGTCATCAGCTGTTCCCCATTATTCCATTTTATTCATGAAAAGCCTTACCTTGCAATATTTCAACATATAAATATATGATGTTGTATTGATAACCTTTCGACAGGTGTTAGTTTTTCATTATATGGAAGAAAAAATTTAAAATATTACAAAAAACATGTAGAAACATCGCATGTTCTTTCTCAAACATCAGTGCGTTAGAAAACACAATGAGGGTTGAGCAATTTTTCACCAAGGACAGATTTCTGTCTTCCTCTGATTCTGACACAATTCTTTATGGTGGGTGCTATGTGAGAACCACCATTTAATACTCGCACACAAACTTTGGAATGTCTCACAACCACAAGTCTCAATGTCACACTTGCATGCTTCCTGATAGCCTCAAATCCTTCAAAATATCAGTTCCCTTAATTTACTGGTGCTCCATGTTGACTCTGTGAATGATATGATCATCCTAAAAGACTTATCATTTGATTTGAGTATAAATATTCAGAATATTACAGGCCTGAGCATAGGAAGGTGCTCATTGTTGCAATGACAAGGTTGTGAGTTGTCATGTTACCATTCCAAAAAATAATAGTGGTGGTTGGCGATGTTGGTGATGATGACAACCATTTCTCAATATCTTAAAGTGCATCGAAGTCGTGCCATTCAAAACTTTAAAAATCCAATGGCTTCTAGTCTAAGAAGAGCAAGGAATAGATGCGGCCAGGTATAAGAAGTGTCTCAATCCTCATCCACATATCCAATGAAAATTTATGCAAAATTCCCACTCCTGCGTAGGGAGGATAAAACAAATCTGATGGAGATCAGCCATCCCTTCTTGGTCATAAAATACCAATCTGGTCTAACCACACAAGATAGCATCTTTCATCAGTTTGCCTGTCCAGGTTTCAAGTCTTTGCAAAAGTCGCCAAATCTTCCTCTGGTCATGGATCACTGGGGCCTCCCACTTTCCATGAGGAAAATTCATCCAATCCATGCATAATTGATTATAGAAGAGAAGGGAACTTTTACCATACATCTTACTATATGAAAGCAGAAACATTGCATTGGTGTTGATCTTCTTGGATTACCAATTCTAAATATTTAAAGTTTTAATATCAAAAGGAGGCAACTTTTAAAATATATGGCATTCTGCCCAAATCATCATCAAAGCCTTGTCCCAACTATGTCGGGGTCGGCTACACGAATTCTGTTTCTCCATTCCGATCTATTTTGAGCCATTCCGATCTATTTTGGGTCAATCTATGGGATTCTGCCCAAATGACGTCTAAAAATGCTGTAGCCAATGAATATCACAGTTTCTAAAGTCACCTCATTATGGAACACTCTTAGATCAGTATTTATTCAGCTAAAAACAATATGGATTAAATTCATATTAAATTGGTAACATCAATCCTTTCTCATTGTTGCTAAGCGGCAGATTTCATGCTTCATGATTGTCTTCTTGAAATGTGTTTATTGTGGTGACGTTGTAAGGAATATTGATCAGTGGACCTTCCTTCATGTGTCTCTTACAGCCTATTGATGAAGATGATTGGTACACAGAGTATGTCTTTCCAGCTGGGTCATTTATCATTCCATCAGCTTCATTTCTCTTATACTTTCAGGTGAGATGAACTGTGCCTAGTAACATAAAGAAGATATGTAATACTCAGCTCAACAATATGTATACTAGTACATATTGTAATTAATCATCAACGATGAAGCCCACTATGTTATTTATCAATAATTTGGTTCATAGATCTGTGAGCTCTTACTTCCAAAAATAAAAACCAAATGTCATTGCTCATATTCTTCCTGTTCTGATGATTAGCTCCAAGTTCTTTTGTTCCCTAAATTGCACCAACATGTTTATGCGGAACTTTGGCGTTATAAAGGAACGGAGCCTCAATGCATCGTCGTAGTTCCTTGTCCGTGCATATATTGATATTATTACTTGTTAATTCTTCTTTCTTATGGTATGGATTGAAATAATGATATAAAAGTGTATCTGATATTATTCTAGCCCACTTGTGTTTGCAGGATGATGTATCAGTTATGGACCATTGGATTCTCAGTGGGAGACATTTGGCGCGTAGCATGTATGGAATGGAAGAAGGAAAAACTTACCTCTTCATCCAGTTTTGTTACATAAGTAAATTTATAAGCACAGTTATAAAAGTAGTGAAACTTGATTTTGGCCAGATTAGGTCAAGGCATGATGCCCACGAATTGATCAAGAATTTGAGATTTGATTTTCTTTCTTTAGGTAAAGATAATATATAATAATATTTCAGAAATCTGGCATGTGAGATTGTGAGTCCTTTTGAGTAGCGTCCCTGTTCACTGTTCACTTGAGCTTTTGTATTTGAGAAGAAAAGGAATTTATCAAGTGCAAGTAGTTCAGCCTGCTTCATCTGAATATGTAGACAAGCACAACCATTGGTGGTAGATTGTCAATTTAATCTTCCTTCTTATGGAGAAAGACATTTAACTACTCCTAGATTTCAATGGTCACTTAAGACCATTTGCTTTGGAGAAAGACAGTCAGATCTAAAATGTTAAGTCAATAAACCACACCATCCTTTCCATTCTTACATCACTTCCATTTCGATTTTGCATATATATATATATATATATATGATGTAGTATACAAGTTGCGTTTAGTATAGTAGTATTGTATGTCAAGTAGTCTATATGATTGCAAGATGGTATTTAGATCTCCAGCTGACTATTTCCATTACCATCCATTCCAATCAACATCAATTTTTTAATAGCTTGCACTCAGTCCTAGGTTCAGTAGCTAAGATCTCATACATTCTTTCCACATGTACAAATTCCATGGACTGATAAGAGAACACAAAATGTTTCCATATTACAAGCCAGTCTTATCCAAAGTGGTTCACCCAAATTAGATATAGATTGTTCATGTGTTTAGATGAAATGGACCAAAATGTTGTGAACTCTGGAAATTCTGAGTTATATCATAAGTTTTCATGCTATTATAATTTTTTCTCATTTCTTGTAGGGACGGGTGGCTGAATAATTTGGATGCAAATATGGATGCTCTGAAAGAGATAGCAGAGTCATTCACAGGAAGCAAAGAAGATGCCACGAAGTTGATTAACTTTTGGCGAGGCCATTTTATACAAGGAAGTGAGCAATGGGGTTATAATGATGGAGAAGAATGGATGACTTCCCAATATATCTTCAAGAAGAGATGATGCAAATGCTTTCTTAACAGGATGATTATGGTGAATACTTTTCTTCATCGCAATATAAAAATAAGATGCTTGGAACTAAATCTTTGACACCATAGATATAGTTCTGGACCCCTACATTGTGGGCAGCTGGTATTTTGTTACAGGGAAGGATGAAATTAAAGTTGTTACGAAAATATGCAGAAATGTCCCATGATTGTCTCTTAATATGATTTTTAGTCAATAAACAATCAAAAGATAACTGGGACAATTTGTCACAACACATGATGTTTTTTTTTTTTTTGAGAAACCAACATTCCTTATGGTTGGAAGTAAGAAGGATAGATATGAAGAATTTCCATGTATTTGACTTATGATAGATGAGGATGGAGAAATATAATTCATCTAGCCGATCCCAACATCGTTGAGGCAAGGCTTTGATGACGATAGAGCTCTTTTCATGAATTTTTTTTTAACTTTTTTTTTTGCAATCCTCAATGGAAAGAATTATTCCCCAAAATCTCTAGCTCAATGTCCTTTTCCTTTTCCTTTTCCAGCAATTCATAGACAGTTGTGGACCTATTAATGCATATAAATTAGACTGGAAGAGTTATCTCCTTAGATGGCTAGATGAGTTAGGAAGGAACAAGTAAATTGACTTTCCCTACTTTTTTAACTCTCTCATTTTCTTTCTCTGTCTTTCTATTTTATTACTCCCATTGATCTCCATGCAATTTGGGATAAGTTTGTGGGTGATGCCACTTAATTTTCAAATACACACAAACTTTGACATGGCCCATTCCATCTAAAGTGTAAGACAAACACTTTCAGATTATGCACACTAATGTGTCCCGCTAGCAATATTCAATCAACCAGTCCACTTGTAGACCATATCAGTTATACAATCTAACAGTATTAGTGCATTACTCATATGAGACTTCTAGAGGAGATAAAACCTACCGGTTTGATTTGATATAAAAACATTGAAAGACATTTATGAAAAAAAAAGAAAACATTTTGACCACCAGCTGGACTTTAGATATGCTAAAAATAAAATAATTTTTTTTCACAAAATAAAGATAAAGGCAAAAACACACACTAATCATATAAAACAACAAAAAAACTTGGGGCTCTTTTGTTTGCATGGAATCTAATCCTTAGGATTTCTAAGAAATGTATTCCAAGCAAACTGGATAAAATGGAAGAAACAATGTGAAGATTTGAGGTTCTATGTATGTTTTCTAAGCGTACGTGTGTCTGCGATTCTAATGAAGTGGAGATGTTAGTTATTACGGAAGCTTTTGGTTGATTTTGAGAAATTTCCATCGCGGCCTTAATTGCGGAGAGCGATTTTTCTAATACCATATCGCTTGAGTGTGAAATTGAAAGGCAAACCCTTGGGATTTTCAATATTACTTTAATAAGATTTTGGTTTTATCTTCAAGCATTAATGTAGACTTTTGTTACAAACATAGATTGGCCACCAACTCCGTGTTAGATGCATTAGACAATACTCTTGTATGTTTTGCCTTTTATTTTTTTTTTATTTTTTGTTTTTTGTATTTTCATCTGCAATCTCTTCTCTTTTTTTAAAGAAAGCTTTTGTTACTGATTCGAAAAATGAAAAATAAAAAATTCTCCTCTTTTGTGGAAAATTATTGCTCACCGTCTCCTTTTTAAATCAACTCTAGGAAAGTCTGGTTCGCCACCTTATATCCTTTACCCCTATTTTATCTTCCTTTATTATAACCCATTTTCCCATGAATTCCTAGGAATTTGGTTCCATGTAATGGTTGAAACACACGTATACACACAAGTAAAAATACTTACATACACACATTTTGGTGTTCTTTTCGGATATTTACACACAAATAATGTTGTTGGCTCTCTTCACATGCAAACAAATGGGCCTTGAAGACAGGGACCATCGATCCATGTGGATGGCCTTGTGAGGCCCACATGGGGCCCCACCGATCATGTAGATGTGGGGGATCAAATGATATTTACCTGTTTGTTGAATTTTAAGTTCATCAGATCATCCTAACCCCTTGATTCATGGCTCTCAAGTTTAATTGACCATCAATTAATTAAAGCCATAATTCATGTCCCATGAATAAACAAAAAAAAAAAGACAAAATGAGAATCTAACTAAAGAATCATAAAAAAAAAAAAAAAATCATAGAATACATCCAAACTATAAATATATAAAAAGAAAATATAAAAGTAATTGAAATGCATACTGTTATAGGGTTGAGGGCATATTTGAATTGAAATAATCAAACCAAATAAACAAACATGAATGTACCGAACACATATAAAACATATAAATTCAAAAAAATAAAGTACTTGAAAAGTCTTATACAGTAGGTAAGATGAAAAACATATAGAACTCTTGACTAAATCAATTGTAAAATACAAAACAAAACTTCTATATCCATGGGTTCCTCTCCCTATTTTAGATCTCCCACTCCATCTAGCTACTTTTTTATATTATTTTGATAAATAATTATATATAATAATTGTGTGGTTTAGTTGTTATACTAGTTTTATTTAAAAGGCTATATACGCCATGAGTTCAAAGCTCTAGAACTTTACAATTTTTAGCTTTATACCAAAGCTTGATAAAAAAAAAGTCAAAATTAAAAGAAATTTAGTCAAAATTGAATCCAAAAGCCTCGACTTTAATATATTATAATTAACACAATAACTTGTGCTAGGCACGGGTTATGCGGCTAGGGTACTCGTTCCATCTAACTGCTTTTGACATCTTTTTAATAAAAAAGTATGTATAAGTATTTTGTGGCGTGGTGATTACCTTATTTAAAAAAGCAATGCGTTATGAGTTTGAATCTTACAAGATATATATTTTTGCTTTTTATCAAGTCTCAGTAACACAAGTCTATGTATTATCCAACCTAAAAGTCTAACTCACAAAAGATCCTTATTTTAGAGATTTCAAAACTAGCTAGCAAACCGATCCCAATTTTAAATCACTTACAAAAGGTGATGAATATTTTATTTTTATACGTTCCTTTCCTCTCATATTATCTTTCCTAATAAAACTTTGCAGGATTAAGATTCTCATAGGGCATAGCCCATTTAGATAAGATTTTAGGAATGAAATCCAAAGAACACACTGGAAGACTTAGAGCATCTCCACTAGATATGTTATTTTTGGAGATTCTAAATTCCATTTGAAGGCTTATGTGGTAATTTGAAGGTTTGAAATTTGGTATCTCCAAAGTAAAAACTCCACCTGGTATGCAAAATATATATTTTTATTATAGATTTGTCTTCTTATGGACCTACATCATGAAAGGAAAAAAAGCTTTTGTATTCTTGTGGACCCCCATTGCATAAAAAAATGGCAAAATTAGCGAAAGGTCCCTAGAGTTGAATGTTTCCAGCCTCCAATTCAAGGAAGAACTTTTTAAGGCCTATGGTCCACTTAGCTAAACTTTTTACAGCCTTAGGTCATTGCGTGCACACGTTTTCATTTTTTAGGACTAAATTGCTTCTGTAACTGACGCAACATGTAATGCAGTGGTCCATACAAATTTCACGATTAGTTAGCCTCTAATTTAGATCATTAGTGATCGTTTGTAGATTCAGAGAGGAACCGTTAAAGAGAAGAAAGAGGCTGTTGGTGAATCCACAGCTCGGATCAGATCTCAAGGGCTTGAGATCATATCTGTTTCATCATTGAAACGGAGAGGAGCTTCTTGATCGCAACAAAGAGGAAAGAAGGAGAGAGACTCAGGGGATCGAATTGATCCTTGGTGGGCCACGCAGACCTAAGTTGCAGTTGATCGTAATAGAGATATCGGATTGTTGCAAATAGGGTTCCGTTTTTTGAAGCAAACAGAGAGGACCTTATCCGGTTTTCTGCAAGTCTTAAAAGGATCCGGAGCAAAACTCGATAGGTGAAGGATGTGTGCAGAGCATAGATGTTCAAATAGTAGCTCTCGTGGACTAATCCTTTTCATTTTAATAAGGACCTAAAAGGAATGAGAAGTTACAATTTCTTCCATCATCTTTTTTAAGGGAAAAATTCAAAAGTGCCATACAAATGTCACAAGAATTATAGAGACATGTTCAATCATGCGTTTTACCGAGAACGACACCCTCCCTATGGCTATGATGATTGACAAAAGATGATGCACACGGATCTGGTTTCTCAGTTTCTGCAAGGCTTGTCTGTTACATATTTGTGAAAATTCCTCTGAGAAGAGTCACTCTCTGTTTGCTTGGAGTTTAATGTCTCGGCCACAAGAACATGATTACATAGGCTTTTTGGAGGTTTCTTCCATGGAAGTCTCTAACAAGATGTCATCCGCTTCAGCAACTCAGGTTTCTGCTGCAAATAACCATGGGGTTGGTTCCCAAAAACTCAGATAGATTTGTTTAGAACTCAGATAAATAGCCAAAAACTCAGATAGATTTGGCCAGAACTCAGATAAATTTGACGAAAACTTAGATAAATTTCACAAAAACTCAGATAAATTTTACAAAAACTCAGATAAATTTAATAAAAACTCAGATAAATTTCACAAAAACTCAGATAAATTTGTCAAAAACTCAGATAAACTTTACAAAAACTTAAAAATCCCTAGGCCCTGCTGCCTTTCTACTCCGGTAAGGCCAACGATGATGGTGAATTCCGGTGGTTCTGCTTCTCCGATGCCAGTAGATAGATCTGGCGACGTTCAAGCCCTGCAACGCGTCTTTCTTCTTCAACCACACCCAATCTTTAATGACCAGAAATAAAAATGGAGAACTTGGTACCAGAGCAGGTTTGATCGTTCCCTGTAGATCTGACGACGTTCAAGCCCTGCAACGCGTCTTTCTTCTTCAACCACATCCAATCTTTAATGACAAGAAAGAAAAATGGGAAACTTGGTACCAGAGCAGGTTTGATCGTTCCTTGTGTTTATGCAAGTTTCCTCCATTTTTAATATCACATCTCTTTAAGCTAGTGCCCACCCATCCTGTAAAATCAAGAAGAAGAGATAGCTAAGTAGGGTTGTAAATGGGTACCCGATTCTCCGATTACCCGAAGGTTCCGACCCGTTAGGATCCGGGTCTGGGTCCTTATTTTGGTCCCGATAAGAAAATGGTTCCAGTTCCGGATCCTTTTTTTGGAACCGATACCTAAAAGGGTCCGGTTCTAGATCCACAGTGGCTCAGACCCGTGGACCCGGGACTCGACCCAATATACACTAACATAAGGTAACTTTAGTATGTGAGAACAAAACCCTTTTTACTTTTCTACTTTTCAACATTAGGGTTTTCTACTTTTCTACATCTCATTGCCGGTTTGGATGTGATTTCTGAGTTTTTGGTTAAAAGTGCCTGTTATTGATAGACAAAAGGTCCCATTAGTGTTTGCAGGTACATGATCCAATTGAAATGTGGAAAAATCATAATTTTTTTTAAAATAAAAATACAAGTATTAATCTAGACCCAGAACCGGAACCAGACCCGCCTCACAAACGGTTCCGATTCCGATTTTGGTTTCCATTAATATTATCGGTTCCGGTTCCACCCTGGACCCGGACCGGAACCGACCCGTTTACAACCCTATAGCCAAGGCACAGGTGGAGTAATAGCTAGTAGCTAGAGGAAAAGGCAGAACAACTTTTCAGTATGTTTCTCTGCACTCCGTTTCAAGTCAACATCACATCATCCTTTTGGTGTATTGTAGCAACCTTTTTCTCTGCACACCTTTTCAAGTCAACATCACATCATCCTTTTGGTGTATTGTGGCACTACAAGCTTCGGTGGTCCTTCAAAACGAATGGACGGTTGAGACTGCCCATTCATTTTCGTACTGGTTGGCGTTATATGAATAAGGCGACAATGAAGGAAGGGGCAAATTGGACATTTCAGGTATGAAAAAGTGTGAGAAGGACCTTTGGCTGTATGGATTTTTTTTTGTGGACTGTTTGCAACAAAGTAATGTTCTTAGGGACCTCCGGCCAAAGCCCCCTAAAAAAATCTGAAATAAGAAAAGGCATGTATTTGCCTTTTCCATACTTCAAATTTGGCATATTTATTTTCATGCCTAATGCCAAGTCACATATAACATGACTGTTGGAGTTGGAGACATGCTGAATGCCAATTTTGGCTTTTGGGGTGGCCACGTCGCAATTGACGGTGCTATTGGAGATGCTCTTAGCTCATAAAAATCTCCTTAAAATCTCCTTGTACAAATCAGTGACTACTCAAACTCTATAAAATAATAAAGCTTCCAAGGATTAGGAATAGCAGAAATTAATTATCTTATCCCTTGGTAGGTTTTATAAATGTATGTGTGGTTAATTGAAGTATGGTGAGGTGAAGCATCAAATCAAGAGAGAATAAAATATTAGATTTTATGATGGTGTTTTGTTTTAGTGGTTTGGTAAAGAATCTTTTTGACTTTTTGTATAGAAAAGTGGTGTTCTTTTGTCTTTTAGTGGAGAAAGGAGGTTGCTTTTTTGATTTTTTTTGAAAAATTAAGAGGGAATTTTAAAATTATGTACTTTTGATATGACCCTTGTCATTTTTTTATTTGGATTCACTTTACTCCACTTCTACTAGTTAATTGCCAAACACGCCCTAAAACTTTACTTTAAGGCTAAATCAAGTTAAAAATTGAAATCGAAATTGAGCTCCAATTTCACAATCAATTTTGCCAATTGAATATACATCTTTCATACATGTAAATGAGAATACTGGAAGTTTTGGGACCCACAAAAGTGTAGAAAATCAGATCAATAGATTGAGATTTTTATGGACTTATTTACAAACTACTTGAATTCTATGAAGCTTAAGATAATTAGTAGAAAGGTTCTAAAATTTATTAGTGCAATAGATAAATCGAACAATTTGGATTGCAAATACACAGCCACCATGAATTACAAAACAATGGGATTTGATTCTGATGAGTCAGGCCCAAATGACCCGACCCGTGAGGATGAAGCTCAGGTCCAAGCCCACGAAGAGACCAAGTCAGGGCAGCCACGTTGCTTCGAAAGCAGTCCCGCTCCTACCAGGACCTGCGGAGAAATATCTCATCTGCCTCGTCCAACGCGAGGGCAGTTCGAGGGCTCCAAGGGCAAACGTTGCTGAAGAGTCGTCCCCATCTGTTAAGGGAGGACTATAAATTGAGGAGCCCCACCAGCACTTGGGGGCAATTGATGTCTTCCCATTTTACTACTCTTGTATTCCTCTAACTTGTAATCTCAACTCATTGAGGAAGTAAAACACCATAGGCAAGCCTCTGCCTTTCTGAAGTGGACGTAGGTCATTTTGACCGAACAACTATAATCCCTTCTCTCTCTCATTAATTTACTGCATTTATTACTTTATTACTTGACCGGTGGTGTCCGAAACCCAATTTTGACATCATCAGATTCCATGATCAACTGCAATAGCCAAATGAATTCACCTTGCCTATTTTTTTGGAAACCTCAGTGCGAATATCGGAATATGTATTTTGCATGTTCCATCTTCCAAATGAATGAACGAACACGTAACAACAATCAAACAACGCGTCTCTCGGTCTCGGACACAACAACTCGTGTCTCTACTGTCTTAGCAAATTCTGCAAAAAGTAGCAGGACCATTTAAGACGGTCAGACAAAATTAGATTAAATATCACTTTTTCTCAAAATACCATGAGAAAAAAGATCAATTTCTCGCACAATATATATCATGAATAAATGCCAGCTGGATAAACCTTTCTTTTTTTTCCTTTTTCCCAAGGGAGGGTTCCCAATCCCTTGGAATGGACTATTTCCTTTGGACTAAGAGAGAAGCCGGATAAAACCCCTGTGGGCCATAGGTGGTAGCACAATTGGACTCAACTTTCGGTTTGTGAAGAGGAGGGAATCGGGGGCCAATACCAAGACCTCTACCTCCGGAAGAGGGAGGAACCGCGTGGTCCTGACCACTCGGCCAACCCCTTTGGATTATAGCTGGATACCTCTCCAGGAACAGAAATAGGAGCCCTTCTTTTAACTACCCTCTCATGTATATATATACATATATGATAATATTCAGGTGAGAACTAGTTCTCATATATTATATGAGAACCTTTGTTGGGGCCCATTTGGGGATGGGACTAAGGGGATGGAAAGATCTATGTAAGACCACATCAAGTATCAAGTTTGACCCTAAACCCATGTCCTAACCCCTTCATCCGTGGCCTACAAATTTAATGGCTTCATATTAAAAAAAATATTCAACCATCGATCCAACGGTTTAGTTCATTCGGATGTGTATCAATTCTTGAGATTAATGACTATCAAATGATTCACTATTGGTTGATAGCTTTAGATGGATTGTTAGTTGGCCCCGCAAAAAAATTCTCATATAGTTCTCACTTGAATATTTCAAGTATACATATATGTATTAGCATTAGGTTTCTCTCTGCCTCTCCCCCTCATAAAATAGTTGAGTTGAGTTGTGTTGTAAGGTGCAATGGCAGAAGAGTCGAGGAAGCAAACAAAGAAGGCAGAAGTTGTAGAGCTACTGACGTGTTTGGAGGAAGAGTCTGTACCGGATGAGGAGATCCGAAGGCTCATGAGAATTCAATTAGAAAGGCGTCTTCAATGGGTTACACACCTACCTATCAACAACAGCTTCAGCAAAACCTCAACTTGGTTCATTGTAACACACACTCTCTCTCTCTCTGAATCCAACTTCTAACCTGACCTGCAGCCAACCTAACATGAATTAACCCTGTAAGCAAGGGGAGGATCCATCACTACAGATCAAGATTGACATTCAGAAATTATTCAGTGCACATGGTGATGCGCACAACACCCCATGTGGGGCCCATCTGATTACCCGAACGGACCCCACAGAAATCCCTGTTTTGCTTCATTTTGAGAACGAATGAAGGAAAATTTAGCTGTCAGGCATTTTTTCTTCCTGAAAAAACATGTTTGCCAGGCATTTTTTTTCTTCCTTTCTGCATATCTCAGGGATCGAGCCCCCCAGCTTAATTTACAAACTCAGATCATGGAGAAGACATGACTCTCACTTACTCCTTTTAATTAATAGTGAAAAGGATGAAACTTATGGAATCAGTAATAGCATGATCCATCATTATTGTCTCTCGGCTAGGTGCATGGATCGAAAACATTCATTCAGAACTTACGCTGAACTTCACCGTAGGCTAACAAAATTCACGGGCTTGTTTGGCATCATTCTGAGAATGTTTCATTTTGAAAATGAATGAAAAATAAAGGGAGCCCCTCCACTCCTCTGGTGATTCCCTCTTGCTCAGAACCGGGGGCTGACCCAGGATTTCATCTTGTGGGGGGGGGGGGGGGAATAGATATTTTTTAACAAATAGCTAATATTTCTTTTATATTTTTTTTCTGGATATATATATCTCTAACTAAATTTGTTTTTGGATTTTTGGTGATGCGTATGAGGCATTTTTGGGAGCTTTTTCTAATACAACTTCGCAAACATTTTCATTATAAGAACACAACTTTAAAATCTCCAAAAAATTTCCACGGCTGATTGAACTTTGACTTTCATCATGTCCCCTAAAAGTACAAGCTTGAAATATGCAAGCCATCGGACTGTATCAATCGAGGCCTTAAGTCGTAACGATTGTTTGCAATTTGTTTAGAAGTGAACTTGTCAAGCACTTTTTGTATGTGTTGAGGTTGGTTCATCAAGTCCTCGCATGATCTCTCAGCATCTTTATGAAAAGTATTAGGACCTTTTCCCATATGATTTAACAAAGCACAATTTCTTCCATCCCTAACTTTCTTCCAATTCCGAAATCCGTCAATAGTGAACACAATTTGTTCAGCATGTCCGATTGGCTTATGAGAGAGATAACATGGAAGATAAAAAACTGCATCTTTCTTTGGAAAATATTCCAACCACGAAGGAAATAAATTAAACCAAGACTCTTGAAAGCTACGAGGATGAGCCATTGATCCAGATTTCGGATACTTTGAGAGATTCGGTTGGTGGACCAACCTTTATGTACTTTCGTCGAATTTCATCGCGTTGACTGACGTCATACTCTCATATTTGGCGACGCAATCCTAGATCATGCATGCTACTAAGAATTAATATCATCATCATTATTGATTTCAGTTCTTTGAAGTTTTGTAGGATGATTTTCAGCAATTGGAGTTTCAACGTTAGAGGTAGACGATGGCCCATCAGTATCTAAGTTTGTAAGATTTTTTTCTCTTGAAAAATCCATCAATTGTAGATGACGTTCCCATCTAGAAATTAAATAAAAATCATATTTATTATAGATTTCATATTCAGGTTGGTTATAGATTTCATATTCCATTTTGGTCTCCTTTTTTTTTAAACTTTGTGCAAACAATGTTGGGGGGCGGGGGCGCACTTGTTATAAAATTAATATATAAACTAATTAAAATATATTATATATAAGGAATAGCGGTTTTTTTTTTTTTTTTTTTTTTTTTTTTTTTTTTTTTGTGTTGTGGGGTGGGGGGGTGTGGGGGTGGGGGGGGGGGGTATGGCCTCCCTGGGCCTACACTTAGGTCCGCCCCTGCTCGGAACATCGATCATTGGGGGGGGGGGGGGGGGGGGGGGGAGGGTGGGTATGGCCTCCCTGGGCCTACACCTAGGTCCGCCCGCTCGGAACATCGATCATTGGCCCCAACCTGCTCCGTGGCTCACAATTTTTTACACTCCAAAATGAGTGCACAGTACAATGGATGCAACGGTCTGGTGCATTTGGGTGGGACTATCAGGGCATCCTTGTTTGATGGTCCACTAGTAGCCATAAATGTTGAAATACAATTGTGCAACAGGTCATTTGACTCGAGTCTCTAGCAGTATTGATGTTATTTTGTCCTGGTCTTTAGGAAGTAGTTTGTTTATTTCCTGGTCTTTTGGTAGTAGTTGTAACAGGTAGGAATATGGGTTCATGGTTCCTACTTGTATGCATTAATGTGTTAGTTGCTTTTCTTCTGTATTGCCTATTTATAGGCCACTCAATAATTAATGAATTCATTGAAGTTGGTTCCTTTGTTTATACAGTTTTTCTTTATCATTGGTATCAGAGCCAGAACAACTTTAAAGTGAGCTTGAGGGAACCAGAGTTCGTGAGAGACAAAAATTCTCTGTCTTGTTTTGCAGCAGCAATAACAACAGTACGTGATGACTTCCGAAAATTCTGTTCAACCTGCAATTCCCCGCTTTGATGGTCACTATGATCATTGGAGCATGTTGATGGAAAACTTCTTGAGGTCTAAAGAATATTGGCAAGTTGTCTCCGACGGGATCGCAGAACCAGCAGCTGGTACGACAATGACTGACGCCCAGAAAATAGAAATTGACGGGCAGCGATTGAAGGATTTGAAGGCCAAAAACTATCTTTTTCAGGCCATCGATCGGTCTGTCTTGGAAACTATTCTTAGCAAAGAAACTTCCAAGCAAATTTGGGATTCCATGAAGAAAAAATATCAAGGCTCCTCAGAGTAAAGCGTGCACAACTTCAAGCCTTGAGAAGGGATTTTGAAATACTGCAGATGACAGAAGGTGAGTCCATTACTGACTATTGTTCACGGACAATGGGAATAGCGAACAAAATGCGATTCCATGGTGAAAAGATGAATGACGTGGTCATCGTTGAGAAGATTCTGCGTTCTTTAATCCCCAAATATGATTATGTTGTATGCTCAATCGAAGAATCCAAGAATATTGATGAACTTTCACTTGATGAACTGCAAAGCTCTTTGTTAGTTCATGAACAGAAGATGAATCGCAACTCAACCACAGTTGAGCAAGCATTAAAGGCTACTACCCCTCCTTATTTCTCAAACTCAAGAGGAAGAGGCAGAGGGAGAGGCAATAGCAATGGAAGCAATGGAAACAAGCAGTACCAGAATTTTTGGCCCGATGATTCTCAAGGACAAGGCAGGGGACGTGAACAACGACAATATGACAAATCGAAGGTGGAGTGCTACAGGTGCCATAGGTTTGGTCATTATCGCTCCGAATGCTACACCAAACTACCCAAAGTTGAAGAACAGGTTGAACAATCAAATTATGCAGAAAAGGCGGACATGGAGACTCTGTTGATGGCTTCTCATGTCAAAGGGGAATCCCAACCGGATGTTTGGTACGTCGACTCTGGCTGCAGCAACCATATGTGTGGTAATAAGTCTTATTTTTCTTCTCTAAATGAAGGCTTTCGTACTAATGTGAGCTTTGGTGATTGTTCCACTGTTGATGTTATGGGAAAAGGTGATATTGAGATACTAACCAAAAATGGTTTTGTAGAAATAATCTCTAATGTCTTGTATGTTCCTGATTTGAAGAATAACTTATTAAGCGCTGGTCAGTTGCAAGAGAAAGGTTATGTAATAACTCTTCAGAAAGGAGTTTGTGAGATATACGATCCCTCCAGAGGAGCGATCGCCATTATTCCAATGAATCAAAACAGGATGTTTCCATTACAGATAAAAACCGCCCAATCTTGCTTGATGACAGAAGTGAAGGATTCCTCTTGGCTTTGGCATTTCAGGTATGGCCACTTGAATTTTGGTGGTGTTAAGATTTTGAGTGTTGGCTAAATTCATGGGTTGGACAAAACTCTGGGTCTTTGAGTTGTATGTTTTATTTAGAAAAGGACTCTGAAGATGGAAGACTAAATTGGACTGCTTAAAGAAGACATCTTAGGACTTGTGCCATGGAATTCTATTTCATAAGCACATGTGGACTACCATACTCAAGAATCACCTTTCCATTCCATGACACGATGTGGACTCTTTGGAATTTTTTAAAGATGATTTACATGTGTCATCATCATATGGTAAGTTGATTTACATGTGTCATCATCATATGGTAAGTTGATTTACATGTGTCATCATCATAGGCTAAGTTAATTTACATGTGTCATCATCCTATGGTAAGTTAACTTACATGTGTCATCATCATATGGGCTTTTGACCTTTTGACACCACATGGGAATTAAAGAAATAAAAAGAGAGCCTCAGATGATTCAAATTGCCTGCAAAGCTACCGAAACAGAGAGTAAAAGAAGTCTGACAGAGTCTTGTTTGGCGGTCACAGTACCTCATCCGCTCGAGCGGATGAAGAGTCCGCTCGAGCGGACATGGCGCAGGGAGTCCGGGAAATTAAGATGATGGTATTCTAATAGTGCTCAAACTGATGGTTTTAATCCTAATCAAATTAGGGAATATTAAGCACGTCCCAAGGGCTATTTAAAGGACTCAAGGGCTATTCCAAAGATACACCTCACCTCTCAAAGTACTGAGTTAGAGATTTGATTGAGAGAATTCTTTTCTAGAGATTTATTAAGAAGTTGTGCTGTACAAGTTCTCTAGAGCCAAGATCTTCTGCATCCTTAGTAGAAGATTGTCTTCTTGCAGTAGAAGATTTGAGGAGTCAAGTGCTGGATTGAGTCTGTTGCAATCAGCGGTGTGAAGTCGTTGAAGCGTGAAGCGACACAAGGTAACTTCAGTCCTTAGGTAGGGGATATCTGGGGAGGAAATCTGAGTTTCTTGTAATTGCGAGATTCATAGTGCTTGATTATTGATCCAGGTTGGATCGGTGGTTTTTTACCCGGTTAGGGTTTTCCACCTAAAATTTGGTGTCCTTGTGGTGTGTGCTTGAGTTTTATTTCCGCTGCATAGCTTTTATTATTTGCACACTCTTGTCTGATTATTTGAGTAGACCAATCTAGAAATCGGGAACCCCTAAATATTTCTTTCAATTGGTATCAGAGCGGGTTGCACTAAGTTATTGTGTTTGATCCATAAAGATTTCTAGAATGGTGCTCAATAGAGAAGGGACATCAACTACCAAGCCTCCTTTGTTTGATGGTTCTAATTATGCATATTGGAAGCAAAGGATGATTGGATTTCTTAAGTCCATTGATGATGATGTGTGGGATATTGTTGAGGAGGGCTACTCCATACCAACGATAGTGGTTAGTGGACAAACTGTTCCTAAACCTAAAGCTGAATGGACTAAGGATGAGAAGCGTGCCTCAAATTGTAATAACAAGGCAATGAATAGTATATACAATGGAGTGTCTGCTGAAGAGTTCCGTAGGATTTCCACTTGCAAAACTGCAAAAGAAGCATGGGAAGTCTTACAGACGGTTTATGAGGGTACAGACACGGTGAAGCAAGCAAAATTGCAAAGGCTAACTAAAGAATTTGAAACCATCGTGATGGAAGAAGATGAGACCTTTGATCAATTTTATGCAAAACTGAATGATCTTGTCAATTCTGTTTTCAATCTGGGTGAGGAAATTCAAGAAAACAAGATTGTCAAGAAAATTTTGCGGTCTCTACCTTCGAGGTTCGATTCTAAAGTTGACAGCTATTGAAGAAAATAAGAATCTTGATACCCTCAAGATCAACCAGCTAGTTGGAAATCTTCAAACCTTTGAAGCAAACCGGTTGAATAAAGGAAAATCAAAAGAGAAGGGTATTGCTTTAAAAGCCATTTCAGAATCAAGAAAGAAGCCTGAAAAGAAAATTGAATCTGATTCTGAATCTGAGGGTGAAGATAATATGGCTGAGTTTATGAAGTGCTACAAAAAATACATGAAGTCAAAAAAGGCGAATTGGAAGCATTTAAAATCTGGGAAGAAAGACTCTGCCAAAGGAACAAAGTGTTTCGAGTGCCAAGGCTATGGTCATTATGCTAATGAATGTGCTAACAAGAAAAAGGGTACAAAGCAAAAGGTTCTCAAAACAATTTGGGATGAAGAATCTTCTGAAGAAGAAAAGGAAGAAGATAGCGATTTTGAAAACGATCCTTCAGATAAAGGGAAGGAGAAGTTTATGGCGTTCCTGGCTGCGTCTGTGTCTGACAATGATACTGATAGTGATGATGAGATGTCAGATCAAGAGAAAGATTTTGAAGAATTGTACCATGCTACATATGCTGATTGCGTCAAGATGACTAAATTTGCTAACAAGTTTACTATCAAGTTGAAGGCTGCTCAAGAAGAAAATTCTGCACTGCAAATTGAATTAGAGCAAGCACTTAAACATGTTCATCTCTTGAAAAGCCAGAAAAACTGTTTGACTGAAAATTTGACTACTGATGGTCAAAAACTGCAGAAAGCTGAAAAAGAAGTAGCAGATCTGAAGAATGAGACAGTGACACTGAAAGCTGAAAATCAAGATCTGCAAGGAAGACTAAAGATCACTTTGTCCGAGCTAGAAGTAACAAAAGCTTCTCTACACAAGATGAACACTGGTTCGAAAACTCTTACAAATATCTTGTGCAGTCAGAAGTCTCAATTTGACAGAAGCGGTCTTGGTTATGATCATGGTGCATCCACTTCAAATACTAAAGGTAAAACAATTTTTGTTTCAAGTGTTGCACATACTACTCCACATACTGCACATGTCAATAATGTGGTGAGTAGTTTCAAGAAAAAGAATGTGTCACGCGCTGTACACACATCCACTTGTCACCATTGTGGAAAGAAAGGACACATTCGTCCCCATTGCAAGAAGCTGAATAGTCTACCTAAAACCAAGCAATGGAGTAAGAATTTTTCTCCACCCAAGTCGACTGCAATTTGGGTTAGAAAATCTGATTTGCCTAATGAGTTTACTCACACTATGCTGGAAAAACAATATACACAAGTGTGGGTGACTACATATAAAAAGCCCTGATCAATGAGATCAAGCTCCCACCCCCAGTGCTACTATGAAGATACATTCAGGGGGAGTTGCAATTGAGGGGGAGCTATTAATCTTAATTGACAAGAAAGCTGCTATTCTTATCTTTAGCTTTGTCAATTATGGACAAAAAGGGGGAGAAACGGTAACAGATCAAGGGGGAGAACAAGAAGTTCAGAAGAGTCAGAGACATTGAAGATCCACATGCGCTGATTGCCATTTTTTAATTCAATGTATTTTGGGTTTCTTTTTAGTAGATCTTTTTGTATTAGGGAGTTTTGTCCATGAATTGCCAAAGGGGGAGATTGTTAAGATTTTGAGTGTTGGCTAAATTCATGGGTTGGACAAAACTCTGGGTCTTTGAGTTGTATGTTTTATTTAGAAAAGGACTCTGAAGATGGAAGACTAAATTGGACTGCTTAAAGAAGACATCTTAGGACTTGTGCCATGGAATTCTATTTCATAAGCACATGTGGACTACCATACTCAAGAATCACCTTTCCATTCCATGACACGATGTGGACTCTTTGGAATTTTTTAAAGATGATTTACATGTGTCATCATCATATGGTAAGTTGATTTACATGTGTCATCATCATATGGTAAGTTGATTTACATGTGTCATCATCATAGGCTAAGTTAATTTACATGTGTCATCATCCTATGGTAAGTTAACTTACATGTGTCATCATCATATGGGCTTTTGACCTTTTGACACCACATGGGAATTAAAGAAATAAAAAGAGAGCCTCAGATGATTCAAATTGCCTGCAAAGCTACCGAAACAGAGAGTAAAAGAAGTCTGACAGAGTCTTGTTCGGCGGTCACAGTACCTCATCCGCTCGAGCGGATGAAGAGTCCGCTCGAGCGGACATGGCGCAGGGAGTCCGGGAAATTAAGATGATGGTATTCTAATAGTGCTCAAACTGATGGTTTTAATCCTAATCAAATTAGGGAATATTAAGCACGTCCCAAGGGCTATTTAAAGGACTCAAGGGCTATTCCAAAGATACACCTCACCTCTCAAAGTGCTGAGTTAGAGATTTGATTGAGAGAATTCTTTTCTAGAGATTTATTAAGAAGTTGTGCTGACAAGTTCTCTAGAGCCTGTTCTTCTGCATCCTTGTAGAAGATTGTCTTCTTGCATAGAAGATTTGAGGAGTCAAGTGCTGGATTGAGTCTGTTGCAATCAACGGTGTGAAGTCGTTGAAGCGTGAAGCGACACAAGGTAACTTCAGTCCTTAGGTAGGGGATATCTGGGGAGGAAATCTGAGTTTCTTGTAATTGCGAGATTCATAGTGCTTGATTATTGATCCAGGTTGGATCGGTGGTTTTTTACCCGGTTAGGGTTTTCCACCTAAAATTTGGTGTCCTTGTGGTGTGTGCTTGAGTTTTATTTCCGCTGCATAGTTTTTATTATTTGCACACTTTTGTCTGATTATTTGAGTAGACCAATCTAGAAATCAGGAACCCCTAAATAATTTCTTTCAGGTGGCTTGAAAACTCTCCAACATAAGCATATGGTAACGGGTCTTCCTCCAATCGATATTCCCTCTCAAGTTTGTGAGAACTGTGTTGTTGGCAAACAACATCGTACTCCATTCCCTACAGGACATTCATGGCGAGCTAAGACAGTCTTAGAGTTGGTTCATTCCGATATATGCGGACCAATTAATCCAACTTCTAACGGGGGTAAAAGGTATTTTCTTACTTTTACTGATGACTTTAGTCGCAAAACTTGGGTTTATTTTCTCCAAAAAAAATCAGAGGCTTTTGGTATGTTTACAAGCTTCAAGGCACAAGTTGAAAATGAATCAGGAAGAGCAATTAAAATTTTTCGCACTGACCGTGGCGGAGAATTTTGTTCAAAAGAATTTAATGCTTTTTGCGCCAAGCATGGCATTCGAAGGCAACTCACTGCTGCTTACTCACCGCAGCAGAATGGCGTATCGGAGAGGAAAAATAGAACCATTCTCAACATGGTGAGGAGCTTGCTGTCCAGAGGGAACACTCCAAAGACTTTTTGGCCTGAGGTTGTAAATTGGAGCGTTCATGTGTTGAATAGAAGTCCTACTTTTTCTGTCAAAAACATGACCCCTGAAGAGGCTTGGAGTGGAAGGAAGCTAGGAGTAGATCATTTCAAAATATTTGGGTGCATAGCATATGCCAAGATTCCGGATGAGAACCGAAAGAAGCTTGATGATAAAGGCAAGAAATGTGTCTTTCTAGGTGTGAGTGAAGTCTCCAAAGCCAATAAATTATTTCATCCACTCACAAAGAAAATTGTCATTAGCAGAGATGTCATTTTTGATGAGGATAATACGTGGAATTGGACTGAAAATGGATCACAACAGCAACAAATCCCAGTCAATTTTGATGACGTTGCAGACACAATCGAGCCTCTAGTGCAATCTTCTGATATAGATCACACTATCCAGCAACCTATAGATGGAAATCTGCTTACAAATGATCCAATTATTGAAGATCAACCACGCTTCAGAAAGCGACCAGCTTGGATGATTGACTATGTAAGTGGTGACGACTTATCTGATGATGATACTATTGCTCATTTTGCTTTGTTTGCAGATTGTGATCCTCTTCTATTCCAAGAAGTTGTAAAGGATACAAAATGGCAAACTGCTATGAATGAAGAGATCAAATCAATTAAAAAAAATAACACTTGGGTACTCACAGATCTTCCTAGAGGGCATAAATCCATTGATGTCAAATGGGTTTATAAAACAAAGCTGCGAAAAGATGGTGGAATCGACAAGTACAAAGCTCGGCTCGTTGCAAAGGGATATAAGCAGAAATTTGGGATTGATTACAAGGAGGTTTTTGCTCCGGTTGCAAGGCTCGACACCATTCGATTGGTCCTATCCATGGCTGCTCAAAATGCCTGGCCTATCTATCAACTGGATGTGAAGTCCGCATTTTTAAACGGAGAATTAGAAGAAGAAGTCTACGTTAATCAACCTCCTGGATATGTGAAGCAAGGTCATGAGAATCAGGTATACAAATTAAAGAAGGCATTATACGGACTAAAACAAGCACCAAGAGCTTGGTATAGTCATATAGATGCTTATTTCTCTAGAGAAGGGTTTCACAAATGTCCTTATGAGCACACACTCTATACAAAGCTTGGAAATGATGGAGACATACTGGTTGTCTGTCTTTACGTCGACGACCTCATTTTTACTGGTACTAATAGTGTCATGCTTGATACTTTCAAAGCAAATATGATGGCTGAATTTGATATGTCAGATTTGGGGTTGATGCATTATTTTCTTGGAATCGAAGTTGAGCAGTCCTCTGCTGGTATTTTTATTTCACAAAAAAAATATACTCTTGAGATTTCGGACAGGTTCCATATGAAAGATTGCAACTCAGTTTGTACTCCAACTGACTGTGGCTTAAAGTTGCTAAAAGATGATGGAGGGAAGAAGATAAATGCTACTCTTTATAAGCAGATAGTTGGAAGTTTGATGTATCTAACTTCAACAAGACCTGACATCATGCATGCTGTTGGTGTAATAAGTCGATACATGGAGAGCCCAACTGAGACTCATCTCTTAGCTGCAAAAAGGATCTTTCGTTATTTGAAAGGTGTGTGGGGAGATTCCCAGAGCTACAAGATTAAGCTAATCACAGCCATCAGATGGGGCTAAGCATTCTCACGTGCCATCCGCGTGCCATCTACGTGGCACCAATCTCACCCCGGCTACCAGGATAGAGGCCTTGGCCGAAGTCGAGCATCTCCGGGCCGCTAACGCCGAACTGGTCCGCCCCGGGTGCCATCTCGGCGGGGAACTCCACCTCGGCTGAGCCACCCCAGTGCCATCTCGGCAGAAAACTCCACCTCGGCTGAAGAAGTCAGGACAGTAGCCGAAGCAAGAGAGAACCTTCACTTGCGCCCCTCATCCCCACGTCATCAGGCACGTGGAGGGATAGGGTCACGAGCTAGTGGGACAGACACGACATCCAGCCGTCTGCTATCCTCACCAGATCACTGACATGGCGGCATCCAGCGGCTGAGGCCACATCAGGGCAAGGCCCGAGGGCAGATCCGATGGTACCCTAACCGCCAAAGGCGCCCAACACAATTTGGCCCAACAAGACACGCATTTAATGCAATGTGGGCTGACCCGACTAGCATTAAATGCAGAGTGGGCCGGATTAGACTGCATTTATTACTTTGTGGGCTGATCATGACTTCCCAGTCGAATCATGGGACCCACACCAAGATATCCTCTGAAAGATACGATTCAAACCTCTACAAATAGAACTCCATGCACCATGCAAGGTACGCACAATCTCATTCACAGAGCCCTTACTCTGTCTCTCTTCTCCCTCTCCTTCCATTGTTCCAGTTCCCACACTGACTTTGGCATCGGAGAGCCTTGCACCGCCCAGGCCAGGGTCTCCTGACCGTTTGCTATTCCCTTTCAGGCTTCCGGACGGCATCCAGTCATTCCCAGACACCATCATCTTCTCGGATAAGTCCTATAAGGCACCTCCTTATTGTGGGTCATTATTTTCTGCACCTACAATTGGCGCCGTCTGTGGGAAAGTAATATCCCAACCTCTCAAAACCTTCCCAACCTTCTTAACCTCAACCTCTCAGAAGCCATGCCTCCGAAAGCTAAGAAGGGCGTAGAATCCTCAAGAGCAGCGCTCGAGCTGCCACCACCGCCAACGGACGTCCCTCCCCAAGGACGCTCCCGTACGGTGCATGGCACGACTGTAGGCGAGGGCCGCTTAGGCTCTCAGCTCTTTATCGAGTTCCCACTCCAAGAGGGACTCGAGGCCTCGACCTCGTCAGAAGAAGTCGCGCCACCCAGACGCAATGAGCGTCAGCATGAGCGTCCCCGGAAGGACAAAGCCGTGGCCGTAGGAGAAACGCGCCACGTTCAACCCCCTGCCACTGGAGAGGTTCCCGAAGCTGCTTTCCTCCAGAAGCAACTCCAGAAGCAAGGGCAGCTGATTCGCGAGCTCCAGCAGCAGCTGAGGGCAGTGCAAACTGCCTCCTTGAGGCAGGTCTCTGAGCATCAAGGGAAAAAGAGGGACGCCCCCAGCAGGGCAGCCCAGCCTCCCCGCGAGGACCTCAGAAATCATCTGGACCAGAAACGGAGCCAGATCCGTGACGAAGGCTCGAGCAACAGCCGAAGTCATCATAGCCGCGATGGCCGAACTCATAGCCGTCGTAGCCCGAGCCATCCCAAGCGAAAGCCCCGAGCTCAGACTCCAGAGAAGGACGACGAGCAAGAGCGATTTGACAAACGTGTCAGATTGGCTCTCCAGCACAACTTGGACATGCTTGACCAGAAGCAGATCTGTGGTCACATTGATCTGGGGGGCTCGCCCTTCACAAAAGAGATCGAGCACACCCCCTTGCCCAGGAAGTTCTCCGTCCCGCGGTTCGTCCCCTATGACGGACTGTCCGACCCGTCCGCACACCTCCGACACTTCTCCCAGAAGATGTCCATCTGGGGAAACGAGGGTCACCTAAACTGCAAAATCTTCTCCTCCAGTTTGGGTGACCTCCCCCTGAAGTGGTTCTGCTCTCTCCCGGAGCAGTCGGTTTCCAGTTGGAAGGAGCTCCAGCTCTCCTTCCTGAAGAAGTTCCAAGCCTACACCGTCGTCCCCAAGAAGGAAGGGGACCTCATCGCCCTGAGAATGAAGCAGGGCGAAACCCTCGCCAAGTTCACCCAGCGATTCTGGGCGATCTACAGCCAGATCGAGGGCGCGAGGGAAGGGATAGCCATTTACGCCTTCCAGCATGCCCTGATCCCCGGCATCGACTTGCGAAAGGACTTGGCCGGGGACACCCCAGAGTCCATGTC
This sequence comes from Litsea cubeba, assembly GCA_012931725.1. Classification (NCBI taxonomy): domain Eukaryota; kingdom Viridiplantae; phylum Streptophyta; class Magnoliopsida; order Laurales; family Lauraceae; genus Litsea; species Litsea cubeba. The sequence goes on along the minus strand of CM022947.1, from coordinate 4,532,142 downwards.
AGAATTGATGTCCCGGGTGAAGCGCTTCATCGCCCAGGAGGAAGACGAGATCCGAGCTAAGGATCAGGACGGGCATCCGGAGCCCGAACAAAAGAATGACCAACCTCGGCAGAGAGGCGGGAGGCCCTCCCAGAAGCAGGAGCCCAAGCGGGCCTGGGTCTCCAGTTCAGCGAAGCCTTCGTCGTCCAGGTCTGGGGGCACTTACAAGCCCAGACCTCCCTCCAGCGCCAGTCAGAGCGTCAACGTCGTCTTCAAGGAGCCGATCTACCGCATCCTGACCAAGATCAAATCCAAGCCGTTCTTCAAGTACCCTCCGCCCATGAAGAATGAACCCACCGAAGGCCCCCGAAGCAAGCTCTACTGCTCCTTCCATAAGGGCAACGGGCACAGGACCGAAGAATGCAGGACTTTGCAGGGGTATCTGGAGAAGCTGGCCGAAGAGGGCCACATCCCAGAGTTCGTCAAGGCAGGTGATGCCGGCGGCAGCGAGGGCCGGGTTCACCAGAGCACGGCCCAGGCTCCAGATAGCGAGGACTCAGAGAAGATCATCAACGTGATCCATCTGGCGTCCTCAGCTCCCGCTTCCTCGTCCCGGGGAAGCTCTCAGACCCGTGCCGAAGCCAGGCGGGCTTCGCACGGGAAAGAAGTGATGAAAGCCGAACTCGCTCCGGCATCCAAGAGAGCCCGCCGCGACCGACCCGCCATCTCGTTCTCGGATCGAGATCTAGAGGGAATCCAGGTCCCTCACAACGACCCCCTGCTCCTCACCATGAAGCTGAGAGACTTCACCGTGAAGAGGATCCTCGTCGACACCGGCAGCTCCTCCGAGGTCCTCTACTACGACTGCTTCAAGAGGATGAAGCTCTCCGAAGCAGACCTCACGGAGGTCCGAGCACCCTTGCTAGGGTTATCCGCCACGCCAGTCTATCCCAAGGGTCGGATCACCTTGGAAACCCAAGTTGGTGGAGCATCCGTGCTGGCCGACTTCCTGGTTGTGGACGCCCCTTCTCCCTATAATGTCATTCTGGGCAGAACGTGGCTCCACAAGCTAGAGGCAGTTCCTTCTTCCCTCCACCAAAAGCTAAAGTTCGTCCTTGAGAACAAGGAGGGCAAGATGGAAGTAATCACAGTGGAGGGAGACCAGCAGCAGGCCAGGCAGTGCATGCTGGCCGCAGTCCCAGCAGTAAAGGAGCCAGAGCGCGTCAACCTGGCCGAGTTCGAGAAGGGCCTCGATGAGATCGGCCGGGACCCTGAGAAGAAGAGCATCGAGGACCTGGCCGAGGTCAGGCTAGACCCGGCAGACCCAGACCATTTCTTCCTGATTGGCACTCAGCTGTCAGACGAAGAAAGGGCCGAACTCTCTCGGTTCTTGATGCAGAATGTGGACGTCTTCGCTTGGAGCCCAAGCGAAATGCCCGGGGTCGACCCTGAGGTTATGTGCCACAAGCTCAATGTCGACCCCGACCACAAACCAGTAGTGCAGAGGGCCCGAAGGACCGGGCTGCAGCAGACAGATGCGGTCGTCGAAGAGATCGACAACCTGCTGAAAGCAGGAGCCATCCGGGAAGTCCAGTACCCGGTATGGCTGGCCAACACGGTGGTGGTCAAGAAGAAAACTGGGAAGTGGAGGGTGTGCGTGGACTTCACCGATTTGAACAGGGCTTGCCCTAAGGACAGTTTTCCCCTCCCGAAGATTGACCAACTGATTGACGCCACCGCTGGTCATGACCGAATGAGCTTCCTTGACGCCTACCGAGGCTATCATCAGATCCCGCTCTACGAGCCCGACGAGGAGAAAACATCGTTCATCACCCCCCGCGGCACTTACTGCTATAAGGTGATGCCCTTCGGGCTGAAGAACGCGGGGGCGACCTATCAGCGCCTCGTCACAAAGATGTTCCAGGCCCAGCTCGGCCGATCGGTAGAGGTGTATATCGACGACATGGTCGTCAAATCTGTGCGCTCCAGCGACCATCTGACGGATCTCGGCCAAGTCTTCGGCATCCTTCGCGCCTACAAGCTCAAGTTAAACGCTTCCAAGTGCGCCTTCGGCGTAGCCTCTGGCAAGTTCCTCGGCAGCTTGGTGACGCGGAGAGGGATAAAGGCCAATCCGGAACAGATCACTGCCATCCAGGGCATTCAGAGTCCCTCTACCACGAAGGAAGTTCAGAGGCTCACAGGAATGGCCGCCGCACTCAATCGCTTCATCAGCCGCTCATCAGATAAGTGCAGGCCTTTCTTTCAGCTTTTAAGGAAAAATTTGAAGTTCCAGTGGACCCCTGAGTGCGACCAGGCATTGGCCGCACTCAAAACTTATTTGATGTCACCACCATTACTCTCCACCCCAACTTTGGGGGAGATCCTGTATTTGTACCTTGCGGTCTCGGATCACGCAGTGAGCTCCGTCCTCATCAGGGAGGACGAGGGAGTTCAAAAGCCAATCTATTACACGAGCAAGACCCTGCTCGATGCCGAGACCAGGTACCTCCTGTTGGAGAAGCTTGCATTGGCTCTTGTCACCGCCTCCCGCAAGCTCTCCCATTATTTTCAATCCCACACTATTGTGGTGATCACGGAGCACCCACTCCGTTCATTGTTCAAGAAAGCTGACTTTTCAGGGCGCATATCAAAGTGGGCAGTTGAACTGGGGCAGTATGACATACAGTACCGTCCCCGAACTGCGATCAAAGCCCAGATCCTGGCAGACTTCATTGTCGAATTCGCCTCCCCCAACCCGGCTCTGACCCAGCTCGGCACGGCACTGGGGGGCACAGGGCAAGAGCCAGTAGAAACAGAGGTCCAGCAGTCTCCCACCTCGGCATGGAAGATCTTTGTCGACGGGTCGTCCACCTCCAAGAGAGCTGGCGCCGGCATAGTTCTCCAATCGCCAGAGGGACTGGTCATAGAGCAAGCCTTCACCTTGGACTTCAAAGCGACGAACAATGAGGCAGAGTACGAAGCAATGATTGCAGGGTTGAACAGCGCCCGAATCCTCGGAGCCCAGCATCTGGAGATCTTCAGCGACTCTCAACTGGTAACTAGCCAGCTCGCTGGGGACTACCAGGCCAGGGACGACAGGATGGCGGCCTACTTGGCCCTTGCGAAAAAACTACTCTCCCAATTCCAGAAAGCTGAGGTCAGACAAATATCCAGAGACACCAACACGCATGCAGATGCGCTTGCAAACCTGGCCTCCGCCGTCGAAGCAGGAAAGAAGAGGACCATCGAGGTCGGGTCAGTATCGAGGTCAAGTCTAGAACTCCATTCATCTCGGCTTGTCCTCTGTGCTGACCTCGGCCCCAGCTGGATGGATCCAATCGTCGCCTACTTGAAGGACGACCAGCTCCCCGAAGACAAGACCGAAGCCCACAAGATCAGGCTCAAGGCAGCTCGGTTCTGGCTCTCTCCAGAAGGCAAACTCTACAGGAAGTCCTTCACAGGTCCATACCTCCAATGCGTCCACCCGACCAAGGTGGACGACTTCCTGTACGAGATCCATGAAGGAATCTGCGGCAGCCATATAGGAGGTCGGTCATTGGCCTACAGAGCAATCAGCCAGGGTTACTGGTGGCCCTACATGCAGAAGGACGCCCAGGTCTACGCCAGGAAATGCGAGAAATGCCAGAAGTTCTCCCACTCCCTCCATCAGCCAGCACAGGATCTGAGTCCTCTCTCCAGCCCATGGCCCTTCGCTCAATGGGGCCTGGACATTGTGGGGCCTCTTCACCGAGCCCCAGGGAACAAGAGATGGCTGATAGTGGCTACGGACTACTTCACAAAGTGGATAGAGGCTGAACCGTTGTCTTCCATCACGGATAGGGACTCCAGGAACTTCGTTTGGAAAAACATCCTTACGAGGTTCGGCATCCCCCGGACCCTGATTTCGGATAACGGGACTCAGTTCGACTCCAAGTCCTTCAGAGACTTCTGCCAAGAGCACGGCATCAGAAACCATTACTCCACCCCGGCATATCCACAGAGTAATGGCTAGGCAGAAATCTCTAACAAAGTGATCCTGGACGGCCTGAAGAAGCGACTGGACAAGGCAAAGGGCAGATGGACAGAAGAGCTCCCGAGCGTGCTGTGGGCATACAGAACAACTCCAAGGAGGTCCACCTCGGCAACACCTTTCTCTCTGGCCTACGGGATGGAGGCGGTCATTCCCTTGGAAATCGGCCTTCCTACCCTGAGGACAGAGCTGGTCGACCAAGGCTGAAATGAGACGAACCTGGCAATGGAGCTGGAGCTGGCAGACGAGCGACGAGAAGCAGCAGCCCTGAGACTGACCGACTATCAGCAGCGGTTAGCCAGGGCATACAATCAAAATGTCAAAGAAAGAAGGTTCACCGCGGGAGAGCTCGTTTTAAAGAAGACCCTGCCAGCTGACAGAGAACCAAACGAGGGGAAGTTTGCCCCGAACTGGCATGGCCCGTTCAGAGTAGTCTCACTGGCAGGAAAGTCAGCCTACAAGCTCGAAGACTTGGAAGGCAAGCCGCTACCGAGACCATGGAATGCATCCCACTTGAAGAAATTCTATTTTTAAAGATGTAATGAATCTCAATCAATAAAAGCAGCTTTTGCCTTGTCATCAATCTGCCTTCTCTCTGGTCGACTTCGGCAGCATAGGCTCTACGCCCTGGAAACGGCCTGGAGTTCCTACACTCAGCCTTTCCTAAAGCCCCGTGTCTTGGACACAATCAAGGCTCTACGCCCTGGAAACGGCCTGGAGTTCCTACACTCAGCCTTTCCTAAAGCCCCGTGTCTTGGACACAATCAAGGCTCTACGCCCTGAAAATGGCCTGGAGTTCCTACACTCAGCCTTTCCTAAAGCCCCGTGTCTTGGACACAATCAAGGCTCTACGCCCTGGAAATGGCCTGGAGTTCCTACACTCAGCCTTTCCTAAAGCCCCGTGTCTTGGACACAATCAAGGCTCTACGCCCTGGAAACGGCCTGGAGTTCCTACACTCAGCCTTTCCTAAAGCCCCGTGTCTTGGACACACTCAAGGCTCTACGCCCTGGAAACGGCCTGGAGTTCCTACACTCAGCCTTTCCTAAAGCCCCGTGTCTTGGACACAATCGAGGCTCTACGCCTTGGAAATGGCCTGCAGTTCCTACACTCAGCCTTTCCTAAAGCCCCCGTGTCTCGGACACACTTCGGGTACATACGCCCTGGAAATGGCCTGGCGTTCCTACACTCAGCCGTTTCCTAAAGTCTGGGTTCATAAAACCCTCACACCTCGGCGCAAGGCAGTTCGGCCAAGGTCAGTTTCCTGAAGTCCGGGTTCATACACCCCTCAGAAGGCCATTGCCGAACTCACTTTCGCCGAGCCGAGGCCAACGGAATGGGTCCACTTCGGCACAATGCAGCTCGTCTCGGCCAAAGCCAGCCCTTTCGGCCGAGGTCAGTGCCAGCATTCAAACGCAAAAATCCAAGCATTCCAGAACAGCGCAAAGAAATGAGAAAAAGAACTCAAAAGCACTGTACACAGTTTGGGTAATCACAGAATTCCTTTTTATCCATTGCAAACTGCTTCATTACAAGAAATACAGAACAGAAAGCAAAGTACAGAAAGGAGGATCACAGTCCTCTAAAAACAGAAAATAGAGAAAGGCTGGGAGACTCTGATCTTCACCGACTCTTCAGGCGGAAGGCTCGAGGACGCCGGATCGCTGCCTGGAGGTTCTGAGCGATCCTGGATTTCACAGAGCTCTATAATACACTTTGGCCGGTCAGACCAAAGCATCGCACAGCCCCTCCAGTTCGGAGGCCCTGGACCTCGCTGAGCTCTTCAACACCCTCGGCGGTTAGTGGGACCAGCCAAGCTTGAAGAAACCCCCGGAGCAGCGGGGCCTCAATCCCGCCTTCCGTACGACGGGCGCACAGGGCCGTGTCGGACGAGAACGCGCCACCATCCCCCCGCACCGCATCCTCACTCTGTCTGGCCAGGGGCGGGTGGCCATGAACCCGCGTTCAGAGAGCGCGTGGTCCACGGGGAGTTCCTTCAGAGAGTGCGCAGACCACGATAGCCTTCCCCCCTCGGGGATAGCCGTCCAACGGCGCAGGGTTTCCCCCGGATCAAATAACTTCGGACACCTCCCGGACATGGTTCCTACAACTATGTTATTTCCTTCTCCCATGGCGAGCCTGCTCCCCCTACTTATAGGATGGAGAAAGGCTCAGTCTCCGAAAGGAGTTATGGAGGCGAAGTCTCCCACGCGTTACTGGGGATGCACGAATGTTGACCAGCGATCCCTATGGCGCCACGTGGAGACATCCATCCGATTCCCTCGTCAGTCGTGCCACCATGTTTATTGCTATTTAAGATCACCTAAGATACGGAAGATCAGCGCGAATACCAAAGAAGATCACCTAAGATACGGAGGATCAGCGCGAATACCAAAGAAGATCACCTAAGGTATGGAGTATCGACGCTAGCGCCCATGAAGACTACTCGACACTCAGTTCTAACGTTTCGTCACAAGAAGCACTCTGCCGAACTCAAACGTCGAAGTACCAGGCTTAAAAGAGACAGAAGCACGAGTATTTGAAGAAACTTTCAATTGTATTAAAATCTCACTCGTTACAGTGTTCAGCAAATACAAATTGAAGAAAATTACAGAGCATAAAATAAGAAAGCGAATCTCCCGAGGTCATGACCGGTCAGTTGCACGGGCTGCGGCGTCAGAGGCTTCGCCGGATGGACGGGCAGAGGTCGGCACCGGAAGCGTGTACGGAGGAGGCTCCCGAAAGGAGGGGTGGCCCTCCGAGACCCCGGCCTCCTTCAGGCCGGCAAGCCACCCTTTCGCCCAGGCCTTATCCCTCACCACAAGAACCCTTTCCTTGTAGTGGGCGGTGACCTGCACTTTGGCATCCTCGAACGCAGCATCGCACTTCGCCTCGAGCTTCGCCTCGGCTTCATCCGCCCTCTTGGACTCGGCTTGAAGCAGGGCCGCGTAATTGTCTCCCATCTTCGAGATGGAGACCTCGAGCTCGGCCGCTCTAGTCCTCTCCGCCTCGGCTTCTTCCCTCGCCTGCTCGAGCTTCGCCGCGTATTCCTCTTCCACCCTGGCTAACTTCTGACTAACAGCGTCCAGGGATTCCTGCAGGCCGTTCTTCTCCACGGTCAGTTCGGCAACGTCCATGCTGTACCTGCGGATCCTGTCAGCAACGGCCATGGACTTCTGTGCCGCCTGTCAAAGAAACCGGGTGTACGTGTTAGATCCAAAGAGCTTCAGACGCTAAATCGCTGGTTTGACGAAGGGAAATGAAGATTTACCGCGAGGTTGGACTGCAACATCGACAGGATCAGCTTCTGATCGCTGTACTTGTCCAGCCGCTCCATGTCCCGGGGAAGGGCGCAGGCTCGCCCTAGGGCCTCGAGGACCGGGAGATCGATCTTGTGAAGGATGCAATCCTCCATCGTCATCGGCCTCCCCGGCCCAAGCATGAAGCTCGGCTCCCATAACGGCGGCCCCTGCGGCAACGAGGCAGCAGCCGAGCTAGGGCCCGCGTCGGTCCTCGGCATCTTCAGCGGCCGAGATTCCTCCTGCTCAACCTCAGCCGGGGGCAGGCGTACCTCTGGATCAACAGGGCTGGGGGGTGCGGGAACCTCCGTCACCTCTGCAGGGGAAGCTATCCGAGCCCTCGGAGATGGATGCTCCGGGAAATTCACCGGCTCCTGGGGGGCTCGGGCGTCCTCCACTCCAAGCGCCAAGACCTCGAGGTCCTCGAAGGACAAGCGCCTGGTGCGCCTCATCTCGGAGCCTGGCGAGGGAGATCGGGCGGGTTGACTCGATTCCCTTCCTGAGACCTGGAGAAGTCTCGATCCCGATGTGGAAGCTAGGGTTCCAGACGTGGCCCTAACGTCAGACGCCCGCGAGGGCTCTGCAACCTCCGGACCGGCCTGCTCCTGACCGACCTCAAGTCCGGCACCTTCACCCTGGATCGGCTCTACGGTACCCCTCAAATACCCACGGTACTTCGGCCGATACCCTAGCAGCGACCAGGCCGCCCTGCCGTCATGACCGCTGTACCGCTTCACCAGGCGGAGCCAGGCCTCGTTCCTCTTCCAAATGTATCTGGCAGCCCGTTTTCTCTCCTTCAAAGCTGCAACAATCAGAAGCATAAGCGCGGCAGAACAAAAAGAAACTTATGTAAAAAGAAAGAAGAAACGGAGGGTGTTTACTTGGAATGGTACCGAAGTGGCGAGGGACCTGGTAGCCTCTATCGGTGTCGGCCTCCCCAAACTCCCAGTTCCCCGAGACGTACAGAAGATCGTCTCCGGCATACTTGCTTGAATCCTCCAAGTATCGGACGAAGCCGTCCCGGCCTGGCTTAGCCCGGAGATAATAAGAATCTCCGGACTTGCATATGTCGTAGACGTCCTCAAGGTTGAAGACGCCGAAGTCGGTGCCCAGGACCTCATTCAACTTGACCGTGCCCATCACGATCTTGAAGGCATTCGACAGCAGTTGGCAGGGACAGAGACACCACTGACTAAGGCATCTCCTGAGAAGTGGGTGAAGGGGGAATCGGACCCCACCTTCTATCACGGCCACTAGCGGAAAAGGCATCCAGCCTCCCGAGAAGTCGCGAGGGTTGTAGCCACGGGGTTCAGCACCCCTGACTTGGACATCAGCAGGGATCCTAAAGGCCGACCTGAAACCCTCGATCGCTGCCTCGCCCTCTAACCAGTGGCTATAAATCCCCATTCCTATCCCAGTCTAAAAACAGAGAAACCCGCAGAAGAAGAGGCAGGGCAGAAGGAACTTACGGAAGCAGAACGAAGATGCTGGGCAGTAAAGAGACTCAACTTCAGCAGCGCACCACTTCTCAGATGAAGCTCCCTCACAGTAGCTTGCCCACCTCTGATGCTCGCCTCTGATTCAGAATAGCAAACGAAGGGTAAAACGAACCTCGATTGCCCTATATATAGCAGAGAGACCCCCTTTCCAGAAACCCTAATTGGGGGCGCCAGGGGGCGCCTCTTGGGATTCGGCGCGAATCATTTCAAAAATTGATTACGCCCCTGACGAGACGGCGCGTACGATCTCGAGGGGACAGACAACTAGCCAGGAGATGACGCGTGGAGCCGTCGACCTGTCTTCAGCATTGAATAGGGGACGCCATTTATTACCTCGAACATCCAAAGCGACAGCGAATCAGGGCCGAAAGGGGCTTTCTCCTCCAGATAGACCCGGCACATAGCTCCCGACCTCACGGCACTGACGTTCTACGCGAGGTCAGAAGCTAGGGGGCAATTGTGTGGGGAGATTCCCAGAGCTACAGGATTAAGCTAATCACAGCCATCAGATGGGGCTAAGCATTCTCACGTGCCATCCGCGTGCCATCTACGTGGCACCAATCTCACCCCGGCTACCAGGGCAGAGGCCTTGGCCGAAGTCGAGCATCTCCGGGCCACTAACGCCGAACTGGTCCGCCCCGGGTGCCATCTCGGCGGGGAACTCCACCTCGGCTGAGCCACCCCAGTGCCATCTCGGCAGAAAACTCCACCTCGGCTGAAGAAGTCAGGACAGTAGCCGAAGCAAGAGAGAACCTTCACTTGCGCCCCTCATCCCCCACGTCATCAGGCACGTGGAGGGATAGGGTCACGAGCTAGTGGGACAGACACGACATCCAGCCATCCGCTATCCTCACCAGATCACTGACATGGCGGCATCCAGCGGCTGAGGCCACATCAGGGCAAGGCCCGAGGGCAGATCCGATGGTACCCTAACCGCCAAAGGCGCCCAACACAATCTGGCCCAACAAGACACGCATTTAATGCAATGTGGGCTGACCCGACTAGCATTAAATGCAGAGTGGGCCGGATTAGACTGCATTTATTACTTTGTGGGCTGATCATGACTTCCCAGTCGAATCATGGGACCCACACCAAGATATCCTCTGAAAGATACGATCCAAACCTCTACAAATAGAACTCCATGCACCATGCAAGGTACGCACAATCTCATTCACAGAGCCCTTACTCTGTCTCTCTTCTCCCTCTCCTTCCATTGTTCCAGTTCCCACACTGACTTTGGCATCGGAGAGCCTTGCGCCGCCCAGGCCAGGGTCCTCTGACTGTTTGCTATTCCCTTTCAGGCTTCCGGACGGCATCCAGTCATTCCCAGACACCATCATCTTCTCGGATAAGTCCTATAAGGCACCTCCTTATTGTGGGTCATTATTTTCTGCACCTACAAAAGGTACTTCTGATTTTGGAATTTTTTATAAAGCTGGAACAAAAGAGAAGCAGCTGATTGGTTTTTCTGATAGTGACTATGCTGGAGATCTTCATGATCGAAAGAGTACATCAGGTTTTGTTTTTCTACTGAGTTCTGGAGCTGTATCATGGTCATCAAAGAAGCAACAGATAGTGACATTATCAACTACAGAGGCTGAGTTCGTCGCTGCATCATCAAGTTCGTGTCAAGCCATTTGGTTGAGAAGGTTATTGGAAGTTCTATATAATCAGCAATCAGGTCCAACTTTGATTTACTGTGATAATGTTTCTACCATAAAGCTTTCAAAAAATCCAGTTTTACATGGAAGGAGTAAACATATAGATGTACGGTTTCATTTCCTACGTGATTTGTGCAAAGATAATGTTGTTGATTTGGTGTTCTGTAAGAGTGAAAATCAGGTGGCTGATATTCTGACTAAACCTCTGAAGTCAGCCATATTTGTAAAGCTTCGAAAGTTGCTTGGAGTCTGTTCGTCAAAGGAAGCTGTTTGAAGGAAAGTTTTCAGATTTATTTGAACTGATTTCTGTAGGAATTAGTTCAAGGGAGGGTGTTGAAATACAATTGTGCAACAGGTCATTTGATCGAGTCTCTAGCAGTATTGATTGTTATTTTGTCCTGGTCTTTAGGAAGTAGTTTGTTTATTTCCTGGTTTTTTGGTAGTAGTTGTAACAGGTAGGAATATGGGTTCATGGTCCTACTTGTATGCATTATTAATGTGTTAGTTGCTTTTCTTCTGTATTGCCTATTTATAGGCCACTCAATAATTAATGAATTCATTGAAGTTGGTTCCTTTGTTTATACAGTTTTTCTTTATCAATAAAGTGGTCCCACCGGGTGTTTATGGCTAAAAAGGCCATTAAAATCAATGTACACTATAAAGGCCTTCCAGCCGTTGCTTTTTTTCATTGTTCTTATAACGTGAGCAGCATTGCTGCTAGTGTCATCTTCTTCGTTAGCAATATATGTATTCTGATCTAGAGCTTACAAGAAGAGATTAACCACACGCAAGAAGAAATTTTAAAGAAATATATTTTTGATGTGAACTCTTCTCTAAAAAAATAAATAAAGGATTTACATTATTTTACTCCATCGCATGGCTCGCATGATGTAAAAAAAAATGCATATATCTCGTCTTTTCGCCACCCTCCATCAATATAGGCAACTGCTACATGATTTGTTAACTCTCTCACATTACATCTCATGCCTACTCTCTCTCTATATATATATTTTAAAGTCTATTTAGTATATACACATCCCCCCTTCTCTCACACACAATCAAAAAGAGTTGTGAGGTGCAATGGCAGAAGAGTCGAGGAAGCAAACAAAGAAGGCAGAAGTTGTAGAGCTACTGAAGCGTTTGGAGGAAGGGTCAGTACCGGACGAGGAGATCCGAAGGCTCATGAGAATTCAATTAGAAAGGCGTCTTCAATGGGGTTACAAACCTACCTATCAACAACAGCTTCAGCAAAACCTCAACTTGGTTCATTGTAACTCTCTCTCTCTCTCTCTGAATCCAATTTCTAACCTGACAAGCCAACCTAACTTGAATTAACCTTGTAAGCAAGGAGAGGATCCATCACTATAGAAGATTGACATTCAGAAATTATCCAGTGCACATGGTGATGCACAACACCCCATGTGGGGCCCACCTAATTACCCGAATGACATTGTTTAAAATCTCGGCCGATACCGGTTCATATCTCATACCGTGACGATATTTTGCCGCGATACAGAATTAGGCATAATATCTCCAAAATATCGGCCGAGATCAGCTGATATGGTCAAAATATCAGTTTGACAGATATCTCGTCCAATATTTTGAAAATATCGGTTGAGATGGAGTAATGGTAAAAAAATCCTAATTTTTTGTAACTTTTTTCCTATTCCTCCATTTTCTTCTCCTCTCCCCTCATCTCCTTAGAGCAACCATGTCTCCATAGCTCATTCTCTTACATATTTTCAAATTCCAACACTATTTCTTGAATAAATCATTTTATTTAGTAGGAGAAAATCAACTTAACTCCCTTATTTTTACTATTATGTGTTTTTTTATTTTTTATTTTTAGATAAAGCATAGAAATGAATGAAAAGATCATTATTGACATGCCATTTTTGGATTTGTGTTGTGTTTTTTCACTTAGATCTACACACTTTCATGCTAGACCTACTTATAGACATGATTTTGGGTGTAGAAAAATGATTTTTTTAAATCTTCTACTTTTAAAAAAATAATTATTGGAGTATTTATAATACTAAATAGTAAATACTAATAGCTTCTTAATAGTGTATCGATAATTGTTATGTTATCTTTATTTTCTTATATTTTAGACTAATAAATTGACCATGAGCCAAAATAATAGTTGTATTATATGAAATATTGGAGAAGATAGCGAACTGCGATACAGACATGACTCATAACTTAAGGTGACCGATATTTTGATTTATTGTTGTTACTAATGGAAAAAAATATTATTTTCTAGCATTTTCTGATATTCTGGATTTTTTGGATATTTTTGCGATTTTTTTTTGATTAAAAAAAAAATTCACACCGCGACGATCGCGACTGACCGATAACCGCGACCGATAACGATATCATATTGGTTTTTGTTCCAACCGATACCGTGACTGACACTGCGATTTTAACCCATGTTGAATGGACACCACAAAAATCCCTATTTTTCTTACATCGGCCATCGAAAAAACGAAAAAAAAAAAAAGGAAGGATGTATTGATGGGTCAATTAATTCTTACATCCATCCGAAAGGGGTGAAACTTATGGGCCTTGATGAAGGGGTTAGGGATGATGAGGTAAGGCTGAGCCCCATATTTCCTACACTGGTCGGACCTAACCACATCTTTTGATCCCCAGCCACATCCAGGCCAAGGTGTGAAGGCGAGACCGTATTGACATTTTAATCAAAATACAATTTTTATTTAGGGGCGAGACCGTATTGACATTTTAATCAAAATACAATTTTTTTTAGGGGTTAGGTTCTGGGTTGACTTTTCTAACCCAACTACTACTAAATGGGCTGGATAGAAGTTGACTTCATTCTTCCTATTCCATTAGATAAATGGGTTGTGTTTTTGTGTTTAGACAATTACATGTTACCTAATGAAAAAGTCTACATGAACAATTTTTTTGGATAAAATTTGTGACAACCCCTGTGATATCAATTAAATATCGGTTGTCACAAATTTTGTCCAAAAAAATTGTCCATGTAGCACAGCTGTTACCTAATCCTAACGGTCAAATGTCAATTAAACCCAGACCATGCTGACCCATTGCCACCCCGACGCAAAAGGCTCCTACTGGAGGACTCGGACATGGATCCTTGCTTTAGTCATGTTTGATAGTTAAATCTGTAATTGGGTCCATGATTATTGTCTCGTCGGCTTAGGTGGGTCGAAAACAGGCCTTCGAACTGACGCTCAACTTCACCACAGGCCAAAAAAATCAACCGGGCTTGGTTGACATCATTCTTCATTTTGAGAATGAATTAAAAATAAAGGAAGCTCCTCTAACGATCCCCCCTGGCCCGGATCATCACTTGTCCCACTTGCTCCATGGCGTACAATTTTTTACACTCCAAAATGAGTGCACTGTGGATGCAACAGTCCGGTGCATTTGGGTGGGTGGCAAACTATCGGGGCGTCCTTTTTTGATGGTTCACTTGGATACCACAAAGTGGGCCCCCCTTGGTGTTTTGGCTTAGTAGAGGGATTTTAAATCTTTGGTGGCTTTATCGGAAAAATCACCATAGAGTGGTTGAAGACAAAAAAGGCCTTTAAATTCAATATACACTATATAAAGGCCTTCCCGCTACTTTTTTTATTTTTTTATTCGCATATAATGTGAGCACGCTCGTGTCATCTTCTTCTTCACCGGCAATATACGAATTATTATTTTTTTCTTTGATTTGTGCAATTATACATTCCTACAATGATGCCAAATGAGTTTATTTATTTGTTTTTTTATTTTTAAAACTAAAGCCAGTGTATGCATTCTATCATTTCAATCTCATCTAAGGCCGAGGGCCACCCTGCTTAGGGACAGGTTTGTACCTTAGGTTTCAGTACTAAGATCCTATTTAATGGGCTGTGTTTGGATTAAGTGATGGAAACCTGATGCCCAGTCCGGCCTTGCCCGAACAAGTAACGCTGATAGTGTAGTGACTAATAGCCCAACCAAGTTGCAGACAGCCTAAAGAAGTGATAGAAAGTCTGGAACGGCTCAGCCGGATTGACTAAATGAGTGGGGTCGGGCCTGACATGTTTCATGTGGGCTAGGATCAACCCAGACATTTACTGCCTGTGTCGGGCTTGGCCTGGATATGGGCCTCTGCTTCTAAAGTCGGGTCAGGCCTGAAGATGTTTCAGCGGAGCCCGACCCAGCCCATGACCACTCCTAATATTGTCATTCTGACTGTTGTGGTTGAGTGCAACTTTCTTAGGATTCTTCTTTTCCAGCTCTTAGGCAGATGGACATTGCCACACAGAGCGCTGATCTTGATTCACAACTATATGAGGTACCTATTTCCTTCCTCAAGCTTATTCATGGAAAGAAGCTTAAACAAAGGTATGCTGGTTGCTCACATACTCTACTACTGAACCATTCTTAGTTGCTCTTGTATTATTGCTAGAAGTTGTGCATTGGTTATACCTAAGTTCTTAACTTACCGTAGATAGCACTCTTAAAATTTTAATTTGGATTTTACTTGACAGCTTGATTGCTAAAGTTATATTTGAAATGGTAGTCATGTTGGTAATTAGGGGACAATGTTCTCAGACTAGCCTGCTGTATCTTGCAAAAAGCAGTTCAGCTCATGGGGCCCACTCAGACACATGTCTTTCAATGGGAGGAAGGCAGATGAAAATGTCTCATTATGGAAAGGGGGAGACAAAAAATCAGCCTCGTCAGACTATCATAGTCCTTGATTTAACAACCTTAAAATTTAATGGCGTCTTAGCCATAATTTTCTCATGTTAAGTGAAGGCTCAATGAGCGTAAAATTGGTTCTAATGCCAAATCATGGGATGAGAAGCATATCCAAAGGGCTGACTGCCTGCTCGTAGGAGAACATTGTCTGTAATTAGTTGCCCCTCAAAGTCATAAATGGATTATAAAGATGCTTGTTGTTAGCGATAAAGGACAGTCTATTCCGATTTATAGCCATTATCATTTAAGCATTATGAAGACTGAAAAATCTTCTCCTGTGTGCATGCTGACTGCTGAGCATGCATCCAGACCTTCACCAAGGGCGGGGCCCTCGGGATTTCACGGGGTCTCACCTGATGAATGCAACCGATGTGCAGTGCACAGGTTCGCATGAGAAAATATTCTAACGAAGACCCTGTCACATCCCGGTCTCGAATCACCCTAGCGTAGGGTAATTCCTGAGGTGCGACAAGCGTACTCCCATAGTATTATACCTGTTTAGAACCAAGTACTACAATACGAAGGAGAAATTTCACTTTTCATTTGTGAGCCTAGCTCACTAACCTGTCAATCACATTTAATAGCGGAAGCATTTCGAATAATGAGCCACTATGAACCATTGAACAGTCCCATTTAAAGTTGAGTGTCAAGTTATACAAAACATAATTACATATTCAACTAAAGTAGGGATTACAAAATCAACCTACACTATTACAAAATGTTATCCACATCTAACTTCTAATCCAATGGTGTGACCTACACAAAAAGGAGCCAGTCACACTCCGAGTAATTAAGCTCTCAAAAGAATTATCCACCACTCTACATGGACCGGATCACATAGGCCCATTACCCGGCCATTCTTCTAATCCTGGTGGAACCTCTTTGGTTTCCTCCTCTTCCTCCTTGGTCTCCTCAGGACCGGGAGTTGCACCCGTGTCTGATCAATAATAGTATCTCAAATACGATGAAATGGCAAGTATAGGCATTAATAAGCAAGTACATAATGTATGAAATCAAGTTAACCAAATTTAAATGACAATTGAATGAAAGCTTTCAAAACCAAGTAATAATTAGGTAATTTGTACCAAAAATTGAAGAATCGAATTAAACGAAGAATAAAAGTAATACTTTGGCTACTACATTGAGCTCATCCTCTCAAAAGAGAGCGAATCTAGTTGGGATGTCACCAGTGGCCCGGCCAAGGCTTGCTGGCTAACAGGGTCTGGAGTTCCGGTGCTCCAGATGTTGTACTACAGTAGTCTTGAATAATAAACCGAGTGTAACCCCATCGGATTAGCACAAGGTCGAAGCTAAGTAGTGCCGACTCAATTGAATCAAAGTTTCACATAAATAATCTCGAAACTCAAATCAAATCGAATGATAAACGAATAAATGTCGAATAAAAATCGAATTAAACCAATTCTAATATCGAGGTAAAACTCCGAATAAAAATCGAATTAAAACCTTCCTAGTATTAAGTCCAAACTAAGTGTCATAGGTAAGGTCCCACCTACATCAGCATCTAGGAAGAAAAATCCTCAAAAAGGACTTTAGAATATCCTACGGCTACTTTACGGCTAGCCATGGGCCTTCTACGATGAGCTTCACGGCTAGCCATGAGGTCACCGTAGGCACTGGGTTGAAAAACACATTTATTGTTCTGTCAGTTAGTTTCCCAGACAGAGACCAAACCAGGGTTTCACGGCTAGCCGAGAGCTCGCCGTGAGGTCCCCATAAAGCAAAGTTGTAAATAAAAAGGTTATGAGCGCAGGCTCATAATCTTCTACTGTTAACTTCATGGCTAGCTGTAGAGTAATTCACGGCTCGCCGTGAAGCTTCAGAATTCAACTCAGAATTCTATTTCAGTTCAAAACTTTGAGGGAAAATGCATCCCCTTTCATCCACACCTGCAGACAAGCATTAGGGCCTTGCCCTCTTCACATACAACATGCATCCCCCTCTTAATCATGCGGAATTACATTTCCATCAATGATATGAATAAAACTAATCAAACTCACCATTCTATTAATAGTTTAAAAATATCAAAACTTAGAATTTTGGAATCAATAAATGAATAGACATCATGTAATCCAAATTAAAGCTTATACTTGCCTCTAATTAGCTTTTCAAGCCTTCTTCACAACTTTAGTTCAAAAGGCCCAAATTCCACTAAAACTCAAACCCTAATCAAGAAATCAAATGAAAATGACAATGAACGATCATGTGTCACGTCCCCTGAACCCGATTGGTCAACGGGCCTGCTATTGGACCCAACTGACCCAATAAGGTCACGGACCTTACATCATGTATGTTTACAAAAGAGTCTCTTGACTCCTTTTCAACTCAAAAACACAAACACAATGGGGTTTGCTTCTTATCTCTAGAAGAAATCCGAATTTGGGGAAAAGATGAGTTCTTGAATACAAGGAGATGAAGAAGACGAAGGAGATAAAAAAGTTGAAGAAGTTTCCAACCTTGACTCCAATTGCACATGCCACAACTTCTTGGAAATTGAAGAGAAAGGAAGAAAAAGGAGAAGAAAGTAATGAAATGGAAGGACTATTCCATTGTAAAGATGGGTTCATAGAAAGGATAAGAATGTGCATTTTTTTGCACACAAGTCCTCTAATTTGTGGTATTTCAAATTCGAGTCAAACGATGTCCCACTTCTCCAACCATTGGTCAAATGAAGCGAAGCCTAATACTAAAATCGACGTGCTCAATGAGATACACGCGATGGCGCCAAATGACATGCAAATGATGTAAAATGAGAAAACCGATAATTGCATAAAAGCCCTCAATTCTACTCAACCGAGTCAACTCGGTTTAAAACCACCTATTCAAGACTCAAAACTCATCTAACTCAATTTATAAAGGACTAATTAACATAAACTATCTTAATTACAATTAAGTATAATTAATCACTTAAAACATCATTAATTAGCACTAAAAGAGTTTAATTCGGGTTGGGGTGTAACAGACCCCCTCTTCTTTAGTAGAATAAATAATGGAGCTAGAAGATCATAAGAAGAATAAGAGGGGATCCATCTAGTATCTAGCCATATATTTTGTACAAGTTGTGGTTTGATTGTAGCGAATAAACACTAGCCTTGCTCTTTGTCAAATGTTAAGATAATCTAAGAATAGTCACTTATCTGATAAAGAAGAAAAAACTAAGTTACATCTCTTTCCTTTTTCTTTTCAGAAGGTAAGGGATTTTGTTACCGACCAAATTAATATGGTGAAAGGTAAACTACAAACATTAACATTAAATGATAGGAAATAGAGCTGATCAAGGCGCGGTTAGAATTTAGAAACACAAGTCTGAGTTTAAAACTCATAAAAAAAAGAAAGAAAAAGAAAAAAAAGTTTTGACTTTAATGCTGATGACCTTTTGCACATTGATATAAACGAAGACTCTTTGGACTAAACTCTAGATTACAGCAGAAATGTGGGTGAATGCCTGTGGGTTTGGTCTCTAACATGAGCTCAGTTCTGGTCTGAATAATGGTATTATTCAAAGGGAGCTTTCCTTTTATTTGCTTATGTCATAAGCATTGCTATTACAGTAAATAAGTCCTAACACACTAAGGTATGTTTTAACTCCAAAATGCTTTCAGTTTTAAACTTCAACAAAAGATATTTTAATTTGTGATATTTTTCACTTAATTTTCTACATGTCCAAAAGCGTACCAAGTTGCAGTTCATCTGTCAACCTTTAAGTATTCATCTAATTTCCTTTGTTTTTATTTTTTTAGCTAACTTTGGCAAACCAACTTTTGCAGTTGTTGTTATTTTAGAGATGAATCAACGACTTTAGATGAGGCCGAAATAGCAATGCTCGACCTATATTGTGAAAGGGCACGAATAAAAGATGGTCAAAGTGTCCTTGATCTTGGATGTGGACACGGGCCTCTCACTTTACACATTGCCCAAAAGTACAAGGACTGCCATGTTACAGGCATAACAAATTCAATAGAACAAAAAGACTATATCGAGAAGCAATGCAAGTAAGATTATTTACTCTGCTTCTGATTGCAACATATTTATATCTTCTACCATCCATTGTTTTAAGTAATAAATAGCTTCTAATGTGGTTACTAATGACGTCAGCGCTGAAGTTGTTTTAAAAAAACTAGCATTCACTCATTTTATTTACTCTTCTTTTAGGCTTCTGCAGTTATCAAATGTTGAGATTGTATTAGCAAACATAATCAGTCATGAAATGGAGGCGACTTTTGATAGGATAATGGTTGTCGGACTATTTGAGGTATAGTCTTCTTTAGAAAAAAAATCAAATTTGAAGATTCTTCATTTGTACCACCTTCATTTAAAATTTTTTTTGAATGGTCCACCTACACTAAATTCATTTGGTCCCGTAGCACATGAAGAATTATGAGCTACTTCTGAAGAAGATATCCAATTGGATAGCGCATGATGGCCTTCTTTTCGTGGAACATTTTTGCCACAAAATCTTTGCTTACCTGTATGAGGTATGCTCCCTAGTATTTGAAAGATGATATATTATATGGTTATGAGTCATCAGCTATTCCTAGTTATTCTATTTTTTGTCATGTGAAGTATGATCTTGTGATATTTCAATACATAAATATGTAATGTCGTATACCTTTCAATATGTGTTATTCTTTTAGCATGTGGAGAACAAAAACTTAAAAGTATTTTTAAAAAAACATGTAGAAGCAACACATGATCACTCCCAAACATCAGTTAGTTAGAAACACAATGAGGGTATGATTATCTTTTTCCTAGAACGGATTTCCCTCTCTGGTTTTGACACATTTCCTTAAGAAGATAATTGCTCTCCTAATGGTAAAATGAAGCTTTAAAACCCTTAAGTCAATGAATGAGATAGTTTCTAAAGTCATCTCATCAAGGAACACTCTTAGATTAGCATATGTTTATTTAGATAAAAATAGTATGGCTTAAATTTATATATTTGATTGTCAATATCGGTCTCACTACCTCTGTTAATGTGGTTGACAGGTAATAGGCTGATTTCATGCTTCATGATTGTTTTCTTGAAATGTGCTATTGTGGTGATAATGTAATGCATATTGATCAGTGGGTCTTCCTTTATGTCTTTCTATTACAGCCTATTGATGAAGATGATTGGTACACAGAGTTTGCCTTTCCTGCTGGAACATTTATCATGCCATCAGCTTCATTGCTCCTATACTTTCAGGTGAGGTTGATTGAGTCTAGTTCCATGAAGTGGATATGTAATACTCTGCCCTACAATATGCACACTTGTACATTTCATGATCGGTCATATCCATGATTGATCCTGTTAGGTTTTTGTATATTGGCTAATTCATGGGTTGGACAAAACTCTAGGGGTCTTTGAGTTGTATTTTTTATTTAGAAAATGACTCCGAAGATAGAAGATGAGAAGGACTCTAAGAAGAAAGCTGGAAGAAGAGTGTGCTGAAAATTCCGGATAAATCAGAATGGAGTCCGCTCGAGCGAACATGAGACAGAATGACCAGTCATCTGACAGAGTTGTAAATGTGCTGAAACAGAACCTTATCCGCTCGAGCGGACAAGGCGCAGAGAGCCCTACGAAATTAGAAACTGAATTCTAATTGTTCCCAAACTGCTTGTTTTAATCCTAATCAAGTTAGGTAACCTTTAGCACGACCTAAGGGCTATTTAAAGGACTCAAGGGCTATTCTAAAGATACACCTCACTTCTCAAAGTTCTGAGTTAGAAATTTTAATTGAGACAAAAATTCTCTAGAGATTTCTTAAGAAGTTATGCTGCCAAGTACTCTAGAGCCAGTTTCTTCTGTATCCTTTGTAGAAGATTGTCTTCCTGCGTAAAAGATTTGAGGAGTCAAGTGCGTGAGTCTGTTGTAATCAGCGGTGTGAAGTCGTTGAAGGGTGAAACGACACAAGGTAACTTCAGTCCTTAGGTAGGGGGTATATGGGGAGGAAATCTGAGTTTTTTGTAATTGCGAGATTCATAGTGCTTGATTATTAATTCAGGTTGGATCGGTGGTTTTTTACCCGGTTAGGTTTTTCCACCTTAAATTTGGTGTTATTGTGGTGTGTGCTTGAGTTTTTATTTCCGCTGCATATTATTTATTTTTGCACACTATTGGATGAATTGTTTGAGTAGACCAATCTAGAGATCGCGGAACCCCTAAAACTTTTCAGATCCCACTATATTTTTTATTAGTATTTTGGTTCATGAAGTTGTGACCCCTTGCTTCCAAAAACTGAAAACCAAACAACATTGCTCATATTCTTCCTGTTTAATGATTAGCTCCTAATTCTTTCATTCCCCGAATTGCACCAACATAATTTGAAAGTTTCCTCTTATAAAGAAAAGGAACCTGAATGCATCATAGTTCCATGTAAATTATATATATACTTTCTGAATCTTCAATCTTATTGATTAAAATAATGATATATATATACAAATGGATCTGACATTATTCATGCCCTCTTGTGTTTGCAGGATGATGTATCAGTTCTGGACCATTGGATTCTCAGTGGGAAACATTTTATGCGTACAATGTATGAAAGAAACAAAAACTTACCTCTTCATCTTGGTTTTTTTTCTTTTAATTTATATATATTAGTAAATTTCTAATCACGGCTATAGTCTTAGTCAAACTTGAATTTGGCAAGATTAGGTCAAGACATGGTGCCTACAACTTGATCAACAATTTGAGGTTTAATTTTCTTTTTTAAGGTGAGAATAATAATTCAGAAATCTTACAAATAAGGGTGAGTGAGTCCTTTTGGGCTGTGGTCTTGAACTTTTATATTTTAGAAGAAAAGGGTTTTATTAGGCACAAGTGGTGCATAATGCTTCATCTGAACATGTGGACATGCAAAACCGTTGATGGCATATTGTCCATTTAGTTTTCAATAGTCACTTAAGACCATTTGCTTTGGGAGGGAGGGATATCGCATACAAGTTTCACATATTGCATACAAGTTTCATCAAGTCTAGCAATACAGTAAAAGTAGTCTATATGGTTGAAAGATTTTATTTATTTATTTTTGGGTAAGGAAAAAGAATCCATTCAAGAAAAAGACAACAAAATAGAACACCAAGAAGAAAATAATAGGAATCTTAGGGAGGAGGCGATGGCGGCGGCAAACAACACCTCACCCACTCCGGGAGGAAAAAAAATGCTAAATAGGAAAAACAATAACAATGACGATGTCCAAAACAATATAATTCATGGCCCATTCCTGTTTTTCATTAATACTATTGATCACTTCCTTAGCGTTAGAATGGAGCACAATTGTGGAGAAACCATCGTGGGATGCTTTATCTAGCGCAAAGAGAATAGCCCTTGCCTTTGTTTATTTAGCGGAAGAGAGCTTTGGTCTAAAGTGAGCACTTGCATGAACAAGAAGGTTGTTCAATATCATCACATAACTATTCATAGATTTTTCATCATTTGAATTATAAGCAGCATCCATGAAAATCATTAAAACATTATTAGAAACTCTAGAGGGCTATCTTAGTATTTAAGAGTATGATAGGCATCCTTATTGCACTCCAAAGAGGCAAAAAGGGAGCACTTTTTTTTAAAATAAGCCTAATAGTGTTAGTAGGACAAATAAGAATGCTATTGAAGATAAATTGTTTATAGCTTTCCACACTGCCCACCTGGTAGTGAGCCATAGAGACTAGATTGCGGCCTTCAGCCTGCCATCCTCATCGTTCGATCTTTTGAGAATTTTCCACCACTCTAGTATGTCCATATTCCTATTTGAGTGAGCTAAGAAACCAAGACTGGAATCAAACCAAACTGTTATCATATAATAAAAGAGCATGTTCCATAGTTTCTTTGAAGTCACAAATGGGACATATCGTTGATCTCACACTAGATTTGTATACAGCCATTTCTTGACCAAGATGGTCTTATGTAGACATTTTCAACCAAAGAGAAGCACCCTTTGAGGCACACTTCGAGTTTCCAAAACTATTTCCAATTTACCATGCCATCACTGCTAGATTAGATAGAGAGAGTCCTGTAAGCAGTTTTAGTAAAGATATTCCCATCTTTCATAAAGGGCTAGACTCTTCTACAAATTGATTCATCCCTTTGGGATGTAGATACTATTAATGACTTCCACATCCTTAGGATTGTCTTAAGACATTTGAGATCATGGAGAAATTTCAAGATTTATGGTCATTCAAAGGTCTTTAACTTTTAAGCCCTGGAATAGAAATTTGGGATACAAGTTTTTTAAGCCCTTGCTCACAGGGGATCCATTTCCAATTTCAAATTGATATCTCTTTGCCGTCACCAATGGTCCATCCCACATTATCGATCATTTATAAACTTCACTGTATTCACAAATCCCCTCCAAAATCAATAATTCTTGGAATTGAATTTAGCTTCCATAAGAGACCAATTGGGATAATATTTAGCCACAATTATCTTGGTATATAAAAGATATTCATTAAATATACATCTCCAAGTTGTTTTGGCAAGTAAAGCAAGGTTGTTTTTTTTTTTTTTTGAATTTTCTTATGCCTAGCCCACCATCCACAATAGGCTTACATAATTCATTCCATTTGATGGTATATGCATGTTACTTTTTATTTTTATCAACTCTATCTCCCCACCAAAAAATTTTCATCATTTTATCCAATGGGTTTAGAGTTTTATTAGGCAATTGAAGAGCTGGCATATTGTAGATAAGCATAGAAGAAACCATAGATTTCGTCAAAGTAAAATATTAGGTCTCCAGTTGATTATTTCTTGTACCATCTACTTTATTTTCTCAATAGGTCCATCACATAAGTGCTTGGGATTATCCAGTCAACATGATTTTTTCTTTTTTGTTTTTATTTTGCACACCTAGACTACCTATGATCTCATACATTCATTCCACATGTACAAAATTCCAGGGACAGATACATAACATAAAAATGCTTCCCATATTACAAACCATTCTTAAACAAAATAGCTCACCCAAATTAGATGTAGATGGTTCATGTGTCCCAGTCCAGTTGAAATGAAATGCACATTTAGTGAACTCAAGAAATTTTGAGTTGAATCTTAAATTTATATTATATTGAAACAATTATGGTTTCATTTCTCGACCCAAAATAGCTCACCCAAATTAGATGTAAATTGTTCATGTGTTTAGTCCAGATGAAATGGAATGCGCATTTCGTGAACTCATGAAATCCTGAGTTGAATCTTAAATTTTCATGCTATTATATTATATTGAAGTAATTTTGGTTTCATTTCTCGTAGGGATGAATGTCTGAATAATCTGGATGCAAATATGGATGCTGTGAAAGAGATTGCAGAGTCATTTACAAGAAGCAAAGAAGACGCTGTGAAGTTGATCAACTATTGGCGTGGCCTTTGCATACAAGCAAGTGAGCTATGTGGGTATAATGATGGAGAAGAATGGATGATTTCACAAGTTATCTTCAAGAAAAAATGATGTTGAAACTTTTATAGCAGGATGATTAAGTTTCATCGCAATCTAAAAAAGATGCTTCGGACTGGAGCTTTGACGACGCCATTGAGGTATTCACTGGGATAGTTATATTGTATGCTCTTTTTCGTCGCAGTATAAAAATAAGATGATTTGGACTGAAGCTTTGATGCCATTGAGATATTCACTGGGATAGTTATATTGTATGATCTTTTTCATCGCAATATGAAAATACGATTGTATATTGCTATATAAAAATAAGATGCTTTAGAGTACTGGAGCTTTGACATCATTAAGGTATTCATTGGAAAGATTATAGTGTATGCTCTTCTTTATCGCAATATAAATACTAGATGCTTCGGACTCGAGCTTTGATGCCGTTGAGGTCGGTAGTGAATATACACTGCGCTTATCTAGTCCTAACCCCAAATTGTAAGAAGTTGGCATTTTGGTGTGGGGAAGGATGAAATTAAGGTTAAGAAAAATATGTAAAATGTCTCATGATGTCTAAATTGTTGTGGCTCAAATACCACTTTTTGTGCGTGTATGTGCAAAAGCATGAAAACCTGTGATCGAAAATCAAACAACTACATAAGAAAGAATAATACATAAGATTTATTGTGGTTCCACAAGATTGACTACGTTCACACGAGAAAGGGACTTGACATTCTTTTGGACTCACCACTCTCTCTTTAGGTGTCCATGCCATTCCACTTTGGTTCAACGATACAACACGCACTACTACTTGTATCATTCGAGATGTTTCAGATATGGATTACTCTGGCTATGGGCAAAATCTCAATTCCAACTTCTCGAGTACAATAGAATCACAGAACCACCCTTTAGCCATGGACCATTGAGGGCTTTTTGAAGCAATGAATGTGCAGTTATTTTTCTTTTCTCTCCTATTCTTTCCACCTTTGACTGCCCTTGGCTTATTTCATTCTTCAATGCCATGTATTTCCAAGCCCACAATTGGTGTGACCCTTTAGAGATTTGACCTATCTACGCTTTTGACCACCCTTGCTGATATCTTGAACCGGTGGCCAGTGGGAAAT